>CM060929.1:989031293-990387936 GCA_030765085.1 Allium cepa
ACTTAGTAGCCCCCCTTTAAAAAACAAGTCTCTGAAGACAAAAATACCATTAAGAGAGTTTCTTCTCAAATCCTATACCTTACGTACTTTTTCACGGTTCTAAAGCATCAAATATCTAAGCTCCAAAACCCTATTTTCCAAATCATTGAAAAAAAGTCGTTTTGAAACTAGTAGAGGATGGATTTTGAAGAGGTGGGTGAATCTCTGTTGCAATCACATCAGGTAAATCGAATTTTTTTTGATAAATTTGATTATTTTTGCAAGTACAGTCGAATCCACTCAATCAGTGGGATTTGCGACAATCCACGTAGTAGGCTTACTAGGTTTTATGACCGATGACATAGGAACGAAGCGTGGATTATGGTAAAACTACATTGAGGAAGTACGTGGTATTTTATCTTATCACGGGGATATTATGCAAGGTTATGACAACAACCACGCATCCTCCTTGCGTGGTAGTTTAATTTTTTTCCTACTAACTGTTTTAGTGTTCAATACTTATGATACTTGTTTTCTGCAGATTGTACCATTTTCAAGTGATGAAGAAACGTGTGACGAAATAGTGTTGAATTATTCAAATGAATTTACGACGTATGATATAAGTTTATTTTAATTAATGTTAGAATCAATCCATGCTAGAAAAAAACCTACTTGTTTAAATATTTCTTACATTTTTTAAACATTTTTAACGCAGATATTTCCTTCTAGAAAAGAACTTGTTGATTGAATTTGTGATATAGGAAAACATCTTGGTTTTGTTATCATAATTGTGAAATCGAATACTGGTGCTTCAACCAAAAAACCAAGAATTATGTTTTCTTGTGAACGAAGTAGTGTGTAAAAGAAGCAAAAAGACAAAATACCGAAGAACCTCCAAATGATCGGTTTTACGCTGAGGAAAAAGTGGATGTTAATGTCCGATGTTGGTTATATTATTGCAACTACATATAACGTTGTAGTATTCAACATTAGTGAAAGACTTACGTTGAAAATACCTCCTTTGAAAGGAAAAGTGCCTCCACCGATATAATGCATTGAAATTACAATTGCTTTTGTTAACAAGATCATTTTGTTCAGGTACGCAACTTACAGCTTATTAAATTATCAACTATTTCATCTATTTTCATTCAAACTGAATTACACATTACCAATCACAGGTAAAACTAGAGCCTAAGCATCCAGTATCACCTATATATTCAAAATGGTTCACAGCTCGTGATACAGATGCAAGTAAATGGGGATGCATTTACAATGATCGAAGACAAGCTTGGGATGAAAGAATTGAATATGCTAAATGGAATTAGTCGTGGCACCATTTTGCAGTTGTTATATTGTGTGTTAAACTAGGATGAACCATTTTTGTTGAATATGTTAAATGGAATTAGTCGTTTGCACATTGTTTGTGATGACCCAGAATTTTGGCCAATATCAATTTAATAATCCGTATTAACAATTAAATTGATTTGATAATTTTCTTTTATAATTTTAATTTAAATTGGCAAGTTTATTCCTTTAAAAGGAAATAAATATTTAATTGGTGAATTTTATCTTTTAAAGCTAATAAAACGTTTTCTATTTATAATGTATATATATTTGTATGTATTGTAAATAGAAAAGCTTTAGTTCGAATTTAACAAATAAAAACATGTTTTCAAATTCTAATTTATATTTTGGTAATTTAAAAGTTATGATTAAATTTAACATAAAACTTTTCAAAAGTTATTTAAATAGTTAACCATATAGTTTCAAATTACTTAAGGTAAATGTTTAATAGTTTAAAATATATTTTAACTTAAGTTTAAATTTAAATAATATTAACAAAAGAGTTTGTTTTACATTTTTTAAATATTGCTTGATAAATATGATTTGTAAATATATATATATATATATATATATATAAAAGTTTAAAATACAATTCACAAACATATAAAACATATGATACATTAATCCATTTAGTAATATAAGTAATTTATAAATAATGTGATAATCTCTTTTATAAATTATTTAAAATTTACTAAATTGTTATTTTTCTAAAAAACAATAATAATAATGTGTTGTTCTTATATATAGAGATAAATATATTTTAATGAAAGTAGAATTGTTATTTTCAAATTGATTGTGTTTTATATATGTATATATATAACTTGCTTTTAAATTGGATTTTTAAATTTAATTTGAATTTGAATTTGGATTTAAATTTGAAATTTCAAAAGATAGATATTTTAAAATATTTTGGATTTTGAAATATATGTATAAGATTTTATTTGTATATAATTTATTTTATAATATTTTCTTTAAATAAATTTATATATATATATATTTAGATAAGTATTTATTAATTAGTAAATTAAGTATAAAAGCTTTATATTAACACTTAAAATAAATAAAAATTACTTAATGACAAGTGTAAATTTATAAAGGCTTGATTATAACAAGTGTTAGATGATAAGTAAATGCTAATGACAAATGGTGAGTTTTAAACAAGTGTCACTTTTAATTTTAATTTTTCTTTTATTTTGATAAATCACAATTTTGCCTTTATAAAAACATGCTTCTTCTCTTCAATTCTTTTGCTATTATCTTTTCAAAAGCTAAGAAAACCAAATCTGTTATCCAACAATTCTCAAACCAGAAGCAACCCAATTCAATAACCTATAAACCATTCTCAAACTCAAGAACAAAAGCCCGTAACTTTTCTTCAACCAGAAATTCAAAAACAATCATACCCGATCTGAAGCAAAGTAAACAACAGTTTATCAAATCTTCAACATATATCATCAAAGCTTCAATTTTCAAAAGATTAGCATTCAAGTTCAAAATCTAGAGCAATTCAAGTATTTTTCCCAAATCATAACATGCAGTTTTCAAAAGCATTTGCAAGTTCCAGGATCAATATTCAAAAATCTGCTCTCTGCTTTATTTTTAGGTCAGTAAAGTTTTAATTTAAAAACAATTTCAAATCTGAGATTTAACTGTGATGCATGAATGAAATTTTGAAGTAATATAATATGAAATGTTTGCATGTATGCTTGGATTCGAATGTATGTACATACATACATACATACATATATATATATATATATATATATATATATGAAATGTTTGTGTATAGATAGATGATCACCTCTCTGTTGCATTACAGTAATAACTTCATCAACAAAGAATTCTATATCTCCTAAACAAATGATTTTTAGACTAAGATCTTTAAAAAGTTTTGTAACTTGGTAACATTAATTTTAAAAACGATTTTAGGAATTTATATGTAAAGAATTCAAAATATAGAGAAATACAGTAATGATCTTAATATAGGTTAAAGTCAAACATCTTAATTTCTATATTGGATTATAGATTTAGGTTAGAGTTAGAAAATCATGAATTCAGGCATTGAAATCACAATTTTTAGTTAAGTAGTTTATGAGATAATCAGAGTTGAAGGATTTTGGGTTTATCGCTAATTTCTGGCGATCGGCATGGTGGACGATGTTGAGTTTGTTGTCGAAGGAAGCTGGTAGTGGATGGATGTAAGATAAATGGTAGTGGATTTTTCTGGTGATCGAGGCGGCCTATCGGAGGCAAGGTAAGGCTTAGTGATGGGTTTGGTTCGTCGATGTTTGCTAGGCTACGGCGATTGCTATGGAGGATCCGAGGTGATCGCGTGATGGGGAAACATTGCTGGAGGTCGTAGCGAACCTATGGTGAGAACGATGGGGTTCATCTAGATCGGGATCGGCGTTGATGGATGTTTTTTCCAATGGGCGTTGTTCCAGGCTGGGGTCGATAGGGTTCGTTTTAGTTTCTCTGGTGATTTGGCGTAGCTGGGTGGTCGGGGAGATATCAGGGGTCGCCGTCGACTTGCGAGCAGGGTCGACGAGGTAACGGAGTCGGCCTTATCACCGTGCATGTGCATGGTGCACCTTGTTGGGTCTGGGTAGAGATAGCTTTGGGAAGAAGATGTGGCATCGGGGTTACTCGAGTTTTTCTCAAGTCGATTTCATAGGTGTCTCGAAGTAGGAGGTAGCGCGAGTGCTCATGTTTTGCACGGGGAAGTGATCGTGTTGTCTTAGGTTGTAGCTAGCTGTGTATAGGTTAGATAATGGTTGTGCTGTATTAAAGCATGAATTTCAAGTTTTAAACATAAGGAAATATACAAGTTTGTATAATAAAACAAGTTTTTCCAAATTAAAATATATACAAATTTTTCCAAAGAAATGTTTAAGCAATTTTATAAATATATTAAGTGAAAAAGTTTTAAAAATAAATTTTGATACCTGGTTTTGAAAAATAAAGTTTTATAAAAACAAAAATGCTTTAAACAAGTTTAAAGATTTTAAGTATATTTGAAAATGAATTTTTTCTCCAAGCAATATGTTCTAAACATGTTTTAAACAAGTCTTTCCAAAGATTTAAATGTTAAAGTAAATTTTTAAAATTTGTTTAACTTGATTTTGTCATTTTAAATCAAAAATTAAGTGATTTATTGAGTAAGTTAATTTTATAATTAAATGTTTTTAAATATGATTTATGATAATTAAGTCATTGATAAGGATGATGTTTTATCTTAAAGTCAATTAAGATTTAATGATTCGAGTTTAATTAAATTAATAAGGTAATTAAAGAGTAATTAATTAACTTAATTAATGATTAATTAATTAATAATTAAGGGTTATGAGTTAATTAATTAGAGGTTAATTAATTTGTAATTAAGGATCATTAATTAGATAAGTAAAGATTATTAATTAATGATTAGAAATTAATTAATTTAGTAAATAAAGATTAATTAAGTTATAATTAAGCATTAATTAATTGGTAATTAGGGATTAATTAACTAGGAAATTAGGGACTAATTAATTTATAATTAATAATGGTTAATTAAAGTATAATTACTCAATGAAAATATTTAAAGGAATTAAGTACTCGATGTAATTAATTAAATTAATGTGATTAGTTTAAGTTAATTAATTAGTTTAATTAATTTAAGATAATCACTTAATGATTTGTTAAGTATAATTACTTAATGTAATTAATAAAGTGTAATTACTTAGTGAAGTAATTAATGATGCGTCTTTCTATGGAATGAAAGGCGGGTCGTTACATTGTTGTTGCTTAGGGACTACAAATATTATTGTTCGCAACTAGTTGGATTACAGTGTGTGTCATTGTTTAGAATTTTGTTGAATGAAACATGGAATAAAACGTGAATTTTGTTGAATGAAATGTGAATTTTGTTGCTTAGCAACTACAAATATATTTTTTCCTATTTTGGAAGTACTATGTAGGGGAACAACGTGAATTTTATTGCTTAGTAACTACAAATATTTTTTTGACATTTTGGAAGTACCATGTAGGTAGTTCACGTGAATTCTGTTCCAGTTTGTGGTTGCCAAGCGTGGATGGTAAGGTAGCCACATTGGCACTTTACATAGTTATGTGCTGAACCACGCACTGCCTCTACATGGTTTCTATCTAACCTCATCTTGTCAGTGCGTGGTTACAACAGAAAGTCAAAAAAATATAAAACGGATTGCTCTGATACACAGACAGCACTGAGATGCATATATAAAGATCAGACAAATTGAATATCATTGAAACCAAAAATAAAAAGCATGTGATACACAAACATATAATGTTATCATGCATATATAACATAGCCATCCTTTCAACCATTACAATATCGAAGTCAAATATCATACCAAAATACATGAGGTCAAACAGTCAAATACCAAACCAACATACACGAAGTCAAATACAAACCAAAATAAACCAGTCCAAAAAGTCATGTACATCACCCAAACTAAGGATGTCGACAGAGATACTTTGCAACAATAGCTTTGCACATTCATTTCCAACCTAGCTACTGCTTTATAAAGACCAAGATACTTTGTAACAATACTAACTGCTTGTTCCATTTCATATGACATACTCTGTATAGGTTTACCTTCGACTGGAATGTGTATCTCCCCCTCTTTACAGACCAACGCCCCCGTTGGCTCATGAACACAACACTGTCCAGGCGTCGTGGCTGTAACACATACAGACCACAATTCTGGCTGGGTATGACTCTGATACCAATGTAACAGTCTGCACGTCACTTAACGTAGATATTGTCTCCAATTAAGTCACCTCCACCCCATGGGCCAAGCCAAGGTATGGGGTTTTGTTCCTCAAAAGGCCTCGACGTTTTTATGAGCTAAAGGCTTTGGTATATAAGCACCCACTTCGTAGTGTTTTTCAACAATGTGGGACTATTATTCCCATTTTAAAGGGGTGTTACTAAAGAAGCTACATCATCAAGAGTAATAATAATCTCACCGAATGGTATCTAAAAGGTATTAGTCTCAGGATACCATCGTTCTACAAAAGCTGATATCAAATTCTTGTTAACACTCTTATAGCAAGTACTAACAATGAGAAACAATCCAGATGAGTCAATAATGGCTTTGAATCTAGTAGCATTATCTAGAATCCTCCAATTTGATACCTTCTATGCATTGTTGACACATGTGAGCGGTGCTCGTTCCTACACAAATAAAATTTACATTACTAAAATGCATTAATTCGTAATCGATAGTTTAGAATGATAGCTATATAACTCGCCAATCCATATCATAGAAGCAACATGAATATCATACTCTCTAATCACATCACCGATTCATGGTCCACCTTCCTCCTCAGGCTTGTCATCTTTCTCGTCACCAACATCCGTCTCTGAATTGTCCTCTGTTTCATCATCATCCTCTCCCGATGAGTCTGAACCATCTCCATGTTCCTCATCTCCTTATTCATGTTGCTCCTTATTCATGTTGCTCCTTATCTTGCCTTACAACAATCTCAAAGTTAGCTACGTCTGCCTCCTGCTGCCCCTCTTCCGTTTCGTCTTGCGTTGGGCCTACATCGACCGTATCCTCATTTATCTCTGCATTTGTATTTTCGGCTGCTTTCTCCATTCTCCATTTTCTTTCGAAAGCTGTTAGTCGATTTTGATCCATCTAAAAATAAGCAACGGAAATTTAGTTAACATAATGATAATTATAACAAACAAATTTTGAACCAAAATAATAATTGTTGATGTTTTTACCAACAATTGATATAAATTGAATGAAAGTCATTTTTTCCACGCAGGGAGGCTGCATGGAAAAAACCCTACGCAGTTTCCTTGTGTGGAAAAATTTCTTACCACGCAGTGTCTCTACGTGGAAGTCATTTTTCCCATGCAAGGGCACTGCGTGGTAGAAATTTTTTCCACGCAAGTGCGTGGTGCGCTGAAACCCTAAAAAGAAACCTAAATCACGCAATATCGTTCTACTCCCCTCTAATCCATTTTCAACAATAACCAACGTGTCGGCTAACTACCACTAACTACCGGTATACATTCAACTCCTTTAATTGTGCAATAATACGTTAATTATACTAATAATCAAAATTAGAAACTATGCAACTGCTAAATGATCGGCTTACCTTCGTTGATGCGATGCCTGAGGGAGACTGCCGCGCGTCAGGAAGATTACCATGCGCGAGGAAGAGAAATAATTGCGTTTGAACTTTTGTACGTGAGGAAGAAAAGAATTGCGTGAGGAAGTTTTGTGCGTAAGGGAGAAATCGCGTGAGGGGCAATTGTGGAAGAAGTTGGAGGTTACTATATGGGTTTACAAAATATTTCAAAAAACGGGGGGCTACTAAGTGAAAACAGGGTTGGAATAGAATTTGCCTTTTCATGTATGAAGTTTCACGATCAAAGTTCAAATAGAAAAGTTATTAACATTTGAAGTTTTCGGATCAGAAAAAATTCAAACTAATTAATTAAATGTTAATAATTTAACATTCAAATGAACATTAAATATGAATGTCAACATTAAAGGAAATGGATATGCTGAATCGAATTACACCAGCATTAAAAAGGAATTAGATAAGGATTTTTGGGTGAGAAGATAATGAATATTAACGTTTAAAAATAAAAGGTGGCAATAAATACTATCATCTTAGCGTATAAGTGATCATTAAATATAATTGTAAATTAATAGTGTTCAATTTAATAAATCAAATTAAGCAAGCATGGAATAAATAGACAAAATGAATGTAGAAAGAGATAAATATTGTATTTAACGAGAAACTAATATTTCATCCCCAAGCAACGTTAAAATTAACGTTAATAATAAAATTGGTCACCGTAGTAAATAAAAGGAAGAAAATAAAACTCAACATATACACAGTTCAGTCGACCCCTTTAATGGGACTAGTTAACCACTAACCGTCGATCAGTGGCGGTATAGCCGTCGACAGGTGGCTGTTATGGTAGTGAGATTGAACCTAGGCCAAACGGCGTAGATTTAATAAATTAAAACCTAACAGATGGAATTGATTCATATGCCTATACATACAGGCCCAACCTCTCGTTTTTCTTCTCATATTTTCTAAATCAAAGAGCAAAGCTCTGCCATTTTCTTTTCTCCACAAATTCTAGGAAATAAAAAAATTTATAAACTACTATAATATATATGTGCGTGGAGAATAGCGGAAAACAATGGAGAAGAAGGATAAGGGGTGAATCAATTTTGCAAAGAAAAGGAAAATCTAAGTCCAAATATAAATTAAAATCAAATCTCTCTCATATTTAAATTTTTAATAGATCTGTATATGTTTGGCGTACATATTTCGATAAGGAGAAAAAGTGAGTCAAATAGAAATAACATTATTTAGATTTAGAGATTTGGAAAGCTGAAAGGTAAGTAGAAAATTAAGTATTTTTATATAATATAAGATTTATTTCATTGTAAATCTATTTCTTATTTTCCTGAATATAATTATTGTAGAGTTGTAGGCTTAACTATAAGCATAATTAAATTGAAAACTATGCCTACATACTGTGAATTATTACTTGAATAAAATATTACATATACTCGAATCTAGGAAGTAAGGGTTAAAGTAGTCCCTAAGTTAATGAATTCTATAGTAATTCCAGATTTGTAATGTAAACGATATACACTTGTAAATACGAATTAGAGGTATTATAAGATGAACTGGGATTCAAGTAGTATTTTAAATCATTGGAATGAAGGGTGTTGCAATGTAAATTTCTATAAATTATTATTAAAATATAAATAAAAGTGTATGGTTTGAAATAACAAGGAATATGCCTAAAAGAAAGAGATGTATAAAATATGGATTTTTACGATATATTGTACCGTCTATTTCATTAAAAAGGAAAAGATAATTCCTTGTTATTCCAAATGTAACACAAATCCCTTTTTAGATAAATTACAAAAATCTCTAGTGTTAACATTTCCTTTTTAGAAATGGTGTAATTCCAACCCACTAAAATGCGAAAATCACTAAGTATAAACTAAATAATTGGTAGTAATAATAACGACGGTCTAATTATAAAACGAATATATGCAATAGAGACAAGTTAGAAATTAAATAACAAGTGATGAAACCTAGGTAAAGTAATGAAATGAGTAAGCAAGAAAGTAGTAATCAAAGGAAGATAGTAAGAATTGAAAACGAACATTAAAATAGATCTAAGGACATAAAGAGGAAGTAAGCAGTAAAATATATTTAAATCTTTTATGTTAAAAGTAAGCAGTAAATGACATTAAATTGACATTAATGAAACAAAGAGCCCTTTACGTAAAAATATCTAAATATTAATAGTTGAACATTGGAGGTTTAGTAAATAAATAAGTATGAATGTGTACATAGCCTCAAGTATGTGTTTATGAAGGGTTTGAACTATTGAATTTACCAATAACTTGAATTAATAAGAATGACATAGTCATTAAATGGGTTGGAATGTGAGGTCAGTAGTGTTACACAACAAAAATCTGCCTACCGCAAGAGGCTACTAGTAGTTGGGAATACATTATACTGATATGGAACATATCCAACTGTAGGACCCATGGGATTATATTCGCTTATAGGTGAAGGGAATAGCCAAATTAGGATGATGTGCGCTGATCGAATTGTCAAAGGACAAGTAAAGTCTACTTTATCCTTTTATGGGGTATGTTTAAAGTAATCGGATAGGCATTTCCTAGATAGCATTAGGCAATTTAAATGGGATGGTGAGCTAGGGTTGGCACTAAGACAATTTGATTGGTACCATATATGAGGAGTACGAGCTGTTTACATAGGTCGAGACTATAATCGGTCCGGAGTGTTCAGCAGAAAGATGGGGGTTACGCCTAAATGGACTGCACTCCTACTAGTGTAGATCCTGTTTAGAACATGCACCACCTCACAATTGTATTCATGTTTGTTTGTTGTTAGGAGGCAAGGCTTGATAACCCTTTTATGAAGGTCTTTAAAAAATGAATAGAATATGGCAAAAAAATTGTAACGCCGTTATTAGGCATTATGGGAGTTCCTTGGTATGCACGACGATGAGGATGTGATAATTCATCGACGATGGATCTTGATGAGGTGTAGAGTTACACATACTAGCGGGGAAAATATCCAAGTCCAAATGGAGACTATGGTACTTGCATACACACACACACACACACATATATGAATGTTGTTATTGTCTACCTCAATTAGATGAGGCATATCATATGCGTACGTGAAGTTAAGATGACTTAATTAAATAATAGACATAAAATGTAATGGAAGGAAATCGGCATAAATTAGTGTTATGTATAAAGTGTGCAATTTATCGGTCACCATAACTTTGTTCTAACCCCTCCTCATTATAACCCACAAAGTAGCTTTAAAGGGACATGTACTACTACAAGGCGGGAACGGTGGAAGGACAGATTTCCTTATGCATACTCAACATTGACAAGGACACTAAGGATTAAAGGTGTCAACCTTGGTCGGTAATCATATGGTTTATTATACTTTACTATTCTGTTGTGGGTTTATATTGATGGTGCTATGATATACTTTTTTTATTTGCAGGATTCCAATCACCAATGGTTCATACTTTGGTGGACTTTGTATTTTCGATTTGGCGAAAATTCGGGTCCACTAACGTGTGGGTTGTTATGGGGAAACGCCTATCGTTTTCCACTAAAGTCAATGGTTCACTTAAGTTGTGCATTAATCATAGAGTTTTGAAAAAATCGACTAGAAAGAACCAATATCACTAGCTTAGCATTGATGACCCCTTCCATCATTTAGTTAGGGCAAATGTTTTACTTCAGCTTGATTATTTTATTGGATTCCATCATATGAGGGCAGTGGAGAATAGTATACCAAAGAATACATTTACAACTACTGATGGACTACTTGAGTAGGTAGTCATGGCATTTGGTTCGAATAATGCTTTTACATATTTCGTGGATTTGACGAGTAGAGTTTTCCTGGAGCAATTGAAAATTTTGTTGTGGTATTTGTGGATGATATCATGGTATTATCTAGAAGTGAAGAAGAGCACATACATCATTTAAAGTAGGTAATAGAAGTTGTAATAAGGACTCAGTTGATAGCAAAATTCTAAAAATGTCAGTTTTGGAAGAAGGAAGTCAAATTCCTTTGGCATATAGTATTTAGGAAAGGGTTAGATGTAGATCCAGGAAAGTGGAAGTGGTAAAGGATTAGAAGACACCGAAGAATGCTTTGGAGGTTCATAGCATCTTGGGTTTGGCTAGTTTCTACCCGATGACCCCTAACTAAGCTCACTAAGAAGAATCTAGTGTTCGCTTAGAACCTAGACTGTGAACATGTTCGTTAGGTTGAAGGAGTTATTGAGGAATGCATTTGTCTTAATCCTTCCAGATGGTACCAAGCTGTTTTCCATCTATACTGATTCTTGCAGAATTGATTTTGGTCCTATCTTCATGTAAGAATGGAAACTTGTAGCATATGTTAGTCGACAGCATAAGGTACATGAGAAGGATTACTCGACACATGACCTTGAGTTAGCTACCATTATATTTGCATTAAAATCCTAAAGTCACAACCTATTGGAAGAGTGTTTTGAGCTATTCATGGATTACTGACTTAAATATGAGGATTAGACACATGTAGACATCCAAACACATGGGTACATGCAGACTACCTTGGGTACACGCAGGCTACTCTATCCCACTCACGAGCATCACAACCTCCAATTCTACTCTACGAGTTTCACATAGAACTCATCCTTTCGATCCATTACTAGATGTCACAATCACTCGCCACATCGAGTCATTGAAGTTGTCACACTCCGTTTGTTGCCATTCCATAGTCTTGTTGAGCCATCCTAGAGTCATTTGTCCCTACTTTAAATCGGATCCAAAAACCTCCAAGCAAACCCTAAGTATTTACCCGAAACACCTTCATACCAAGACCAAAGCTAACACCCCAAAACCCATTCCATGTTCTACCCGGTCCCCCTCCTATTGCTGACCCAAAGCCACCAAACAGCATTCCCTGTTTGGCTTCTCATCATCGAACCAAACAACTACCAGACATAATTTCGTGTCCGGTCCTTCACTAGCCGAACCAACCACTACCGAATAGGATTTCCTGTCCTCTACTACCAAACCACTAGCTACTAGATAGAATTTTTCGTCCACTCTTCCCCTTCCTGATGCTAACCGTTGGATCATCCCCATACAGACTAAGCTTCATCGAACCAAAATCTGTAGCTCCTTCAGCACATCAACTTCGCCTTAATTCCATCACTATACTCAACATTATGACCCTCATGCATCACCTATGCAATGATACGACTCCAAACGCTCTAGATCCTATTCGTCAAAGTCTAATTTCATAGTTGCTACCTCCAGTTCGCTCTGATAAGTGTTTTAAACTATACAAGCATACAAACAAACATCATCATGCACCAAACAACATTCAAATATGTAAATTTCATAATCAATCATGGAAACCATCATACAAGGTGTCTACAACATGACCTAACATACATCAAGGCAAATATAACCAAATAACATGTTTAAAACGCTAAAAATCCATTTATTCACATTTTCACTATAGGTTTGGTTCTAAAACAGCACCAAAACTTATTTTTTATTTGAAAAATGGATCCAAAATACGTAAAAACCTATAGATACATATATATAATAAGCTGTGAGATGACAATCACTCACCACAACCTCCAAAATCGAAGTCTTGCACATAAATCGATGCGAATCCAAAAATGAACGACAAAGATGTAATTTTCTCTTCTTAAAAATGTAGATTTGAAGATCTTCAATAAATTCTCCTTGCTATTTTACTCTTAGGCTATGATTTAGAGGAGAAAAGAGAAGGTTTTGGACGAAAAATGGGTTAACGAGAGTTTAGATCCATTTGAGAAGTGGTAAAAGTGACTTGGCAATAACGATCCAGCTTAATATAGCCATCAAACCGAAACTGGGTTAATGGGCTTCCCCAAAAACTCACTAATTACCACTAAGCTTCTTTAAAAATACCAATCTACAAACATCCTTATCTACTAGCTAGAAAGTCTGAATCATTATTATGACCACTCTATGGAAAGAGAAACCATTATATCTTTCCAATTGAAGTAGTCTGGGATGCTATTTCGGCTTTAATCAAAATTTATAGTCATTATAAGTTTTCTGGGATAAAATCACCTGGAAAAATCAAAAATATAGGAAATGTCATTAATAGGCATTTTTCAAAGTTATAGGGTCATACAACCTTATATGAATTCAAAATAATATTTTACGATCTTCCAACATGCAAAATACAGATCGTTACATTAATCGACTAACCAAGAGTTTACACTTCTTCCCGATGAAGAGCACAAGGACTACGGCGACATTAGCAACGTCATATATAAAAGAGATAATTTAGCTGCATGGAGTTCCAATTAGTATAGTGAGTGATCGGGACTCACTCCTTGTGATCGAGTTCTATAGGAGTTTACCGGATGCATTCAGAATAGAACTAAAGTCTAAGTATGGCATATCACTCTCATATGGATGTACAGATGGAAAAAGTGATTAGAGTACTGGAGGATCTACTTAGAGCATGTTTAATTGATTTCAAAGGAGCTTGGGAGGACCATTTACCATTGCTTGAATTCACATATAATAATAGTTACTAGGCTAATATTGGGATGAAACCATATGAGGCAATGTATGGGAGGTTATGTACGTTATCCTCATGTTGGTGGGAGTCGATGGATAAAGTAATTCTTGAACCAAAGATGATACGAAATACTTCGAAGAAGGTAGAGCTAATAAAGAAAAGAATGAAGGTTGCACATGATCGAGAAAAGTCATGCACCAATAAGAGAAGGACTAACTTGGAGTTTACGGTTAGATATTCGATATTTGTGAAGGTTTTACAATTGAAGAGAGTAATGGGTTTGGGAGTTTAGGAAAACTAGCATCGAGGTTTTTTAGACCTTTCTCGATATTGGAGTAAATTAGAAGTCTAGCTTATAGAGTGGAATTCGTAGGGAAGATGGCAGAAGTCCATAATGTATTGCACATATCACATTTATGAAAATTTGTACATGACTCTGTTAGTACCTTAGGCATTGGTTTTGATTATAACAACCATATGACATTATAAATAATATAAATACTAATGATTTTATCAAGTTATATCGGTATAATGTAGGATATTATATAGGTATTGATTAAGAAGACTGTACAGTATCAAGTGAAGGTTCAAGAGGCTAATATAGAGGTTCAAGAGTTAAAGATTGAAGATTCATGAGTATCGAAGAACTCAAGATTTCCCAAATAAGTTATAGAGTCATAGAATTTTTGTTAAAATCCTGATAGCACTTCTTTGATCTCTCTCTCTCTCTCTATTTTTCCTTTTCAAATAATTTTAAATTTCAAATATCTTAAAATTTGAAAATAGTTTTTAAAAGTGTTTTAAAATTACTTTATTATTTACATTATCCTTTATGTACTTAAAAAATATTTTTAAAAGAATTCTTGTTTTCAAAATAACCTTCAAGTTATTTCTATCTTTTGATTTTATTATATTTAATATATTTGGAATATTATACTTTGTTATAATTTGAGTTTATAAAGGTTTCTAAATATTTATAAGTTTATTATAATATTTGTCATAAACTTGATTTCAAATATATTCACTTTTACTTTATATTTATTGTTTTTAAAAGAAATTCCTATTTAAATCCTTTATATATTTAAATATATTTCTATAAAGTTTTATCAACTTTTAATTTGATTAAAATATATATAAACTATTTTTAAAAGATTGCACATAGTATCAAAATAGTTTACAAAATTTACTATAATAAAAAAATTAAAAAGAGTTTTCAAATTTTCAGAATGATATGTCGACATGCCCTAACCCCATATGTCAACGTATGGACCGTACATTTCAAAATTCAAATTTGAATTTAAGTGTCTTTTCGTCATATCTCTTCACGAATGGGCATGACTGTTGTTTCTTATAAATAGGGGTTAAACTAACGAATTTTTGTTTATTACTTTCACGTATTTTCTCTTGTCTTTTACTCTCTTGAATTCTAAAATAAAATCTTACTCAAAATGTTCTCAAATTCAATCAGAATCAAACTCAAACTCCATGGACTTGATTCTCTATTGATTACTCTATGATTTCTCTCATCTCACTCAGTTAAACAAGATCAAAGTGTTATTCAAGAGGTCATAGGATCATTTGTAATCAAGATCAATGAGCCGAGTTTGTAAAACTCTATCAAATCATACAATAATACTTATGGGTATGATTGTAGCCTGTGTAAATCAGTTGGGTGTGCTTGGTAGCCCGAAATTTAGCGGATGTGCTTGTGGCCAATGTAAATCAAGTGACTCTACCTATAGGTTGAAACGTTTGTAGGGTGCGTTTCATTGCCTTGAAATCGAGATTGTGTTTTCATTAGCTATTTGAAAAGAAATCCGTACAAGAAATTTTACATGACTGGATGTAGGGTAACTCTGAACCGGTATAAAATCCTAGTATATCAGTTCCTTTTTTACTTTTGCTGCATTTATATCTATTTGTGTTTGAATCTTTGGTTGTTAATTGCATTATTTAAACTATAATCTTAAACAAATTCAAAAAAATTCACAAAAATTATAAAAACACTATTCACCTCACCTCTAGTGTTAAATTAGCCTTAATATCCATTTTCTGCTAAAGAATATTTGGTATCAGTGTGTTGATTTTCAAAGTATTCATAATTTTGGTTTTTGAAAAACATTAGTGGCAAGAGGTATTGATATTATTTTTAACACTATCTCTAAAAGGCAATCTGACAAAATAAACATTTTGCATTCATTCATTATAAAAAGTCACTTTATCTTCTTAAAAGGTATAATTTGTAGGAAAAGACATGTTACATTGCTTTTATGAACAAACACCCAGTGATCAAACTCTACAAATTAAAAAGGACAAATGAATAATGTATAGTGGCTGCTCAAGGCATATGACTGGTAATCCTGAGATCTTGAAAGATATCATTTACAAAGATGGTGGATCGGTCAATTTTGGAGATAACTCTAAAGGATATGTGATTATCTTTGGCAATGTCAGTAATTCTAAAACTTTCTATTTCTAATGTTTTTTTGGTTTGGAATCTCAAACATAATCTGTTGAGTATTAGTCAATTATGTGATAAGGGCATCAAAATTAAATTTGAAAAAGATAAATGTCATATGGAAGATAATGAGTCAAACATTATCTTTGAAGGCATTAGGAAAATAAACATTTACATATTAATTATGAAAGTATCAAACTATAATTTGTGTTTTTTGACTGAATCAAGTGACCCCTGGATTTGGCATAAATGACTTGGTCATTTGAATTTCAAACGCCTTTCTAAAATTATCATAATTGATCTGCTTAGGGGTCTTCCTAAAATAAGTTTTGATGTTAATAATCTTTGTGATGCATGTCAATTAGGAAAACTTAGAAAAGTTTCTTTTAAGTCATAGGATATGATCCTTACCTCTCAAACCCTTGAACTTTTTCATTTAGATCTGTTCGATCCCTCACAAATACAATCTATAAATCATAATACATATGTCTTTGTAATTGTAGATGATTTTTCTAGTTTACTTGGACAATTTTCTTAAAACTTAAAAGTGATGCTTTTGAAATGTTTAAAATCTTTGTTAAAAGAATTCAAAATCAACTATCTATTAATTTAAAACAATTTGAAGTGATCTAGGAGGAGAATTCGAAAATGAAAATTTTGAAATAAGAAAGGAAATTGCTCATAATTTTTCTTTTTAAAGAACACCTCAACAAAATGTAGTAGAATGTAAAATAGTATGATTCAAGAATACGCTAGAACAATGTTAAATGATAATAGTTTACCTAAAACAACATGTTATATTTTAAATAGTATTTTGATAAGACCTTTAACTAAGAAAAAACCATATGGATTATTTAATAATAAAAAGCTTAAATTATCGTACTTCAAAATTTCCAGTAGTAAATGTTTTATATTGAATACTAAAGAAAATTTAGATAAATTTGATGCTAAATTAGATAGAAATATTTTTTTAATGGATATTCAAACAGCTTATAGAGTATTTAATACTAGAACTAATACTATTTGAAGAGACATTACATGTTTCATTTGATGAAAATTTAAAATTATTAATACAAGTATTGATGAAGAAGAAAATGTTGATAATACAAATGAAATTACTATAATGAAATCATTAATAATGAAAACGATAAAGGTACTAAACATATATATCCAAATAAGCAAACCAAAATATTAAAGGATCACCCTATAGAAAACTTCTAGCAAATATAGAATCTGTTGTTAAAACAAGAAATCAGTTAATAAAATGACTAATATTGCTTTCATTTCAATAATTAAACCTAATAATCCAAAGGAAGCATCAACGGATGATTCATAGATTCTTGCTGTGGATGAAGAATTGAATCAGTTCACAAGAAATGATGTTTGGGAATTAATTCCAAGACCTGAAGATAAATCTAAAATAGGAACTAAATGGGTATATAGAAATAAAATGAACGAACGAGGAGAAGTTGTAAGAAATAAGGCTTGTTTAGTCACTCAAGTTTATTGTCAAGAAGAAGGTATTGATTTTGATGAAACCTTTCCACCCATAGCTAGATTAGAAGCAATAAGAATCTCACTCGCTTTTGCAAATCATAATAATTTTAAATTATTTCAAATGGACGTTAAAAGTGCCTTTTTAAATGGTTTGATTAAAGAAAATGTTTATACAACAACCCCCACTTTTTAAGGATGAAAAATTCTCTAATCACGTTTATAAATTAAAGAAATTTTTATATAGTCTAAAACAGGCTCCTAGAGCTTAGTATGATGGACTTACATATTTATTACAATCGAATTTTGAAATTGGCAAAGTACATAGTACTCTTTTTATTAGAAGAAATAACAATGATTCAACTAATACGAATATATGTAGACGATATTATTTTTGGATGAGCTAATGATAAATTAAACGACTAAGGAATTTGCAATGTGTCATATAGGAAAACTAAATTACTTATTGGGATTACAAATAAAGCAAATAAGTGTAGGATCTAGATTAACCCTAGAGGGGGGAGGGTGAATAGGGTTATAGCAAATTTTCTTGATTTAAACACAGAAATAAACTGCAGAATTAAATATGCTGAAAAAGTAAATCACACACAAAATTTACCCAGCTTCGGCAACCCCTGCCTACTGCTGCATTCACAGATTTCTATTAGAATTAAACAGTATCACGCTTACAAACACTCTACTAGACTCGCAGACATATGCTCCCGCTCACAAACCCTCTACTAGACTCGCACACCCTGCTCGCAAACATTTGCTCCCGCTCACAAACACTCTACTAGACTCGCACACCCTGCTCCGCCTATAGAGTTTCGCTTACTCGAAAACTTTGCTTCCCGCCTATAGAGCTTCGCTTACTCGCAAACTCTTCTCCCGCCTATCGAGCTTTGCAAACTCGCACACCCTGCTCACTGAACTAATTCTAACTAGACAGACACGACCTAATCCCTAGGTGGTGATTTACCAGTTTTTGATTTGAAAAATAAAAAACAACAATTAAAAGATAATTAAATAATCCTAAGAATAAAAAGCCCCTTAAAAAAAAATTCCCTTTAGAGAAAAATAGGCCGGCCCTTTAATTAATTTGGCTTGTCTCCTTTGTTTGCTTCGTTCGGTGGCCGTTCCTCTTTCCAATTCATCTAGGGCTTCTGCGAATTTTGGAGCTTTTCTTCCTTGCGATTCAAACTAGGGTTCTTGCAAATTGAAGTCGCCGCTTGATACAGTTTGATCGTATGCTTCGATGCTTTTTGCTTTGCCCACGGCTCTTCAATTTGGATCGAGTTCGTTTTGTGATTTCGGTATGTAATTTATCCTTTTGCTTTTCTGATTTTGGCTTGCTCGAACTCGATGAATTTGAGATTGCCGATGATGATGGTTTATATAGGGTTTGTAACCCTAGATTTGCGTTCGTATAAGTTGATTTGAATTTGTCTACTGATATGGCTTTGGCCATTCGATTATTCTTGGATGCTCGTGATTTCACTGACTTTTTCAATTTTGTGTTTTTGATGCTTGGCACACACGGTTTTGATTTGTGACTTGGTCGATTCCTTGATTCACACGGCATTAAAACTTTCCTCTTTTTGATACTTTGACTATTTCAAAGAATGCGTACATGAATTTTTCGACTTGTTTAATCATCTTGATTGTCACAGCTTCAGCCATCTTTGCATTCCTCCACTATAGCATTGATTTCGTGATTTAAACTATAGCTTGTTTGCTGGTTTTCGACTTCACTGAGAACTATAGTCTCTGGCCATCTTCTGATCGGTTTAACATGAACTGACTGCACTTGCACTTGATATTGTAGTGCACATTGTTGCATGCATTTGTTTGGTTGCACTTGCCTGAGTGCCAGTTAGCCTTGTATTTGTAGTTTTGACCATGTTGATGTTCTATTCATTGCTTTTGGAATTTGCACTTATATACATGTGTTCATTTGTCTGCATTTGACCATTGCTTTGAGTTTCACTGCCTTCTGTCCATGTTGGTACTGGCTGTTGTTGAGTTGTTGTGATGTTAGTTCGAATTTCACTTGCTCTGCACTTTGGTCTGTTGGTGTCATTTCTTTTGTGGTCTTTGTATTTTGATGTTGCCACTGTCTTGGTTCGAGTCAGTTTGCATGGTCACTGATGTGTGCTGTGCCATTGCTTAGTTTGGTTCATTGGTCTGCACTGTAACTCGAGTTTTCACTCACTTGAGTCTGCCTTGTTGAAGTTGTTTGTTGCAGTATCTTGTGGTTGCTATGCCTTGTTTACCATGTTGTTGCATTGTATTGTTTGTCTCTCTTTGAATTCTTGTAGTTGATTATTGCTTGGTCATTGCACTGATTCCTGGTGGCATTTCTTTGATTTCGAACTTGGACTTATAGTTGAATCTGGACATGTTATGGGCTGGACATCTGAGCATTGCATTACACAGCATTAACTACTTTGTTGTATGCTTGATCACTTGAGTTGTTTCACTGCCATACTTGATGATGTGGCCTGTACTTTTGTACTTCTGGTATGCTGCAGCTTGCATCTTTGTTGCATTTGCTTGAGTTTGTGTCATCTTTACTTGCATTGCTGTACACTTTTGGTTTCATTGCTGCACTCGAGTTTTGTTACTTGTGGTCTTCATTCTGGTTGGCACTTGCATGCATTTCTGGTTGCTGTGCACTTTTGTGCTTGCATTTTGATGCAGTCTTCATTAGCATGCTACTGATTGGTCTGACCTGAACTTGGTTCACTTCATGTTGATTTTCAAATTTCACTTGAGTTGAATCCAGTTTCAAAACTCGGGTTTGACCTTGTGCTCGAAGTCGATATTTTATTTATATTGCACCTGAGTTGAATCCATCTTTCTATTTTGGGTTTGACCTTGTGCTCACCTGTCCCTGTAAATCAATCAAGTGTATATTGGTGTGCACGGCCTTGTGGCATATACAGTGACACACTGTGTATGTCACAAGTTGTTCGTGTATGATGAATTCAAATTTAAATGATGACTAACAACCCAAATAACTGAGGCAAACAATGTTTTCAAAATCATCGTTTCTTTCAAATTTCAAAAATATTTCTCTTTCAATTTTACTGCGTTTGAGAATATTTTTGCAGATTACTCAGATGCTGGATTCAAACTGAATGCAGTTGTAACAAGCGAGAATTTTCGACTTTCGAAAATTCAACATCGATACTCACTTTATCGACTGCCGAGAAATCGAAGGCCAAAAACCCGAAATGTTATGGTTTTAAGAAAAAGAATTTAAGAAAAGAAAATGAGATAAGAAGAGACAAGAGGATAGAAAAAGATAGGGAAAAGAAAACAGAAAATAGAGAAGAGATAGAAAGAAAAGAAAATGGAAAATAGAAAATAGAACGGAACAGAAAACAACAGAACAACAACAGAATCTCACAATTCGCAGCGGAACAACATATAATAATAAATGAATAATCTTTAAACAAAGAACTATATCAGCTATTACATTACGTCACATTTCATTACATCATATCATCAGAGTGTACAACAACAACAAACAGTGCAGCGGAAAAGAAATACTATATAAACTAGTAATACGCCATGCCATCCAGCTTGCCTCCAGCAACTCCAGAATATCCTGATAAACCTAACTCTTGACTGCCCGTGTGGAAATTGGTGAACCCCCCATCACATAGCCCAAAGCTTAACAAGACTGGTGTGAGAACTCAAAACAGTTTATTTATCTTTAAAATCAAAAATAGAGGAATATTTTTAAAGTCAATTCGCAATGCTTTTAAAAATGAGACTACCATAAGGCCTCCCGCACACACACACAATGCAAACGCAGAATCGGAGGAGATTTCTCCTTATGATAGTCAAAGATGCTTGATACGCATTTAAAATAACATTTGATATTATTACTAGTGCATAGTGTAGAGAAAATCATTTCAAAAGTAAAGATATAAATCTTAGCCAACATACGACCATTATCGTATGCCTACTATAGCTACCATCCAAACAGTGTTGCGACACCATAAGTGAATGATAGGTTCTACAACTAAAACCGTACAAGTCACGTATTGTTTCTTTGGATTTCCAACGAATGATCAGGCCAAGGAACTTCCCATTGCCACATGAGAATGCCTCTGGATGGACATCCCCGAGAACCAAACCGGATCTCTACCAACACAAGGCCGGGTTACCCCTAACTGAGTAACAACTGACCGAATATGCCATCCCCCGGTCCTTTGGGACCTTTTCACCGAGCGCTCGCAATCAATTCACACAATCATAAAGTGTTTTCAACATGAGTAAGCATCTGGGCTCCATACCATGATACCACCCTTTTCCAGAAGGAAATGCACACATCCTAAAGGGCGCTACCCCTCATAACCTTGCTGCTTCTTTCCTGTTTTGACCATTCACGGGGTGTGAGGCTCGACGAAGTCACGTCCACAAAAACATACTTTATACAAAAGCAATGCTTTGGGTCAACAAATGATCATAGAAATGATCACAAAGATAGACGATCAAATAAACGATCCTATCACAAATAATCAACACAATGATCATTTCAGCAACACTCAGCATGTCACATTACCAAATTGGGAATATATTGCTGATAACATTCAACTACATAACCTCTGAGCTCGTACGTCTCAGAGAAGGGTGTTAAGCTAAAAGAATAAATTCTCCGCCACCAACAGAAATATATTTGAAAGAAATCGGCTTTATATCTCAACTTGTAATGTCAGACATACAATCCATACAAGTCTGTTCCGGGCTCGAACAAAACCGAAGGCACTTCTTACGAAGCCCTTGCAAATCCGGGTATTCACAATCCCGATCGAATTTCCCATCACTTAAGGAATCTCTATACCAGGAGCTACCCAGTGCAGAGACAATCGATAGGTCATCCTATCGCTTTCACAAATACTCGGTCTTCAACACCGATCTTCAATGCAATTCACAACGACGTATCACATATTCGGAATGGGTTATACGACCCCATGGTCCTTTCCCGGTTAACCCGAATAATGAGCGCTTATTCAAAAATAAGTGTAGCATTCACATTCAAACAAATCACATCAATTACCCATTCAAAGGGAAATATTGATAGTCGGTTATTGAACTATCAATTGATATGCATACATCACCAAATTCCAAATAATTTTCCAAATTATTTATTTTCCAAAATATCTTTACAAGATATATTATTTTCAATACTTCAAAAATAAATCAATATTTATTTTTAAACAAATTCTTCTTTTCATTTATAAATTCCATAATGAATTTATATTTCAAAATACCTATGAATATATGGTTTCAATTATTCATTTCAATTTATCTTCAAAAAGATAAATTCTCAAAATATTCACTTATAGTGGAAAACATTTCCATACTTATTTATTCATAAGTAATTCACAGATTTTATTTATTTTCAACACTTGGAAAATATTCAATATACTTAAATCAAAATTTAGTATATATCTCATTCTTTAAGGAAATCATTCTCTTAAACATATTTATTTGGGCCAAAACGAATGTTACGTAAAACATCGTTACGACAACCCAAAATCACTAGTATAGGGATTCGAATTTTTAAGATAGATATATAAATCCCAATACTATACAAAACATTTCCTTTCGGAAATCATTTACTATAACAACAGTGTTATAGTCCACCATTTCCTTTTATTCCTCGAAACATCTATTTCAACAATAAATGTTGAAATCTATGGTTTCGAATCTCAACACATTTAAAACATCGTTAGATCGTTTTAATTCTATTTAAAACATCACATTCAAAACAATTTCTTTAACATATTATTCACTATTCAAAAACGTGAATATACTACGTTAACCAATTTCATCCTTTATTCATTTTATCTCTAAGGATTATTCACAGTCAAAAATGTGAATATAACTCCATTAATAGGTTTCAACAATTTACTTATCAAAATAAGTTGTTTGCGAATTTATAGAACGACGTTTATAAATCCCATTTCTAATTATTTTATAACAACTTCCTTTTATAAATTTTCTTTATTAACCTATTCGATTTATAACTCAATTATAAACTAAAGGTTCATATTATAAGTTAAACACTTATAAAACGATTATTTTACAAAATCGTTCTTTTAACTTCCCAAATTATAAATCTTATAACTTATAAGATTGTTTATTTATCCAAAATTCGTTCTTTCAATAACTTTATAAATTTTATAAACCTACTGTTTATAAAATTCCATTTATAACTTCACTGTTTAAAATTCTATAAATTTCATTCCATTATGAAATTCATTTTCACTTCATTCAAACACTTATAAAAACTCGTTTTATAATGTCAATATTTCAATTTATAAATATCCATTTATAAATCTCTTAATATAAATCAATTTATATTATTCTTTACAACATATTTAATCTCCTTTATTATTTCACCATTTCGAGTCATAAAATAATTAAATTTTATAAATCCTATATTTAAACTTTTCACAATAAATTCTAAAATCCCGATTAAACTATTTTATAAAATCATTAGCCCTTATTTCTCAAAAATCAGCTTTTAACTATATTCACAAAACCCAAAATTTTATAACATTAAAATTATAATGTTTATTTATTTAAAATAAATCAATTCCAAAAATATTTAATAAACGTATACTTTCAAAAAATCACTTTGAAATCACTTTAAAATTCCAAAATCTGGGTCCAATGATGCTACACACCAAATAGTCAATCACGACAACAACGATATCATATATCGATATGATAATCCATCAAATATCAAAATATCTGAAATCAAATAAATACTGTTGAGGAATCCAGTTGGATCCCTCCAACCTGTTTTCCTGCATCCAAAAACATTAGCACAATACCAATTCCGCTCCAGTACGAAATTATCGCGGTATATGGGATTTAAATATTATCCGCTTAATAGACGGCGCAATAGGGTCTCATCCGCTAAACAAAAAATGCGGAAAATCAATAACTCCAATATATACATATGCCAATATATATATATTGCTACTATATATAATACCAATTTCACTGTTTATGAAATATTCGCGGTATATGTTTTTAATAAATAACATCCGCTTACTAACGGCGTATAATGTCTATTTTAACAATCAATAGATATCAATCAACATTCAAACATGCATACAAATATTTTAAATCTAACTATTTAAAATAAAATCGAAACTGATTCGATTGAGTGAGAAGTTCTCACCTTGATTTTATTTCCGTTTTAGCGATTTATTTCGAATGAAACTAAACGTACGTTTAATTTTACCCAAAATTCTCACTAACTCCAAACGACTCTAATCCAATTCCATCGCGTAGTGCTCGTCCATACGATTCCAACGCAACTAGTTTCGCGATTTTTCGACCTCGTATGAAAAAGTTATGTATTTTATAAGATACACGATTTTATATAAACAAATTACAACAGAATTTCTTCTTTTTTTTTTATATAACCTAAACGAATCAGAGCCATCGATTCCAAACTCCTGCAATCCAGGCCGCACCCCTTCTCTCCCTCTCCCTCACGCAACTCCATCTCCAGATACAAAACACGCAACTCAAACCCATCCCCTTAGAACTAGGGTTTCAATTTGCATCCTCATCACTCGACTATACTTCATCTAACTACCACCATCGCGAAGCCCCCAACACAAGCTACCCTCGGCCCCAAGCAAGTTGAACTCGGCCATCCCTGTAGCACGCAGTTCGAGGCCGAACTCCAGGCCTTTGAGCGAGATTTGTCGCCAATCCGGAGCACTAGAAACGATCATGACCGTTGGATAGGTAGTTCGCGATGTGCTCTACGAGTTTCTAGTTGAAACTTTCTTGAATATTTGCACGGATTTGAAGATTTGGAGGGAGGAACGAAACAAATTTCGGGCCATTCATGGGGGCTGGCGGCTAGGGTTTAGATATTTTATTTTATTTTATTTGTGAATGGTGGGCTATTTATAAGGAACCGACGAAACACTATTCATCCCGGAAATTCCGAACTCCGATTTACGCGCCGTAACCAGCGTTTCTAGGGTTTACCCCGCGTTCCGGACACAATGGAACAGGTTTTGGAAGCTAATTCGGACATCTGTGCGAGTTATGGCTGCAAACGCTCAATTTAAATTAAACCGATTTAAATCGATTTCTAGGCGTTTTAATTTGTATCGGACAAACGGTAAATCCAATTGACTTGAAATTTGAAACCTTACAATAATATCACATTACGGATCCGATGAAACTAGTTTCGTCGAAATCCGAGACTTTTTGAAAAATGGCTATTTTAACTCGCTAAATTAATATTAAAAATAATTCGATGCGTTTCGAGCTGCCACGATCAAACGATAGCTCCGATTGACACGAAAATTGAAATCCGGTAATAACTAACTATTACGGATCCAATGGAACTAGTTTCATTCAATTCTGAGACTGTTCAAAAATTGACTATTTTCACTAGTCGATTAAATATTAAAATATTCAATTTTCACAAATTAACTCTTAATTCGATTTTAAAAGTTCTAAAATATCGTTCTAACTCTAACATGATAAAATAAAATTTTACAAATCATTTTCAATCATATTTAACTCAATTTTCAATTATTTCCATAATTTAACATATTAAATTATCGATTTAATTATCCAATAAAATCCAATAATTCAAATTAAAATTTATTCGACTTATAAATTCACTTATTATTATTTAAAATAAATTAAATATTCAAATTTTAATTTCTAAAAATTCTGGGTCGTTACAATCTTCCCCACTTAAAAGAATTTCGTCCTCGAAATTATTAAGTAAGAAAAGTTACAGAATTTATTAATTTTCCAAAATCTATAGTTTAAACTTTTTATAATAACTTTACTAAGTTTTCAAATCATGCTTAGTTATCTTTTCAAAAACAACTACTATTGTTTAACTTTCAATTCCAAATCAAAGTTAAAGTTTTCAAAATTTTCCAATTTTCTCAAATTTTCTAACGCCTTAAATTTTCGGAAAAATTCGCCATAGTCTCCTTTGCGCGGCTCGATCCGAAAAAATGACAGTATATATATCACAAATATACATGTCATCAAGTAATGAGGCATCCCGAAGGGAAAAAAGTATAAAAGTACGGTATGTTATCCGAGATATGTACCTTATATTTTATTAGCGAGCATATACGGCTAATATAGCGCGAAAGCGAGCTCCAAATGCGAAGCAAACGCAATCCGCACCTACTAATCACTCAACAAACAACATGAGAAACATGCATGTAGACAATAGTATCAATATACAACATATAGGAACATAATAACTATATATGTCAACATAGCAAATGCAACAAAACAACAAATGCAATATATTCAACCATCAACCAACTAGCATTCATAACCCATAAATATTCATTCATATTCTCATTGATATTCAATGAAATAGTTTTTCAATTTAATCACATTTGATTCTTTACAGTGGATGTTTACTAACATTCATTTTCAATTAGTTTATATTCACTAATTCATATTCAAGTTGGTTCACTTCCAAATCAAATTCAATTCTATTCAAGATTCACTTAACTTCCAATTGAATTTTAATTACTTTAGCTTTTAATTTCATTAATACTTAATGAATTATATACAATCAATTAACAACCATATAACAACCAATTTATATCAATTGCAACCAAATTCCTTTGCTTATATTCATTCAATTTGGTTTAACACCTTTTCTTTCAATTGGTTTAATTAAATTGATTTTCATTCAATCTTTCAGCTTCTAATAACATTAGATTTTAATGAATTAACACCTATATTCATTATTTCATATCAATTTTATTCACATTTAATTGATTAATATTTAATCCATTAATTTAATTCAATTACAAAAGTTGAATTCCCTTTATATAACTTAAGTTCACCTTTATAAACCAATTCAGCTTCAAAATTCTAAAGTAAATTTCCATTTAACTTTAAATTCATTTTTATTTACAACTCATATTCATAAATATATTCATATAGTTTCACTTCTTATATATATAAGTTTATTCCACAATTGTAAATCACTTTAATTATAATTCATACTCTTATAATTCATTTGCTTATACAATATTCTTTTATTTAGATTATTCAAACAACTAAACAATCCACTTATATACCCTTTAATAATTTTGAAAAATTATTTCTTTATATATAAAATATACTCAAGTAAAATTACTTTATTTACCCAATTTTAAAACAATACTGTGTCGAATTGTTCTATTCAAGTGTTTAGAAACCCCTTCGATTCAGTTTCGAGGCTGCGCCGACGAAGGTTCATATACCACTCAACAAACCAATCATCACAATATAAAACAATTTTATATATTCACTAACAAATACGCTCTCATAGCTATTATTACACTCAAACTCAATCTAGAGCACTCCTGACTCTATCTCTAATGAGTAATACCCAACAGAACCATGGTTGTCGCTTAACCTCGCTCCGATACCAAATGTAACAAGCGAGAATTTTCGACTTTCGAAAATTCAACATCGATACTCACTTTATCGACTGCCGAGAAATCGAAGGCCAAAAACCCGAAATGTTATGGTTTTAAGAAAAAGAATTTAAGAAAAGAAAAAGAGATAAGAAGAGATAAGAGGATAGAAAAAGATAGGGAAAAGAAAACAGAAAATAGAGAAGAGATAGAAAGAAAAGAAAATGGAAAATAGAAAATAGAACGGAACAGAAAACAACAGAACAACAACAGAATCTCACAATTCGCAGCGGAACAACATATAATAATAAATGAATAATCTTTAAACAAAGAACTATATCAGTTATTACATTACATCACATTTCATTACATCATATCATCAGAGTGTACAACAACAACAAACAGTGCAGCGGAAAAGAAATACTATATAAACTAGTAATACGCCATGCCATCCAGCTTGCCTCCAGCAACTCCAGAATATCCAGAATATCCTGATAAACCTAACTCTTGACTGCCCGTGTGGAAATTGGTGAACCCCCCATCACATAGCCCAAAGCTTAACAAGACTGGTGTGAGAACTCAAAACAGTTTATTTATCTTTAAAATAAAAAATAGAGGAATATTTTTAAAGTCAATTCGCAATGCTTTTAAAAATGAGACTACCATAAGGCCTCCCGCACACACACACAATGCAAACGCAGAATCGGAGGAGATTTCTCCTTATGATAGTCAAAGATGCTTGATACGCATTTAAAATAACATTTGATATTATTACTAGTGCATAGTGTAGAGAAAATCATTTCAAAAGTAAAGATATAAATCTTAGCCAACATACGACCATTATCGTATGCCTACTATAGCTACCATCCAAACAGTGTTGCGACACCATAAGTGAATGATAGGTTCTACAACTAAAACCGTACAAGTCACGTATTGTTTCTTTGGATTTCCAACGAATGATCAGGCCAAGGAACTTCCCATTGCCACATGAGAATGCCTCTGGATGGACATCCCCGAGAACCAAACCGGATCTCTACCAACACAAGGCCGGGTTACCCCTAACTGAGTAACAACTGACCGAATATGCCATCCCCCGGTCCTTTGGGACCTTTTCACCGAGCGCTCGCAATCAATTCACACAATCATAAAGTGTTTTCAACATGAGTAAGCATCTGGGCTCCATACCATGATACCACCCTTTTCCAGAAGGAAATGCACACATCCTAAAGGGCGCTACCCCTCATAACCTTGCTGCTTCTTTCCTGTTTTGACCATTCACGGGGTGTGAGGCTCGACGAAGTCACGTCCACAAAAACATACTTTATACAAAAGCAATGCTTTGGGTCAACAAATGATCATAGAAATGATCACAAAGATAGACGAGACGATCCTATCACAAATAATCAACACAATGATCATTTCAGCAACACTCAGCATGTCACATTACCAAATTGGGAATATATTGCTGATAACATTCAACTACATAACCTCTGAGCTCGTACGTCTCAGAGAAGGGTGTTAAGCTAAAAGAATAAATTCTCCGCCACCAACAGAAATATATTTGAAAGAAATCGGCTTTATATCTCAACTTGTAATGTCAGACATACAATCCATACAAGTCTGTTCCGGGCTCGAACAAAACCGAAGGCACTTCTTACGAAGCCTTTGCAAATCGGGGTATTCACAATCCCGATCGAATTTCCCATCACTTAAGGAATCTCTATACCAGGAGCTACCCAGTGCAGAGACAATCGATAGGTCATCCTATCGCTTTCACAAATACTCGGTCTTCAACACCGATCTTCAATGCAATTCACAACGACGTATCACATATTCGGAATGGGTTATACGACCCCATGGTCCTTTCCCGGTTAACCCGAATAATGAGCGCTTATTCAAAAATAAGTGTAGCATTCACATTCAAACAAATCACATCAATTACCCATTCAAAGGGAAATATTGATAGTCGGTTATTGAACTATCAATTGATATGCATACATCACCAGATTCCAAATAATTTTCCAAATTATTTATTTTTCAAAATATCTTTACAAGATATATTATTTTCAATACTTCAAAAATAAATCAATATTTATTTTTAAACAAATTCTTCTTTTCATTTATAAATTCCATAATGAATTTATATTTCAAAATACCTATGAATATATGGTTTCAATTATTCATTTCAATTTATCTTCAAAAAGATAAATTCTCAAAATATTCACTTATAGTGGAAAACATTTCCATACTTATTTATTCATAAGTAATTCACAGATTTTATTTATTTTCAACACTTGGAAAATATTCAATATACTTAAATCAAAATTTAGTATATATCTCATTCTTTAAGGAAATCATTCTCTTAAACATATTTATTTGGGCCAAAACGAATGTTACGTAAAACATCGTTACGACAACCCAAAATCACTAGTATAGAGATTTGAATTTTTAAGATAGATATATAAATCCCAATACTATACAAAACATTTCCTTTCGGAAATCATTTACTATAACAACAGTGTTATAGTCCACCATTTCCTTTTATTCCTCGAAACATCTATTTCAACAATAAATGTTGAAATCTATGGTTTCGAATCTCAACACATTTAAAACATCGTTAGATCGTTTTAATTCTATTTAAAACATCACATTCAAAACAATTTCTTTAACATATTATTCACTATTCAAAAACGTGAATATACTACGTTAACCAATTTCATCCTTTATTCATTTTATTTCTAAGGATTATTCACAGTCAAAAATGTGAATATAACTCCATTAATAGGTTTCAACAATTTACTTATCAAAATAAGTTGTTTGCGAATTTATAAAACAACGTTTATAAATCCCATTTCTAATTATTTTATAACAACTTCCTTTTATAAATTTTCTTTATTAACCTATTCGATTTATAACTCAATTATAAACTAAAGGTTCATATTATAAGTTAAACACTTATAAAACGATTATTTTACAAAATCGTTCTTTTAACTTCCCAAATTATAAATCTTATAACTTGTAAGATTGTTTATTTATCCAAAATTCGCTCTTTCAATAACTTTATAAATTTTATAAACCTACTGTTTATAAAATTCCATTTATAACTTCACTGTTTAAAATTCTATAAATTTCATTCCATTATGAAATTCATTTTCACTTCATTCAAACACTTATAAAAACTCGTTTTATAATGTCAATATTTCAATTTATAAATATCCATTTATAAATCTCTTAATATAAATCAATTTATATTATTCTTTACAACATATTTAATCTCCTTTATTATTTCACCATTTCGAGTCATAAAATAATTAAATTTTATAAATCCTATATTTAAACTTTTCACAATAAATTCTAAAATCCTGATTAAACTATTTTATAAAATCATTAGCCCTTATTTCTCAAAAATCAGCTTTTAACTATATTTCACAAAACCCAAAATTTTATAACATTAAAATTATAATGTTTATTTATTTAAAATAAATCAATTCCAAAAATATTTTATAAACGTATACTTTCAAAAAATCACTTTGAAATCACTTTAAAATTCCAAAATCGGGGTCCAATGATGCTACACACCAAATAGTCAATCACGACAACAACGATATCATATATCGATATGATAATCCATCAAATATCAAAATATCTGAAGTCAAATAAATACTGTTGAGGAATCCAGTTGGATCCCTCCAACCTGTTTTCCTGCATCCAAAAACATTAGCACAATACCAATTCCGCTCCAGTACGAAATTATCGCGGTATATGGGATTTAAATATTATCCGCTTAATAGACGGCGCAATAGGGTCTCATCCGCTAAACAAAAAATGCGGGAAATCAATAACTCCAATATATACATATGCCAATATATATATATTGCTACTATATATAATACCAATTTCACCGTTTATGAAATATTCGCGGTATATGTTTTTAATAAATAACATCCGCTTACTAACGGCGTATAATGTCTATTTTAATAATCAATAGATATCAATCAACATTCAAACATGCATACAAATATTTTAAATCTAACTATTTAAAATAAAATCGAAACTGATTCGATTGAGTGAGAAGTTCTCACCTTGATTTTATTTCCGTTTTAGCGATTTATTTCGAATAAAACTAAACGTACGTTTAATTTTACCCAAAATTCTCACTAACTCCAAATGACTCTAATCCAATTCCATCGCGTAGTGCTCGTCCATACGATTCCAACGCAACTGGTTTTGCGATTTTTCAACCTCGTATGAAAAAGTTATGTATTTTATAAGATACACGATTTTATATAAACAAATTACAACAGATTTTTTTTTTTTTTTTATATAACCTAAACGAATCAGAGCCATCGATTCCAAACTCCTGCAATCCAGGCCGCACCCCTTCTCTCCCTCTCCCTCACGCAACTCCATCTCCAGATACAAAACACGCAACTCAAACCCATCCCCTTAGAACTAGGGTTTCAATTTGCATCCTCATCACTCGACTATACTTCATCTAACTACCACCATCGCGAAGCCCCCAACACAAGCTACCCTCGGCCCCAAGCAAGTTGAACTCGGCCATCCCTGTAGCACGCAGTTCGAGGCCGAACTCCAGGCCTTTGAGCGAGATTTGTCGCCAATCCGGAGCACTAGAAACGATCATGACCGTTGGATAGGTAGTTCGCGATGTGCTCTACGAGTTTCTAGTTGAAACTTTCTTGAATCGTTGCACGGATTTGAAGATTTGGAGGGAGGAACGAAACAAATTTCTGGCCATTCATGGGGGCTGGCGACTAGGGTTAGAAAATTAGGGTTTAGATATTTTTTGTTTTATTTTATTTGTGAATGGTGGGCTATTTATAAGGAACCGACGAAACACTATTCATCCCGGAAATTCCGAACTCCGATTTACGCGCCGTAACCAGCATTTCTAGGGTTTACCCCGCGTTCCGGACACAATGGAAAAGGTTTCGGAAGCTAATTCGGATATGTGTGCGAGTTATGGCTGCAAATGCTCAATTTAAATTAAACCGATTTAAATCGATTTCTAGACGTTTTAATTTGTATCGGACAAACGGTAAATCCAATTGACTTGAAATTTGAAACCTTACAATAATATCACATTACGGATCCGATGAAACTAGTTTCGTCGAAATCCGAGACTTTTTGAAAAATGGCTATTTTAACTCGCTAAATTAATATTAAAAATAATTCGATGCGTTTCGAGCTGCCACGATCAAACGATAGCTCCGATTGACACGAAAATTAAAATCCGGTAATAACTAACTATTACGGATCCAATGGAACTAGTTTCGTTCAATTCTGAGACTGTTCAAAAATTGACTATTTTCACTAGTCGATTAAATATTAAAATATTCAATTTTCACAAATTAACTCTTAATTCGATTTTAAAAGTTCTAAAATATCGTTCTAACTCTAACATGATAAAATAAAATTTTACAAATCATTTTCAATCATATTTAACTCAATTTTCAATTATTTCCATAATTTAACATATTAAATTATCGATTTAATTATCCAATAAAATCCAATAATTCAAATTAAAATTTATTCGACTTATAAATTCACTTATTATTATTTAAAATAAATTAAATATTCAAATTTTAATTTCTAAAAATTCTGGGTCGTTACAGCAGTTGAAGATAAATACGAGTGTGAGTGATATGTAGTGAGGTGCTGATGTAAATGTGAAAAATGTGATGTAATCAAAGTTGTATAGTTATAGTGAGAGCTTGAAATTGTACTATTCAAAAATGTAATAAATATTTGAATAAAATATCTGTTTGAATTCAAATTCTGTGTAATTTATTTTATTCAACAAATATTTATTTAAACTGTGAAAAATAGAATAGTATATTAACAAATACATTTAAATGAATGTATATATATTTATTATCATCAAACAAAAATCATATGAGCGCATATTCAACAATCTCCCCCTTTTGATGATAACAAACATATATTTAAGATTTTGAATGTATTAAATGTATTTGATCGTTCAATTTGCTCCCCCTATTTAAATGCTTCCTCTCTACATGATACTCCCCCTACATATATGCATACAAATGAAAATATGTAAATGAGCCTATATGCAAGTGGAAAATTATTTGACCTTTGCTTGATTCTATTTGACAAAATCTTAACTTTTCTCTCCCCCTTTTGTTATCAACAAAAGAATAATAGTGTTATAAAAATAGGGATGAAGTGACAGACATGAATCAAACATTTAACTCAATTAAATATAAATATCAAATTTCAATAAAACTCAAACAAAAATCATAATTACCCTTGTCAGGCGCATATTCCACTTTCAGAAGTGATGGGGATAAAATCATCAAAAATCATACAGTTCTGTCTATTTGTGGTATATTTATTTCAGGAAATTTGAATATCTAATAACCATGCATAACCGTTAGGACTTTTAAATGAGATTAGTAGTATTCACAATTTTTATTTAAACAATGAAATCAAGTATCTTTTAACCACGCATGACCGTGAGGAATTTTAAATGGGATTAGAATCAACTTGTCTATTTAAATCAATTAATTTTGATATGCGTTCCATACATGCATAACCGTGAGGACTTTTAAATGAGCATGGAAGCACATAATCAAAAATCCAAGTAATTCACCCATGCATAACCGTGAGGACTTTTAAATGAGAGTGAACACCTTGGATATTTATTTTTATTGCCAAATATAATAAATTGAAGCACAAATAATTTCCTCCACAAATTTAAAGATATTAAAGAACGAATGATTTCCTTTGTAAACTACCACAAATTTACATGCTATATATGATTTTGATGAGTGATGGTCGATAGAAAGATGATAGCAATAGAAATGATCATGGAATTTTTACCCAACAAAAAGTTTTTATAACTCTTGTTATGAAATTCTAAAGCAATTTTCTAATTATACTGTCTCGAATCATAATATATGATTAATATCAACACTCATCTTATTTTCAATCACTATATATCTTTTTAGATGATCATTAGGGAGTTAGATAAGTCAAAAAATAGTCATTTAGAATCAAATTAAAAAATCATTTTTTTTTTAAAATGATTAGTCAATTTCTATAATTCCCAAATCCAAACGTAATTTGGAAAATCTGTCTTCAGGGAGAGGTTTTGTGAAAATATCAGCAAGTTGAGTTTCAGTTGAAATATATTCAATGCAAATGTCTTCTTTAGCAATGTGATCTCTAAGAAAGTGGTGTCTCACATCAATGAGTTTTGTGCGTGAATGATGAACAGGATTATTTGACAAATCTATAGCACTCCTACTATCACATTTTAATGGAACTTGTTTATAGACTAAGCCAAAATCAGAAAGAGTTTGCATCATCCATAAAATTTGAGCACAACAACTTCCCAAAGCAATATATTCTGCTTCAGTGGTGGATAATGCAACACAATTCTGTTTCTGACTTGACCATGAGACTAATGAATGTCCTAGCATGAAACATGTCCCACTAGTGCTTTTTCTGTCAACCAATGAACCAGCATAATCAGCATCGGAATAACCTACTAAATCAAAATTTTCACAAGAAGGGTACCATAGTCCAAATTTGTGTGTGTGTGAAAGATATCTCAAAATTCGTTTAGTAGCTTTTAAATAAGATTCTTTCGGATTAGCTTGAAAACGTGCACACAAGCACACAGAAAACATAATATCAGGTCCAGAAGCAGTAAGATAGAGAAGTGAACAGATTATCCCTCGATATTTCTTTTGATCAATTGCAATTCCTTTCTCATCTTTGTCCAACTTTGTTGATGGGCTCATAGGAGTTCTCAATGGTTTGGAATTTTCGATTCCAAATTTCTTCAATAGCTCCAACACATATTTGGATTGTGAAATGAAAATACCATCACTGCTTTGCTTGATTTGAAATCCAAGAAAGTATTTCAATTCACCAACCAAACTCATCTCAAATTTAGCCTGCATGACTTGTTCAAAATTCTCACACAAGAGCTCATTAGTAGCACCATAAATAATATCATCCACATATATCTGAACAATCAAAAAATCACTTTCTTTATGTAATAGAAACAGTGTCGTGTCAGCACTACCCTTTTTAAAACCATTTTCCAAAAGATATGTACAGAGGCAGTCATACCAAGCTCTTGGAGCTTGCTTAAGACCATATAATGCTTTTTCTAGCTTATACACATGATTTGGAAATTCATGATTTTCAAAACCGGGGGGTTGTTCTACAAAAACTTCTTCTTTTAAATCACCGTTCAAAAAGGCACTTTTTTCATCCATTTGTTTAAGTTTGAAACCCTTATAACATGCAAAACTTAGCAAAATTCTAATGGCTTCTAACCTAGCAACTGGAGCAAATGTTTCATCAAAGTCTATGCCTTCTATTTGGTTATAACCTTTTGCAACCAACCTAGCCTTGTTTCTAATTACATTTCCTGATTCATCAAGTTTATTTTTAAACACCCATTTAGTCCCTACAATTGGATAGTCATTAGGCCTAGGAACTAATTTCCAAACTTTGTTTCTCTCAAATTGATTAAGTTCATCTTGCATCGCTAAAATCCTATTTTCATCATTAAGAGCCATTTCAACAGAATCAGGTTCAATCTCAGAAATAAAACCACTATGACAACCAAACGCACACAAATTTTTATTAAATGAAGAGCGAGTACGTATACCTTCCGTAGGATCACCAATAATTAATTCAGGAGGATGATTAGTTTTGAACCTTAATTTATCAGCATCAACAGTCCTACTTTCAGTTTTCTCACTAAATGTCCCTTCTTTAGTGCCTTCAGGATCTACCCCATCGTCAACCATCTTTTCAGTCGTTCTATCTTGGTCAGGTTCATCAAATTTCACATTGATTGATTCAACAATTGTTTTTGTTCGTTTGTTGTATATTCTGTAAGCCTTGCTCCTTGTTGAGTATCCCATGAAAATTCCCTCATCAGCCTTAGATTCAAATTTTCCAAGTTGATCACCTGTGTTAAGAATGAAACAAGGACATCCAAATACACGAAAATAAGAAATGTTAGGTTTTCTTTCATGCCACAATTCATAAGATGTTTTGCCAAGTATTGGTCTAACCATTACTCTATTCATTACATAGCATGACGTATTCACTGCCTCTGCCCAAAAGGTTAGAGGCAGTTTATACTCACTCAACATGGATCTTGCCAATTCTTGCAATGTACGATTTTTTCTTTCAACCACCCCATTTTGTTGAGGTGTTCGTGGAGCAGAAAATTCATGTTTTAAACCATTTTCTTCACAAAAATTTTCGAATTTCAAATTTTCAAATTCGCCTCCATGATCACTTCTCAAGATTTTAATTGAAACTCCTTTTCATTTTGAACAAGTTTTGCAAATTTTGAAAAATAACCAAAAATTCAGACTTTTTGGCTAAGAAATAAACCCATGTAAATCTAGAGTAATCATCAACCAATACATAACAATAACGTTTTCCATTTAAGCTTGCAATTTCATTTGGTCCAAATAAATCCATGTGAATTAATTCAAGAACCCTTGATGTGCTAACAATGTTTTTAGGACGAAATGATGATCGACTAAGCTTGCCCAAGGAACATGCTTTACACACTTTGTTATTTTTAAATTTCTGATGTGGTAACCCCTTGACTAATTCTTTCGTTTCAAGTTTTTCTAAGAGGCTCATGCTAGCATGACCAAGTCTCCTATGCCATAAAAATGCCTCTTCGTCTGTGACTACCAAACATTTAGAAAGATTTAGATTATCAAATGAAAGTGAGTAAACATTTCCTTTTCTTTTGCCCATAAAAACAATGTTATTAGAATCTTTATCAATGATTTTGCAAGTATCACTATCGAAGACAACATTCATACCTTTGTCACATAGTTGGCTAATAGAAATGAGATTGTGATGCAAATTCTCAACGTATAAAACATTAGTTAAAGAAAAATTACCGTTACCTACTTCACCTTTACCAATGATCTTACACTTACTGTTGTCTCCCATTATCACATTTCCGCCTTTAAAATTCTCTAGACTAAGGAACTTCAATTTGTCACCTGTCATATGTCTAGAACAGCCTGAATCTAGAAACCATTCTTGTTGCTCCTTAGCCCGCCAACAAATCTCACCAGTTTCCTCTGAGCTGACTTCTGAATCTGATTTTGCCATCAAACACAAATTAGCTTCCTCTCCTTCTTCACCATCCCAAGACGCTGCAAAGACCTTGTATACCAAAGTTAAAAAGCATTCAAACATATCTCTAGAGTAAAATATACCGGGCTCCGATACCACTTGTAGGATCTAGATTAACCCTAGAGGGGGAGGGGGGGTGAATAGGGTTATAGAAAATTTTCTTGATTTAAACACAGAAATAAACTGTAGAATTAAATATGTTGAAAAAGTAAATCACACACAAAATTTACCCAGCTTCGGCAACCCCTGCCTACTGCTGCATTCACAGATTTCTATTAGAATTAAACAGTATCACGCTTACAAACACTCTACTAGACTCGCAGACATTTGCTCCCGCTCACAAACACTCTACTAGACTCGCACACCCTGCTCGCAAACATTTGCTCCCGCTCACAAACACTCTCCTAGACTCGCACACCCTGCTCCGCCTATAGAGTTTCGCTTACTCGCAAACTTTGCATCCCGCCTATAGAGCTTCGCTTACTCGCAAACTCTGCTCCCGCCTATCGAGCTTTGCAAACTCGCACACCCTGCTCACTGAACTAATTCTAACTAGACAATTTGACACGACCTAATCCCTAGGTGGTGATTTACCAGTTTTTGATTTGAAAAATAAAAAACAACAATTAAAAGATAATTAAATAATCCTAAGAATAAAAAGCCCCTTAAAAAAAATTCCCTTTAGAGAAAAATAGGCCGGCCCCTTTAATTAATTTGGCTTGTCTCCTTTGTTTGCTTCGTTCGGTGGCCGTTCCTCTTTCCAATTCATCTAGGGCTTCTGCGAATTTTGGAGCTTTTCTTCCTTGCGATTCAAACTAGGGTTCTTGCAAATTGAAGTCGCCGCTTGATACAGTTTGATCGTATGCTTCGTTGCTTTTTGCTTTGCCCATGGCTCTTCAATTTGGATCGAGCTCGTTTTGTGATTTCGGTATGTAATTTATCCTTTTGCTTTTCTGATTTTGGCTTGCTCGAACTCGATGAATTTGAGATTGCCGATGATGATGGTTTATATAGGGTTTGTAACCCTAGATTTGCGTTCGTATAAGTTGATTTGAATTTGTCTACTGATATTGCTTTGGTCATTCGATTATTCTTGGATGCTCGTGATTTCACTGACTTTTTCAATTTCGTGTTTTTGATGCTTGGCACACATGGTTTTGATTTGTGACTTGGTCGATTCCTTGATTCACACGGCATTAAAACTTTCCTCTTTTTGATACTTTGACTATTTCAAAGAATGCGTACATGAATTTTTCGACTTGTTTAATCATCTTGATTGTCACAGCTTCAGCCATCTTTGCGTTCCTCCACTGTAGCATTGATTTCGTGATTTAAACTATAGCTTGTTTACTGCTTTTCGACTTCACTGAGAACTATAGTCTCTGTCCATCTTTTGATCGGTTTAACATGAACTGACTGCACTTGCACTTGATATTGTAGTGCACATTGTTGCATGCATTTGTTTGGTTGCACTTGCCTGAGTGCCAGTTAGCCTTGTATTTGTAGTTTTGACCATGTTGATGTTCTGTTCATTGCTTTTGGAATTTACACTTATATACATGTGTTCATTTGTCTGCACTTGATCATTGCTTTGAGTTTCACTGCCTTCTGTCCATGTTGGTACTGGCTGTTGTGGAGTTGTTGTGATGTTAGTTCGAATTTCACTTGCTCTGCACTTTGGTCTGTTGGTGTCATTTCTTTTGTGGTCTTTGTATTTTGATGTTGCCACTGTCTTGGTTCGAGTCAGTTTGCATGGTCACTGATGTGTGCTGTGCCATTGCTTAGTTTGGTTCATTGGTCTGCACTGTAACTCGAGTTTTCACTCACTTGAGTCTGCCTTGTTGAAGTTGTTTGTTGCAGTATCTTGTGGTTGCTATGCCTTGTTTACCATGTTGTTGCATTGTATTGTTTGTCTCTCTTTGAATTCTTGTAGTTGATTATTGCTTGGTCATTGCACTGATTCCTGGTGGCATTTCTTTGATTTCGAACTTGGACTTATAGTTGAATCTGGACATGTTATGGGCTGGACATCTGAGCATTGCATTACACAGCATTAACTACTTTGTTGTATGCTTGATCACTTGAGTTGTTTCACTGCCATACTTGATGATGTGGCATGTACTTGTGTACTTCTGGTATGCTGCAGCTTGCATCTTTGTTGCATTTGCTTGAGTTTGTGTCATCTCTACTTGCATTGCTGTACACTTTTGGTTTCATTGCTGCACTCGAGTTTTGTTACTTGTGGTCTTCATTCTGGTTGGCACTTGCATGCATTTCTGGTTGCTGTGCACTTTTGTGCTTGCATTTTGATGCAGTCTTCATTAGCATGCTACTGATTGGTCTGACCTGAACTTGGTTCACTTCATGTTGATTTTGAAATTTCACTTGAGTTGAATCCAGTTTCAAAACTCGGGTTTGACCTTGTGCTCGAAGTCGATATTTTATTTATATTGCACCTGAGTTGAATCCATCTTTTTATTTTGGGTTTGACCTTGTGCTCACCTGTCCTTGTAAATCAATCAAGTGTATATTGGTGTGCACGGCCATGTGGCATATACAGTGACACACTGTGTATGTCACAAGTTGTTCGTGTATGATGAATTCAAATTTAAATGATGACGAACAACCGAAATAACTGAGGCAAACAATGTTTTCAAAATCATCGTTTCTTTCAAATTTCAAAAATATTTCTCTTTCAATTTTACTGCGTTTGAGAATATTTTTGCAGATTACTCAGATGCTGGATTTAAACTGGAATGCAGTTGAATATAAATACGAGTGTGAGTGATATGTAGTGAGGTGCTGATGTAAATGTGAAAAATGTGATGTAATCAAAGTTGTATAGTTATAGTGAGAGCTTGAAATTGTACTATTCAAAAATGTAATAAATATTTATTTGAATAAAATATCTGTTTGAATTCAAATTCTGTGTAATTTATTTTATTCAACAAATATTTATTTAAACTGTGAAAAATAGAATAGTATATTAACAAATACATTTAAATGAATGTATATATGTTTATTATCATCAAACAAAAATCATATAAGCGCATATTCAAAAATAAGTAATGGTATTTTTATAAGCCTAGAAAAATATGCTAAAAATTTAGTTAAAAAATTTGGAATTCCAAATACCAGTAGTAAGCCAACTCGTGTTAACAAATGAAAAATTAAATAAGAAAGAAAATTCAAAAGATGTATATCAAAAATTGTATAGATGAATGATTGGATCATTACTCTATATAACCACTAGTAAACCTGACATAATGCATAGTGTATGTCTCTGTGCAAGATATCAATCCCAACCTAAAAGGAAACTCATCTAAAATCTGTAAAAGGAATACTCAGATACGTAAATAACACAATAGATTATCGATTCTTTTATCCAAAAGATAATTCCTTTGAATTAATCTAATATAGTGATGTTGATTATGCTGGTTGCAAATCAGACCGAAAAAGTACAGGTGGAACTTTTCACTTTTTAGGACACTCTCTAGTTTCCTATTTTTGCAAAAAGCAAAGTTCTGTCTCTTTCCATAACAGAAGCAGAATATATTTCAATAGTATTAGCCTGTTCACAAGTAATTTATATGCAACAAACGTCAAAAGATTTTGGTTTGAACTTCACAAAATCACTAATATACTGTGATAATACAAGTACGATCAATTGATCTAAAAGTCCAACTCATCATGGTAGAACTAAACATATGTAGTTAAATATAGAATTCAATTTTTCCTCCTAAATTCAAAATTCAAACTAGGGTTATATTACCACCATAATTCGTCTTCTTCTTCATTTTCTATCCTTTCACTATTCTATCTTCTAAAATAAAATAATCTCACGGCCTCCTCTAATTCTATGCTTCCAAGGGAGGAAAATTCATCCTTTTTCTTCCAATCTCTTACCATGGGCCTCTCCAAAACATTACCATGGCCAAAGTGACTAAATTAGAGGAAGAAATGTAGTAGTGTTTTGCAAATGGTTACTGAAATACAAGTGGTTCAACTTCATCCCCTCAAAGAACAAGAGAAATATGACAGAATTATTAGAAATCTGCAGAAGTATCTATTGGATAACCCCACAAATTCAATAATGATTGAAGAGGATAGTGCTAATCCTACAAATATAGAAGTAGGAGAAGAAGAGGATGAGGAGGAAGAAAAAGAAGAGGAAGAACAAATGGATGAAGATGAAGTCTGTTAACCCGCCTTTTGGCAAGGCCAGATTTAACCCAATGGATTTTGTAATCATCAAGATATGATGCCCAAAAAGGTGATTATTTCGATTGGAGGTCGGTTATATTTAAAGCTATGCACGATAATTGGATGGGTTCGGATGGATGACACTCAAAAAGGGCTAATATGGAACTAACACTCGCCTAGGGGATCGATACCAATCTGTGGTTTTTGCCTCAAACTAGTTGAGATCGATATGGAACGACAAGGAAGGCTCCGTGAAGTTACATATCTCATTTAGAGTCTGTATGCTCAATTTATTAGCAAATTACTTCACTTAAGAAAGGAATCAGTATAACAGGGATCAGCATATTTAAGCCAAGAAAGTACAACTCAATGGAAAACAATTAGTATATCAAAGTCCATAAGTTAATGCATATAAAATTTTGTAAGCAAGATGTGGGGACCCTAGGCAATCTACCCTAGGGATCACACATCAAATAGAGCAAGTTGGAGGGATCGGCTCGCTTCCTTCCATAGGGATTCGCTATAATCCGCCTTAACACCATATTGCAACAAAGATTGATCAATAAATCGAATTTGTTGGGCGAATTCTCACCCAGAAGATTTCGAGACCAAGAAGCGTCAGTTTCACCCGGGTTCGTAACCTCCATTCCATCCAGTTCCTAAGTCCGTTCGGCAATTCAAGGGCTTAAAGTTTCATTCGGCAATGAAGGGCGAAATCTCATTTACCTCATCCGGTCCAAACGCATTCGGCATACCTCATCCGGTTCAAACTCCAACCTCGGCCTCCTCCGAACCAGACATTCTCCATGTCCTAGCCGGACCATCCCACACCTACCGAACCAAACATCTTCATCTACTACCGAACGAGGCCACTGCTGAACCATATCCACACTCCTACCACCGAACCACCACTGCCGAACCAAGCTATGCCTGCAACCGGTCCACTCACCACTGCCGCACCAAGCTTCGCCGAACCAGAACGCTACCAGGCCAGATTGCTTCAGCCCGGGCCCACCCGCAGCTATATACATCCAAGACCCCTGCCCCCTACCTCACTCTATAAATAGAGGGGCAGGGGTACAACAATGGCAGACAAGTTTGAGAGCTCAAGCACGGAAGGAACTTTCAAACTACTTTCATATACTTGTACACAAAGCATTGTACTTGTAATCCGAAGGAAAGAAGATAATAACATATAAAGTGGACGTAGGCACGTTCTGGCCGAACCACTATAAATCTGTGTGTCTTTTACATTTCAGTCCCTGCTTTTTTCATATTTACATAACTCATCTAAATCATTAAGAATCACATAAAACCCATTAAATCTCACGACTTGGAGGTGTTTGCCCACTTTTCGCGCAAACATTTTTGGTGCTTTCATTGAGAGCTTCGAACTCGAAGCTTCAGCTTCCCTCATTCAACCTTCTTTCCCAATAGCATCCTTCATTGCCTAGGAAACATGACTTCCAGACCAAGAAAAGACGCCAACAAGGGAAAGAACGCTGCAACTAGCAGCGCTCCAAATCCAGTGGATCCAGATCAAGAGAACCATCCCACTACAGCAGCAGTGCCACACGTAGATCAGGCAATTCCAACAGCCCCTGCCGCGGAACAACCGGCAGTAATCACTAGAGCAGACCTAGACAGAGTTGTGGTGGAAGTGACTAACCGCTTCGCATCCCAACAAGAAGCTTTGGTGAACCAACTCATGACGCGCTTGAGGGATGCCGAAGAATCCAACCGCAACACTGAATCATGGGATGAATCTCAATCTGGAGGATCTCGGAGACAGCAAAGGTCTTCCCTCTTCGAGGAAGCCATCAACAGGAACAACAATGATAGGGGCCGCGCCCGGACTCAGCCCGAACTCCAACTCGATGAAGCGCTTGGAACCGAACCCAGTGGGGGAGGCGCCAGGCGAGGGTCGGATGTAGCTGAGCCAGTCATGCCACCTAATCATAGAAACCCCGCTGAACGGAGCCGAGCTAGAACCCAGCCCGAAGTTGACCCCATGGAAATGCTCGAAACAGAACCCCGCAGGGGAAGATCAAGGCATGGGGCAACTGTAGCTGGTCCTAGCATGCATCCGAGCAGCCAGAGGCAACCACTGTATAACGTCAGAAGTGATAGACTATACCATCCCTACAGGTCATCTGGACGAGACCGATCTCGCAGGGAAGAACCAAGTTCATTTCTATCCGCTCCAAATTCTGATGAAAGAATGGCACGACTATTCAGAGAATGCGTCCAACGGGAGCAAAGGGACCGAGGAATAGGCGCTAGGGTCACCAGCCCCTTTACCCGCAATATCGAAACTGCCATCACCCCCCGGGAATGGAAAATGCCAACCATGGAACCTTACAAGGGAACTTCCGACCCCATCATACACTTACAAAGATACACCCAGCATATGCTCATGAGCGGAGCAACAGAAGGGGTGCTGTGTAAATGCTTTCCGCTATTCCTAGCAGATCTAGCTACCTCCTGGTTCTGCCATCTACCCCAAGGATCTATCAGCTCATGGGAGATGTTGAAAGAAAGGTTCATTAGCCAGTTCCGCATCCATGTAGAACAACCCAAGGATGCTTATTCTCTATCCAATGTCAAACAGAAATCCGGAGAGACACTGCAACAATATCTAACCCGGTTCAACGCCGCAGCGGCCGCAGTCCAAGATGCCGATGAGAAGCTCACCCTAATGGCCCTCTGTAGTGGTGTACACCCAGATACCAAGTTCGCTAGAAGACTAACTAAGGAAAAACCAGCTACTTTACCTGATTTCTTTCATGAAGCTGGAAAGTATATGAGACTTGAAGACGCCGCCACTGAGAGGCAGTCAGGGCAACAAGGTAAGACAACTTCGGACAAGGTTCCCGCTGCAGCCAAGGACACTCGAAGAAATGAAACTAGAGACAATGCTGGGGGCAGGAAGGTTGAAAAACGCCAATATCGACCAGGACCGAGATTTGACTCCTACACTCCTTTGAATGAAACAATCGAAAACATCTTTCTAGCCACTCAGGGCGAACTCGGATACAAACGCCCCCCGCACAAGAAAGAATCTGATAACGCACTCAAGTCTGGAAAGTTCTGCCGCTTCCACGAATCCCACGGACATGACACCAATGAATGCCACCATCTCCGGGACTTGATCGAAGAACACATCAGAAGAAGAAGGATGGAACGCTATGTGAAAGGTCAGAACAGGACTCCAACTCCTGCCAATGAGAACCCAAAGCGACCCGTCCCAGAAGTAGGCGAAGGGAATCGCAACACCAGTGGCTCTAGTTAAGAGAAGATAGTGGTCCATACCATCTCGGGAGGACCACACATCGCCGACAGAAGCTGGGCGGAGATGGAAAGATACGGCAAGTCACTTAGAAATGCTGAAGGCTATGTTAACTTCATTATGGAAGAACACCATCCGAAACGGAAAGAGAGTGACGACATCGTATTCAGTAGGCGTGATTTAGAAGGAAGACAGTATCCGCATATGGATCCCATGGTCATCTCTGCCTGGTTCGGTCCAGCTAAAGTTTTCCGAATTCTAATAGACACAGGAAGCTCCGTAAATATCCTATTCAAGCATGCTTTCGATAAAATGAAGCTGTCAATGAAGGATGTGTCTCCCTGCAACAAACCCCTGCACGGTTTCACCGGAGATGCGAAAATACCCCTCGGGCAACTTGACCTCTTCGTCGAAATAGGAAGTCATCCCCGCTCCGTTGTGCGAAAACAAACGTTCGTACTAATAGAAAACCACTCGGCCTACAACGCCTTCTTGGGAAGACCAGCCTTGTCTGACTTCCAAATTGTCCTAGCCTCGTGGTGCCTAAAGATGAAATTCCCAACAGATAGCGGAATAGGAAAGGTTGAAGGAGATCAAGACGCCGCTCGAGATTGCTACGTAACTGAACTTCGCAATAACCGTAGAAAGGATAAAGGGAAAGATGCAGAGACCACTCTCTGCATGAAAAGCTTGGAAGCATAGCAACTAAAGAAAGCCCCTCCTCTTTGATACACCAGCGATCCTTTCAATGAACTAGACCCCAGGGATAAGGAGGAGGAGGCTACCGCTGGGCCTGCAGAGGCCATGGAATTCGTATCTGTAGACAAACATGATTCAAGCAGACTATTAAAAATAGGATCCCAGCTAAAAACAGAATTGAAGGATCAAATCATTGACTTCCTTCGCCACAACTTAGATGTATTTGCGTGGACACATGCCGATATGACAGGAATCTCCCCAGACATAGCATGCCACATGCTGAACGTCGATCCCACCAAGGTACCGATAAAGCAGAAAAAGAGAAGCATGGGAGCAGAACGATCAGCAGCCCTCGATGAGGAAGTAAAGAACCTACTTGCTAATGACTTCATACGAGAAGCCATCTACCCAGAATGGATAGCTAACCCGGGTACTAGTAAAGAAAGCTAATGGGAAGTGGCGAACATGCATTGATTTCTCCAACTTAAATGACGCTTGCCCGAAAGACTGCTTCCCGCTCCCCCGAATCGATCAACTTGTGGACAGCACTGCCGGGCATGAACTTTTATCTTTTATGGACGCATACTCCGGATACAACCAGATTCCCATGCACGCTCCCGATCAAGACCACACTAGCTTCATCACTGACCGGGGATTATATTGTTACAAAGTCATGCCTTTTGGACTCAAAAATGCCAGAGCTACCTATTAACGCCTCGTCAACAAGATGTTCACGGAATTAATAGGACGAACTATGGAAGTATATGTGGATGACATGTTGGTAAAGTCCAGGAGAGCCGACGATCATGTAAGCCACCTGAGCGAGATGTTTCAGGTACTTCGCCGATATGGAATGAAGCTGAATCCTCTAAAGTGCTCCTTCGGAGTGTCATCGGGAAAATTCTTAGGATTCATTGTCCATTCCAGAGGAATTGAAGCAAACCCTGAACAAATCCGGGCTCTAAAAGAAATAAGGATACCTTCCACCCGAAAAGAAATGCAGAGCTTAAACGGAAAGGTAGCCGCCCTAAGCAGATTCATTTCCAAAGCAACTGACAAGTGCGTCCCTTTCTTCGAAGCTCTCAAGAAAGACAAAGGAAAGTTCGAGTGGACCGATGAATGCTTAAAAGCCTTCCTTAACCTGATCGAACACCTTCAGAAACCACCAGTACTCTCAACTCCAAACGAAGGCGAAGAGCTATACCTATACCTCGCTGTATCATCTCATGCTCTAAGCGCTGCCCTGGTAAGAGAAGAAGACCGCACACAACGCCCGGTGTACTTTATAAGTAAGAGACTTACGGGGGCAGAGGCCAGATATCCTAAACTTGAGAAATTGGCGTATTGTTTATTGATCGCGTCACGAAAACTGCGACACTACTTCCAATCTCACTCCATCAGAGTTCTAACCGATCAGCCACTAAGACAGGTGCTCCATCGTCCCGACACTTCTGGACGACTCCTCAAATGGTGCATTGAACTAAGTCAGTATGACGTCACCTACCATCCTCGCACCGCTATCAAGGGGCAAGCCATGGCCGATTTCATTGCCGAATTCACTACCAACGAAGGCAAGGATCAGTTTGAAATAGCAAAAAACATCAAGTGGAACCTCTTTGTAGATGGAGCATCGAACGAACAAGGCTCGGGGGCAGGTATTGTGATAATCACCCCCAGGGGAAGAAAGATGTACTATGCATTAAGGTTAGAATTCGCGACCACTAACAACGATGCGGAGTATGAGGCAGTAATAGCGGGATTGGAGCTTGCCTTAGAAATTGGAGTCAATTCTTTATGTCTTCATAGTGATTCTCAACTTATCGTAAACCAAGTATTAGGAGAATTCCAGACACGAGGAGAACGACTCACAGCATATCTAAAGAAAACCAAACTGCTGCTCGACCAATTGGACCATTATCTAATCAAACACATTCCTCGAGAAGATAACCAAGAAGCCGATGAACTAGCAAAGCAAGCTAGTATGATGAATAGCACCATTTCCGGAGCACTAGCCATCTCAAGGCAGCTAGCCCCAAGTTTTGAACAAGTGAATCTGATAACTGCAATTGAAGAAGCAACTTGGATGACTCCTATCCGGAAATATTTGCAGGACGGCACACTACCAGACAAACGTGATGAAGTCAGGAGAATTTTGAGGAAAGCTCCCCACTACACAATACAAGAAGGCATCCTCTATCGGCGTGGCTTCTCTAGCCCCTTATTCAGATGCGTCGCTGGAAGGGAAGCCAAGAAAATCTTATTCAACATCCATCAAGGTAGTTGTGGAGATCACACTGGAGGGCAGACTCTGGCAAAAAAGATACTCCGATATGGATACTACTGGCCCACGCTAAACAAAGACGCCTTAGACTTCGTCAAGAGATGCGACAGATGTCAGAAATTTGCCAAGATTCCTCGACTACCCACAAATGAGATTACTCAAATGACCAGCCCTTGGCCCTTTGCTGTATGGGGAATTGATTTAATTGGCGAACTGCCAACGGGCAGGGGCGGGGCCAAATATGCTATAGTGGCAATCGATTATTTCACCAAATGGGTCGAAGCGGAACCCCTAAATAAAATATCTTCAGCAAAAGTTATCAACTTCTTGATCAAAAATATTCTGTGCAGGTACGGAGTACCACTCAAGATCATATCAGACAACGGACTCCAATTTGACAGCGAAGAATTCGCCGACTGGTGCCAAGAGCATGGAATTCATAAAAGCTTCTCATCAGTAGCTTATCCTCAGGCAAACGGACAAGTCAAAGCTGTCAACAAAATTCTCAAAACCCTAATCAAGAAGAAACTTGAAAAGTCAAAAGGCGCTTGGGTGGACGAACTTCCTACGGCACTTTGGGCCTACCGCACATCTTTCAGAACATCAACGGGACATACTCCTTTCTCTTTGGCATACGGATCGGAGGCAATGCTCCCTGTTGAGACTATTGTTCCTTCCCATCGTAGGATCCACTACAATCCAGAAGAAAACGAAGAACTCCTCCTCATGTCTTTGGATCTGATTGAGGAAAGGAGAAACGATGCAGCTCTCAAAGCAGCAGCTCACAAACAAAAGGTGGCAGCACTATACAACTCCAAAGTCAAACATCGCATCTTACAAGAAGGAGATCTTGTCCTCAGGCGAATCTTTCCGCGCCCCGGGGCACTGGACCCCATGTGGGACGGACCATATGTAATTCATAAAGACCTCCACAACGGAGCTTATATTTTGTCAACAGTGGACGGAGAGGTGTTCCAGAGGGCATGGAACATCCGACACCTCCGTCGATACTTTTCTTAACTTATACTGCCCATATGAAGTGAATTAACAAAGAGAATCAGTGGACGTAGGCATTTTCATGCCGAACCACTTTAAAAAATCTTGTCTCTTTTTAACTTGTTCCTTTATATCTTGGCTGCTTGTTAAGCTTTATCCTTTTCTGTTGAACAAAATCTTATGGCATCTCCACTCAAGACGCACCACGGCCTCATCTGGACAAGGCCTAACAGGTACGCTACGATTCTATGCACTCGCCAATGAGACTCTTTTGCTCCAGCATCCCTCTGCTGCGGGTTAACTCATTGCTCGCGCCTGCCCTCAAAGCCAACTGTAATGAGCCGATTATAAGTCATCATAAAGGCCGATTATAGCCGATGGCAGCTCATTACGGCATTCGGCTCGCCGGTAACTGTGAACCTACTTTAAGCCCCAACATAAGGTGTGGCCAGCCAGGGGTAGTTCACGGCCAACGGCACCCACGCTAGCCGGCCACGGTAAATCGAATAATACCCACGATTACGGACCATAATGGTTCGGGTAGTTACCGTGCGCGATCTCGGCTCCGATGTGTCTTAAGTGCGGCTGTGGTAAAAAAGAAAACTCCCCGCGGAGGCGTAAGATGGGTGACAAATGTCTCCAAGACCCACAGCTAGGGAAAGTGACTACAAAACCCGTTTGCCACGAACTTAAGCACATCGATGGCCTTCCGTGACTGGAAGTTTTACTTTTTCTATATTTCCATTTCATTTAAATACTTTTCTCCTATCCTGTATAACAAACTCTAAAGTACAGGAAACCGAATAGGGAGCATTCACTCATGAGAATCTAAGCCTGCGTACTGGGTGACAAGGTATTCAGATATATTCATGATCAGTTACACAAGACGCTCAAAACTACCGCCTGCAAATAAAACATGAAAGGCGGGTACTCTCTTCTCTTGTACATAAATACATAACTATAGCCTATTCATATGTCACACTAACATTGCAAAACATGAAATTATATTTCAAGCAAAGGCTTAACGTCAAACACAACTAGTCACAGGCATATACATAGTTATACTCCTCACGCAGCACATCAACATGACAGCAACGTTTAAACATAACAAAATCAGCTTATATTATAAAATTACACCAAGTTATTCTCTGCAAATAATATTATTACAGTTACATCAATGTTTTGGACTAACGTAAACAACAACAAAAAGAAATAAAAAGCGGCCGAATCCGGACAAGTAACCAGCTGCATCCACACTCCATCACCAACTTCCCAAGTCTACTTGGCCGCAGGGCCGGAACCCCCGGCATGTTGATCGGAAGTTCCACCTGTCCAATTCAGAAGAGGAATCCATTAAACAAACGATAAACGATCAAGTTATGGAAACCCAGAAAGAAAAGGAAAAGAGAAGAATGACTCACCAGCGTCCGCCGCTTGATCTTCATCCTCCAGTTGCACACCCGCTTCCTCCGCAGCAAGCAACCGCATCCTCTCCTTCACCGCCGCTTGCTCCTCTTTCGAGAACTGAGCAGTGACCACATCCAGGCTAAAAGCCGCTCCACCTTCCTTACCCGCATCGACCCTGGCCTCCTCTAAAGCCCGAAGATATATCTTGGCCATGACCCGGGGATAGTCATCCATCCAAGACAAGCTGCCCTCCTTCCAAGTGCGGAAGTACATGTCCTGCAACATCTCGTCCATCATCCCCTCATTCTCCTCGAACTCCCTCACCCGGGCTTCGGAAGCCTGCAACTTGGCGACAGCGACATCCCTCTCTGATCGGTATCTCGAGCAGTCAGCCTGGAGAGACCTCCTCATCTCCTCCATCTCCTCCATCTTCTCCTTTAACTTGACTTGAGCCATCTCCGCGGCCTCAAGCCTTCCAGACAACTCCTCTACCTGCTCGAGATCCCCATTCCGAACCTCATCCACTGTCGCAATGGCCATGTCAATCCGCTCCTTACAAGCGGCCTCCATCTTCCGTAATTCCGCCCTACTAGCCTTTTCCATGGTCTCTTTCAGACGCCTGGAGGCTTCCTCGTGCCGAGAAATCTGAACGGCTTGACCGGCAAGCTGTTCGGCCCGATCAGCCACCTTCAGCCGCAACCGAATATTGGCACTCCCAATCTCCTCCCCGGCCTTGACCAATTGAGCATGATACTTCATTAACTTCTTGGTCTCTTCAGCCACCCGATCGATATTAGCCTTGGCCTCGTCTCCCATGGTTACTACCCGAGTGGTAAGCAGATCAAGATCTAGGGACTTAGCCTCGTCTAACACTCGTACCATGGGGTTGCGGGGAAGGAGATGTTCATCCGTGGCCTCATCAAATGAAATATCCCGAGAGCTTGGGTCTAAATCAGGGTGACCAGCAAAGGGGTCACGAGGCACGTCAGGACGCCTTATACGGATAACTGTGGGATTCTTGGAAGGAGGCGGAGGGGGGATAAACTCTGTGCTCTCCTCCGTGGCATCACGAGGAGGCTGAACAGGAAGCTGCGGACCAGGGGAAGGCTCAAATAAAGAACGACTCCTCTTCTTTTTCTGAATGCCCTCTTCGATGACCCCAAGAAGAGGACGGTATTTGACCACGTCCCCAGTACGACCAGTGGGAGGCTTCGCAGAAGCTCTCATCAACTTGAACTGTTCGAGGCGGTGTTGAACATCTGACATTTTAGCCACCTGGCCTGCCCCTGGAATGAAGAACAAGTGTTACGAACATACAATGATCCACAATTCAAGAAACATGTTAAGTTAAAAAGAAAGAAAAAGTGAGAAGGCACATCTATTATACAAACCCTGCGGAGGAGTGGGATACTGCAATAAGTCCTGAATCTCATTCCAGGACGGAAGTGAACAATAAAATATTCCTAAGTCCTTATCGTAAATGGAATCACCAGAAGTCAAAAGTTCACCTTGCACCGCCGAAGTTACCCTAGCTGAGGAGCCCTTAGGGGATGGATCGGCACCAGCCCCGGCCTTGCCAGTCTCTTTCGCCTTCTCCGCTTCCGATTCTCCCTCCGATTCCCCGAAGGCCTGATGGAGAGCCTCATCCAGCTCCCCCACTTGCCCGGAGGTTAGGGCACCAGCACCACTACCACCCTGACCATCGCCATCTCCTCCACCCTCTGACTCTCCTCCAACTTCGCCTTCTTCGCCCTCTTCCACACCTTCCTCCTCCGGAATAATCGGGCAGGTGCTAGGAGAGGGGACATCAGACTTCTTAAGTTTCTTACCTCCAACAACGGGATGCTTTGTGAAAGGTTCCCTCTTGCCACTCTTCACCGTGGCCCCTTCCTTGGCTTTGGCAGCCTTCTCCTCAGCCGTGTCCCTCTGCTTAACCACGGACTGGTGCGGCAGGATCAAGTTGTACTCCAGGATAGTAGCATTCCTGATCAGGAAAAAAGCCGACCTGTCCCGCGCCAGAATGGCCTTTATTTCGGCAGCCATCCGAGCCAAGGAATCATTCTCCACGACCGCAAAACCACCTGTCGTTAGCAAGAAATAAAAGCATATAAGAAGAAGCATTGTGATCGGGTCTAGGAAAATATAAATAAAGTTCAACTTACAGCCGGAAGTGAAAAGGCGGAAAGAAACAGAGTCATCCCTAATGAAGAACCATTCCTTCTTGAACATACTGAACTTCGAGTACAAATCCAGAACAGGCTTGAAGGGCACGGCCGCTTCCAAACTGATATATGGAGACCCCTTCTTATAGCCTCTCAAGTTGTACAGATACCGGATCTCCCGGTTGGAAGGGGGACGCCCATATTTCCTCTGAAAGATGACGAAAAGACTCACCAGGATGGCGTAGGAGTTAGGCTGAAGCTGGAGTGGAGCCACTTTCAGATATGTGAGGAAGCTGACTATCCAGGCATTGATTGGAGGAATAGCCCCGCACATACAATGGTATCGGCTGTAAGCGAAATATCCTTCAGGAGGATCATATGGCATGACCCCCTCCCCCGGCAACAGCATAAGAGCCCTGTCAATCCCGAAGGAACGAGAAATGACATCAAGCTGCTCCTCTTTGAGGGAGCTCGGAAAGCAATCGGGAGGAGAGTTCAGAAGCTCTTGGGGACCATACCCATCCACTAGCGACCGCGGGGCAGGTCCATGTCGCGCCGGTTTTGGTTGGGCTGGGGGCACGGAAGAAGATTCTCCTTTATCCTTGGACTTCTTACTATCTAATCGAGTTTCTGCTTTGCGAGACATTATCTGCGCCACAAGAAAAACATGATATTAGAACAAGAAGTATGAGAATATAAACAAGCAAGTATATAAAGCGAGCAGGTGTATATAGGTCTGGTATTCCACACGAGATTCAAGTATGAAGTCTCATTCGGCATATACTCCATTCGGTAGTTTCATTCGACCTTGGAAGTTCGTCCGGTATACTTGCCCATTCGGTAATACAATGCAAAGAAGCATTCGGCAATAAAAGACTTTCGTGTTTATTCGGCATCAGACGCATTCAGTTATCAAGTTCATTCGGCAAAGGGATATATACCTGGTTCGGCACGAGATTGGTTCGGGTAGGAATTGATTCGGTATGAGATTGGATTCGGCTCTCGTTGATTCGGTAAAGAATATCTAAGGGGGTGTAGCCCCTATATATAGACGAGCGCAAAAGCACCGGTCCAACCGGTTCGGCATACCGGACCAAACGAAAACCGAATGAAGCTATCCAAACCAACGAAGACCAGAAGCAGGGGGCATGCAAAGCGCCTCACTCAGATAAGTACCGGACTCTAGGATCTACTGATAAAATAGAGATTATGATAACGATGAATAAGTAGTAAATCTCCCACTAACATGGGTTAATCATTTACACATGTACGCGACCACGAACGGTCCACAGGCATGCTCTGAATGGCTATTGACCCTATCGTCGTGAGAATTTACACTTTGACATCCTTTTAAAACTCATCGGTTGAATGGATATTTGGTTCTGATAATTCTAAAATGGCTAAGCTACTTACACATGTACGGGGTCGCGAACGATCCTTAGACATGCTCTGAGATGGCGATAAACCACCCTGACAAACGATCCAGGAACCCACTCGAACGTGGATCTGGCATCGATAATGCTAAGCCCCCTCGGGGCACAGTTACTCGCCTCGAACGGCACTCGACCTCGAACGGTCACATCTCGCCCCGAACGGCACAATTCACTTCATCTCAAATATTTCGATCCCGAGCGGTCGTCATTTGAAATCACATTAAAACTGTAAATTCCTTTGCAGGAAATCAACAGGATATGAACATCCAGCTCATTGCATTACAAAACACGCCTTCCTACCGCAAGGCATGAGAACACCAATAGGATATGAACATCTAGTCCACGGCATTACAAAACAAGCCTTCCTACCACAGGGAAACAAAGCGCGACACATGCAAGCACGTGCCCCACTTTGGGGGGCAAATGTTGGGCGAATTCTCACCCAGAAGATTTCGAGACCAAGAAGCGTCAGTTTCACCCGGGTTCGCAACCTCCATTCCATCCGGTTCCTAAGTCCGTTCGGCAATTCAAGGGCTTAAAGTTTCATTCGGCAATGAAGGGCGAAATCTCATTTACCTCATCCGGTCCAAACGCATTCGGCATACCTCATCCGGTCCAAACTCCAACCTTGGCCTCCTCCGAACCAGACATTCTCCATGTCCTAGCCGGACCATCCCACACCTACCGAACCAAACATCTTCATCTACTACCGAACGAGGCCACTGCCGAACCATATCCACACTCCTACCACCGAACCACCACTGCCGAACCAAGCTATGCCTGCAACCGGTCCACTCACCACTGCCGCACCAAGCTTCGCCGAACCAGAACGCTACCAGGCCAGATTGCTTCAGCCCGGGCCCACCCGCAGCTATATACATCCAAGACCCCTGCCCCCTACCTCACTCTATAAATAGAGGGGCAGGGGTACAACAATGGCAGACAAGTTTGAGAGCTCAAGCACGGAAGGAACTTTCAAACTACTTTCATATACTTGTACACAAAGCATTGTACTTGTAATCCGAAGGAAAGAAGATAATAACATATAAAGTGGACGTAGGCACGTTCTGGCCGAACCACTATAAATCTGTGTGTCTTTTACATTTCAGTCCCTGCTTTTTTCATATTTACATAACTCATCTAAATCATTAAGAATCACATAAAACCCATTAAATCTCACGACTTGGAGGTGTTTGCCCACTTTTCGCGCAAACAGAATTCTACTAATCCAATTTGCGTGAAACTTAGGGATTAAGCATAATACAACATGGAAAGCTCCCCTAAGGATCACATGGCATTTGGAGGAGTTTGGAGGGATCGGCCTCTATCCTTCATTAAGGATCGACCCTCTTCCCTCTTAGGGATCGACTGAACCCAACTTTATAACAAAGATCTCAAAATATCTCAAAATATACACATGCGATCAACATGAAACTTGGAGTACAAGCTTATTACAACATGTGGAACACCCTATGGGGATCTCATTCCAATTAGAGGAAGTTGGAGGGATTGGTAGAAATCATAATTCAAGCAACACTATTTCACGGAAAATGCGATGCCTCACAAATTTTATGTCGAAATTGCGTGAAATATGGGGACCAGGTACCTAACTTCATGGGGAAACCATCATAGGGATCATAGCCCATTTGGACACACTAATAGGGATCGATACCGATTCATATTGTGGGCCTGGAAATTTTTGGGTGGCCTCGTCTTGGTCACCTGGACCTTTTGTTGAAATTTCAGTCCGATCTATGCACGTCTTCCCCTATAAATACAACAGGCATGGCATCAAAAAAGAGATCTTCAGCATCTTCTTTCTACTTCTCTTTGTCTTCAGCCTAGGCAACACTCTACCAATTTTATTTTTGAATTGTAAGTGTAAACAAACTTCAGTATAATAAAAAAGATTATTCTGGAGTGGATGTAGGCCGGAGTTAGCCGAACCACTATGAATCTTGTCTCTTTTTACTTAACTTAATTTTAATTTGTTTGTTCTTCATATTATATTCTCTATATTTGATACTATCTGAGATTTGTGACTGGATATTAGCACTTTCACATAACAGGGTGTTGGTGGTCAATTCTAACGCCAACATTTTGGTGCTTTCACTGAGAAAGCTAATCCCCGTGGATTTGGGATTTGGATTCAAAGCTTAAAAAATTTTAGAGCTTGGATTTAAAGCAATAGTGAAGCAATATACAAGAAGATGGGTAGCGGATAGGACCCGTCGTGAAGGGAGTCATGCGGTATCCTCAGGAGCTGGAGCTAATCAAACATCGATCTACATCACCAGAGATGAAATGGGAACAACGATTGGTGTTATGCAGGAATGGAGCTGAAAAGACAAGTGGAGATAATGTAGAATCTACTCTGATAGATTTGACAGGCTGGAGCCATAGGAGCCGTTGGAACGCAAAACAAGGAGACGGAATGATAGGGACTACTGGAGCTATGGATCATGGAGTTGGGGCGGCTAGATTCGTTGGAAATCAGAATCGAAAGCATGAAAATAGAGCCAATGGACACAGGAATGGAACAGAGCAGCCGAGGGTAGTCCCTGGCCATCTTAGAGGGATCAGCACCGATCCTCAAAGGTTAGGGGGCATGCCCCCAGGTCTGGACGGTCGCCCTACTGGAGGACCTACAGTTGATGTCGTGTAGTTTGGAGTTAATCGAAATGCTGACACTCATTTGGAAAGGGATAATCTGGTATCCCCTTGTAGCCTTAGGCGGCAGGATGGAAATAATGATTGGAGACCACTTATGGATGCTGGAATAGCTAAAAATTGGAATCTAAGACTTGGATTGGAAACTAGTTGGCTTGATATGGATAGGAGCAACCAGGGGCAAACCTTTGCCAAGGAAAATGGATCGGCACTACTCCCCATGGAACTAGGGGCACGAATTTGGATGGTTTTGTATGGAAATGGATAGCGGTGATGGAATAGAAAGCTGCCATCATCGGCTACAAATTGGAGTGAGCCCGACTTAAGGGCTCCGGTCATCATCTCTTGATTGGGATGGCATGATCTAAATAACTAATAATCAACTCTATAGTATAATGGCTAAGTCACTTACACATGTACGAGATAGAGGACAATCCCTAGGCATGCTTTGAGAATGGCGATAAACCATTATAAACAATGAATCTTAAAACACTTGGATTTCCAGTAATGCGAAGAACAAAATAGGTCATCAGGTATGGATTATGCCTGGTAAGGGGTAGGTCGCTTTTCCTAAACACGATGGTTCAATCTACTCGAGTCGTCGGGTATGGATTATTTCGGCAAGGATCCGAAGAGATTAAGGTCGTCAGCTAAGGATTATGCCTGGCAAGGGGTAGGTCAATTCGCCTAAATGTGATAGATCGACTTACTCAGGTCATCATGTATGGATTATGCTCGGCAAGGATTCGGAAAGATAAAGGTTGTCAGGTATGGATTATACCTGTCTAGGGGTAGGTCGCTTCGCTTGAACACGATGAATCAACCTACTCAGGTCATTGAGTATAAACTATGCATGACAAGGAACCAGAGAGGTCACAGATTTGGATATGGATTTACCTATTGGATATGGATTCAGATGTGGACTTGGTTTATAATGGACATGGATTCGACTTAGAAATGGATTCGATTTTGAATTAGATTATGGAATCTGGACTTTGGATTTTAGATTTACAACTATACGAAACACATCTTCCTATCGCAAGATATGTTTTGGGAGGCAAAGTGTTAACCCGTTTTTTGAGGCTGGATTTAACCCAATGGATTTTGTAACCATCAATACAAGGTGGCCGAAGAGGTGATTATTTGGATTGGAAGTCATTTAAATTTAAAGCTATGCACGATAGTCGGATGGATTCAGATGGATGACACCCAAAAAATGGCTCTAAGTATGGAACCAACACTCCCCTAGGAGATCGGTACCTATCCCTGGTTTTTGTCTCAAACTAGTTGAGATCGATATGGAACGACAATGAAGGCCCCTTGAGGCTACATTTCAATTTTCAAGCCATTTGGAGTCTGTATGCTCAAGGTATTGGCAAATTACTTCACTTAAGAAAGGGATCGATATAAATGGAATCGACATATTTTAGCTAAGCAAATACAACTCAATGGAAATAAACATTATCCCAAAGTCCATAAGTCTAATGCATATTAAATTTTGTAAGGAATATGTGGGGAAGCTAACGGGTCTACCCTAGGGATCAAACATCAAATAGAGCAAGTTGGAGGGATCGGTCCTCTTCCTTCCATAGGGATCAGCTATAATTGGCCTTCACAACATATTGCAACAAAGATTGATCAATAACTTGAGTTCTACTAATCCAATTGTTGTGAAATTTAGAGACTGAGCATAATACAACATAGAGAAGATCCCTTAGAGATCGTGCATGGCATTTGGAGGATTTTGGAGGGATCGGCCTCTATCCCTCAATAGGGATCGGCTGAACCCAACTTTATAGCAAACGTCAATCAATATCTCAAAATCTCAACATAAAACTTAGAGTTCAAGCTTGCTACAAAATGTGGAACACCCCCTAGGGATCTCATTCCAATTAGAGGAAGTTGGAGGGATCGATAGAAATCAAAATTCAGGCAACACTACTTCACGGAAAATGAGATATCTCACAAACCGTACGTCAAAATTGCATGAAATATAGGGAGCAGGTAGCTAACATCATGGGGCACCCCTCATAGAGAGTGCAGCCTATTTGGACACACTTCTAAGGATCGATATCGATCCCTATTGTAGGCCTCGATGGGCCTGGAAATTTTGGGTGGCCTCCTCTTGGTCTTCCGAAACTTCTGTTGAAATTTCAGTCCAATCCATGCACGTCTTCCTTTTAAATTAAGCAAGCATGGCATCAGAAAAGGGATCTTCAGCATCTTCTTTCTCTTCTCTTTATCTTTAAACTAGGCTGTAGTTTGCCAATTTTATTCTTGAATTTCGAATTGTAACTATAAACAAACTTCAGTATAATAAAAAGGATTATTCTGAAGTGACTCTAGGCTGGAGTTAGCTGAACCACTATAAATCTTGTCTCCTTTTACTTGCTTTCACTTTTAATTTGTTTGTTCTTCATTTTATATTCTCTACATTAGGTACTATTTGAGACCTGTGACTGGATATTGGTGCTTTCATATAACTAGATATTGGTTGCTATTGTGATGCTAACAAAGTCCATTGTGTTAGAGAAGTTTGTTTCGATCGAGATGAAAATCTCATCGAACAAAAAGGGAATTTCTGCCTTCATTATCCCTTCTGTCCCATCCACAAGTCTCCTATGATTAAGAAGAAACCTTAGTCCTACGATTAACATGGTTAGTATAATTTGTTAGGATTTGATTAACTTGTATAATTTGGTTTGTTGTGTAATCTAGATTTACTTTTGGTTTGTGCTTATAAAACTTGTTGATTGGATTGAATTTGTTTGTTTGATTAAATAAGTTTCAATTAATTTAACTATTTCATGTCTTGGATTGTTGTGATTAATACAAGTTATTTATGCCATCGCCTATCATTATTATCACTTATTATTATTATCACTTTTAAATTACTATTATTGCTTATTCTACTTGCTTTTATATCTCAATATTATATATTATGTAGTACCTTAGTTAGCGAAGAGTTTTTAGATAGATTTTTGATTGATGAAAAAGGGGGAGAAACATATAAAATCTAGTAATTTGAGCATAGACTAAGTGGGAGTTTTGTAACTCAGAGGAATTATAACATATTTCATATATATATATATATATATATATATATATATATATATTTCATCATCAAAAAGGGGGTCATTTTAGTACCTTTGGCTTTGGTTTTGATGATAACAACCATACAACATTATACAAAATATAAATACTAATGCTTTTATCAAGTTATATTAGCATATAATGCAGGATATTAGACAGGTATTGATTAGTAAGACCGTGTAGTATCAGGTGAAGATTGAAGAGGCTAATATAGAGATTCAAGAATTAAAGACTTAAGACTCATGAGTATTGAAGAACTTAAGGTTTCCCAAATGAGTTATAGAGTCATAGCACTTTTGTTAAAACCCTGATAGCACTTCTTTGTTCTATCTCCGTTTTTCCTTTTCAAATAATTTTCAATTCCGAATATCCTAAAATTCAAAAATAGTTTTTAAAAGTGTTTTAATATATACTTTATTATTTATATTAACATCCTTATATACTTAAAAATAGTATTGAAATAATTCCTGTTTTCAAAATAATTTTTCAAAATAGCCTCCAATTTCTTTTTTCTATCTTTTGATTTTATTATATTTAATATACTTTGAATATTATACTTTGTTATAATTTAATTTTTTAAATATTTATAAATACTTATAAGTTTATTACAATAGTTTTTATTACTTTGATTTTAAATATATTCACTTTTATTTTATATTTATTATTTTCAAAATAAATTCATATTTAAATCATTTATATATTTAAATATATTTTATAAAGTTTTCTCAAGTTCTAATATGATTAAAGTATGTATAAACTATGTTTAAATGATTGTAAAAAGTATCAAAACATTTTACATAACTTACTATATTCAAAACAAATTTAAAAAGAGTTTCAAATTTTCAAACGGATATGTCGACATACCTTAACTTATATGTCAACATATGGACCGTATATTTCAAAATTCAAACTTGAATTGAAGTGTCTTTTCATCATATCTCTTCATGAATGGACATGGCTATTGTTTCTCTATAAACATGGGTTAAACCAAAGAATTTTTATTAACTGCTTTCTCATATTTTCTATCCTCTTTTACTCTCTTGAAATCTAAAAGAAAATACACTCAAATTTAATCAGAATCAAATTAAAACTCCATTGGTTTGATTCTCTATCGATTACTCTTTGATTTCTCTCATCTCTTTTAATCGAGTATGATCAAAGTGCGATTCAAGAGGTTATAGGATCATTTGTAATGAAGATCAATGATCTGAATCAGTAACTCTATCAAATCATATTGTTATACATGTGGGTGTGATTATATCACCCGTAAATCAATTGGGTGTGCTTAATAGCTTGAAAATCTAGTAGGGGTGCTTATGCCCCGTGTAAATCAAGCCACTATACCCAGAGGTCGGAATGTCTAAAGGGTGTGTCTCGTTTCCTTGTAATCGAGATTGCATTTGATTTTGCTATTTGAAAAAAAATATGTATAAGGAATTGTATAGGACTGGATGTAGGGTTACTACGAACCAGTATGAAATCCTGGTGTTTCTTTTCTTTTTATTATTACTATATTTATATTTATCTATGTTTGAATCTGTGATTGTCAACGCATTGTTTAAACTATATTCTTAGAAGTTTACAAAAATTATAAAAACACTATTCAATCCCCATCTAGTGTTAAATTAGCCTTAAGGTCCATTTTCTGCTAAAAAACAGACTCAACCACCATTATCGAACCAAGTGGTTAGATGATGTGAAGTTGGAACATGAGCCTAGTTCATCTATGGTATAGATCGTATTATCGAGCATAATGTGAACGGCTTAGGAATAAGGCAGTGAAGTTGGTGAGAGTGCAGCGAGGGAATGTCCAACTGAGAGCACATAGGAACTTGAGGAGAAGATGATGGTTTCTCACCCTAATCTATTTACCGGTACATTCCTTAATTCTGTTTCGTTTCCTTAAGATCTAGGTTTAGATGTTAGATTTTGGATGCTTAGGATTGGTTGCTTCATATTTGACTTAGATCTGTATAGATTGTTAGGATGGTTGAACCTGGATACAAAATATGATGTTAACTATTGCATTCATATAAATTTTATTTATACTAATACTCTAGGTTGTATTGCATCATGCCTATATGTCATCTATATTGATAAAATTCAAGAGGTTGACTGGTTCAGGAGGCCAACTACCGGATAACATTCTTGCATTAGTCATTTATTATATGCCATGATTATGCATCCCTATATCTTCATCTATATGATATATAGGTATTGACATGATTTTGATTTAATGGTTTTTCTAGATTGTTTAACTTGGATGCTAAGTTAGTAATTTTAGGGGCGAAATTCCTTTCAAGGTGGGGAAGGGTATAATAACCCATATTTTTTATAATTAAAATTAAATAAAATAAAATATTTTGACTTGAAGGGTGAATTCGTCATTTTTAAACTTTTGAATTTGAAAATGAAAGTTGTGCCATTGTGACCATTTGTTTTTTCTTATGCGCACCATATATTGGTTTAACTGAATCGAAGCCTGAACAATGAAGTTATGGATGCTTTCATAAATTGAAAATTTAGATCTCAAATTCGGCTAATCGAAGCATAATTGAACAAACACTTAGTTTCTCTTATAAATAGTAAATTTTACCGTCCATTTGAAATTATACATTCATTATTCTTGTAAGTATAATTCTTCTTTTATCTCTCTGAAACTAGAAAACCTAAATTAAATCAACATCAACTACTCACTCAATCTTTCATCAAATTCGATAAATAAACCACCAAATCAAAGATTAAGGCACGACAACATTCAAATATTAATTAGATTCATGACTACTTAGATTTGGAGAGGAGGTAAATTTCGGGCAACAAGAGAATTAAAGGAATCTAACTTAATATGTGTAGTTTATACATAATTTATTACATAACTAATGATTCTCTTATAATTACAAGATGATTATGGATTAGGGTTCTAGTTTTGGGCTAATAAGGATAATTTTTGAAATTATATAGTAAATTAAGTGGTGCAAACATGGAATAAATTTGGAAAGTTGATTTAAATAATCAAAGAAGATGATAAAATGGCCAAATTAGTGATTAATGATGGAAAATGGAAATAAATTTTGGAAATTTTGTCATATGAAATGAATGAATTGATGAAACTAAAATATATACATGAAATCCATGTAAATACTATGATACAATCATACAAACATGTTATGAAATGATTTCTGGAATAAGATGGTATATTTCAAAGATTAAAAAAGATTTTTATACAAGTTATTAATAATTAATATGAATTATATAACAAACATTAGAGATATCGAGTTCACATGGAAGAAACTAATTTATATCGAAAATATGATATATAATATGTATAAATATATATTATGGAAAAAATATTTATAAATTTCCTTATGTAGTTTCATGTAATATCCTGAAAAATCGATTGATGTAATATCCTAAAAAATCGATAAATATCTTAAATAACTAATAATAATATAATAATGTTAAAATAATTGAATTTAACGTGTTTACAAAATAAACTAAAAACTAGGAGGATTAAATGGTCATTTTTTGACTTTGGAATTTACCATTGAAAACGACGTTATTACAACCGTTTTGTTTTTCTAATTTGTGCAGTATTTTGGTTTGCCTTGTTTGGAGTTTGTATAGAGGAATTATGGTTGAAATAGTATTGAGTCCATTGCACGTCAAAACATGGAGTTCAAATTTTGAATTTTTGAAAGAACGGTTGTTTCCCTCCTTCTATTTAAACAAATTCATGTATCTTTTCAATTTTGGAAACTAATGCACACTTTCTTCTTCCTCTCTTTCCCTCTTTATGAACAAACTTCAAACTTTAATAACCCCCTCAACACACAACGAAATTTCATGAAATCGGTAGTGGTTCAATGCTAATGGTGAGGACCACATACCTGTAGCAATTTGGAGGTGAAACTATGAAGCACGAAGGTATGGCAGGCTGGACAGTGGATATCTAGGCAGCGAGGAGCAATATTGTGAGTGGTTCATGCTTTCTTCTTCATAGCATGCAATTATGATGTTATATATAGTATGTTGGGTATTTAGATTAGATAAACACTTTTATGTACCTAAATTCATATTTAATTTGGTTTTGGAAGGGAATTTATCATAAATAGTAAGGAAGAATGAGGTTTTTATATAAATATGGTAATTTAATGACTACACAACCAAATCGATATAATAAAGTGATAAATTAGACTTAGAAGCATAAGCCTAGTTATTAGGGACGTTCTTTGGCAACCGAAGGCGAAACAGATGCGATTGGAGGAAAAATGACGACGTTAAGAATCCAAATCCTCAGCCTGCCAATTTCTTGAAATTCATGAAAATCGCATGCACTGGTCCACCATAGCGTATGGCCGGGGTACCTATGGCCTAATTTCGAGCCATACTTAATTTGAACCTATAAGGGCCTATGTAAAATAAAATTTATCTATTTGGATCAAGTTCCTATCGTTTTCTAAAGGCGATTGCAAGCTATTGATGAGGTAAACAATGGTGTTACGAATTCAGAATATGTGTGATGATTGGTTATTATTTGAAGTATATATGTATGTTATTATGATACAGAAATGTGATGCGATGATGGGCATGAACGTGAATGAACATGTGGTGCAAGTAAGCGCCCGAGATATAGATACGGACAGGGATATGGATGCAGACCTTTGACACAAGTAGGCGAACCACATATTTCATTGCTCCCCTATAGTGCATCGGCGGACTAGTGTGGAGGTGAATGATAAACAACCCTTTGGGGTACGGGCAGTCTATGGCATTAGCGAATACGAGGACAACGGCCGACCCTGTAGGCTTTGGGCGGTCTAAGGAAGTGAGTCCTATATATGATTTAAGTAATGATGGGTAATGGGCAACCCTATAGGGCATGAGGCTAGTCTAGGGAAGTGAGTCCATTTAGAAATGATGTTGTATGACTACATGTATATGTTGACTAGGTATGACGTGACAGGCAGGATGTGAAGTGACCGAGCATTGAACTCGTTTGTGTTATAGTATTATTATTGTAGTATATATAGAGTAAAGTATGGCTCACTCACCAGACTTATGTCTGACATACTCCTATGTTTCCCTTTTCTTATATATCTAGGTTAATGGAGTTTGGAGATGAGATGGTATAGAGACAAAGATTCATTTATGTGAACTGTATGTGATGTAGATAAGTGTTGCAATCTAGGTTTGACTATGTGTATGTGGATTGGATTGTATTTGCATTGTACAGACATATGTATCTGACATTTTATACATGTTATGGAGATGTGACATGATTATTATGCTTATTTATTATATTTTATTTCCTTTCACTTTGCGACCATAAAAGTTTCTAGTTAGAACTGTATCTGTTATATATATTTTATCTTACCCAAACGACTCATCTTTTCGGTTCTTGGGTTGTTGACCTTAGCTCGGGCATTAGACCCGAGGGTCAGAAAGGCAGTTATTACAATTTAGGTTATCTTATTTTTTTTGAATTAGAGATATTTTATGTGTATTTTAAAGTATATATGTAAGAAAAGTGTATTTATAAAATTTTGAAACTAGTTTTATAAATACCATCCTTAGAAGCAATTTTAAAATAATTTTGGCATGGATTTTTTAATGTATTTGAAGTAGAATGATAGTAGAAGATCGTGTAAAAATTTCAAGTAAAATGGATTTGAAGATGAATAAAAAAGGGCAATAAACAAAGGAAACCACCAATCAACAGGTGGTAGAATCATCGATTGACTGGTGGAAGCATGTTTCCTCAGGTTTGCTTAGACCCAACAGGGATCGTTCATTTAGTTTTGCTCGATCGATTGGGGGCTTTCTCCAGAGGTTTCAGGGTAAGTTTAAACTATATTATGATGTAATTCTCCTTGTTTGACTGAATGGAATGTTTGGACATATATATAGGGATGTGTGTGTATGGAAATATATGTTTGGATGATTGATTTCTATTAACAATTTGTTTGTTTGTTAGTTGTTGAGGACTCTACTGGTTATCATGGTAACATGATTGCTCAGCTATTGAGCATTTTCTAAGGTGCATGTTGTAGTATGGAAATGGGTCTATAAGCCGCACATCAAATTGCGTCCATTTGGTGATTAAGCCAAATGGGCAGGAGAATGGGTTTTGCTTGTGTATGGGTTGCACCATATCATCGACCATTGTAATTGTATTGGACCAAAACCTTGTTTCATGAATTAGCCATGTTTATTGTATGTTTGACATACTTTTTAAATGCAGGTAAAACATGACTAAATATGATGTTTACCATAGTTGTCTTAATATTATTGAGGAATGAGATTATGTAGTAAGGTACAGATACATCACTCATCAAGTTGTAGTCTGACCCTCTATATATTTTTTTCTTTTTGTTTCATCACTAAGTTGATGGGAACTGATGTGGGGGTATCGAGTGACGCTTGATAGTGAAGATGAAGAAGGTGTTACTTATGTATATAATCATGTATATAAATAATCATGTAAGATTGATATTGATTATGTATATGTGTGTTTCCAGATTTGTTTCGGATTTGTGTATGACCAATTTCACTCTGTGAATATTGGTCTGAAATAAAGTGATATTTGATTTTAGTATATATAGTAACTTTTCGATGTGAGTTCAAAAGAGATAGATGGAAAAAATTATTATTTGTCTATCGTTATCTTAACTTAACGACACATCATATCCAGTATTGGCATTTACATCATGAGTTAAATCACAAGGTTGAAAATGGCGGGTTGTTACATTAGCCTCATTCTGGTGAGCTAGTTAGTTAGAATGGGCGGTCCTATGAGTGTAAGAATCAGGAATACTACATTGGTAATTGTGCCTATCTTTGCACCATTGGCGCATTCCACTCTTAGGTGAATAGGCAACATCACGGATGAAGGAATCATAACCATTACATAGGTGGTCATACCATCAGTTCATCATGCCTCCAGCATGGAAGAGAGCGTTGCTAGGCTCGTGCATCCTCACAGAGCAGCACACCATGGATGCATTAATCGATATCACAACATGGGTAGTCTCTCCATCTATGCATTAATGGCCTCCGCACAGATGGGAGCATTGTTAGGTTTGTGCATCCTCATAGAGTAGTACACCATTGGCACATGAATCGGGACAACAATGTGGGTAGTCCCACAATTTATGTGTTGTCAATGCCTACAAAATAGATGGGAGCGTTGTTAGGCTTGCACATCCTCATGGAGCAGTACAACACATATGCACGAAACAAGGCCATAATGTGGGTGCTCTCCCCATACATGTATTAGTGACCTTGCATGGATGGGAGTGTTGGTGCATCCTCATGGAGTAGTGCAACATAAGCACATGAATCTGGACCATACTGTAGGTGGTCTCGTCATCCATTCACCAGTGTCCTGGCATAGATGGAAGCATTGTTGGGTGTGAGCATGCTTATGGAGAAATGTTATTGATGTGGCTCTACCTGACACAAGAAGAGGCACCGCGTTCTCTTACCCTCTTAGGGTGCCCATTTGTGTATCCATTGCATGGTTTGGTTGGCAGGAGTTGCAAGGATGGAGTTCCATGTTTATCTCACACAAAATAGGACATTACAAAATGGTGAAAATTAACGGTAATGGTTTCCAATGGTGATAAGCTAATTTTAATTAAGACATATATTATATTTGATTACAATTTAAAACTTGGAACTTCTAATCTTCATATCTATCACATACAAACTCTGATTTATATGTGGTTTCTTCTATTAAACTTGTGGTTGAATTTCAGATGGTTTGGCATTAGGTTTGTTGAGTTTGAAGGCTGTTTACAAAAGCATATAGGTGGTGTATTTAATTAAATTAATTAAATGTTAAAATATAAATTAATATCTATTGATGTAAAGTCATATTTATTGATACATGTCGTGTTTATAGATGACTGTTTGCTTATTATAAAATTTTAGATGCACTATGCCTTGGTTAGATAATTATTATTGAATGTAGTATTTTTGGATGTTTAATTAAAGTAAATATTTGGTTTGATCTGGAAAATAATTAGTTAGAGTAAAATTTACATATGAGAAAAATATATGAATAAATGATAAATTCGATTATTTATAGATTTAGGATCGTATTTGTAAATAATGATGATTAGACAAGCTGGAGCACAGGATCAAGGAGTTGAAGCAGCAGGGATCACTGGATATCAAAACCAGGAACATGAAAATGGAGCCAATAGACAAAAGAATAGAACAGAGCAGCCGAGGGAAGTCCTTTGCCCACCTAGATGGATCGACACCAATCCCTCTAGAGGGATCGGTACCACCAATGGGGGGAGTGCTCCCAGATTTGGTTGATCGTGATGCTAGAGGACCTACGATCGATCCTATGGAGCTTGGCGTGAATCGGAATTGGATGCTCGTCCGAAGGAGTACGTTTCGAAATTCCCTTGTAGACTAGGAGGGAGGGGGAAATTTGGGCATGATGATAGGAGATTACCATTGGAAGACAATGGTAGGTTTGCGGAGATGACAAGGCGAGCCATGCACAGAGGATTAGTGAACAGGGATTTGGAGGATGTAAATAGAATCCATTCGCTCCAAATATCAAGCAAGTTAGGAATCCATTGAAGTTAAAACTACCAACGCATGAGACATATGACGGAAAAACTAATCCTGTTTTTCATTTGACGAGATATATGAGACGCATTAATGTATTAGGGGAATCAGAGGAAGTATGGTATGGTTCTTCCCTTTGTACTTAATGGATATAGCTGCACTATAGTTCAAACAGTTGAAAAGCGGCTCTATTAGCACATGGATGGAATTGATCAAAATATTATGAGGTAATTTAGGGTTTACATTTCGAGACCCAAAAACATGATGAATTTGGCAACACTGAAACAGAGGACCGAAGAGTCCCTGAGGAGTTTCCTAACACAGTCTAATGTCGTGGGTGCATCGGTAGATCGTCTAGATTCATCCATGGTTTTAATGATTACTGTATCTAGAATTGATGAAGGCATGGAGTTCAAGGATTCACTGACGTAGGATCCACCTATGGATCTCTTGGAGTTCTATCATGAAGCAGAAAGGTTCCTACGATAGGAAGATGCATGAGCAAACAAACCGAAGGTGAATGTTATGCCAAGTGGAGAACCATCAGGAGATGTAAACAAGAGTGAAAATGGCAAACGGAAAATAAATGATGGCATTAGTGTGTTGAAAAGGCAATGGAGGGAACCAAAATTCTCTTCTTATATAGATTTGACAAATTCTTTGGAAAGGATATATTTGGATTCTTGAGGACGTCTTAGTATCGAAGGCCGACAAGGAGGGAACCCTCCAAACACGAGAAGACAGCTGGAAAGCAATACCTATTTCATGAGCTAGATGGGCACAATACAAATGACTGCAGGAATTTGAAGGATATCATTAAGGAACACATAAGTAATGGTTGGTTACAATAATACACAAGGACTCAGGCTGCGATGGTGGAACATGAGCATCCACCGTCCACCTCGAACAAAAATGGCACTGGATCAAGACATCATCGTCAAATTATCATCAATTGATTAAGATGGCATGGAATGAGAAATAAACTCTGTAGTAATACAGCTAAGTCACTTACACATGTATGGGATGGAGGACGGTCCCTAGGCATGCTCTGTGATGATGATGAACCGTAGTGCATGGGTTTATGAAATTTTGTTTTTCCTTATTTGCTTCGAACTTTGGTTTATTGGTTGTATGGAATTTTATTTAATGAACTTAAGGATGTTAAATCTGGATTAATGTAATAAATAACACAGGTCACGATTATGGCCCAGACCTGAGAGACGGGGCAATAACCGTGAGTCACGATTCCCTGTGCTGTAGAGCGATAGGATGGATTCTTACATGGATTAAGTCCTCGACTGGGATCAAGGCCGGAGAAGGATACCCCATGGATAAAGTCCTTGACGGAGGATCCAGGCTGGAGAAGGATACCATATAGATTAAGTCCATGACTGGGGATCAAGGACGGAGAAGGATACCTCACGGATTAAGTCCTCGATGGGGAACTGAGGTCGGAGAAAGATACCTCACAGATTAAGCCTTCGACCGAAGGTCAAGGCCGGAGAATAAAACCTAGTGGGTTGTTGAGTATGGATTTTTCTCAGCAAGAATCTAGAGAGATCAAGGTCGTCTAATATAGACTATGCCCGGCAAAGGGTAGGCCGCTTCACCGGAAAGCGACAAGATCGGCCTAATCAGGTCGTCGAGTATGTATTGCGCTCGGCAAGGATCTGGTGAGGTCAAGTATTTAGATTAGGCTAACGACCCAGAAAGATCTATGCATTTGGATATGGACCTGGAGAGTTCGCGGATTGGATAAAATGATTTGGAGAGATCGTGGTTTTGGTTAATGAATTTGGAATGGATTCGGAATTGGATATTGACTCAAAACAGTCATGGATTTCGCTAATGATCTGAAGAGATCAAGAAATTGGATTGGCAACGGATTGGATTCTGGACTGGATAATATTGCAATCAATGGATTATGGACTTCTAATTTTGGATTTATGGAAATTCAAAACATGCCTTCCTATCGCAAGGCATGTTTTGGGGGGCAAAGTATTAACCCTCATTTTGGCAAGGCAGTTTACAGATGGATTTAACCCAACGGACTTCACAATTATCAAGGCCGATGAGTGCAGTACGATGGTTGTAGGACCCGAAGGTAAAGTACAAATGGTTATACGAAGCCAGAGTTGGATGGAGTTGGCAGATAAATACTGCACGATGCTTGAAATATGAATATTGGCTTTAAGTTAGGGATCGGCATGGCTTGGTGGAAGCCCTGGGATTGGCATAGCTTGGATCGACATTTCATGGTGAAACGCCATAGATCAGCATGGCATGGTAAGGCTCAATGGATCGGCATGAGTAAAGGTGTATGGATCAGCATGGTCAGTTAGATGAGGAACTGACATAGTTCGACCTATGAAAGAGGGGTCGGAAGAAGATGGATCAGCAGGCTATTTCATGAAGGAATCGGCGGTCTTTAGTTGAATGGCACATATCGGTATACATCAGTGGAAAAAGGAGTGATTAGCACTATAGGCTAGAAGGGACAACACACTTCAGTTCTCAAATAAAGGATAGCTATGGATGGATAGGCAAGGGATCGGCATTGTTGAAGTAAGAAAGGGATCAACGTAGATGAAAACAGATGGATCGGTATGGATGATTGGACAAGGGGTCGACATAGCCTATGATAATTTGATCAGTGTAGCATATGAAGGAAAGGATCGGCATAACATATAGATGGATGGATTGGCATACGTGAGTCTACCAAGGAAGGATCGGCATATGCCAAAAGCCAAGTGTATTCTTGCATTCAACAATCAATAAATCGAGCTCTGTTGATCCCAATGACATGAAACTTGGCGCTTAAACATATTTTAGTATGTATAATCCACCATAGGGATCGCTACCCAAAATTCAACCAATGAAGGTATCGTTACCGATCCCTCCTCATTGGGATTTAGGACTAGCGACCCTTATGGTGGGCCAATATAGATAGGAAGGTCCATTAGCCGAAGTTTCAGAGAGATTAGTGGTCGTCTTTCCTTATAAATAAAGCATGCATTGCTTCAGAAAAAGGATCTTCATTCTTCTCCTCTTCATCTTCTACCTAGGCTATACTCTGCCTTTTTTATTCTTGAATTTCACGGATTTGTTACTGTAATCAACATTAAAGAGTGGACGTAGGCCGGAGTTAGCCGAACCACTATAAATTTGTGTTTCTATTTACTTTCTTTCTAATTGTTTTTAATTTTGTTCTTCATTTAGTTCTCTCCATATTTCTATGATTGGATTGCATATTGGTGCTTTTACATAATTGGGTGTTGGTGGCCAATTTTGATGTCAACACATCTTATTATCAGATCTCCCATGATTTCTTTCCTATTTTCTTAGAATTCTAGAAATAAAATATCGCTCTCTCCTTAATTTGTCTCGTTCTTCACAATATAGATTTCCATTATATACACATTATTTATCACTTCAAGCTGACATATAAATTTCCATTATACTTGAAAAACCATAACAGTATGACCTTTCATTTTCTATTTCATCTACTCATAAATATATTCCATCTTCATTTTCCAATTTTACTTTTATATTTCTTATTTTCTTTATTCAATTTCATCCGCTCAAATTTATTTTCCACTTTCATTTCCCCATTTCAGTTTCATTTTTCACCTCAATCTTTAATACTATATACTCTTTTTTTTTCTTTCCTTCACATCCAAGTAGAAAGTTTGCCTCTTTCGTTGGTTGAGTTTTCTTCTAGCTTTGGTTGTAATCGTAGAATTACCTCTTCCATCATTAATGGCATGAGGTTAGGTACAAAATATTTTGTTTTATTCTACATTAGTTTGATTCAAGGGATTAGTGTTGGCTTCTTCAAAAAATTAATATGTAAAATAAAACTTTACTTAGTTTCCAAGAAGTGTTCAAGTTAAAAAAAATATCATTTTCTAAAAAGTTATTATTGTTTTCTTCTTTAGTTGTAGGTAATACGTTCGCTGATATGTAAAAGTAAAGATACTGGAAGGGATTTTGCCTCAACATCCATTGTAATATAAATGCACATACTTTTTAATTTATTGTTGAATTTATTACATCTTTGTATCAATTTTTCATTAATTCTAATTGGTTTTAACTTTTGTACCTATTCAATTGTGATGTTGTAACTATATTATTAACTTTTTTTTTGGCAAAGCCAGCCTGTTTTTATAGTGGACAGTCCACTTTTATTAATCCGAAATCAACATACAAATAAAGGATACAAAACACAGAATAGAGAAACTACCCACTAACATATTTTATAACGTGACAACAACAGGGATAATTTTCAAAATAAGTTGAGAGAGAGAAGACGATGACCGCGCAAATCTTCTCGAGTTCCTTTCCTCTCATATCACTGCTATCGATAGCTTGAGGTAATAGAGAAACCGCTTGGTCGACATGGTTTTCCACCTGGTTAATTGGAAAATCCTAATCCATTCCAACTTGAAATCACGATGCGGTGGCCTCTCATGTATTCGATGAAGAACTTCCTTCCATAAATGAAAAGAAAATTGGCAATTGAAGAATAAATGTCCAACATTTTCCGCAGCCCTGTTGCAAAGAATGCACACTGAATGTTCGATTAATTTCCTTCTAACAAGATTGTCTTGAGTGTGAATAGCGTTCATCAGACATTTCCAAAGCAGCAAATTATGTTTTTGTTTCGATCCAGACTTCTATATACGAGCGTGCCAAGGAAATGAAGAATAGTATTGATTTTGTATTATAGTTCTGTAAACTATGGCGATGCTGTGAAGTTTTCCATTCCAGCTGAGCCCAACATGATCCATATGCTTATAAGAATCAGTAATTGAAGACCATAGATTGTTCAGCACAGGCGAACTGACATGAGGTAAATGTAGAACATCATTGATAATAAAAACATTAGCATTAGCATCAATGGGAATACCAGAGTTAAGTAAAAGATTATAATCAATATGATGAGAGAGAATCATTCCTGGAGCACACCAGGGGGAGTACCAAAAGGAGTTCACAGTGTTGCATTGAACCATAGGCAAGTAATATCTTCTATTAGCCAGAAGTCTTTTCCATAAAAAGCTATTAGAATTGTTAGCTTCCATAGTCCAAAAATTGCTACCCTTGAGATTGTATTGCCTATTCCAGATTTCCCACATCCCCATGCTATTACTGAGTAATTTGTTAACAAGATGGGATGTAGTAGAAATATTCCAATATTTTGGATTAATGATACCCAGGCCTCCCTTATTTAAAGGAGCAATAATTTTCTTATAAGCAATTGGTATGAGTTTAGAGGAGAAAATATTTCCATGCCAAAGGAAATGATTAAATGCTCTATTTAGCATATTAATAAGTTTATAAGGAATGATGAAAAGTTTAAAAAAATAAGCACACATAGCAGAGGCAACACTCTGAATGATGACAAGCCTACCAGCTTGCGAAATTTTAGTACCATTATAATTATTGAGCTTATTAGTAATTTTTTCATATAAAGGAAGGCATTGAGCATTGGTAATTCTAGCCTTACACATAGGAGCACCAAGGTGCATAGCATTTTGATCAATTGCTTGAAGACCAGAAACCAGAAGGATATTCTGGTAAGTGATATTAGATACCCCAGCAATATTAATTTGAGATTTACTTTTATTTATATTTAGGCCTGTCATTTTGTTAAATTTTTGAAAGATAGTAAACACATTAGTGATGGATTTAATGTTTGGTTTAGTGAAAAGCAGGAGATCATCAGCAAACATTAAAGTAGATATATGATGTTTCAGACACTTTGGGTGATAATCAATATTTTTTTATGGCATTCAACACCAATTAATTGGGTAAGCACCTCCATAACTAAAATGAATAAGGAAGAGGAGATAGGATCCCCTTGCCTTATTCCTTTATGAGTTTTGAAATAACCAAATGACTCACCATTTATAGATAAGGAGACATGCACAGTAGATATGCATGTATATATCCAAGCTAAGAAAGGTAAGGGAAAGTTCATCTTGGACATAATGGATATGATAGCCTCCCAACTAACAGAATCATAGGCTTTATAAATATCCAGCTTCATAAAACATCTAGGAGAAATGTTTTTCCTATTGTATCCTTTAATCAGCTCTTGGGAGAGTAATATATTATCAATAATAGATCTACTAGTAACAAAACCATTTTGGTTAGGAGATATTAGCTCAGCAAGGCAATTTTTCATTCTAGAGGATAAATTTTTTGCAATACATTTATATATGACATTACAACAGGCGATGGGCCTGAACTCAGTAACAGATTAAGGCATGCTTACTTTAGTAATAAGGGCAAGTTTGGTATGATTTATACCTTTCAGCAAAGTATTGGTTTTAAAGAAGTGTTGAATAGCTTTACAAAAGTCATGTTTAATAATATGCCAACATTTTTGAAAAAAACAAAGCAGAAAACCCATCTGGACCAGGAGAGCTAGTAGTTTTCATTTTGAAGATGGAATGATGAATTTCTTCTGGAGTAATGAACTTTATTAAGTTATTAGCTTGATCATTAGAGATATTATTAATAGGTAATTCATTAATGACTTGAATATTAGTTACTTCGTCAGATTTAGTAAAAAGAAATTGGTAGTAATTAAAAAAGGATTGCTTTATATTGGAATGAGTGTTAACTTCAAATCCATGTCTATCTTTAATCCTATGAATTAATGCAGCAGTCTTCTTAAGTTTCAAAGAGTTGTGGAATATTTTAGTGTTTCTATCTCCTCCTATATCCCAATTAATTTTGTTTTTTTCACGGAGCATTTTAAGTTCAGTTTTGATAGCTATTTTCAGATTTTTGGTAAGTTCACTGACTTTATTAGATATAGCTATATTACTTGGATCATTTTGAAGTTGAGTATGAGTATCACTAAGCTCAGAGCTTAATTTAGTGGACAGAAGACTACCAGTCCCATACTTATTTAAAGACCAACCTTTAATGGAAACTTTACAATCTTTAAGCTTCGATTGTAGAATATACATTGGATTTCCAAATTTTAGAGTGGCCCAAACATGTTCAATTAAAGGAAAAAATCCAGGGTCATCGATCCAACTATTAAAGAAATTAAATGAAGAATGACCTTTATTACTTCTATTTCCCCAGTCCATTATGATAGGACTATGATCAGAAAGAGAAGAAGAAGGGAAAATAGAAATTAAAGAAGGCCAAGCATTGAAGGCAGCCAAATTAAAATAAGATCGATCCAATTTGCAAAAAGTTCTAATACCTGATCTGCTACAATTATTCCAAGTGTAAAACATACCAGATTTAGGAACTTCATGAAGGTGAGCAAGACTAATAGCATTATTAAGGGGAGCAACATCTACCAGAGTCAATGGTAATCCTCCCATCTTATCCTCTGAATGTTGCATACAATTAAAATCACCAAGGCACATCCAGGGGGAGGCAGTGTCCAAGGAAGGAAGAATGTCAAGAAACATCTGCCTATTAGCTTTTATATTATCTGCATAAATATAAGTAGATTTAAAATTGAAATTTGTAGGAAGGTGATCAATATTACAGTAGATGAATTGTCTGTGAGTTTCTGTTGCACTAATTGTATATAACTGGGGGTTCCACAAGATCAATAGTCTCCCAAAAGGAGCAACAGTATGATTGTGAATAAAAGCCCATCTAGGAGCAATACGGTTAGCAAACATGTTAGTTTCTGCTTCAGAGTATTTGGTTTCACTGATGCATATCATTCCCAATTTGTTGCCTTTAATAAGCATTTTGATTTCATAAACTTTGGCATCATCATGCCCGCCACGAATATTCCAGTATCCAATATTGTCTAGCATCATAATTTTTTGTGTTTATTGGCAGATTGCCGAGTGAGTCTTTGTGGCCCTTGAAGCATAGTAGAGGTATTTTTTTTTTTTTTTTGAATTTTTTGAAGTGAGCTTAGCCATAATTTGCTCTTGATTGAATTCAAATCCTTCATTCATGTCATCTTCCGAGCAAAATTCAGCATCTGATGATGAACTCATATTGAATTCAAGTATGTTATCCTTAGAAGGAGAAAAGAGAGGAATATCTTGAGGAGGCTTTAATTTTGCATATGGGCTAACAGAATTGTTAACAATAGAGTTCAAACCAGTAGTGGCTACTGCAGTAGAAATTCTATTCTAAGGCACAGAAGAGCTATTAAGAATTGGTGCCTCCTTTTCCTTGTGCTTGCATCTATTTGTATCTAACTGATGTTTACTTAATTCAGTTTCATTTTGAACCTGGGACTTTTGATAAAAGTTGTTTAAGACAGTGATATCACTCTGTAGATTAACAATTTTATCAGGTTCCACTCGCAAGTTACATGATGTTCCCCCTTCCTCTTCTATTAATTCTCCTTCTTCTAATTCTGAAAGAATAGCAAAAGTATTACATATTTCAATTGGATTTTGTGTTACACTCTGTAACTGTAATTCTTTAGTTGCCTGTATTGTGTCTGAACTAATTAAATTGCTTAAGTTCAAATCTGTATTCTTTTTTGCTATGTCTGATTCCACCTCTTTGTTGTTCACTTGAATAATCTTAGGCTTCCATTTTTGTTGCCTATTCTTCACATTGTCACCAATAATGTTTCTATGCATTGAAGCTTTATTTTTAATTGTAGGACCTGGACCATTAGCCTGATCACCTTTTTCACTGCTAATTTTGCCTTCACCAATACTTTTGTCCATATCACAATTTTTGGTTGAGTGACCAAAGACTTTACAGGCAGTGCATATCAGAGGCCTCCAATTATACTCAATGTATACTTTTTGACTTGTTTCAACTCCATCTCCTATTAATAAAAAATCAGGTAACTCTTTGTCCGGAGATATTTCGACTAAACACTTTGCATATTCCACTCTTTCCCTCTTTTCAGTAGCTTCATTGAAACAGATAAGCTTCCCCAAATGACATGCAATCCAATTAATTCCAATTAGTGTCCAAGCAATGTGGGGAATGTTATAGAGTTGGATCCATATGGGAACAGATTTCACTTGTGATTGTACTGAACCAAATGCTGGTTTCCAAGTATTTATAACAAACATTTTACCTCGAATAAATGTAGGATCTGCACGAAAAACGGTTTGCTTGTCCTCAGGACAAGAAAACTTGATGAAATAATTAGCACCATCAGATTTGATATCATATGAACCTTTCAGATTCCATGTTTTTTTCAAATGAGATACCACTGCCATATAATTCACTGGCACACCCAAGAAAAATCCCACTAGATAACCCTCCCAAAAATTCATACCTTCAGTCACCAAAACATCAGGTGGAGGAAGCGACGAACCTCGATAATCAATATTGAACTCTAATGGAGTATATGATCCCGCATTTCTAGGCTTTGAAGCAAACAGTGATGACCATGACATCATCGGGGGGTCAGATTGAGCAATTGAGGGAGAAGCCTGATGAGAAGAACCTGGGTCAGGAGGAATAGGAGGTGGTGGGTTGAGAACAGGATGAATAATGACAGGTAACTGGGTGGGATTAGACGAGAGGAGTGGAGAAGAAGAAGAAGGATCGGGGATGTCAGAAGTAGCCGTTACAATGGACGCCATTAAATTTTATTAACTTTTTATGTTAATTCATTTCTCTTTTTACTTTCGTTTCCTCATCTTCTACATCTAAAATAAAATTTTAATCCTTAAGTAATATGTCCTAATTGTTTTACCTATAAATCCAAGTGGAAAGTTTGCTCCTTTGGTTGTTTTTGTTTTCTTCTAACTTTTGTTATATTTGTAGAATTCTATCTTCCACCTTTCGTAGCATGCGCTATGATTTTGAGTTTGTAATGTTTTATTTTGCTCTATATTAGTTTGGCTTATAGGGATTAGTTTGACTTCTTAAGATATAATGTAAAATAAAACAAATTTAGTCCCCAACAAGTGATTATTTTATAGATCATTCTTCAAAAAAGTTAACGCGGTTTCTTTTCATCAGTTGCAGGTAATTTATTCATTAAAATGTCAAAATAAAGAAATTGGTATAGATTTTTGATTCAACTTCCATTATAAATCCAATACACATGGTTTTAATTTATTTAGAATTTATCACATTTTCAAATCAATACATGCTCCAATTCTTATTTGTCATATTTTTATATATATTCAATTATTTTGCAGTATCACCATTCAAATATGTGTGTCAATTATTTTCTTTTTCAGTTCTTAAGCACACATAATATTTTTCATGTTTTAGCATAATGTAGTTGAAATTTCTATTCTTGTTTTTATTACTTTAGATATCCCTTTGTATGGATGATCGCTATTCTATCATGTGAAGGATAACCTATGAGACGACATCCCTATCTTGAAGTATGGTAGGTATAATTTGATTTCTATAATATGTTCTACTAGTAGATAACCTATGCATAAATTTATTTGTTCATTATTGATATTAATCATATTGTTTTATGAAAGAATCTACACTATTATTTAGATAGATAGAAGTTCGATCGTTGACCATTTGTATTTGTTTTCTTTTATAATTTCGGGAAAAAATTCTAAATTGACAAGCATCATTGTCCCAGTGGTTAAGTGATTCGGGTTTGGTGCGAGAGGTCACAAGTTCGAAACTTTCATAGCAAGATTCGAATGGTTATTGACATGTGATATGTTGCCCTAGTAACATGTTGTATATAAGTACCATTTCAAAAAAAAAAATCCTAAATCAGTTTATTTTCTTTTCAATTCTAAGTACATATAATAGTTTTCATGTTTCAACATAATGTAGTTGAAATTTCTGTTCTTTGTTTTAATTGCCTTAGAGATCATTTTGTATTAATGATCGCTATTTTATCATGTGAAGGATTACCTATGAGACAACATGCCTATGTTGAAGTGTGGTAGGTATAATTTGATTTCCATAATATGTTCTATTGGTAGATAACTTATGCATAAATCTATTAGTTAATTATTGATTATTGATATGATTGGTATTGCTTTATAAAAGAACCTATTCTATTATATAGATATGAAGAAGTTCGATCGTTGATCATATGTATTCTTTTTCTTTTATAAATTCAGGAACAAAGTCCTAATTTTGTACCATTTAAATCTTTTTTACACTAATTTCACATTAAAAAACTATATATTTTCATTCACCGCACACTTTACCTTAATTATACCATTAAAATCTAATAGCCTATTTCTTTCTCTTCTCCACACTTTCAGTATAATATTTTTTTTGGAACTTCTTAGTTTATTATTCATGTTAACTTTTCTGTATCATGTTTCATATTTTGTTCTGATTTTCTCTCCTTCCCATTTTTATGTTCATATTTATAACACAATTCAAAAACTGTACTTTCATACTTTATGTCGAACTAAGAATTCATTCCAAATAATTTTTTGACTGATCTTATTAGTTTCCAATCTTAATTGAATTTAATTTAATTATTCAATGGTGCTTCTCCATTTTTACCCTCCTCAAATTTTGTTTGATTTTATCGTTTCCACTAACTATGTTTCTACTTATTGATTCTAAGGTTGGACTTTTATGTAAACAATATCTAAAAGTAAATAAATATTTGTTTATTGGGTCAATTTCGCATAATTTAGAGGTTTGATCTTCATTTTTCTTTTGTTTATTTATTTTATTTATGGTTAAATTATTTTGTTTTTCCTTCTAGATTTCAAAATTCAAGTATTTCTTCAAGTTTTATGTTTGAAAAATTATTTTTGTTTCAATTAATATGATAATGAATTTAGTTTCCCTCATTTGTTTTATAGAAAGTTATTGGATCATAAACATGTGGATACATAATCTTCAATTACTCTTCAAAAGTTGTTAAAAGTAAGGTTGAATTATTATTTCCACTCTCAATTTTTGTGTCAAATTTGAATTTTATCTTATATTTATTCTATTTGTCTGATTATGAATTTTGTTTCCTTTATTTTTTATAGGACATTATTTGATTATCAATGCTTAGGTACTAAAGAACCCAAATTGTTCCAAATAATTCATTAGAGAAAAATTTGACCCATTTTCCTATTCTCAAACACAAGTATACAAAAAATCAAGTTGGGTGAAAAAGATTCATTCAAACTATAGATTTTCATAAAATATTTTGAGAAAACATTTATATTTATGTGCAACATTTTGTGCTATTTACAGTAATTAAGTTAAAATTTGGTTAACTGTTTAGTTTTAAATATGTGTTTGGTAAATTATTTATTTCTTCTTTAAAGTTATATGTAGTCTTAGTCAACCTGAACTTATATTGTAAAATCTAATATTATCCATAATAATCAACATTGAGTTTATAATATCTTTTTATGCTAGTATCAAATTCTTAGGTATCTTACAAATAATTTAGTGATTATCTGTGATTCTCAAAAAAAACCTACTGTTGTGCTATTTTCAACTTTTAGGGTTTGAAGATGTTAAGATATAATCATAGATAGAAAATATGGTTTTAATTTTTTTTTTATAAATATACCAATTTTTAGCATCAAGGATCATATCATAATCAATTTAATATAATTTGAACTGAATATTATGGAGGATTAAGTATAATAAATTAAAGGGTTTTGGCCAAAGGTCCATATTCTCAAAACTCATGCACAAAAAGTCCTTACTCATAAATTAGGTCCATATTTTATTATTTTTTACCATAGTGTCCCCTCACAGAAAATCGGCCCAGCATTGAATCAGGGGCAAAAGTAGCATAAATTAGCTAAAAACTAAAAAGGCGACCTAATTTTCATAACTATTTCGGGAGGGACTTTTCTTCCATCATCTTTCAATTTTGGGGACTAGGCAGCCATTGCTTGATAAATTATCTTTAAATTAAATTCAGATCGGTGAGAGAATCGGTCTAATTAGTTGAGGAATTAATTTTAACATATTAATCCATATATCATCCATAAAAGTTTAAATGCGTTTTAAATTCTAAATAGACAGGGGAACATATAAGGTCTGTTTTTATGTACCTTTAACCAATCGGTCCATACTCTAACTGATTGTAAGGTTGGAACTCGCTACCTATTACTATAAAAAAATTGTTTTCTTTAACAAACTTAGCACGAGAACAAATAAACGTGAAAAGGATGTGTTTGAAAACAACTAAAACTTTTACCAAAATATTGTTTAGATAACCATTGATTATTCTTTGATGTAATATACATTATATTTTGCACATTTCCTTATGCTTGGAAGGTAATATCATGTAATCATTAATTATAAAACCAATTATCTCATCTTTAATGCATAACAACCGTATATGTTATGAATATTATATCGTGTCATACTTCATATACGTACAAAATATAAGACACACATTGATATCAATGTTGAAATAATGCATTAACTCAAAATTTATGGCCAGTTTCCTATTGGAACGACAAAGAAAACTCATGGTGAATATTAGAAGACATGATATTATAAAAAGAGTAAAAAAGAATAATTGTTGGTCACATGATTAAAAAATGTAAAATAGGTAAATTATGAAATAGGGCATCAAATTTAAATGAAACTATGTTTGAGTGCACAGTTAAGCATGGGGTAAAGTTAGTTTGTTGAAGGAGTGGTATGGATTTTTTAGTTCATTATAAAAAGAATTCGAAAAAATTGTGCTTCACTTTATTTTACACTTCTCAAATTTTGTTTGATTTTTATCATTTCCAGTAGCTATGCTTCTACTTACTGTTTCTAAGGTTTGACTTTTATGTAAACAATATTTAAAAGTAAAAAAATATTTGCTTATTGGGTAAATTTAGCACTTAGAGATCTGATCTTCATTTTTTTTATTTGCCTACTTATTTAATTATGGTTAATTTTTGTTTTTCCTTCTAGATTTAAAAATCAAGTATTTTCTTCGAGTTTTATGTTTGAAAAATTATTTTTGAATTATTTTTGTTTCGGTTAATATGATAAATTTAGTTTCCCTCATTTGTTTTATAGACGGATATTTGATTATAAATACGTAGATATATAAAATCTTCGATTACTCTTCAAAATTTGTTAAAAGTAAGGTTAAATTATTATTTCCATTCTTAATTTTGAATTTTATAATATATTTATTCGATTTGTTTGATTATGAATTTGGTTTCTTTCGTTATTTTGTAGAACATTATTAGATTATCGATATTTGGGTACTAAAGAACCCAAATTGTTCCGAATGATGCATTAGAGGAAAAGTTGAGCTAATTTCCTATTCTCAAACACAAGTATATATAAAATCAAGTTGGATGAAAAAGATTCATTAAAACCATAAATTTTCGTAACATATTTTAGAAAAACATATAAATTTATGTGCCGCACTTTTGTACTACTTACAGTAATTAAGTTTAAAATTTGGTTAAAATTTTAGTTTCAAATATGTGTTTGGTAATTTTATTTCTTCTTTAAACTTATATGTAGTCTTAGTCAACCTGAAATTATAATGTAAAGTCTAATATTATCCATAATAATCAGCATTTGTTATAATATATGTAAATATATAAGTGAATATGCTTTTGTGTTTTTCTATTAGTCCCACATCATGGGATATGTTCCATCTCATGCTCCAATGCCTATATATAAAGGAGCCTGTGTAATGTAATTATATGAATCAATCTGATATAACCAATCTGTGAATGAATAAAATATCTCCATTCTTTTACTCTAATGGCTTCTTCTCTTATTTCTTTAAATCATATTCTTATTTGTTTATAACACGTTATCAGCACGATCTACAATTGTGATAATTTATTATGAAATCAGATCTAATCTTCTCCAGATCTAATTATAGATCTCAAAACGGTAAGTTTTTTTTCTATTATGATTGATATAATCTTCCAAATTATTATTTTTTATATATCTCATTCCATTCTAGATCTACTTCTTCAGATCTAAATCTATTGTATTATTTTTTAGATTTTATTATACTAGTCTTATAATTTTATATCTTATATAGATCTAAACTTTGAGATCTAATTCTTATTTTGTTGGTTATTATATTTCAGATCTAATTTGTTTGTTGTTGCTATTTTTCTGATCATATTATATTGTTGATCTCAATATCATGCTTATTTTTATGTTTTATAGTTCATTTATTTTGGAATGCAAGTTTGAACTTGACAAAATTTGATATTGTTGCTTCAACAAATTTATTGAATTTGATTGCATTTAGTTTGGATATGGATTTGAGAAATCAATCATGGTTGGTAAATGAAGTTTTTATTTTGAAAACATTTTGATTTGATTTAGATTTGATTGAAGGCTTTGAAAATTATTTTGATATATGATTTATATTTCCAGAAGAAATATTTTATTGTTTTTTAGGGAAACAAATATAAAGATAATACGTATCTAGAAGATCTAAGTTTAGATCTAACATTGATTTTGATTTAGCACATCTGAAGTGAATGGAAACATTAATAAAAGCTTACATGATAAGCTTAATATCTTTCGATATTTCCTTTTAAAAAAAAAAGGGAAAAGAAAAATAAAATTTGAGAACCTGTAGATAAAAGGTTGAGTTTCCATAAATCAATGAATTACAAGTTTCCTCAAAATAAAGAACCATAAGTTCTAACTAAAAAAAAAAGAGGATCAGAAAATTTAATCATAAAAAAAAAATGAGTTTGAACAACCTGAAGTTGTGCAAAGATTTTTTTTTTCCAACCAGGAGTTGTATAACTCAAAGTCCAAGACCTGAAGTCTTGAATTATGAAAAGATTTTCTGACAATGCTTTAGAGATTTATTTATATTTATATTGCAAAATCTAACATCCCAGAAGAGATGTTATAGGAATTTTATTTTAAAATTATGTGAAAGGATTGTCTAGTAATACTAACCTGAAGTTAGATCATTTCTTCGAAGATGAAGGAAACTTCATTAATGATGAAAATCTAAGTGCAGTAATAAATGATATGGTCGAATTGACCAATAATAGCAGCCTGAAGTCTGCTATGTGGATTTTATTTTATTTCAGTTCAATAAATCAGTTTGAAGTTGGTAAAAGCCAAGTTTTGATAATCTTTGGGTGTGTTTGCCAAACTATATATTTGAAGAAGTACATTTTAATATTCTCCAGAAGAGATAATTCATATGACATACTCTTGAAGAGATGTTTTATGATTTTTATATTTCAAAATCCAAACATCCTAGAAGAGATGTTGTAGAATTATGTCAATTATGTAGAAAAAGATATTGATTATTGATGACATGCCAAAAACAATGCATATAAAGTATCTTTAGAAGTGATATGTACCACTCTAGAAGCGGTGTTTATGAAATATCCCCAGAAGTGATATTATATCATCGTATAGCACTATAAAAGAATTGCCTATAAAATATTGTCAAATGTGATAATAAATTATCCAAAATTCAATCGTCTATTGTCATGGACCCGTAGCTCCATTAGACAAATAGTGATATGTAACCTTTTACTTTTCAGAAATTACGATGAATCAAATATTATATGCATAACTATTCTTGAAGAAATATCTTTAGATATGCTCCTGAAGAGATAATCTATATGTCATATCATAATTTTCACTAAAGCTATATAAATACGGTCTTGAACAAATCGGTATGTGCAACCATTATAATTTCTTATTTTTATAACATTTCAAGGGTCCAGAAGATACTCTTATTTATGTTGTAAATGTATCTATTTTACTGAACTCTCTAGAGGAGATGTTTATATATAATTATATATATATAATTATATATATATATATATATATATATCTAGAAGAGAAAGTTTACTCCAGAAGTGGTGATACTAATATATCTTTAGAAGAGATTTATAAATTTGAAAATGATAACATATCTTTAGAAGAGATTTATTTATATATTTGGTAATTTTATTAAACCAAATAAGTGTACATAAATTTAATTATAAAGGATCCTAATTTAGCTTAGATTAGATCCTAAAAGTTTGAGAGCTAAGAGGAAATCTGTATCTGTAACATTCCAAGTATCTAGAAGATACTATTATTATTTTTGCTGCATTTTTTTTAAAAGAACTCTCAATAGAGATGTGTAGAAATGTCTATATGCAATTAAAAATTACTCCTTGATAAGTAATCATACTTAGTGTTCAAAACTGATATTTGAGATATAATTGAGGAATAAAACTTAACAACTTGAAGTTGTGTTATATTTTGTTCGAACCAGAAGTTTGAAATGATTTCAAACCAAACGTTTTGAACATTATCATGCGGTTTTGACAGGTTTGCATTGACATTGATTTATAAATAGAAATTAATAGTTTTGATCCTTGTAATAGTTTGTTCCAAAAATCACTAATTCAAATGAGAAAGAATATGAAAATTTTACAATATACATGTGATACGTGGACGCACGTATACATCCATATATGTAAATATTTAGCTAACAACCTGAAGTTTGTGATAAGCTATTATTTAGTGATTATGCATAGATATTATTTAGTGATTTAAAATTCAATCAACATAAATGTTGAATGACCTGAAGTCATGTATGTATTCAAATGATCTACACAATAAGTAAATTCCTCCAATAGCTTAGATCAATGAATGAGAACAAACTCTAATAATCAATATCAATTGAATGCATCTTATCAATGATTAAAAGAATTATCCTCCTATTATTAATATGTATGATGTATTTGCTAGTAGCAATATCATAATGGATCAAAATGAGAGTCCAAAGATTATTTAATGTGACAATGTTTGTCAACATTGAGGGGGAGGATAAAGGGATACAAGTTCATTTTGATCATCAGTGTTAATTATATATTAAAATATATAATGATGCAAAATATTATCAATATTATCCCTAGTAGACTTTCTCCAATATAGATTTGAATCCCTGAAGGATCAAAATCGGTAAACCACATCTGAAATATGATTCAAAAGTTAGTTCAAAATATTTTTGGAGTAAGTAATAAAGATGCCAAATAAAGGAGGTGAGTGTTCATGAAGAAACACATAAGGATGCTCTGAAAGTGATCCATGACATGATTCTCAAATAACCCTAGAAGTGGGTTAGGTACCTAAAACATAATTAAAGAGATCTCAATAAATCATGTCTAGAACTGACAAGAAATAATCATCGATGATAAATTTGTAAATAATAAAGCGCTTATATTTATAAATAGATTAAGAATCTTGAATTAGGGGAAAACATGACTGGCCATCATGAATCCTTTAATAGTAGAGAAATATGGACATGTAGTCCACAAAGTACCGAAAGTACTTGAAATGCTTAATATACCCTGAAGGTATAAATGTGGTTTAAAATCATATTAAACAATGAAAGTATATAAATTCCTGAAGAATATAAATAACTTTCATTGTTATAAACAATGCAAAGAACAAGGAGAGTAAATTTCAACCTACTTTTAAGTATTGTTGTAATGAAAATCTTGATATAATTCATGATGAGTAGATTACTTCCTATTTTTAAGTATCGTTGTAATGAAGCTCTTAATATCCATTGAAGTGGTAGTTGCAAGATCCAAATACTTATTAAAGTATACAAATTCATGAAGAATATATATATATAACTTTTGTAGTTATAAAGAATGCAAAAGACATGAAGTGTAGATTACAACCTTCTTCTAAGTATTGTTGTAATGAAAATCTTGATATAACTCAAGATGAGTAGATTACTTCCTACTTTTTAGTAATGTTGTGATGAAATTTTTAATATTCATGATAAATTTATAGTTGCAATGCGCAAAACTAATTTGAAGCGCAAAACTAATTTGAAGCGCAAAAATGAAAACATGTGAAGTGTTTTTCATAAAAGTAGCATACAAATTGCATAAAATGCAAATTATGTTTGAAAGAAACAATCTTAGAAAATTTGATTGTATTGAACGAAACTATTAATAAATTGTATTATTAAAGAGACACATATTTATAGATCCAGAAGTATCTATAACCAATTTGAGTTATCGAAAGACGAATACAAATTCAGAGGAAAATTTAAATCAGGGGGAGCATCTATAAGTATTTTATAATGCACTCTTTTTCCTTAACTAAGATTTTTCCCACTGGGTTTTTATTAGTAAGGTTTTAACGAGGCATTATCTTGATCCAGAAGATAAACTTCCTAGTAACATTTGAAATAAGCTATAATGTACTCTTTTTCCTTATTTAAGATTTTTCCCACTGGGTTTTTCTTATTAAGGTTTTAATGAGGCATTATCTTGATCTAGAAGAATCAAACGTCTTTTCAAGAAATAACATCTCAAATATGTTATTTAAGTTAAATTATATTTTTATCCTTGACTAAGGTTTTTCCCATCGGGTTTTCCTTTGTAAGGTTTTTACTGACGTATTAAATTGATCCAGAAGTATCAAACTCTGTCTGATGCAGTAAATTATTGAAATATGACATACTATATTGTACTCTTTTTCCTTCACTAAGATTTTTCCCATAGGGTTTTACTTAGTAAGGTTTTAATGAGGCATTAGTTTGATCCAGAAGTATCAAGCTTTATTTAAGAAATAAGAAAATAAAATATGTCATTGTACTCTTTTTCCTTCACTAAGATTTTTCCCATTGGGTTTTTCTTAGTAAGGTTTTAATAAGGCATTATTTTGATCCTGAAGTATCAAACTCTTATAAGGAATATCATTTTTAGTATGATATTTATGATTTCACAAGTTGCACTCTTTTCCTCGTTCAAGGTTTTTTCCCACTGGGTTTTTCTAATAGAGGTTTTTAATGAGGCAACAGACAATATCTGTATCAACTGAATGGATGTATGAAAGCAAGATAATAATGATGGGGAGCAATTGTTATGGACGGTTTAAAAGAAACAATTTCTAGCAACCATACGACCATCCAAGATTTTGAAGACGCATATTCAAGGGGGAGTGTTATAATATATGTAAATATATAAGTGAATATGCTTTTGTGTTTTTCTATTAGTCCCACATCATGGGATATGTTCCATCTCATGCTCCAATGCCTATATATAAAGGAGCCTGCGTAATGTGATTATATGAATCAATCTGATATAACCAATCTCTGAATGAATAAAATATCTCCATTCTTTTACTCTAATGGCTTCTTCTCTTATTTCTTTAAAACATATTCTTATTTGTTTATAACAGCATTGAGTTTATAATATCATTCTATGCTATCATCAACTTCTTAGGTATCTTATAGAATACTTTAGTGATTACATGCGATTCTCAAAAAGACCTCTACAGTTGTGTTATTTTCAATTTTCAGGATTTTGAGATGTTAAGATACAATCATAGATAGAAAATATGTTTTGTTTAAAATGTTTATAAATATATTAACTTTCAACATTAAGGATCAAATCATTGAAACTAATAAAGGGAATTAATTACAATTAATGTAGTGTAATTTGAACTGAATATTATTGGAGGATTAAATATACTAAATTATCTTTAATTTAAATTCAGAGTGGTGAGAGAATTAATCTAACTAGTTGAGGAAATAATTTTAACATATTAATCCATATATCATCCATAAAAGTTCAAATGCGTTTTAAATTCTAAATATACAAGCGAATATATAAAGTTCGTTGTTATGTACTTTTAACAAATCTATCCATATTTTAATTGGTTGTAAGGTTGGAACTCGCTATGTGTTACTACAAAATATTGTTTTCTTTAACAAAATTAGCATGAGAACACATAAATGAGAAAAGATGTGTTTGAAGACAACTAACACTTTTACCAAATATTGTTTAGATAACCAGTGATTATGCTCTGAGGCAACATACATTATATTTTTATACATTTCCTTATGCTTGAAAGGTAATATCATGTACTCATTAATTATAAAACCCAATTATCTCATCTTTAATATATAATAACCATACATGTTATGAATATTGTACTGTGTCATACTGGATATATGTATAAAAAATATGACAAGCATTATATCAATTTTGGAATAATGCATCAAAGGAAATTTATGGTCAGTTTTCTATTAGAACGATAAAGAAAACTCATGGTGAATATTAAAAGTCATGATATTATAAAAAGAGTAAAAAAAGAATAATTGTTGGTCACATGACTAAAGAGGCGTCAATGTAATGGCCCAAAATTTTCGACTCCGAAAATTCCAGATTGTTAGAGAAAAGAAGAAAAAAAAAGAAAGAAGAAGAACAAAAAACAACATCTCACATTCGCAGCGGACTAAATATAATATCAAATAATAGCATTTTTATAACGAAAAGCTGTAGGTGTTACTTTACATACAATTCATTAGGGTTACAACCATATACACATAACTGGATAGTTATATCAACCTATTCCAGACTACAATCAATAAAAATCTCAAATACACAGCGGTAAACTCCATACGTTCCTGCCATCATGCTTGCCTCCTAGGCTCCAGAAAGTCCTCACCTGAAAAGCTGTAATACTCGGTCTGACCCGAGCATTACATCAAAGTAACACCCGGGTCAGGCTGGAAACCAACGTGAGTAAACCCATCTAACATGAAAATTCCAATGCATAAAACTTATTTACAACCCGGGGTAAATCGTAATTCACTACAAGTTCATAACTTGTTATAGTCAACACTTATCAATATCTAAGTACCAACTTAGTTTTAATGGTCCAATTTACTTAAATTATTCCATTACATCCTATTGATTTCACATATCAAATCTATAAGAATTATTATAGATTGCAAATCGAAGTGGTTTCGGTATTTGCTGATTACCCGACCCTGGTCTCTTCGAATCAAATGTCATCTTAACCCAAGTTATTTGAGTTAATACAATTCCATTTATATCCAGAATTACATATTTACATAGCCATTCTTCACAGATATGTTGAATATGCGCTTATATGATTTTTTGTTTGATGATAGTAAACATATATATATATATATATTCGTTTAAATGTATTTGGTAATGTACTATTTTGTTTTTCATAGATTAAATAAATATTTAGGTTCGGCATACGACAGCTGCTTCAGAGGATGAATCGATCGTTGAATAAAATAAATTACATAGCATTTAAATTCAAACAGAAATTTTATTCAAACAAATATTTATTACAATCTTGAATAGTACAAATTCAAGCTCTCGCTATACGTATACAATTTTGATTTTACAATACATCACAATTCAGTTTACATAAATTCCTCACTACATATCACTCACACTCGTAGTTTATCTTCGACTTCATTCCAGTTAAAATCCAGCATCTGAGAAATCTGCAAAAATATTCACTAACGCAGTAAAATTGAAAAAGAAATATTTTTGCAATATAAAATGAAATATGGTTTTTGAAAATATGATTTGCCTCAGTTATTTGGGTTGTTCATCATCATTTACATTTGAATTCATCATACACGAACAATGTGACATGCATAGTGTATCACTGTACATGCCACAAGGCCGTGCACATCAATATACACTTGATAATGCTACAGGGACAAGTGAGCACAGGTCAAACCCAAATGAAAAACCGGGTTCAACTCACATGCAATATACTCAAAATCACGACACGAGCACAAGGTCAAACCCGAGTTTTGAAACTGGATTCAACTCAAGTGAAATTTCAAAAATCAACATGAAATACATGGAGACAAAGTCCAGCTACAAGTGCATACATGGATGTCAAAAGCAAAGACCAGACACACTTGAACATGGTGAGAAACACAAGTCAAATAACTCAGCAATGAAGATGATGTACAAAGCTCAAGTTCAATCCCAAAGCAACCAGCAATGCATGCAAGTGCAGATCAAAGTGCAACAGAAAATCAGTGCAACCCGAAGTCAAGAAAACATGAAGCATACAAGCTATTGCACAAGATATAGAGCCACAACAACTTCAACAGTGAAATACAAATGAAGACCACAAGTATACAACAAAGTCAACAGCATAGTGAAGTACAAAGCAACTGCAGCATAGTGAAGTGAAGCAAGAATATAGCAGCAATGTACATGTACCAATGATACAAGAGAAGTGAACAACAATGCAACAGGGTGGAAGTGAAACAGTGATGCAGCTGGAAATGCAAAGACCAGTTACTCAATGCATGCAACATGGACTGCAACAAACATAAAAAAAACCAAAACAGTGCACCAAAGCGAACTACAAGATGTAGAGCAGCAATGCACAAGTGACACGAGCATTGGACTAAAGTACATCATGAAGCAAAACCGAGTTCAGTTCCACAACGAACATGGTTCAAAATAGCATACCAAATGAAACGAGAACCCAGACCCAATCCAACATGAAACCAAAGTAGTAAAACTGCACACATGCAGTGCATACACAAAACCAAATGAACAAACTTCAAACAACTCAAAGTGAACAGAGCTAAGAAACTCGAGCTCCAAAAGCTACATCAACAATGCACCAATGAACACAAGACAATGTACAACATCAACTACAGATATGAACACATGAGAATGGAATGCACAGGTCATGGAAGCAACAAATATACAAAGACGATAACCACTTCACCAAAGTCAAAACATATTCAAGTTGAAGCCGTGCAAGTCCAGAATGACACAAACACAGGCAGTGAAGAATCTCAAGTCAAGGCCGTAGAGGTACAGGAAATTCATGAAACCAAAAAGATTCATGTAATCAAAAAATGGCTGACGTAAACGCGATGAGTGAAGACAGAGTTGAACTCACAATTCAACATCGAAGTTGATCAAGTAAAAGATCAAGTTAGTCAAAACCGAAGTCACAGTAAAATCACCACAGAACAAGTCAAATTGGAAACCGAGATAGCAAAGGCATTTGACCGAGTTAAAAATCAAAGCCGTGGGACGCAAGTGTCAGAATATACGAAATTGAAAAAGTCAATCAAATCATCAACGTTCAACAAATATCGATCGGGAGAGAAAATATTTTGACGAATTCAAATAAGTAATATACGATGTAAATTTAGAAGGTCGAATCCTATAAATAGGAATCAACATCATTGGCAATATCAATCAATCGAGTTAAAGCATTAAAACCCCAAATCGTCATCATCGGCAATTTAAAAAGCATCGAGTTCAAGTAAGCATCAAACCAGCAAAGCAAAAGAAGAAAAGTACATACCGAAATCATAGACGAACTCGATCCAAATTGAAGAGCCGAGAGCTAATCAGAGAAACGAGCTAATCAGAGGAACAAGCAATCAAAAGCGGCAACTACAATTTGAAAGCCCTAATTTAAGAGCACGGGATCGAAGAGAACGAAGCCCTAATTTCACAAAGAGGAACGAACGAGAGAAAGCCGCCACTAACCAAAAAAAAAGAAGACGGGCCGAATATTAAAACAAAAGGGGCCGACTTATTTCTCTTTTATATTATATAAGGGATTTTTATGTTTAAATTAGGGATACTTTATTTTTAAATTGTTTTTAATTTGTATTTTCTTTTTTAAACCGTTTAATTTTCTAGTCGTGTGACTAGGGCACAAGCTACGTGGCGTAGCTTGAGAATTCGCAACTCATTGGCTGAGTTGTGGCAGGGTTTTGAGCGTAGAGTTAGGTTAGTCAGTAGCGGGTGTCGCGAGTTTGCGTGTGTAAGCGTGTGACTGTCTAATTTCTAGTAGACACCTTGGGGGCAGCACGTAGGCAGGGTTTTGTCGAAGCTGGGTAAATTCTGTGTCGTTCTATCTCTGCATTTTATTATTCTGCTATTAATCTGTGATCTGTGTTGAAATAATTTTATAAGCTTCCGCAACTAATTTTTATAAGTAATACCATCACCCTATTCACCCCCCTCTAGGGTGTAATCGATCCTACAAGTGGTATCGGAGCTAGGAATAGAGGTCAATTTTTGTTTTAAAAATTCATTTTTCAAAAATCAGTTTTTGTTTAAAAAGTTTGAATTTTTAAAAAGGCTTCTTTTAATAATGCTTTTACTGAGGGTCAGTCTATAGTTAGACCACCAATGTTCAATGGTGAATATGCTTATTGGAAAAATAGAATGAAATTTTTTCTAAAAACCATTGACGCTTGGAACATTGTTGAGACAGGTTATAGAGCACCAACTATAATTGTAGATAATCAGGAAATAGATAAACCTATGGATCATTGGACAGAACTAGAAAATAAATTACAAAATGCTAATGCTAGAGCTATGAATTCTATTATCTGTTCATTGGATCAATTTGAATTTAATCGTGTCTCACATTGTCTAACTGCACAGGAAATCTGGCACACAGTAGAAGTGACTAACGAAGGAACATCTCAAGTCAAAGAATCTCACCTTGCCATGCTAAGCAGCGAATACGAGAATTTCACAATGGCAAAAGAAGAAAATGTCAAAGAGAAGCATGGACGACTTTCCAATATCGTATACAAAACAAAAGCCCTTGGAAAACCATATACAGAGTTGGAGATAGTCCGAAAATCCTCAGAGTCCTTCCACGAAGTTTTGAAGCCAAAGTGACTGCCATTCAAGAATCAAAAGATTTGAAACAAATGAAAGTCGAAGAACTCATCGGAAATCTCACCGCTTATGAGCTAGAAATGAAATTCAAGGAAAAACGTGAAGGAGGTGATACTCGAAAGAAATCAATAGCTCTTAAAGGAACAACGGAAAGTGATAGTGATGATAATGATGATGGAGCAGCAAAATTGGAGCTGATAATAAAGAAAGTCAAAAGGTGGAATTACAAATACGGAAATTCAGCTCTAAATCGAAAATTGAAAAGCAGAATAAATAAAATATTGGACAATCCAGAAGAATAAAAGATTATATGTCATAGGTGCAACCAACCCGGACACATCAAGCCCAATTGTCCTCAAAATCGACGCGACTTCGAAAAAAAATCAAAAAGGAGAAGTTTTGCTGCCACGTGGAATACAAGTGATGAAGATAATCAAAGTGCTAACAGTGAGGATGAAAAAGCAGACTTGTGTCTTCATGGTGAAATAACTGACAGTGATGATGACGAGCCAAGTGAGGTATCAAAACTTTCTCATTCGGAATTACTTATATATTTCCACGAAGAGAATGGTTGTTTTGAACGACTTAGGGAGAAGTATGCCAAACTTGAATCACAAAAAGATGCTTTGATAGATTTAAATAAACAACTTGACCAATTAGTTAAAACCTATCAAAGTAGGATCCCTAAGGGTGATAAGTGTCCAACACTCGAAGAAGAAATCGAAAAATCAGAAACTAATATAAAATCACTTGAAAATGAAATTCTGATTTTGAAAGAAAGTGAAAAAACGAGGAGAGAGAACTCTATTAAAAAGTGCACACAATTGTTAAACGAAAATGAATCTCTCAAAACACAAGTCCAACAATTGTCGACGACCTTAGATATATTTTCAAAAGGTGAAAAATCGTTGAATATGCTATTAGGAAAGCAAACTGGTAAGACGATTAGACAAGGACTTTGATATAGCCAATTTGATAATGTTGAAAGCGATATTAATCAAGAAAATTCCATGTGCACAATTTGTAGAAAATATGGACATGATCACAATAATTGTTGGTATAGACCCAAACATGTGAAAACCATACCAATTTGGGTTCCAAAAGGCACAAATATAAAATCTCTCAAAGTTAAACAAATTTGGGTGCCAAAAGGAACATATATAAACAGTTTTGGGTCTCCACAAAATTATTTTTCTAAATATTCTACCACTAACAACCATGGACGTATAAGAACAAATAGGTCACATAAATTTTTTTTTCCGTATAGGTGTGGTGGCAGGCTAAGGAACAACAATAGTGTTTTCTGGATTTTTTGGCTGTTCCAAAAACACAATGGGCGACAAAGCAAAGTTCCTTATCCTATTATAAAGGTGACAGAATCACAATGGATAAACAACGAAAAATATCGTAAAGGTAAAACAGGTAATGGTATATTTATTTGAACGATATATTAAATGTGATGATCCGCACCATAGTCTGAATTAAAATCAGCCAATATTGAGATGGTAAAGAGATGATGATTTTGATTCTTACTTGTTCAACATAGTTGGCCGATTATATTTATGCCAAAAACACTATAAAATTCTCTAAATTTTTTGATTATACTAGGTTGGATCAAAAATAGTGTTTTGTTGGATGATAATACATTAGGTTATAATTCGGCTAACTCTATATTCACAGTTTTTGATTTTTTTTCACGACTTCAATTCAAGTTTAAGAATGCTGTAAAAATTTGTGAGTTTGAGTTTTCATGCACACTTCATGGTCTGGTCTATCAAATTTAATTAGTGATGTTTTGAAGTGAAAGAGAAATTCAGATGCAGATTACACTGGTAATCTAGTTGATAGAAAAATTACTAGTTGAACATGATTTTTGAGACATTTAGTAACTGCATCGTTTTTCAAAGGAAATATTTGCATATTTTTCATCTTAAATAATTTTCAATTAGCAGAAATTTTTTTCTCATATAACCCTTTTGAGAAAATCATTATTGACCATATTTTCAGATTAGTCATTTTTATTTGATTTTAAATGACAAATTTTGACTAATTCGACTCCCTACTAATTATCAAAAAAGATAAATAGTGATTGAAAAGATGATAAGTGATGATATTTAACATACATTACTCAAGAAAGTATATTTGGAAAATTTCTTTAGGAATTCAAACAAGAGTTATTAAACGTTTTGTTGGGTAAAGATTCCATGACCATTTCTATATCTATGATATTTCTATCGACCATTGTTTATCAAATCTTAAATATAGTTTGTCGATATGTGGTACTATAATCAGGAATCATTTGTTTTTCATGTCACATTTTTTTTCTAAAAATAAATAAATATCCGAAGTATTCACTCTTATTTAAAAGTCCTCACGGTTATGCATGGGTGAATTACTTGGATTTTTGATTATGTGCTTCCATGCTCATTTAAAATTCCTTACGGTTATGCATGTATGGAACGCATATCAAAATTAATTGATTAAATAGACAAGTTGATTCTAATCCCATTTAAAAGTCCTCATGTCATGCGTGGTTAGAAGATACTTGGTTTCATTTTTTAAAAATTAAATTGGAATACTACTAATCTCATTTAAAAGTCCTAACGGTTATGCATGATTAGTAGATATTCAAATTCCTGATATAAATGTACCACAAGTTGATACAATTGTATGATTTTATATTAGAACATCATTTCCATAATTCTAAAAGTGGAATATGCGCCTAACAAGGGTAGTTACGATTTTTGTTTGATTTTTATTGAAGTTTAATATTTATATTCAATTTGAGTTTAATGTTGGATTAATATTGATCACTTTATCTCTATTTTTCTCTAACACTATTATTCATTTGCTGATAACAAAAGGGGGAGAGAAAAGTCAAGATTTTGTCAAATAGAATCAAGCAAAGGTCAAATAATTTTCCATTTGCATCTAGGCTTATTTATATATTTCTATTTGTATGCATATATGTAGGGGGAGCATCATGTAGAGAGGAAGCATTTAAATAGGGTGAGCAATTAGAGTATATCATTGATCAAATACATTTAACTCAGTCAAAATCTTAAATATATGTTTGTTATCATCAAAAGGGGGAGATTGTTGAATATGCGCTTATATGATTTTTGTTTGATGATAATAAACATATATATATATATATTCATTTAAATGTATTTGGTAATGTACTATTTTGTTTTTCATAGATTAAATAAATATTTGTTGAATAAAATAAATTACACAGCATTTGAATTCAAACAGAAATTTTATTCAAACAAATATTTATTACAATCTTGAATAGTACAAATTCAAGCTCTCACTATACGTATACAATTTTGATTTTACAATACATCACAATTCAGTTTACATAAACTCCTCACTACATTTCACTCACACTCGTAGTTTATCTTCGACTTCATTCCAGTTAAAATCCAGCATCTGAGAAATCTGCAAAAATATTCACTAACGCAGTAAAATTGAAAAAGAAATATTTTTGCAATATAAAATGAAATATGCTTTTTGAAAATATGATTTGCCTCAGTTATTTGGGTTGTTTGTCATCATTTACATTTGAATTCATCATACACGAACAATGTGACATGCACAGTGTATCACTGTAATTGCCACAAGGCCGTGCACATCAATATACACTTGATAATGCTACAGGGACAGGTGAGCACAGGTCAAACCCAAATGAAAAACCGGGTTCAACTCACATGCAATATACTCAAAATCACGACACGAGCACAAGGTCAAACCCGAGTTTTGAAACTGGATTCAACTCAAGTGAAATTTCAAAAATCAACATGAAATACATGGAGACAAAGTCCAGCTACAAGTGCATACATGGAAGTCACAAGCAAAGACCAGACACACTTGAACATGGTGAGAAACACAAGTCAAATAACTCAGCATTAAAGTGGATGTACAAAGCTCTAGTTCAATCCCAAAGCAACCAGCAATGCAAGTGCAGATCAAAGTGCAACAGAAAATCAGTGCAACCCGAAGTCAAGACAACATGAAGCATGCAAGCTATTGCACAAGATATAGAGCGACGACAACCCCAACAGTGAAATACAAATGAAGACCACAAGTATACAACAAAGTCAACAGCACAGTGAAGTACAAAGCAACTGCAACAGATGCAGTGAAGCAAGAATATAGCAGCAATGTACATGTACCAATGATATAAGAGAAGTGAAAAACAATACAACAGGGTGGAAGTGAAACAGTGATGAAGCTGGAAATGCAAAGACCAGTTACTCAATGCATGCAACTTGGACTGCAACAAACATCAAAAAAAAACCAAAACAGTGCACCAAAGCAAACTACAAGATGTAGAGCAGCAATGCACAAGTGACACGGGCATCGGACTAAAGTACATCATGAAGCAAAATCGAGTTCAGTGCCACAACGAACATGGTTCGAAACAGCATACCAAATGAAACGAGAACCCAGACCCAATCCAACATGAAACCAAAGTAGTAAAACTGCACACATGTAGTGCATACACAAAACCAAATGAACAAACTTCAAACAACTCAAAGTGAACAGAGCTAAGAAACTCGTGCTCCGAAAGCTACAACAACAATGCACCAATAACACAAGACAGTGTACAACATCATCTACAGATATGAACACATGAGAATGGAATGCACAGGTCAGGGAAGCAACAAATATACATAGACGATAACCACTTCACCAAAGTCAAAACATATTCAAGTTGAAGCCGTGCAAGTCTAGAATGACACAAACACAGGCAGTGAAGAATCTCAAGTAAAGGCCGCAGAGGTACAGGAAATTCATGAAACCAAAAAAATTCATGTAATAAAAAAATGGCTGAAGTAAACGCGATAAGTGAAGACAGAGCTGAACTCACAAATCAACATCGAAGTTGATCAAGTAAAAGATCAAGTTAGTCATAACCAAAGTCACAGTAAAATCACCACAGAACAAGTCAAATTGTAAACCGAGATAGCAAAGGCATTTGACCGAGTTAAAAATCAAAGCCGTGGGACGCAAGTGTCAGAATATACGAAATTGAAAAAGTCAATCAAATCATCAACGTTCAACAAATATCGATCGGCAGAGAAAATATTTTGATGAATTCAAATAAGTTATATACGACGTAAATTTAGAAGGTCGAATCCTATAAATAGGAATCAACATCATTGGCAATATCAATCAATCGAGTTAAAGCATTAAAACCCCAAATCGTCATCATCGACAATTTAAAAAGCATCGAGTTCAAGTAAGCATCAAACCAGCAAAGCAAAAGAAGAAAAGTACAAACCGAAATCATAGACGAACTTGATCCAAATTGAAGAGCCGAGAGCTAATCAGAGAAACGAGCTAATCAGAGAAACAAGCAATCAAAAGCAGCGACTACAATTTGAAAGCCCTAATTTAAGAGCACGGGATCGAAGAGAACGAAGCCCTAATTTCACAAAGAGGAACGAACGAGAGAAAGACGCCACTAACCAAAAATAAAGAAGACGGGCCGAATAATAAAACAAAAGGGGCCGGCTTATTTCTCTTTTATATTATATAAGGGCTTTTTATGTTTAAATTAGGGATACATTATTTTTAAATTGTTTTTAATTTGTATTTTCTTTTTTAAACCATTTAATTTTCTAGTCGTGTGACTATGGCACAAGCTACGTGGCGTAGCTTGAGAATTCACAACTCAGTGGCTGAGTTGTGGCAGGGTTTTGAGAGTTAGGTTAGTCAGTAGAGGGTGTCGCGAGTTTACGTGTGTAAGCGTGTGACTATCTAATTTCTAGTAGAAACCTTGGGGGCAGCACGTAGGCAGGATTTTGCCGAAGCTAGGTAAATTCTGTGTCGTTCTATCTCTGCATTTTATTATTCTGCTATTAATCTGTGATCTGTGTTGAAATAATTTTATAAGCTTCCGCAACTAATTTTTATAATTAATACCATCACCCTATTCAACCCCCGTCTAGGGTGAAATCGATCCTACAAGATAGACAAACCATATTATCACAGTTTAACCCAAACAAAGTATATAACATAGCATCACAATCACATATCAGAGATATCAATTAATCTAAGGCATACAATATCATTCAATCATTCAATCATTCATAAGCAAGATTAATTTGTCACACCATTTCTTATTAATTTAAATGAATTAAATTAATTACTTCAATCACCCTTTGAATCGTGCTTACTTAATCATTAATTAATTACAAACCATTAATTAATCATCCTTTAATTACCCATTAATTTTCCATAATTACTTACATTAAGTAATTATCACATTGGTTGATTATCCTCAATTAATTAACCATAATTTTTAATCAATTTAACCTTTAAGTAATTATCCCATTGGTTAATTATCCTCAATTAATTAACCTTAATTTTTAATTAATTTAACCTTTAACTACTAACTAAATATTTAATCCTTAAACAAATTTATCCTTTAATTACTTACATTAAGTAATTATCATTTAAGTAATTAATTTCTAATTACTAACTAATTAATCTCAAATTACCATTTAATTAATTTAATTAATTAATTGATAATCCTTAATTATAAATTAATTAATCTTTAATCATTCATTAATTAATCTTCTCTTTAATTTCTTCATTAATTTAATTGATCTATAATTACCCAAAATCTTAATTAAATTCAAGATAACCCATTTATCATTTTAAATTGCTTAATTATTATTAACATAAAATTTAACTTAAAACCTTTAAGTAAATCAAAACATTATTTAAGATAACTATTCATCATTAAGACCTTATTCAAATAACCTTGAAATTAATTCACATTTACTTATGGGTTGACTTAGACTAATAATTTAAAAAACATCTTACTATTTTAATTTAATTCCTTAAATACACTATTTAAATCCTTTCAAATAGACTTAAGTATTAACTTAATTTCATCAAGTTAAAAAAATATTATACAACTTCCATTTATCTAAATATTTGTATAACATTACTATTTAAAAGAATTTGTTCAACGAAAAATTTAAAACTTGATCTAATTCAAATTTGCAAACCAGCTTCATTAAATTTTAAAACATGGTTATCACTTAACCTGACCCGAGTCAAAGAATCAAATTACCGGAGATAACTCACAGCTTACTCGAACAAAACCCGAGCATTTCCACCCTTTTCCCGAGTTTCCTTCCTTATCTTTTTTATAAAACTTGTTTAAATTTAAAATCTGCTAAAGTTTTAAACACTCACGTGAACAATACGATAACGAACCCGAGTCAACTCAATATTTCTCCTGAGACCAACCCGAGAAAAATCCTTCATGCCCAAATTTAATTCCGGTGCACAAAATCACCGTGTGCACGTGCACGGATCGCCGCCGATGCTCCGGCATCCACGACCTCCACCAACAATCCATGATCATCTTCTCATTCGATCCAACAACCCAAATTACAATATAAACTCGGAATCGAAATTGAGCATACAAGTTCAAACTGGAACAGGAATCTTCGATCCAAAAATCACCTCGTCCGGGCAACGCCGACCACCAGGGAATCCAAATCTCTGTCTGAAGCTTCGCCATGCACCTTTGCCTTGTTTTCCCACAACAAGTGAAATTGGTGCCCTGTTGACGGATCAGTAACCAACATTCCAACCTCGACCATGAACCCACCTAAAACCCTACTAACTCCTCTTTCAGCCACCACGGGGAGCCAGAATTCCCCCAACCATTTTTGCCGATATCGCCGATCGCCAGACATGCTTCAGTAGAAACCCCGACCCCCAAAACTACACCGTTCGCCAGAAATCGCTTGAAACCCAAATCCCGTTCAACATACAATATCTCACGATCTGCACTTTTAAAATTCATGATTCCTATTTTAAAATTCCTATTTTTGGATAATGAGTTAGATTATAATCATGAAACAATAAATTATTTCAGTCGAGAATTGATAAAATTAAGATATTACTGTTATTCTTCCTTTATGATAAAACTACCCTTCAATATTATCTGGAAATATTTTTAAATCTCAAATCCTGTTGTTATAAACATATTCAATTTATATATCCAAGCCTGAAATTGATTAAGGTAATTGCAATTTGATTTTGAACATGACAGAATCCTGTAGATGAAGAATATGGTAGATGTTCTGGTGTTCAGACATGCACTCAATTATCTATACACATATATACATACATTTAGGTTTAAAACAATCACGCAAACATATATGCAACATACATCATAATTTTACTTCAAACATTTACTACGTGCACCAAAGTTTAAACTGTCTTTAAGCTTCAGTTTACTCACCTGTTGTTTATAAAACAGAGAAGCCTGAAGTTTTGAAATTTGAAAATGCTTCTTTTGAATTTGATAATCTGGAAAAATAGCTTGATCTTTGATCTATTTTGCAGTTGATGTTTTCCAGATGATCAGTCCTATGCTTTGTGTTTGAAATAAATTGAACTGAGCTTCATGATCTCTGAGTTTGCTCAGGCTTTTAATTTTATTTCTTTCTTCTCTTTTTTTTTGGAATTTTGTTTTACAGGCTTTTGTTTTTTTTGAAATGTGAAGGTGAAAGAAAATGATAGAGATGAGAGTAAGGATATTATAAAATCTCATTTTCTTTTTATTAGAAATAATTAAAATAAATGACACTTGTTCAAATGTATATTACAATTGTTATACTTGTATATTTCTATGTTAAATGACTTACATTTGTAAATTTGTGTGTTATAATCTTAACACTTGTCTTTTTACATGAGAATTATTATTATATAATGTATATATATCTTTTTATATTACTTTATATTATATTTATGTTTATATATATATGTGTTATAAATTTATATTTATACTTTTCTTTTATTTGTATTTATATAACCTTTAAGAAAAAAATTCAAACTAGTTTGTACATTAATAAATAATCACATTCTCATATATATATATATATATATATATGTATGTATATGTATATATATATATATCTAAATCCAATTTCGTTTCAAGGTTTTTATTTTGAATCTCAAATTTAAATTCTATTTTCTATCTTCTCATATATATTTGTTCACTTATAAATCAGTATTTTACTAGTTATATACCAATTAATAACCAAATATCTATACATACTAGTTGTAAATTTATTCTCAAAATATTACTTTGGATTTCCAAATCCAAGTTTGATTTATAAACCATAAATGTATGTATAAAAATGAAATAGCTATCATATGATAAGTTCTGCATATATATATATATATATATATATTAATTCACTATATAAGAGTTATTATTTCGAGATATTTATAAATTATCAGAATTCCATTTATTTATCTAAATAAATCAGTATCCCTATAGTGAAATCAGATAATTATTCAATTATTAGATGACCAAAATCCATGTTATCACATTCCTTCCCCCTTAGAATCTTTTCGTCCCTGAAAATGAACGAAGTTGGAATTTATGTAGTACCTAAAATTAGATAAATTACCCCTTTTCAACACTTTTAACTATAAACTCCTTTTATAAAAAAATTTAAAAACACTTTAAAATCTATATAATATTACCAAAATAGTTTTATAAAAATACTTCTTATAACTCGATGTCTCAACCAGTTCATCCTCGTTCTCATAGAAATTCGGTCATACGTTGATCAGGCGTAAGACTGAAAATCTATAAGTACTTGGTAAACTCGTTTTTAATACCCGGTGAAAATTCTTGGAAAATATTTTGGTGAAAATATAGAAAACACTTTTGAAATTAGAGGAAACATCTTTGGTAAGAATGCTCTGGAAATCACCACCCCCTCCATCGTCACAGTTAACCCGGTGGTTAGGTTGCCATCCCGGAAAAATCCATAGATAACTGTAGGCAATCGCGCCCCTTGATTACGCCACTGAACCCGCCACAGATCGTATTTACATCCTGGATTACATTTCCATCACAGAAAAAGTCCATGTAACTGTAGGCATCAGCGCCCTCGATTTTCGCTGCCAAATGAAACTTCACCACTCCCACATAGGTCACAAATTACATCAGTCAAGTCCCAATGTAGCCTTAGACTCTCATGGCCTCTCGACTTTCTCCACAATAGGTCGCAGTCTACCGATGTTACGTTGCCATCGCGACAAAATCAAACGTAGATCGTTGGCTCTCCACAGCACACACGACTTTCGCTATGGTCCGTAGTAGATCGCAGTGACATCGAGTTATACGATCGTCACTACATAGCCCAAATGTCTCTTTAGGCATCAACGCCCTCGACTTTTGCTACCCACTACACATAATCCTCAAGAACTTTAGTTTGTCCGGACTTCCTCACAGGATCAACTTTAGAGCCTCCCTCTTGGGCTCAAGGCAGACCCACCCCATGGATCTCCTAATGAAGTTCATTTCAATGAGAGCACCTTTCTCCCCAGAGCCAATCTCAAAAAACTTTATACTATGCACATATAGTATCTTTCAAATCATACCCTTTATGATTTATATCCAAAATCTCCTTTACACAAATCGATAGTTCTAAACTTGGCTTTCCAAATTCTCAAAATTGATTCTTTTTTTCCAAAAATCAAAAGCCTTTTTCCAAATCCGTAGGTTTCAAAACCTTTTTTCAAAATTATTTTCATAAAACATTTATATATATATATATATATAATCTTGAAAAATCTTTGAATCACTTCACACTTGTTTAAATTTCCTCTTTACGCATCAAATACTTTCAAAAACCATTCTTTTGGCTATAGATTCAACAAGGGGAGTTTTACTAAATATATAACTTTATTTATTGCCAAATCAAATATTCAAGTTTGATTACTTTATAAAGTTATTTACCATCTTACTTACTCTTATAAATGAGTTCTAGTCATAGAAATATCCATCCTCCATTTATTTCATCATTCATTTTTCAAAATATACCTTTCCGTTTCGAAAATCATTTTGCAGTTCTTATCCACAAATTCTCAATATCAATTTCATTCAAACCCGTAAGATGTACACATATCATACACAATATAAATCTGATCGCTCACTCGATCACACAATTTCTCTTCTGAACTAGTATCGTTCACCCGTCCTCCTAGTGTGGACTCAGATCTGGTTTCTTGATCAAAAACCGTCATTCTTCTTGCATAGCCATAACTATGATAGAGAATTTCCAGAATCAATAAAAAATCCATATCTAGGTTCGCCATCGAAAATCGAGTGAAAAATCCCAACTCGGATCGATATACTATCTTGAAATTCAGTGCTCGAATCCGGGTCAAATCACTATGCGAATAGAATAATATATGTACATCATACATATTTATCTTCATTGATTATCAACTAAATCAATTCTCTTTTCTATTCACCTTCATTTTTGATTCTATTCACTCATGCACAATTTCCCCCAATTTCCATTTGGGTTAACACTTCAATTCTTATCTCAATAGGTACTCAACTATAGACAGTTTGTACTATGACCAACTTGTATTAAGAAAATAGCTTGAATTTTTTTAAAATAGATAAGTAGTTGTAAAATAGTTTTTAGTTGCAAATAGTAGTAAAATAGTTAAGAAATTTTAAGATAGTTGTAAAATAGTCAAATAGTTGTAGAATAGTTAGATAATTGCAAAATAGTTGTAAAACAGTAATTGGTTTATAAAATAGTTGTAAAATTTTGTAAAATAGTTGAATAGTTCCAAAAGTAGTAAAAGATAGTTTTGGGTTTAAAAAAAAAGAAAAGTTGTGTAGTAAATAGCCAGGGAAAATGGATTTAAAAAGAGTTATATTTAAACAATTTATTTGAAAAAATAGTTCAGAGCCAAACGGTCCAATTCCCAATCTCCATTTCCAAACAATTTCCAATTTCCACTTCTATTTAAATCGATTCAATTTCAATTCGAATTAAATTAACTTCAATTCCTATTCCAAATTCAAATCAATTTCCATTTGAATTTTATACTTGTCCATCTTCAATCGTACTTCCAATTAATTCAAATCAAATTCAGTTTGAACTAATTCAATTTAAATCTCAACTTTAAACCATCTCGAATTATATAAATTCGAGTTAAATTTTAATGTTGATTTAATCCCTTAAATCAAATTAACCTTTACTTTTAAATCAAATCAACCTTTATTTTTAATTTAACAACTTAAATCTTTAAACCATTTAATTCTGAGTCCAAATTCCAAAATTCATTTTAAATTATCTTTACTTAACTTATTTCAAAGTTCAAATAAGAATTCAAAAACAAACTAATCTTCAGATTCTAATTTATTATCCATTTTTAACTTCAAAACTAATTCTCAGTTTCATAGATTATTATAATAATAGAATGATATCGGGATAAATAAACATCCAAATTTATCCAAACACCAATTAACAGCATCCATTTTCAATTTCCAGATCTCAAACCCATTTTGAGATCACTCATAACTCCCATTTTAAATCAACCATTTAACTTCCCAAGTTAAATTTCAATTTCATCTTGAAATTTCCAATTCAGGTTGTTTGTTCTAAACTTGTTTAACTTTTCTTAAGTTAAATTCACTTCAATTTTATCCAGTCGACTTTGCCCAATTTGAATTCTCATTTCAAATTTTAAACTTCATATTAATATCCAATCCCATTTATAAGTTCAAAAACTTATCACTTTAGGTTTTCACACCACATTCCAAGTAAAAATTTAAAACTCAACACTTAGAATTTATTTCAGATCATCTTTGATATTATGTATATCCCTCATATATACATATTTACTTCCTTTGCACACCAAGTTATCCTTAAATTTTAAACCAGCTTTGGTTTTTATTCAAAACAAATTCCTTTGAATTTTCAAACAACTCTTGTTTGAAACAGGACCCTTTCATTCAAATACATTAAATAATATTATTTATTATTTCCTTTTCACTTTGAAACAATTTTCAAATTTCTGGACCTAGATTTAAAACTTTACAATTTAGACCATCTTCAATTCCAATTTATAAGTCGTACTCACCTAAATGTTTTACTTTCCTAAAACATTTCATTTTGCTTATTCATTAACACACATTTCATTATTAAATACAACAACCATTATGACAATAACCAATATCATATCTGAAAACCAATTCATTATTATCTTATTCTGAAAACACTTCTACAAATTCAGGATTTTAACTTCAGTTTGGATCCATTTCAAACTTATCTTCATTCAATTTCAGTTTGGTTGTACTACTACTTCCACTTAATTCTCATTATTTTATTTAATTCCAATAATCCACAACGATTTCTTTAATACATTTAATAATAAGAAAAAAATATTTCTTTATATATCAAAAGATAAACTTATATGAAAATCATTTTATAAGAAAATAACAAATGCGCCCTCATATGTACTACACTCAACACATTCTAGGGTACTATTGACCCTACCCTTAATGAGTAAACCCACCAGAGCCAAGGTTCTCGCTTAACCTCCAGTTCTGATACCAAAATGTAACGACCCAATATTTTCGACTCCAAAATTCTAGATTGTTAGAGAAAAGAAGAAAGAAGAAAGAAAAAGAACAGAAAACAACAACATCTCACATTTGCAGTGGATTAAATATAATATCAAATAATAGCATTTTTATAAAGAAAAGATGTGATTGTTACTTTACATACAATTCATCAGAGTTACAACCATATACACATAACTGGATAGTTATATCAACCTATTCCAGACTACAATCAATAAAAATCTCAAATACATAGCGGTAAACTCCATAAGTTCCTGCCATCTTTCTGGCCTCCTGGGCTCCAAAACGTCCTCACCTGAAAAGCTGTAATACTCGGTCTGACCTGAGCATTATATCAAAGTAACACCCGGGTCAGGCTAGAAATCAGCGTGAGTAAATTCATATAACATGAAAATTCTAATGCATAAAACTTATTTAAAACCTGAGGTAACTCGAACTTCACTACAAGTTCATAACTTGTTATAGTCAACACTTATCAATATCTAAGTACCAACTTAGATTTAATGGTCCAGTTTACTTAAATTATTCCATTCTAGCCTATTGATTTCACACATCAAATTTATAAGATTTATTATGGATTGCAAATCGAAGTGGTTTCGGGTATTTGCTGATTACCCGACCCCGGTCTCTTCGAATCAAATGTCATCTTAACCCAAATTATTTAAGTGGACACAATTCCATTTATATCCAGAATCACATATTTACATAGCCATTCATCACAGATAGACAAACCATATTATCACAGTTTAACCCAAACATACTATATCACATAGCATCACAATCACATATCAGAGATATCAACTAATCTAAGGCATACAATATCATTCAATCATTCATAAGCAAGATTAATTTGTCACACCATTTCTAATTAATTTAAACAAATTAAATTAATTACTTCAATCACCCTTTGAATCCTGCTTACTTAATCATTAATTAATTACAAACCATTAATTAATCATCCTACTATTACCCATTAATTTTCCATAATTACTTACATTAAGTAATTATCCCATTGGTTAATTATACTCAATTAATTAACCTTAACTTTTAATTAATTTAACCTTTACTTACTAATTAAATTAATTAATCCTTAAAAAATTTATCCTTTAATTACTTATATGAAGTAATTATCATTTAAGTAATTAATTTCTAATTACTAACCAATTAATCTCAAATTACCAATTAATTAATTAAATTAATTAACTGATAATCCTTAATTATAAATTAATTAATCTTTAATCATTCGTTAATAAATCTTCTCTTTAATTTCTTCATTAATTTATTTAATCTATAATTACCCAAAATATTAATTAAATTCAAGATAACCCATTTATCATTTTAAATTACTTAATTATCATTAACATAAAATTTAACTTGAAACTTTTAAGTAAATCAAAACATTATTTAAGATAACTATTTATCTTTATTACCTTATTTAAATAACCTTGAAATTAATTCACATTCACTTATAGGTTGACTTAGATTAATAATTTAAGAACAACTTACCATTTTAATTTAATTCCTTAAATACACTATTTAAATCCTTTCAAATAGACTTAAGTATTAACTTAATTTCATTCAAGTTAAAAATATATTATAAACTTCCATTTATCGAAATATACATTATTATTTAAAAGAATTCGTTCAAGGAAAAATTTAAAACTTGATCTAATTCAAATTTGCAAACTGGTTTCATTAAATTATAAAACATGGTTATCACTTAACCTGACCCGATTCAAAGAATCAAATTACCCGAGATAACTCACAACTTACTCGAACAAAAACCCAAGCATTTCCACCCTTTTCCCGAGTTTTCTTCCTTTTTTTAAAAACTTGTTTAAAGTTTAAAATCTGTTAAAAGTTTTAAACACTCACGCAAACAACACGATAACGAACCCGAGTCAACTCAATATTTCTCCTGAGACCAACCCGAGAAAAACCCTTCATGCCCAAATTTAATTCCGGTGCACAAAATCACCGTGTGCACGTGCACTGATCGCCGCCGATGCTCCAGCATCCACGACCTCCACCAACAATCCATGATCATCTTCTCATTCGATCCAACAACCCAAATTACAATATAAACTCGGAATCGAAATTGAGCATACAAGTTCAAACTGGAACAGGAATCTTCGATCCAAAAATCACCTCGTCTGGGCGACGCGGACCACCAGGGAATCCAAATCTCCGTCTGAAGCTTTGCCATGCATCTTTGCCTTGTTTCCCCCACAACCGGTGAAATTCGGTGCCCTGTCGATGAAGCAGTAACCAACATTCCAACCACGACCATGAACCCACCTAAAACCCTACTAAGCCTCTTCCGGCCACTATGGGGAGCCAGAATTCCTCCAACCATTTTTGCCGATATCGTCAATCACCAGACCTGCTTTAGCAAAACCCCGACCCCCAAAAATATACCGTTTGCCAGAAATCGCTCGAAACCCAAATCCCGTTCAACATACAATATCTCACGATCTACACTTTTAAAATTCATGATTCCTCTTTTAAAAGTCCTAGTTTTGGATAATGAATTAGATTAGAATCATGAAACAATAAATTATTTCAGTCGAGAATTGATAAAATCAAGATTTTACTGTTATTCCTCCTTTATGATAAAACAACCCTTCAATATTATCTGGAAATATTTTTAAGTCTCAAATCCTATTGTTATAAACATATTCTATTTAGATATCCAAGCCTGAAAATGATTATGGTAATTGCGATTTGATTTTGAACATGACAGAATCCTGTAGATGAAGAACATGGTAGATGTTCTGGCGTTCAGACATGCACTCAATAATTTTTACACATATATACATACATTCAGCTTTAAAACAATCATGCAAACATATATCCAACCATACATCATAATTTTACTTCAAACATTTACTACATGCACCAAATTTTAAACTGTCTTTAAGCTTCAATTTACTCACCTGTTGTTTATAAAACAGAGAAGCCTGAAGTTTTGAAATCTGAAAATGCTTCTTTTGAATTTGATAATCTGGAAAATAGCTTGATCTTTGATCTGTTTTATAGTTGATGTTTTCAAGATGATCAGGCCTATGCTTTGTGTTTGAAATAAATTTAACCGAGCTTGATGATCTTTGAGTTTGCTCAGGCATTTGATTTTGTTTCTTTCTTCTGGTTTTGGATTTTGTTTTACAGGCTTTTGTTTTTTTGAAATGTGAAGGTGAAAGAAAATGATAGAGATGAGAGTAAGGATATTATAAAATCTCATTTTCTTTTTATTAGAAATAATTAAAATAAATGACACTTGTTCAAATGTATATTACAATTGTTACACTTGTATATTTCTATGTTAAATGACTTACATTTGTAAATTTGTGTGTTATAATCTTAATACTTGTCTTTTTACATGAGAATTGTTATTATATAATGTGTTTATATATCTTTTTATATTACTTTATATTATATTTATGTTTTTTTAGTATGTGTTATAAATTTATATTTGTACTTTTCTTTTATTTGTATTTATATAACCTTTAAGAAAAAAAATTGAAACTAATTTGCATTAATAAATAATCACATTCTCATATATATATATATATATATATATATAAATCCAATTTCATTTTTAGATCTTTATTTTGAATCTCAAATTCAAATTCTATTTACAATCTTCTTATATATATATATATGTTCACTTATAAATAAGTATTTTACTAGTTATATACCAATCAATAACCAAATACATATACATAATAGTTGTAAGTTTATTCTCAAGATATTACTTTGGATTTCCAAATCCAAATTTGATTTATAAACCATAAGTGTATGTATAAAAATAAAATAGCTATCATATGATAAGTTTTACATATATCTATTTATATATATATATATATATATATATATATTTATTAATTCACTATATAAGAGTTATTATTCTAGATATTATAAATTATTAGAATTCCATTTATTTATCCAAATAAAATCAGTATCCTTGTAATAAAATCAGATAATTATTCAATTATCAAATGACCAAAATCTGGGTTATCACAGTCAAATTTAAATGAAACTATGTTTAAATGCACAGTTAAGCATGTGGTAAAGTTTATTTGTTAAAGGAGTGTTATGATAAATATTTTCTTTTCTTTTGCTCATTTTAGAAAGAATTCGAAAAAATAAATATGGTCTTTGATCTACATAGTTGATATGCAAGTTTTCCTTTGCTACATGTTTAAAAGTGGCATAATTTATTTTTTTAGTAAATCATGGCTCCTCCAAAATTTAGTTTATAAAAAAAAATCAATATTTGTAATTTATTGCATTCTCTATACCTATAATTTTACTAAATATCATTTCTAAATTCATTTAAATATTTATTTCTTTCTACGCTAGGTAAATTTATAAATTAGTTTGTTATGTTCTAAAACAAAGCCTATTATAAAAAAATTATTCTAGCTATGATAATTAGTGTTTCGTAGTTTAATTTATTCCAATGGTATTACTCAATTTTTAGTAGTTTAATTCATTAACTGCACTTATCTCACTATCATCTTTAGCAAACTATCATTCAAGGTATTTTTCATTTGTATTCATAATTCTTTTTTTGTGGTAATATATTATGTCATTTTGAATTATTCTACTTGATTTACTGTTTAAGTTATTTTATCTATATGGATACTTAATGTAGAAACAAAATAGTTTGGTCATTAAGAAAATCAAAATACACAATGTTTATACTTTATGCAAGTTTCCCATATCATTTTATCTTATATTTATTTCAAAACTTCATGTTTCAAAGCAACTATTTTTTCAAATCAATTAATAATGGATGATGTTAAAAGTATAATAATGTAATTCTTGATCTGTTATTCTTACAAAATACACTTGGATCATTTCAGTTCTACATCAATTTCACTATGCAAGATTTATAATACTATTATTATATAGAATTGTGTACATATTCAAATTTGTTGAGTCACAGCTTCTATGAAGATTTTGATTGCTGACAACAATATTAAAGCGATCGACAAATCAAGACCTACATATGGTACTCTAGATTATAGGTTGATTATTTGATGTTATAATAGTAATAAAATTGTCAAAATCTATCCTCAAATAATCATGCACAAAATATAATATATATATATACACATTTATATAGGTTGTGCACTTTATTGTGCAATTTAACAGAGACCGGTCGACCGGTCCAAATATAGGCGGTCGACCGTTCCTGTTGGATGTGCACAATAAACGTGCACACATGCACATAACGACTATATTTTTTAAAAACCTGTCTACCGGTTAGTTTTTGACCTGTCGACCGTTTTTAAACAGAGAGCAACTTCTTCCAAAAGACACATCCTTCTTCAATGGTTGCGTCTCTTCTTCTTCATCAATAATCATAACTTTTGACTGCAACTTTTCACCAAGGGTTATAACTATTTTCTCTCTATAAATACACATCAATATCATTGATTAAAACAACAAGTTTTATTAAAATTATATATGCTTTCTATCTATTCTCTGAATTCACTTGCATTCAAAAAGCTCTAAACTACTTTCATTCCTTATTGAATCATTGACACTATCTCAATATATTTTGATTCAATAAGCAATATAAATTCCATAATCTTCACAAACATCATTCACAATTTGAGGATAAGATTATAGGAAGAGTGTACTACAAGTGACAAATCCGTGTTTACAAGAGCACAAGTTGTCAACAACAATTGTAATTGTTTTTGTTGAAGTCCTCGGTGTTGTAAGAGGCAAGTGTTGAAGTCCTCAGTGTTGTAAGAGGCAAGTGTTGAAGTCCTCAGTATATTAGAGGCGTGAAATCCCGTTCGGCTGTTCGGGTATTGTAAACCTGTTCCTCCGGGTGAAGCGAGGTAGTTAATAGTGAAAATCCAGATAGAAGTCTGGGACTGGACGTAGGACGGTGCTCCGAACCAGTATAAAAATCTCTGGTGTGATTTTTCTATTTTTTATTTACAATGCTATTATCATCTATTTCTGCATTTGTATTGTAATCCATATTACACGATCCGTGTATACTATATTAGCAAATATAATTGTATACACACCGCACTTTCATTTGGTATCAGAGCAGGTCATCATATAACCGTAACACAGTTATTTGATATATTCTTGTAATATGGCAAATAACGCAAGTACTAGCTCTCAAAACACCACTTACACAGAAGGGCAATCGACACAAAGACCTCCATTTTTCAATGGTCTTAACTACAGTTATTGGGCAACACGTATGTCATTATTTATGCAATCAAGTAGCTATGATGCTTGGAATGCTACTCAAAGAGAAATAGTAAATCCAACAACTGATTATTCAGAATGGACTGTGGCTGAGAAAACGGCAGCAGCCGTAAATGCAAGAGCAATAAATATGTTGTTCTGTGCATTAGACCAAAATGAATATAACCGTGTTAGTATCTGCACTACTGCATATCAAATTTGGCAAACGCTAAAAATCACTCATGAAGGTACTAACAAGGTTAAGCAAGCCAAAATAGCCATGCTGAAAAGTCAATTTCAAAATTTCAAAATGAAACCAAATGAAACAATCAATGACATGTATTCACGGTTTCAAACTATTCACCATGCACTTATTGGGTTAGGACAAAAGTATTCTGATTTTGATTTTGTTTCAACAGTCCTACATTCTCTGACTAATGAATGGGAAGGAAAAGTATTAGCAATTGAAGAAGCTAATGATCTTTCCGTCATGAAGCCAGATGAATTGATAGGAAATTTAATGTCCTATGAAGCAAATTTGCAGGCTAGAAAAGAACAGAAAGAAGAAAAGAAAAATGTAGCATTTCATGTTGAGAAAGATGAAAATGAATCAGATTCTGAAGGTGAAGATTTGGCGTTCATTGCTAAAGGTTTCAAAAAATTCCTAAAATATCGAAAAGCCAGTCGCTACAATAAAAGGAAACCTGGATCAAATAAACCATCTTCATCTGCTATAGAATGTTTCAACTGCCATAAAAAGGGACACATGCAGAAGGATTGTCCAGAACAAAATAAAAAGTCAGAAAATGAAAAATTCAAATATAAGAAGGACAAATCAAAGAAACGAGCCTTCTCAGTAACATGGGATGATTCAGAGTCATCTTCATCAGAAAGTGAAAGTGATTCGGAGAATGAACAAGCTAATGTTTGCTTTATGGCAACAGAAGATGAGGTACAAATTCCTACATTTGATGAATTACTTGATATTAATGCTGAATTGATAGTCAAATATAAAGACTTAAAACGTCAATTAAAAGTAGTCAAAGCAGATTTAAGTAGAGCAGAGTTTGAACGAGATATGTTAAAAGATGAGAAGAAAATATTAGAAGAAGAACTTGAAAATATTCAAGAATCATCATCTAATGTTGACTCTCAAATATCTCTTTTGAGTCAAGAAATAGAAGCTCAAAAAGAGAAAAATAATGCTCTCACTACTGAAAATCATGAACTTAAAGCAAAAGTCAAAATTCTAGACCTAGAAAAAGCTAGTTTACAAACAAAGTTTGATGACATTACTCAAAATGTTTCTAACTTTAACAAAGGTCGAGAAAATTTGACTAAAATCATTGAAAGTTCACAATCTATTTCAGATAAACAAGGTTTGGGATATAACAAACATGAAACTAAGAAACATCTTAGAAATAAAAGGAAGAAGAAAGTACAAAAAACTGAAACTAAGAAAAATCTTAGTTTATTATATTTCAAACCAAAACCAGTTGTGAAATTTCAAAAGAGAGATGTCAAGACTATCAAAATATGGGTTCCTAAAACAAATAATAATTTGATTAGGAACAAATACATTCAGCAATTCATGAATAATGTACATTTTAATAACAATTATATATATAAAGGGGATACCGGACCCAAATGGGTTTGGACTCCTAAGACCTAACTCTTAGGACCCTATAAAAAGTGGGTACCATGAACTTAATTCTATGTTTGCAGGTCCCACTGAAGAAAAGAGGAAAGTGGATATTGGACAGTGGTTGCTCAAAGCATATGACGGGAGACAAGAGCTTACTAACAAATATTAAATACTCAGATGGTGGCTCAGTCACTTTTGGAGACAATTCAAAAGGTTATATCATCGGCAAAGGCGATGTGAGCAATTGTGGTACATCTAACTTACCTCTTATTACTAATGTCATGCTAGTTAGAAATTTAAAACACAATTTACTTAGTATTAGTCAGTTATGTGACAAGGGTTTTATAATTTCCTTTTCAAATAATAAGTGTAGTATTTTAGATAAAGACCATAATTTGGTTTTTGAAGGTTATAGAGACAGAAATATATATATTCTAAATATGAATATTAATCATAATTCAGATATGTGTCTTATGGCTAATGACAATGATCCATGGCTATGGCACAAACGTTTCTGTCATATAAACTTCAGAACTATTGACAAGCTAGCCAAAAACAATCTAGTTAGAGGACTACCCAAAATGAGTTTTAAAGTTAACAACATTTGTGATGCATGTCAATTAGGAAAATTGACCAAATCATCGTTTAAATCCAAGAAAGTCATATCAACATTACAACCGCTTGAGTTACTGCACATGGATTTATTTGGACCTACTAGAGTTCAATCAATAAATCACAGTCAATATGTGCTTGTAATTGTTGATGATTTCTCTCGTTATACATGGACAATTTTCTTAAAAAATAAAAGTGATACTTTCGATCATTTCAAATCTTTCGTCAAAAGAATTCAAAAATCAAAAGGGATTAAAGTTAAAAATATAAGAAGTGATCATGGCGGAGAGTTTGAAAATAATGAATTTGAACATTTTTGTACAAAGAAAGGTATATATCATAATTTTTCGTTTCCCAGAACTCCACAACAGAACGGAGTAGTAGAACGAAAGAACCGAACTTTACAAGAATGTGCAAGAACATTATTAAATGGAACCACCTTACCAAAACACTTCTGGGCAGAAGCTGTTGCAACTGCCTGTTATGTTTTAAATCGTGTGTCCATAAGACCTCTTACCAAGAATACTCCTTATGAATTGTTTAACAAAAGAAAGCCCAAAATCTCATACTTCAAAGTTTTTGGTTCTAAGTGCTTTATTTTAAATACGAAAGACCAGCTTGGAAAATTCGATCCAAAAGCCGATGAAGGAATATTTGTCGGTTATTCGGAACGAAGTAAGGCCTATCGGATATTTAATAAACGAACCAAAACTATTGAAGAATCACTTCATGTCTCTTTTGATGAAATTTATCAGCATCCTCACACAATATCAGATGATGACGAATCAATAGTCATTGATAATCAAATCATCTCAAATACTGATTCTGACTCAGAAATAATTATTGAGAATACTCCTCAAATATGTGAATTACAATCACCACCAAGAATATTAAGAGACCATCCGGCCCAAAATATAATAGGTGAAATAACATCACATGTCAGAACAAGGAGTCAACTCAATCAAATGGGTCATGTCGCTTTTCTCTCAAATATCGAACCCAAGAATCCAAAAGAAGCTGCTATAGATGATTACTGGATCATTGCCATGCAGGAAGAACTAAATCAGTTTGAGCGCAATGACGTTTGGGAACTTGTTCCGAGACCAACTGATCAATCAGTAATTGGTACTAAATGGGTCTATAAAAATAAGGCTGACGAACAAGGAAATATCACCAAAAATAAAGCAAGATTAGTAGCACAAGGATACAATCAGGAAGAAGGTATCGATTATGAAGAAACTTTTGCACCAGTTGCTCGACTAGAAGCTATTAGAATTCTATTATCTTTTGCTTGTCATCATAAATTCAAACTTTTTCAGATGGATGTCAAAAGTGCATTTCTAAATGGTTTTATCAAAGAGAATGTATATGTCGAACAACCCCCCTTGTTCGTACATGAAAAATATCCTGATCATGTATACAAACTAAAGAAAGCTCTATATGGTTTAAAACAAGCACCTCGTGCTTGGTATGAACGATTACGGAGCTATCTCGTTAACTCAGGGTTTCAAATAGGCAAAGTCGATCAAACTTTGTTTATTAAACATTCTCATAAAGATATTTTAGTTATCCAGATATATGTAGACGACATCATCTTTGGTTCAACTAACGACAAACTCTGTAAGGAGTTTGCTCATATTATGTCAAAAGAATTTGAAATGTCTCATATGGGAGAACTATCATATTTTCTTGGACTTCAAATCAAACAACTTTCAAACGGTATCTTTATCAATCAAGAAAAATACTGTGGAAGTCTTATCAAACGCTTCGGATTAGAAAACGCATCTGGTAAACCAACTCCTATGAGTACAACTACACATCTTGAAAAAGATGAAAATGGTAAGAGTGTTGACCAGAAGCTATATCGAAGCATGATTGGTTCTCTGCTTTATCTCACAGCTAGTCGTCCAGATATAATAATGAGTGTTTGTTTATGTGCTCGTTTTCAAGCAAATCCAAAAGAATCGCATTTACGAGCTGTGAAACGTATAATTCGTTATCTTAATAACACAAGAGACTTTGGTCTTTTTTATCCAACTGAATGTCCATTTGAATTAGTATCGTATAGTGATGCTGATTTTGGAGGTTCTCGAACGGATAGAAAAAGTACAAGTGGTACATGTCATTTTATTGGAAAATCACTTGTCTCGTGGTTTAGTAAGAAACAAAATTGCGTTTCACTATCTACATGTGAAGCTGAATATATATCAGCGGCTCTAGCTTGTACTCAAGTACTATATATGCAACAAACACTTCAAGATTTCGATATACATTTATCGAATTCTATTATATACTGTGATAACACGAGTGCAATAAATCTCTCTAAACATCCAGTAAATCATTCTAGAACCAAACATATTGATATCCGTCATCATTTCCTTAGAGATAATATTGAAAAAGGTAATATACATCTTGAATATGTTCACACTGACAATCAAATAGCCGATATTTTCACTAAACCATTACTTGAATCTAGTTTTATTAAACTACGAAGAGAGCTTGGCTTAGTATCTCGGAAAGATCTAGAATAGAATAAGTAACCTTCAAACTTAGGCTATATATTTTTCAAATAATTCTTAAATTTCAGCCTATAACAAACTATACCTATTTTTATAACTTTTTTTATGCATCATTGTTTTTGTTTACGGCTAATTATCTCTAACAAATCCTATCCTCAAGTTCATTGGCAAACTTTTTTTCTATATAAACGTTTGAAAAATACACTTTCATTCATTCACCTTCTTGCTGAAAATTATAAATCATCTTAAACAAGCTACCATGGCACACATTTGCGACAAATGCGCAGAGGAATCTCATATTTCTATCACAAGCTCGGAGTCGGAGGAACAATACTCTCCGACTACACCGAAACAAAGGCCGGAATGCCCTCACCATTGTTTTCACACACCTGGCCATACTCCAACATCCAAGCGTGCAAAGAAAGCACTATTTTGCTCTCCACGCACGAAGGCACAAATCGATGAGATACATCACTACCAAAAGCATCAAATCGACCTACAGAGACAATTGCATTATGGACAAAACCAACTCTATCATGAACAACAACGTATGTCGGCACGTTTATCCGTCTTAGAAAGAATGGCATCGTTCTTCTGCGGATCAAACAAGCACGATGTTCATGAACCAATGCCATGCAGGCCATCGACTTCAACGACTCCAAACTCTTGGGATAGAAATTATAACGAAAACGAAGGAGCTCGAAATAAGTGGAGTCCGTGGGCTAAACGCATTGAAAACGACAAGAATTCTAATAACAACTCACCTTCTCTTTAGAATTCCATAATGTATATTGTTTTGCTTTCCTATATAATTCTTGTAATACAGTATATTTTTGCAATAATAACATAATATATAATATATTCATTCGACTCGTTTTCAAAATTTTTGCCAAATTCTGCATTTTTGCACACAGAGCCAAACCGGTCGACCCCCTGAAATATGACCGGTCGACCGTTTTGCTCTCGGGTTGAAAACGGTCGATCGGCCATATGCAGGCGGTCGACCGGTCGACAGTTTTTTTTTTTTTTTTTTTTTATATACTTCACGTATATATTTTGCCACCTACCCTCTTTACTTTCTACTCTCTACTAAAAACTTTCCCATTTCCAAACCCTAGTTCATATTCTCAAGCTTCACAAACTCTCGAATTCTCTTCAATGGCTCCTCCTCAGAAGAAATCAAAGAAAAGAGCAACATCAGAAACTTCTTCTCTTACTCTCTCTGCTAGAAAATGGCTAGAATCTCCGGTTGCAGTAACTAGATGGAATCAAATGACAAATTACAAGTTCCATCCGGGCTCATTCATCAAATTCGACGATTTCACTGCATACGGTATTCAAAGATTAGCAAATAGATCTCGTATCTCTCCTCTTATTGATTTTTCTGTAAATAGCGTACAAATTAATCATTTGATGATTAAGCTATTTTACGCGAATATGAATTTAGAGGAATATACTCTGGATAATCCAAATGGAGTTATTTGGTCAGTAGTATGTGGCAAACGAATCTATCTCACTTATGATAGAATTGCTTCTATTTTGGGAATACCGAATAGAGGTGAAGAGTTTTCATCGACATTTTGTGAAGTTTTCACCCGGAATAGTACGAGTCATAAATTTATAGAAGATGATAGTAACGGCACCAAATCGATTGGGCTACGACCGACTGCAAGGTTGTTACACCATGTCCTAATGCACTCTCTATTTCCTCGATTAGGAAACTATGATGCCGTTTACAAAGAAAATTTCAAGGCTCTTTATGCTATCTACCGTGATATCGAAATAAATTGGGTTCACATGATTTTCGATGAAATTCTTAAGGTAAATAACTCTACTCGTCCACATTTCTTCTATAACGAGTATATTATGCGTATGTTGCTTGCATGTGGAGTCACACCCCCGGATTCGGCATATTCTACACCAAAGTGTATTGACTCCACTACTATCAAACGGATGAAGCTTCCTCCTCCATATGTTCATATTATGCCTTTCGAACAATGGCAACAACGCGATACTCAAGAACAACAAGCTCCACCATCTCGTCGTCGTTCTGAAGATGTTAGATTATTGAAATCTAAATCATCTACAAGAGAATCTCTTGAAACCATCGCTCGGAATCAATTTTTACTTGAATCAAGACTAAAACGAATGGATTCGAAAATTGATAGACGATTCAATAAGGTAAAGTCATTCTTCGGCGCTATATGGGATGCTATATCATGTAGCACATCCGTCTCGACCCAACATCAAGACCCCGGAAAACGTCCGGCTCCTCCAACTTTTACTTGGTCGACATCCGAGGAATCCGGTGGTACAAGCGGACAAGGTCGTGGGGACAATGACGATGATGATGACGATGACGATGACGACGACGATGATGATGATGATGATGAGGAAGAGATTCAGTCGGAATGAAGTTAGTTTGTTTTTCTTTTCATTTCTTTAAAAACATCTATGGCACTTGTACTAAATAGTGTCCATCTTTTTATTCGTAGTAGACTATGACTTGCATTGTACTTCATCAAAACATCCTGTGTTTGAATGTATGCATTGTTCTCTTTGGTTTATATTTTCTATTGTTTACTCCTTTTTGTCGATGACAAAGGGGGAGAAAGGTGCTAATAATTGTTTGCAGGATGAAAGGAGCTAATAATTGTCTGCAGGAAATCACATATTCAGGGGGAGATTCTATACTTGAGTTTTTATATTGTCATCAATCAAAAAGGGGGAGAATGTTGAGTCACAGCTTCTATGAAGATTTTGATTGCTGACAACAATATTAAAGCGATCGACAAATCAAGACCTACATATGGTACTCTAGATTATAGGTTGATTATTTGATGTTATAATAGTAATAAAATTGTCAAAATCTATCCTCAAATAATCATGCACAAAATATAATATATATATATACACATTTATATAGGTTGTGCACTTTATTGTGCAATTTAACAGAGACCGGTCGACCGGTCCAAATATAGGCGGTCGACCGTTCCTGTTGGATGTGCACAATAAACGTGCACACATGCACATAACGACTATATTTTTTAAAAACCTGTCTACCGGTTAGTTTTTGACCTGTCGACCGTTTTTAAACAGAGAGCAACTTCTTCCAAAAGACACATCCTTCTTCAATGGTTGCGTCTCTTCTTCTTCATCAATAATCATAACTTTTGACTGCAACTTTTCACCAAGGGTTATAACTATTTTCTCTCTATAAATACACATCAATATCATTGATTAAAACAACAAGTTTTATTAAAATTATATATGCTTTCTATCTATTCTCTGAATTCACTTGCATTCAAAAAGCTCTAAACTACTTTCATTCCTTATTGAATCATTGACACTATCTCAATATATTTTGATTCAATAAGCAATATAAATTCCATAATCTTCACAAACATCATTCACAATTTGAGGATAAGATTATAGGAAGAGTGTACTACAAGTGATAAATCCGTGTTTACAAGAGCACAAGTTGTCAACAACAATTGTAATTATTTTTGTTGAAGTCCTCGGTATTGTAAGAGGCAAGTGTTGAAGTCCTCAGTGTTGTAGAGGCGTGAAATCCCGTTCGGCTGTTCGGGTAATTGTAAACCTGTTCCTTCGGGTGAAGCGAGGTTGTAATTAGTGAAAATCCAGGTAGTAGTCTGGGACTGGACGTAGGACGGTGCTCCGAACCAGTATAAAAATCTCTGGTGTGATTTTTCTATTTTCTATTTACAATGCTATTATCATCTATTTCTGCATTTGTATTGTAATCCATATTACACGATCCGTGTATACTATATTAGCACATATAATTGTATACACACCGCACTTTCAAAATTTATATGTTATAGTTATGATAAACCCTTTAAATATATGTCTCTTGCATTCTAAAATTAATAGGCATGCTTAATATATAATCCTTATCATGTTAGAAATACCGATAGTTGGCGTTGGTATTCGTTGGATAAAAATTGTTTCCTGGGGAATTGACCAGGCGACTTAGTACTCGGCCTCCCCATCAATCGGTTAAAATATCGTTCGGCATCACGTTACAACCGGCATCCAAGAAGCACTCGGCATCCAAGCTCGTTCGCCGTCAATGGAATGTTCGGCATCAGTGAACGTTCGGCCCGTTAAGACCATTCGGCATGGGGCAGCGCTCAGCATCTAGGAGCATCCGATATTTAGAAACGTTCGGCATCCATGAACGTTCGGCCTACAAGTGACGTCCGTCATCGCTGGGCGTTCGGCATGGTAGGATCATCTGACATTCCGTATCGTTCAGCATCCACACCATGTTCGGCAATAGGATGTGTCTGGCACTCAGAGCATTCGGCCTCATCTCGTTCGGTCTAACCATCGTTCGGCTGAATTACTGATTCGTCCTCTAGTATCATTTGGCACGAGTGCTCCCTATGGCATTCAATGTGTTCGGCCTCATCTCATTCGGCCAAAGGAGATTGTTCGGCATAAGGGGACTGTTCAACATTCATAGTGTCCGGCCTCACTTCGTTCGGCAAAGAGGGGTACGTTCGGCACTTGATTGTTCGGCCTCTCTGGTTCGACGCACAGAAACCACTCCATTTGGGCCAGGATATTCAGCTACCAGGCCCACCAGGGAAGTCTAACCCACCTTCGTCTATAAATAGAGGGGCAGGTGCATAGAAAAAAGGGAGAGATTTCAGAGAACACTGGGGAGACTGCCATTTTCAAGACTCATTCCAGACTTATTTCTTTGTATCTTTCAACCGTGTTCAAGTACTTAGAAGCAGATTGTATCTGTAATCAAGTATCAATGAAAAGAATAAAGATCAACTTCAAAGTGGACGTAGGCTACTACGCCGAACCACTATAAATTTGGTGTTCTTACTTTCTGCATTTAAATTTACATTCTGTTCTCTGTTTTAATTTACTTTCTTCATTAATCTCTCTACACAATCTTTCTAAGGGTGTTAGTGACCAATTTTGGCGCTTTCATTGAGAGTTGAATTCTCAGGCTATTAGGATCTACTTTGCAGCTATGGATTGCATAAATCCCCCGATGGAGATCCACAATCATTCGTAAGGCATCTGTTGATTCTACTCAGAGTTACAACCAACAACTCTACTATGGAAAGACCACAAACTAGATCAGCCTCTCAAAATGCGGATGCCCACGAAACCGCTAGTGTGCAACAACTGGGAGCTAGCAGTCAGCAAGTGATTTGAGGCGCAGGGCCCTCTAACCAAAACCAAGCGGAAGTTGTTTCCCGAGCAGAGTTCAATGACTTGATAAGAGAGCTTAAGGAAAGTGGAAGGCAACTTGCTGAGCAAATGCAAGCCAACACTAACCTCATGACTCAGCTCGCTCAACAACAGCACCATAATGCTGGAGGTAACTCTGCCCCATATTCTGAATCTGATAGTTCAACCTCAGCCGGCAAATCCCCTAGGCGTAGGCGCCGTAAGGATGAAGGTGCACAAGCGGGCGTTGGGAATCAAGCCCATGAAGAGACCGGACACCCGAATCTCCAAGACCCAAATCAGGCGAGACATCAACCCGCACGGTCCCGTGGAACAGAACCCAACCTTCCATCCTCCATACGAACCCCAGACTTAACAGCTATGTTCAGGCAGTTGATGAGAGAAAACCAAGGCCTGGCCAATGAAGATTGGGAAGTGACCAGAAGCCATACCCCCTTTACGGATGGTATCCTGCAGGCTGACTACCCCAAGAAGTTCAATATGCCGACTATCCCAACCTACAAGGGGAAGACTGATCCTAGGCAACGTGTGATGAGGTATGGATGGATGATGGATTCTGCAAGAGCCAATGATGCGACCAAGTGTAGGTGCTTCCCAATCTCTTTGTCTGGTATTGCCACCATGTGGTTTACTCGACTCCCACCTCGATCTATATCTAGCTTTGACAAATTAGCAACGAAATTCATAGAACAATTCAGGATACACAACACTCACCCAAAGGACGTGATGTCCTTATCAAGCGTAATCCAAGCTCTGAGAGAATCATTAAAAGCATACTTGCAAAGGTTTCATGTTTCTGCTACCGAGGTGAGCAATCCTAACGACCACGCGATTTTGATGGTAGTAATGCATGGAGTGGATCCGGATTCTGAGTTTGGAGATTGGTTGGCGGGGAAGGCCCCAGCCACGCTAAAACATTTTTATTTGAAAGCTTATCAGTTTATAAGAAGGGAGGAAGCTCGGTGGACAAGGCGAGACAAGGCACCAGGTCCCGTTCAATAGTCTGTGAAAAGTAACATCGCCATGAAACGAACCGGAGATGATTCTAGAAAAACTCCAGTTAACATCCAGAACACCTGTGCAGTCTATGTTGAGTCACAAGTCTTATGAAAGTTATGATTTCTGACAAATAACTAAAGGCGATCGACAAAACAAGGTCATTAGAGCTACATATGGTACTCTAGATTGTAGATTGATTATTTGATATTATATTAGTGATAAACTTGTTAAAATCTATCCTCAAATAATCATGCATTTTTCAAGAAAATTAATATATATATGATTAGAATGTAGTTGCACATTCAGTGTGCAACTTTACAGGGACCGGTCGACCGGTCACAATATATGCGGTCGACCGTTCCTGCATAATTTGCACACTGAACGTGCACACATGAACATAACGTATATATATATTCAAATTCCTGTCTACTGGTCATTTTTTGACCTGTCGACCGTTTTTAAACAGAGAGCAACCTTTTCCAAAAGACACTTCTTTCTCCAATGGTTGCATCTCTTACCTTTCATCAAATAATCATATCTATTAATGGCAACTGTTCACAAAGAGTTACAACTATTTTTCTCTATATATACCCATCTAAATCATTGATTCAAGATATATGAAAACATGATTTTATATGCTTTTTAATCTAATCTCTGATCTTACTTTCTACATACTCCTGCATTCTAAAAGCTCTCGATTATTTATTGAATCATTGAAACTATTTCATATCTTTTGATTCAATAAGTAATATACTTTCCTTAATCTTTTCAAAACATCATTCGCATACTTTGAGGATAAGATTACAGGAAGGGTGTACTACTAGTGACAAATCCGTGTTTTCAAGAGCACAAGTTGTCAACAACAATTGTATTTGTTCTTTTGTTGAAGTCCTCTGTGTTGTAAGAGGCAAGTGTTGAAGTCCTCAGTGTATTAGAGGCGTGAAATCCCGTTCGGTTGCTCGGGTGTTGTAAACCTGTTTCTCCGGGTGAAGCGAGGTTGTTAATAGTGAAAATCCAGATAGAAGTCTGGGACTGGACGTAGGACGGTGCTCCGAACCAGTATAAAAATCTCTGGTGTGATTTTTCTATTTTTTATTTACTATGCTATTATCATCTATTTCCGCATTTATATTGTAGTCCATATTACACGATCCGTGTGTACTATATTAGCACATATAATTGTATACACACCGCACTTTCAGTCTAAAGGATCCGGAGGTGGAAATCTCGGAAAGAAAAAAGAAACAGGGAGATGGAAATCAAGGATCCCAACCTACAATGAATACACCCCGTTGAACGCATCTCTTGAAAACATCTATCTATCAACTTGCAATACTTTCCAATATATAAAGCCACATCCAAAGGAATCGACGGAGGAACAGAAGCGGACCGGGAAGTATTGTCGTTTTCACGAGTCTTATGAGCACAACATGGAGGAGTGCAGACACCTCCATGATGCAATAGAAAAGCTGATTAGACAGAAAAAGCTGCAGAAATTTGTCAAAGACCCATAGGACGGGAGGCAAGAAACATCAGACTCTGGACGTGGGCCGGCCCAACACCAACCAGAACAACCTACTCGAACTGTGGGAAAATTGGTTATTAACACGATTGCTGGCGGACCTTATCCTGCGGATAAGAATTGGCAGGAGATGGAGCGATATGCTAACTCTTTAAGACGTGCGGAGTATGAGTGTTGTTCGAATGTGGAGGATGGGACTCCTGCAAAGCAGCAACGCACGATGAATGATGATATCGTGTTCAGGAGCCGAGATGCGGACAAGGTGGAGGCCCCTACCATCTACCTGATGGTCATATCTGTGACAATCGGGCCGGCGTATGTAAAGAGAATTCTAATTGATTACGGAAGTTCCGTTAACATCATCTTCAAGAAGGCATGTGACCAAATGAAACTGGAAGCTAAGAATTTGAAACTATCCAATGCCAAAATCCATGGATTTAACGACGCAGCAACGGATGCAGTGGGATATGTGGAGTTACCAGTTGAACTGGGGCAGGGCGAGCGTAGGAGGGTGCGAATCCTACCATTCATAGTGTTGGACGTTGACTCTCCATATAACGTATTTCTAGGTCCCGCCTTGGCAGAATTTAGGGCAGCATTGGCCCCTTGGTGTCTGACATTAAAATTTCCCACAAACAGCGGTGTTGGAGTGGTGCGCGGCGATCAGGCGACCGGGCGTGCCTGTTATGTGGCTAAGCTGAGAGAGGCTCATCATAGAGAGAAAGGAAAGGTTGCAGACCGCTCCGTCCGCAGCCGAAATGTTGATGATTGACAAGTAGCGCCCGAGCCCTGGCTCGGGCAACATTCTCGGATCTATAGGGACATAGATCCGAGGGACGATGATGGGGAACCCAGGGAAACCAATGTAGCACCGGCCGAACTCACAGCTGACATCCCAGTTAGCCGGAGCGACCCATACGAGTTCTTAAAATTGGGTGACAACTCAAACCTTTGGCCGCTGAGAACCTTACTGATTTCCTCCGAGCGAATCTTGATGTTTTCGCCTGGACACATTCTGATATGTGTGGGATTTCTCCTGCGATGGCAAGTCATATGTTGAACATACACCCGAAACATGTACCTGTGAAACAAAAAAGGAGAGGCATGGACCCAGAGAGTTCTGCGGCTCTCAAAGAGGAGGTGGACAAGCTCAAAACCAACAGGTTCGTCTGCGACGCCCTCTACCCTGAATGGGTATCTAACCCGGTACTAGTGAAGAAAGCGAATGGAAAATCGAGGACCTGTGTTGATTATTTTGATTTAAACAAAGCTTGCCCTAAGGATAGTTTCCCGTTGCCTAGGATTGACCATCTGGTAGACTCAACTGCCGGACATGAGTTATTATCATTTATGGATGCGTATTCTGGATATAATCAAATACCAATGCACCTCCTAGACCAAGAACACACCAGTTTTGTCACGAACATGGGATTGTATTGCTATGTAGTAATGCCATTTGGATTGAAGAATGTAGGAGCGACTTATCAACGCCTAGTGAATCGAATGTTCAAAGATCAGATTGGTAAAACAATGGAAGTCTACGTGGATGACATGCTCGTGAAGTCACGGCAGTCAAACGACCATATCCGAGACCTAGCGGAGATGTTTGACATACTCAGACATTATGGAATGAAGATCAATCCGTTGAAGTGTTCATTCAGCGTAGCATCAGGAAAGTTTCTGGGATTCATTGTGAATGCCCGGGGAATCGAGGCTAACCAGGAGAAGATCCAGGCTATCCGAGATATACAAGTACCCAGAACCATAAAGTAGGTGCAAAGCCTGAATGGAAAAGTGGCTGCGCTAAGTCGATTCATATGCAGAGCTACAGACAAGTGTATTCCCTTCTTCGACATTATAAAGAAAGGAAAGAGGAACTTCGAATGGACATCCGATTGTGAGGAAGCATTTCAAGCTCCGGTAAGGCACTTGGAAAGTCCCCCTGTACTGTCCAAGTCGATAGACCATGAAATGTTGTATGTATACTTGGCAGTATCCCAGCACGCTATCAGTATAGCCTTAGTCCGCGAGGAAGACCGGATTCAAAAGCCGGTTTACTATGTCAGTAAGCGCTTGACAGAGGCGGAAAGAAATTATCCAAAGATTGAGAAACTAGCCTATTTCTTGGTGATTGCATCACGCAAGCTTCGCCCCTACTTTCAGGCACGCTCAATCGGTGTCTACACTTACCAACCCTTGCGACAGATACTCCAACGACCGAAAACTTCCGGAAGGATGCTGAAGTGGAATATTGAGCTAAGTCAGTTCGATATTACCTATCTACCGTGAAGGGCCATACAAGGACAAGCACTAGCTGACTTCATTGCTGAATTCACTAAGCCAGATGAACCGAACAGTCACAGTGTCATACCTCCCGTTCGATGGAAGATGTACACGGATGGTGCATCTACCAACCGTCGCTCGGGGTCTGGCGTAGTCCTTGTGACTCTGGAAGACCGATCAATTTGCTACACTTTGAAGCTTGAGTTTGCAGTGACAAATAACGAAGTCGAATATGAATCATTGATTGCTGGCCTGAGACTTGTTAACGAACTGGGAATGAAGTTAATTGAAATCTTCTATGACTCGCAACTGGTAGTATATCAGGTGCGGGGAGACTATCAAGCGAAGGGACAGAGACTCGCTCCATACCTTGCTAATGCTCAAGAGCTGCTGGCGAATCTGGAATATTACGACATCTCGCATGTCCCACACGAACAAAATAGGGAAGCCGATTCGTTGGCAAAATTCGCAAGCACTGGCGATGCATAGCAAATGGGATTGTTCCCTGTTGAGACCCTCCATGCTCCAAGTATAGAGATGATGGATATAGATCTCGTGTTGGAAACCGAGCCTGAGAAGGAATCATGGTTGACCCCAATTAGATAGTACTTGCTACAAGGGGATCTACCTGAAAAGAGGAACGAAAGATGCCAAGTCCTTCGTAAGGCTTCGCGTTATGTAATACATGACGGGATAATGTATCGGAGGGGATTCTCGACCCCTTACTCCAGTGCGTGGCCCATGATGAGATAAAACGAGTATTAAAGGAAGCCCATGAAGGTGAGTGTGGTGACCACACTGGGGGGTAAATGTTAGCAAAGAAAATCCTCCGTTACGGATACTATTGGCCGACTGTCAATCGGGATGCTGCTAACTATGTGAGAAAATATGACAAATGCCAGATATATGCAAAAATCCAGAGAGCACCGCCAACGGAACTCACACAAATGGTTAGTCCCTGGATATTTGCGATGTGGGGGATCGACCTAGTAGGCTCTTTACCCTTAGCCAAAGGTGGAGCGAAAATGCAATAGTTGAAGTCGACCACTTTACTAAATGGGCAGAAGCAGTGCCTTTGGCCACGATAATCGCCAACAAGGTTATTAATTTCGTCGTACAAAATATCATATGCCGTTTTGGCCTTCCACGGACCATCGTCACTGACAATGGAACTCAATTCGAGAGCAAGGAGTTCAAAGAATTTTGCCAGGAATATGGCATTGAGATGAAATTTGCAGCAGTTGCTCACCCGAAGGCGAATGGACAGGTAGAAGCCGTAAAAATAATAATCAAATCCATATTGAAAAAACGTCTGGAAAAGGCTAGAGGCAGGTGGGTGGATGAACTTCCAACATCACTTTGGGCCTACAGGACCACCCACAAAATCGCGATTGGACACACTCCATTCGCATTGGCATATAACACAGAAGCTGTCATACCCGTGGAACTTGAGGTTCCGTCACATCGGATAACTTGTTACGACCCTAAGTCGAACCAGAATCTCTTATTGGAGTCGTTGGACCTCATTGATGAAAAACGCGAAGAAGCCAATTTGAGAGCGGCCGCATACAGACATAGTGTCGCCAAATATTATAATGAGAAGGTCCGACCAAGAATTTTTAGTGTGGGAGACCTCGTTTTGAAACGTGTTTTCCTGATCCCGTCTCATATGAATCCCGCATGGGAATGTCCATATGTCATTGAACGGAAGCTTCAAGAAGTAACTTTCGAGCTAGCGACCGTCGATGGTGCGACACTCCCCCGAGCATGGAATAGTGAGCACTTGCGGCATTATTATACTTAGTCTATTTCTTTCATGTATTAGTTGCACTCATTTCCAGTATGCTTTTATTTCTAATTCTTGGCATGTAGTAAGACAATTTAGCTTGCTTTCATCAATAAAGGCTTGAAGCCATCTTTTCCGTGTATTGCTAATGTCTCTACAAATGATGATCATATGACGGGAAAATAAAATTATGTTATTCCGGCTAACGTGCGAACGTGCACGGACATTTAAAAATCTCCAAGTCTCCGGAGTGCGGACTGGAGCTCTCAAAGTCCCCGGAGCGCGGACTCAAGTATGGACGACTTAAAAATCTCCAAGTCCCTGGAGTGCGGACTGGAGTACTCAAAGTCCCCGGAGCACGGACTCGAGTATAAACGATTTAAAAATCTCCAAGTCCCCGGAGTGTGGACTGGAGTACTCAAAGTCCCCGGAGCGCGGACTCGAGTATAAACGATTTAAAATCCTCCAAGTCCCCGGAGTGCGGACTGGAGTACTCTAAGTCCCCAGAGCACGGACTCGAGTATAAACGATTTAAAAATCTCCAAGTCCACGGAGTGCGGTCTGGAGTACTCAAAGTCCCCGGAGCGCGGACTCGAGTATAAACGATTTAAAAATCTCCAAGTCCCCGGAGTGCGGATTGGAGTACTCTAAGTCCCCGGAGCGCGGACTCGAGTATAAACGACTTAAAAATCTCCAAGTCTCCGAAGTGCGGACTGGAGTACTCAAAGTCCCCGGAGCGCGGACTCGAGTATAAACGATTTAGAAATCTCCAAGTCCCCGGAGTGCGGATTGGAGTACTCAAAGTCCTTGGAGCGTGGATTCGAGTATAAATGACTTAAAAATCTCCAAGTCCCCGGAGTGCGGACTAGAGTACTCAAAGTCCCGGAGCGCGGACTCGAGTATAAACGATTTAAAATCTCCAAGTCCTCGGAGTCCGGACGGGAGCACTCTAAGTCCCCAGAGTGCGGGCGTGAGCATAAAACAACTAAAAACCTCCAAGTCCCCAGTTTGCGGACTGGAGTACCTTAGGTCCCCAGTGTGCAAGCTAAAAAATACTCTAAGTGCTTGAAGCGCGAAAGGGGGAAATGAACAACTCTCAAGGAATCTCCAAGCCATATGAAGGCGAATCAAGAAATCCATGTTATTCACAACAGCTCGGATTCAAATCACAATCATACAGAAAACTGAATAATAAGAATCTTTTGAAAAGACAGAAAAGGAAACTAATCTTTATTCAGGAAAAGTTTTCTGCTACAAACACTCCAAATTTCGGAGTCGACAGTCTATCTACAAAAATTACAAAAAAAAATTATTACATGACTTAGGTTAACTCTCGTTGGACGGGGATAGTAATCACTTCTTGTGCTTCTTCTTCTTCTTCTTCCCAGACGGATCCTCCCCAGAGCATTTACCCTTGGAATCCTTCCTTGATGGAGGGGTAACAACTGAAGAAGTAGGGGGGACATCCACGGGCCTGGACCCGTCGGGGAGAATAATCTTCAACGGTTTGGTCAAGGGATCGTCCGGATCCACAGTTTGAGGCTCGACCTTAACCTTGGTCGTCTCTTCCTTCTCTTTCTCAAGCCTCTCCTTCATGCTCAGCTCAGATGTGTGCTGGAAGACGCATGTAATTTCAACTTCATAACTCCCATCGATGGGAGAAGAAGCCTCAGATTTATCTTCATCAAGCGCTCCGATCACTTGGGAGTCTGGACTAGGAGCCTCTCCAGCATGAGGGGCCTCACTAGTTTCTTTCTTCGCCTCCTTTGCGACATCGCTCCTCGGAGTGGGTTCAGGATCGGAGCGACCTGCACAAAATCACGAAAAGCAAGTATTAGAATGCGACGGCTTTCAGGAAACACTTGGGATGTTAAAGCAAAAGAATTGCCTACCAGATTCCGGCTGGTTTCCTGCCGTCAGGGGGGTCTCACCCTCTGGAATGGGAGACATAATATGGACACCAAGGCTAGGGTCTTCCGGATTGTAACCAATGTGCTGCTCGAATGGATCAAGCATCGGCCGATCGGCCAACCGAATAGGCGCATGAGCTGGAGGCGCTGCCCCGGATGGACCAGTAATAACTTCTTTTTCCTTCCTTAAAGGGGAACCTTTGCCATATATAGTCTTAGCTGCAGACAAGTCCGAAGGCTCGTTTCCCCTGAGATATTCTTTTATCAATGCCCCCTCATCAATCTCTTCGGTGTCGTGCTCGGCCTTCCTGATTTCTATCAATGCTTCCTATGCCTCGGCTAGAGATTCAAGGTAACCCTCGCCCAAGAAATTCAAGTCACGATGCATGAGAAGCGGGCGTTGAACTCAGCGATTAGTGGGTCAAACATATTTTTGACCTCCTCCCTGCCTTCTTCTCTAGCCGCCTCAAGACGCGAGTCAATATCGATGGACGCAATCCTTTCGCCCTCTTCACGGGCCTCCCTCTTTAATGCCTCAACCCTGGAAAGCTCACCCTCAAGTTTTTCTTTCAAAAGTCGAGTGGCAACGATCACGTCATAGTATCGTTGTGACTCCTCTTGGGCGGCCATTTTCTCTTCGCTCTCCCTACGAAGCTGCTCCTTAAGCTCCTTGACTCGGAGGCTAAGCGTGTCCCTTTCCTTTTGAACGGAGTCCTTCTCTAGAGCCAAAGCACCACATCGTTGAACCGCCTCGTCAAGTTCTTTTTTATGAGTTGATTCCAGACGAGTAACGGCCTCAGCAGTATCCTTGGCGCTCTGACGGGTGACCTCAAGCTCAGACTTATAAGTGGCTATTTCTTCGTCCTGAGCTTTAATGATATCCTTGCCATGGATAGCCTCAAGCTTCAGGCGGTCGATTTCGTGCTGGCGCTCCATGGAAACTTTAGAAAGTTTTTCGGCTAGATGAACAAACACGTCATGTTGAACATAGACGTCATTCGTACATGCAAGGGCACTCTGCTTAGCATGTCTAGGAATAGGATGAATAGTCGGGAGGAATTTCAGGCCATCGAAGTAGATCTTCGAGAATTTATCTTTAAGCTCGGACAGCCTCTCCGACACTGACGGGTCCGTTGCAGGAGCGGGAGGAGACGGCTTTGAAAGTTCACCCTTCCTATAGGAATCTCGGGATTGACGAGTGGAAGAAGAATTAGAGTGTTAGTCCCAAGGGGCATCAGGTTGCGACCTCTTATGGCCGCGCTTGTCTCTACTCTGCTCCGCTTGAGAAGATGTGTCCTGGTGGTATTTTGGCTGATAATAAGTTTTCCTCCGAGACGACGAGTCCCGGGAATGATAGTCTTTATCACCATCACCTTCCCTATCTCGACGCCTTCTAGAACCCGAGTCCCGTCCGGAATGATAAAGAACTGACGAACCGCGAAGGCGGTCGAATCCATGTGAACGCCCCATACCGCCTGTACAGAATTCAAATAACAGCGAATTAGAAAAGAGTAGTGTGACGTCAAAAATCTAAGCGAAAATTGGAGTGCAAGTGTTCGTGTGTGTCCTAGTATTTCCCCCCAACGGACCAGTCGCTTTGCTAATAGGAGTTTTCTTTCCCTGACTCTGAGTCGGAGCGCCCGCGTCACCTCGGATGGACGAATGAAGTTTAAATGCCTCCGGATTGTCAAAGTCATAATTGAGCAGATCATCCAAGATAGAGAGGTTCGATAAGCCCTTTAAAGAACTTTCTACGTGCTGTGAAGAGGCCTCTTTCTCCGTCGGGATAAGCATAACCTTCGAAGTCCCGCCAACCTTCTCCTTTCGAATTTTGTACGCCAATCCCTTTTTCCTCTGTAAAGGAAAAGATGACGTTTCGATATCGTGCACTTCAACTATAGGATCTTGGGCTGGACCCAAATTCTCATCTTATGCTTCGGGTGCTTCACCCTCCTTGATTTCCCCCTCTTCTTGTACCACAGGAGTGTGGCGCGCTGACGACCCAGCCAATTTTTTCGTTTTGCCGGAGACCGGCCTGGGTACAGTAACGCCTTCGGGAAGACTTACCCGACGACCTTCTGCTAACAATCCGAACCTCGATAGTGACTCGTTTGAGATAAGAGTCCGGATGTCTCGCTCTTCGGCGGGAAGATCCCTAATAGCTTCAATGACATCAGAATACCCGCGGCCGCCGGGACATGGATTGACACCTGAGAAGATGAAATAAGAGTTAGAATAGGAATAGCTTCGGCTAAAACATTAGAATCATTCCAAGAAGAAAACTTACTTTCTTCGACCCATCTCCTCGCGAAACCGGGGGGTAACGCACATAGAACCATTCCTGTTTGTACAGGGAAAACTTGCTCCACGCCCCTGTTAAAATTTGGCATTTGTGATGCGGTTCAAGGAACACAAAGGATGGGCTATCTCTCTGCTTCTTGATCATATGGATATATTTGATGTCGCCAAGAGTGGGAGGCCTAGAGAAGACGGTCATGAAAAGTAGGTAAGTGCCATAAATGAAGGCGTGACCGTTTGGGTGCAACTGCGACGGGGCGATGTCGATGTATTGCAGCACATCCCGAAGAAACAAATTGAACGGTGGCACACTTCCAACCATACACATGAATTTATTGCACGCTGTGTATCCAACTGGGGGCAAGTGTGGCCGATTGTGCCCCGACGGAACGAACACGTCGTCAAAAGGTATTCCATGAATGGAGCATATTCGCCGGAGCGCAACTTCATTAATTTTTTAAGCGTGTGAATCGACAGGGTTGTCCAAGAAGATCGACGCCTCCAGGGCTTCGGGGGCTAAGTTATGAGCAGAGGAGGTTGATGGATTTGAGACGTCTGCGACTTCCTGTAGAGAGGATGGCCCTGGTCTGTCAGAAATCGTGGAGGAGCTGGATTTTTTCGACATCTTCAATAAATAGTGAATTTGGCTAAGCACCTGTGTGAACTATACTTAAAAAATGTTTGACGTTGGAATCAACAACACAAATATTTCCCCCCAAGTGGTGTGTGAACTAGTGCGATCATTCATGTGCAAGCATTAAAAAATTGAAAGTCACACGATTACTGATATAAAACTAAGTTGCGAATCATTGACTTCGAAGACCGTCATCGCCGGCCTCTCCAAAAGCTTGTCTTACGGTGATTACGATTTTGAATTCAGAAAACGTTAGAAGAAGTTATCCGATTATGTCGGCTTGAGTTCAAGTTTATGCCTGCTGAAACTAGGAAGTTATCAGTTTAGACCGGTTCGATATGCTAGTATGATGGAGTTCCGGTCCTTGTTATGTTATATGGTTAGGCAAGGCAATTGTTTGTTCGGCCTTATATGGTTCGGCATTTATGTTGTTCGGCCTTAATATGGTTCGGCATTTATATTGCTCGGCCTTAACATGGTTCGGCATCTATGATTGTTCGGCCAAGCTATTGTTCGGCCAAGCTCTCGGTCGGCCTAACAACCGTTCGAATCAGTTAGCGCTCGAAAAAGTGTCGATCGGCCAAAATTCCATTTGGCCGAGACAACACTCAGCATCCTACCCGCTAACTCGTGCTTCCCCCTATACCTTCCATCCCACCATTCGGCATGTGGTGAATCACACCGAACCAGAATTATGCCGAGCTCCCACGCTCTACACTCCACCCTTAATCCTTTCATCTCCTCCACCATCCACACCGAACGACAAGGGCCGATCGTTCGACAAGTTGTGCCAGGCCATGCCATTCGGCATCTCATCTATCTCCTGCTCCTCCTCATCCCAACTATCTCCTGCTCCTCCTCTAGTCTTTCTTCCTCCAATCTCGATCGGCACGACGAACTATGCCAAACCACCACACGTCTCCCAATAGATTCATACCAAGCTCGTCCTTAATCATTTCTCCTTACGTACCAACATTCAGCCCTCAAGAACAAAGTTCAAATCCATGAACCTTTTCGACCACGGCTTTAATTTCTGTTTAATTGTGGAGAGGAATTAGATATAAAAGACAATACCTAATTAGTAGATCGAAGTTTGGAAGGGTTTGATGAATCGTTGAAGGTTGTTTACTGGAATATTCAGCAAGCACGAAGCGACGGTGGTAAAAATGTGAAAAGAGAAGAAGGTGGGAGGAGCCGGTCTTTATAGGGGGAAGAAGAAGTCGAAGAGGCTATGGCCGGTGGAACCGGTCAAAGCCGTAGCGTTCGGCTTCGGCACACAAAGCCGCTCGGCACGCGAGGAGTGTTCGGCTTCGAATGCATCGTTCGGCATTTACACCACATTCGGTGCACACCTTCATCACTGATATTTTCAAGAAGGCGCCTCCAAGAAGGTTCAACCAAGGTTCGAAGCGGAGCATGGAGGATACGTAATTCAAAGCGTATCACATTCGGTCACGTAATACACTTTGGAGGGCAAGTGTTTCCTGGGGAATCGACCAGGCAACTTAGTATTCGGCATCCCCATCGATCGGTTAAAATATCATTCGGTATCACGTTACGACCGGCATCCAAGAAGCACTCGGCATCCAAGCTCGTTCGACATCAACGGAAAGTTCGGCATCAATGAACATTCGGCCTGCTAAGAGCGTTCGGCATTGGGCAACGCTCGGCATCTAGGAGCATCCGGCATCAAGAAGCGTTCGACATCCATGAACGTTCGGCCTACAAGTGACATCCGGCATCGCTGGCCATTCGGCATGGTAGGATCATCTGACATTCCGTATCGTTCGACATCCGCACCATGTTCGGCATTAGGATGTGTCCGACACTCAGAGCATTCGGCCTCATCTCGTTCGGTCTAACCATCGTTCGGCCGAGTTACTGATTCGTCCTCTAGTACCGTTCGGTACGAGTGCTTCCTACGACATTCAATGTGTTCGGCCTCATCTCATTCGGCCAAAGGAGATTGTTCGGCATAAGGGGACTGTTTAGCATTCATAGTGTCCGGCCTCACTTCGTTCGGCAAAGAGGGGCACGTTCGGCATTGGGACGTTCGACATTTGATTGTTCGGCATCTCTGGTTCGACGCACAGAAACCACTCCATTTGGGCCAGGATATTCAGCTACCAGGCCCACCAGGGAAGTCCAACCCACCTTCGTCTATAAATAGAGGGGTAGGGGCACAGAAAAAAGGGAGAGATTTTAGAGAACACTAGAGAGACTCTGCCATTTACAAGACTCATTCCAGACTTATTTCTTTGTATCTTACAACTGTATTCAAGTACTTAGAAGCGGATTGTATCTGTAATCAAGTATGAATGAAAAGAATAAAGATCAACTTCAAAGTGGACGTAGGCTTCTGCGCCGAACCACTATAAATTTGGTGTTCTTACTTTCTGCATTTAAATTTACATTCTGTTCTCTGTTTTAATTTACTTTCTTCATTAATCTCTCTACACAATCTTTCTAAGGGTGTTAGTGATCAATTTTGGTGCTAACAAAAATATTATGCTCCAAAAAAGTAAGTTATACCTTTTCTGATTCATGATTAAGTAAGCATATGTTTGAGTAAGTAGTGTTTTATATCATTTTTGAAAACCTCATGTATATCGCATGGGTTCGTGCTCTAAATAAAATATTTATAAGTTCTCTTTTGAACAAAGTAAAAAAAAAGTTAGGGTAAAGACCTGATTTTAAGGCATAATTACTTAATTTAAGTTAGAAATTTATAACAAATATTATGGATATTGTCCGATTAATGCATTCCACTACTGCACACTACATATACATTATCAATTTAACATTAGGTAGCTATTCATCAGTATTAACATGTAATGAAGTCATTTTTTTACAAACTAAGGGATATGGCTTTATAGTTTTAGCACTATATGCAAGATGAATACATTTACTTTCAGTCCAGTTTTTTATCGCTAAAATCTTTTCACTTGGTTAAATACCGACACCCCAACAATTTATACTCACATCCATAGTTTCCAGTGTTTCCTGCTAATGACATTGCTGGGAATACATATAGATTTCATGTATCGATCTTTTATACTACGATTTACGCACAATCATTTTAGTATCATGTTGTTTTGAAATCTGACTTGGATTTATCGTAAGGAAAGAAACTTAACTTATCCTAAAGTTATAAATACGAGAGCTACTACTCAGTAAATGAATATATATTTTCCTTTATTTGCTATAGTTTAATTTTACTATTTCATCAATTACCTTAAACCGATGTTATCGTTTGTATAGAATAGCTAAATCACTGCATATTCTGATCTATACCAGTTTGAGCTTCAAAATTGTAGGTACAATGGTAATAAAAAATGTAGTGCTTTGATTTACATTTTTCCAATTTATTAGGTCGTACGATAACCACTAGGTGCATTTTCTACAATTGCCCATAAGTCCTGACTAATATTATTATCTTTGGATTAGTGTCCTAAAACATTGATTACATAACAAAAAAATCAATTCCCAGTTTACAACCCAGTTTACAACATTTTTTTAATGTTCAATAAAATTCTTACCAATATATTTCCGGCACTATATCTAAAAATTATAACAAGATATATTAAGTCAACTTTTATGACAACCTTTCATGACGATGCTATTTTACATGAAGAAAACATAAACAAAGGGCAACCAAGATGGCATAAGCAGCTCTATTTACATGATTATTCCTTTTTTTTCAAACATTATTGTTTATCCCTATTCTAAAACTAGATGAATGCGATAATTCTTTTTCGTTTCAAACAATATTGTTTTTCCACGTTCTCAAATTAGATAGTGTCTAGCTATTGATTTACTTTGGTAAGTACTGTCCATTATATAAATTATTCTCAAATAGACGTTTTCAAATGTACAATGATGTCCATCATATCAAATATTATATACATTTATTTTTCATTTTTATTTGGACTAATTTTTTCCTCAGTATTACCGTCAATTGTAAGTTCTGTCATATATTATACGACTTTCCATGGCTTGCTTTCTTTTAAGAAGATATTAATTAACTATTATTTTATTTTGTTTGTTGTTGCTACTTCTTCTGATATTTAGAGTGGTCAACTTTATAGACACATCTTCTGGATCTTCATCTTAAAACTTCACAGGGTTATCCATATTTCAAAATGTTACAAGTTTGATGATTTGGTTGGATTTTTTTTTCCATCTCTATTCCATAATAGGGTAGACTAATAGTTATTACTTTTTCCATAAATACAAATAATTTTTTTTCATTCTGCTTGGTGACCTACTTTTTCAATTTGAAAAAATATCAATGGTGCACATTAACTAAATTACTAAATCCAAAAATGTCAGTGGCAACTAATAGTATATTTGGTTGGTCATTGAATTTGTATATTTAAGGCATATATTCTCGCATTAGCCTATCTCACATTTTTTAGGAAAATGTGTAGAAGTTATAAAAGGACTGAAAATATATGATTGCAATCTTGGAAGTAGATACCATATATTCCAAATCAAAAAATAGTCATATGAGTACAAAACTGTAACCATATATTCAGTTAAAGTTGGTGCTAGATTTGATGCACCATGACTTTATGAAAAAGAAGTTAATTCTTTATATCAGAGGGTAAAATTAGGGTTGGGTTTAAAGCTAAATTATTAATTTTCCATGTAAGCATCACATAATATATGTTTTCCAAAAGCTATAAACTATCCACATACCACCAACAAAATCATAATTAGTAATATGAACTGAGTGCTAAATGAGAAATTGTATGCCTTTTTGTTTTTTCAGCATGTAGTATCAGTTTGCATGAATCATATAAATCGCATGGTTGTAAGTTGTACAAACCACTGTATCATAAGAAGGATCATCCTCATTATTGGTGCCCATAACACACACAGAGATATTCATACACACACACACACACAATATATATAGATGACTAAATTCATGTTTGACTACAACTATATCGTAAAACACTATATGCGTATAATGTGATAAGCGAGAAACTTGACCAACACTTTATTTATGCTATAAATTCATTTAAACTATTTGTATATGGAAATGATTACCAATATTTTTATTAAGCTATCTGTTGTTCAATATACCAAGTTTCGTGTGCGTAGCATGGGTTCGCACTCGTATCCTTCATAGGACAATGCATTACTACTCGGACCAAAGGCAATCATTTTAGTATTTCACAATTCATTGAGTGAAAACGTATCTGCAAACAAATAATTATACGTAAATTTTGAAAAAGAAATCTATTTTCTTCGACAAAAGGATCAATTCAAATTAAACTAACCTTTTTTTAACCCAATCTAAGAAATTATCTGTATGTTTTCTCCACATCAATGTTGCATTTCTTTCCAGACGTTTATCTAAATTTTGTAACTCCTCCAAATGCATACCGACGTTTAAAATATTTTTACATAAGTTATGTTCGATGTTAAAAATTCATCAAAAAAGTATGAACAAAATATAATATTTACTTACTCTAAATATGGTTCCATAAGATTCATATTCATTAGCATGACCAAATGAGCAATATCTTTTTCATTGGATGACAATGTAATTATCTCTGGTTTTAAAATTGGACATCCTTCGAATATCACATTATTTTCATAATCTTCATTTCTGACTTTCTCCTCCTCTAATTGTACTTTCATTTTTAGAAATTCACTAGAAAATCTCATTGATTCTTCTACAAGATAAAATTCTGTAATACACCCTTCAGGTCGTGCATAATTCCTTGTATAATCTTTAAGTGTTTTCATATATCTTTCGAATTGGTACATCCAACGAAAATGAACTGGAGCGCACAATTCCGTTTCTCTTCCAAGATGAATTATCAAATGTATTATTATATCAAAAATGAAGATGAAAAATATCTTTTAAGTTCACACAAAATTCTAATAATATCATCATCAAGTTGTCACAGCGTCTCTCTTTCAATAACGCATTGACATATTTTATTGAAAAACGAATATAAACAAATTATTACTATTTCGATTTTCTTTGGTAATAATCCTCTAACATCAACAGATAACCGTTGTGGCATTTGAACTCATTAGACTATAAACCGCTAACTTTGCAATCCTTTAATGATACAAATCTTTTGAATTTTGAGCAAAAACCATCAGGACCTTTAAAATCATGTAAACTCTTACAATATTTTTTCTTCAAACAAAGACAATTTATATGGAGTCGGTGGTAGATATGTTTTATTCCTACGAGGTTGTGCAAAAAGACTTTATTGAATCTCCTAATCCCTCAAATCGTTCGTGGAATTTCCATCTTTCGATTTATTGTTATGCAACATCGTGGTTATTAGGCTTTCAGCGACAGTTTTCTCAACATGCATTACATCTAAATTATGTCGCAAGGGAAGTTCCTACAAATATTAAATATACAATATTTTATTAACCTTTTTATTACTAGGTTAATGAAAGAAAATATATTTTCATACTAACCTCCCAATATGGAAAATCAAAGAAGATTGACCTTTTTTCACCTTAATAGCTCATTTTTTCCCTCATCTTCATCTTTTCTACTGTGGTTACCCTTTCTCTTTTTACATTTTACATTTTACTTTCTTACCTAACTTCGTCTTTAACTTATTCTTAATCTTCCTCCTTTTTACTTCTTCATTCTTATCATTTCCGTTTAATGATGAATTTTCCATCAATTCAGAAAATCGTTTGTAAATTTAAAATTAAAAGTTAACGCAAGCGCACGACGTGCTATCATAGTACGTAGTGAGTACGGATCAATCCATAGGAAATTATTGATTTTAAATCTCTATTCAATCATATTATACCGAAATCAAGAGTGAATTAAACTAGAAATGTAAGAAAACTAACAAAAACTAGCAAAAGAAAAATAGACAAAAATATGAAAGGTGTAGCGACTCAAAATTTCTATCATTTGAAATTCGTATATTTAATTGATTTTAAATATTAGAAGTAAAATTTGTAAGTCGAATAAATTTTATTTCGAATATCTAGATTTAATTGGATAATTAAATCGATAATTTAATATTTGAAATTACAGAAATAATTGAAAATTTGGTTTAATGTGATTAAATTTGATTAGTAAAGTTGTATTAAATTATATTGGAGTTAGAATGATGTTATAGAACTTTTAAAATTGAATTAAAAGTTAAATTGTGGAAATTGAATATTTTAATATTTAATTGACGAGTAAAAATAGTCATTTTTCAAACAGCCTCGGATTTCGACGAAACTAGTTCCATCGGATTCGTAATGTTATATTATTGTAAGATTTCAAATTTTGTATGCATCGGGTTTACGGTTTGTCCGAGGCAAGCTAAAACACGTAGAAATCGGTTTAAGTGAATTTTTAAATTTAAATAGTCGATTTGAAAGCCTATCTTCCAAATATGATCGAATTGGCTCCCGATGTATATTCCATTGCGTTCGGAATGGGGGAAAAATATTATAAACGCCAGGTGGCAAGCTTCGTTTGGAGTTCTGAAAAATTCCGGATGAATAGTGTCGCGAGAATTTTCTATAAAAGGACCTTTATTATTTCCATTTTCACCAAAACCCTAACCCTATTCTTCAGCTGCCACCTTATAATCAATGGACGAAAAATTTCAATTCTTTCTCTTCTATTTTCTTCAAATCCGTTAATCGATTCATAAAAGTTTCAACTACAAAATGATAGAGCACAACGAGATCTATACATCCTACGGTGGATTTTCGTTATAATCGACAAATATAGCCAGAAATCGCTGCGTTATGCTCGACCTGTGCACACGGTTTTCAAGTTGAGGGGACAACCGAGTCTCACAATGTTCGAGCCAATGGTGGAGCTCGCTGAGGCGCGTCGATTGATGGCCTCTGATCATCGTCAGGTGGATCGTAAGGCGGTGCGGCGTCGTGGAAATGAAGGGGACGATGGGTTATTCACGTGCGTGAATATTCCTGGGAGGAGAAATCACGAGCGGCCCTGATGGAAGCATGAAATCGAATGGCCCAGATGGATATAAGGTTTTAAATTAAAAAGAAAATAGTAATTATTTTATTTAAATTCGTATAATGTTTAAAAGGCTATAACTTGTTCATACGAGGTCGAATATTGACGAAACGACTTGCGTTGGATTCGTATTGACGAATACTACACGAAGGAGCTGGGTTGGAGTTGATTGGAGCTACTGTGAATTTTAGGTAAAATTAAACGCGCGTTTAATTTTATTCGGAACGAAACACTGCAACTGTTATTGGAAGCAAGGTGAGAACTTCTCACTCAATCGAATCTGTTTCGATTTAAATTTTAAATAGTTAAATTTAAAAATGCTTGATTGTGTGATTGAATGATAAATTGCTATCTGTTGTATTGAAATAGACCCTATACGCTGCATATTAAGCGGATGTTATTTATTAAACACATCTACCGCGATATTCCACCTTGAAGTGGAATTGGTATTATATATTTACTTGGAGTTGATTTCCTGCATTATATAGCGGATGAGACCCTATTGCGCCGCATAATAGCGGATAATATTTTATATAAACCCATGTACCGCGATATCCCGTCTTGAAACGGGACCGGTATTGTGCTAACATCTATGGATGCAGAGAAACAGGTTGGAGGGATCCAACTGGATTCCTCAAATAATTGAATTTGTTTCAATGTTGTGTGTTGATTATTTATAATCTCTGTATGATTATCTTTTTGATTGAAATCGTTGAAGGCTAAAATTTAACCGAATATATTTTTGGTATCGTTGGATACCGGAAATAAATAAAATTTGATTTTTGAAAATTCAGGATGAAAGTTTATATTAAAATTTATGATGTTTCGAGAAATATAGTTGAAAGGTGATTTTTGGAAATATGAAGTTGATTTTTTTAAAAAAATAATTTAAATGGTGATATTTGAATTTATTATAAAAGCTTTAATATATAAGATTTATAAAATTGGGTTTTTATAAATCAAAATGATGAAATTTTAAAGGAGTTTTAAAGATGTTTTAAAATGTATTAAGTATCAAAACCATAGATTTCAACATTCATTGTTGATATAGACGTTTTCGAGAAATAAGAAAATGGTGGACTATAACACTGTTGTTATAGTAAATGATTTTCAAAAGGAAATGTTTTATATAGTATTAGGATTTATATATCTATCTTAATTTTGAATCCCTATACTAGTGATTTTGGGTTGTCGTAACGATGTTTTACGCAACATTCGTTTTTGACTAAAATAAATGTGTTTAAGAGAATGTTTTCCTTAAAGAATAAATTATATACTTAATTCTGATTTAAGTATATTGAATATTTTCCAAATGTTGAAAATAAATAGATTTGTGAATTACTTATTATTAAATAAGTATGGAAATATTTTCCAATATGAAGTGAAATGTTTTGAGATTATATCTTTTAAAGATAAATTGAAAGTGAATATTGGAAATCGATTTAAAATTCGTATATCAGTTGATTTTTGGAAATGTAAATTCACCATGGAATTTATAAAGAAAAGGGAATTTTGTTTAAAAATAAACATTGATTTATTTTTGAATTGTGGAAATAAATTTACGGATTTGGAACGTAAATTTGAAGTAAATCGGTAAGGATTTATTTAATTGGTTTAAATGAACCATTTTGAAAAGAAAGTGTATTCTCCTTAGAAAGCCGAATAAAATTTCTGAATAGCTTTGAAAATACACACACACGCACACACATATATATAATTCTAGAATTGGTTTTGAAAAGGATACTTTGAAGAAATTAACTTCTTAAGATGTTTTTAATCCTTTAAGTAAAGATTATTAAGTTGATATAGAAATGATTATTTCTAAGATTTAAATCAATAATTGTTTTAGAAATTAGTTATTTAAATAGTTATACTCTATCTACAAATTTTATTTTGAAAATTAGTTTGGACTTAAGCTATATGTAATATTGGTATAATATTTTTATAACTAATATTTTAAGTAAAGTGTTTAAAGAAAAAAAATAGTTTTATTTCGAAGTGTTTTCTCGTTATATTTTGGATAAGTGTTATAAATTATTTTAAAGTATTTGAACTCGGCAGATTTCCAGTGAAAATGAATAAATATTTGGAAATGTTTCCGCGTAAGGAAAAATGATTTGAAATTTGTTTTCAAAAGTTGTAAAGGTGAAAAGTAATTTGAAATTTGTTTTCAAATGGTTGAACTATGGAAAAATATATCTTGTAAAGATATTTTTTGGAAAATAAATAAATTGGGAAATTATTTGGAATCTGGTGACGTTGTGCATATCTATTGATAGTTAAATAACCAACTATCAATATTTACTTTTAAATGGGTATTTGTGGTGATTTGCTTGAATTTGAATGCTACACTTATTTTAAAATATTGCGCTCATTATTCAGTTTAGCCGGGAGAGGACCTTTGGGTCATGAATCCCATTTCAAATAGTAATACGTCGTAATGGATAGCATTTGAAGATCGGTGTTGAAGGCCGGATATTTTCGAAAACGGAAGGATTACTGTCGAATGTCTCTGCATCGGCTGATCTTCGATATAGAGATTTTATCACCCTTTGTGATGGGAATTCCGGATGTGATTAGTGAATATCCGGATTGCAAGGGCTTCTTTTGGAAGTGCTTTCGGTTCCGTTCGATCCCGAAACGGACTTGTATGGATGTGTGTCTAACGTTATAATTTGAGATGTAAAGCTGGTTTCTATCAAATACATTTCTGTTGGTGGTGGAGAATTTATTCTCTTAGCCTAACCCATTCTCTGAGACGTACGAGCTCAGAGGTTATGTCGTTGATGGTTACTAGTGACACATTCCCAATTTGGTAATGTGGCATATGAAGTGCTGCTGATCATTTGTTGATCAAAGCATAGCCTATGTGAAAAGCTTAGCTTTGTGGACGAGACTTCATCGGACCTCACACCCCGGTAATGGTCAAAACAGGAAAGATGCAGCAATGTTATAGGGAGTAGCGCCCCTTAGGGTATGTGCATTTCCTTCTGAATAGAAGTGGTATCATGGTATGGACCCCAGATACTTAACTTATGTGAATTTCGCAAATATATATATGACTTTGTGATTGTTGTTGGTTGAGAATCCTCGGATAAAGGTTGTTTACAACCGAGGAATGGCATACTTGTGTCAGTAGTTACCTACTTTTGCTGAGGTAACCCGGCCTTGTGTTGGCAGAGATCCGGTTAGGTTCTCGGGGCGTCCTTCCAGAGGCATACCCATGTGGCAATGGGAAGTTTCTTGGCCTGACCATTTGTTGGAAAATCCAAAGAAACAATACGAGCCGTGTACAGTTTTAGTTATAGAACCTGCCATTTACTTATGGTGGCGCCCCACAGTTTAGATTGTAGCTATAGTAGGCATACGATAATGGTAGTATGTTGGCTAAGATTTATATAATACTTTCGAAAGGTTTTCCACTTTGCACTTATAATAATATCAAAGAAATTTTTCCACGTATCAAACATGTTTGACTATCATAAGGAGAAATCACCTCCGATTTTGCGTTTGCATTGTGTGCGTGTGCGGGAGGCCTTATGATAGTTTCATTCTCTAAAAGAATTGTGGATCTATTTTAAAATATTTCTTTGTTTTTTTAGATAAACTATTTAAGTTCTCACACCAGTTCCATGACTGGCCTGGAGTTTATTGTTCCCTTCCTAAACTCTGGGTACCCATCATTTTCCACACGGGCAGCCTAGAGTCAGGTTATCAGGATATTTTGGAATTCAGGAGGTGCTGTGAAGCTCAAGAGGCGAGCTGGATGGCGAAACATATCACTTGTATATGATATTATCTTTTCCGCTATGCATTCATTTTTGAGGACAAGTTCATATAACTGTCTATTCTTGTGTTGTGTTGTATATTGACTCTGATGATGTAATGTATAAAATGTACAGTTCTTTTGATTTAAAGATTATTCATTTATCTATTATATGTTGTTCCGCTGCGATTGTGAGATTCTGATATTATTTCTGTTGCTTCTTCTTTCTTTCTTCTTCTACCTCTTCTTTAACCCTAACGGTTCAGTTTTCCGGCCTTCGGTTGCTTGGCAGTTGATACAGTGGATGTATTAATGTCGATTTTTGAAAGTCGAAAATCCCTGTCCAGACAAAAGGTAAATGGAAATTTAGAGATAATTTCACTCTCTAGGTCACATAAATCAACAAAATGAAGTTATGATCTCTCTTTTGGTCATTAGTTAGTTTTATTGATGCGCTTATCATAAGTATGACATATCTGTGCTATTAATCAACCTAACATAAGCCATCAAACATTAACACATCCCTTAAACTTCTTACTAATTCTCATGAAAAATGAAAACACATTGAAAATGAAATATATTTTAAGTATGGCATATTAACTGTTGTTTAGAAATATAGGCCATCAAATTTTAATTTCGACATGCACTTCATTACCATCATCATTTGTAGATGAAGAGGTAATTATTGTTTGTGATTGTTTAAGCATAGCCTATTTGGTGTCAACAATATAGGCTTTCAAATTTAAAGCAAAAACAACAAGTTAAGCCACTTTAATTGTTTCCATTAAGCACAAAATGAGAACAAAAATATCAAAATGTTGAATCTACATACTAGAGAGCTTCATTACCCCTAAATTGAAGGGGTTTAGCCCCTCATATTTGTTATCATATAAACAAATGTAGAAAGCAACTTGAAACTAACAAGAGAAAAAGAGAGCAAAATGAAAGGAAAAACTATTCTACTTGCATAACATAAATGAGATCTACACTACAACATGAAAGTAAATAAATTAGAAAAGAACATATATTAAAGTTGCATAAAAAAGAAATTACATGGAATAAAAATGGCTAAGTAGCCATAAAAAGAGAAAAAGAGCTTTCTTTTATTTGATCCTACACTAAACTAAAGAAGACCCTAAGAGAGACTAAGGGAAGAGAGGTTACATGAAACATAAAGGGTATTTATACAAGTTTAAAACCCTAATTCACTTTTTTGGGGAATGCCCAAACTACTCCTCTAGGAAATGTGGTGGTCAAGTAACCATTAGCATCCAATAATCATCCATTAAGTATGCATGAAGATTTAATGGCCTTTTAACATGTGGATTAGCTCTGATTTGTACATTAAGGTAGGTGGGTAGGTGGGGTCCTCCATGATCATGGCTTTGAATTATTCCTATCTCCATTCCTTTGTGTTCACTCTTGTGCATGTATATATCTTCATAAAGCCACTTCTATATGAAGCCAAATTCCTACAAAATAATATAGAAATTTCCATTTAAATTTTCTCAAATTAATATATGCACAAAATGACCATTTTGGCCTTATATAGAGATAAATATATAATGATTTGAAAATAATTTAAATTTTGGTTTAAAAAAGTTAAAATACCTAGTATGATCATTTATTTAGTTTAATTAGATAATATATGGTGGTAAAAATATGCACATTTACACGCACATCATTTTTCAAAAACATTTGTTAAATCTTTCAAAATAATAGAAATATTTCTTCCCGTTGGAATTCTAGGTTTAATAACTTCCTCTACAATGTTATCAAATAAAGTTTTTTAGTTCCTCCATCGATATGAAGGATCTAGGAACCTTCTATGTCCCATATAAACATTTTTCTGACAATGATTCAACCACCGAAGATGAGTGTTGACACCACATAATGGACAAGCTTTTTCGCTTTTACCCAACATCCTATAAGATTTTCATAGGTTGGAAAATCATTTATTGACCATAGTAAAGTAGCTATTAAATTAAAAACTAATCTACTAAATGCATTGTATATATGAATTCCATTATTCCACAAATGATTCAAGTCTTCCACCAATAGTGCTAAATATACATCAGCATCATTTTCGGGTTGCTTTGGACCGGGAATTATTAATGTTAGCATAATGTTTTCTTTCTTCATACATAATGTAGGAGAGAGATTATATGTCACAAGCACTACTAGACAACAACTATATTTGAAGCACATAGAGGCAAATGGATTGACACCGTCTGTAGGAAGACCAAGCCTGAGATTTCATGGATCAGATGAAAATGATTTCCACCTCTCGACAACTGCATTCCATGTTACAAAATCTATAGGATGATGCATTTTTTCATAACTACTTCTACTGTTGAAATGTCACCTTAGGTCTTCTGCCATCTTTTAAGATCTATACATTCTTCTAAATCTTGGAATGATTTGAATATATCTTAACACTTTAATTGGAACACCTAGTATAATTTCCTCGGTGTCCTCATTTATCTTCCTTCTCGAAGAGTTACATTTGGGATAATTTTATAAATCTTGAATCTCTTTTCTAAAAAGACAACAATCATTCTTACAAGCATGAATCTTTTCAAACCCCATGTCAAATTCTTTGAGAACAATTTTACATCATACAAATTCTTAGGAAGTACATTATTCTTTGGCATTAACAACTGTAGCACTTTTAAAAGCTTATCAAAATCATTATTGGATAATCCAACTTTACAATAAAGATTATACAAAGTAGGGATAGTGGATAGCTTAGTCCTATCTACGTAATCAGGTTACAAGGGGGTTTCTGCATCTTCCAAATTCTTAAGTAAATCATCCTTCCATTTTCGAACATCCTCATTTTCTTTATCATCATAAAAAAGTTTGATTCAAAAATCTTCATCTTCATAATGAATGGCTTTGAGTAAGTCAAGTGTATTGTCCATCTTTATTTTTATGACCACATTTAATTATTCACCATAATGATACCACTTATTGGTACTCTTGTATTTAGGATCCATCCCCCTTATAATCAAATGTTTAATGACAATGTCATCATGATGTCGACTAAAATTTCGATAATCTAAACAAGGGCATAAAAGCTTCTCTACTTTTCTTATATTTCTCTCTGTAGCGTCTATGAAACACCTAGCCCCTTGTCTTTACTCCTAAGAAGTTCTATAATGGAAAAAATTCAACATAATTATTGATTTTTAACATAAAATATTTGTATTTCCTGAAACAAAACAAGGTTGAAAATATTGAATTATCTATTTACCTATGTAAATCCCAATCCTTTTCCATCGACATATAACCAAGGAGAAACACAGGAAGAAAGAGTCTCAAGCTCCAAAACTAAAGAGGAACAAAGAGTGCTAAAGCATAATCCTTATACTAAATTTGTACCCACTCTGTTAACAAAAGATAAACATTTCGGCAAACATCACCGAAGAAAAAACTATCAAATAAAAAAAAAAGAAATAATGAGTGCCAGAAAGAGTATTACCATAAGATGACTTCAATCAGAATATGAAAAAAAAAAAATCAAAATCCACTATGAAATTTTCTAGAAATGTAATAGAATTCGTAAGTATGTCTATCAATGGAACTTTCGAATCCGACAGTGTCATATCCGCATCCACATCCAAAATGATTTTTGAATATCGATGATCCACATCTGTGGCTATGTAAAAAACTACTACATTGAGTATCATCTATCAATTTATACAAAAGATAAACACACAACTATAGTTAAAAAAGACATGATAACACTGAATAATTAAACTACATGGAAATATTTAGGAGGGAATATGTTGGTCAATGTTGCTATAATGCCAAATTCAATAGATTTAAAATACATATACCGCAATCAAAATTCGCTTTACAAAGGAAGGCAGAGGAAACGACCCACAAATTTATAACATCACCTTCCATTATTTATAAGCCCTGAACATTAAACTCTACCACCAAACATACCAACAATTAAATTGACAAACTCAAAAAGTAACACCAGAAAAACAAAAACACTAGGAATCTACAGGTTCCTCCTGAACAAACTTTTTATAAAATTGTCAATTATCAGCTACTCCGATATTAGAAGAAAAAAATCCATTTTTTCCACCAGTTAAGGTATATACACTCTAATGATCAAGCAATCTCTGATGCAGAGAGTCGATATGATGTATGGTTTGATAGTTACTAACCCAATTCGTTTGAGTACGCTAGAGCTGTTGGTGAACCGAACTTTTTTTAGAAATAATGACATCTGTGTCATAGTATTCGCTAGGTACTATACATATCATTTAAGGTTTCAAATTTTTTGTTTATTGTCCTAGTTCAAAATCTTATATGATTTATTACTTGCGATGGTTATTATATTCGTCATATCACCATAAAAATCTCTAGAATTGTGATTTATATAAGCTTCTACACATTTGCTCCTTGTTCGATTACATTTTTTATATACTTCCTACTTGAAAATACTCAACAAAACACAATACGAACTCAGTACATGTAGGCACCTAACCCAACATATTAAAAATAAATATATTTCACTAAAAACAAAACCAAACATTATCATACATACATCAGTTACACAATTTTAGTAACCATGTTTCCTTTATATCACAGTACACAAATGTAGTAGAGTCAAGGCTGGAGCTTAGATGTGATATTTCTTTATAGTATGGTTCTTGTGTATGATAGAAGCAAAACCCATAACACCATAATAAAATTCTAACATCATGAGTTTTTTTCATAAAACACATGCATTCTAAATAAAGTCGGTTGATTTTATATATATATATATATGTATTCCATGAATTCATAATACAAAGAATGGTAAAAAAATTGAAATATCGACAAAAGCAACAAGTTAAAAGAACCAAAATCTGAAGAAAAATTTCATATAAGTAAAATCTATATTTCAAACAATTATTAAATTCTACTGTCAAGTATTTATTACAACAAATTATATATAGTAAATATCACAGTTTTAGTAGGTTTAGGTAAATCAAAGAGGAATATAGCTTTGGTTTTCATAATGATTTGCTCAGAATCTTTGAATTAAGTTCTCAATAGAGACACGGTTCACTGGATAATCGTACGAACTAACAATTATGTCATCATGTTTCGTATAGAGAATGGACAGCCAATCAAACAATAGTATACTGTAACGACCCGGAATTTTGGGTCGCCAAATTTGAACATTTAATTCATTTTAAATGTTGAATATGAGTTGAATTTTGAAATAAAAGACTTTGGTTAAGTTAATAAAATTAGTCAAATTTCATATACAGGAATGAAATTGAAAATTTGAATAATACTAATTTAATATTAGAATTTGGATAATTGGTAGTTCTGAGTGTAAATAGATATAAAATTTGATTCTAAAGTTTATGTTAGTTCTAATTGGGTTTGAATTTTGATATTGGACCATTGGACGAAATTAAAAGTCAATAGATTAAATTTAGGATTTTATATTAATTTAATAAAGGAATTTAATAATAAAATATTGTAATTAGTGAAATTTTAATCCGGAATGAGTCAAAATAATTTTTAATGTAATTTATAAATTTTATATGATTTATTATTAAGATAATAAAATTTTAAAGGTGAAATTTTAAGCTTTTCGACAAATTCGAAAATCGCTCGATTTAATAGACGATTTAAAATAGCCTTCCGGGACACAGTCACGGAATTCGACGAAACCAGTTCCATTGGATCTGTAATAGTTAGTTATTATCATATTTCAATTTTCGTAATAATCGGAGTTGTCATTTGACCGTGGCAGCTCGAAACGCAAAGAAATCGATTTAATCGATTTAATTTTAAATTGATTGTTTAAATTCCGTACTCGCACGTATGACCAAATTAGCTTACGAAACATGTTCCATTGTTTTCGAAACGCGAAAACCCTAGGAACGCCTATCGGTACGTGAGAATTGGAGTTCGTTTGCATAAGTCGTTAACATTTGAAGTGTAAAATTAAAATAATATTAATTAAAGTTATAAAACATTATAATAATCAAAACCCTAATCTATTCTCAGGAGCCGCCGCGTCCATATTCCTATGGCCGAAATTACGTTCCCTTTCACCTCCCAATCCTCTCAATACATCGATTTTCGTCGAATATCTTCAACTAGAGAATCAAAAGGAACTTCGAGATCTATGAAGTGAACGGTCGAGATGTGATTTGACGAGGTGGATGGAGGGGAATTCGCTGCCGTTCGTTTTGGTTTTGTTCGCACTTTTCGATCTCAGATGGAGGCCGAGCTTTGAGAGGACCCAGGCAAAGGTGGAGCAGGCCGTGGGCTTCGTGGTGGTGTCGACTGATCGCGTTCTAGTCAAGCGTGGGGGAGGCGGTTCTAAACCCTAGGTTGGCCGCATGGGTTTCGTGGTATCTATACGAGCGTGACGAAGAAGATGGATTGTTGCGACCTTGATTTCATTTGTGGGAGTGATGGCCGTAATTTGTTATGGTAAATTTAAATAATAATAATAATAATAATAATAATAATAATTGTGTAAATTTTATTCAAATTTTAAAATTTAATATCTCACACGTTTGTAATCAGATTTCTATGAAATTCGCGGCGCTGGAATCGCAGAGATGCGTACTACGCAATGGCGCAGTTCGCGAATCATTCCAGGCAAGTAGAAATTTGAGTTAAATCGAACGTCGTTCGGTTTAATTTAAATTTCGAACGCTCGCCGAAACTCAAGGTGAGTTATTCTCACTCACATCTGTATGCTAGACAATTTAAATAGTCAATATTTAAATATTTGTGTGATTGGTTGAATATAATTGTTGTTATCAGTCTGGATGGATATTTATATACATGATGTGCTAATATTTGTGATGCAGGGCAAACAGGTTGGAGGGATCCAACTGAATTCCTCACGATGTAGAAATTATTTTTATAATTGATAATGCAATCTGTCTATATGTTATGATTGATAAATCTGAAATTAAATTGTATTGGGATATTGTTGGATAAATTATAAATCCAGAATTTAATTATAAATGGATAAATTGGGTTTTTAGGAAACAAAGGATATTGTTGAATAAAGAATTTAAAAGATTTAAAATTGAAATCTGTTTGGGATGAAATTGGAAATTTGTAAAATTTGGAATGATAAACGAAGAGAAAAGTTATCAGTTGATAAATGTGAAAGTAAAAATATTTGGAGATAAATTTAATAGAAATTATAAATGGTTATAAAATAACGATGGGATTATTTGGTGATGTTTCCAGGAAATTAAAGTATATTTTCAATGAGGCTTTCCAAATAAAAATTAGCAGTTTAAAATGTAAATAAAATATTTTGAAATGCATTTTTACCATTGGGATTTTATTTAGGAAATTTGTAAGTATTATTTTCCTTTATAAATTCTCACAAGTTTATTTAAAATATTTGTAAAACCGAATTTTGAAAGTGAATTTCCGGGAATGGAAATTGTGTTTAAACCCCAAAGGAGTTTATTTTGAAAACATGGGAAGGAAATTTATGTTATTAAACATAAACATGAATTGAAATAAATCGACAGAATGTATGAGGAAGATTTTCTGGGTTGTTTGAATGGGAGTGAGTTTCCCTGGAAAACCGAGTTCAATTTTTAAATGGATTTTAATAAAAGAAAGTTTAAAGTTCAAACTTGTATAAAAGAGTGTTATGAAAATTATTATTTTAAAGCAACTATTAATAAATTAGTAATAGTAAATTTTTATGAATACCTTAGTAATTATTTTACAAATGGATTTGTTTAAAGGGCTAGTTGACCTAAGTTATTGAAATTAGTATTAACCTTTTAAACTCTACTTATAAGTTTAGTTTAAAACTAAACCCTTATTTACAATCAGAATTTATATCCTAATAAATGGTTTAAATTTACATATTTGGAATTTTATTTTTGAAGTAATAATTAGTAGTAAATTTCCATATTTTAAAATATATTTCAGAATATAGTGTTTTAATTGTTTTAATTCGAAATTGTTTTGAACTTGGTAATTTCCAATGGGAATAAGTGGTAAAGGGATTTACTTTATAAAGGAAGAATTTTGGGAAATAGTTTTCAAATGAACTTCAAAAATTTGGAAATATATCTTGTAAAGATATCAGCGGAAAATATATAACATGAGATGATTTATTAGGTGATGTATGCTTATGGATGTAAATTGATAGTTAAATCACCGACTATTAATATTGGACAAATGCGTTGATCGTTTCGAAGAGACCAGGATCGAGATTTATCTCGAAAATCACTTCGATCCGGTTTTTACGTTTCGTTTGAAAAACGTGTTCGGAGTCGAAGATGGAGCAGTGAAGTGCAAGGGCTAGTCGCTACTAATCCTGAGGATATTTCCAAAATGGATGTAGTAGGAGTAGTGCCTTCGGTTTCGCTCGAACCCGGGACGGACTTGTATGGACAAATGCTTTCGAAACATCGTCAGGTGGGCGAGGGCATTCTAAGTGAAACGTTCTAAAAGGTAACGCTTAGCCTCAAGCCTCATCAAATGGGAATGACTGAAAATCAGGGGATATGCAGCAAGGCTTCGTGGGTAGCCCCCACTTGAGAGTAAGGTCATCCCTGTCTAGATGTCCCTTTTTATTCGGCTTAGTGGTGCGGTTGCTGATCCCAACCGTGGGGTGATCTTATTCAGAACTGTCCAGCAAGGGATGGGTCCGGCCTTGTGTTGTAGGGGATCGGGCGTGGCCCTCAGTACGGTGATCTAGGCCCCGTACTGTGACAGGTGGTACCCAATTGCCTAGTCATTGTTGGAAATCTATTCTCCCTACGAGCCTTTTACGAGTTTTGTTTGCATTACCCACTTTGTGGCTAGTAGTTGGAATTAATCATGTAACAATTTCGGCTATTTATAAGTATTTGTAAATAGACCCTATTATAATATCAGAGGATTTCTATAAAAAGTGTTTTAGCTATCGTAAGGTAAAAACCCGACATGTTTATTTGTGGCGTGGTCTTACGAGATGCTTTTGTTTTCAAAAGGATTTTTGAAACTTTAATAATCAATTTGGATGCATTATTATCAGCTGGTATTCCAGACTGACTCGGGTGTTATTTCATTATAATGCTCGGGTCAGACCGAGTATTATATGTTCAGGACAGGATGCTGTGGAGCTGGAGAGGAGCTGGAGTCCGAGACGTATTACCCGTATATATATATATCCGCTGCTATGATTGTATGGTAATGTCTGATTGGTAACATTATGGTATGAGATACTCTGATGATATGATGTATATAACAAATATAGATTCATTTTGTGTAAAGATCTATATTTACTATTATAGTTTATTCCCCTGCGATTGTGAGATTCTGATATTGTTTAGTTTCTTCTTCTTCTATATCTTTTTCTTTAATCCCTAATGGTTCGTATTTCTGTTTTGCTTGAGTTAATTGATGTAGAATAGTGTTGACTCAAGGGGTGCGGATTTGCGGGCTGTCACATATACCATATAAATTATTTATGAATATAGAAGAATCATTTAGTTCAGAGATTGATGAAGAGCAAAATTGTTTATAAATTGACATTTTTGATAACATACCTTCGAATGTTTGTTCTCGGATTTCGTATATGATAGATATTGATAAAGAGCAAAACTGAAGATCAGAGATTGGAGATTGGAGATTAGGATTCTAGATGTTGTCGACTTCTCAACTATTGAAGGGTGAACTATTAAAGATATAGATGGAGTAGAATGGTTGAAGTTCACTGATGTGAGATTAGATGGAGTAGAACTTCAATTAGGGTTTTTCCATTTGGGAGGGAGACAAAAATTATTAAGCGTTATTTGGGAGGGAGACAAAACTAGTTAAGTGATTTGGGAGGGAGTGGAAAATTTTGGGGCCAGCGTTACATACAATACAAAACAAAGTACAAGAAAAATAGAGTAGGAAAACAAACAATTAAAGATAAACCATAATGCTTAGAATAATGAGTTATTAAATTGCATTACTAATAACATATTTTCTTGTAGTGAATCATGGCGAATCTTTTGGTTCCCTCGGATTCACCTACAAATCAGAGGCCACTCTAGACCTATCATAGCTAAGTACTCAAGTCCTTACTTAAATGTTAGTCTGAAATCACAATCATTCTATGTTCCTTCAGAAGTATCACATCCTATATCATATATCTCAAATAAAAATCATCCAATGTTCTCTTAGGAGTTGACTATCAAATATTGAAACCAATATTATCCTATGTTTGCTCGGTATTTCATTATCATGGGTAAACCATATGTCGGTAGTCATGAATCAATAATTATTGAAGTTCATTGCCATCATTTAGAGCATTACTTATAAGTCATCCAGTATGGCCTAATATCTCATTATAAGAATGCCCAACCGAATCGAAATAGTGACCTTTAGCAATCATTTGTGCATCATAAAATTATCAATCGGGGTGGTGCAATGCCATTAGTTGGAGCATCATTTACAAATCGTCACTACCACTCAAATGCTTTGGATATATGATAATTCCCATGACCGTTCTATGTCAGAGACCAATGGAAAGTCTCGATTCCTTGGTTCTTGAAATCCATGCCACTTAGTAGGCCATGAAAAATAAATTGCATACCCCAACTGTCCAGGGTATATGGATCACATCCCGATCCACTGGTATACGTCCTAATACCCAATGAGCATCCTTCCAACCTCTGCTTCACGAGCACATTGGAACACTCTGAGTATCAAAGATCAAATGCACATCCTAGTTTGGTTTATTCCATCACCATCATAGAACCCTTCCTCATCCTACCTATTTCCATTTACATAGTAGAGCACATTCTAGCACCACTTCACAATTTCACGTCCTAGAACCTGTCTCATCATATCATCCCATAATAGAGCACATCCCAGCTCTTCTTCACAAGTTCATGTCCTATAATTTTTCCTTATGTCTACCATCGTGACTCCTATCCTAGTGTCATCATCGTCGAACACTTCTAGACCTCTAAATCAGTTGTAGAATCCATATCTCAAACTCCCAAAGCGATCATATTGAAGCACTCCAATATCGCTTTGTTTCTTAACCATCAGTCTTCATCGTACTATCACATCTCCATTGAACGAGGAATGAATGAATGAACACCTCCAACCCTACCCAAAGACCACACACTTCCCCTCATATAACTTTTTCCCAACCTGAGCATATTTTTCAAATTGGTACCAATCTAAAGTGGTCAGTGCTACCCTGAGATTTTAGACCAAATCTTAGTCCTTAGCCTTCACTCGAACTACTCTTCTCCTTTTTGGACCCCTAAGTAAATCTCAAGTCCAACTCTTCCCAGTTTAGGTAGGTACCAAACTCTGAACACATGGTTAAATTTGAACCTTTAACTTCCCCGACTTTACTTCATTACTGCCTCGAAGCCAAGCTCGAAGCAACCTCTGCCTTATCAGAAATAACATCCTATATCGACCTTTCTTGATCCTTGCCTTAATGAAAATTCCAAACCCGAAGTTGCCCTAAGTTTCTCCCATGCCTAGCCCGAAGTCTTATGGCCTTAAGCGCGAAGCTCGATTCGAAGTAGAACATCCCCGATCTGAAATCCTCATCACTACTTAAGGTCGATGCCAACTAAAAGTTCTCCCACTAAAACTTTCCCAATCGATTAGAGACCAGACTTGTAGCTTCATCCTTAATGCAAGAGCCTCTCGTCTAAGTTTTATCTAATTTCGAGAAAATTGGACTTCGTTTTGCTTGTTTCATCAACTAACTCCTAACTATCCTAGAAGCACTCAACAAACAAGATCAAAACTATTCATTCAAACATAAAAGGCGTTCACGAGCATTCATAAATAATGATCAAGCAAATCAAACATATTTAATATGCAAAATTTAGCCTACATCTAGCATTTACACAAAAATGACAATATGATCTAAAGAGATTATTAAATCACCAAAACCCATTTTGAATTTATTTTAATTCATCCATATATATGAAGTTGTAATTAAAGTTTAAGATCGTTTAATCATGTAGATTACATCAAAAACATCAAATTTAACTATAGAGACAAGTGTTGAATAGAAGAGATCAATAAACACTACCTAATACCAAATTACCACTTTCATTCTCTTAATTTGTGACGGGACAACATGAACATGGATTCCAAAATATCCAAAGTGGTACATCTGCTATTCCCATTATTGATTACCTCCCTAATGATGGCTTAGGCTAAGATTAGTAGGAAAAAGAGATGATATTTGAAGAGATTAAGGTTAATGGAGGCATCGAACTATTTTAGGGAAGATGAAAATAACTAGGAACAATCCCATAGGTCCACCTTAGGCTCTAATCCCCAAATAGCTTAGTGGGCTTAAGTATGGGATAGCCGAATTACCCAATAATACTGCCAACAGTAGCCAAAAATTAAAACAACCTATCTTTAAAACGGTAAGTCCGTTTTACTATTATGACCGCTATATAGAATAAGAAACCATCATACTGAAGCAATGCAAGTTAGTTTCATACCCTAACTCAGCTCCTATCAAAAGTTGTAGGCTATACAAGATTTTCAAGGTCAAAATGTTAACATAGAAATTTGATAAAAATCATAGACATGGAAAATGTCCCTAATAGTCGTTTTCTAGAATATTAGAGTCATACAACCTCATATGAATTAAGTAAAAACATTTTACAATCCTCTAATACAAAAATGTGAGTCGTTTCAAAAAGTCAGATGGTGTTCAAATCCAAAGTCTATTTTTCGATCTCTTTGGATCACAAAATCAATGTCTAGTCTAGGGTCTGATCCCTTCGGGTCGTATAATCAGTATTCAATCCAAATTTTGATCTCTTTAGATCATATATCCAATCCAATTTTTGATCTCCCTAAATTGTATCCAATTCATGATCTCTTTGGATCATATGTTCAATCGTTGATCTCTTTAGATTATATTGAATATTGAGAATCCACTCTCTCTCCTGGGAGAGGACTCAACATTCAAGTAAGCCCATCCACTTACTCTCCAGTAAGGGACTTACTATCCAAGCAAACTCATCTTCTCGCTCTCCTTTGAGGAGGCTAACCATCCAAGCTAGTCCATCCATTCACTTTCTATTGAGGGGACTTGTTATCTTGTATAACATCATCCACTTACTCTCCAGCAAGGGAACCTGCACTTCATGGTTCATTGCCCCATCTCTTCGGTCGGCGGGTCTTATCTATTGAATATGCGTGCATATGATTTTTGTTTGATGATAATAAGCATATATATTCATTTAAATGTATTTGTTAATGTACTATTTTATTTTTCACATAATGAAATAAATATTTGCTGAATAAAATAAATAACACAGAATTTAAATTCAAACAGATATTTTATTCAAACAAATATTTATTACAATTTTGAATAGTACAAATTTGAGCTCTCACTATGTATACACAATTTTGATTACAATACTAATTTGATTACATCACAAGTTTCATCTACAAATGCACCTTACTACATTTCACTCATTCACTCGTATTTATCTTCAACTCTATTCCAGATTGAATCCAACATCTGAGCAATCTGTAAAATAAACACTAACGCAGTAAATTTGAAAAGAAAATATTTTGCAGTGCAAAATAAAATGTGATTTTGAAAATATTATTTGCCTCAATTATTTGGGTTGTTCATCATTATTTCATTTTGAATTCATCATACACGAACAACTTGTGACATGCACAGTGTATCACTGTACATGCCACAAGGTCGTACACATCAATATACACTTTATAAAATTATAGGGACAGGTGAGTACAAGGTCAAACCCAAATTAAAAGTTGGGTTCAACTCAAGTGAAATAATTATAAAGTCATGACATGAGCACAAGGTCAAACCCGAGCTACTGGCTGGATTCAACATAGGTGCAATTCAAAAAGCAAATAATTCTCGAGTGAAACCAAGGCCACAAAGTCATCAAAAATTCACACAAACCAAAACTGCAACCATACATGAATCTCCAAGCATTGCAGACTACACGGCCAACATGATCATATACATGAAGCCACTAGACAATAGAAAATGCTACATGAAGTCAAAATTCAAAGTGAAGTCACAATGAAACTTGCACTAGTCCACCAATATATATACAACATACATATGTGTAGGATACATGTATGATACGATCAAAGGATTTGACTTCAAGAGCAGATACAACATGCACCAGTAAAATAACAATGAAGCGTGAAGCAAATATATAGAACAGTGGACAGTGCACTACAGATAGGACAACTCGGCCCAATAGACTCACATAGACCAGGCACCAAGTATACGTGAATCAAAGTATGTTCGAAACAACAACAAGTACACTTAAAAATTTCTCGACACACAATGAAACTGTGCCAGACCAAGCTAATGAACAACAGAGATGTGTGTATATACACCATACTACAAAGGTTCAAGGCCGAGAAAAATTCAAGCACTAGACTCGACCAAGACTACAATGTACATAAGTGAATATGACAGCAGTTTCAAATATATGAAGATAAGTATACAAGCGAATGCAGAAAGTAGTGAAGTGTGATATACAAACCAGCTAAATGACATCATACAAACAGTCGAAACTGACCAACCATGAAAACAATGTAAGCAAGCATAGCCTCAACATGAAGTTCAACAATGAAGACCAAATGAAGACTGAAATATCAATGACCGAATTCACAGAGAAAAAAGATTATCACTGTCAACAAGCACAAACAGAAATTCACTTAGCAGCAATATCAATATACTGTGAATAGAGCAGTGATGGATATGCAAGCAAGCAGCAACATGTACACAATATCACACTTCAAACAATTGTCAATGACTCAACTGGCCAGAGGCAACTCCAAGCTTGCATATACAAGTCGATGAAGTAGTGTTAGTGACCAAGCAATTTCGGTTTCAATCAACACAATGTGGACAAAGCATCATATACATATGTACATGCATAAATACATAAGTATACATGTATGCAGTGACATAGCAGTTTTGAATAAGAACACATGAGCTAGGATGAACTCAATAAGATATATATATATATATATATATGTATGTAATGTCGACCTGCACACATCTAGTATACAGGAACCAGACCACACTAAATCATGGAATGGCAATTAACAGTTTCATCAAAGCCGAAGTTCAAACCAAAATCCAAACCGTGGTCATGCCGAAGTCATACCAGCAGTGAAACTACCGAAGACACAGAAGTCAAAATCAATAACCAAGAAAAAAATCGAACAAGTTCATATTTTCATAAAATCAAAGTCAAGCCCGAAGTCACAAAGAACGAAATCAACATCGTCAAGTCAAGTCAAGCTGTGGTGGCCGCAAAATCGATCAAAGCCGTGATTATCAAGTAAACACAGAAATATACGAATTTGAAAAGGTCAGAAATCATCACGTTCATCCATACAAAATCATGTGACCAAAGCTAAATTATTTGACGAATTTGTATAAAATATACGAACGAAAATGTAGGGCATTGAGCCCTATATGACCATAACATCATCGACTGCCAAAATCATTTGAGTTTAAGCAACAAAGAATTATCATTCAACTCGAATCAAAGTCGAGTATAATATAAATCGAATGAAGTTACCAATTCACGCAACATTCGAACTTGACTTGGAAGAAGCTTCCATGAACATATAATTGATCGAAGAAAGGAATCGAAGCTTCAGAAATCAATTTGACAAAGCGGCGACTTCATTCAGAAGCCCTAATTTCAGAGCGAAAGAAAGAGAAAATGAAGCAGACATTATTCACAAACAAGCCGGGCCGAAGGAATAAAAAAAGGGGACGTTTTATTTTTTATCACAAAGTTTTTGGGCCGGTCTTGTTTTATTTGGGCTTTGATATTTAAAATTAGGGTTTTGTATTTAAATTGTTTTTAAATTTGTATTTTCCTTTTAGACTTTTGTAATTTCTAGTTTTGTGACTAGGGGACAAACTACGGTGGTGTAGTTCGAATATTTGCAACTCAGTGGCTGAGTTGTGGCAGGGTTTTGAGCGTAAAGTTAAGGCTAGTTGATAGCAGGTGTTGCGAGTTTACGTGCATACGCGTCTGACTGCTTAATTTCTAGTAGAAACCTTGGAGGCAACACGTAGGCAGGGTTTTGCCGAAGCTGGGTAAATCTGTGTGCTATTTTTATTATTCTTCTATTATTTATGCTACTATAATTCTGATAAATCTGTATTGAAAATATTTTATAAACTTCCACATTTAATTTTTATAATTAATAACACCACCCTATTCATCCTCCCTCTAGGGTGAAATCGATCCTACATTATTAATATATATATATATATATATATATATATATATATATCATGTTTAAGGGGATGACCAATCTCCATTGGTGTTTCATAACCTATATCAATCATCATATTCAAATGATTTTCAAAATAAACATTCAATCGTAATATCCAAATCAAAACAACAAACAAACATTCCAAAACATCCATCCTATTAGAGATTACTTCTAGACATCCAACTCAGAGATGCCTATAAACCCATCCAGGTCCCGTACATACGTAATTGACCTGAGAGAAACACTGCATCACTTATTTAAATAGCAAAGTGCAGGGATTGAACATGACTCCCTTCTATGCTGAGCATGTGTTAACCATTCTCGACCCAAATCTAAGGTCGATTTCAAATGCATTCACTGTAAACAAGTTCAAGTGAATCCTACTACACCACTACATTTTAGTTCCTTGCGCATTGTTATAGCTGGTTACTCCGAACCTACTCCTTTATCAAATCACGTAGGTGCTTACACTCATTTGTCTCATACCTGTCTAGCTTATGGAACAAGCAAAACCTTCCAGACCTTTTCTCCGTATCCATAGGTTCTCTCTTTGCTGATTTCGATAAGGGATATGCCCCAGGTATCCAAGTAAATCCACTTCGGGGTCTTAGTCAATTCAGTATAGAAGGAAAATCTCTGCTCCCTCTTCATTTGCTTAGGTCTTTTGAAACTATCATCGTCCTTCCGCTTTCCTTTCTTCTTTCCATATCCTGTCTTGAATGGTTCTTCGTCGTCCACAACATTAATTTTATCTTTCTTGGCATCTTCCTCCTCCTGGCACAAATATCATTTAGCTTGATGGTAAAATTCCTTAAGATCCATTGGTGGTTCATTTCCCAAAGCCACTTTGAAATATGTTTTATTTGCGACTTTGGATACTACTGCCATCGGTACTATTAACAGATCCTACTTATACGCTGTAGCTATCGCTGTGTTGAGACTAGTTAAATAACTGTGCAAGTTCTCAACTTCCCTTTATCTCGAGCTAGAAAGCATCATTACATCCTTCGACCTTTGAATATGAACCCTGAACTTATTCATAAATTTCTTTAGTAATCCGATCAACTTGCTAATGGACCTACTTTCCAGCTATTTGAACCACATTGTAGCTTACTCTATCGGGTATAGTGGGAAAAAATATCTCATTACTTTTTAGAAGCACATAATACCTTAATATGTCAGATGTATCTCATTAGATGAATGACTAGATTTGTCCTTTCGTTGTACATTTAAGTGTCAATGGATTGAAATTGGTTGGACTTCTTATGTATCGGATGTTTGTGGCGAATAGATCTCTATTCATGTCCTTTAAACTCTTGTCTAGAGGTCCATCTCTCATCATCTATCTAGTTATATCAACAATCCAATCATTTTCATCTAAAGGAGCTCTCTAATACATGGTTTCATTCTGCCACTCATTCTTTTAGCGAGCGCCAGTTTCCAACTTCTATTGGTGTATGTTGTGTTTTGATCTCCGATCTACGGCTCAGTGTCATCTCTTCGGTGCACTCCATCTTGTCCCAAATCCACGCTAACCATGCCCCAGTATCCTTAACTCAGTGATGAGCTATACACGTGGATCACTAACGAGTTGTAAATTTTTCCAAAGGGTTAGCTCCAAACCATTCTTCCTCATTTCCTAATGCATTCATTCTACCTTCTAGCCTCTGATTATGGTTTTCAGCAACTCCTGCTAGTCTCTACTACCCTATTGTAATGACCCGCCTTTTTGACCCTCGAAAGACGGCACTTAATACATCCACGATATTAGAATGACGAGCATCCAAGTGCCAAAAAAGGAAAATTGTTAGGGTAAAAAGAGAAAAAGAACAGGGAAAACAAAATTCCACAGTGGAATGATCACATATAATATAACAAAGCAAAAGCTGTTACTCTAAGATACAAGGTATATCAAATTAAAAACAAACCTCATCAGCCTGAATAGTTATAACTTTTTGACCTCACAATTGCTGATGGGTATACAAAATAATATAGCGAAAAATAAAAATACTACGGTAGGTGAACATTTAGCTCTAGTCCATGAGCTCCATGTCCCATTACCAATGACGTAGAAAAATACTCGGTCTGACCCAAGCATTATAAGAAATAATACCTGGATCATTCTGGAAAACCAGCGAAAGAAATCTCAAGAAATATGATGAACATAGAATAATCCCTAAGACCACACCGCTGAACACGGAATAGGTTTTGCCTCATATAAACAACATTCATACATGAAAGGATGGAAACAAATCAGATTAAAACCCAAACTTAAAAGAATAGGATAAACAAGATCAAAATCCAAACTTAAAGAATAGACACATGTAATTAAACATAAAGAAGAGCACAAGCACATCTTGATGCAGTTAAGAAAACAATTCAAAGATTTGAATCAAAACAAGAAAAATGAATTTTTCGAATAATAACTATAAGGGTGCACCCCTATCAAAAGTATACCTCTAGAAAATATACTTGAGAACTTTGATGGCTCTCAAAAACCTCCAAGCTGAATCCCACCAACCTTACCAAGTATCCGAGTATTTCACATCTCTATGCGCATACAACCGAAACCAATCTCGAGTAGATGTAAAAATACCCTAATGGAAGCAACACCACATAACTTGGCCTGCTTTCGCTCCTTATTTAGTCATTTTCGATAAAGGATAGCAGTGCTCCAAATAAGTAACAAACCATCTTAGATTTACAAAAAATAAAGAAGATAACGGGATCGATAGTCAATAAATCAACTATTAGGAAAAACAAAATGATCGTATATGCAAATTAAATATCATACACTTATCACAACTTGTTAGCGCCAAAATTGGTCACTGGTACCCAAATCCAAGTGAAAGCACCAAATACCAGTCACAGCTCACATATAGAATATATACATACATACATACATACATACATACATACATATATATATATATAGAGTATAAATACGAAGAATGGTAAAAACTAAAGAGAAAGCGGTAAAGACACAGAATTTATAGTGGTTCGGCTGACTCCGGCCTCCGTCCACTCTACAAATTTTCTTTTTACTGATGTTAGGATCAATTACAATTACAATCCGGAGTTTTTACAACAACAATGGCAGAGTAACCTTTGTGTAGAAGACGAAGGGAGACCGAATGAAGATCCCTTTCCTGAAGCCTCGCATGTTGTATTTATAGGCAAAACCTGAGGGGCTGGGCTTCTTGAGTGATACAGGCCCATCAAGACTTAATCCCTTCTTTCAATACACCATCTCCTTGTTGCCTCTACTAACCCGGAGTAAACACTTCATCCCGATCGATCCCATACCTCGCTCGCCGACCGACCCGCTATGGTCGAAGCACGTATCGCCGATCCATATGTAACGATCCCGACCGACCGAACCACACATCTGAACTCCAATGACCGAATGCTCACGGCTGACCTAGAAACGACGACCTAGGTTACCACCAAGCTGTACCTACCGATCCACTTAGGCCGAGCCGAACTCCAATGCCGAGCGGAACTCCAATGCCGAGCCACCTTGTCATCACCACAATGCCGAGCGACCCTGACCTCACCACAATGCTGAGAGACCCTGAACGAACCTGTAACAGCCTGCAGTTCCGTACCCCTTGAGTCAACACTATTCTATATCAATCAACTCAAGATGAACATAAATACGAACCATTTGGGTTAAAGAAGAAAGAGGAAGAAGAAGATAGTAGAAAACAACATCAGAATCTTACCATCGCAGCGGAATAAAATATAATAGATAATAACAGATCTTTACATATAAAAAAATCTATATCTGTTTTATACATACATCACAGAATACATCATCAGAGTTTAACAACATTAATAACATACAACTGGACAGTCATATAAACTTATCCTCAAAACTGAATACACAGCGGAATAATAATCAAGTACGGAAGTACGTATCGCCATCCAACTCGTCTCCTGAGCTCCACTGCATCATATCCTGTATCCTATAATACTGGTCTGACCCGAGCATTATAGTTAAATAACACCCGAGTCAGTCTAGAAAACCAGTGTGAGAAAACCACACTCAAATTGATTATTAAAGTTTCAAAATCTTTTGAAATCAAAAGCATCTCGGAATACCAGCCCCAAATAAACATGTTGGGTTTTTACCTTACGATAGCTAAAACATTTCTTATGAAATCCTCTGATATTACAATAGGTATACATACAAATACTTATTCAAATAGCCGAAATTGTTACATTTATTAAATTCCAGCTACTAGCCACAAAGTGGGAATACAAATAAAAACCGTAAAAGGCGCGTAGGAAGAATGGATTTCCAGCAAATGACTAGGCACTGGGTACCACCTGTCACTGTACGTGGCCTAGATCACCGTACCGAGGATTACTCCCAATCCCCTGCAACACAAGATCGGGACTACCCCTTAGTGGATAATCCTGAATAAGATCACCCTATGGTTGGGATCAGCAACCGCACCACTGAGCCGAATAAAAGGGACGTCTAGACAGGGATAGCCTCACCCTAATGGGCGCTACCCACCTAGCCTTGCTTCATAACCCCTGATTTTCAGTCATTCCCAGTTGATGAGGCTTGAGGCTAAGCGTTACCTTTTTAGAACATATCCCTTAGAATGTTCATCGTCCACCAGACGGTGTTCTGAAAGCATTCAATCCATACAAGTCCGCCCCGGGTTCGAACAGAACCGAAGGCACTACTCCTACTACATCCATTTTGGAATCATCCTCGGGATTAGTAGCGACTAGCCCTTTCACTTTACTGCTCCATCTTCGAATCCAAATTCTTGTTTTCCATACGAAAACATTCAAACCGGATCGAAGTTGTTTTTGAGAAATAAATCCCGATCCCGGTCTCTTCGAAATGATCAGCGCATTGACCAATATTGATAGTCGGTTATTTATCTATCACTTTACATTGACAAACATCCATCAATCATAAATAATTTCCTCAAATTATTTATTAACCTCAAAATATCTTCACAAGATATATTTCCATTTTCAATCCTTTTGAAAACAGTTTTCAAGCCATACTCTTCTCGTGGAATGAATTCCCAAATATTTATTTCCACTGAAAACACCAAGCACAAAAACTTTAGATTTTGAAAATAATTTAAAAACACTTTTTATAAAATATACTTTAACATTTAAATTGAAAACTACTTCAATACTTTATTAAAATATATACTTTAGGAATATTTAAAATGAGGTTACTTTATAAAATATAAAACTAGATTTTCTCTTTTTAAAACAAAATACCAAGTCACCTTAAAATAATTAATACGATAATAGATTTGAAAAATATTTACTTTACAATTTTAAACGTTTAGAAATAATAAATTTTCTAACACATGATTTTTAAAACAACATAACTTATATTTAAAAATTTACTTTGAAAACGTACTTGGCTATTCAGGGAAATATACTTTTCTTCACACCCTTTAAAATAAATCATTATTTATTTTAGACAAATTTTCTCATTCCTTTGATAAATTCTAACCGTGAATTTATCCTTCCAAATATCCAATGATATATTACTTCACTTTTATAAACCCAGTTTATGAATTCCAAAGTCCCACTTCTCTTTTGAAGTTCCAACTTCAACCACTTAAATCAATTTTCAAATTGATTTCAAATTTACTACATTTTGAAATAAATTCCTTTACTTACTCATTTTTCCCAAAATCCACTAACTTCCGATTTTTATTTCTTCGTTTTGATTTTAAATCTTTTAACTGAAACATACTAATTTCAGATTTTTCCAAATTTCTTCTTTATTATTTTAAATAAATTTTAAACCATGAATTTTAAAGTAAATTCTTTCATTCCTTTGAATAAAATCACTTAAGTTGTAAAATTCATTATTTTCCTTTTTTATTCAAATCCCTTTTCCCATACTTGGAATTTATTTATTAGAATTTTAAAATCACCTTTTATTCTTCTCTAGTTCATTCTTCAATTTATTTAATTCTCTATAATTATTTAACTTAAAAATTCCCTCTTTTATTTTCTTTCAAAAATCCAATTCTATATATATTCTGATAACTCGGTGAACCGAAATATATTCAAGCAAACCATAACATTCAATATTCCAAATATAATTCATCACAGAATATCAAATATTCATAACACAGAATATTAAATAATCTAAATAATTTTAAGGAATCCAGTTAGATCCCTTCAACCTGTTTCCCTGCATCCATAGATGTTAGCACAATATAAAATAACGATTCCAGTTCATGGTGGAATATGGCGGTATATGAGATTAATATAATATCATCCGCTATTATGCGGCGCATGGGGTCTCATCCGCTATATAATGCGGGAAATCAATCATTCCAATATATACTATATACTACTATATATAATATAGATCATCAATCAATTCAATCATCCAACCAATTGTTTAAATTTAACCATTTAAATTTAAATTAAAACGCAGATGAGTGAGATGAACTCGCCTTTGATTTTTAATTTGCAATCCGATCCATACCGGCTTGATCCTCTACAATTTTTGACCTTGTATAACATTATACGATATATTAATATTTGAACCAATCGAATAATCAATTTGCATTTTTAAATAGATTCGATTAGCTAATAATTTATCTTAAACTAAATAAATAATTTTTTAACAACTAGAATAATTATATAAGTTAATAAAATAAGTTAATCCCATAATCCATTTTTTTTAAAAATAATCTAATAAGTTTAATATGTGTATATGTATATTCTTTTAAATTTCTTCATTCTTGAAACTACATACACTAAAAATAAAATCTATTTTTTTTTATAAACTTTTAGCATCTAAAATTTCTATTTATACATATAAAATTTCAAAATCTTTCTCTATATTTTTTTTCTCTATTTACCTATAATTAAAATAGGAATGTGTGTGCATATATATATATATATATATATCAGCATTTATATTATACTTCCCTTCAATGTAAACATACCTATATATATAACCCTTAAAATTGAAATAACAAACTATTCTATATCTTAATGAACATTTAAAAATCTTGTCTATCTATATATATTTTCTTTAACCTGTATATATTTATTAGTTAAATTAAACAAAACTACAAATACCTAGCTGCCAATTTCCCTCGCGAGCTCGACTTCACCTTCCAAACATTTCCCATATCATAGCAACCATGCCGTAATCACTGAGTTCTCTCCACCTTCTAGGTCACGAGCCCCCATCGGCTTCCTTAACGTGTTGCCGTGATTTCATGTGCTCACGCAACTATCTTAAAATCCATGACGAATGGCACGTTCGCCCTCCCCAGTCGTGCTTGCTCGAGAGTAGGGTGCCACCCCTTCCCCTTCCCATCGCGATCGAAACTCATGCGATTGAAACCCTAAATCGCGAGCGCTAGCTTGCTGCTTCCTCTTCTGTCGTTGCTTGAAACTCGTTCGAATCGCCTCATTTTTTATTTACAGAAGCGAATTTCGATTGTGGATTCTGAAGGAAAGAGGGATCCATTAATTTGATTTCGAGCTGTGATATTTGAAGAGGGATGTAAAGAAACGTATGTGATTTTATGAGTGAGGAGGGGGGTCTCGAGAGTTCAGAAGATTTGAAATTGACAGGGAAAAAGGAGACATGATTTGAAGATGGAGATGACGTTTTTGAAGGGACAAAGGGTAGCCACGATTTGAAAGAATGTGGGATAACGTTTTGGCCTGATTAGATTTTGATTTTTTACACACACACACACACACATATATATATATATATAAATAAACCAAAATATCTTGAATTTTTTTCCGTAACTTAATCTTCCGAACCCTTATCGAGGTATACCGCTAGGCGTTTATAATGTTAAACCCCTATTTCGAACACAAAGGAGAAGGTTTCCAGTCCTAATTCGGTCGTATGGAGAAGATAGCTTTTTGGACCCAATTATTAAATTGAATTTTCTATATTAATTTCGACGCGTTTACATCTCAAATGCTCAAACGATAACCCCAAACGCTATGAAATTTGAAATGTGATAATATAATATTACGGATCCAATGGAACTGGTTTTGTTGAATTCCGAGACTGTGCCTCGGAAAGCTATTTTTAAATTCAATTTAAACGTTATATTATTAAAACTGAACAAATCACTGTTAAATTCAATTTTAAAACTTGTATTATCCTCAATACTCTCAATATAAATTTTGCAAGCCTTCATATTATTTTTAACAGGCTTACAACTCCAGATTCAACATTTTACCCAACTATAAATTATTTAATTCAATAAATTCAATCGCCAAATTCAAACTGATATTTGAAATCTAAGTTAAACTATCTTGCAAATATTTAAAATTAATTTTATATTCCAATTTCAAATGCCTAAAAATTCTGGGTCGTCACATTCCTTCCCCCTAAAAGAATTTCGTCCCCGAAATTACTTGTTAGGAAGAATGATCCAGTACCCATTACTATATTTCAAAACCAAACAGTTTTATCAACTTGCCATAACATATCCTTTATTAAAGACACACTATTACTTCTTCCAACCTTCCAAAACCTTTCATAGTTTCCAAAAACCTTATTTACTCTACTTATTCAAATTTAAATTTAAATCCAAATTTAAATTATCAAAACTTTCTCAAAAATTTCCTAACTCTCTAAATTTCCGAAAATTTCGCCAGTGTCTCCTTTGCGCGGCTAGCTCGGCACAACTACAAAATGCCTCTATGGGCTCCTAAATTCCAAAAGAAAACAAAAAGCCAAGTGGTTAGATCAAAAACCCAATCAAATTTCATACAGAAATTTAAACACATACCTTTTTGTCGAGCAATTCAAATTTATCTTCTGAAATCAAAACCCATTTTTCCTTTCCCTTTATAATACCTGCATATCCTACTTAGCAATAATATCCAATCATAGCTTTTAAAATCATTTTACTGACTTCTTTACTAAATTTCAATATCTATTCATTCAAGCCCGTACGATGTACATATATCATCCGTACGCAATATTAAATTCGATCACTCGCTCGATCACACAATTTCACTTCCGAACTAGTATCGTTCCCCTCGACTTCCTAGTGCGAACTGAGATCTAGTTTCTTGATCAGAAACCGTCATTCTCCTTTAATAGTCATAACTATGATAGAGAATTTCCAGCATCAATCAAAATCCATATCTAGGGTTCGCCGTCGAAAATCGAGTGAAAAATGCCAACTCGGATCGGTACAACTACCTCGAAATTCCGTGCTCGAATCTGGATCAAATTGCTATGCGAATAAAAAAAAATATGTACATCTTACGTATTTATCTCAATTGATTATCAACTATATCAATTATCTTTTATTCACTTTCATTTTTTTAGTTCAATATAAGTATTTTATACGCTTCTTATATTTATTTTCACTCCAACACTTTAGTTAAAATCAACTTCTTTTCTAATTGGTCCTCCACTTTCCATATGGATTCAATTTATCTTCAATTCTGAATATTGAATTTTATCGTTCATTTATAACTGATTCATATTATTATTTTAAATTAGTTCCATCCACTAATTTATTTCAATTCCCAATTTGAAATCGTTTTGTCGCTATCAAAATTTTTCCCAAAATTTTTTCTGACTCCCAAAATTTTGGCAGAGTCTCCTTTGTACGGAAGAGCTTTTGCAATTTGACAAAAGATATAAATATATATACATCGACCCACACGGTCGGAAAAACAAAAACAGTTCATATTTCCTATCTTTATTGCGTAGGCGTACCTCTATTTAGCATTTTTAAGCAAGCAGCTTATTATTTTAGCATTTTACGCAATCAAATCCAGCCAAACGGCTTCCTAGTACCTGTACTTACTCAATTCAAACATATAAGTACTAAATATATGCAATTTATTAACTTTTCACTTACTTTCAATAGCTAACACATAAATTTCATAGATAATGCACGTCATATAATTTCCATAAGCACATATAAGGTTCCGACACTTATTATAATTGCCTACAACTAATTCTCAAACGATTCCATTAAGTTTAAATGATTTACAACTTACTCGCTTATATTTAATTCATTCTAAGCAAAAAAAACTCATATTCATTCCAATTGATTTCAAAATTATCCTATTTCACTTCTAATAACTCATTGGATTTTATCTAATCTCGTTTACATCGAACGACCCATTTTGTTATGCAATTCGACAATATTCATGTGAATAAATAATTACTCAAGCTTATAACCATTTTAAATTGATTCCAACTCAATTTATATTTAATTCCTTATTTTAATTCATTCATAACCATTTTGTTAAAATCGACAACCAATATATTAAATGACCATCTCACAATTTACTTAAGTTATTTATTTTCTTCAAACTATTCCTCCCAATAACTTAAGTTTATTTTATTCAACCAACTTCCATTTAAATCTTTGATTTGATTTCCTTTGATCAAATCCCAACCATTTTACTAATTTATTCAATTAGTTAATTCTTTTATCCATTTTTAAATTTTAATTCACATAACAATTCATTACTGAATTTATTAATAATAAGGCCATTCAATTTATGCTTGAATTGGATTTGTTTACAACTCACACCAAATCTATTTTAATCCAATTCAATTTCATTCGACCACACTTTCAATTTATAATCCTATACTCGATTTTTTTCTTTATTTATCTTCAAAACCATTTTATTTAATTTTCTTGAGTTCAATCTTACTTTATATCCCAAGTTTGGATTTTTTTTTCATTTATCTTCATTTCCAAAATACCAATACTCTTATTCCGACTTATTTATTCCCTTTTTAAATTTTTATAAACTACTTACTTATTAATATTCATTCACAAATTCATTTTCAACCAATAAATTTAATTTCCAAATATTAATTATTTTTAGTTCATTTGAACTAATTCTGCACTCATTTTACACAATTTTAAATCAAACATCGTCCAATATTCAATTTCATTTCATTTGCATACCATATAAATCAATCAGTTACTTATTATTTTTAATCTCAAAACTTTTTTTTATTTAGTCCAACTTGACTAATTTTTCCATTCAAACTTAAGTTCAACATTCAGTTTCAATTCCCTTTTGCTTACACGTTTAAATTTATTACTAAAATGTTCAAAATTCAATTTTGAAAAATATATATCTAAATCAAACCATTCCTTTTCATTTTCAAAATCAAACCCCAATTTCGCAAACAAACATTAATCCAAAACATCCAGGTTGCAATCCCCCTCTTGGAAACTCGAAAATGAACACTGATGATGTCGCGATCACCATCGGAATTATTTTCCAGCGACCGAAAAGAGTTCAATGCTTTTATCACTTTAAAATCCCTTCAAATATTTTTAAATCCCAAATCTCACCAGATTTCAAATCCAATTCAAAATATCTCCGAAATACTACCTCTATTACTTCCCTAAAACCTTTGAAAACCATTTTCAATATTTCTCTGGAATTCTATTTCAAAATTTTAGATCACATTTATAATTCACATTACAAATCCCATTTATTTTATTAATTTATTCCTTAATCTGTTGTTATAATTTCAATTTCTTATTCAATTCTCATACAACAATGATAAATTTAATATTATCACTTTCTAACAAACCAAGCAACCATATATAATTATAAAAATTTACGAAAAATCATTTCCTTTATATAAAAAAATGATTTGGGAAAAATTATTCCATTTACTTTATTTAAAACAATATAATGTCGGTTTATCTTGTTTAAGAGTTTAGAAATTCCTATTGATAACATGGCTTTCCATATATCGACCAGAATCCATAAACACTCAACTGATAAATCAACACAATATAAAAACAATTTTTTATATTCACTAACAAATACGCGCTCATATTTATTAATACACTCAAACTCATTTTAGAGCACTATGAACTCTATTTAATGAGTAATCCCCACTAGAGCCAAGGTTCTCGCTTAACCTGGCTCTAATACCACACCAACAGCCCACAGTTCCGTGCCCCATGAGTCAACACTATTCTTCATCAATCAACTCAAGATGAATAGAAATACGAACCATTTTGGTTAAAGAAGAAAAAGGTAGAAGAAGAAAGTAGAAAACAACATCAGAATCTTACCATCGCAGCGGAATAAAATATAATAGATAATAACAGATCTTTACATAAAAACAAATCTATATCTGTTTTATACATACATCAAAGAATACATCATCATTGTTTAACAACATCAATAACATACAACTGGACAGTCATATAAACTTATCCTCAAAACTGAATACACAGCGGAACAATAATCAAGTACGGAAGTACGTATCGTCATCCAGCTCGTCTCCTGAGCTCCACAGCATCATATCATATATCCTATAATACTCAGTCTGACTCGAGCATTATAGTTAAATAACACCCGAGTTAGTCTGGAAAACCAGCGTGAGAAAACCACACTCAAATTGATTATTAAAGTTTCAAATTCCTTTGAAATCAAAAGCATCTCGTAAGACCACGCCATAAATAAACATGTCGGGTTTTTACCTTACGATGGCTAAAACATTTCTTATAAAATCCTCTGATATTATAATAGGGTCTATATACAAATACTTATTCAAATAGCCAAAATTGTTACATTTATTAAGTTCCAACTACTAGCCACAAAGTGGGTAATACAAACAAAAACCGTAAAAGGCGTGTAGGGAGAATGAATTTCCAAGTAATGACTAGGCACTGGGGTACCACCTGTCACAGTACATGGCCTAGATCACCGTATTGAGGATTACTCCCAATCCCCTGCAACACAAGACCGGGACTACCCCTTACTGGATAATCCCGAGTAAGATCACCCCACGGTTGGGATCAGCAACCGCACCACTAAGCCGAATAAAAGTGACATCTAGACAGGGATGACCTCACCCTAATGGGCACTACCCAACCTAGCCTTGCTGCATAACCCCTGATTTTCAGTCATTCCTGGTTGATGAGGCTTGAGGCTAAGCGTTACCTTTTTAGAACATATCCCTTAGAATGCTTATCGTCCACCTGACGATGTTCTGAAAGCATTCAGTCCATACAAGTCCGTCCCGGGTTCGAATGGAACCGAAGGCACTACTCCTACTACATCCATTTTGGAATCATCCTCAAGATTAGTAGCGACTAGCCACTACACCAAAAAGTACTTTTGGTGGCCACAAAAAATGCAACCATAGCTTATGGTGGCGTTTTAGAGAACGCTATCATACGACATGCAACTAAAAAACTAATATTTTTTGTTACGTTTTTGTAAACGCCGTTTTTATGTGCCTTATTGCGGCGGCAGAAAAAGCCACCGTAAATCTTTTTTTGTAGCATGTTGAAATACAACCAAAAGTGATGTTTGGGTTACAACTTAAACCCAAACCTTATAGCTACGTTTATTATATGCCACAATATATATTTCGCCGCAACAATATTTTTTTTGTTGCATTTTTTTCCGCCACCATATTTTTTGGCAGCGATTTTTTCCTCCGTTATATTTTTCCGTAGCGTTTGATAAACGCCACTAAACATTTTTGCTTTTCTTTATCTATTTCTCACATTCTGCTAGCTCTTTCACTCTCCATTCACTTTATTCATAATTTATATTAAACATTATTAATAAATAGTTCAATAATAAACAAAAAATACATGAACAAATGAACTACCATAAACACAAGTAGTACATTACCATACATTGATACAGAAATAGTAAATAACTGTACATAGTCACACAACTAGGACAGTAGTTTCAAGACAAAAGTTAACATTAAATTCATACGTAGAGAAGTTTATACAACTGAAATACAAAAAAAAAACGAAATAAACAACTGGACTACCGTAAAATCCATATGTAGATGACCAGCTAAGCAAATATCATAAACAACTAGCTAAGCAAATACCATAAGCAACTTATAATTTCTTCGGAGATGTTCATCCACCTATAGACAAGTAATAATCAACAATGAGGATCTAAAACTTGAATATTGGAATAAAAAAGGTATAACCATAATTTCTATTGTTCTTAGCTACCGTATTAGAAATGTACCACTTACCCATAGACCATCGTAGACTTGCTCGAATTTGACTTTGGAGCTACAACTTCTTCTAGCCTAGACTTATCACCAGTAAGCTTATTAGTTTCTAAATGTAGACCAATCCTGACATATTTCTGCTTACATTAACCTCAAGCATCAATACCCAATTATACAATCATCGGCTACCTTCATTTGTCATTAGTTTCGGCCACATTTTTGGACGAATGCATCATGCTCATGTCTCTGTCGCCACTACAGCTCACACATTCAAGTTACATATGCTAATCCTACCTACTGCATTAATCCTGAGCATTCCATTCCTATTCAGATTTGTGTGGCCAGAAGAAGATCAGGTCTAAGTTTGCATCGGATATCTATATTCCTTTCAGGCTCAGAACCTACTTATAAGGTTACTTCACTTTGCTTCAGTTTGATACTATGCCAACCCATGTAAACTAACTTCAGTTTAATTTACAGTTGTACTACATTTAATCTTACTTCACTCAATCTGTTTCAAGTGGATTTAGTTTGCTTTTAGTTCAGGACTGATTCAGTTTCATTCAACCGGTTTAGGTTGCATTTTATTTCAGCATACCCAACCAGTTTAAGCCGTGTCAACTGTTAGGATCATTTTATTTCAGCATACCTAACCATTTACTTCCAACGCGGCCCGGCACTTCCTACTGTCTCTTATATCTTTTTTACTTTCAGAAAATTTATGTTTAAAGACTTGGTTGTAGTAAATTTACATCATAGTAAATGATGTATGAGGTTTAAGCCCTTTAGAATGTAAATAATATGATCTAAACTATTTTCAAATGCAAGATAATTGAATCTGACATCGAATATTATACTATGCAAGTAGCATAAACAAATTCAAATTTGCATAGTATTATAATTAAACACTAAGATTAGTTCTATAATCGTATCCAAGAGCAACTTAGGACCAGTGCATCTCATTGTAGTACCCAGACTTCCGTTATCCAAGAGAAACCATAGATCTAATTGAACAGGGGAATTAGAATACGAAGTGTGTAGAGAGTCGTATAATATACAAGAGGATACAGGTTGCTCTGCTGATGTGAATGGGCCGTGTAACCAGTTTATTATTTTACTTATGTACGCTGCTATAGTATATGCACCAACATACTCTTTGTTACATGGTATTACAGAAATAAAAATAAAACTTCATTATACATTAGAATTTGCATCATTTCTATTTCTGGACAGTAAATAGAGTATGATTCTACCATTCAGGCACATTATTCCCATAAGTCAACAACTAAGTCTGGACAACATGTGTAGTATTGCTTGTCGAGAAATGATAATTTGATAGTCCAAATTATCCTTACTTTTAGCAACTTTAGTACTCCACTTATTAACTGGACCATCTAAGGAAAACTAGCATGCATGTTAAAAAAACAAGCTTTGAAACCGATGAACTTTCTTAAAGTAGCCAACTCATGTGATTTTTATAACAAAACAATAAGGAAAAACAAATATTGTGTAGACCTGTAAACCAAATCCAGCATTGATGTACAATTTGTAAGCCCCCATCTTCCTTGCAGAAACAGCTTCATAATTCTCCTTCCTTCTCCACTTTGCTCTTATGTTTCCACTCCACTGCTTCCTATAGTTATACAATTACAAGCAGTGCATGCATGGCTGGCTGGAGATTATCCTTAAAAATAATTTTTTTTTATTTTACTTTTCAGAAGAAAAAACCATTAAGAAAGGGAAATAAAGTAATTTAAAAGTACCATATTTTTACCAACCTCTACTGATCACTACATTGTTCTGCATTTGGATGATCATCACCACCATTACTTGCAATAACTTGTGCAAGACTTGGATCATCTGTTCCATGAAAGCAAAGAAAACTATAAAAATAATAATATAGTTTAATGGAACTGAATTTAAGTACAAGAAGCATTCGGCGACGTACTGTATAATTACAGCTTTATGCAGTTTCATCTTCAGGCTCATATATTTGTCTTCTCAACAACTTAGGATATCCATCTTTTAGTTCAGTCCTGAATGATCGATCCATGGACAAACTGGAATATCGATCATTTATTCCAAGCATCGATAAATCATTGTGTCCGAAAAAAATTAGCATATTCATTGTCTAGTTCGAGAACTGACGTTTGATTTCTTGAGGAACTAGAATAATCATATCCTCTTGGTATTGCCAGAGTCATACTAGATGTTATAAACATTTACCAAATAAATAATAACCCAACAAATATAAATGATTGATGATACGACTCTGTTGAAGAATCTCACTTGTGTAGGTTTCAGGATCATACAGTACGCTTTCAAATTGATGTCTATGCTTACTGCGTGGTTTTACTTGTGTAGGTTTCAGGATCATACAGTAGGACCATATCATAGTTATGAAATTCAATATCAAGGTCCAGTGGCTATCAATACAGCTAAAATACAAGCAGTTTACAAATAATCTCTATAGAGGGAACCGAATATTCCTAAATCAGGAGCTGAAGCACTGCCTGGTGAATCAGAATATTCATCACTAGAATATCCCAGTGCGGACGCTGGAGCACTACCTGGATAATCAGAACTTTCTCTATTAGAATATCCTGGTGTAGAAGCTAGAGCACTGCCTAAAGAATTAGAGTGTTCTCCATCGGAATAACCTAGTGCAGAAGCTGGAGAACTCTCAGGAGAACCATAAATTTTGTCATAATATCCGTGCAGATGCTGGAGCCATATCAGGTGATAGACTAAAGTCTTCACCGGAATATTCTGATAAAGGAGCAGGAGCATTAACAGGCGGTGAATAGGGATTGAAATATCCGGGTGCATTAGCTGGTGCATATAATAGGTGGATGAATCAGATACTTTGTTGGAGTATTCTGAATCTGAAGCGGGTGCGCCATTAGGAGAAAGTATGGATGTTCTTCGAGTAATTTGTAAGTCATCAGATGATGATGGATCGGGCGTTGAACCTGAACTCATGAGCTTGGTCATGGTACGGGTTAGGTTCGAATTACCCGCATGGCATAAGTCTAGAAGATGCACACCTGTATAAATCATTCAATTTATTAGTTCATTTACCATTAGACTAATAGCACGATGTAGATGCTTCAAGTATTAATTTGTGATTGCTTAATTCAATTATTCATTAGTTCTATTTATCTTGATCACTAGCCAAACCACATGGATCAGTGGATATATTGATTATTTTTTCCAATGGTGGATCCAGGATTTTTACCCAAATAAGGCTACAATTTAAAAAATAACTCACGATTAAATCTGTAAATAATAAACAAGAAATTACTGTGCCTAAATCCGTTTCTTGTAATAGCACAACAAAACATACCCAACAATACTAATGTGCATAAATCTATTTCTTGCAACATTATAGAATTTTCATTACATCGCCTTAAAAAGTTTGTAAATTTGGTATTACCAATTTCATCATCATTTAAACTATCCCTGAACAATAGAATATCATTATCAAACCTATTTTCTGATACCGTATTTAAAGCATCATAACCATTAGATAAGGCAACTGCAGAGTTTTAAATTTGTAGATTCGACCTTCTTACTGACATCAATAATACTACCCTTATCTTCCATAGTCTCTAACAGCAGCAATGCAGGATCAAAATATATTGAATCTGAATGTAATTTGATAGAGTTGAATGTTTTTTTTTAGCCAAGAAATCCACCTGTGTCTCACATGAACACTTCAAATTTTTACCTAACATTCTGACTTTTGAAGACCCGCTGACTGAAGTCCAACCATTTTTTCTCAAATTCCTTATCTTGATAGTATTGTTTCACTTCCTTATCTCTTTCATTTGATTCACATCCATTATTTTATGCAGTATTACAATCAAAATGCCAATACAATTAATTAAAGAGATGACTGGTCTCGTCATTTTCATCCACACAGCAATCAAAAAATAAACTTCTTAAATTTAAGAGTTCTAGAACAAAATAGTAGTGATGATTAGCTTTACTCAATGGCTTTGGAAGGGGAGGCTTTGAATATAATAACAGATTTGAACCCATCGAACATTACATCTTCTTGTGACCTAAGAATAATTAATTTTATAAAACTTGTTTAATTTTAACAAAACTTAGTTAATTTTATTAACTTTCTTAACTTAGTTAATTTATTAGGAGTATTATTATTAAAGCTTGGTTAACTTAATTATATTGTTATTATTATTATAAAGTTAGTTAATTCGTCATCGTCATCATTATTATTTATAAAACTTTGTTAAATTAGTTATATTAACATCATTTATAAAATTTAGTTGACTTAAACTTGGTTAATTTTATAAAACTTGTTTAATTTAAAAAAAACTTAATTAGTATTTATTAACTTGGTTAACATAGTTAATTGATAATATTATAAATATTTAAACTCGGTTAACTTAATTATATTATTATTATAGATTGTGTATTGGGAAAGATACTAGCAGATGTTGGTGATGAATTACAAAGATTTACCATAAGTTGTTTGATTATTATTAGTGAATCTGTTTCCAGCATGCAAGGTCACCGTTTGGTGCACAAACACAGAATATAAATAATTCACAATAGTTCAGTCATTATCAAACCATTTACACGCACTCTGTCCAATTGAAAGCTGTGAGGCTAAACTTGGCTTACCATGTTACTTGGATAACTTTACAATGATTAAAATTGAATATAAGGTCATCTTGTGAACATATTTACGTTTTTATCTTTCATTTGGTTTACACATTTAGCTATCTATATAAGTTTTGAGGTTAGGATGCTAAACAGTAGCGGCAAGAAAAAGAAAAGAAAAGAAAAAAAAAAGAACATTTGAACCTTCTTCTGGTTTTCTTTGTTTTTGTTTTGATTTATTCAAACTTTCATATACTTAACTGGAACATATAAATGAAATATGCAACACATTTTTTTGAGTAGTTTAAGTCATCACAAGGTTTTTAACTTGAACACAAGTTTAGAAATTGATCCAAGTTTAGACAAGCAACTAATAAATTTGTTTAGCAAAGATGTTTGTAACTACTCCAAGTCTCCAGACCAAGCTATCTTCATTTAACACCGGATAAGTTATTTTAAGTGATAATAACAGCAACATACTCGTTGACAACTATAATATAGAGGGAACTATAAACATTAAAATATTTAGGACAACGAATAGGAAATGTTATCATTTCACTAATAGATGCACATCATATGTGCTAATAGTAATAAAACAAGGATCAGAAACCAATTGTTACACACAATAACCACGTCGAGGACATTGCAGTGACCGATTTTGTTCTGTGCACAGAAGAATGAACAAAATGTAATAATAACTACAAGATAATCAACCAAAAGATTGTAAGAATACGTAACAAAATAATATCTATATTTTAGAACGGACATGGAGATTTACCTCAAAACCGACCAACGACATTTATGCTTCAAATACTGATGCATATATTAAGGTTTAATGGATAAACTGTGGAAGTGTAGACAATACTTTCAGGTCTGCGAAATTAAGAAAAAAAACATAATAGTCAAAGTTGAAACCAAAAACCTTCTTTTCTCTGTTTATTCAATGGTCATAACATGTTTACTGCTTTTTCAACCTGATGCATGCAAAGAAAAGTCTAATTTTTTTGAAATAATAGATCTACAAAATCAAAGCAATAACTTATGCAATTAAGTCACAGCTTGTGTAGACCTTTTCGACTTCAACTAAACCATTATATAAACAAAACATATATCTGACAATAAGAAAATGATTTAACAAAATATTACATTCATGAGGCTAGGTAACAATATAAGAGCTTATTCGTTATTAAAAAACCATCATAGAAATAGCATGTTCTTCAATAGGTTAAAGATTAATTACTTTTTCCTATTATAATATCTTAAATTAACTTAATAAAGAGTTCATAGATCACTAAAATGTAAAAATCGAATAGATACTTTAGGCAAAAGTCAGTTTCTTCCTCAATGTAGTGGCTTCTTTTCACTTATGACCATTTACTATAACCTTTTATTTATTTTCTTATTTTCAAGATCTTGATAATAATAATAATAATAATTCAATTTTACAAGTTTCTCTTTTAATATTGTATATACATAAACATGCTCTTGATTAAACACATGGGAATAAGTAAGATAAGTAAAAAGCATCTACGACAAATACCTAAAATCGAAATCACTAACTGAGATATTAAGTGGAATAAGATTTAAAAGTAATTGGGTTCAAACATCAAACGATTTAATAGTAATCAAATTCAGTAGAATTGGATTTAATATTCAATAAAGCAGAAGAGATGTTACATGTAAGAACGTTGAAATAGAACCATGGTATCAAATCGATAGTTTTATGTGCTTTTCCATGCTGGCAAGGGTTTCGATCTAGTTTTCCAAGGCGCTTTTCTATGCTGGGATGATGTCAGAGAAGCCTTGAATCAAGCGAGAGAGAATTTACGATGAACTAGGTCGAAGAGAATTCTGCTAAGATGAAAAGACGAAAAGGAAATTTTCAAGGGAAATGGTAATTTTTTCTAAAGTACCGTGGATTGGGGAAAACGTGACAAAACAAAATTTTGGAAGCCGTGAAATTTTTACAAATGCGGGATGGCGGGGTAATATTTGGTTAAGGGTAAAATCTTATTACTTGCACTTAGCGATTAAACGCTACCATTTAATGCAACCAATGGTAGATTTTCTTGTAGTGAGCCCTTGCACTTCACTTCTCCATCTTCGAATCCAAATTCTTGTTTTCCATACGAAAACGTTCAAACCAGATCGAAGTGGTTTTCGAAAAATAAATCCCGATCCTGGTCACTTCGAAACGATCAATGCATTGGTATAGTCGGTTAAATAACTATCAATTAACATTCACAAACATCCATCAATCATAAATAATTTCCCCAAATTATTATTTAACCTCAAAATATCTTCGCAAGATATATTTCCATTTTCACTCCTTTTGAAAACAGTTTTCAAGCCATACTCTTCTCATGGAATGAATTCCCAAATATTTATTTCCACTGAAAACACTAAGCACAAAAACTTTAGATTTTGAAAATAATTTAAAAACACTTTATTATAAAATATACTTTAACATTTAAATTGAAAACTACTTCAATACTTTATTAAAATATATACTTTAAGGAATATTTAAAATGAGGTTACTTTATAAAATATAAAACTAGATTTTCTCTTTTTAAAACAAAATACCAAGTCACCTTAAAATAATACTACGATAATAGATTTGAAAAATATTTACTTTAGAATTTTAAACGTTTAGAAATAATAAATTTTCTAAAACATGCTTTTTAAAACAACATAACTTATATTTAAGAATTTACTTTGAAAACGTACTTGGCTATTCAAGGAAATATACTTTTCTTCACACCCTTTAAAAATAAATCACTATTTATTTTTAGACAAATTTTCTCATTCCTTTAATAAATTTTCACCGTGAATTTATCCTTCCAAATATCCACTGATATATTACTTCACTTTTATAAACCCAGTTTATAAATTCCAAAGTCCCACTTCTCTTTTAAAGTTCCAACTTCAACCACTTAAATCAATTTTCAAATTGATTTCCAATTTACTCCATGTTGAAATAAATTCCTTTACTTACTCATTTTTCCCCAAAATCCACTAGCTTCCGATTTTATTTCTTCGTTTTGATTTTAAATCTTTTAATTGAAACATACCAATTTCAGATTTTCCAAATTTCTTCTTTACTCTTTTAAATAAATTTTAAACCTTGAATTTTAAATAAATTCTTTCATTCCTTTGAATAACATCACTTAAGTTGTAAAATTCATTATTTTCCCTTTTTATTCAAATCCCCTTTCCCATACTTGGAATTTATTTATTAGAATTTTAAAATCACCTTTTATTCTTTTCCAGTTCATTCTTTAATTTATTCATTTCTCTATAATTATTTAACTTAAAAATTCCCTCTTTTATTTTCTTTCAAAAATCCAATTCTATATATATTCTGATAACTCGGTGAACCGAAATATATTCAAGCAAACCATAACATTCAATATTCCAAATATAATTCATCACAGAATATCAAATATTCATAACACATAATATTAAATAATTTTGAGGAATCCAGTTGGATCCCTCCAACCTGTTTCCCTGCATCCACAGATGTTAGCACAATATAAAATACCAATTCCATTTTAAGGTGGAATATCACGATATATGGGATTAATATAATATCATCCGCCATTATGCGGCGCATAGAGTCTTATCCGCTATATAATGCGGAAAATCAATCATTCCAATATATACTATATACTACTGTATATAATATGACACATCAATCAATTCAATCATCCAACCAATTATTTAAATTTAACCATTTAAATTTAAATTAAAACCCAGATGAGTGAGATTAACTCGCCTTTGATTTTTAGTTTGCAATCTGATCCATACCGACTTGATCCTCCATAATTTTAGACCTTGTATAGCATTATATGATTTATTAATATTTGAACTAATCGAATAATCAATTTGAATTTTTAAATAGATTCGATTATCCAATAATTTATCTTAAACTAATTTTCCTAAAATAAATAAATTTTTAACAACTAGAATAATTATATAAGTTAATAAAACAAGTTAATCCCACAATCCATTCTTTTTAAATAATCTAATAAGTTTAAAATGTGCATATGTATATTCTTCTATATTTATTCATTCTTGAAACTACATACACTAAAAATAAAATCTATTTTTTTATAAACTTTCAGCATCTAAAATTTCTATTTATATATATATAAAATTTCAAAATTTTTCTCTATATATATTTTTTATCTGTTTACCTATAATTAAAATAGGCATGTATATATATATATATCGGCATTTATATTATACTTCCCTTTAGTGTAAACATACCTATATATATAACCCTTAAAATTGAAATAAGAATTTGTTTTATATCTTACTAAACATTTGAAAAACTTGTCTATCTATATATATTTTCTTTAACCTGTATATATTTATTAATTGAATTAAACAAAACTACAAATACCTCGCTGCCAATTTCCCTCGCGAGCTCGATTTCACCTTCCAAACATTTCCCATGTCATAGAAATCATGCCGTAATCACCGAGTTCTCTCCACCTTCCAGGTCGCGAGCCCCCATCGGCTTCCTTCATGTGTTGCTGCGATTTCATGTGCTCACGCAACTATCTTAGAATCCATGACGAATGGCACGTTCGCCCTCCCCAGTCGTGCTTGCTCGAGATTAGGGTGTCACCCCTCCCCCTTCCCATCGCGACCGAAACTTATGCGATCGAAACCCTAAATCGCGAGCACTAGCTTGCTGCTTCCTCTTCTGCCGTCGCTCGAAACTCATTCGAATTGCCTCATTTTTTATTTACAGAAGCGAATTTCGATTGTGGATTCTGAAGGAAAGAGGGATCCGTTAATCTGATTTCGAGCCGTGATATTTGAAGAGGGATGTAAAGAAACGTATGCGATTTTATGAGTGAGGAGGGGGGTCTTGAGAGTTCAGAAGATTTGAAATTGATAAGGAAAAAGGAGACATGATTTGAAGATGGAGATGGCATGTTTGAAGGGACAAAGGGTAGCCACGATTTGAAAGAATGTGGGCTGATGTTTTCGCCCGATTAAATTTTGATTATATATATATATATGTATGTATGTATGTATAATATAAACCAAAATATCATTAATTTTTTTTCGTAACTTAATACTCCGAACCCTTATCGAGGTATGCCACCAGGCGTTTATAATGCTAAACCCCTATTGCGAACACAAAGGAGAAGGTTTCCAGTCCTAATTCAATCGTATGGAGAAGATAGCTTTTTGGACCCAGTTATTAAATTGAATTTTCAATATTTCAAGGCGTTTACATCTCAAATGCTCACACGGTAACCCCAAGCGCTATGAAATTTGAAATCCGGTAATAATACAATATTTTGGATCCAATGGAACTGGTTTTTTCGAATTCCGAGACTGTGCCTTGGAAAGCTATTGTTAAATTCAATTTAAATGATATATTATTAAAACTGAACAAATCACTGTTAAATTCAATTTTGAAACTTCTATTATCCTCAGTGCTATCAATATAAATTTTACAAGCCTTCAAATTATTTTTAACAGGCTTACAACTCCAGATTCAACATTTTACCCAACTACAAATTATTTAATTCAATAAATTCAATCGCCAAATTCAAACTGACATTTGAAATCTAAGTTAAACTATCTTGCAAATAGAACCACAACGCCGATCGACAACCAAGGCTGAACCACAACACCGATCCACTTTGCCTTGCCACCGTGACCTCACCACAATGCCGAGCCACCCTGACCTCACCACAATGCCGAGCGAACCTGACCGAAAAACCACTAAGGCCGAGCATCCAAAGCCGAACCACCAAAAATGACTCGAAGCTCGACCAACTATGACTCGAAGCAAATCGAGGACAACTCGAGACATGTCGAAACTTAAGCTTCAAGTATCTAATAACCTTCATCCATCGGCCATACTGAATCCTGGCTATTTAACCGTGTTTATTATTCATGATTGATCATCCATCGATCGAGTTGATTAAACTCGTCATAAACCAGCTTCAACAAACGAGAAGTCGATTTATTTAAATCCATCTGTTTGCGGCCTTCCCAAAAGGCGGGTTAACACTTGCACCCCAAAACACGCCTTGCTATTGGAAGGTGTGTTTTGAATAGCCTCAATTCCGATATCAGAAGTCCATATTCCATTCATAACCATACTATTAAATCCATGATTCATGCCATCCTATCCAAGTGCCATCGCCACATTCTTATCCAAACCTATAATTGCTCTGATTCGATATCCGATTCTGAATACAATGACCAAACCCTGAGCAAATTCCATAGCCATCCGAACCCGTCAACCAAGTTTTAATCCATCAATAAAAAATAGCTAAATCTATGACCTTTCTAGGTCAATATCTAAATTCGAGACCGCTCCCGGCCCTTTGTCAAATCCAGGACCTCACCAGGTCTATCTATCCTAAGTCAAAATCCGAATCCTTTACCTCTTCGGGATTAACTTTGAATCTGTATACCTCATCGGGTCGTGTTATCCTGTTCCAGCCTCGACTCTACGGTCAAGGGCTTGTACGTTCTCCTGCCTCGGCTCTCTGGCCGACGACTTTCATATTTTCTGACCGAGGACCTCTCTGGCCTTGGCTCTCCGACCGAGGACTTCTTATATTCTCCGGCCTCGGCTCTCCGGCCAAGGACTTCTTATATTCTCTGGTCTCGGCTCTCCGGCCAAGGACTTTTATATTCTCCGGGCTCGGCTTTCTGGCCAAGGACTTTTATATTCTCCGGCATCGTCTCTCCAGCTAAGGACTTCTTATATTCTCCGGCCTCGACTCTCCGGTCAAGGACTTTCATATTCTGCGGCCTCGACTCTCCAGCCAAGGACTTTCATATTCTCTGGCCTTGGCTCTCCTGCCGTGTAACAGCCAGCAAATCCGTACCCCTTTGAGCCGACATTATTCTCCAATAGTTCAACTCAAAGTGGATGGAAATATGAACCATTAGGGTTAAAGAAGAAAGAGGTAGAAGAAGAAATAGGAAACAACATCAGAATCTCACAAATGCAGCGGAACAATATATAATAGATAAATGACTGATCTTTATACAGAAAGAACTATATATGTTTTATACATTACATCATCAGAGTACAACACAATAAATAGCAAAATACTGCACAGTTATAATAACTTGTCCACACAAAGCTCAACATGCAGTATTCCATACACATCGAAAATAAGTCAAATACGTGTGATACGTCTCGCCATCCAGCGCAACCCCTGAGCTCCATAATAGTCCATCCAGTATCCGTGCTCTATAATACTTGGTCTGACCTAAGCATTATAGTAAAATAACACCCGAGTCGGTCTGGAAAACCAGTGTAAGAAAACACGCTCAATTGGATTATTAAAGTTTTCAAAATCCTTTGAAATCAAAGGTATCTCGTAAGACCACGCCACAACTAAACATGTCGGGTTTTACCTTGCGATAACCAAAACATTTTTATCAAATCCATCTGATATTATAATAGTGTCTATAGAAAGTAAAATAGAATCTAGATGAAATGCTTACATCTCACATTTCAGCAATAGTTGTGTACAATCAAAACCATACAGGCGCTTATTGGAAATTGGATTCCATACAATGGCAAGGCTATTGGTGTACTGCCTGCCACAGTACCTGGTTTAGATCAAAGTACCGAGGATCCCTCCGGATCCCCTACAACACAAGACCGGAGCTACCTCTTACTGGATAGTCCGAATAAGATCATCCTACGGTTGGGATCAAAAACCGCCCATACAGCCGAATAAAAAGGGACATCTAGACAGGGATGACCTTACCCTTATTGATTGCTAGCCACTTAACCTTGCTACACCTCCTCTATTTAGCCATTCTCGGTTGATGAGGCTTAAGGCTATGCGTTATCTTTTTAGCACACATACACTTAGAATTCTCATCGTCCCTTTAACGATGTCCTAATAACATTCGTCCATACACGTTCGTTCCCAGTCCGAACGGAACCGAAGGCACAACTCCTACTACATCCATTTTGGAATCACCCTTAGGATTAGTAGCGATTAGCCCTTGCACTTCACTGCTCCATCTTCGACTCCAAGCTCTTGTCTTCCTCACGAAAACTTCAAACAGGATCGAAGTGGTTTTCTAGAAATTAATCCCGATCCCAGTCTCTTCGAAACGATCAACGCATTGGCCAATATTGATAGTCGGTAATTTAATTATCATATAACATCCACAAACAACCATCAGGCCTTAATAATTTCCTAAATTATTTATTTCAAAATATCTTCGCAAGATATTTTTCTACATTTCAACCCTTTGAAAATAGTTTTCAAATCACTTTTGCTCTCGCGGAATAAATTTCCAACCAATTGTTTTATTTCCATAGAAATTCACCAAGTCTTTATACTTTAGATTTTTAAATAATTTAAATCACTTTATCCAAAAATATATATACTTTAAACACTTGAAATAAAAACTACTTAAAACACATTATTAAAATACTAGTTATGAAATTTTATAATAATTTATCATGTAAAACTTAAGCCAAAACAAATTTTAAAATAAAAGTTATTCTATAAGGTATAAATATTAATTCTTTTAAATCATAATACTAGTTAATCCTTTGAAATAATGTACTTATATAATTAACTTAATAAAAATTTACTTTTAAAAATTTTAAAACCACTAAATAATAATTTGTTTCTAAAAACATTCTTTTAAAACCACTTTAAAACTTTTAACTTATACTTAAAAATCTGCTTTGAAAACATTTTTGGCTTTTTAATAAAATACACTTTCCATTCCAAAATAGTCCATCTAATCAGTTAATAAATCCTTCTCGATTTATCCCCAATTTAATTTACTTCTAATTTAATTCACATACTCCATTTTAAAATAAATTCCTTTACTTACTCAATTTTATTTCAAAACCCATTAATTCCATATTCATTCCTTTATTGAGATTTGATGTGATGACCCGGAATTTTTGAGCATTTGAAATCGAGATATTTAATTGATTTTAAATATTTAAAAGTTAATTTTTAACTTGAATTCAAATATCGCTATTTATTCGATAATTAAATAATTGAATTTATAATTGGAAGTTGGGTAAAATATTGAATCTGGAGTTTTAAGCCTATTAAAAATAATTTAAAGGCTTGCAAAATTTATATTGATAATACTGAAGATAGTAAAGGTGTTTAAATTTGATTCGGAATGTGTTTTGTTAGGTTTTGTAATTTCATCGTTTAAATTGAATTTAAAATAGCCTTTCGAGGCACGGCCTTAGAATTTGATGAAACCAGTTCCGTTGGATCCGTAATAGTTTATTATTATCGGATTTCAAATTTCGTAGGGTTTGGAGTTGTTGTGTGAGCATTCGATGTATAGACGCGTTGAAATTTATATCGAAAATTCAATATAATAACTGGTCTAAAAGCTATCTTTTCCATACGATCGAATTAGACCTCGAAACCTTTTCCATTGCGTTTCGGAATAGTGGTATAACCTTACAAACGCCTAGCGACACGCCCTGATAGGATTTTGAAATTTTGGGTTGCTTTTGAATATGAATTTAAATATAATATAAAATATATAAGGTGTTTAGACCAGGCAACCTTCAGTTAAAAATATGTCACACCAGTGTTTTTCCTTCCACCTCAGAAGCACTGTAGCAAGTTGGTCTGAACACGTTACACATAATCACGTGCATCAACATTTTTCTAAATTCAAAAGGACATTATACATAACCGAAGAAGATAAGAAAGGGGGCTACTTCGTTTTTAATAAATCGCCTAACCCTTTCTTCTATAAAAAAATCAAACAATGCCGAAATCGTGGAAGCCTTCTCAAAATTAATTGTGCCGACGTCTTCTCGTTCGAGATTGTGAAGCCGAGATTCAACTCAAGCTCGGAAGCGATTTTGTGGGTCGCGATTTAGGGCAGTGGGGGGTTGCTTCGCTGGAGCACATGGGCGCCACAGTTCGTGGAAATTTGGGTGTTCGAGCGCGAGCATGAAGCAGAGTCGATCGGCGGTGAGCTTCAGCGTGGTTTGGCAGTGGTGGAGCGAGTTCTCGATGACGTGCGCGTGGAACTAGGGCTGTGAAGTATTCGTTTTTCCCTTCTCTCGATTTAACTTGATTAGTGATACAAATTCAGGGTTAAATTATGTATATATAAATAGGATTTTGGTAGAAGATAGAAGTTTTAAAATTTATTGTTTTTGAAAACAGACAATTTATTTTTGTATGAATAAAATTTGAAAATAAAAAAAAGGGTTTTAAAATGTTGAATCAGTTATGCATATATATTTATATAGACAATAAGGTAATTTCATAATATATGGATGAAAACAGTTAACTTTTTTATTATTAATATAATTGTTTGAGTAATTAAGATATATATATATATATATGTAGTTTCGGAAGGGAATAAGTTTACATATTTTCAACTTACCAGTTTATATTTAAAATAATGAATTATGTGATTAACCAGTCAATTAATTTATTTAATTATTTTGATTAATAAAAAGTATTCGAAAGGAAATTAGTTTGAATTAAATTATAAAATGTTATAGAATGTTCGATTACCTCAAATGTTAATAAACCATATAAATTTTTATTCAAGGTCAAATATTAGGAAAACCAAGGCAATATTGAAGTGGACTGCAAATGAAAAAAATCAAAGGTGAGTTAATCTCACTCAGCTGAATTTTTAATTTAAATTTAAATAGTTAAATTTAAGTAATTGGTTGATTGATTGATTGGATTGGATGTGCAATATTATATATAGTAGTATATAATATATCTTGGAATGTTTGATTCCTGCATTAATTAGCGGATGATTTTATATTTAAAACCCATATACCGTGATATTCCACTTCAAAGTGGAATTGGTATTTTATGTTGTGCTAACGTCTGTGGATGCAAGGAGACAGGTTGGACGGATCCAACTGGATCCCTCAACATTTATTTAAATTATCTAATATTCTCTGTGTGATTATTTGATATTCTATGACGAATTATGTTGGAATATTGAATGATATGGTTTGATTGAATATATTTGGGTATAATGAGTTACCAAAAATATATAAATTGGATTTTGGAAAGAAAATAAAAGAAGTGAATTTGTAAGCGAGATAACTATAGAAAATTGGAATAAATTAAGAATGAATTGAAGAAAAGGAAGTAATATTAAAATGCTAATAAATAACTTGGAGTATGAAAGGAAAAAAATTTCTGAATAAACAGAAATTAATGAATTGTACACTTAAGTGATATCAATTAAAGGAATAAGGAATTATTTTTAAAATTCAAAATTTAAATTTATTTAAAAGGATAAAGAAGTAATTTGAGAAATCTAACATTGGTATTTTCAGTTAAAAATATTCATAAATCATAATTTAAGAATTTAAATCTGAAATTTATGGATTTTGGAATAAATGGGGTAAATTGGAAATTAATTTGGAAATTGATTCAAGTGTTAGAAATTGGAAATTTAAAAAAGGATGTGAAGAGAAGTATATTTCTCTAGATAGCCAAGTACGTTCAAAGTAAATTTTTAAATATAAGATAAAGGTTTAATGTTTTTCTTAAAGGTATGTTTTAGGAAATTTATTATTTCTAAATATCTAAATTCTAACGTAAATATTTTTCAAATCTATTATCGAAGTAATTATTTAAAAGGTGACTTAGTATGTTGTTTTAAAGGTGAAAACCTAGTTTTATATTTATAAAGTAACCTTATTTTCAAATATTCATATAATATGTATTTTTTATAAATTATTGAAGTAGTTTAACTTAAATGTTTTTAAAGTATATGTCAAAGTAAAGAGTTTTAAATTATTTTAAAACAAAATCTAAATTTTGTGCTTGGTGATTCCAGTGGAGATAGAAAATACTTGAAATTTATTCTGTGAAAGGAAGATAGTTTGAAACTGTTTTCAAAGGGTTTGAAAATGGAAATATATCTTGTGAAGATATTTTGAGGTAAATAAATAATTTAGGAAAATTATTTATTGGTTGATGGTTGTTTGTGAATATTAATTGATAGTTAAATAACCGACTATCAATATTGGCCAAATGCGTTGATCATTTCGAACAGACCGGGATCGAGATTTATTTCTCGAAAACCACTTCGATCTGGTTTGTACGTTTCGTGGGAAACGAGTTTGGATTCGAAGATGGAGCAGCGAAGTGCAAGGGCTAGTCGCTACTAATCCTAAGGATATTTCCAAAAAGGATGTAGTAGGAATAGTGCCTTCGGTTCCGTTCGAACCCGGGACGGACTTGTATGGATGAATGCTTTCGGAACATCGTCAGGTGGACGATGGGCATTCTAAGGGATATGTTCGAAAAAGGTAACACTTAGCCTCAAGCCTCATCAGCCGGGAATGACTAAAAATCAGGGGTTATGCAGCAAGGCTAGGTGGGTAGCACCCATTTCAGGGTGAGGTCATCCCTGTCTAGATGTCCCTTTTTATTTCGGCTTAGTGGGCGGTTCCTAATCCCAACCGTAGGGTGATCTTGCTCGGGATTGTCCAGTAAGGGATGGTTCCGGCCTTGTGTTGCAGGGGAGTTAGGGTCGTTCCTCGGTACTGTGATGTAGGTCACGTACCGTGACAAGTGGTACCCCAGTGCCTAGTCATTAGTTGGAAATCCATTCTCCCTACGCGCCTTTTACGAGTTTTGTTTGTATTGCCCACTCTGTGGCTAGTAGCTGGAATTTAATCGTGTAAAAATTTCAGCTATTTTATAAGTATTTGTGTATAGACCCTATTATAATATTAGAGGATTTTAATAAAAAGTGTTTTAGCTATCGTAAGGTAAAAACCCGACATGTTTATTTGTGGCATGGTCTTACGAGACGCTTTTGTTTTCAAAAGGATTTTTGAAACTTTAATAATCAATTTGAGTGTGATTTCTCATGCTGGTATTCTAGACTAACTCGGTTGTTATTTAACTATAATGCTTGGGTCAGACCGAGTATTATAGGATACAGGATTTGATGCTATAGAGCTCAGAAGACGAGCTGGATGACGATGCATATTTTCGTACTTGTTTTATATATATTCCGCTGTGTTGAGTAGCTGTGTATCCAGTTGTATGTTATTGATGTTGTTGAACTCTGATGATGATGTATGTATAAAACAGATATATATTTGTTTTTGCATAAAGATCATTTATTATCTATTATATTTTATTCCGCTACGATGGTTAGATACTGATGGTGTTTCCTATTTTCTTCTTCTACCTCTTCTTCTTTAACCCTAATGGTTCGTATTTCTATTCAACTTGAGTTGATGGATGTGGAATAGTGTTGACTCAAGGGGTATGGATTTGCGGGTCGTTGCACTTGGTATCAGAGCTTAGCTTGGTGATAACCTTGGCTCCGGTGGGAATTACTCATTTAAATTAGAGTCCTAGTACTCTAGAATGAGTTTGAGCATATTAATAGATGAGCGCGTATTTGTTAGTGAATATAAATTGTTTTAATATTGTGTTGATTGATTTATTGAGTGGCATATGAACCTTCGTCGGCACAGTTTGGACAACTATATCGAAGGGGTTTCTAAACTCTTGAATAGAACAGTTTGACACAGTATTTTTTTAAATGTGGGTGAATGAAATAATTTTACCCAAAAATATATTTGATATAAATAAAAGTTTTTTTAAACTATTTTAGCTAATATATGGTTGCTTGGATGTTAGAAATGATAATGTTAAATTATTATCATTGTTGTGTAATAATTTAACTAAAAATTGAAATATAACCAAAGGTTAAGGAAATAAATTCATTATAAAATGAAACTGATAAATATGAATTATAAATGTAATTTATAAATTGAAATATAATCAAATGAGAATTTGTATGAGCATAAACTATGCAAATGAATTATGGTTAAAATTGATTTAAGCAGGATTTGGAAATTTAAAAATCCCGGAGATCTTGGAAGTGTTTGTCAAAGAGTTTTGAAGATAAATAATTGCATTATTGTTTTAGAGATATTTCTGGAAATTTTTTTTTAAATAGATTTTGAAAGTGATATAGCATTGAAATCACTTGGATTATTGGGAAATAATTCTGATGATGACGGTCGCATCATCAGTACTCATTTTCGAATTTCTAAGTGACGGATTGTTGCCAAAAAAATTGATTTGTACAGAAGAACAAGTTTTGTTTGTGAAATTTCAAAGGAAATTTGTTGGGGATTTCAAAATGATTGAAACCAAAAGTCGGATGTTTAAAAAATCCCGATGAAATAGGTTGTAAGCTTATAAATTGAGATAATTTTTAAATCAGGAAGGAAATATAAGCTTTAAATGTTGAAAATTTAAATTTAAAGTGAAAAGTTAAAAATGAAATTAACTTGGATTGGGAAATAAAATTTAACTGGATTAAAATTAATTGAATTAGACTGAATATAATATCCAGTTGTATTCGAATTAAGTTGAAATCGAATTGAGTTAAACAAATCCGAGTTAAAATAAAATTGAATTGTAATAAAAAATTCTGTTGAGTTATGGAATGGAATTAGATCCTTACTTTAAATTAATGGAAGTAAGTTAGACTGAAATAAATAAATTAGGATAACTAATAAAAGAATTAAAAATGCATGGAATAAAAATATGCTTGGGTTATAAATAAGCGTAAGGCTCGAGTTAAAATAAAAGATGAATATATTTAAGCCTAAAATAAATGGAAATGTGTGGAATAATAAGTTGTGCCTTATAAAATTGGGAAATGGAATACAAAATCCAAAATAAATATTATTTGATGTTTTGGAAATAAAACAAAGATCCAAACTTGAATTATAAAATAAATCAAACTTAAGAAAATTAAATGAAATGATTTTTTTTTAGATTAAAAATCAAGTGTTGAACTATAAATAGGGGAGAACTAATTTGATAATAAATTAGTTAATGAAATGTGTAAATGGAATTCAATGTAGTTAAATAGAAGCTGAATTGTAAGCTAATAATGAAGTTTGGAAATAAAACTCAAGTTATAAATCCAATTGGACTTGAATTGTTAGTGAAGTAAATATGATTGGAAATAGATTAAAGTAAGGATTGTTTTGGTTGCAAATAAAACCTAGATGAGTGGGAATAAAATTGAAAATGGCCTTGTAAGAAATTGAATGAATTGAATCTGAAAATTTAAATTTATAATAATTAATCAAATGAAATTGAATTGTGAGTTAATAAAATTGGATGGTAAATTAAAAAGTGAATGGTAGAATCAGAACTTGAGTTATAAATTAAAATTCGACTTGAAGTGTTAACAAATTAAATATAATTGAAACTGTTGCCAAATAAAAAGAAACCGGATTGAAGTGGTAATGGTTTGTATTATAAATAAGATCCAACTCGAATATAAATGAGTTAAGTATGTGCTTGGATATCGTTTTGATAAATTGAGAAGGTGAATTAAAATTAAATAGAATTTGATTAGATGAGAATCAAATGGAAGTGAACTTAAGTTTGAAGTGGAATAAATTGAGTAAATTAACTTAAGTTAAGAATAACTAGAAGCTCGACTACGAGTAAAAAATGGAAGACCATTAAATTAAAGCTTGGGTTGAATTAATTCGGAATTGGTTAGTAATATGCAAGTGAATGGATTCAAATTTAAAATGCAATGAAAATGGGAATTTATGGAATGTGAATAAATTTAAAAAAAAATATGAAATAGAATTATTGAGTCGGAATCAATGTAAATGAGTTATAAAACTTAAGTGCTTATTTATTCACATAGATATCATCAAATTGTATAGAATAAATCGTCCTTTGACGTGAACGGAAGAAATTAAAATTCTGTGACTTGATGGAAGTTAAATAAATTGATTTTGAAATCAATTGAATTGAATATGAGCTTGTTTGGATTAAAAATAAATTGAACATATTAAACCATTTAAAATTGAATGAAATGGCATATGAAATGGTTGAAAGCAGTTGAATTGGTTTTGCAAATCATATAAATTGCTTGTGGAAGTGGTCTAGAATGCATTTCTTTTAGAGTTGATGTGTTGTAGTTGTTTAAATAAGAGAAATGTTATAAATTTCATATATTTAGTACTTACATATTTAAATTGGGTAAGTACAGGTACCTGGAAGCCATTTGGCTGGATTTTGGGCACGCTAACTGCTAAATAAATAAGCCGCTTGCTTATAAATGCCAAATAAAGGTACGCCTACGCAATAAAAATAGGAAATATGAACTGTTTTTGTTTTTCCGACCGGGTGGGTCGATGTATACATATTTATATCTTTTGTCAAATTGCAAAAGCTCCTCCGTACAAATGAGACTCTACCAAAATTTTCTGAAAATTTTGAGAGTTAGAAATTTTTTGGAAAATTTTGTTAACGACAAACGTTTTCAAACTGGAAATTGAATTAGTAAATGAAACCAATTTATAATAATGACATGAATTAGTTATAAATGGGAAATAAAATTTCAATATTCAGAGTTGAAAATAATTTGAATTGGGATAGAAATGTGAGGACCAATTTGTATAAAAGTGGATATAAGCTAAAGTGGTGAAGTGAAAATAAATAAAGAAACATATAAAATGCTTATACTAAACTCAAGAAAGGAATGGAGAATTCTTGATTGGAAATTGATATTACAAATATATTCTAAGATTAATATTTGGGATGAATAGATATTGACATTGGTTAGGAAGTCAATAAAATGTTTTTGGAAAGTTGTGATTGGATATTAGTGCTAAGCAGGATACGCAGGTATTATAAAAGGAAAGGGAAAATTGGTTTTGATTTCAGAAGATAAATTTGAAATGCTCAACAAAAAGGTATGTGTTTAAAATTCTGTAAAATTTGATTGGGTATTTGGATCTAGCCACTTGGCTTTTGGTTTTCTTTTGGAATTTGGGAGCCCGTAGAGTCCTTTTGTAGTTGTACCGAGCTAGCTGCGCAGAGGAGACGCTGGCGAAATTTTTCGAAAATTTAGAGAGTTAGAAAATTCTTAAGAAATTTTTTTATAATTTAAATTTAAATTTGAATGGTTGAACAAGTAAAGTTATTTGAAAACTATGGAAGGTTTAGGGAAGTTAGTTGAAGTAATAGTGTGTCTTAATAAAAGATATGTGATGCCAAGTTGATAAAACTTTTTGGTTTTGGAAAATAGTAACGGGTATCACACCATTTTTCCTAACTAGTAATTTCGGAGACGAAATTCTTTTAAGGGGGAGGAATGTGACAACCTAGAATTTTTGAGCATTTGAAATCGGGATATTTAATTGATTTTAAATATTTAAAAGTTAATTTTTAACTTGAATCCAAATATCGCTATTTATTCGATAATTAAATAATTGAATTTATAATTGGAAGTTGGGTAAAATATTGAATCTGGAGTTTTAAGCCTATTAAAAATAATTTAAAGGCTTGTAAAATTTATATTGATAATACTGAAGATAGTAAAGGTGTTTAAATTTGATTTGGAAGTGTTTTGTTAGATTTTGAAATTTCATCGTTTAAATTGAATTTAAAATAGCCTTCCGAGGCACGGTCTCGGAATTCGACGAAACATGTTCCATTGGATCCGTAATGTTTATTATTATTGGATTTCAAATTTCGTAGGGTTTGGAGTTGTTGTGTGAGCATTCGATGTATAAACGCATTGAAATTTATATCGAAAATTCAATATAATAACTGGTCTAAAAGCTATCTTTTCCATACGATCGAATTAGACCTCAGAACCTTTTCCATTGCGTTCGGAATAGGGGTATAGCCTTATAAACGCCTGGCGGCATGCCTCGGTAGGAGTTTGAGATTTTGGGTTGCTTTTGAATTTAAATTTAATATAAAATATATAAGGTGTTTAGACCAGGCAACCTTCAGTTAAAAATATGTCACACCAGTGTTTTTCCTTTCACCTCGGAAGCACCGTAACAAGTTGGTCGGAACACGCTACACATAATCACGTGCATCAACATTTTTCCAAATTCGAAAAGACATTATACAGAACCAAAGAGGATAAGAAAGGGGGCTACATCGCTTTTAATAAATCGCCTAACCTTTTCTTCTGTAAAAGAAAAATCAAATAATGGCCGAAATCGTGGAAGCCTTCTCAAAATTAATTGTGCCGACGTCTTCTCGCTCGAGATTGTGAAACCGAGATTCAACTCAAGCTCGGAGGCGATTTTGTGGATCGTGATTTAGGGCAGTGGGGTTGCGTCGCTGGAGCACATGGGCGCCACAGTTCGTGGAAATTTGGGTGTTCGTGCACGAGCATGAAGCAGAGTCGATCAGCGGTGAGCTTCGGCGTGGTTTGGCAGTGATGGAGTGAGTTCTTGTTGACGTGCGCGCGGAACTAGGGCTGTGAGGTATTCATTTTTCCCTTCTCTCGATTTAACTTGATTAGTGATACAAATTCAGGGTTAAAGTATGTATATATAGATAGGATTTTGGTAGAAGATAAAAGTTTTAAAATTTATTGTTTTGAAAACAGACAATTTATTTTTGTATGAATGAAATTTGAAAATAAAAAAGGGTTTTAAAATGTTGAATCAGTTATGCATATATATATATATATATATATATTTATTTATACAGACAATAAGGTAATTTCATAATATATGGATGAAAACAGTTAACTTTAGTTTTATTAATATAATTGTTTGAGTAATTAAGATATATATATATATATATATATATATATGTATGTATGTAGTTTCGGAAGGGAATAAGTTTACATATTTTCAACTTACCAATTTATATTTAAAATAATGAATTATGTGATTAACCAGTCAATTAACTCATTTAATTGTCCGCAAGTAGTGGCGTAGTGGTAAGATACTTGCTTCCTGGTAAACAGGTCGCAGGTTCGATCCACGTCTGCCCTACTCCCAATTTCAAGGCGCGGAGGTGGGTCCCAATAAATCCTACCAAAATCGGTTAGGGGCATTAAATCTCTGTGCTGGGTTGGCTTAAATCCCAACTGTCGGTGGTCGGACCAGGCAGGAGGGGGCTCCTCCTATCCCTTTGATTTCATCAGGGCTCTAGGTTGAGTTTATTTAAAAAAAATTCATTTATTTAATTATTTGATTAATAAAAAGTATTCGAAAGGAAATTAGTTTCAATTAAATTATAAAGTGTTATAGAATGTTCGATTACCTCAAATGTTAATAAACCATATAAATTTTTATTTAAGGTCAAATATCAGAAAAAACCAAGGCAATATTGAAGTGGACTGCAAATGAAAAAAAATCAAAGGTGAGTTAATCTCACTCAGCTGAATTTTTAATTTAAATTCAAATAGTTAAATTTAAGTAATTAGTTGATTGATTGATTGGATTCGATGTGCAATATTATATATAGTAGTATATAATATATCTTGGAATGTTTGATTCATGCATTAAATAGCGGATGATTTTATATTTAATACCCATATACCATGATATTCCACTTCGAAGTGGAATTGGTATTTTATGTTATGCTAATGTCTGTGGTTGCAGGGAAACATGTTGGAGGGATCCAACTGGATCCCTCAACATTTATTTAAATTATTTAATATTCTCCGTGTGATTATTTGATATGCTATGATGAATTATGTTGGAATATTGAATGCTATGGTTTGACTGAATATATTTGGGTATAATGAGTTATCAAAAATATATAAATTGGATTTTGGAAAGAAAATAAAAGAAGGGAATTTGTAAGCGAAATAACTATAGAAAATTGGAATAAATTAAGAATGAATTGAAGAAAAGGAAGTAATATTAAAATAATAATAAATAACTTCGAGTATGAAAGGAAAAAAATTATGAATAATCAAAAATTAATGAATTGCAAACTTAAGTGATATCAATTAAAGGAATAAATAATTATTTTTAAAATTAAAAATTTAAATTTATTTAAAAGGATAAAGAAGTAATTTGAGAAATCTAACATTGGTATTTTCAGTTAAAAATATTCTTAAATCATAATTTAAGAATTTAAATACGAAATTTATGGATTTTGGAATAAATGGGGTAAATTGGAAATCAATTTGGAAATTGATTCAAGTGTTTGAAATTGGAAATTTAAAGAAGGATGTGAAGAGAAGTATATTTCTCTGGATAGCCAAGTACGTTCAAAATAAATTTTTAAATATAAGATAAAGGTTTAATGTTTTTCTTAAAGGTACGTTTTTGGAAATTTATTATTTCTAAATATCTAAATTTTAACGTAAATATTTTTCAAATCTATTATCGAAGTAATTATTTAAAAGGTGACTTAGTATGTTGTTTTAAAAGTGAAAACCTAGTTTTATATTTTATAAAGTAACCTTGTTTTTAAATATTCATATAGTATGTATTTTTAATAAATTATTGAAGTAGTTTAACTTAAATGTTTTTAAAGTATATGTCAAAGTAAAGAGTTTTAAATTATTTTAAAACAAAATCTAAAGTTTTGTGCTTGGTGATTCCAGTGGAGATAGAAAATACTTGAAATTTATTCTGTGAAAGGAAGATAGTTTGAAACTGTTTTCAAAGGGTTTGAAAATGGAAATATATCTTGTGAAGATATTTTGAGGTAAATAAATAATTTGGAAAAATTATTTATTGGTTGATGGTTGTTTGTGAATATTAACTGATAGTTAAATAACCGACTATCAATATTAGCCAAATGCGTTGATCATTTCGAACAGACCGGGATCGAGATTTATTTATCGAAAACCACTTTGATCTGGTTTGTACGTTTCGTGGGAAATGAGTTTGGATTCGAAGATGGAGCAGTGAAGTGCAAGGGCTAGTCGCTACTAATCCTAAGGATATTTCCAAAAAGGATTTAGTAGGAATAGTGCCTTCGGTTCCGTTCGAACCCGGGACGGACTTGTATGGATGAATGCTTTCGGAACATCGTCAGGTGGACGATGGGCATTCTAAGGGATATGTTCGAAAAAGGTAACACTTAGCCTCAAGCCTCATCAGCCGGGAATGACTAAAAATTAGGGATTATGCAGCAAGGCTAGGTGGGTAGCACCCACTTCAGGGTGAGGTCATCCCTGTCTAGATGCCCCTTTTTATTTCGGCTTAGTGGGCAGTTGCTGATCCCAACCGCGGGGTGATCTTGCTCAGGACTGTCCAGTAAGTGATGGTTCCGGCCTTGTGTTGCAGGGGAGTTAGGGTGGCTCCTCGGTCTGTGATCTAGGCCACGTACCGTGACAGGTGGTACCCCAGTGCCTAGTCATTAGTTGGAAATCCATTCTCCCTACGTGTCTTTTACGAGTTTTGTTTGTATTGCCCACTCTGTGGCTAGTAGCTGGAATTTAATCGTGTAAAAATTTCAGCTATTTTATAAGTATTTGTATATAGACCCTATTATAATATCATAGGATTTTAATAAAAAGTGTTTTAGCTATCGTAAGGTAAAAACCCGACATGTTTATTTGTGGCGTGGTCTTACGAGATGCTTTTGTTTTCAAAAGGATTTTTGAAACTTTAATAATCAATTTGAGTGTGATTTCTCATGCTGATATTCCAGACTGATTAGGGTGTTATTTAACTATAATGCTCCGGTCAGACTGAGAATTATAAGATACAGGATTTAATGCTGTGGAGCTCAGAAGACGAGCTGGATGACGATGCGTATTTTCGTACTTGTTTTATATATATTCCGCTGTGTTGAGTAGCTGTGTATCCAGTTGTATGTTATTGATGTTGTTGAACTCTGATGATGATGTATGTATAAAACCGATATCTATTTGTTTTTGTGTAAAGATCATTTATTATCTATTATATTTTATTCCGCTGTGATGGTTAGATTCTGATGTTGTTTCCTATTTTCTTCTTCTACCTCTTCTTCTTTAACCCTAATGGTTCGTATTTCTGTTCAACTTGAGTTGATGGATGTAGTGGAATGACCCTAATTCTTAAGCAAAATTTTTTTTTTTTTTTTGCTTACATACTTAACTAAGACTACCTAGGGTCATCCTTACCTATTCTCATATTATCCAGGATCTTTCTCAATATAAAAATATTGTTTTAAATCTAAATCTTTCCTAACATACATATATGAAGATATCTATGTTATATCCTACTAGAATCAGAGCATAATAATAATAGGGAAGTAGAAATCTTTTTAAATCTATTAAAATGTGATAATTCCCTAATAAAAGATTTATTTTCACATTCTGATTATTGACCATAGAATCCACTGTAAACATGTACTTTGGTCTGTTATTCTAATTAAGGAATGATTAAGTAATAATCTAGTGGAAGAAAGCTTTTTAATATGGATGTTTGTGTTAAAATCTGCATAGTTTCAAACTCAAGCTAAAAGAAAGTGGATCCTAAGTGAACACAAGCAACATCTAGGCGTAATGGAAACGCGCCTAACTTACACATGAGAGGTCACGAGTTCAAGTACTATGCTGGTCAGTTCAAACTCAATTTTTGCTTTCTTTTTTTTTTCCTGCAGGGTTTTAAAATCTGATACCTACCTATCTCTATACATATACACTTAAGTTTTGCCTATAATCTAACATACAAAACAATATTTCTTGCTTTATTATTTTCAAAACCCATTCCTACTACTTTTCTAGGAATTTGTATTTATTTTGTTGCCTAAATATCAACATGTACACAGATATACAGGTACATGTCTATGTTTTTGTTCATTTTCCAGAAAAACTGGGTTCAAATGGTTCCTAGCTCCATTTTTTTAAAGTGTGTATGTGGCCTGTCCTATGGTCTAACTGTTTGGTTAAAGAAACCATTCTTTTACTTGCATTTGGACAAGTTTCAGTATCAAGACATGAAAGTGTAACAGTTATAATTCTTTCTGGATTTTCCCAATATAATTTCCTATATATCTATCTTTTGAAAAGATTTAGGATTAACTAAAACCATTATAAAGTGATCATACTTATAAAATCCAGTTTTTCCTTTAATCAAAACAACTTTAGCAAATAGATAATCAATTCAGCTTAACTTCAATATTCTTAATACATACCAAACCAGAAAACAGAAATAACATAACACATATCTCTTGCAAGTTCTTCCTACTTAATACATCACTAGATTCATTTAAAATAACTGAATAATTCCAAACTTTCAAGGTTTTGCATAACAGCCTAAACAGAACTATCAAATTTTCCAGATTACATGCAAATATCTCATTCTAAGTTCTTATTTAACTCTAGTTTAGCATGCTTATCCAATCATTCTCATTAGCCATAGCAGCTTCCTATTTAGAGCCAGCATTCCCTGAAAAAGCATTAAGGGCTGCCCCATTTTAAATGAGACACCCCAGTTGCCATAAGCAAACAAGGGTCAGATACAAGATCTGGTATGAGCATCATCAAAAATTCCATGATATTAAGTAATTAAGTAAGACCTAAACATTTTGTATAGATTGCATTTACCAAATTTCTTCCTAGCCTCATCTTCCATAAGGAATCATGGGGACACATTGCAATAAAATAATTCACAATATTGCACAAAGATCTCAGGGCTTAAACAAACCATGTGTCAACTTGCATACTTTAAATACAACAAGCATTCCAGCAGTTCTCTTGGCTCACAATCCTTTGTTTATTTACTAAGTGTTCATGTTTGATCCTATCATGAGATAGCTAGGTGACTGAATCACAGTGTACATGAAACATTATATAGAGCTCTCAAGCATAATTCCAGAACAAGCTAACTTTCATATCCAGGGAATTCATATCTACAAGTATTCTGGTTTAAAAGAAAATACAAGAATATTTGTAACTGGGAATAAAGACTAGGCATGTGGGTTATTATTGTTTCACAAGCAACCATGTTTGAACTAAATTCAAGATCTAGCTTAAACAAGATTTCTGGCCCATGGTTTTCTATTTGATCAAAGGTTCAGCACATTAGGAATTTCCATTGCAACCTTGAATCTTTCATTTGAGCCTCAGCACTTACACAAGTGTAATGCAACTCATATACATATGTTTGTCATGCCATAACTAAACCAGCTACAAGCATTCTCTATTTACTATTACATTTTCATATTATAACATTTCTGGGTATAAACAATCAGAGCATAATACTCACTATCAAAACTAAAAGCATTTAGAAACACCCATTAAAGCATCCATTAAAACCATAGTAATAAAATCCAAAATATGCAGAAAAATTAGCATAAGCTAGGCTGCCTCATAATAGGACTTAATGCCATGGATTAGTGAGATTACTCACAGAAAAATGCTTCTCCTGCTTAAATCAGAAAGAAAACCTTTTAAAACTTGCTTTTCTGCTTGCAAATATTTTCCTCTTTGTTTTCTTAAATGTTTTGGGTAGCAAAATGATTCTTTTCTGGTTTATACTTGAATTTATAAGAGAAGTTTTCTAGGGTTTATCATTGTAAAATCCCATTCCTACCCTGGCCAAGACTCATGCATTTTGCATTTCAGATTTGTTCATTTTCACTTTTGATACCCCGGCCATATGTGGTGCTTACTTTCCCTTATATTTTTTTTTTCTTTACCTTTTCAAAATATATCCTATTCTTACCAAGTCATGAAAATTGTGTGACATTGTCACTTGTTTATTTTCTAGAAATCCTCCTTTCTATTTCTGCCTAAAGCAATTATTCTGCTTGCAATTTGTCTTTTGCCATTTTAGTATTACAGTTTTCTTTTACTTGCTTATTTCTTTTTAACATTTTCTATTCTTACAGAAATGTACATTTGCATACATATCCTATCTAGGCTTATTTAACTCCTCCTTAATTTCAGAAAGATATGCACCTATATGTGCATACAGACTTTTAAATCCCTGTAATATTTTCTTTTCTGGGTTTAAATAAAATATGTTTACTGATTCAAAACAAAACTTACTTTTCCTTATTTTCTTGGATGATTCATATAATTCCAGAGATCAAATATCCATATCACAAAATTATGTTTGTAATACTTTTTAATTCTTGTTTTGATTTCAGTGGATTTGGAGTTCTTTCTTGTGCCATATCAGTGTGCACACACTTGAACACTTTATTTTTTTTTCATGTATTCTTATACAAATGAATTCATATATTTTCAAAATTCAACCAAATAAGATTCTATGAATTTCTGGGGCATTACAATCACCCCACCTTTTTAGGAATTGTGTCCTCACAATTTTCTCATTCATTTTTTTTTTTTTTTTTTTTTTTTATATTTCTAGATTCTCCTAAAATCTATCAGACATTGCATAAGCAAACAATTCAGTCAAAACAACCATACATATTAAACTTTTAGTTTTTTACCTTCCACTACAAAAAGTTTAGGGTAATCCATCTTTATTTTATCCTCCAATTCCCATGTACAGTCCTTAGGGTCTAGGCTCCATTGAACCTTTACCAATTTTAAAGTTTTGTTCCTCAACTTTTTTTCCTCTTTAGCCAAAATCCCCATGGGTTCTTTCTCATAGACCAAATCAGAATTTATTTGAACCTGAGTGGGTTTCTCTAAAATCTCTTCTTTTTCATGTACCCATCTTCTAAGTTGTGATACATGGAATACATTGTGCATTGCACTCATCTCTTCAGGCAGCTCTAGCCTATATGCTAATGAACCTATTCTTTCCAAAATCTTGTAAGGTCCAACATATCTTGGGGTAAGTTTTCCTTGCTTGCCAAATCTTAACACCTTCTTCATAGGTGAAACTTTGATGAAAACATAATCACCAACTTCATATTCTACCTGCTTTCTCTTTTTATCTGCAAACTTCTTTTGCCTATCTTGAGCTGCTGCCATTCTTCTCCTCACCAGTTCAATTTTCTCTGTGGTCTCTTTTATATACTCAGGCCCTAAGACAGCCTTTTCTCCTGCTTCAACCCAACATATTGGTGACAAACATGGTTTTCCATACAAGGCTTCAAATGGTGCCATGCCTATGGTGCTTTGATAACTATTGTTATATGTAAATTCAGCCAAATGGAGGTGATCTTCCCAATTACCTCCAAAGTCTAATATACATGCCCTCAATAAATCCTCCAAAACCTTATTTATCACTTCAGTTTGACCATCTGATTGGGGGTGGTATGCTGTACTCAAGCATAATTCACTCCCTATGGCTTTTTGAAAGCTCTTCCAAAATCTGGAGGTAAAGATTGTGTCCCTATCACTCACTATAGTTTTAGGGATTCCATGCAACCTTACTACTTCTTTCATGAATATCTGAGCTAGTTTAGGGGCATTTCTTTCTGCCTTTACTGGTATAAAATGTGCCACTTTGGTCAATCTATCAACTACTACCCAAATGCTTGTATTTCCTCTCTTTGATCTAGGCAGACCATCTATGAAATCCATAGATATATCTTCCCACTTCCACTGTGGTATACTTAGAGGTTGTAATAGGCCTGAGGGTCTTTGGGTTTCTGCTTTGACTTGTTGGCAAGTCATACACTTTGCAACATATTTGGCCACATCAGCTTTCATCCCTGTCCACCAATAATCCCTCTTCAAGTTTTGGTACATCTTGGTGGTACCTGGGTGTATAGAATACTTGCTTCTATGATATTTATTAAGTATCTCTTCCTTCAATCCTATATTCTTTGGAACACATATCTTACTCTTATTCCTTAAGTAACCATTCTTATCAATGTGGTAGTTTGGTACTTCTTCTCCTTTTTCTATTAGAGATTTCTTTTCTAACAAATCTGGATCTTCCTCTTGCATTTTTCCCACTTTCAAAATTAAATCTGATTGCAAAGTTATCAAACTTAATTTTCCCTTTTTCCCTTCTTCAATCATCTCCATGTTTACCTCATTGTCTTCCTCAATTTCCAAATCAGTAAGTAGGGATAAATTTTTAAACTCTTCTATCATTAACATGGCTACTTTTGCGTGCTGCCTGCTCAAAGCATCTGCAACCTTATTAGCTTTTCCTGGAGTATAAAGTATGTCTAAATCATATGCTGCTAAAAATTCAACCCATCTATGTTGCCTCATATTCAGATCTTTTTGTGAAAAAAGATATTTCAATGCCTTATGGTCAGTGTATAAAATGAACTTTGCACCTAGAAGATAATGTCTCCAGAGCTTTAGTGCATATACCACTGCTGCCAATTCAAGATCATGGGTTGCATACTTTGATTCATGCGGCTTCAGTTGCCTTGATGCATAGGCTATAACTTGGTCTTGCTGCATCAATACAGCTCCTAGCCCAGAGCCACTTGCATCAGTATAAACAATCAAATCCTCATTTCCTTCTGGTACTCTCAACACTGGTGCATTGACTAAAGCCTCTTTGATTTTACTAAAGGCTTGTTCACATTTCTCAGTCCATCTAAAGGGTTGGTTCTTTCTAGTTAGGTTGGTAAGAGGTGATGACATCTTAGAAAAATCTTTTATAAATCTTCTATAATACCCTGCCATTCCCATAAATGACCTAACTTCTCCCACTGTGCTTGGCCTTTTCCATGCTTGGATAGCCACAATTTTATTAGGGTTCACTGAAATGCCTTTGGCAGATACAACATGCCCAAGGAAATGCACCTCTTCTTTCCAAAATGCACACTTAGAAAATTTGGCTTTTAAATCTTTTTCTCTTAATCTTGACAAAACAAGGTGTAAGTGATTTTCATGTTCCTCTACTGTTCTAGAATAAATCAAAATATCATCAATAAAAATCAATACAAACTTGTCTAAATAATCCCTGAATATCCTATTCATTAAGTCTACAAAATATGATGGGGCATTTGTCAACCCAAATGGCATGACAAGAAACTCATATAAACCATACCTAGTGTTAAAGGCTGTATACTTAACACTTGAGTCTTCAACCTTCATCTGATGGAATCCAGATGCCAAGTCTAACCTAGAAAATATTTTTGCTCCACTAAGTTGATCAAAAAGATCATCAATTCTAGGTAAGGGGTACTTGTTCTTGATAGTGACTTTGTTTAACTCCCTGTAATCTATGCACATTCTTAAAGTACCATCATGTTTCTTTACAAATACTACTGGAGCACCCCAGCAAGAGTTACTTGGTCTTATAAATCCTTTGCTTTCTAACTCTTCTAACTGTTTCTTTAATTCCTTCAACTCATTTGGCCCCATCCTAGTGGGTTTCTTAATAATTGGACTTGCTCCTGGTATCAGACTAATCTGAAATTCCACTAGTCTGTGGTGTGGAACCCCCTCAACTTCTCCAAACACATCTATGTATTTGTTAATTATGGGGATTTCTTCAATAGAAGGCTCACTGGAATCCTTATTTAAGTCAATCAAGTGATATAATTTTCTTTCTTTAGCTGCTTCACACAAAATTGTGATTCTTTGACCTCTAGAATTTTGTAAGGATATGGTGGATGAGTCTAAATTAATTATGGCTTTGTATTGCCTTAACCAGTCTACACCCAATATAACACCTATATTTGGGTAATTTAAAACATATAAATTGGAAATAAAAACATTTCCTCCTATGTTTAATCCCACATCCACACAAATCATGTTTAAAACACTAGAACTTCCCAATGGGCTTTGCACTAACAAAGGAGTTTCAACCAATATGCAATTTAATTTAAGCAATGCAACTAATTCATGGGAAATCATAGAATGTGTTGCCCCTGTATCATACACTACTGATATAGGTAAGGTACAAATAAATAAGGTACCTTCTACTTGACCATGATTTTCTGCAATAGTCTCTACTGTGGATTTGCCCTTGCTCTCCAAACTTGCTAGCTTCCCTTGCTGTTTATACTCAGGGCAGTTTCTCTTGATATGTCCCTCCTTTCCACATAGATAGCACTTGAAAGCTCCTCCCTTCAATTCTGGGCACCTTGGTTTGATATGTCCTTCTTTTCCACAATGATTACATGTTATTTTCCTTTTTGTATCAGTGGTCTTAGTATCATTAGTTTTCTTACTTTCTATCTCCTCCTTCCTCTTGTCATAGGGGTGATATCTTCCCTTATTCTTCTTATTGTTGTTATTCTTAAAACTCCTATACTTCTCCCTTTCCTTGTCATGTTGCTCAAATTTTAAGGCCAGATCAATGACTTGATCAAAAGTTTTATCTACATATGGCAACATGGCCCTACTAAGCCCTGGATTTAAACCCTTAATATACCTATCATTCTTTGATGCCTCATCAGCCACAAGCATAGCTCCATACTTAGACAAGCCTTCAAACCTATGAGTATATTCAGTCACATTAAAAGTTCCCTGCCTAAATCTGATGAATTCTTCAAGCAGTAGAGTCTTGGCTGATGCTGGAACAAATCTAGCTTCCAACATCTCCTTGAATTGATTCCAAGTGATTTCATTCTCAATCCTCCCAGCTATGACTACCTCCCACCAACTTAAAGCCACACCTTTCAGTTGTCTTGAGGCCACTTGCCTCTTCCTTTGATCATCCAACTGCATGTCATTGAAAATTCTATCCAGTGTTCTCAACCATGTTTGAATTTCCATCACATTTTCAGTCCCTTCAAAGCTCTTGCCTCCTAAATTGGTATAAGTCTTTAATAGTTTGGAAAGTTCCTCATGTGGATACTCAAGTCTCTGCCCTACTCCATCCCTTAAAGCCCTCATAAAGTCTTGCATATCAAGCATTTGTGGTGTACTTGATCCTACATTGTGTTGAGATCCTCTTCCTACCATAATTGGACAACTACAGTATGGGTAGATAAGGTTAGTTTATCATGAGAGTATATATATATATCTATATATTTTAACTTTCTATCTATATTATTATTTTACTCAAACAGTACATACATATGATTATAGTACTTCAATCAATCAATACAATCATTCTTAGCTATGTGTAAATTTAACATAGCTCTGATACCAAAATGGAATGACCCTAATTCTTAAGCAAAATTTTTTTTTTTTTTTTGCTTACATACTTAACTAAGACTACCTAGGGTCATCCTTACCTATTCTCATATTATCCAGGATCTTTCTCAATATAAAAATATTGTTTTAAATCTAAATCTTTCCTAACATACATATATGAAGATATCTATGTTATATCCTACTAGAATCAGAGCATAATAATAATAGGGAAGTAGAAATCTTTTTAAATCTATTAAAATGTGATAATTCCCTAATAAAAGATTTATTTTCACATTCTGATTATTGACCATAGAATCCACTGTAAACATGTACTTTGGTCTGTTATTCTAATTAAGGAATGATTAAGTAATAATCTAGTGGAAGAAAGCTTTTTAATATGGATGTTTGTGTTAAAATCTGCATAGTTTCAAACTCAAGCTAAAAGAAAGTGGATCCTAAGTGAACACAAGCAACATCTAGGCGTAATGGAAACGCGCCTAACTTACACATGAGAGGTCACGAGTTCAAGTACTATGCTGGTCAGTTCAAACTCAATTTTTGCTTTCTTTTTTTTTTCCTGCAGGGTTTTAAAATCTGATACCTACCTATCTCTATACATATACACTTAAGTTTTGCCTATAATCTAACATACAAAACAATATTTCTTGCTTTATTATTTTCAAAACCCATTCCTACTACTTTTCTAGGAATTTGTATTTATTTTGTTGCCTAAATATCAACATGTACACAGATATACAGGTACATGTCTATGTTTTTGTTCATTTTCCAGAAAAACTGGGTTCAAATGGTTCCTAGCTCCATTTTTTTAAAGTGTGTATGTGGCCTGTCCTATGGTCTAACTGTTTGGTTAAAGAAACCATTCTTTTACTTGCATTTGGACAAGTTTCAGTATCAAGACATGAAAGTGTAACAGTTATAATTCTTTCTGGATTTTCCCAATATAATTTCCTATATATCTATCTTTTGAAAAGATTTAGGATTAACTAAAACCATCATAAAGTGATCATACTTATAAAATCCAGTTTTTCCTTTAATCAAAACAACTTTAGCAAATAGATAATCAATTCAGCTTAACTTCAATATTCTTAATACATACCAAACCAGAAAACAGAAATAACATAACACATATCTCTTGCAAGTTCTTCCTACTTAATACATCACTAGATTCATTTAAAATAACTGAATAATTCCAAACTTTCAAGGTTTTGCATAACAGCCTAAACAGAACTATCAAATTTTCCAGATTACATGCAAATATCTCATTCTAAGTTCTTATTTAACTCTAGTTTAGCATGCTTATCCAATCATTCTCATTAGCCATAGCAGCTTCCTATTTAGAGCCAGCATTCCCTGAAAAAGCATTAAGGGCTGCCCCATTTTAAATGAGACACCCCAGTTGCCATAAGCAAACAAGGGTCAGATACAAGATCTGGTATGAGCATCATCAAAAATTCCATGATATTAAGTAATTAAGTAAGACCTAAACATTTTGTATAGATTGCATTTACCAAATTTCTTCCTAGCCTCATCTGCCATAAGGAATCATGGGGACACATTGCAATAAAATAATTCACAATATTGCACAAAGATCTCAGGGCTTAAACAAACCATGTGTCAACTTGCATACTTTAAATACAACAAGCATTCCAGCAGTTCTCTTGGCTCACAATCCTTTGTTTATTTACTAAGTGTTCATGTTTGATCCTATCATGAGATAGCTAGGTGACTGAATCACAGTGTACATGAAACATTATATAGAGCTCTCAAGCATAATTCCAGAACAAGCTAACTTTCATATCCAGGGAATTCATATCTACAAGTATTCTGGTTTAAAAGAAAATACAAGAATATTTGTAACTGGGAATAAAGACTAGGCATGTGGGTTATTATTGTTTCACAAGCAACCATGTTTGAACTAAATTCAAGATCTAGCTTAAACAAGATTTCTGGCCCATGGTTTTCTATTTGATCAAAGGTTCAGCACATTAGGAATTTCCATTGCAACCTTGAATCTTTCATTTGAGCCTCAGCACTTACACAAGTGTAATGCAACTCATATACATATGTTTGTCATGCCATAACTAAACCAGCTACAAGCATTCTCTATTTACTATTACATTTTCATACTATAACATTTCTGGGTATAAACAATCAGAGCATAATACTCACTATCAAAACTAAAAGCATTTAGAAACACCCATTAAAGCATCCATTAAAACCATAGTAATAAAATCCAAAATATGCAGAAAAATTAGCATAAGCTAGGCTGCCTCATAATAGGACTTAATGCCATGGATTAGTGAGATTACTCACAGAAAAATGCTTCTCCTGCTTAAATCAGAAAGAAAACCTTTTAAAACTTGCTTTTCTGCTTGCAAATATTTTCCTCTTTGTTTTCTTAAATGTTTTGGGTAGCAAAATGATTCTTTTCTGGTTTATACTTGAATTTATAAGAGAAGTTTTCTAGGGTTTATCATTGTAAAATCCCATTCCTACCCTGGCCAAGACTCATGCATTTTGCATTTCAGATTTGTTCATTTTCACTTTTGATACCCCGGCCATATGTGGTGCTTACTTTCCCTTATATTTTTTTTTTCTTTACCTTTTCAAAATATATCCTATTCTTACCAAGTCATGAAAATTGTGTGACATTGTCACTTGTTTATTTTCTAGAAATCCTCCTTTCTATTTCTGCCTAAAGCAATTATTCTGCTTGCAATTTGTCTTTTGCCATTTTAGTATTACAGTTTTCTTTTACTTGCTTATTTCTTTTTAACATTTTCTATTCTTACAGAAATGTACATTTGCATACATATCCTATCTAGGCTTATTTAACTCCTCCTTAATTTCAGAAAGATATGCACCTATATGTGCATACAGACTTTTAAATCCCTGTAATATTTTCTTTTCTGGGTTTAAATAAAATATGTTTACTGATTCAAAACAAAACTTACTTTTCCTTATTTTCTTGGATGATTCATATAATTCCAGAGATCAAATATCCATATCACAAAATTATGTTTGTAATACTTTTTAATTCTTGTTTTGATTTCAGTGGATTTGGAGTTCTTTCTTGTGCCATATCAGTGTGCACACACTTGAACACTTTATTTTTTTTTCATGTATTCTTATACAAATGAATTCATATATTTTCAAAATTCAACCAAATAAGATTCTATGAATTTCTGGGGCATTACATGTAGAATAGTGTTGACTCAAGGGGTATGAATTTGCGGGTCGTTACATTTAAAACCTTATTCAAATCTGAAATATTACTTTCGTACTTTATTTCAAAATTCTCTCTTTATTTCTCCCAAACCATTTTAAATCCTAAATTTAAAATAAGTTCTTCAATTTTTAAACAATATAACTTAAGTTCTCAAAATTCATTTATCACCATTTATTCAAAAATCTTTTTCCCATACTCGAAGTTTATTCGATAGGATTTTAAAAATCAACTTCTTATTCTTTTCCAAATTCATTCTTTTAATTTATCCAAATCCCTAATATTATTTTACTTAAAATTCTCTCTTTTATTTTCCTTCGAAAATCCAATCTTTATATTTTTGATATCTCAATATACCCAAAATATACTCATTCAAACAATAGCATTCAATATTTTCAATTCCCACTATAATCAATATAATCAATCACAAATTATCAAATAAAACATATCACCGAATATGAAAATAAATTCCAATATTTTTAGGAATCCAGTTAGATCCCTCCAACCTGTTTCCCAGTATCCATAGATATTTGCACAATATAATAATTCCAATCCCACTTCGAGGGGGATATCGCGGTATAAAGGGTCATCCGCTATTATGCAGGGCGCATAAGGTCTCATCTGCTATATAATGCGGGAATGTCAATCACTCCAATATATATTACTATATATAATATCACATCCTATTGATATTAAATTATCAATTCAAGCAACCAACCAATAATTTAAATTTAACTATTTAAATTTAAAAGGTAATCCAAATAAGTGAGATTAACTCACCTTTGATTTTTGTTTACTACCTATTTCCATTCCATCTTGTTTCTCGATTTTTGACCTTGTATAAACATCATGCATATGGCTTATTAATATTTGAATTGATCGAACAATTAATTACTTATTTAACTTAACAAACACTTTGGTTTTAAACTAATAATTTAGTTTTAAACTAATTTCCTTTTAAATTCTTTTAGTAACTAAAATATTAAATGAGTTTATTAAACAAATTAATCTTCGTAATACATTATTTTAAAATTAAACTAGTAAATTTAAATTGTATATATGTATATTTATTTTTCTTTGAAACTACATATATGTATATTTATAAGATAATCTACATAGATTTTAAAAATCAAACTTTTATATAAATTCCTATATTTTCTCCTCAAAATCTTATCTTTAAAAAAATACAGTTTGCCTATTCTTAGCACTACTAACTACCTTTTTAAATCTAATCAGTTTCTATGAAAATGTATACATTGATCAACACTGAATATACATGTTTTTTTTTCAAAATCGAAGGCAAAAGTAAATTTTTGCTAACATACTTACCGGAAAAAGGAATTACCCTTGTGACGCCCCACCTCTATACCCACGCTAGCTAAGAACACTACGGAGTAATGCTGTCGACTAGCACGGAGAATAAGGCTGTTGAGGAGCGACCATCTGTATAATTGCTTTGTGCGAGTACCGATATGCCGGATAAAAATATAACTTTTCATCTCAAGAGGAAATCCGACATACCGACACAAACACAAAGCTACTATACAGTGGCTATAAAGGTCTTCAGAAACAAATATAGAAATAAACATAACACAAATCAGTCACAGATAATTCATATCACAAAGGCGGAAATAGATATGGATATAACACATGAAAGTGTACATCAGAGTAGTGGTCAAACAAGATCCTCAATATCAAAAAGAATAGATACAAGTGCTAGATAAAAGAATAAGTATACATCATAGAGTCTGTATCTCAAATGTATACAACAAAAACTGCTAAACTAAAGTAGTTAGCCAAAAGTCAGAAGATGGTTCCAGATAGGAAGCCATGAGGAAGCACCTGTAATATCTCAGTCTGACCCGAGTATTATTTAAGAAGAAAATAATAAACGGATCAGTCTAGCTATAAATATCAGATGAAATGATACAGAATAAGAGATATGACTAAACGTATAATAATCACAATGCCAAGCTGTGATAAATAAATAATTGAAAAATCAATAAGAAATTAATCGATATCGCAAAGATCTTCTCGAAGATCAAAAGGAATGTCATACTCCTAATTTCATTCACCAAGCCACAATACAGGACATATATATCAATGCCAATCGTAAAAGTTGGTGAAACCTAAATTCCAGGATTCAACACATGAAATCCAGAAATCACAAGAAAATGATGGCCAAGACTTTGATGTAGTGCAAACGGTACATCCGATGAATCACAAAGCATATCATTGATGTAGTGCAAACGGTACATCCAATGAATCAAAAGCAAAGACATTGATGTAGTGCAAACGGTACATCCAATGTATCAAAAGCATATCATTGATGTAGTGCAAACGGTACATCCAATAAATCAAAAGCAAAGACATTGATGTAGTGCAAAGGTACATCCAATGTATCAAAAGCATATCATGGATGTAGTGCAAACGGTACATCCAATGAATCAAAAGCAAAGACATTGATGTAGTGCAAACGGTACATCCAATGTATCAAAAGTATATCATTGATGTAGTGCAAACGGTACATCCAATAAATCAAAAGCAAAGACATTGATGTAGTGCAAACGGTACATCCAATGTATCAAAAGCATATCATTGATGTAGTGCAAACGGTACATCCAATGAATCAAAAGCAAAGACATTGATGTAGTGCAAACGGTACATCAAATGTATCAAAAGTATATCATTGATGTAGTGCAAACGGTACATCCAATAAATCAAAAGCAAAGACATTGATGTAGTGCAAACGGTACATCCAATGTATCAAAAGCATATAATTGATGTAGTGCAAACGGTACATCCAATGAATCAAAAGCAAAGACATTGATGTAGTGCAAACGGTACATCCAATGTATCAAAAGCATATCATTGATGTAGTGCAAATGGTACATCCAATGAATCAAAAGCAAAGACATTGCACATGCTTGTCTAAAACATAAAATGATCGTCATGATCAAAGAGAAGTGTCGATTACAGTAAGCTAGTAAATATATGAGCTTAGCTTCATGTCGCATAACCACTAGCTTAACTTAAATATTTACGAACAAATTATAGATCTCCACTAGAAAATTGTCACAAGAGATTCAATCGAACAAGTCCAAGAATTAACCGGCGAAGTAAACGCAAGCATTTCATACCACTTGTTTTACTAGGTCGTTTAATTAGATTTCTCATACGAGTGAGGTAAAGGTTTGTATATACTAATAGATTGGAAATCGTTTTGAGAAAACGAGCTTTGTAATAAAATAGTGTTGAAATCGTTGTGATGAAAGAGTTTTGATATTTACTACTAGTATAGAAAACCTTTATATTTTTAAAGTGACAAATCACAAAGGTGATTGTAGGAACAATCAATTCATAAAGATTCACATTCAAAGACGTGAATAAAATCCAAAGAAATCGATATCGAATCCATCAAAATGGATATTCCCATAAATCACGAAGAAAATGTCATAAAAGTCGATAATAAGTGATAATAACAAAAGGGAATCAACACGAATCGATTAACATTGGAAATTCAATCCAAAAAGGCAAAATGGACTCAAACAGCTGGTTCAGTCGACTGAACAGAGTTTTTAGTCGACTGACCCTGTACCTGGAAATTTTCCAGGTTCAGGAAACTTTCTGTTTCCAGTTTCAGTCGACTGAACAGAGTATTCAGTCGACTGAATCATGCCTGGAAACTTTCGGGTTACAGGTTCAGTCGACTAAACAGAAGATTCAGTCGACTGAATCATGCCTGGGTTGTTTTTCAGCCTATCCAAATGAAGAGCAAACTCTTTCGAAATGCATCCAGACGAACATTGGCTCTAAGGGTTTAGGCCAATCGGCAACCCGACCCTATATGCTCCTCGATGCATCACCAAAAGCATGATCAAACATCCATAAAAGGATTTCACACAAATTTGACTTAAAAACCCAAAAATTGGAATATCCACAAAACCAATCCAAATCAAGAGCAAATGTACATGAAGAAGTGTTAGGAATTCATACCCAACAACCAAAGATAATTATAGTCATAGATGTGAGATAAAAATCTCACCTTTGAACCCCAAATTAATGAAGGAGAAGCTTTTAAAACAAGCTAAGATCAATTCCTCTTCAATAACAACTCAAGGAGCTTCAATCTAAGCTTACAAGTAAAATATTTCCTAAATTACGTTTAGGAAATTTCTGAAATTGAACGGAGAAAGAGTTGGAGAAGATGAAGGAGGTTCTTACCAATGGGTTCACTTGAGTTTGGAGCTAGAAGTTGGATTTGCAAAGAAAGCTAGGGCTTAGGAATTTCCTTTTTCCATCTCTTCCACCATTTTTACTTTATCTTGATGTGTTTTAATTAAAGAGGAGAAGTTATGAAGAGAAGGGGTTGGGCTGAGCTAATAAGGGTGCAGTCCAAACCAAAGTCATAAGCGGGAAAAAGTAGCAAAAATCAACTTTCTTCAAACATATCGAAGCTTATACTCAAAAAGGTCGCAAACAGCATTTTGAACTCAATGGGGGTAGTCTCAAGTCCTAATTCGACTGATTGCAAAAAGTAGGTTTTCGGACTAAATTCCGAGTATCGACAAAAATATTTAAATAAAAATATTTAAATATAAAATCGATAAATATGCGGGTTGTTACAGACTCCCCTCCTTAAAGAAATTGCGTCCTCGCAATCTTTAAGAAGAAATTAAAGAGTAACAACCATAAAAGCATATCAACACAAAAGAAATTTGAAATAGGAAGTTCACCTTAAAGAGCACGAGAGAGTAAGTCCGAACGAGATCGCTCGATGAATTCCCAGGAATCCCAAGAGAAATCCTTAGGATCTGAGAACCATCGGACTTTCACAAAAAGAACATCTTTATTTCAAAGGTGCTCAACCCCCGAAGAAATGATGTGAATAGAATATTGCTCAAAAGTCAAATCTGGCGAAACTTAAATTTTCCACAATATCACCGGGCACAAGAATAAAATAGTAAACCTAAAAGCATTTCCATAGTTAAAATACGTGGAGAACGTCAAAAATAGCAGAAAATTGAGCCGGTGCAACGACGTAGTATAATAATAGTACGCTCGAGAAACTAGAAACTCAGATAATTTGGGACATCAGCGTAGTACAAAAACAGTATGTCCAATGAACCCAAAAGCAAAGACATTGATGTAGTACAAACGGTACATCCAATGAATCAAATAGGACGGAACATCGATGTAGTATAATAACAGTACATCCGATGAACCGATAAACCATAAAAGAACATCGGACGCAAGTCCATAAAAAGAAATGAGATGAAACCCAATAAACGAAGTTCATCAAAACGTTCGATGAACTTGATAAAGAGATGATTCCCTTCAGACATCATCGAAGAATCAACACCTTGTTGCCTACGACAAAACGTATTGGCAACACGATTTCCCCTTCGGGAATAAAAAGAATATCAGGATCATAAGATGCCAGGAACTCGAGTCAACATGAAGTTCCTTATAAGAAATTAAATATTCCAAAGATTTATGATCGAGGTAGAGAACAAATTTCTCATCCAAATATGGTGATGCCAAATTCCAAAAGTAAAAACAATAGCCACGAGCACTAGATCATGAGTGGCATATCTAGTCTCGATAAGCTCTAATGTTTTAGAAGCACAAGCGATAGCATGTTCTCCTTTGCAAGAGAATGGCATCCAAACCAATACGACTAGTATCGGTACAAATAGCAAAGTCTTGGTTCCCCTTCAGGAATCACAAGAATAAGAGTATCGAAAGGAAGAGTTCTTTTAAATAATCATTTTTTCCCGAAAAAGTTAAAACTTTCAAAATTACATTTATCTTTATGTAATAATCTTTCTAGAAAATTTTACTTGTTTAAAGTGAATTTTACTGTGTTTGATTGTCTTATCAAAGCGTTTAGGAAATTCCTATCGATAACGTTGATCAAGCGCATCGACCAGAATTCTTAAAGCACTCAACGGGCAATACAATCACAAAATCATCTTCTATATGATAAAAATATCTTTTAAAAAGTTTTAAGAATATTCTTTGCTCGCTTAAGAGAAAAATCAAATCGTACTTATAAATAAATCTTATGAAAAAGATTTACAAAATTTTTAAATTTCTATTTTCATCCAAAATCAATAAATACACAAATGAAGTCATTGAGATATTCATAGAATACTTGATTTATAAAATGGATGAAACAAGATGGGAAAACTGAATGATATAATAAGTCATTCATAATAATAATAACGAGTGCAGAATGCGGTAAGTGGAATGCTACTCCCGCAACTCGTAGCCAAAGGAAAATCGGTGGCAAGGTCGAACTAGAAAGACCTTATCACCACACAAAGGATTTCTTAGGTGATAATCCTAAGACAAACTCAAAAATACCGGAAAGTTTCACAAACTATTTAGATAAGAGAAACAACACTTTCCTTATCATGAAGGCTTAAAGAATAAAATGATGTCATCGAATTGGAATCAAAATCACAAAGAGAAATAGAAATCTGCTTACAGATTGAAAATGTCAAAGATGAATAGTCCACACGGGACAAAGGATATGGCCTCATAATAGTTAAGCCAATCCTTACAAAAGTAAATTCCGAAGCCTAAGTAAAAATCGGCTCGGATAGAAAAATCACATAAAATAATTTTGACATCGATGAAGACAAATTGAGTGTTGCGGATCTACCATCCGGATTCACAATCCTCAAAGAAGTCATCAAGCCAAAAATATTCAAAGAAAAAGAATCGACAAGTTCTTTTGATATAAAAATAATGAGATGGAACCCATATCAAAAAGAACTCAAATAAGAAGATCACGAACTAAAACAATGCCATCAAGGATTGAGTGAAAAATACCTTGACCAAGAGAAGAGTCGCTAGGGCTTGCAGCTTTCCTTCTCTCTTGCTTGGAAGCTTAGGACACGAAGATAAAAGATGGCCCGAACCTTTACAATACCGACAAAAGAGGGGTTTCGGGCACTCCCTTGCATAGTGGTCTGTAGAACCACAATTGTAGCATTGTCCACGACTAGAGATGGGAGTCTTTGCTACCGGAGTTTGTTGCTTTCCTTTCTTATTAGAATTGGGGCCTTTGGATTTAATAGGCCTCTTCAAGTTATTGTCGAAGTTCTTTTGGGCATGCACAACTTCAACATCACCTTCATTATCGGCCTCTTCAAGACGAAGAGCGATATTAATAAGCTGATCAAATGAAACTTCAAGTTTCAAGAGTAATGGCTTCTTAAGATTCTTATTCAAGCCATAGACAAATCTCTGATTTTTCTTCATTGGGGTGTTAATGTATTCAACCCCGTATTTGGAAAGAGATTCGAAAGATGTGACATAGTCTGTCACAGAAGATCCACCTTGAACAAGGTCAATAAAACGCCGGGCCAACGTTACTTTTTCAGCCTCCGGCACAAATTTCGATTCGAATCTTTCGCGGAATTGCTCCCAAGTGAGATCCGCTTCAACGATTTCAAAAATTAAGAGCTCATACCAATATAACGCTCTTTCTTGGAGCATGCTAGAAGCCACTTGGACTCGATGAAGGTCAATAAGGTTCATGCGAGAAAAGATGCGATCGCATGACTTGAGCCAATCTTGAATTTCTATAACACTCTCGGATCCCTTGAATGGCCTTCCACCCAAATCGGTATAGTCTCTGCACAAGCGTGCGAAACCGAATCTAGGATGAGTAGGCTCTGGATTGGGTCCGGCAGCTTGAGCGTTCTTAACAAAATCTAGAAGCTGCTGGGCAGACATAAAAACTCCATCCTGGGGAGTAGCACTAGATTGACCGGCGCTGGGACGGCCAGGTCTAACCATATCTCTTCTTTAAGAAAGAAAGAAAGAAAAGGAAAAAGTTATTCTCGAAATAAATTTCAATCAAACTTGATTGATAAAACAAGGAATCATAAAGAAAATAGGATGAATCGGTACGAAGACCCGAATTAAATCCTAAAGCACGACTCCTAAGATGGACCTAGGACGATGATCCTTGTTAAATTATTCTACATTGTTCCGAAGTTTGGCTCTGATACCAAGCTGTGACGCCCCACCTCTATATCCACGCTAGCCAAGAACACTACGGAGTAATGCTGTCGACTAGCACGGAGAATAAGGCTGTTGAGGAGCGACCATCTGTATAATTGCTTTGTGCGAGTACCGATATGCCGGATAAAAATATAACTTTTCATCTCAAGAGGAAATCCAACATACCGACACAAACACAAAGTTACTACACAGTGGCTATAAAGGTCTTCGGAAACAAATATAGAAATAAACATAACACAAATCAGTCACAGATAATTCATATCACAAAGGCGGAAATAGATATGAATATAACACATGAAAGTGTACATCAGAGTAGTGGTCAAACAAGATCCTCAATATCTAAAAGAATAGATACAAGTGTTAGACAAAAGAATAAGTATACATCATAGAGTCTGTATCTCAAATGTATACAACAAAAACTACTAAACTAAAGTTGTTAGCCAAAAGTCAGAAGATGGTTCCAGATAGGAAGCCATGAGGAAGCACCTGTAATATCTCAGTCTGACCCGAGTATTATTTAAGAAGAAAATAATAAACGGATCAGTCTAGCTATAAATATCAGATGAAATGATATAGAATAAGAGATATGACTAAACGTATAATAATCACAATGCCAAGCTGTGATAAATAAATAATTGAAATCAATAAGAGATTAACCAATATCGCAAAGATCTTCTCGAAGATAAAAAGGAATGTCATACTCCTAATTTCATTCACCAAGCCACAATAGAGGACATATATATCAATGCCAATCGTAAAAGTTGGTGAAACCAAAATTCCAGGATTCAACACACGAAATCCAGAAATCACAAGAAAAGGATGGCCAAGACTTTGATGTAGTGCAAACGGTACATCCGATGAATCACAAAGCATATCATTGATGTAGTGCAAACGGTACATCCAATGAATCAAAAGCAAAGACATTGATGTAGTGCAAACGGTACATCCAATGAATCAAAAGCAAAGACATTGATGTAGTGCAAACGGTACATCCAATGTATCAAAAGTATATCATTGATGTAGTGCAAACGATACATCCAATAAATCAAAAGCAAAGACATTGATGTAGTGCAAACGGTACATCCAATGTATCAAAAGCATATCATTGGTGTAGTGCAAACGGTACATCCAATGAATCAAAAGCAAAGACATTGATGTAGTGCAAACGGTACATCCAATGTATCAAAAGTATATCATTGATGTAGTGTAAACGGTACATCCAATAAATCAAAAGCAAAGACATTGATGTAGTGCAAACGGTACATCCAATGTATCAAAAGCATATCATTGATGTAGTGCAAACGGTACATCCAATGAATCAAAAGCAAAGACATTGATGTAGTGCAAACGGTACATCCAATGTATCAAAAGTATATCATTGATGTAGTGCAAACGGTACATCCAATAAATCAAAAGCAAAAACATTGATGTAGTGCAAACGGTACGTCCAGTGTATCAAAAGCATATCATTGATGTAGTGCAAACGGTACATCCACTGAATCAAAAGCAAAGACATTGATGTAGTGCAAACGGTACGTCCAGTGTATCAAAAGCATATCATTGATGTAGTGCAAACGGTACATCCAATGAATCAAAAGCAAAGACATTGCACATGCTAGTCTAAAACATAAAATGATCGCCATGATCAAAGAGAAGTGTCGATTACAGTAAGCTAGTAAATATATGAGCTTAGCTTCATGTCCCATAATCACTAGCTTAACTTAAATATTTACGAACAAATTATAGATCTCCACTAGAAAATTGTCACAAGAGATTCAATCGAACAAGTCCAAGAATTAACCGGCGAAGTAAATGCAAGCGTTTCATACCACTTGTTTTTCTAGGTCGTTTAATTAGATTTCTCATACAAGTGAGGTAAAGGTTTGTATATACTAGTAGATTGGAAATCGGTTTGAGAAAACGAGCTTTGTAATAAAGTAGTGTTGAAATCGTTGTGATGAAAGAGTTTTGATATTTACTACTAGTATAGAAAACCTTTATATTTTTAAAGTGACAAATCACAAAGGTGATTGTAGGAACGATCAATTCATAAAGATTAACATTCAAAGACGTGAATAAAATCCAAAGAAATCGGTACCGAATCCATCAAAATGGATATTCCCATAAATCACGAAGAAAATGTCATCAAAGTCGATAATAAGTGATAATAACAAAAGGGAATCAACACGAATCGATTAACATTGGAAATTCAATCCAAAAAGGCAAAATGGACTCAAACAGCTGGTTCAGTCGACTGAACATAGTTTTCAGTCGACTGACCCTGTACCTGGAAATTTTCCAGGTTCAGGAAACTTTCTGTTTCCAGTTTCAGTCGACTGAACAGAGTATTCAGTCGACTGAATCATGCCTGGAAACTTTCGGGTTTCAGGTTCAGTCGACTGAACAGAAGATTCAGTCGACTGAATCATGCCTGGGTTGTTTTTCAGCCTATCCAAATGAAGAGCAAACTCTTCCAAAATGCATCCGGACGAACATTGGCTCTAAGGGTTTATGCCAATCGGCAACCCGGCCCTATATGCTCCTCGATGCATCACCAAAAGCATGATCAAACATCCATAAAAGGATTTCACACAAATTTGACTTAAAAACCCAAAAATTGGAATATTCACAAAACCAATCCAAATCAAGAGAAAATGCACATGAAGAAGTGTTAGGAATTCATACCCAACAACCAAAGATAATTATAGTCATAGATGTGAGATAAAAATCTCACCTTTGAACCCAAATTAATGAAGGAGAAGCTTTTAAAACAAGCTAAGATCAATTCCTCTTCAATAACAACTCAAGGAGCTTCAATCTAAGCTTACAAGTAAAATATTTCCTAAATTAGGTTTAGGAAATTTCTGAAACTGAATGGAGAAAGAGTTGGAGAAGATGAAGGAGGTGCTTACCAATGGGTTCACTTGAGTTTGGAGCTAGAAGTTGGATTTGCAAAGAAAGCTAGGGCTTAGGAATTTCCTTTTCCCATCTCTTCCACCATTTTTACTTTAGCTTGAAGTGTTTTAATTAAAGAGGAGAAGTTATGAAGAGAAGGGGTTGGGCTGAGCTAATAAGGGTGCAGTCCATACCAAAGTCTTAAGCGGGAAAAAGTAGCAAAAATCAACTTTCTCCAAACATATCGAAGCTTATACTCAAAAAGGTCGCAAACGGCATTTTGAACTCAATGGGGGTAGTCTCAAGTCCTAATTCGACTAATTGCAAAAAGTAGGTTTTCGGACTAAATTTCGAGTATCGACAAAAATATTTAAATATAAAATCGATAAATATGCGGGTTGTTACAACCCCACAATCACGTTCATGCAAATTCCCAAATTGAGTAGGCACACGACCATCGCGAAGCAGCTGCACGCGACTAGAACGATGTTCCAAACCCTAGCTCGAGACACACTACAACCTCAAAATCAATCGACCCAACCATCGCCTTCATCTAATAGGGCATGCGATCCCTAATCTAAAGCCGCACTCGTGCAGACTACCTCACCTCCGATGCGCGACCAGACCTCAGCCTCGACGACGAATGCTCATCCTAACGCACACTCCTCGAACGCGGCATCACGATGAAGTCGCCTCTCCTACTCTCTTTCGATTTCCATTCACAACTTCTCCTTGATTAAAATACGAGAAGAAGCTAAGTATTGTTTACGTTCGATCGAGGCTATAAGAGAGGAGGGAATCACAGTTTCGTAGTTCCATTTAAGAAGATGGCACTCGATTCGGGTTTGTTTATTTTATTTTCTTGAATGTGAATGAAGGCTCAACATTGGTTTATATTTATTTTTGAAAAGTTTCAATTGCAGTTGCTTTTTTTAAAGAGAAAAGGGAACACATGGCTATAAAAAAGAGAGAAAGGATGCCATGTGTTGAAGGGAAGAATGGTACAGTGAAAAATAAAGCTACAGCTGAAAAATGGTTTGACCAATAATTAAAATAAATTTAAATTTCAAAATGTCTCGAATAATGCAACTTAAAATCCTGACCTCCTACCGAGGCATGCTGCTGGCGTTCATAATGTTATACCCCTATTTCGAACGAAATGGAAAAGGTTTCGAGTCCTAACTCGATCGTATGGAGAAGATAGCTTTTTGGACCCAGTTATTATATTGAATTATCGATATAAATTTCAGCGTGCTTACATACCGTACGGCTGCAGTATAACTCCAAACACTTCGTAAATTGAAATCCGATAATAATACAATAATACGGATCCAATGGAACTGGTTTCATCGAAATTCAAGACTATGCCTTGGAAGGCTATATTTAATTGTCAATTTTAATGGTATATTTTCAAAACTAACCTAAGCGCTTTCGATTTCACTTTTAACACTTTTACTATCTTCAGTATTATCCATATAAATTTTATAAGCCTCTAAAATATTTTTAATAAGCTTAAAACTCCAGATTTAATATTTTACCCAACTTCCAATTATTAAGTTAATTACCCAAATAAATAGTGATATTTGAAATCAAGTTAAACTAATTTTCAAATATATAAAATCTTTTAAATATTCCAATTTCTTTTGGTTCGTCACAAACCAAGGACTTTTATATTGTGTTCGAGTCCATTCCATCGCTCCCCGGTGAAGGGACTCGTAACTTGTGATCAGTGCCCCATCTCACTGGTTGGGACCGTGATCGCGAGACCTGTATTATTTATTACATTGATCCAAATCCAATCGTTCAAAATAAGAGTTTATTAAATCCCGGGCTGTATCTCCAAGGGAGAAATCAAAGTTTTCAAGGAAACGAAAAGAAAAACAAGATTTCATAGACTTGAGCGACGCGGTTTATCATCGTCTCAAAGCATGCCTAGGGACCATCCACGATCCCATACATGTGTAAGTGACTTAGCCGTATCACTTCAAGTTCTATTACTTATTCAAAGCCATAAATCTTTTTAGTTGATAATAAGCTGACGCTGCCTAGGTTCAGTGCCATATTCGCTCGAGGTGAGCGGTGGCCGCTCCTATTCCACTGCCACAGCTCGATTCCTCACATACTGCCATAGATGACTATTCCTTACATGCTCCTCAACGATATCTTTCAAATGCCTGCAGTCGTTCATGTTGTGCCCATCTAGCTCCTGGAATAGGCAATGCTTTCCCGATGCCTGCTCGTATTCAAAAGGTTCCCTCCTTGCCGGCCTTCGATACTAGAGATGTCCTCGGGTATCCAAGAAAATCCTTTCTAGAGTATTAGTTAAATCTGTGTAAGAAGAAAACTTTGAATCCCTCCGAAACCTTTTCAAACTACTACCATTTTCATTCTTTTTTCTTTTTCCTTTATCATTTTTGTTTGGATCTTTCTTGGGTGGACCTCCACCCCTTACCGCGTAAGCTTCAGCCTCTCTCCCATCTCTCTCAGCCTGCGCATCTTCCCACCTCGGGAACCTTTCCACCTCATGGTAGAACTCCCCCCTAGATCCCTCGGTGGGTCCCGTTCCAATAATATTTTGAAATCCGAATTATCCGCGTTTCTTGAAACTTCTACCATCAAAACCATCGACGGATCGGGTCGATCCACTCAAGCTACCGCCGTGTTGAATCTGGTTAAGAAATCCCTGAGCGACTCTCCCTTCATTTTTCATCGATGTCAAGGTCATTATGTTCTTGGGTCTGACTATATGGACCCGAAACTGCCTCATAAACATTTCAATCAGCTCCGTCCAAGTGTCAATAGAACCACTCTCCTGTTGTCTGAACCATATAGCTGCGATATCCGTCAAATACAAGGGGAAGCATCGAGCCACGACCTCATCAGATGCCCCAATACCTCCATATGCCTCATGTACCTCGTCAGATGAATGACGGGATCTGTTCTCCTATCATACATCTCCAACGTTGGTAGCTTAAAGTCTGGTGGGTTCCTAACTTGCCTGATAGTAGGAGTAAAGGGACTCTTATTCGCATCCTCCAAGTCTTTATTTACTAATCCACCTCTCATAGCTCGTATGACCATCTCCGCTAATCTGTCGTTGTCACCAAGCTGTAATCCTAGTCTGTTGCCTCAGATTTGTCCCCCGAGTTCACGAGGAAATCCTGGCACATACTCCTCGTCACGTACTCATGTACTCCGGTTGATGCCGGGTTTCACAGCATCGTCAGGCATCCCTCTATGGGTTGGTCCAACATTACCTGTTGGTATGCCCCGAAGTCTTGGTCCCTTCGGGTTAATGGTTGTTCGCGGATCAGGAGCTGTTCCCTGTTGAACCACTCCCTTTACATGCTGGTTGAGTGTTTCTGATCCAAATCCATGGATCTGAGCTCCTACAGTTCCTGCTTGTGCAAATTGTCTAAGAAAAGTCTGCATCATCACCTCTTATCTTTTCAGCATCGTTTCCATCTCGTCTCTGATGATGTAGGTGAATGCTTGACCCACTCCAGCAGAGGAATCCCCTTGACTTCCCTCTTGATTGCTTATTTCTATCACTTGTTTCCTTGTTGGTGGCCTAGCCATTGCTTCCTAGAATCCATGTTTCTTGGTTCTAAGTGGAAGCATCAAAATGTTAGCGCCAAAATTGGCCACTAACACCCAAGTCCAGGTGAAAGCACCAAATACCAGTCACAGCTCACAGATAGAATATATGTAGAGAGTATAAATATGAAGAACGGTAAAAATTAAAGAGAAAGCAGTAAAGACACAGAATTTATAGTGGTTCGGCTGACTCCGGCCTACGTCCACTCCAAAAATTTCCTTTTTATTAATGTTAAGATCAATTACATTTACAATCCAGAGTTTTTAGAACAACAATGCTATAGTAGCCTTTGTGTAGAAGACGAAGGGAGACTGAATGAAGATCCTTTTTCTAAAGCCCCGCATGTTGTATTTATAGGCAAAACCTGAGGTGCTAGGATTCCTGAGTGATACGAGTCCATCAAGACTCAACCCCTTCTTTCAATACACCATCTCCTTGTTGCCTCTACCGATCCGGAGTAAACACTTCATCCCAACCGATCCCATGCCTCGCTCACCGACCGACCCACTATGGTCGAAGCATGTATCGTCGATCTATACGCACCGACCCCGATCGACCGAACCATACAGCCTTACTCCAATGAACGAATGCTTACGGCCGACCCAGAAATGACGACCCAGGTTACCACCGAGCCGTATCTATCGATCCACTCAGGCTGTGCCGAACTCCAATGCCGAGCCACCTTGTCCTCACCACAATGCCGAGCAACCCTGACCTCGCCACAATGCCAAGCGACCCTGACCGAACCACAACGTCGAGCGACAACCAAGACCGAACCACAATGCCGAGCCACCCTGACTGAACCACAATGTCGAGCCACCCAGACCTCACCATAATGTCAAGCGACCCTGACCAAACAACCATTAAGGCCAAGGATCCAAAGCCAAACCACCAAAAATGAATCGAAGAAACCATCTGCGAGACTTGAAGTTCGACCAACCACGAGTCGAAGCAAATCTAGAACAACTCGAGACATGTCAAAACCTAAGCTTCAAGTATCCAATAACCTTCATCCATCGACCATGTCGAATCCCAGCTATTTAACCGTGTTTGTTATCCATGAATGATTGTCCATCGATTGAGTTGATTAAACTCATCATAAACCAGCTTCGACAAACGAGAAGTCGATTTAGTTAAATCCATATGTCTGCGGCCTTCCCAAAAGGCGGGTTAACACAACTCATCAATCTGAAACTAATACTACACCGAGCCGAACAATGAAGCCGCACAAGTAAGGGCAGTGTTGCTTCCTATCTTGACTCGACATACATTCTTAACTTTAAGAACAAAAAGAGTTTCCTCGACATATTGTGCTAAGTGAAAGAATAAATATTTAACATAAACAAATCCAACTTTTTAAATATTCGCTCATACTTATGCTTGATTTTCACTTCACCGATATTTGTAAAACACTTTACAAACACTCTTTAAATTATTCACTTAAGGAGTTAATTATATTACTAAGCATATTAAAAAGAAGGGTTAAACACCAACACCATTAAAAATCAAATCGTTGTATTAACAATTGATTTTCTTGTTATTTATTCGAACTATTTGTTATTGCAAATAAATTTACGAAATGAGTTCACCATTACTATTTATTAATTAAAAGGAGTTAAATAAGGCTATTAAATCCATTTAATTAATATTTAATTCACAACTCAAATGTTTAAATAATCCGTATTTTTGAATATAAGTTATTTATATTTTTCTAGCATATTACAGCTATTCTTCTTAAGATTCCATCCATCATTTTCTCTTGGCGAGCTATCATTCTCTCCTTCATTTCTCCCATCATCCTCTCCATATTTTCTCTAGTTATGTAGATGGATGAGGGTTGATCCCAAAGGCACCTCCTGACCTCACCTTGTTCTTGTTGACTACCTCCAATCATACATCTAGTGCTAGGCCTCTTAATCTTCTTCAAAATCATGTTTCAAGTCATTAAATCCTAGTTCCTCTCAATGAAAGCACCAAAATTCTTAGACCAAAATTGGCATAAACACCAAATTGAGTAATAGATGTTAATGTTATCAAAGTAAATAAAGAAATAGTAAGAAAGAACATAATATTTTTATACTGGTTCGAGAAATACTCCGGCTGGTGTCCACTTTGTGTCCTTTTATATCAATTTTGGGAGTTTTTATAAACTGTGATTTTACAACTCTGAAGTCTCAACTTGATGAGAATCTAATAGTATTTTTTAAAGTTATAATTTTATAACTCATTGTACTTAGAAGTACATAATGAAGAAGAAGCAGAACGTCCTTTTTTCAAGCCTTGTCCATATAACGATCCTGACTCAGCCTTCGAAAATCGGCACCGAATACGTCACCTATACTTAAATGCCGCAGAATCAAACGCCGAATATGGCTCGCCGGAGCTTATAACACATTAAGTATAACAACACAATGGAAGAAAATGAATATTGATCTCTTTTTTTTGATTTTTTTACATCATATTTTATATTTCTTATAACTATTTAAAGAAAATGAATTTAAAACACAATCTATACATTTAATAAATAGGGGTTTTTAGGCTCAAGGAAAAAGTTAGAGAAAAATTTAGCCTCGAGGACAGCAAGTTTGTTTCTTAGGATGAAAGGCACTTTTTAGTGTAAATCACAGAATGATAGTTGTAACTATCATTTTCAGTTTACACTAAAAAGTGTCCTTCAGACTAAAAATAAACTTGCTGTCCTTGAGACTAATTTTTTTTGCAACTTCTTCCTTCTGCCTAATTACCTGTAATAAATAATCATACATATTATTTTCTCAAAATATAACCTCTAGATCCAATTCATTTTGAATTTCCGAATCAAAATTCTATTTATAATCCAATTATTTATTTTGAGATTCAAATCCAATTTTTTATTCATTTATTAAATATTAAATATAGAATTTCAAATTCACAATTAAATTTCAAAATCAATATCCAAACAATATCTTATTTAATCTTGGAAAAATGAATTTAAATTCACAAATTTATATTAATTACTAATTTTAATTTTTCTCAAAAATCGGGATCGTTACAGGTTCCCCCCTTAAGAAATTTCGTCCCCAAAATTTGCTAGGGAGACAACAAAGATAGATGAAAGATAGAGAAATATCTCTCCAGAACAAATTGGATATCTATTCTGTATTTGGCTTACCAAATCATAATATCAACAATAAGAGAACAAACTCATATAATTCTTCACAAGATACTCGGGTCATCTAAATCTACGAATATGCAAGAGCATTGATTAGTTCGAAGGGATAACTAACCATTCGTAGAATATATCGGGACCCAACAGAAGAGTAGACAAATGAATTCGATCTACCACAATTCTCAAATACTAGATATGGATTCCAGACTTAAGTCGAAATGTCTCAAAGTATACATCAACTTGTCCCTCTTCGGACTTCAATCTACACAAGAAATTACAATAGAATTTCAAATTTGGTTTTAACCGATACAATTCAAATTTAGCTTCATATTCTATTGATCAATTTAACTCAATTTAAAATTTCAAATTTATTTAATGTTTTCAATTTCAAATTTCAAATCTATTAAAGTTTAAATGGAAAAAACTGATAAGAAACCGATGAAGATACGAAGTAAGGATTTTCTACAACGATTCGTAGGGCCACCATCACATCGAAACTTCTTTCTGGAGCCGTCATGAAGTAATCAAAAGAATTTGAGATCGAATCAAAGGAGATTGATAGAGAAAGTTATTTCCACTGTTGCAGGGTATTGACCATATGTAGTGGTATTCCCCTGTCCCCTATCTCATCCTCTTCTCGCACTCATACTTACTATCAGTGGATAGTAAGAGAATTTACTGAGGCATTCAAACGGATATCTTAGGGATATACTCATTTTAGGGTATACTTCACCCTATTTCTAATGAGCTACCTAATGTGTTATACTCCTAAGCTAAAGTTTCAACGTTCATCTCCGATACCAATTATAACGATCCTGACTCGGCCTTTGAAAATCGGCACCAAATACGTCACCTATATTTAAATGCTGTAGAATCAAACGCCGAATCTGGCTCGCCGGAGCTTATAACACATTAAGCATAACAACACAGCGGAAGAAAATGAATATTGATATCTTTTTTTTTGATTCTTTTTACATCTTATTTTGTATTTCTTATAACTATTTAAAGAAAATGAATTTAAAACATAATCTATACATCTAATAAATAATCATACTTATTATTTTCTTAAAATATAACCTCTAGATCTAATTCATTTTGAATTCATTTTGAATTTCCAAATCAAAATTCTATTTATAATCCAATTATTTATTTTGAGTTTCAAATTCAATTTTTTATTCATTTATAAGATATTAAATATAGAATTTCAAATTCACAATTAAATTTCAAAATCAATATCCAAACAATGTCTTATTTAATCTTGGAAAAATGAATTTAAATTCACAAATTTATATTAATTACTAATTTTAATTTTTCTCAAAAATCGGGATCGTTACAGTCCACTACGATTTATATGTAAAGATTCCTACATTTTGCTTCAAAAATTGCTATACACGTTCTCTACGTCATGCACGTCATTCCAAAAATATTACATGGTCAAACTGTGACCCACCTTTCAAAAGTCAGTGATGACCCAAGGGCTTCAGATCAACACCAATCTAACTTTAGGATTGATTTCGGGACATTTTGATCAATGCTTCAGGCTTAACTTTGAGATAGCTTAAGGTTGCAGTGCTTCATGCTTCCCCAACTTATGCCATAGGATTGTTGTCGGTTTCCCTAGGTACACTTCGAGAACAATTCGGTGATGATCCATGGTGTCAAGTTCCATTTTCAACTATCTTTTGTCTACTTCTTCATTTATCGCCTTGTGATATTTTTATAAGTGTTTGTATATGTGTTTCTATCGCTCTTCAGTGCAATTTAATTTTCGAAGATGGAAAATTGTCATAATCCAAGCTCTCTAGATATCCGTTGGACCAATCACGGTGAATCATCTGGTTCCCTTAGATTCACCTACAAATCAAAGGCCACTCTAGACTTATCATAACTAAGGACTTAAGTCCTCTCTTAAGTGTTAATCATAAATCATAATCATTCTGTGTTCTCTTGAAATTATCCTATCATATATCATCATTGTAAATCAAAATCATCCCATGTTCGCCTAAGAGCTAACTATCATATATCAAAATTAATATCGTCCCGTGTATGCTAGGGATTTCATCATCATGGGTAAAACCATATGTTGGGTAGTCATGAATCAATATTGTGGAAGCCCATTGGCACTGGTTGGAGCATTACTTTTAAAATTTCCAATATAGCATAGTATCCCATTATAAGGACGCCCAACCGAATCAAAGCAACGAATTTCAATAATCGTTTGGCTATCGTATTTTATTAATATAGGCAGTGCATTTCCAATAGATTAGAGCACCATTTACAAATCATTTGGAATCGCCCAGCATCACATCGTGAGTAAGTCTGATCGAATCGAGGGAATGACGTAATCCAGGGACCATTATCAAACCATTTTAATATCAGGTGGCATTCAAAACCAAAGTCTTGGTTTTAATCTTTCTAGACCATGCAATCAATGTGTAGTATAGGGTCTGATCTCTTCGGGTCGGATAATCAATATTCAATCTAGTTTTTAATCTCTTTGGAACATATATACAATTTGAATTTCGATATCATCGAATCATATCCAATGATCTCTTCAGATCATATATCCAATCTCTGATATCTCCAAATCATATATCCATATTGAGTCCAATCCACTCGCTCTTAGGCCAGGGGACACACCATTCAAGCAAGTCCATCTGCTCACTTTCTAGTGAAGGAACTTGTTAGCCAAGTTAACCCATCTGCTCACTCTACGATAAAAGGGCTAACTAACCAAGCCAATCCATCTGCTTACTCTAGTGAGGGAACATGCTATCCTGTATAAGTTCGTCAACTCACTCTCTGGCAAGGGTATCTACACTTCATATTTTATTGCCTATCTCTTCATTCAAGGGAATCATGTCTTGCCAATATAAATACCATGTTCAAGGGGGTGACTAATCTTGGCTGATATTTCATAATCAATTTCAATCATGATGTTCAAATGTTTTCAAAATCAAACGTTCATTCATAAGATCCAAATCAAAACAACAAATGTTCCAAAACATCCATCATGTTGGAGATTACTTCCTTCATCCATCTCAGACCGTGCCTGAAGAACAATTGAGGTCCCATATATGTGTAAGTGGCATGGGAGAAACAAATCATCACTTATTTAAGCAAAGTGTAGGGATCGAACCTAACTCCTTTCCATCCCAATTATAGGATAACCATTCTCGACCTAGATCTAAGGCTTCTTCTAGATGCATTCACTATATACCATAGCTGCTCCTTTTGCACTACTGCTTTTTGGTTCCACACATATTATTGTAACCGGTTTCTCCAAACCCTATCCTTTATTAAATCACAAAGGTGCATGCACTCACTTATCTCATGCTACTTTAGCTTATGGATCAAGCAAAACTTTCTAGACCTTTTCTCCTAATACGTGGGTTCTCTCTTTGCTGGTTTCCTATAGAGAATCTGCCTGAGGAATCTAAGTAAACCTCTTAAGGGTCTCAGTCAATTTAGTGTAGGCGGAAAATCTTAGCTTCCTCTTCATGTGCTTCGGTCCATCGAAGCCGTCATCAGCCTTTGGCATTCCTTTATTCTTTCCAAATACTGTTTTGGATGGTCATCCGTCATCTACAACATTAACTTCAGCACTCTGAGCATTAGTATCCTCTTGACAGCAAAATCTTTCAGCTTGATGGTAAAATTCCATAAGATTCATCAGTGGATCCCTTTCCAAAGCCACTTTAAAATTTGTTTTATGCACTACAGTGTCCTCCCGACGCAAAATCTTTTAGCTTGATGGTAAAATTCCATAAGATCCATTACTGGATCCCTTTCCAAAGCTACTTTAAAATTTATTTGATTCACTACTCTGGATATTGCTGCCATCGGTACTATTGACGGGTCCAGCTTATGCACTACAACTACCATTTCGTTAAATATGGTTAAATAACTGTGCAAGATATCACTTTCTCTCTGTCTCACACTCAAAAACGTCACTACATTCTTCGACCTTTATATATGAACCCTGAACTGGTTCACAAATTTCTTTACTAAACCGTTCCATGAGCTAATGGACCCATTTTCCAACTGTCTGAACTATAGTGCAGCTAACTCTATCAAGTACGGTGGGAAACAATGCCCCAATACTTCTATAGAAGCATCTAACACCTTCATAAGCCGAATGTATCTCTTAGATGAATGGTTAAATCTATCCTTTCATTGTAATTTAAAGTGTCGGTATCTTGAAATTAGTGGATTTTTTGTATACAAATGTTAAAGGTGAATGTGTTTTTATTCATGCCCTCAAACTATAATCTGGTGGTCCACCTTTCATTACCCATTTAATCATCTTAGCAATTCTATCTTTTTCATCCAATGGAACTCTCTGATCCATGTTTTCATTCTTTCCCCTATTTTAATGGTAAGTAATATGATTCCAACTCCTGTTGTTTTATGTTCATGTTTTAATCTTCGATTTATCGATCAATGTCACCTCTTAGATGTGCTCCATCTCATCCCTAATCCATGCCAACCAAGCCCCTTGTCTTCTCAATTCGGTTCCGAGCCTTACATGTGGGTCAATATCGAGTTGCAAAGTTTCCAAGGGGTTGGCTCCAACTTCTTCTGCTACAAATCCTGGTGTACTGTTCCATCTTCCAGCCTCTGATTCTAGTTTTCAATAACTCCTATTATCCCCTATTGCATCATTCTTATGAAAAATCCCTCTATCGTTTCCTCTTTTCGAGGTATCATTTTATCATGCATTTCTGCCATTATCCTGTAACAACCTGGAGTTTAGCATCAATTAATTATCATCGTTAGAGATTAAAATTGGTTGTTAATTATTGTTAAGTGTTTTAATCAGTTGTAAATTCGTTTAAAAATTTGTTAATAATTAAGTGGGCTTTAAAAAAAATAAAAAAATAAATCGTAATCCATTTTTATCTGGGCCGTGATAATTTGCTAAGCAAATAACCCATCCCCCCTTTCTTTTTTTTCTTATTCTTTCGTAACCCTAAATCTAAACGAACAAGAAAATAAATGGCGTCTTCCTTTTCTTCGTTCGTCCTCCTTTTAAAAAAAAACTAGGGTTCTCTGCAAATTGATGTTGACGATTGATGGTGCTTGGTTTGAGTTCGTTTTTGGCCTCGGCTTCGACTCGTACAGGGCTTCGTGTAGCTTTGTTCGCGGCTGCGTCAATTCGTGGCTAAGGTGAGTGATTATTGTCACTCACATCTAATTCAAGTTTGGTGTTTTCTGACTTGTTCAAATTTGTGACCTTTGCTGTTTGATTTTACGACGTTGATGTTGTTCGACTTTTGACCGTGATTGATTTTTGGTGTGACGTGATTTTAAACTGTCGTTTTTCTGGGTAAATTCATTTCGATGTTACTGATTTCTTGTTTGCTGGTTTTCACAGCAGTGCTTTACCTCGTGACCACCACGGCTCTACTTCCATCTGACTTCGGTCACGTGGTTGTGTGAGTGCTATCTACTCATATCTGATTCAAATGCTATGTGTAGTTAGTTCGATTTGTTTTGTTGATTGATGAAGTATTCTCTGGTTTTTGATTATACGGCTTTGGATTTCTATTTTTGACTTGACCGTGTTTATATGATGATTTGAAAGACATATTTGACTTTGTTTGAAACTGCTGTACCTTGTTTTTAAACTCGCACGATACTGTCTCACCGCCGTGTTGGTGTTGCACTTGTGCCTGTTGACAGTGGTAATCCTTTGCTCTGTGAAATTAGTCATTGTTATCTGAGTTTTATTTGGTCTTCAGTTCGACCGTAACTGGGTTATACTCATGATCGTTTGCTGTGTTGTACCTCTGACAGAAATTGTTTATACTGCCTTTAGCTTGTTGCATAGCTTTGAGTCCTTTTACTTAAGCATTGATTACTTCCAGTTTGGTGTTTGACTATATACATATCCACTACTTCATACATGCTTCGAAGACTGGAAATTGATAGTCCTATACACTGTGTTCATGCAGCTTGATGTTGTTATAAATTGTTGCACTTAGTAGTGGTACTTCCACATAAGCATTGAAGTTGTATTTTTCCGACTTCATAATTGTCACTGTATCATGTTGATACAGTTTGCAATTCAATTTGTTGAGCTTGGGGTATATTTTTCACTGTCCATAGCATATAGGACTGTGATACATTGTATTGGTGTCTTGCCTTTGTGTCTTGTTGTACCCCAGTTTACATTTTTGCTCATGTGCAGTTAAGTAATGTACATTCATTTTGTACAACTGGGTTTGCATTCATGTTGCCCCGGGCTTGACTCTGTTGATTCCTGTGCATTCCCTGTACACTGCTGTTTCACAGTTTTGTTCTGCACTTGTATTCATGATTGCAGTGATCTCTGTACCTTTTTATTCCCGAACCTGATGAACTTGAGTCTGTTTTGATTACCTGTGCATACTTTATGTTCAGGCCTATTTTAAACTGCATTTCGATGTTCTCTTGACATCTGTGTTGTTTTGAACTCAAACCCACTGAACCTTATTGCTATACTGGAACTTTATGTGTGCTGTCCCTTGCACCATTCATCAGTTGCATCCATTATGTTTGTTGCGATTTGTGACATTCAGGTCAGTTGCACACTTAATTCATGTTGTTTTTGAGTTGAACTGGTACCATGCTTTCGCTGGTTCACCTTGTAGTCTCCTGTTGTAAGTTCCTATTGCATTGAAATTCATGCCTACACTCTTTCATCTGATAGTTACTTGCCCCAGTGTCAATCCATATCAATTCTTTGACATTACAGTCTGGTCGTGGCGCAGATGCTATGCTTTGTGCATTCACCGGGTTCAATTGGGTTGGTTATTTTGGTGGACTGTGTTGCATTTCGATGTTGCCATCCCTGTCCACTCTAATTCATTGTGCAGTTATGTGTACATATATATGTACGTTGCTTCATTTGCTTAGTGCATTTCTCACTTTTCTGACCTTTGCATTCGTGAAACTGGGTTGTCAAAATTGTCGCTTCATGTCTGGTTCATGTGTACTTAGTTGGGCTTCTTTTTGGTCAGCCTGCATTCCATGTTGTATATTTGATTATTTGACCTTGTACACATATGTTGCCTTGAGTTGAACCATAATTCATTTGGGTTTGACCTTGTGCCCGGTTGTGTACATCGTCACTGTCGTGGCAAGGCAGTGCACGCAAGCGTGAACTGCAGCCACACGGTATTCATTGGGTACGTCATCACTGTTGTGGCAGGGCAGTGCACGCAAGCGTGAACTGCAGCCACACGGCATTGGTTTTATCGTTATTTCTTTTGCTTTTGATTTATGGAACTATTTCGTATTCCATATGTTGTAGTGGCGTGGCAGTACACGCTTGCGTATACTACAGCCCTACCCGAGTTGGTATTGTAATTGATATTTCATGTTATTTTGGAGTTGTGTTTTGATTGATTAATTTGATGATTTTGTTGTTAATTGCCGTTTAGGCAACTCAGATGTTTTTAAATTATCTTCATCGATATTCTTTTCACTTATCTTCATTGATGATTTAATTTTGCTGATTTGTTGTTTAACACTATTACGTGTTATAATTATCGTTATCCGATTTCTTTATTTAAGGATCGGATAGACGAGATTTATTGTGACTGTCGTCTAATTTTTATTTAATTATTATTGCTTCTGTGCACTAATAACTGAGTTTGAATTAGGCTGACCCGTGTATTATTTTCTTTTGAATGTAATACTCGGGTCAAACCGAGTATTTACAGGTTGTTGATATCTCACTATGGGTTGCTGTTAGAGCTATGAAGTCTTTTCATATTTTTGGAGTAGTCGTCATCATTTAAAGTAGTCAGTGAATATGTATAGGATGTTGTATATTCATGTATATTATTCACGATAATGTACTTGTATATGTAACTTTCAGAGTCGACAGTTGTTGTTGTATCATATGTACGGTATCACATGTATTTTAACTGACATCAGTTATTATATATATATATATATATGAGATTTTTGTTTATCAGTGTTCCGCATTTGAATTATCTGTGTTATTATTATATCTATTGTCATAAACTACTATGAACCATCGTAGTGCGTTTTATACTGGAATTGGATATGTTGATGGGAGTAAATAAATAAGAGATGAAAATTAAAAATATATACCACTCCTATCGAGATAACCAATACTAGTGTAAGGCCTAACTACGGATGGCCGCTCCTATCCAGCCTTATTCTTCGTAATAACGGACAGTATTTCTTTTAATACTCTTTGTTATTGTGAGCATAGAGGTGGGGCGTCACATATCCTCTCCATCTCTTCTATGGTTATGTAGATCGTGGGGGTTGGATCCTAAGGACACCTCCTGGCTACCCCTTGTTCTTGTTGACTTCCTTTAATCGTAATTTGGTGTTAGGCCTCTTCATCTTCTTCAAATTCAAGTTTCAAGTTGTTAAATCTAAGTTCCTTTAGGTGAAAACATCTAAATGTTTGGATCAAAATTGGCACAAACACCAATTGACTAATAAATGTAAAAGTTATCAAAGATAAGAAAGAAATAATAAGAAAGAACACAAGATTTTTATAGTGGTTCGACAAATACACCAGTCTACGTCCACTTTATCCTTTTATATACATTTCTGTGAGTTTTTACAAACTGTGATTTTATAACTTCGTAGTCTCAACTCAATGAGAATGCAACAAAGTGTTTTTCAGAGTTATCATATTAGAACTCATCGTAATTCGAAGTTCAGAATGAAGAAGAAGCAAAAATTCCTCTACTTATAGGCAAAGATCTTTCATGTTTGGCTCCGAAATTGCTATACACGTTTTCCACATTGTGTACTTCGTTCCATAAAAGTATCATGGCCAAACTCTAACCCACGTTTCCTAAGTCGGTGATGACCTAAGGGCTTTAGATTGGCACTGATCTGGCTTTGGGCCATTTTGGTCATTGCTTCGAGCTTGACATAGAGGTGGCTTAAGGTTGTAGTGCTACATTCTTCCCCACCTTGTGCTCCAAGTTTTTTGTCAATTTTCCTAGGTCCAGTTCAAGAATAACTCGGTGATGATCCATGGAGTCAAGCTCCACATTTTAACCATATTTTTTCTACTTCTTCCTTCTACCATCTTTTATCAATTTCTCTTTCGTTCTTTAGTCCAATTGATTGATTTATGCTCTATTACAACGACCTTAAAAATATATTATTATTATTATTTTGACGTAAAATATTATTGTTGTTACTTTGAAAAGTAATTTGATGTAAATTACTATTTTTGAGGGAATTATAACATTTTTAAGGGATTTAAGGTAATGAGACTATAGCAAAGTATTTTTAGAGTATTTTATCATTTTAAAAGATTATTATTTTGAGATAAACAAAGGTACTTTTGTAACAAACAATAGCAAAACAATTTTTATACGTAAGGGTAAATAATTGTTGTGAATAAAATGTTTGGATGGATGTAATTTTTTATATGTTTTTTAATGACGACGAAATCACATTAGGAGATGGATGTAGTATTTTACCATTTTTACTAGTGGTAATTTATAGTTTGGATTATTCGAATGATATTGATCTTCTTATTACTAATTTGGATTGTTTAGCGCATATTTGATGATTTGATGTTTGTATCGCTTATGTGTATTGAATAGTACATATTTAATGACTTATACTTACATTGGCGATGTATTACAATGGTCGAGGTTTCGTATTTATGTAAGTTACTTGTGTTATTATTTTCTAATTAGCGATTGGGATTGGCATTGAGTGTTGTTAATGTTGATGCTTGTGTTCTATTGTTATTGTTACCCCCATAATGATTTGTTTGCAATGATTGAGTAGGTATGCTATTTTCTACTTGCACCTTATGCATTGGTTGTATTGGTTACATGGATGCTATGGTTATTATAACAACAAGTATATGGATGCAGGAGAAGAACAAGAAATAGAAATACATGGGCTTGATTCCCCAAAAGAGGTACATAGGCAATCTTTTCCTATGCAATAGCCACCCGATCCCTTATGTTAGGCTGAGGTGTGTAGGGTTAACCATAGTCCAAACATTGTTAACAATTTTTTTTTCCTTTTTATATACATACTTGTTAATTTGTAGGTTTGAATGTGAAAGAAAAGAAGGTAATAAAGAATCTGGAATAGGTCATAGTCATAGGATAGTTTGGTATATCTCTTCCATCATAGTTATATGGTTGATGTTGTAAATCAAATGGTTAATTTATTGAAATGTGTATATTATCCAATGTTTCAATTTTATGTAATGTTACTTGTCGGAATGAAATTTATATTTAAATTCTACTATGAGATTTCCCTTTTTACGTTCATTATTTTAGTCTTGTAATATTATATACCCATGGTCTACTGTCTTTAATATCTAAATTTAGCTGTAAGCATATATTGATGGAGTTTATAATTGATTTCAGATATTTAAAATAGTGGGTCGTCACACTTGATATAAGAGCTTAGGCTTAATGATTCTTTAAGCCTTGGGTAATTTTGACCATTTAGGGTAAATGATTTACACCTTAGGTTAGGTTAAAATATAAAATGAGAGAGCAGTTCGATTAAAGATTATATACTTTGTGTGAATGTGTTGTTTGTTTAACTACCATTACCTTATACAAAGTGATGCTTATTTATGATGACCCTTGAGGAATATTAATCACGTGGGAGTTGAGTAAGATGAAGCTTATAGAATGGCTTAAGTGTTTGGTTGCAACCCAAGTAACACATACACGATGCTAAATAACGATTAAAACCTGATGTAACAACCTACACCTCCGGGCACATTGATCTAAAGCTCAAAATGGCATTTGAGCTCGCATCTTGCCAAGAAGTATGATTCATTTGGTTTTTTTGTTTACACAATACAAAAACAATTATAAATTTAGAACATTCTACACTTTCAAATCTCTCGGTAGAAGTAAACAAAGTATAAGTATTAAAAATAACCAAATCATATAACGGTCCCAACATGAATTTGATCTGTATAATAATATCTTCAAATGACAAAACCTAACAGTTTGACTGATAGATATAATATAAAGTACATAAAGGAGTTATTACATGTAAAATAAATCCCTAATGTGCTTAGTCACCTCCTTAAGGTATCTTGTTTTTACCACTTAATGGAAATAGAGATAAAATGGAAGAAATAAAGGGGATTGGACAAAGTAAGGTGAGTGTATTATATCACTTATGGTATGGTGTTGACAAGTAAATAAATTTCAATTGTAACCTACACCTAAAGGTCTTCTTTAGTGTATGTGTGTTTCATATATATGTAAGAGGTTAATTACTTTCACAATATTAGTTGACTATCCTTAATGTGACAGAGGTCTATGGTGATTTATGAAAGTTTCCACTCAAATGTGAAACATGCTGAAACTGAATGATCATAGAACTATCTGTAGTGTATGGTCTCAATAGTAGACCACCTATCTATATCTTGAGTTAATGCTGTCAATGATAACAGCTTTACTGTATATTGATTGGCATTATCAATGATAGTCATTTAGATTGCACCTAACCAAGTATACCTCACAATGCTAAGCCTATATATTCGGATTAACAATCCTAATGTAAATCTTTGGGTTAACAATCCTGAAAACCCGTCATTTAAGTACTATGTAACCTTCTTGTTAGTGTTCGTGTCCTATATTCCAGCCATTACACAAGTAGCAACAAGGAGAGAATCAACCTACACATAACATCATGTATAGTATGAAATTTAAAGAAGATATGCTTGTAATCTATTGGACTAGAAATTTGAAATACTACACAAACTGAGTATATAGAACATCAAGAAGATAATGGAATACAGACTATAAACAAAAAGGAAAAAGAACCCAATATTCTAACGGCTACAAATATTTTATTTTATTGAAGACTCACCGATATAAAGGACCTCCGGAAGGGTCGGGGGACCAACCAACTCCAAGGGGGGATTAAGTTGTGCCTGTCTTCAAATATTTTATTTTATGCCTTAAATATGAAATTATTTAATAGAATGTTGGTTTATAAGAGTGCACGTGAAATTTAGAGAACACTCCAAGTCACATGTGAAGGAACTAGTAAAGTTAAGCAAACCAACGTGTCAATGTTGATAAATCTGAAACAACCTTTTAAGATGAAACTAAAATATTCAATACCTAATATGTATGCTAGACTTCAGGATATATTACATGCTTTAGTTACACTAAAGAAAACATTCATTTAAGAAGACTAGGTTAGGAAAATATTAAACTCGCTTACCCATGATGGAAAAAATGACATTTTTAACCGAAGAAGCCAATGATCTTAATCAAATGAAAGCATAATAATCAATAGGAAATTTAATGTTATATAATGTGCAATTAAAGAAATGGTGAGAAAACCATTCACAAGAAAAAAAGTCACTAGCTTTCTATGTTAATAATAATGATATAGATTCTGATGACGATGACAAGGAAATTGCTTTGATAACCATAAATTTCAAGAAATTCTTAAGTATTAAAGGAAGCAAAAAATAAGAAAACCATTCACAAGAAAAAAAGTCACAAGCTTTCTATGTTAATAATAATGATATAGATTCTGATGATGATGACAAGGAAATTTCTATGATAACCATAAGTTTCAATAAATTCCTAAATATAACAGGAAGCATAAAATGAGAAAGACTGACAATAATGTGAAAAATAATACAGACCAAATCGAAACATCATCTAATTTTTCAAATGTAATAAAACTAGCCACTTAAAAAAAATATTTCTCTATATCTAAGAAATTAAAGTACTCCTCAAATAATGATAAATTCAAGAAGGTGGGGAAACATGCTGGAACGACTCTAATTTTGACTAACATTATTTGGGACATTTAATTAAATAAATTAAATGAAATAATGTAAAAGGTTAAGGGACTGAGATTTTTATGATTATAGGGTAGTCATGCCTTAACTTATCAATAAGCTAAGAAGAAAGAAGGGGTAGTAAGATAAGGGCAAAATAGGAATAAACAAAGTCCTTATACCCTAAATCCTTATTCCAATTTCATTTACAATATTCACAAACAAAAACTAAACCTAGAGGTTGGCGGCTACCATTAGAGGAAAACAAGGGGAAGATAAGCAAGAATTCAAGAAGCAAGCTTAATCAAATCAATTCAAAGGCAAATCTCAACTCATTAACAATAAGCTAAGATGAATAACAGATTACATCTCATTTTTATTGCTTTCGGTTTCTAGATGAGCGAATTTATTTTGCAAGAAAAATGCCATATTTTGATTGTTTAAATGGATATATATATGCTTGTTGATGATTTATGTTGTTTCATATAAATTTTATGATAAGATTTGATTTGAAAAACCTAATAATTACATCCAAATGGCTTGCGTTTTTGATATAAGGTCAGAAACATTATTTTAAAGATGGGTTTCAAGTTTCATAATTTTCTAAGTTGTTGTGGATTTATTATGAATTTTACAGTAAAGAAAATAATTAAATTGGGTTTAAATTATTTTCGGCTAATATGTTAGCTTTGGGTCAAAAATTTAAATAATTTAGAAAACATAATAAAAGTGATTTATGGGAATTTTTGAAGAATTTTTCTAAGTATTTCATTAAATATATAAAATTATTTAAGGTACGAAACTTAAGTGCTTTATATGTTTAGAAAAGGAGAAGGGGCAATTTGTTAAATGTTTTAAAATTGTTAATTACTGAATTCGGCAGCACTTTTAGAAAAAAGTTTTGTAAAAGAACTGGCAACTAATTATATGTTGACAAATAAGGCAAGTTAGTTGGAAAGATATTACTTTAAAAGGTTAAAAATCGTTTTTGTAAAGGATTACTGCTTCACCACTTACAGCAGCCACCTTTCGACGCCATATTTCTGCCTCCTACCAAGTCAAAACCAATACATATGGTATCAATGCCTTGGTATGTAGTGGATTGAAGTTAGGCGGAAGGTATAGGGTCGAAACATGCTATTGAAGGGGTAAAAGCTACTATTTTTGCTACGAATCACTTATGTTTATAAAGGAGGCTTTTGAAGGAGTTATATTAGCTTTTGACTTAGTGAAATGTGCCTTTGTTTTATCAAAAGGGCTTTTGAAAGGGGTTTCCACCATTTTATTTTAAAACGAAGCTTTCAAAGAGGTTCAAAACCCATGCTATCGCATTCAACCCATTGAATCAATGCTTTCGAAAGGGTACTTTTGTCTTTAAACATTGAAGCCGCTTGTCCATGCTTTCGGAAGGGTTAGTTTTGAAACCATCCACTTTCTTTTACTTAGGAATAATGCTTTTGAAAACAATGCTTTCGCCCCATTTCTTTTAAGACCCTTAGATATATTGAAAGTTAAACCAAAGGTTTCGAAAGGAATGGTTTTAAATGGTTTCGAAGCTATGTTCCACAAACTTTTACTTGATCCCAGTGCTTTCGAAAGGTTTGTTTTAAGTAAATGACTTTAATTCTTTTGAAAGATATATAATGAAGGTTTCGAAGAGGAGATTCTCAGTGTTTTGAAAGGTTTACTTTTAGTATTTGAATGGAAGGTTTCTAATTCTTTCGAAAGGCAAGTTTGAAGTATTTTGAAAAGAGGATATCAAAGATTTTATAAAGCTTTCGAAGGGACACTTTCAATGATTTTGAAAGGTCTATTTTCATTGGTTTTGAAAGGTATATTTTGGCCTTTCGGCCTAGTGTTTCAAGGTAAAGTAGTTAGCTTATTTTTAATGGGGTGCTTTCAATGGATTCAAAATTGACTGTCTAAAATTTTTAAACAAGGGTTTTGAAGATGATATCTTGGATTTAAATCCTAATGTTTTCTAAGTTATGGAAGGGCTTTAACTTGTTTTAAAAGGATAGATAACCTTATTGATTAAGATTTTCATCAACATTGTTTTGTGTAAAGCATATATCATGGCAAAGATATTTAAATAAAGCAAAGAGTATATTTTCCTTCTTTAGGTATGATTTCAAGGGTTAAATCAATTTGAAAGAAATATTTTAAAGGAAAATTTGTTGGGGTAGTTAACCCTAAATAAATGACTCAAAAATTAGAATACTAGATGGGACTGGTATAGGGTTGTGCCATATACTTTAGCTAGTTGCCCCTTGCTAATATAAGTCCAAAATTCCAATGTGTAGGCTTTGTCACAGGTAAGACTAAAACGATTTTACGTATAGAAAGGAATATACAGAGAAAGATAGGGTATTGATGATCCCAAAAAACCATTAGGATTAGTTGACCCTGAGAGAAGTAAGTTAAAGACAGATCGTCTAGAAGTGTGTCTAACATAAGTTAGATTATTTATTTTGTTTGGTAGGCTCGAGTCAGCCAATGGTTAGTAGTTGGTTTTACAAAACTATATTGTTCGGACATATAGTCCATTGGTTACCTGATTTATGTGCATATATGATATTGCTATTATTTTTTTAACCAGTTGATTGCGAGATTCTGATTTGCAAAAATATGTCTTAAAAAGGATATTAGTGAGGGAAAACCCATTCCACTAAGCGGCATGGTCTCACTTAATATTAGTAAACCAAGATGTAATAGTATTGTTCACACCAGGCTTTATGTCTGACTCGAAGTTTACGTTTTCCCCTTAAGCTCTCGGGTGCTCGAAATTAAATTGAGTAGATTGAGAGTTATGGTTTTACAGGTTAAGTAGGTAGACGAATAAGCTTCCGTAGATGAGTGTGAGGCAAAAGTTAGCTATTTAGGAATAATTAGTTTTATTTCCGCTGTGATGTATTGAGACTGATATGTTTATTGAGTACTTAGATCATCCAAGAGAGCATCTTCATAAGTCGCTCTTGGCGTAAATTATAATAATGATATTTTATCGAAACCTGGGAATCATTTAGGATTGTGAAATGGAATATGAAACATGGGTTTGAAATGTAATCAGTAGAATTGTTTTTGAATCTGTGATTTTGTTTCATATTCATGTGCTTTTGATATTATGGATACCATTAATATTACCGTATTTTGTCATAGGAAGTTAATACTATAGATGATTGCAGCATCTGTAGCGCTTAGCTTCGGGCCTCTAGATAGGGGATGTTACACATGCTTACGATGTCACATGAGGTGACTCATATTCATTATTAAGTGAAAGTGAACGAGAGATTGAAAGTGCCAACACATGCTTCATGGAAATGGATGATCAAGTATAGGTACCTAGCGAAGGGATTATATGTAAAAGGGACATAAAATGCCTAAGAAGAACTATATATATAAGTTAAGCAGAAACCAATAAACTTACGATGGTTGAGCAACTTATTGAAGAAAAGCAATGTTTAGAAGACGAAATTGGAAATCTCAATAGTTTGATGAGTAAAAGGATCTAGATTAGAATGTATTAAAAATCTAAAACAAGGAAATGAATCCTTGAAAATCAAAAATCTTTAAGTCTAAGATAGAATGTCTTGATGATAAAGTAGCATCTTTATATAATGTTATCATTGAATATGAGGAAAATATTGATCAGACAACACATGATGTCAACAAATTTAGCCAACGGTAGAGAACCGAAGTAACTTATTATCCTCATGTAAACTGTCTCGTAACAGACATGGACTTGGTTATTCCTTATGGCCAAAATATGAGAAAATAATACTTTAGGTGTCGTATCTGTTAAGGCTATCAAGTTTAAACCTAGATTAAAAAGGTTAAATATAAAAACTAATAATAATTCTAAACCTATAGATTTCCAAAAATTTACATAATAATGAAAAGGGAGCATATATTGATAATTTTATATATAATATTCATTTAAAAGAATTAGAAAGGGTAATTAATTCATCATAGGTTTGGTTTTCCAAGACGGCTAGATACCAATGTCCATATTAATTATCTTCTATTTACCCGATCAAGATTTGGTTTCATAAAGAAGAATGGATGGTCGACAATAGATATTCAAAATATATAATGGGAAATCCACAATTATTGATAAATATTGTATAGAAAAATAGTGGAACCATAACTTTTGGTGTCTCTAAAGGATTTGGTGGTATCGGTGACTTTAAAACTCCCATTGATATGAATGTTTCGCTTGTTAAATATAAGAAGCAAAAGTAGAATTTAGTTTGTTAAAGGTTTGAAGCATAGCAATAACATTTTTGTTTCTAAGAACTTCTCAACAAACTAGAGTTATTGAATTTAAAACTAGAACTATCCAACATGTGCAAGAATGTTTTTAAATGATGGTATCTACCAAAGAATTTTTGGGTTAAGGCCTATCAATCACATGTTGTATTATAAATAGAATTTTAATAAGACCTTAAACAAAGAAAATTCCAAGTGGATTAATTTTTGACAAAAAGACTAATCTATCTCACTTGTAGGTTTTGTTCTTTATATAAAATATAATATAGATAAATTTGATGTTAAATATAATGAAGGAATATTCATTGGATATTCCAATAGAAGTAAATATATATAGCTATTAATAAAAGAACTAATGCTATAGAAGAAACTCTACATATTTCCTTTGTTGAAAATTTAAAAACTTATAAAATATCGAGGATGACAAAATAATTCAAATAATAATTAAAAAATATTAAAAGTACTAATAGTAACAAGAATTCAAGCAATAAAAGCTCAAATCAGATAGGAATGTTAAAATGGGAATTTTAAAAGATCATCCTATAGAAAATATTCTAGGGAATGTCGAATCTTATGTAAAGATGAGAAATCTATTAGATAAAATGGGTATTGTTGCTTTCATTTCAACAAATAAACTTAAAATCCCTAACGAAGCTTTATCAAATAATTCTTGGATCCTTTCTATGTAAGAGGAACAAACTCAATTCAATGGAAATGATATATGATAATTAGTTCATTGGACTAAGAAATCGTGTGTTATAGGAACAATATAGTTTTATACGAATAATTTTAATAAAAGTAGAGAAGTTATCACAATCAGCTAAGATTATGGTGCTCTACACTCAGGTATTAGAGGTCATGAGTTTAAGTCCCTGAGATATCAAAATGAGTGCTATACTTGAAAATGGTACCACTATTACTACCAAAAGATACAATTAAGAAGAAGGCATTGATTTTGAAGAAACCTTTTCCTCTTACTATTTAGTTAGAGGCTATGAGAATTATACTCGGTTTTATTAATTATAAACTTAAAATTATTCTAACTGGATGTTAAAAGCGCATTTTCTGGCAAAATAAGTGCAGAAAAATATATAACAACCTTTATTTGAGAATAAAAGTTTCACGGTCATATCCTTAAACTAAAAAGATATTTATATGGTCTAAAATAAGATCTACATGCTTGGTACAAGAGACACAAATCGTACTTAACTGAATCAAATTTTGAAATTGGAAAAGTAAATGTTATATTATACATAAAAAGGAAATAAATAATGATTAAACTAATACAAGTATACGTTACGCAGACAGTATTATATTTGAATCAAAATAAACAAATAAACTTAAAATTTTCAAATAAAATACAAGGCTAGTTTGAAATTAGTCATATGTGTAATGACCCAGAATTTCTGTCATTTGAAATTCATATATTTAATTGATTTTTAAATATTAATAAGTAAAATTTGTAAGTCGAATAAATTGTATTTCGAATATCTAGATTTAATTGGATAATTAAATCGATAATTTAATATTTGAAATTGCAGAAATAATTGAAAATTGGGTTTAATGTGATTTAAATTGATTTCTAAAGTTGTATTAAATCATATTGGAGTTAGAATGATGTTATAGAACTTTTAAAATTGAATTAAAAGTTAAATTGTAGAAATCGAATATTTTGATATTTAACTGACGAGTAAAAATAGCCATTTTTCAAACAGTCTCGAATATCGACGAAACTAGTTCCATCGGATCCGTAATGTTAAATTATTGTAAGATTTCAAATTTCGTGTCAATCGGATTTACGATTTGTCCGGGGCAAGCTAAAACGCGTATAAATCGGTTTGAGTGAATTTTAATTTTAAATAGTCGATTTGAAAACCTATCTTCCAAATACGATCGAATTGGCTCCCGATACATATTCCATTGCATTCGAAATAGGGGTAAAACATTATAACGCCTGGCGGCACGCTTCGTTTGGAGTTCGGGAAAAATTCGGGTGAATAGTGCGTGAATATTTTCTATAAAAGGCCTCCATATTTCATTTTTTACACCAAAACCCTAACCCTAGAAGCTTCAGCCGCCACCTCCCATTTCTATGGCCAAAAATTCATCTCCTTCTCCTTCATTTTCTTCAAATCCATCAATCTATTCGCAAAACATCCAACTGCAAACTTGTAGAGCTAATCGAGCTCTAGAAGATCAACGTCTATGATCGTTTGAAACGTGGTGGATCGACGGCAAAAGGCTTGCGTTCGTTCTACCTTTGCATGCGTTTTTCAAGAAGCATGTGCAACTGAGCTTCGAGCTATTCAAGGCAGTGGCACGCGGTGTTGCGAGCTACAACGTGGAGTTGGCCGATCATCTTCAAGTGGCCTATGTTGGTCACGAAAATTCAAAAGCTAGTGGCGGCCTATGGGTTCTCGGTCGAGCAAGGAACTGGGAGAGGAAGAAAGCAAAACGTGGCCTTGATTTATGGGCTTGAAATCGAACGGTCCAGAAAATAAAAGGTTCAAAAATAATAAAAAGAAAATGGAATTTATTTATATATTAAATCGTTTAAACTTTGTAACGTCGTATCTTTTTGATACAAGGTCCGTTTCGCATGAAACGAATTGCGTTGGGTTCGTATTCACGAGCACTGCGCGATGGAGCTAGATTGGGATCAATTGGAGCTAGTGATAATTTTAGGTAAAATTAAATGCGTGTTTAATTTTATTCGAAATAGAACACTGCAACTGTATTGGAAGCAAGGTGAGAACTTCTCACTCAATCGAATTAGTTTCAATTTAAATTTTAAACAGTTAGATTTAAAATTGCTTGATTATGTGATTGAATGATGGTTGCTACTTGTTGTGTTGAAATAGACCCTATGCGCCGTATATTAAGCGGAGGTTATTGTATTAAACACATGTACCGCGGTATTCCACCTAGAAGTGGAATTGGTATTATATATGTACTTGGAGTTGATTTCCCGCATTATATAGCGGATGAGGCCCTATTGCACCGCATAATAGAGGATAATATTTTATACAAACCCATGTACCGTGATATTCCATCTTGAAACGGGATTGGTATTGTGCTAACATTTGTGGATGCAGGAAAACAGGTTGGAGGGATCCAACTGGATTCCTCAAATAATTGAATTTGTTTCAATGTTGTGTGTTGATTATTTATTATCTCTGCGTGATTATCTTTGTGATTGAAATCGTTGAAGGCTAAAATTTAGCAGAATATAATTTTGGTATCGTTAGATACCGGAAATAAATAAAAAATTGATTTTTGAAAATTCAGGCTCAAAGTATATTAAAAATTATGATGTTTTGAGAAATATAGTTGAAAGGTGAATTTTGGAAATATGAAGTTGATTTTTTATAAAATAATTTAAACGGTGATTTTTGAATTTATTATAAAAGATTTATATATAAGATTTAAAAAATTGGATTTTTATAAATCAAAGTGATGGAATTATAAAGGAGTTTTAAAGATGTTTTAAAATGATGTTATAAATGGATTTTACTAAAGAATAGAATCTACGATTTGTGAGGTTAAAAAATGAATGAATTTGTAAATAGAGAATTATAAGTAATTTGCTTATAATTTGGATTTTGGCGTGTAAATGGGATATGGATAGATTCGGTTAACGAAGTATATTCACGATTTGGACAATGAATAATATATTAAAGAAATGTTTTGGGGAAGTGATATTTTAAATAGAATTAAAATGATTTAAAGGTGTTTTAAAATGTATTTAGTATTGAAACCATAGATTTCAACATTCATTGTTAAAGTAGACGTTTTCGAGAAATAAAAGGGAATGGTGGACTATAACACTATTGTTATAGTAAATTATTTTCGAAAGGAAATGTTTTATATAGTATTGGGATTTATATATCTATCTTAATTTCGAATCCCTATACTAGTGATTTAGGGTTGTCATAACGATGTTTTACGCAACATTCGTTTTGACTTCAAATGAATGTGTTTAAGAGAATGTTTTCCTTAAAGAATAAAATATATACTTAATTGTGATTTAAGTACATTGAATATTTTCCAAATGTTGAAAATAAATAGATTTTTGAATTACTTATTATTAAATAAGTATGGAAATATTTTCCAATATGAAGTGAAATGTTTTGAGATTTGTATCTTTTAAAGATAAATTGAAAGTGAATATTCGAAATCGATTTGAAAATCATATATCAGTGGATATTTGAAAATTTAAATTCACCATGGAATTTATAAAGGAAAGGAAAATTTGTTTAAAAATAAACATTGATTTATTTTTGAAGTGTGGAAATAAATTTACGGATTTGGAACGTATATTTAAAGTAAATCGGTAAGGATTTATTTAGTTGGCTTAAATGTACCATTTTGAAATGAAAGTGTATTCTCCCTGGAAAGCCAAGTATATTTCCAAAGTAGCTTTTAAAGTAAAATTAAAAAGTTCTAAAGTAGTTTTAAAAGAATATTTTGGAGAAAACATTTTCTTAAGTTATTTTGAAATCCTTTAAGTAAAGATTTATTAAGTTGATATAGAAATGATTATTTCTAAGATTTATTCAATATTGTTTTAGAAAATAGTTATTTAAATAGTTATACTCTATCTACTAATTTTGTTTCGAAAATTAGTTTGGACTTAAGTTATACGTAATATTGGTATAATAATTTTATAACTAATATTTTTAGTAAAGTGTTTAAAGAAAAATAGTTTTATTTCAAAGTGTTTTCCCGTTATATTTTGGATAAGTGTTATAAATTATTTTAAAGTATTTGAACTCGGCAGATTTCCAATGAAAATGAATAAATATTTGGAAGTGTTTCCGCGTAAGGAAAATGATTTGAAATTTGTTTTCGAAAGTTGTAAAGATGAAAAGTGATTTGAATTTTGTTTCAAATGGTTGAAGTGTGGAAAAATATATCTTGTAAAGACATTTTTGGAAAATAAATAATTTAGGAAATTATTTGGAATCTGGTGATGTTTTGCATATCTATTGATAGTTAAATAACCGACTATCAATATTTACCTTTAAATGGGCATTTATTGTGATTTGCTTGAATTTGAATGCTACACTTATTTTAAAATAAGCGCTCATTATTCGGTTTAGCCGGGAGAGGACCTTCGTGTCATGAATCCCATTTCGAATAGTGATACGTCATAATGGATAGCATTTGAAGACCGGTGTTGAAGACCGGATATTTTCGAAAACGGAAGGATTACCGTCGAATGTCTCTGCATCGGCTGATCTCCGATATAGAGATTTTATCACCCTTTGTGATGGGAAGTCCGGTCGTGATTAGTGAATATCCGGATTGCAAGGGTTTCTTTGGAAGTGCCTTCGGTTCCGTTCGATCCCAGAACGGACTTGTATGGATGTGTGTCTGACGTTACAATTTGAGATGTAAAGCTGGTTTCTATCAAATACCTTTCTGTTGGTGGTGGAGAATTTATTCTCTTAGCTTAACACCCTTCTCTGAGACGTACGAGCTCAGAGGTTATGTAGTTGATGGTTACTAGTGATACATTCCCAATTTGGTAATGTGGCATACGAAGTGCTGCTGATCATTTTTTGATCAAAGCATAGCTTTTGTGAAAAGCATAGCTTTGTGGATGAGACTTCGTCGGACCTCACACCCCGGTAATGGTCAAAACAGGAAAGATGCAGCAAGGTTATAGGGAGTAGCGCCCCTTAGGGTATGTGCATTTCCTCATGGATAGAAGTGGTATCATGGTATGGAGCCCAGATACTTAACTTATGTGGATGTCGCAAATATATATGACTTTGTGATTGTTGTTGGTTGAGGATCCTCGGATAAAGGTTGTTTACAACGGGGGATGGCATACTCGTGTCAGTAGTTACCTACTTTTGCAGAGGTAACCCGACCTTGTGTTGGTAGAGATCCGGTTAGGTTCTTGGGGCGTCTCTCTAGAGGCGTACCCATGTGGCAATGAGAAGTTCCTTGGCCTGACCATTTGTTGGAAAATCCAAAGAAACAATACGAGCCCTGTACGGTTTTAGTTGTATAACCTGCCATGGAATGTGGCGGTAACCTGCTATTGAAGATGGTAGCTATATTTGGCATACGATAATGGTTGTATGTTGGCTAAGATTCATATTGTACTTTCGAAATGTTTTCCTGCACTTTGCACTTATAGTAATAATATCAAAGAAATTTGCGTATCAAGCATGTTTGACTATCATAAGGAGAAATCTCCTCCGATTCTGCGTTTGCATTGTGTGTGTGTGCGGGAGGCATTATGGTAGTTTCATTTTCCAAAAGCATTGCGTATCTATTTTAAAAATATTTCTTTGTTTTTTTTAAGATAAACTGTTTTAAGTTCTCACACCAGTCCCATGACTGACCTGGAGTTTATTGTTCCCTTCCTAAACTGGATGCCCATCATTTTCTACACGGGCAGCCTAGAGTCAGGTTATTAGGTCATTCTGGAATTCAGGAGTTGCTGTGGAGATCAGGAGCAAGCTGGATGGCGAAGCGTATCACTTGTATATGATATTATCTTTTCCGCTGTGTATTCATTTGTGAGGATAGGTTTATATAACTGTCCATTATTGTGTTGTGTTGTAAACTCTGATAATGTAATGTAATGTGATGTAATGTAATAACTGATACAGTTCTTTTAATTCAAAGATTATTCATTTATCTATTATATGTTGTTCCACTGCGATTGTGAGATTCTGTTATTGTTTCTTCTTCTTTCTTTCTTCTTCTACCTCTTCTTCCTTAACCCTAACAATTCGATTTTTCCGGCCTTCGATTGCTCGGTAGTTGATACAGTGGACGTATTAATGTCGACTTTCGTGAGTCGAAAATCCCGATCGTTACAATGTGGTATCAGAGCATTTGGTTAAGCGACAACCTTAGCTCTGTTGGGAATTACTCATTAGAGATAGAGTCAGTAGTACTCTAGGATGAGTGTGAGTATAATAATGGGCATGAGTGTGTATTTGTTAGTGAATATAAAAAAATTGTTTTATATTGTGATGATTGGTTTATTGAGTGGTATATGGATTCTGGTCAATACAAGTAATTAACGTTATTGATAGGAATCTCTAAACACATGTACAGAACAAATTCGACACGATATCGTTTTAAAATAGGGTAAATGAAATAATTTTGCCTAAAATTATTTCTGTATATAAAAGAGAAAAAAATAAATTTCTGTGAATTATTATAACATACGATTGCTTGGTTGCTAGAAAGTGATTATATTAAATTATTATCATTAACGTTGAAAAAGAAATTAAAATCGTAACTCCAAAGTTAAGAAATAAATTCACATACGAATAGAATTGGAGAATATAAATTGTAAATGTGATTTGTAATTTGAAGTAAAATTCCAGAGGAATATATGGAAATGTTTTGAAAGGGTTCACAATTTGGAAAAGATTAAATTCCTTTTTAAGTTTGAAAATGGTTTTCAACGGTTTGGAAAAATGTTTTTGGAGGGATAAAAGTTCTAAACTCTTTTCGATCGCTGGAAAATAACTTCGGTGATGACTGCAGTATCATCAGTGTTCATTTTCGGGTTTCCAAAAGAGGGATTGCTGCCAAGTTGTTTTAAATGGAAGTTGTTTGGAAAATTTGGGTTTGGGTTTTGAAATTCAAAGGATAATTTGAATTAGTTTCAAAAATAGTTTTGAAATGTCGGAAGGACTCTGGAATTTGATAAAAATAGTTATGGAATTTGAAATCCAGTTTAAATATAAGTGGCTATAAACCAAAATAGTGAATTGAATTGTGTTTGGGAACGAACAAAAGAATAAAAACTGAATATCGAAAACCAATTTGAATTGTGCGAGATGAAATAAGTTAGAACTTGTAATGAATTAGTAAAAGAAACTAATTTAAAATAGCAAGATGAATCAGTTGTGAATGAAAAATAATCGATAAAATTCAATATTCAGAAAATAAATTGAATCCAAATAGAATTGAAATTGTAAATTGAATTCAAATGAAATTGATAATGTGAGATTGAATTAAAATGGAAATTATGGCTAGCAGGATATACAGGTGGATTAAAGGAAATTGGGATTTTAATTTCGAAGATAAAAATTGAATTGCTCGATAAAAGGTATGTATTTGAATTTCTGTATGAAATTTGATGATTTTCTTGTCCAGCCACTGGGCTTTTTCTTTTCTTTTTGAAATCTGGGGGCCGTGGTGCCATTTTTGTAGTCGTACCGAGCTAGCCGCGCAAAGGAGACGCTGGCGAAATTTTTCAAAAATTTAAGGCGTTAGAATATTTTTGAGAAAATTGAAATTTTTTGAAAACTATAACTTTGATTTTGGGAGTGAAAAGTTAAACGATATAGTTGGTTTTGAAAAGATAACTAAGTACGATTTGAAAACTTAGTAAAGTTATTGTAAGAAGTTTAACTATGGATTTGGAAAAGGTTAAAATGTTTAAATGAATTTGTAATTTAATTTGAACAAATGGTTTTGAAAAGTTAATGGATTCTGTAACTTTTTCTTATTTGGCAATTTCGAGGACGAAATTCTTTTAAGGGGAAAAGTTTGTAACGACCCAGAATTTCTGTCATTTGAAATTCATATATTTAATTGATTTTTAAATATTAATAAGTAAAATTTGTAAGTCGAATAAATTTTATTTTGAATATCTAGATTTAATTGGATAATTAAATCGATAATTTAATATTTGAAATTGGAGAAATAATTGGAAATTGGGTTTAATGTGATTTAAATTGATTTGTAAAGTTGTATTAAATCATATTGGAGTTAGAATGATGTTATAGAACTTTTAAAATTGAATTAGAAGTTAAATTGTAGAAATCGAATATTTTGATATTTAATTGACGAGTAAAAATAGCCATTTTTCAAACAGTCTCGGATTTCGACGAAACTAGTTTCATCGGATCCGTAATGTTAAATTATTGTAAGATTTCAAATTTCGTGTCAATCGGATTTACGGTTTGTCCGGGGCAAGCTAAAACGCGTAGAAATCGGTTTGAGTGAGTTTTAAATTTAAATAGTCGATTTGAAAACCTATCTTCCAAAAATGATCGAATTGGCTCCCGATACATATTCCATTGCATTCGGAAATGGGGTAAAACATTATAAACGCCTGGCGGCACGCTTCGTTTGGAGTTTGGGAAAAATTCGGGTGAATAATGCGTGAATATTTTCTATAAAAGGCCTCCATATTTCATTTTTTTACACCAAAACCCAAACCCTAGAAGCTTCAGCCGCCACCTCGCATTTCTACGGTCGAAAATTCATCTCCTTCTCCCTTATTTTCTTCAAATCCATCAATCTATTCGCAAAACATCCAACTGCAAACTTGTAGAGCTAATCGAGCTTTAGAAGATCAACGGCTATGATCGTTTGAAACGTGGTGGATCGACGGCAAAAGGCTTGCATTCGTTCTACATTTGCATGCTTTTTTCGAGAAGCACGTGCAACTGAGCTTCGAGCTATTCAAGGCAGTGATGCGCGGCGTTGCGAGCTACAACATGGAGTTGGCCGATCATCTTCAAGTGGCCTATGTTGGTCACGAAAATTCAAAAGCTAATGGCGGCCTATGGGTTCTCGGTCAAGCAAGGAATTGGGAGAGGAAGAAAGCAAAACGCGGCCTTGATTCAGGGGTTTGAAATTAAACGGTCCAGAAAACAAAAGGTTCAAAAATAATAAAAAGAAAATGAAATTTATTATATATTAAATCGTTTAAACTTTGTAACGTCATATCTTTTTGATACGAGGTCCGTTTCGCGCGAAATGAATTGCGTTAGGTTCATATTCGCGAGCGCTGCGCGATGAAGCTGGATTGGGATCGATTGGAGGTAGTGATAATTTTGGGTAAAATTAAATGCATGTTTAATTTTATTCGAAATAGAACACTGCAACTGTATTGGAAGCAAGGTAAGAACTTCCCACTCGATCGAATTAGTTTCGATTTAAATTTTAAATAGTTAGATTTAAAATTGCTTGATTATGTGATTGAATGATGGTTGCTATTTGTTGTATTGAAATAGACCATATACGCCGTATATTAAGCGGAGGTTATTATATTAAACACATGTACTGCGATATTCCACCTCGAAGTGGAATTGGTATTATATATGTACTTGGAGTTGATTTCCCGCATTATATAGCGGATGAGACCCTATTGTGCCGCTTAATAGTGGATAATATTTTATATTAACCTATATACCGCGATATTCCGTCTTGAAACGGGATTGGTATTGTGCTAACATTTGTGGATGCAGGGAAACATGTTGGAGGGATCCAACTGGATTCCTCGAATAACTGAATTTGTTTCAATGTTGTGTGTTGATTATTTATAATCTCTATGTGATTATCTTTGTGATTGAAATCGTTGAAGGCTAAAATTTAGCCGAATATAATTTTGGTATCGTTAGATACCGAAATAAATAAAAATTTGATTTTTGAAAATTCAGGTTGAAAGTTTATATTAAAAATTATGATGTTTTGAGAAATATAGTTGAAAGGTAAATTTTGGAAATATGAAGTTGATTTTTTAATAAAATTATTTAAATGGTGATTTTTGAATTTATTATAAAAGTTTTATATATAAGATTTAAAAAATTGGATTTTTATAAATTAAAGTGATGGAATTATAAAGGAGTTTTAAAGACATTTTATAATGATGTTATAAACGGATTTTATAAAATAATAGAATCTACGATTTGTGAAGTTATAAAATGAATGAATTTGTAAATAGAGAATTATAAGTAATTTTCTTATAATTTGGATTTTGGCGTGTAAATGGGATATGGATAGAATTCGGTTAACGAAGTATATTCACGATTTGGACAATGAATAATATATTAAAGAAATATTTTGGGGAAGTGATATTTTAAATAGAATTAAAACGATTTAAAGGTGTTTTAAAATCTATTAAGTATCGAAACTATAGATTTCAAAATTCATTGTTGAAATAGACGTTTTCGAGAAATAAAAGGGAATGGTGGACTATAACACTGTTGTTATGGTCAATGATTTTCGAAAGGAAATGTTTTATATAGTATTCGGATTTATATATCTATCTTAATTTCAAATCCCTAGACTAGTGATTTAGGGTTGTCATAACGATGTTTTACGCAACATTCGTTTTGACTCAAATGATTGTGTTTAAGAGAATGTTTTCCTTAAAGAATAAAATATATACTTAATTATGATTTAAGTATATTGAATATTTCCCAAATGTTGAAAATAAATAGATTTGTGAATTACTTATGATTAAATAAGTATGGAAATATTTTCCAATATGAAGTGAAATGTTTTGAGATTTATATCTTTTAAAGATAAATTGAAAGTGAATATTTGAAATCAATTTGAAAATCATATATCAGTGGATATTTGGAAATTTAAATTCACCATGGAATTTATAAAGGAAAGGGAAATTTGTTTAAAAATAAACATTGATTTATTTTTGCAGTGTGGAAATAAATTTACAGATTTGGAACGTAAATTTAAAGTAATTCGGTAAGGATTTATTTAGTTGGTTTAAATGTACCATTTTGAAATGAAAGTGTATTCTCCCTGGAAAGCCGAGTATATTTCCAAAGTAGCTTTTAAAGTATAAATTAAAAAGTTCTAAAGTAGTTTTAAAAGAATATTTTGGAGAAAACATTTTCTTAAGTTATTTTGAAATCCTTTAAGTAAAGATTTATTAAGTTGATATAGAAATGATTATTTCTAAGATTTATTCAATATTGTTTTAGAAAATAGTTATTTAAATAGTTATACTCTATCTACTAATTTTGTTTCGAAAATTAGTTTGGACTTAAGTTATATGTAATATTGGTATAATATATTATAACTAATATTTTACGTAAAGTGTATAAAGAAAAATAGTTTTATTTCAAAGTGTTTTCCCGTTATATTTTGGATAAGTGTTATAAATTATTTTAAAGTATTTGAACTCGGCAGATTTCCAGTGAAAATGAATAAATATTTGGAAGTGTTTCCACGTAAGGAAAATGATTTGAAATTTGTTTTCGAAAGTTGTAAAGGTGAAAAGTGATTTGAAATTTGTTTCAAATGGTTGAAGTGTGGAAAAATATATCTTGTAAAGATATTTTTGAAAAATAAATAATTTGGGAAATTATTTGGAATCTGGTGATGTTGTGCATATCTATTGATAATTAAATAACCGACTGTCAATATTTACATTTAAAAGGGAATTTGTTGTGATTTGCTTGAATTTGAATGCTACACTTATTTTAAAATAAGCGCTCGTTATTCTGTTTTGCCGGGATAGGACCTTCGGGTCATGAATCCCTTTTCGAATAGTGATACATCGTAATGGATAGCTTTTGCAGATCGGTGTTGAAGACCGGTGTTGAAGACCGGATATTTTCGAAAACGGAAGGATTACCGTCGAATGTCTCTACATCGGCTGATCTCCGATATAGAGATTTTATCACCCTTTGTGATGGAAAGTCCGGTCGTGATTAGTGAATATTCAGATTGCAAGTGCTTCTTTGGAAGTGCCTTCAGTTCTGTTCGATCCCGGAACGGACTTGTATGGATGTGTATCTGACGTTACAATTTGAGATGTAAAGCTGGTTTCTATCAAATACATTTCTGTTGGTGGCGGAGAATTTATTCTCTTAGCTTAACACCCTTCTCTGAGACGTACGAGCTCAGAGGTTATGTAGCTGATGGTTACTAGTGATACATTTCCAATTTGGTAATGTGGCATACGAAGTGCTGCTGATCATTTGTTGATCAAAGCATAGCTTTTGTGAAAAGCATAGCTTTGTGGACGAGACTTCGTCGGACCTCACACCCCGGTAATGGTCAAAACAGGAAAGATGCAGCAAGGTTATATGGAGTAGCGCCCCTTAGGGTATGTGCGTTTCCTTCTGGATAGAAGGGGTATCATGGTATGGAGCCCAAATACTTAACTTATGTGGATGTCACAAATATATATGACTTCGTGATTGTTGTTGGTTGAGGATCCTCGGATAAAGGTTGTTTACAACGGGGGATGGCACACTCGTGTCAGTAGTTACCTATTTTTGCATAGGTAACCCGACCTTGTGTTGGCAGAGATCCGGCTGAGTTCTCGAAGCGTCTCTCCAGAGGCGTACCCATGTGGCAATGGGAAGTTCCTTGGCCTGACCATTTGTTGGAAAATCCAAGAGACAATATGAGCCCTGTACGATTTTAGTTGTATAACCTGCCATGGAATGTGGCGGTAACCTGCTATTGAACATGGTAGCTATAGTAGGCATACGATAATGGCCGTATGTTGGCTAAGATTTATATTGTACTTTCGAAATGTTTTCCTGCACTTTGCACTTATAGTAATATATCGAAGAAATTTGCGTATCAAGCATGTTTGACTATCATAAGGAGAAATATCCTCCGATTCTGCGTTTTCATTGTGTGTGTGTGTGCGGGATGCCTTATGGTAGTTTCATTTTCCAAAAGCATTGCGTATCTATTTTAAAATATTTCTTTGTTTGTTTTTTTAAGATAAACTGTTTTAAGTTCTCACACCAGTCTCATGACTGACCTGGAGTTTATTGTTCCCTTCCTAAACTCTAGGTGCTCATCATTTTCTACACGGGCAGCCTAGAGTCAGGTTATCAGGTCATTCTGTAATTCAGGAGTTGCTGTGGAGATCAGGAGCAAGATGGATGGCGAAGCGTATCACTTGTATATGATATTATCTTTTCCGCTGTGTATTCGGTTGTGAGGACAAGTTCATATAACTGTCCATTATTGTGTTGTGTTGTAAACTCTGATAATGTAATGTAATTTGATGTAATGTAATAACTGATACAGTTCTTTTGATTTAAAGATTATTCATTTATCTATTATATGTTGTTCCGCTGCGATTGTGAGATTCTGTTATTATTTCTGTTTCTTTCTTTCTTTCTTCTACCTCTTCTTCTTTAACCCTAACAATTCGGTTTTTCCGGCCTTCGATTGCTCGGTAGTTGATACAGTGGACGTATTAATGTTGACTTTCGTGAGTCGAAAATCTCGATCGTTACAATGTAAGAGGGCTAAAATTTTCTTTAATACTCCAAATTAAACAAATTAGCAACGGTACGGTTAATACGAGTGGTATACTCACTCATATGGCATCTAGGGTAAACTTGAACAAGGAAGATAGTGATAATAAAGTTGATCAAAAATCACATCGTGTTATGATCAGATCACTTCTTTATATAATTGAATGGACCAAACAAGATTCATGGTTTGTCTCTAAAACATGATTAATGGTTTATGTCTCTATGAATGATAATAGTCTCTAAAGGAATCGCGCCTTAAAGATGTGAAGCTTGTCTTAAGATATGCGAATAACACTTTCAATTATGAGCTATTCTATGTTGTAGAGGAATCATTTGATCAGGTATCATATAATGATGTAAATCATGATGTGGATCTTACAGGATGTAAATAAGATAGAAAGAGGTCAAAAGGAACATGTCGCCTTTCGTGATACTCATTTGTATTTGGTTCAGCAAAAAGTTTTTTTTATCTCTCTTCATGCTACAAAAGAAGAATACGTAGCTACTACACTAGCTTGTTTGGAGGTTATTTATATGCAACAAAATTTAAAGAATTAAGACTTAACTTTATAAGAATAACCAACATAATATGATCAAACAAACACTATAAACTTATTAAGTAACCATGTAAATCATGCTAGAACAAAACACAAAAATATAGTACATCACTGTCTAAGAGATAATGTAATTAAAGAATATGTAACATTAGAATTTGTAAATACTGAAAATTGGATTGCAGACTTTTAATAGAAATGTTATAACATGACACTTTTATTAGATTTTGAAGAGAATGAGGTATTTATTCTCATAGTTAAATTTATTTATTTTATAAAACAGATACATTTCTTAGAAAATAATAAACAAATTTGAAATTCAAAATTAGATATATATGTTGGTAAACCATCATAAGTATGTTAACATATAAATAGTTGTATTAATAATGTTCCTTTCGCTTTCCTTTTAAGATTCAAATTTTCTTATATAGTTTCATAACTATAATATTTTCAGAAAAATAATATATTTCTTCTCCATAAAATTTTCATTGTTAAATTAATGGCTCCTAAGACCCATAAATGGGTTTAAGGATGAACCAACCTAGCCTCTTTTTCTCAAACCTGACCTCAATCACACTCTTATAGAAGTTCAAGGAACTTAAGCATATTATGAGCATGATGGCTCGTATTGAAGGTCTTCAAATCCGGTTCAAAAACGAGAAAAAAAGGTAAGAAGGGATGATTTAGAATCTTCAAAATCATTTTGTTAACAAATAAGCAGGTCTGATGACCGACGTGAACGGTGAAGATAGTGGAATACTACATGTTTATAAACATATTAATCGAAGTGATAAGGAAGGCAAGAAAGAAAAGGAAGAAGTAGATAGAGAAAGAAGAGGTAATTGGTAGTTTTTATGTGAGTATCCACATTTTACTATGCATAAGTTGCCTATAGTTTACGTTTATAGTTATTAGAAAGTTTTAAATGTTTTTTATACGTGTTGAAGTATTGTACATGTTCTTTTATATGTGTTATGTTTCTGTCATGCCATGTACTATGCATTTAGTTAACATATATGTGTTCTTATATTTCAAAACTATAGTTTGTGTTTTGATATATTGTTCTACATTAATTTTGGCTTTATATTGTGCATAATATACATATATACCATCAACTCTATAAATAGACTTTGCTAATTTTGCATATGCTTAATTAATAGTGCTACAGAAATATTTTTGTTAATAACAAAGAGAGAGAACTGTTGAATATGCTAGTATATGATTGTGTTTGATGATAATAAATATATATATATATATATATATATATATATATATATATATTCACAGATATTTTATTCAAATAAATATTTGCTACAATTTTGAATAGTACAAATTTAAGATCTCAATATATATACACAATTTCAATTACAATACAAATTTGATTACATCACAATTTTCAATTTACATTTGCACCTCACTATATGTCACTCGTTCACTCATTTTTATCTTCAACTCTGTTCCAGATTGAATCCAGCATCTGAATTATCCGCATAGAAAAACTAACCCGGTAAAATTGAAAAAGAAATTTTTTTGCAGTGTTAAATAAAATGTATTTTGAAAATATTATTTGCCTCAGTTATTTGGGTAGTTTGTATTTATTTTGAATTCATCATACACGAACAACTTGTGACATGCACAGTTGTATCACTATACATGCCACAAGGCCATGCATACCAATGTATACTTGACAAAATTACAGGGACAGGTGAGCACAAGGTCAAACCCAATCGAAAGCTAGGTTCAACTCAAGCGCAATAAAAATAAAATCACGAGCACAAGGTCAAAACCGAGCTATAAGATGGATTCAACTCAGGTGTGATTCCAAAAAACAAGATGGAGTTCAAGTGAAAACAAAATTAAAAGTGACAATCAGGGATGCAACTCAAAAGCTCCAAACTCAAAGCAATGCAATGACCAAAATATTGCAATAAACTTCAAATAGAAATATACAATATGCAAGCATTTGGAAATGAATCGATGCTGACATAATAACATGAACACATGTACATGTGCATCTAACAAAACCGGGTAGGATACAGGTGTAGTCTCAACAGTTCGTGCACAAAGAGAACAAAGGATATACATGCACGTATACCAGACCAGGCACAAGCTTCAACTCAAAAGAAAAGGCCTTTAAGCAATAATAGTTACAATATGAACTTATGTGGAAGTGGAGACCAACCATAAGTGCGCAAGAATCAATTTACAGAGAATCAAGCTTCAAAAGGAACCAGACTCGAGCTAACATATCAGGCATATGGACATGTACTTGATGCAAACTGGCTCGAGGCTACAACCCATAGCTCATATGCAACTCAGACTTGAAGTGACAAGAATGAAGCAACTAGACTTAGCAACCAAACAGAAATAAAGACTACAAATACCAAAGTGAAGCCACCAGACTACATGAAGTTAACTAACAAGGACCAATGCAACCAGAGCTACAGTTTCAAGTCCACAACAACATCAATGGAAATGGGTCAAGCAAAAAGAGCACATGTTCAACCAAGTGGCTCAACAACTCAATGTAAACAAAACATAGACTCAAATATCAATGGACAGAGCAGTGTAGCAAAACTAAACTGCAACTCAACTCGAACACCAAACACATCATAAAACAACATTGCAACACCAACACAAGACAGTGAACCATGATGGACAAGTGCATCGTGTATGTACATAAACAACTCGAAGTGAACAGAGTAAGAGCAAGGTACAAAACAATGTACCTCAAAAAGGCATAGTACAACAAGCATACATATATACATATGCAAATACACACACACACACACACATATATATAGACAATGCACATGTAACTAAGACCAATATGCAATGATAGTGATCATTATGCAGTGCAGACAGCAAGTTAAGGATATGCAAGCATCAAGTCGAAATCGGCAGTAAAATTCACATGAAGCTGTAAGTTTCATACCAAAGTCAAAGTCAGATAATTCTCATCTCAAAATATTTTCACAAAATCAAGTGATCTAAGTCAACAAAAATCAAAGTTCCAGAGAATTCAAAGCCTTAGTGACCAAGGGATCGAGCAAGTTCAAAATGAAAGTTGTGATAATCAAGTAAACACAGAATTATATGAATTGAACAAGTCGAAGAAATCTCAAGCATTTAATCAAAAATCAATGCCCGAGAAAAATTAATTGACGAATTCAAGTAATATACTCGAAACTCGAATCCTAATTAAACCGTAACATCACTGGCATATAGAGGCAATCGAGTTCAAGCATATCAACTAGAAAAGCAAAAGGGAAATATCATACCAATTCAAATCGAACTCGATCGAGAAGCAACTGAAAGCAAATCGGAGATAGTGAGTCGATTGTCGAAGCAAATCAAAGCAATAGTCACTGTAATCGACCAATATTCAAGCGGCGACTTCTAATTACCACAAAGCCGTAATTTTTGTTTTTATTTGTAATTTACTTTTAAACTCTTGTAATTTCAAGTCGTGTGACTAGGTTATGAACTACGGTGGTGTAGCTCAAGAATTCACAACTTAGTGGCTGAATTATGGCAGGGTTTTGAACATAGAATTAGGTTAATCGATAGTGGTTGTCGTGAGTTTACGTGTATAAGCGTCTGACTACTTAATTTCTAGTAGAAACCTTGGAGGCAGCACGTAGGTAGGGTTTTGCTGAAGCTGGGTAAATCTATGTAGTTCTAGCTCTGCTTTTTATTATTATCTGTGCTGCTATTATTCTGCTATTTCTATGTTGCAATTATTTATATACTTCCACATTAAATTTTTATAATTAATAGTATCACCCTATTCACCCTCCCTCTAGGGTGAAATCGATCCTACAAGAACAATTATGACATATAAAATGCAAAATGTTAGCGGAAATGCATGGAGTTAAAGGAAGTTAAAAGGGTTATACAATAATTTGTCAATTAAATATTTATATGATTATCATCATTAAAATTTGGAGATAGTTAAGTAGTGAATTACGTATTTTGATGACAACAACCATATAAATGATGTTACAATGGTTCTCCAAGTTGTGCATAATTTACATATATATTATGGGAGCAAAAGAAAGCTATCAAAAATGATATATATCTTGTGTGTGTGTGTGTGTGTGTATATGCAAATCATACAAAGGCACTCGGTAAACACAAGATCTTCATGTCAAATCAAGGTTGCATGATGGGTTGGGTAGCTATTTAAGTCATAAAACTTTGTTGAAATCCCTATAGCAAATGTCTTGGAGATCAAATGTTGATAACCTTAAAAAAAAATTCAAATATCAATCATATAGAATTCTATGGATATTTGGAACACTTTAATTTTTGTTTCAAAACCATTCCAAAACAAAACTACCATTTTAACGATCATTTGGTGATAGATGATCTTGGGCATACCAACATTTTTTCAAAGTCTCAAATTTCAAACGAAATGTTTTTGGAACAACTATTCACTTATTGTCATATCCTTTCATTTTCTTTATAAAGATATCATAGAATTCAAATTTAATAATCCTTATTTCTCGTGTTCTCTAACATAATCACACTTGTACTTTTGTAAAAGCATTTGACTCTCTTCATGTGTACGTTAAAAAAACACATTCTATTACTTCAATTTTTAAAGGGTTTGCAATCCACCAATTACAAAGTGTTATCATTAATTCATACTTGTTTACTCTTTGTTTTTATCGTATTCTTTCCAAGAACTCGAAAAAAATTTGTTATCGTGTAAAGGAGGTGCTGTTTGAAAATTGCAAGAATTGTATTCGAAGATATAGGACTTGTGTCATTGTTGTGAAGTCCTTCGTGTAAGAGTTGTAAAGTATTTGTGACCATATGTCGAAAGAAAGTTGTTAGGCATATCTTGCCACTCGAGGAAAGCAAGTTGTTGTAAGGTATTCTCACCACCTGTAGAATGTTGGATCTGGTCCAACATGTAATAGATTAAATGAGTAAATTTCAACAAAAAAAATCGTTTCGGATCTTATTAGGCATATAAAGTCTGAATTTATTTACATCCGACCTAAATAATTTAGAATAAAATAATTATTTTATTTATAAATAAAGTTTAAAAATATTATATTGATGTTATACAATGTAAACATGCGTGTCATGTACATATGTGTGTACACGCAAGTGCAACATAAACAATGTACACGGTTTAACAAGCTTGTATATAAGTGCTGCGATTTATACTGCAGTGGGCATGTTAGCCCCTCCGTATATATATACACTTTCTTATATATATATAAACATACACACATATAGAGAGTTTAATGTGGTATAAAATATATTTATAGCAGTATAAATGTGTGTGTGTGATTGTTAGGCAAAAATTTGAGCCTTATACTGATTCGAGTATTCAAGTCAAAAGAGAGCCTATGGTCCATAGTTCAATTCAATAGTCATATGCATAGTCAAGATTTCAAGGAAGTCAAATATGCAAACTGTTTAAAGTACAAGTCCTTGATTAAAAAACTTTGATTTCAATTTGACCTAAGGTGTAAGTTCATTCTTATACCCTTTGAATAAAGGTGAAAAATGAGGAAGAAGAGAATCCAAAATTCATTCCCTTTTTGCATATCGGTACATGTCTATTTATAGAGAACATAGGCCATTAGATGCCTGACATGTGACATCTTGTCAAAAATAGACAGTCATAAGCACCATTGTCTCAGTGGTTAAGTGATTTGACTTTGGTGCGAGTGGTCACAAGTTCAAAACTTGTGCAGCATGATTTGAACATATATTGATATTTGATTTGTGTTATGTTGTTCCAGTGTCATGTTGTATCTAAGTCCCATTTCAAAAAAAAAAATAGACAGCCATGGTCTATTGACGTGGCACATGCTTCAAGTGGTATATGACAAATCTTCTTTTCCTAGTGGACAAGTTATGGTGTTGATGATCCAATCTTAGCTTGTCACGTAGCCAATGGAATACTGTTAATATGTATATTAGCCAACATACAACGGCGCAGAAATATCACCATTCAATGGCCTAAACCATCTACACGTTATGGCTTTGCATTGTAAAACTTCGATGGCTTACTTTATCATCCTGTGATAGCTTTAAGCCACTATTCCTTGGTAGTTTACTTTATTATCATGTGATAGCCTTCTTTTACTCAACTTTCGATGACACTCATAGTCAACATGCGATAGCTTATACAAGTCATCCTTCGATAGCCTTCATATTCATCATCCGACTGCTCTCAAGAGTCATTACGCGATGGCTCTCATAGTCATTGTGTGATGGCTTGTATAGCTCATCCTTTGATTGCCTTCATATTCATTGTTCGATGGCTCTTGAGAGCCATTCCTCGATGGCATCCACAGTCACACTATGATAGCTTATATAAGCCATTCTTCGATAGCCTTTATACTCATTATTTGATAGCTCTTAATAGTCATTCTCAACAGCTCCCACAGTCACCCTACGATAGCTTGTATAAGTTATCCCTTGATAGCCTTCACCCATCATTTGATAGCTCAGAGATATTCTTTGACGACTTCCATAGTCACCTTGCGATAACTTGTATAAGTCATCCCTCGGTAGCTAGTTTGATCAACCCACGGTAGCTTTCTTAGACCATCACATTTCGATAGGTTATCTCTCATCAACACGGATGGGTCTTAAGAAGTCAACTTTTGGTGGCTCCTTCAATAGCGAGCTTGGTCAACCTACGATAGCTTTTGAACCATTATTCTTTGACAGCTAGCGTAGTTAACTTGCAATGGATTTAAGGTTATCAACTTTTGATGGCCAATTATTATCAATTGACAGCGATTCACCTTTAGTCTATGACTGTTAATACATTGTGGGTATAATCTTCCCTCTATTATCGATTTCATTTTATACATTAGTGTAAACAACTCTTTGTATTCTTAAATCTGTCCATCTTAGCCACTTATATTCCTTATTTATGATCTAGCAACCACGCTCATTCCTTCCTTTTCATATAAATATCCTCCTTCTTCTTCTCTTTCTTTTTTACCAACTTTTCTAAAAACTAAAATCAATTCATAGCTAGTGCTTTTCCTCGATAAACTTTTATTTCTCAAAAAAAATTGATATTGATTTGTTTACTGCTAATAAATCAACAATTGATTCCGCTTCTATCATTAAATTTAATTTGGCCACGTTTGATTTTCAATTTTTATGAGATTGATACTATTAACTCTAATGTTAATAGTTTTCCTTAAGTTTCTTCCTAAATCATTGTTTTGATCTGACTTTATCTGCATAGGTTATTATTATTTGTTAGTGGTTTTGGGTTTTGTAGCTCTAATACCTTTTCATGATAATCTTAGCCTATATGTGATGGCTCATCTTCTGATGGGGTTAATATGTGATGGCTCATCCTTCGATCGATCAATGCGCGATGGCTCATCTTTCGATGAGTCAGTATGCGATGGCTCATCTTCCTATATATCAATGTGTGAAAGCTATGATGAACTCACAAACGATAACCTAATGCTCTTCATGCTACAACTCATGTTTTAATGAGTTGTCATACGATAACATAAAGCTGTCACATGATGTTTAATCATTAGGTGGCAAGTTTTTATAAGTAGTATATCACATAGTGGCTTATTATTCGAATGCTAACTAGATCATTACACGATGGCTCATTGCGTAGAAGTTAGTCTTTTTAAGTACTTTACAACGTGTTACTAGTTTATTTTCGTTCATGTCAGGTACAACAACACGATTTTTGTTCATTGAGAATGCATAGTAAGAAATTACTCTACTACATTAGATTTGTTCTTAAATTCAAATTTGTGTCATATTTGCGTGGTAATTTGATACATTTTTGACAATGTTAAAAGTTTGGTATTTATTCCATTTTTTTTAAAATATGATGATAATAAGATCAACAATAAATATTTATAATATAAAAATATCAAAGAAAATTTATGTGTGTTGACCTATATACATATGGTATAATAATGGAACTCTATCAGTTATACATGTTAAATATTTTGGCTAAGTGTATATGCACTACAAAAAAAAATTCTTATAGATAAAAGATGTTTCAATTATTTTTGATATACTAAATTTTCCCACCTATTTAATGCTTAATAGTAATTTATTTGTGATTGATAGGTATCATTTAAGTAATCTTCAAATAACATTTAAGTCATTTTTAAATAACATATGGCCTCTATTTAACGTTTAAGCAACATTTTTATGAACTGGAAGTTTATAATTTGAAATGTTTATGCCTTATTATTGAAGTTTGATTTATTACGATTACAATTTGTTATCACTAAATGTCATCGCAGATTTTATAGCCGAGGGCAAGAAGGAAGCTCTCGATGGATCGTTTAAATCCCTTAAGCCTGAGTATCCTCCAGAAGAAAAGTTTTACACTTCTCACCAGTCTTATTTCACAGAGCAAGAAGATGTGATTTTGTACGATGACATTTTAACATATTAGGAGTCGAAATTAGGTGTTCGGGTCTTGATGATAGAATGGATGCCCTATTGGAAGGGTTTTGCTTTCACTTTCATTCATATCTTCCACTCTTGCTGTCTACCCTTTGACCCCATCATATCCAACATTTTATCTTTCCTTAAGATCGCTTCAATCCAATTGAACCCTAAATCTTATAGCTATATCAGTTCTCTATCCATATTCTTTAAGGAACTCGAAGTGGAAGACTTATCCCTACCATTTTATGCTCTATGGTTATATTCTAGAAAATGAAGGGTCAACCAAAAGGCACCATTTATTACATATGGCCTATCGAGGCTGGGGTAATTTCTTATTTTGTTAACAGGCCTGAGGACTAGAACCACTAATTCTTTTCCATAAGATGTTTTTCCCTGGAAATCACTAGAAGATTTTCTGTTCCTGGTAAGTTGTTTTGCCTTAACTAGTTTCAACAATTTATTATTTATACCAACTTCTTTTATTTTGTACTAGTCATTTTTAATTAACATTATGAATTATCGACTCGAAGGACATGATCCTAAGGTTCCGGCTAAGATAAATCAATTCGAGGATGTCACTGAGTTTTCTTGGAGTTTCTTAAGACTTATTATGAAAGAAAAACTATAGATATACTCCTTAATTCAATCTTCTCATTGAGTTTTACGTAAGCCTCGATGATGAAGAAGAAAAGATTTGATCAAGCAACCTATGTTGCTATCAAGCTTGACATTTTCATCATAAACTCACCAACACAGCATTCAACCTCCTACTGTCTAGGATATTCCACTAGTTTCACCATTTTTCCCTTTTTCTCTTTTACATTAAAGAAGATAAGATTTTTCTCAGCACTTATCACATAACATCCCTGCAGCTGGTTGGGCTACCGCTTTATCATCAAGAAATTATCTTTTCAGTCTTCCAGTTATATCAAAGGCAATAGGGAAGTCACCGCTCTCTAGGACTACCACATCATCTTTTATTTCTATTCAAATAAGATACCCTGGTATCAGCCAAGGAATGGAAGGGGAAAAGTTCTAGCGAGGCGACAACTTTCTTTGAGCCTCCCTTTATGTAACGACCTTCCTTTTTGGCGGTTTAAGACGACGATAAGACACACACTTCAGACTCAAATCATTCAAAAGAGCAGATTTTATAGGTATATAAGAAAACGCAGGGAAAGAAAAAAAAACAAATACAGAATCTCATAATGGAATGACAAAATATAAAAATCAAATAAATAGTTCATGAAGTTGTTTTACAAATAACATTGATTAAACATGTATAATACAAATCACAGTTACATACAACAATGAAAAATAATAAATAAATGCAGTGGAACAACATGACACAGTGGAATAAATATATTAAATAATAATAGTACAAAATCTTTGTCTTCATCCTCCAGAGAGCAATCTTCGATAAACTGAAAAGCTCAAACTGACCCGAGCGAATTGAAAAGACAAAACACTCGAGTCAGGACTAAAAGATCATATGTAAGATAAACCAACAGTAAATAAATATGTGTGTAATGGGGTCAGAGATGGTTACAGGGTTTGACATCTCCTATCCTGTGTCTAACGTGAGTGCTATAACTTAAGAAATGTTCAGGATTTCCATCTCCTAAGGATCCGTTAAACTATCTACTATATAGTAAAATACGCCATTATAATAGTGTCTACAATAAAGTAAAGTACTAAAATAGCGTTAAGGCGTTACATATATCCCCCTTAATACATTTTATATATTCCCATGGTCAATACAGTACGTAATTCCTCCGTAAACTGAAGGGCTATCTGAAGGCACTCCATACTATTGGTATGCTATATTTTGATCAATGACAATGTGCTTCAACAAAAAGGAAGAGATATGTGCAAAGCTAAAGAAAGAACGATAAAGACCAAGGATAAACATAAGTATGATTTCTATATAGGTCTTAGTTTAGATTTATTGTTAAAATCTATCCACAAGAGGCTTGCACAAACACTAGAACACGTTTTATAAACTTCATTTTCTAGAATAAAAATTCACTGTGCAAAAATCAAAAGTTCAGTCGACTGAACAGGTGTGACCAGTCGACTGAACCTGCTACACATACACAAACATGCACAGTTCCAGTCGACTGAAACACCCTGCTTAGTCGACTGAAACACCCTGCTTAGTCGACTGAATTTGTTCTTGAAAATTTTACTTTACATTTTTCAGTCAACTGAAATCCCTGCTCAGTCGACTGAATTTAAACCAGCAAATTTTTTCTGAAAGGACACCTTCTTCCTCCCAAGAGTTGCAACCATTTTCCAATGGAAATGGAAGCATCTCTTGTTTGCATCTCTAGCCAACAAATGCATCTCTTCTACACATATAAATACATGGTTATAACATCTTCAATTTACCAATTCTCTTATGCTTTAATCTCACTATTTTCTTGAACATATTTTATATTCTCTAAAAGTTTTCAAAGCAATCACCAATCTATTACTTGAATCTCTGCTTTGTTTATAACACTCTTTTGATTCATAGCAATTCATATTTCCTAAATCTTCACAAACACATTGCATACTCTCGAGGATAAGATCATAGGAACAATGTACTACATTAGACTCATTAGTGTTGACAAGAACACAACAAGTCGAATATTGTTTTTAATTGAGTTGAAGTCCTCTTCGGTAGTTGAGGCAAGAAATCCCGCTCGGTTGTTCGGGTAAGTTGTAAACCTATTCCTCCGGGTTAAGAGAGGGTTTTAGTTAGTAGAATTCCTATTGTGAAGCTTAGGCACTGTACGCAGGACTAGAGGTCCGAACCAGTATAAAATCCTGGTGTCCACTTTGCTTTTACTTACTTTATCTACCTAGACTATTCCGTTATTCCATATTACACGATCCTACCGCATAGCATCTTTCAATTGGTATCAGAGCTTGGCCGTCCTATAACCATAACACCTTTATTAGACATATTGATAATATGGAAAATAACACAAGTACAAGCACAACATCTGCCTATAGCTCTACATTTGTGAAAGTACAATCTACCCAAAGACCCCCCTATTCAATGGACTAAACTATAACTATTGGGCTACAAGGATGATGATTTATATGCAAGCAACAAGTTACAAAGCCTGGAATGCCACTCAAGCAGAGTTCATTGTACCCACGACCGATTATCCTACATGGACACAAACTCAGAAGAATGAAGCTAGTGCAAATGCCAAAGCTATGAATATGCTATTTTGTGCCTTGGATAGAAATGAATTCAACCATGTTAGCATATGTACTACTGCATATCAGATATGGGAAACACTTAGAGTCATACATGAAGGCACAAACAAGGTCAAACAAACAAAGATATCCATGCTGAAGAACCAATTCCAAAACTTTAGAATGCGACAAAATGAATCCATCAATGACATGTACTCAAGATTTCAAGACATTCATCATGCCTTAATAGGATTAGGAGAAAAATACATGGACTTTGGCATTGTGTCTAAAGTTCTAAATTAACTTACTGATGAATGAGAGAGAAAAGTACTAGCAATCGAGGAAGCAAATGATCTATCTACGATAAAATTAGAGGAATTAATTGAAAATCTTATGTTATATGAAGTAAATATGCAAGCTAAGAAAGATCAAGCTCAAGAAAGAAAGAATGTAGCTTTTCATGCGGAAAAGGAAGAATCAGAGTCTGAAGATGAGGATTTAGCATTTATAGCCAAAAATTTCAAGAAATTCTTAAGATATAGAGAAAGAAATAAAAACAGATTCAATAAGAATTTCGTGAACAAACCTACATCCTCGAATATAGAATGTTTCAACTGTCATAAGAAAGGTCACATGCATAAGGATTGTCCAGAGCAAAAGAAGGAGAATCAGAAAGCTCTCAATAATAAAAACAAGAGAGAGAAATTCAAAAAGAAGGCATTCCCTGTAACATGGGACGATTCAGATTCTTCTTCATCTGAAAGTGAAAATGATAACGACAATGAACAAGCAAATGTATGCTTTATGGCTCAAGAATCTAAGTTAGTAATTTAACTTTCGATGATTTAATTGAAGAAAATACTGAACTTTTGAGCACAATAAAAAATCTTAAAAAGAAACTCAAGGAAACTCGTGAAAATCAAAACAAAGCTGAATTTGAAAGAGATATGTTAAAAGATGAAAAGAAAATTTTAGAAGAAGAACTTGAAAAAGTTCAAGAATCTCATTCAAATTCGGAAATTCAATTATCGCTTTTAGGTCAAGAAATTGAAACTCAAAAGACAAAGAATGATATATTTGTTTCTGAAAATCATGAGTTAAAAACTAAGATTAGACAAGTTGAGTTAGAAAATAATAGTCTTCAAGCTAGATTAGATAACATCACTAAAAATGTTTCTAACTTTAACAAAGGAAGAGAAAATTTATCTAAGATTTTAGAAAATTCTCAATCCTCTTCAAGTAAACATGGATTAGGATATAAAAAGAAGTCAAAAATTCCTAAAAAGAAAAATGCAAATTTTAAAAAGAATATTGATTCAAAACAACAAATGTTATCAAGAGAACCTATTAAAACAAAAGTAGAAACTAAGATAATAAAAATTTAGGCTCCAAAGACTAACAATATTTTAATTAGAAATAAATATATTAAAACATTTATGGATAGTGTTCGTAATAATAAAAACTATATTTATAAAAAGGAAACTGAACCAAATTGGGTTTGGTTTCCTAAACTCTAACTTTTAGGACCCTATTAAAAAGGTGGGTACCTATAATTTCATATTTATTTTCAAGTCCCACTCAAAAAGAAGAAATGGATACTAGACAGTGGTTGCTCAAAACACATGACCAGAGACAAAGATATGCTTACAAATATCACATACTTTGATGGTGGCTCGGTTACCTTCGGAGACAATTCAAAAGGCTATATCATTGGCAAAGGAGATGTGAGCAATTACGGTACATCAAATTTACCTTTTATTACAAATTTTTCATTAGTTGAAAATCTAAAACATAATTTACTTAGCATAAGTCAACTTTGTGATAAAGGTTTTAAAATAACTTTTTCGGAAAATAAATGTAGTATTTTTTATCAACACCAAAATCTTGTTTTTGAGGAAATAGAGATAGGAATATTTACGTTCTAAATATGAAAATTAATCATAATACAAGTATGTGTTTACTAGCCAAAGATAATGATCCTTGGTTATGGCTTAAAAGATTTTGTCATATTAATTTTAAAACTATTAGAAAACTTTCTAAAAATGAATTAGTAAGAGGTTTACCTAAAATGAACTCTAAAATAAAAAATCTTTGTGATGATTGTCAAAAGGGAAAATTAACAAAGTCATCCTTCAAATCTAAGAAAAATATTTCGACCTTACAACCACTAGAATTACTACATATGGATTTATTTGGACCAATACAAGTTCAATCCATTAATCATAATCGATATGTTTTTGTAATAGTTGATGATTTCTCAAGATATACATGGACTATTTTTATGAAAAATAAAAGTGATACTTTTGAGCATTTTAAAATATTTGTTAAAAGAATTCAAAACACTAAAGATTTGAAGATTAAAAATATACGAAGCGATCATAGAGGCGAATTCGAAAATGAAGCTTTTGAATCCTTTTGTATAAAGAAAGGAATAAATCATAATTTTTCATTTCCTAGAACTCCTCAACAAAATGGAGTTGTAGAAAGAAAGAATAGAACATTACAAGAATGTGCAAGAACGTTATTAAATGGAAGTTTTCTACCAAAACATTTTTGGGCAGAAGCCGTAGCTACTGCATGTTGTGTATTAAATCGTATATTAATTAGACCATTAACTAAAATACTTCATATGAACTATTTAATAACAAAAGGCCAAATATATCTTATTTTAAAGTATTTGGATCAAAATGTTTAATTTTAAATACAAAAGGTCAACTAGGAAAATTCGATCCGAAAGCTGACGAAGGAATTTTCTTAGGATACTCAAAACGAAGTAAAGCATATCGAGTATTTAATAAACAAACAAACATAATTGAAGAAACTTTACATATAAATTTTGATGAAAATTTTAATAAAAATTTGAATATAAAAGATGATGAAGAATTTATAAATATAGAAAATACAAACCTTGAAAATTGTAATAATGAACTAAAGATCTCCACCAAGAATATTACGAGATCACCCAGCGCAAAATATAATAGGTGAAATGAACTCTCAAGTTAAAACAAGAAGTCAACTAAATCAAATAGGACATGTTGCTTTTATTTCAATAATAGAACCTAAAAATCCTAAAAAAGCATCAACAGACGATTACTGGATTGTTCTTATACAAGAAGAATTAAATCAATTTGAACATAACGATGTTTGAGAGTTAGTTGCCCGTCCGAATAATCAATCAGTTATAGGAACAAAATGGGTTTACAAAAATAAAGTAGATGAATAAGGTAATATAACTAGGAATAAAGCTAGACTAGTAGCACAAGGGTATAATCAAGAAGAAGGTATTGATTTTGAAGAAACTTTTGCTTCACTTGCAAGACTTGAAGCAATACGTATTCTATTAGCCTTCGCATGTTTTCACAATTTTAAACTTTATCAAATGGATGTTAAAGTGCATTTTTAAATGGTTTTATAAAAGAAAATGTATACATTGAACAACCTCCTTTATTTATACATTAAAAATATCCGGATCATGTATATAAATTAAAGAAAGCACTATATGGTCTTAAACAAGCACCCGTGCTTGGTATAAAAGGCTTAAAAGTTATTTACTAAATTTGGGATTTCAAATTGGAAAAGTGGATCAAACTCTTTTCATTAAAAATACTATTAAAGATATCCTAATAATTCAAATATATGTAGATGATATTATATTTGGTTCGACAAATGAAAATTTATGTAAAGAATTTTCAAATATAATGACTAAGGAGTTCGAAATGTCTCATATGGGAGAATTATCATATTTTCTCGGACTTCAAATTAAACAATTAACAAATGGAATTTTCATAAACCAAGAAAAATATTATGCTAATCTAATTAAACGTTTCGGAGTGGAAAACACTTCTGCTAAACCTACTCCTATAAGTACCATTACTCATCTCGATCGAGATGAAAATGGAAAAAGTGTAGACCAAAAATTGTTTAGAAGTATGATAGGCTCCTTACTTTACTTAACCGCTAGTAGACCAGACATAATGATGAGTGTATGTCTATGTGCACGTTTTCAATCTAACCCTAAAGAATCACATTTACTAGCTGTAAAACAAATTATGCAATATCTTAACTATACTAAAGATTTTCGTCTTTTCTATCCAAAAGAGTGTCCATTCGAATTAGTATCATTTAGTGATGATGATTTTGATGGATCTCGAACAGATAGAAAAAGTACAAGTGGTACGTGCAATTTCATTGGAAAATCACTTGTATCTTGGTTTAGTAAGAAACAAAATTGTGTTTCGCTTTCCACGTGTGAAGCGGAATATATATCAGTCGCCTTAGCATGTACTCAAGCCATCTATATGCAACAAACACTTAAAGATTTTAATATAAATTTACCAAATTCTACAATATATTGTGATAATACAAGTACAATAAATTTATCTAAAAACCCGGTAAATCATTCTCGTACAAAAATATTGATATTCGTCACCATTTTCTACGTGACAATATCGAAAAAGGAATCATAAATTTAGAACATATTTCTACCGAAAATCAGATTGCCGATATATTTACTAAACCTTTATTAGAAAACTCTTTTATAAAATTACGACGAGAGTTAGGAATAATTTCTTTTAAAGATGTTTTATAGCAAATATTATAAAAATTATCAAACTCAGTCGACTGAATCACAAAAACAATTTTTTTTAATGTATATGTTTCAATTCAGCTACATAATACATAATATATTAAAGGATGTCTCTAAAGCATCCATTACTAACCAATTTTTTTTTAAACCAATGAAATAATGATTGGTTCTAAAACCTTATTAATTTACCACCACATTTTTTTAGCACTTTTATACTATATATATACATTTATACATATGTTACTTTCAAAATTGAAAAGTTTGAAAATTCTATACAAAAATGTTTTCCAACAAATCATACTCTCCAATCAACATCACCTCCTCAGTCGATAACTCACCTACATCACCAAAACTTCCTACACCAACACCAAAGCATGAACCGGTTTATAAATGGGAAAACTATCGAACTGGCTACACACCGGAATCGAAGAAGGCAAAATGTGGTCTTTTTATCTCACCTGATACGAAAAGAAAGATTGATGAGATTCATCACTTTCAACAACAACAAATTGATCTTCAATGAGAATTATATTTTTAACAAAAAGTAACGGCTAGACGATTAAGCTTTCTTGAGAAAATCGGTTTACGTTTTTGTAGTTCAAAGAAAAACGATGTGACTGAGCCCCTACCTCGACCAGTTAGTTCGTATGGTCCATCTTCGTCATACCGTACACCAGTCGATCTCATGAATCCTTGGATGTCGCCAAGAACTCCTCAATATAGTCCAAATTCATGGGACAAAAACTATATGGCGAATAAAGGAAATAAAACGCAAAAGAAAAATAGTCCGTCTCCAAAGAAATGATTATTTCTGTGGCCAAATAATGTTGTTATATTGTAATATGTCTATACAATTGTAATCGTTTATTGAAAATTTTTGCTTTAAAAATTTTAGAACACCAAAAACTCAAGGTTCAGTCGACTGAACCTTACTGCTTGGTCGACTGAACACAAGGTAGAAAACAATTATACAATAGTTCAGTCGACTAAAAACTTTGTTCAGTCGACTGAATTTAACACAGAAAATTTTCGGCCAAAAATTCAGTCGACTGAACAGATAATTCAGTCGACTGAACGTCGTTTCCCTGGCTACTTTTCCTTTTTACCACAAATTCCTACCTTTACTTTTCACTTTTACCATTCCAAAAAGCAACTTCTTCCCCATTACTCTTCAAAACCCTAGCCCCCACTCTTCATAATTTTCAAAATCCCTCTCAAAACTCTCACAAAAATGGCTCCAAAAAGATCAAGGGCTTCAACTTCAACCTCCTCCGTGCCAATTGACGCTCAAACTGCTTAATGGCTTTATGATGGAGCAGTGGTCACACGGTGGAATAAAATGAAGAATTCTCGGATCTTTGAACACTCCTTCGTTGATTTACAAAGTCTCCAAACATACAACATACAAGCCTTGACGGATCGAGCAGGTTTAACTTCTCTCTTAGACATAAAACGAAATGACCATGCAATCAATCACATTATGGTCAAATTGTTCTATGCAAATCTTAACCTTGGACACCAAACTCCAAGAAATCCAAACGATAGTGTTTGGAGTATGGTGTGCGACAAAAAGGTATGGTTCTCCCTAGACCGAATTGCACACATATTAGGATCTCCTAACATGGAAAGGAAGCTTGAAGAAATAGAATTTAATCCACATATCTGAGACAATATAAATCATCAATTTTTGGATGATAACATCAACATCCGGGATATGAAGTCAACTTCCTTACAATCAAGACAAGACTTCTCCACAAAGCTCTTATGCGAACAACCACTCCTCGAACGGGCTCATATGAAATTGTATACCCAAACAATTATAGAGCACTATATGCTATTTGGGGCAATATTCAAGTCAATTGGGTCCAATTAATTCTTGATGAATTTCTTACTTTCAATAATGGCAAAAATGCGAACGATATATTTTAGAGAGTATATCATGCGACTGCTCTTCAACGTTGATACGCCATTACCGGAGTCCGAAAATACCATGGTTCATCAAATTAATCATCGGACTATAAGCCTTATGCAACTCCCGGATAGACCTCCTCGCATTATATCTCTTGCTGAATGGGAAGCTAGACATCAAGAACCACAACAACCTCCTCAAGCTCAACATGAAGAACCTTTCGACCAAGATGATGAAATTCGTATCATTGAACCAAGTTTTACTTCCAATCAATCGTTAGGAATTTTATCAAGAAATCAACAAATTCTTGATAATCGCCTCAAGAAGGTAGACCACAAACATGATAGAATTAAAGGGTTCTTTAATAAATTATGGGATACCATCTCATGCACGAGCTCCACTACTACTTCAACCTCCCGTGGCAAGCGTCTGGCACCAACTTTCACATGGACGTCATCCGAAGAAAATACAAGCAGCAACACAAGTGGGAATAGTGGTGGACAAGGTGGAAGAGCTTATAGACCACCCACAGGTGGACCCGTAATTCGCGAACCAAGGGGAGGGAGAGAAGCCTCATATGGTTGAGATAAAGATGAATAATTCTCTTATGGTTTTTTATTTTTCAAAAACACTAATCAAAAGGCTTGTATAAATAGCCTTTTATGTTTCATTCATGCTACATTCTATGTTTTATCTATTTATGCTACATTCTATGCTACATTCTAAAACTATAAAAATGCATATTAGTGATTGTTTTGACAATATACTTCTGCGATTATTACTTCCTTTTTGTCGATGACAAAGGGGAAGAAATCTATGTTACTAACCTTGTTTTGTAGAAAAGACAGTGCATATATTCAGGGGGAGGAAATAATTACATCTCTACACGTTTCAATATTGTCATCAATCAAAAAGGGGGAGAATGTTGATACGCTATATTTTGATCAATGACAATGTGCTTCAATAAAAAGGAAGAGATATGTGCAAAGCTAAAGAAAGAACGATAAAGACTAAGGACAAACATAAGTATGATTTCTATATAGGTCTTAGTTTAGATTTATTGTTAAAATCTATCCTCAAGAGGCTTACACAAACACTAGAACACGTTTTATAAACTTCATTTTCTAGAATAAAAATTCACTGTGCAAAAATCAAAAGTTCAGTCGACTGAACAGGTGTGACCGGTCGACTAAACCTGTTGCACATACATAAACATGCACAGTTCCAGTCGACTGAAACACTCTACTTATTCGACTGAATTTGTTTCTGAAAATTTTACTTTACATTTTTCAGTCGACTGAAATTCCTGCTCAGTCGACTGAATTTAAACCTGCGAAATTTTTCTAAAAGGACACCTTCTTCCTCCCAAGAGTTGCAACCATTCTCCAATGGAAATGGTAGCATCTCTTGTTTGCATCTCTAGCCAACAAATGCATCTCTTCTACACATATAAATACATGGTTCTAACATCTTCAATTTACCAATTCTCTTATGCTTTAATTTCACTATTTTCTTCAACATATTTTATATTCTCTAAAAGTTTTCAAAGCAATCACCAATCTATTGCTTGAATCTCTGTTTTGTTTATAACACTCTTTTGATTCATAGCAATTCACATTTCCTAAATCTTCACAAACACATTGCATACTCTCGAGGATAAGATCATAGGAACATTGTATTACATTAGACTCATTAGTGTTGACAAGAACACAACAAGTTGAATATTTTTTTAATTGAGTTGAAGTCCTCTTCAGTAGTTGAGGCAAGAAATCCCGTTCGGTTGTTCGGGTAAGTTGTAAACCTATTCCTCCGGGTTAAGAGAGGGTTTTAGTTAGTAGAATTCCTAAGTGAAGCTTAGGGACTGGACGTAGGACTAGAGGTCCGAACTAGTATAAAATCCTGGTGTCTACCTTGCTTTTACTTACGTTTTCTACTTAGACTATTTCGTTATTCCATATTACACGATCCTACCGCATAGCATCTTTCACATACTTATGCTACAAACCAAATTCGTAGAAGGCACTCTAGGGCATGTGAACACGACACTCGAGACAATGCCAAGGTAGATATACCAATTGCAGAACCGGTTGGCGGTAAGGCATAGCAGCTACTACCACCCACCTCGGAACACACTCCCGTAATCAAAATCGAGGGGTGGCCACCAAATCATCACAAAGTTATAATATGGTATCCAAGAAACATGTCCGATCGGGTGAATGACCTCACTTGGCTCAGGTATAGCTCCTGATTTAGTCACATCTAAGCTGACTCACAGGAGTTAGGGTCACGTAAATACCTCATACAAAATCATTTGCCAAACCATCCTACTTCATTTCTGAAATCTCCACCACGTGCATAGTTTTCAATGTGGTTTTCAGAACTGGAAGAGAGTATGACAATATCTAATCCCGGTGACTTTAACAACCAAACGCTTATTTCACACTAGAGGTTCTTTTACATTTCCAAAACCATTTCATAATTAATGTCAAAATATCATATTCAGTTTCAAACCATACCACTTCAGAAATCTTATTCACTTTCAAAACTATATTCACTTTCAAAATCATATTCACCTTAAAAATTCACCTTCGCTTACAAAATCATATTCACTTTCAAAAATCACATTCACCTTCAAAATCATATTCACCTTTAAATTTATCAATAAGACAGGTTAATTAAATTCTCATTCCAAAATCATCATATTTTCTCAAATATATCATTTTACAAAAAGGGTATCAATTTCAAATTCCAACTTAGGTTGTATCATCATCAAGGATTTAAATATATATACTTCACTTTACACGGTTTTAAATTTTAGAAAATAGTTTAGATAGTCATAAATAATTTTAGTAGTTTGAAAATAATTTAAAATAGGTTAAAATAGTTTTAAAATAGTAAAGTATTTTTTAAATTTGATTTAATTAGATTTAAAAAGGTTTAAATAGATTTAAAATGGATTAAATAGATTTTAAATTATCTTAAATAGATTTTTTTAATAGAAAATAAATTAAAATAGATTAAATAGATTTAAATAGTTAATTTAATTAAATAGTTTAAAATAGATTTCGAAGTTATATTCAAACGTTTTCAATAACTCAATTCCGACAAATTCATTTATATTTGACACTTCAACTTTGAAATTCCAATTTAAATCCTTTGAACAATTCATTAAATCAATTCCAGTTTCAACATTAAAATTTGGATTATCGAAAATAATTCAGTTTATATATAAATCAATTTCTATTTCAAAATGCCAGTTAAATGAATTTTAAAATTAAAGAATTTAAAATCATTTAATTTAACCAATCCGGTGTCCGTATATAATTCTCTACCCTATGGTCAAGTAATATGGAATTTATCATTTCAATCCTCAATTTAAAAAAATTCGGTTATATATCATTCAAACCACAATCTCAAATTAAATAAAATTCATAAAATCGCTCTTATCTATCATTTCAACCCATAACAATTTTTCCTTAATCTATAGATCATTCGAATATGTATCATTTCAACCCATAAGGAACTTGCAGTGTTATAACAATATAAAATACAACATTCAGTCATCCAGTATCAACTGTGAAGACCCGGATTTTTGGACCAGTTAAAATTGCCAAAAATTATGTTCGTTATAAAACTACTAATGAAAACTACCAATTTAATACACCATGTTTGATAAATATTACAATTTCATTTATACAACTTATCAGAGTAATTAATTTATTTATTAATTCTACAAAGTGTGCTTTAATACATACCAAATACAATGACTATAAATATACCACTGCATAACTCTGATGAGAGAGACAACACTATCCTTACCTGCGAATTCAATAAACAATGTAAATACGGAAAAAAATAGTAAGCAGGAAAGATACAATAATACAAGAAAAACAACAGCTAATAACATATAAACATGAAAGAGTTATATTATTTTTGGGGCTGCATCACTACCACTTGTGACTGCCTACGTACCACTATCTAATTAGGTATCCAGTTAGATACAGGATCAAGCCAACGTAATTCTTCTATCGCAAATAGGACTCATGGAGCCTATGATGCAACAAACAATATGCAAGTCTCAAAACTACCCACTTCGGCTTAATCTTCAATTTTAGATTTTCAAATCTAATTACCTTTATGGAAATTATTTTTTGGACTTTATTCTCGAATTCTTATTTCAAAACTTTTGAAATATATATATCTATTATATTCAAATTATAATTTACTTCGGAATTTTAAATCAAATAACTTTCGAAAAGTTTATTTGAAAATACGAAATACTGTAATAAAAACATATCGAACCATATGCAACCGGATCAGGAGCTTTCTCCCAATAAAAAGGCAACTGGGTTCCAACCTTAATACAATCGATAAATAAGTATATCTCTCTATTTCAAGAGCGGACTATACCAAAAATATATGCCCACTTTTTAGTTACGGGTTACCCGAATCATTGGTAACATAATAAACCATTTTATATCCCAAAGTGATAAATCATTTCACACTGATATTCACAAGTACTTTCAAATCCATAATAATTTTCATTTCCCAAATCTGTTCAAAAATCATCTGGTTTAGTCCTCAAAATTCTTTCCATTTTATAAAACATTTTTGTAAAACCGTTCTTATATAAATCACTTTTATATAATATAACTTTAAAATATTCATTATCAAACATTTCTATTTCTTTTAAAGGGAAAACATTTTATAATATTTCGACTTTAAAATCAATCTTCCAAACAATTCATTAAATTAAAGTGAACCAAATATTACCGCTAAACACCTTATAGTCAAATTGTGAAATAAATCACAAGGTGTTATCCTACAATTATTTTTTACCCAGCCCATGCATATGGATAATTAATTGCTCATAAACTGGTTGAGCAAAGTCGGTAATCAATTAATAATAATCAATGCTCATAAACTGGTCGAGCGCAATCCAAACAACCAAAAAATCAATTAACAAAATAAACACGATAATAAATGATAAATCAATGCTTCATTCTTTCCAATATTCATAACACCTTTTATTTTATCTTGGGTTAAAACGGTTTGATATTTATTTTGGAGCATCCGGGCTTTTCCTTTGACATGTTCCGTCCCTCGTCCAAGTCTCCTTGGATCACACAGACGAAACACATGTACTAGTCATTTCCACATACCCCATTAAGTATTTAACTTCTAAATTTTAAATTACTTAATTAACAATCCAAAAATAATATTGAGCAAGGAAATCAACCACTATTTTAGAATCATTCAACAAGGGTTTTCAAACAACACTTAACACTTAAATTTCTTTCAACTTAGCAATGGTTTAAATGAACTTAAAATAAGAAATAACTTACTTTGGATTCCACTCCGTCAAACTTTAAGCCAAGGAAATTAAGATCTAAAGCAAACTTCCTACCATGCTTGGAACCAAATGAAAATAAGCCTAATTTCCTCATTCCTAGTGCTTGGCCAAGGCTTGAGATGGAAGTTGACCGAAAGTATAGGGAAGAAATGGTGGAGCTTTGAACTTTAATTCTCAAAATTAGACCCAAAAAGTATGTCATCTTCTCTCTTGTTTTTGATTCTCTTACCCCCAAAATTTGAAAAACTTGTTAACTTAAAATTGTTGAAAGTTCTTTTCTCTTGAATTTAAACGAAAGAATCACTAGATTTTGATTAATTTTGAGGAAGACATGGTCAAAAGAAAAACAGCTATTCTCGGATTCACAAATATAACGCCTGAAAATGCACTTCTAATAATTGAGTTTCAGGTATAACATGCCTCAAAACTAGAAAAAGTGATCAAAAGTAAAGTTATAGCCACTAGAATTTTATATGGTTTTAAAAAGTAATTTATAAATTTGGATATATTATGATCAAGTTATGATCAAAACAAATGGCCTATTCTCTGGCTTAAAAACTGGACTAGAAAATGCACTGGAAATTAGTATATTTTGGACAAAGATAACTTTAGAATGAGACAAAGTGGTTAACATGATAGTTGTAGTCACTAGAGAAATACATGATGTGAAAAAAAATTGCATTTTGGTTCTATTTTGAAGAATTTATAGCCGAGAGAAGAAGAGGTAAAATATGGAGAAAAAATGAGTTTGATTTGAAGAGGATGATATTTGATTTCTTTTGAATATTTTGTAAACATTTTGACATTAGTTCTTTCTAATTTATTTCTATGGCTTAGAAGCCATTAAAAAGAAGAGGAAGAAGATGAAGAAGCATGAGAAAAGAAGAAGAAAAAATGTGAATGAAAGTGAGAAGGAGGTGATATTTATAGAAAAATAAAGTAGCGGCAAATTTACCAAAATAACCTCTTACCAAATTACCAAACTAATCTTACTTCAACCTAAAGCAGACTCTATTTTTTCAATACTTAACATCATCTTTTACGTCGTTACTTTTGTCACTTAAAGATTAAGTAAAGAATATCATAATTATGTTAGCTTTGATTTGATGTTTACTTTTTCTTACTTTTATTAATTCTTACTTGCTTTTACTAATGACTTCTAGAATTTTTCTAATCTTATTTGGTAGAAGTAAAAAAATTTATTTATTAAAATGTGTAATATATATGTTAAAACATATTAACAAAGATGCGATAACGTTGCGGCAACTTATTTTGAAAAAAATATTGATTTTCGAAAAAACGTTTTACGGTCACATTTTGACGTTTTAGTTAAACTATTTATTTATGTAACCCAAATTTAAAAATAAATTTGTATAATGTTATTTAAAAATATAAACACTCACAAATTAATTAAAATATTTTATTTAACCATTGAAACTTACTTTTCTGAAATCAGCATTTTATCACTTTTGTCGATATAGGAAAATGTTACTAATTTTGTGTATACTTCTCTTTCCAAATCCTTTCTAATATTGTATGAATCATATAACATTACCTATTTTATATTTAAAATCACTTTAAATTGTATATTTTAAAGTGGTCAAATTTTGGGTCGTTACATCAACAATCAACATCCATCACAATCGTCATCCAAATCAACTAATAAACATTTATATATAACTGATTTCCAGTAACAGGTATTAAATTGACAATTAAATTTAATATTAAGTTAAATGATGATTAAATGCAATAAAAGTCAAATTTAACTAGAATGACAATTTCATACCAAACATTAATCAACTGCTTTCTAATCGCATCATAAATTAAATTTAACTAACATAAGAAAATCTAGTAATTGTGAGTGGGTTGAAACATTCACCTTTGATTTCAAATCGATTTGAAATCCAAAATAATCCCTAATTTCAACAATCTCATAAATCGACCAAAAAAGTCTCATAATGTCCGAAATTTTGATATGATTCCAGCGGAACAAACTGCGCGTGAAATGGACATCGTATGCAAAAGTTATGTAGATTAGAGGATTTGAGAATTTAAAAAATAATAATCTATAAAATAAAAGAAAATGGGGACACGTCATCATGCAAAACGCGGTCGAAACTCTTGCCCAACATTATCTCATACGTGACTGTAGCCCGAGCTGCCACGAGCTATGATCAGTTTACGTGCCGCCCTTGATCAATTATGGCCAGATCCAACCTCAGCACCATGCTCACCTTGGCTTCCGGTCATCACTTGCTCGACCGCCGACGTTCGCATTTGAATGCCACAGCTGGAAAATCATGAATCTATAGCATGAATGGACGGTATGGATATGACCTTCTCGACAACAACTTCCCAATGCCACCTTCCGTTTGTTAAATGGTCGACGATCCACCATTGGATCGTAGCCCTCGAAATGAACGGCTGAGGTTCATTCTCGATTTCTGGATAAACGATGAATCCGATTGAAAAAAAAAATCACACCAGTGAATTACGCTCACTGAGAGCTTCGAATCATTACATAATTTTTTGGGGTTTGGAGGAGTTTGATTTTAAAATTGAATTTGAAATCGGAACAGGGTTTTGAAATTAAATCTGTTTCTTCCATTGAGATAGATAAGTGGATAGATGAAATTGTACATACAATAATTAGGAATAAAAAGGCTGCTAGGGTTTGGATAGGACTATATATACTAACGAAGCCCGATAAGAAATGAATAATACCTAAATTGATTTGAAACGACAAATACAACCAGAAAAGCCCGTTCTGTCTCGGGAACGAAAATGGGTTGTCCCATATATCAAAATAGATGTTTTCGATAATTTTAAACTCAATGGAATAGGTTTCAAGTCCTGATTCCATCGTATGAAGAAGTTAGCATTAAAATCGGCTTATTTAAAATAGATTTCGATGGAATTTAATTAATTTGATTTCTACGCGTTTCGAGTCCGTACGATCAAACGACAAGTCCGATCGCTACGAAACTTGAGACCTTACAATAATTCACTATTACGGATCCGATGAAACTAGTTTCGCCAAAATCAGAGACAGTGGCCAAAATTACTATTTTCGCGTTAATTAAATAAATTGTTATTAAATTAATTAGATCACCCTTTTAATTCCAATTTTTTTATTGTTAACTTGCCTTTTAGCAAGGCATGGACAGGTGGATTTAACTCAATCGACAGCTTATTTGTCGAGATTGGAATACAATGGGTTTAAGCCAGTTGGATGGGATAGACGATCAGTCACGAACAGTTCGTGTATTTGGATCGGCCTAGGTGGCTCGATCGAGGAGTGGACGTAGGCTGGAGTTAGCCGAACCACTATAAATCTTGTGTTATTACGGCTTTCTTTATAATTTTTAATTGTTCTTCAAATTCATACTCTCTACATACATTTTGTCTGTGATCTGAGAATGTGATTGATGTTTTCATCTGGATTTGGGTGTTAGTGACCAATTTGGGCGCAAACATTGTGGTGCTTTCATATTTATTTTTATTAACAAAATGTTCAATAGTAACCGTTTCTCATTTTCATTTCCTTTTATTTACAGCTTACAAATTTCAATTTTTTTTATCTATTTCATTAATCATTTTAACATCAAATTTCTTATTTTCATTTTAGAAGTTTTCAATTATTAATGTAGTCACGACTCCATTGATAATAATTTCAATTTCTAATTTACATAAACTTAAGAACTAAACAAGCGGGTTCCATTTCAATCCTTTTAAAATAATATATATAATCATATCTTTTATACATATTAAATCATATTTGGAATTTGAAATTAAGATTTATTTACAAAAAAATGCGTAGTAAACTACTACAATGGTCTTCCCACTTTGAAACTCGAAGACGAACGTTGATGATGCGTGCACTCATCACCGAAATTATTTTCCAGTGACAGAGGGGGGAGTACAAAACTTATTTCCTTCCAAAATTCTTTTAAATATTTCTTTCAAATCATATTGGGATATTCATATCTAAAATACTTCCACATAATACAAATATTATATTCAAAAATCCTTTAAAAGAAATTTTAAAAATCCTAAAACTTAGGTTCTAAAATTTCCAATTTATATTTATTTTATTTACATCTCATTTTTTAGCCAATATTTATAAATTTCCCTACCTAAAAAATAAAATATATTACAACCAAATATATTATTATAAATTTATTCTTTTATATACAAAATATATGCCCGGTAAAATTATTTCATTTACTTGTATTTCAAAACCAATATTGTGTCAGTTTGCCCTATTAAGCGTTTAGAAATCCCTATCGATGTCGTAGCATCCCATGCACTAACAGAATTTATAAATACAAAACGGAACAAATTAACACAATGCAAAAAAAATTTATAACGCTAACAAATACGCTCTCTCATATATACTCATTCAGTGACTCATTCTAGGGTATTACTACCCTATTAAATACGAGTCAGACCCCACAATGCTAAGGTTGTCGCTAAACCAAAGCTCTGATATCAACTGTAACGATCTTCTTTTTTGGACGGTTTAAATCGACGATAAGACACACACGTCAGACTCAATTCTTTCAAAAGGGAAGATTGTTATGGCTAAATAAGAAAAAGCAAGGAAAGAAAAAGAGAAATACAGAATCTGACAGCGTAATAATAAAATATAAAATCAAATAAACATTTCATGAAGTTGTTTTACAAATAACATTGATTAAACTTCTATAATATAGATCAGAGTTACATACGACAATGATGAATAATAAATAAATGCAGCGGAACAACATAATGCAGTGGAATAAATATAATAAATAATAATAATACAAAATCTTCATCTTCATCCTCCAGAGAGCAGTCTTCGATAAACTGAAAAGCTCAAACTGACTCGAGTGAATTGAAAAGACAAAACACTCGAGTCAGGACTAAATGATCTTATGTAAGATAAATCAACAGTAAATAAATATGTGTGTAATGGCATCAGAGATGGTTACGAGGTTAGACATCTCCCATCCAGCGTCTAACGTGAGTGCAATAACTTAAGAGATGTTCAGGATTTCCATCTTCTAAGGATCTGTTAAACTATCTACTATGTATTACAATATGCTATTATAACAGTGTCTACAATAAAGCAAAGCATTAAAATAGCGTTAAGGTGTTACCCATATCCCCCTTACCACATTTCATATATTCCTATAGTCTATATAGTATCACAATTCCTCTATAAACTCAAGGGCTATCAAAGGGCACACAATAGGTATGGTACAAACCACACTTGTAGAAGACGCTCTAGGGCATGTGAACAAGGCACTCGAGGCGATGTCGGGGTAGATATACCAATTGCAGAACTAGGCTGGTGGTAACGCATAGCAGCTACTACCGTCTACCTAGGAACACACTTCCATAATCAAAATCGAGGGGTGGCCACCAAATCATCACAAAGTCCTAATATGGTATCGAAGAAGCATGTCCGATCGGAGGAATAAACTAACTTGGCCCAGGTATAGCTCCTGTTTTAGTCACATCTAAGCTAAATCATGGGAGTCAGGGTCACGTAATACCTCACACAGAATCATTCGCCAAACCATCCTACTTCATTTTTGAAATCTCCACCACGTGCATAGTTTTCAAAGTGGTTTTCGGTATTGGTAGAGAGTATGACAATATCTGATCCCGGTCTCTTTAACAACCAAACGCTTATTTCACACCGGATGGTTCTTTTACATTTCCAAAACAATTTCATACTTAATATGAAAATATCATATTCGATTTCAAACCATTTCACTTCAGAAATCATATTCACTTTCACAACTATATTCACTTTCAAAATCATATTCACTTTTAAAATTCACCTTCACTTACAAAATCATATTCACTTTCAAAAATAACATTCACTTTCAAAATCATATTCACCTTTGAATTTATCGATAAGATAGTTAATTAAATCCTCATTCCAAAATCATCATATTTTCTCAAATATGTAATTTCACAAAAATGGTATCAATTTCAAATTCCAACTTAGGTTGTATCATCATCAAGGATTAAAATATAAATGCTTTACTTTACACAGTTTGAAATTTTAGAAAATAGTTTAGATAGTCATGAATAGTTTTAATAGTTTGAAAATAATTTAACATAGATTAAAATAGTTTTAAAATAGTAAAGTAGTTTAAATAGATTTAAATTTGATTTAGTTAGATTTTAAAAGGACTTAAATACATTTAAAATTGATTAAATAGATTTTAAATTATCTTAAATTATAACGACCCGCTATTTTGGACTATTCGCATCTGCACATGTCGGACTTGAATAATTCAAAATACCAAATTGTTAATTTAAATTTGGCAAAACTCAGATATACAATAAATAAATAATCACATAATCACAGACATAGAGTAATAATATGCAATGAAAATAAAAGATAGTAGTTCATGAAGCTACTATATAAATAACAGAGTTAAATAAGTTACAACAGCAGTCTCGAATACAATAGTCAAATACAAGAATCAGAATATGACTCTGGAATCAATAGAATATCTGAAAGCTGGGAAGATAGCTGCATCTCCAAGCGAAGCTCCAACTCCAAAGATGAGTCTCGAAGGCTGAACCACTCAGTCTGACCCGAGCGTAAAGCAAAACACAAAACACTCGAGTCAGGATTAACATTCTTATATAAATAAATCCAACTCAAGTAATATAACAATTGAAATACAAATAACTCAAAGGACGTTGGAATAACCGTCCTTTAAGGATCCGTTAAACTATCTACTATGTAGTAATGTACGCTAAATAGATAATGTCTATCAGTAATATAAATATCAAAATAGTGTTAAGGCGTTACCATTATCCCCCTTAACACATTTTATATAAATGTCATAGTCTATATAGCACTGTAAACTCCACCATAAACTAGTGGGATATCAGGGAGTACTCTATAATTATAACACAAAACAAATTCGTAGTGGTCACGAATATAGGGATACAAGTATGACAAGGCACATGAGGCAATACCCAAGGTAGTTAAACCACCGTTCGCCTGATCCGGACTGGTGAGAACGCATCGCCGCAGTGATCGCAACACCGCGAAACAACACTCCCAAAAGTATGAGGGTGCACCAATCAATAACAAGTAATGAGTAGTTTACGAAGAAGTGTGTTCGCTCGAGGTGGATAATCCCATTTGGCCCGGCACGGCTCCTGTTTTAGTCATTTTCAATTTGACACAAGTGTTAAGGCTATCCATTATCGTTCTCTTTCTTCAGTCATCACGCACATCATTCCAACCACTTCATTTTGGATCACACTCCGCGTATAGTTATTAAAGTGGTTTTCGGATTAGACAGAGAGTATGTCCATAACCGACTCCGGTCTTTTTAATAACCTTCGTAGTTATTACACCGATTAGTCATTTAACAAATTTCAAAACCAAATCAAATTCAATTTCAATTAGAATTCGTACATCAACATTTCGTTAGTCTTTCTAAAACAATTTCCATAATTTACGTTCAAACTTTCAAATTACTATTTCGAAATCTTATAATTCAATTTCAATATTTATTTAAACAATACAAATATTAATTCAAGTTCGTATATAAATTTCATTCCGAAATCATTTAAATTAATTTAATTTAACGTTCAAATCAATTTAAATTCACTGATCGATTTCATTCAATATTCATTAAGTAAATTTGTCATTCAAAATAATTTCTATTAAATTTCCAATTCATTAAATCGGTTACTTAAGTTTAACTTCATTATATCAAAACGTCAAATTGAGTTAAATTAGATTCGTCAAATCAATTCTTTAAATTACAAGTCTTACGTTAATTTCAATAAATCACATTTCATTTCTTGTTAAAGAAATTCAATTTCGCTTATTTCTTTACTTAGTTACAAATTTCAGACTCCATTAAAGAAACTAAATTTCACATATTTAAGAAGTTCAATTTCACTTCTTAACTTACTTAAATAATTTCCCCAAACTTAATAAATCAAGAAACTCAATTTCATTTATTAACGAAGTTCAAATTTCACTTATTCAAAAGTTCAATTCCTCTTACCAAAGAATTCTATTTTTATTCAATTATCAAATAATTCAATCTTATTCAATTATTAAATAATTTCAATCTTAATTATTAATAATTTCAAAACTTAATAATCTCGAAACTTTATTATAAATTCAACCTCAATTATTAAATCATTTCAAACTTAATTCAATGAATAATTCCAAATTTAATTGTTAAATAATTCATTTCAAAGCAACGTTCTTTCATCAGTTATTACATTAACATTTTGTTTCAGATTACATTTTCCTTTATCAAAATTTACTTTCCAATTTTATTTCAAAACCTTATTATTCAAATAAAATCTTTATTTTATTTCAAATCAAATTATTGACCAATCGGGTTTATTTAGTTCTCTATCCTAAGTCAAGTTCATTTTGGGTATTTATCATTTCAACCCGATTCCATTTTAATTCACAAATCAAACATAGCAAAGGGAACTTGCAGTGTGATAACTGGAATGGTGTCAAAGTAAACAAACAAGTAATAACAAACATTAATAACAATCCAATAATTAATTCAAATAATTCCGAAATAATCGTATTAATTCACATTGTTGTTTGTGCGAATTAATATAATTATTTCTAGAATTTACACTATCATTTCACGTAGATTAAAGATTATCACACTAATTATTTATACGGTTATTCACTTGTCATCTATTATTCAATTTCATACAATATCAATTTAAACAACAAACATTTAAATGGTTCAAGGTATATTTTACCAAATTACTACGTGCCAATTTATTTAAACAATTAAAGGGGTCATATTATACCAATTTAACTAATCAAATTCAACACATATGTCGTTTCAAATTTTTAACTATCCTACGTCAGATTAAATTGCATAATATTTATCACTTTATACATTTCAATTTACATCCAATATAAACAACAAACAATCAATCAATCATCAACCAAACTAGATTATCATCGTATAATTAACAGATAATAGTGTCAGATGTCACAGATGAACTGATACAGATAATAACATTTATATAAAAGTGTAAATAACTAACAACATCATATTTCAATTGTCGTTTCAATTGAAATCAAATTGAATAAATAAAAAAAACGTTAATCGTGAGTGATTGCTCACCTTTCGAGGCTAGAGAGAATATGAGATGACACGGATACGCACACTGATACAGACACTAAAATTTGAGTTACGGATCCAAGCACGAATTTCAAAGCAAAGTTAGATGGATACTCATTCGACGAACAAAGCTGATAACATAGATAAATGAACTGAACCAGAATCGGTTTGATATATATACAGAATATTTGTTATTTCATAAAAATAAATATTTTGATCTAAAGAAAAAATAAAATAAATAAATAAAATACATACTTAAAACCAATTCACAAATGCAGACGCCATAACATAAAATTTACATAACATGCAATATAAGGCTTATACAACCAGTACACGCAACAACATAGTATATACAAACCTAGTTAGGTTTTTTTTCTTTCACAGTCTTAAAGTTGTGTACAAACTGCTGTAGACTTAATACAAAATAGAATAACTAACTAACATACAATAATATACAATTCCTTTTATAATAAACTTTTTATACAACATATCAATATATATACCAAATCATAAAGCTAACGCACATCTTACATACTATCTATATATTATATGTATAAAATAAAAGCATACAGACAGAAAATATAAGTTTCATATATAAATAGCACGACAGAAATGGATAGATTATAAACTAGTATATATAACTTTCATAAAACAGAGAGGAGGCTGTAAGCTGTTCATGTCTTAAATATCTAGTACATTGTACACATGTAATTATAAATGAAATCAAATATCTATTTATATATACTATAATTACAGATATTAAACGTAAGCGAAATTGCTGTAAATATACTTAAAAGACAAACTACCACTATAGATATGTGTACTTACAATAGGAACACGTCTAATAAAATAGAGTGAACGCAGAAAAATGTAAAAGAAATCAATACTAACATACACTAAGATATTAAAATAACCAACGTGATATAAAACTAAAATATATGAGAATATGCCTCTTCAGACAATCAAACACGCAGTTCACTATATCTGCATATATATAAAAAAACCAACTATCACTAAATCTAACAACGTACAGAGTAATGTTCATACTCTTCAAAACTTAAGTATAAACAAATATAATAATACGCTTATATATATACGTACAAATTTATATTGTGTATTCATTAAAATAAACGCAACATAAATATAAACATAACTTAAATAAACTTTTATTTAGAACAACAGACCACGCTACTATTATACAAGCTTATATAAACCATATATAATAACTTCCATACGTATATAAACATGTACACAACTTCTGAAAATAACTATTATATGCAGTTTATATATATTATAATTTAAAGCGATACTTTATATAAACTAATATAGTAAACCTTTGTACCTAATATATATTCAAGCCTATGCATATAAATGCTTACAAACCGGTTACTTAGAAAACATATAAACTAACGCATTATAATTCACCGTATATATAAAACCTATCTTCAACAGGTCATAGAGTAATGTATTTAGATTATAAATAAAACCCACAAAACAATAAAAAACATTTCTCAGGCTAAATATGTAAACTCGCATACAAGCATCTATACCTCCAAACTGCGGAAGAGAGATCATGCAACTCAGGTGCTACACGTGGAGGCGACTGCCGAGTTGTCAGAGAGGGGAAGAGGAGGAGGTGAAGGCGGCGCGAGGGAAGAGGGGGTTCGGTTGCCAGGTTGGTAGCGGACGCAGGAGGGTGATGATGTGGATGTTGTATCGGTGATGTGGGCTGTAACAACCCGCATATTTATCGAGTTTACATTTAAATATTTTTATTTAAATATTAAATCGTTAATCGGATTTTGGTCCGAAAAACTACTTTTTGCAAACGGTCAAATTAGGACTCGAGACCACTTCCATTGAGTTCGAAATGTCGTTTACAACTTTTTAAGTATAAACATCGATAGGTTTGGAGTTAGTGAAATTTCACTAACTTTTCCCGCTTTGGACTTTGGGTTAGTTTAGCCTATTAAGCCCAAGTTCCAACCCTCTTCTCCTCACTCTTCATAAATTTCCTAACTAACTCAAGCTTTAGCATTAATGGTGAAGAGGATGGGAAATTAAAACTCCAAGCTCAAATTCAATTGCAACTCCATCATTCAACTCCAAATTCAAGTAGAAGATATTGGATTCAAGCTTTGGATTGCTTCTCTTTGCTTTCAAGCTTCATCTTCATAAAATTTTAGTGCAAAGGTGAGATTTTTATCTCACAATTCTAGTCTATAACTATATTGGACTGTTGGGAATGATTCCCTATCACTTTAGCATGCATATTTGCTTTTGGTTTGGATTGGATTGGCGAAAAACTCCGATTTTTGGTGTTTGGGAGAAATTTCTGCATTTAGGTCGTTCTGGCCGTTTTTAGCTCGCTCGGAGTTAGGTCGTGTGGACCTTAGGTCGTAGGTCGCGTACGAGTTAACCCCTAGGTCGTTCTGGCCATTTTTAGGTCGTTCGGAGTTAAGTCGTTCGTCCTTGGGTCGTGAGTCGTTCACGAGTTAACTTTAGGTCGTTCTGGGAGAATTGGCACTTCGGAACTAGGTCGCTCACGAGTTAAGTCGTTAGGTCGCTCGCGAGTTAGTACCATAGGTCGCAGGGCTTTAGGTCATTCTGGAAGTATTGGCACTTCGGAATTAGGTCGCTCACGAGTTAAGTCGTTAGGTCGCTCGCGAGTTAGTACCATAGGTCGCAGGGCTTTAGGTCATTCTGGAAGTATTGGCACTTCGGAGTTAGGTCGCTCGCGAGTTAAGCCTTAAGTCGTAGGTCGCTCACGAGTTAGGCCTTAAGCCGTAGGTCGCTCGCGAGTTAAGCTTTAAGTCTTAGGTCATTTCCGACCTATAATCTCCAGGCAAACGTTAAGTCGGCCTGCTTTATCTCGTAGGTCGTCTCCGACCTAAGCTTCTGATAAGTCGTTCGAGTTAGGTCGTTGGACCATTTACCTTAGGTCGCTCGTCCACTAAGTCGGCCTGGTTTATCTCGTAGGTCGTCTCCGACCTAAGCTCTAGATAAGTCGTTCGAGTTAGGTCGTTGGACCATTTACCTTAGGTCGCTCGACTCTGTTAAGTCGTAGGTCGTTAGACCTTAGGTCGCTCGACTCTGTTAAGTCGTAGGTCGTTAGACCTTAGGTCGTTCGCCTTCCTTAAGTCGCTCGACCCCTCCACACTAGGTCGCTCGGCTTGCTTGAGTCGTAGGTCGTTGGACCTTAAGTCGCTTGCCTCCCTTAACTCCAGTTAGGTCGCTCGGCCATTGTGTTAGGCCGCGTGAACACTTAGGTCGTTAGACCTCATTTTGCTTTAGGTCGTAGGCCGCTTGTCTTCACTTAGGTCGTACCGTTTTGGACGGGGCGCTGCCCCGCACCCCGCCGGGGGCGCTGCCCCCTGGACCCCCGCGACCTGACCGGGCAGGTCGAACCCCGTAAGCGGTGGCGTTGCCCCCGCACCCCCACCTTGGGGGGTTGCCACCCACCCTGGACCCCCCCTCCGTAGGGGATCTTATCTGAAAAATATTGAGCTGATTTCCTTGGATTTTATTCGCATCTCCGTATGCGATCTTTGTGACTGATTGTTTCTACACTTGCTTATGTGTTTTGTCACTTTATAATATAAAGGTTTCAATACTGGTAGTAAATATCAAAACTCTTTTAACAAACAATTTCAACTCTATTTTTAATAACAAAGCTCTTTTCTTAAACCGTTTTCCAATCTATTAGTATATACAAGCCTTTACCTCACTCGGATGAGAAATCTAATTAAACGACTTAGTAAAACAAGTGGTATGAAACGCTTGCGTTCACTTCGTCGGTTAATTCTTGGACTTGTTCGATTGAACCTCTTATGACAATTTTATTAGTGAAGATTTACAGTTTGTTCGTAAATATTTAAGTTAAGCAAGTGGTTATGGGACATGAAGCTAAACTTCTATATTTACTAGCTTAGTGTAATTGACACTTCTCGTTGATCTTGATGATCGCTTTATGAATTAGACTAGCAATTGCGCGATGTCTCTTTCATTGCAAGGTTAGACTAGACACCACTTGTGTGATTCCATTCACACATACCTTTCTGCTTTTTGGTTAGTCTTGACCTCATTCTGTGTGATTCCACTCACACATGTGGGGTAGCTCCCCATGGTCTTCGGACCGTCATGTGATAGGCCTCTTTCCCTTTTTATGATTTCTGGATTTCTCGTGTTGATTTCTGGAATTTATGTCATTGACTTGTTATGAGTACAAGTTTAGGGTATGATGCCCCCTTCGAATCTTTGAGAAGATTCTTGTGATATTGATTATCTCTTATTGATTGATCTTCTGTTGATCATTATTTACATACTTATAGTGGTATGTCGTTATGGATGTTTATGTTTATGCCATATCTTTTATGTTATATCATGTCATCTGATATTTATAGCTAGACTGATCCGTTTATTATTTTCTTAAATAATACTCGGATCAGACCGAGATGTTACAGGTGCTTCTGCTTGACTTCTTCCCAGGGATTCATCACTCTGACTTTTGGCTAACTGTTTAGATTAGCAGTTTTTGTTGTATACACTTGAGATATAGACTCATAGTTGTATTCTTTTGTATAGCACGTGTTGCTATTCTTTTGTATTATCGTGGATCTTATTGACCACTACTCTGATGTACACTTTCATGTGTTAGTTATATATTCATATCTTCTTCCGCCTTTGTGATATGGATATCTGTGACTGATTTGTGATATGATTATTTCTATGTTTGTTTCCGAAGATTATTTATAGCCACCGTGTGATAAGCAATTACATGGATGGTCGCTCCTCAACAGCCTTATTCTCCGTGCTAGTTGACAGCACTTCTCCGGAGTGTTCTTGGCTAGCGTGGGTATAAAGGTGGGGCGTCACATGGGCGGAGTTGGAGATGAAGAGGGAAGTAGCTCGGCCAGTTGCGTTGGTGGTAAGGCGGGCAGACGATTGAGGTGCGAGGCTGGGGTGGCGGCGTTAGGCGCGGTGAAGAGAAAGGAGGAAGTCAAGGCTGAGGTCAGCCTGCGTAGAGGAGGAGCATGAGAAGAGAGTGGTGATGGCTGCGCTAGCAGTGAAGTGGAGGTGATGGTCGGAGGGTGGTTGAAGGCTTGCAGCCGAGTAGGTGAAGACGGGTGGGGAAATGAAACATGCGCAATAGTGTGCTGTCATTTCATTTTTTTTTCATTTGAAAGTTGGATCGGAGAGATGGAAGAGGATGGTGGGAGAATCCAAGGCACAGGGGAAAAAGAAAATGTGGGCAAGTGTGGAACAGAGGAGGGAGAAGCAATGGGAAAGAAGAAATGTGAAGAACAGACAAATAAAATGAACGCAAAGAGAGAGAAAGAAAATATAAGAAAGAAATAGGAAGTCATGTAAAATGAATTAACTCACAAAAATGAACGGGCGTATGGCTGTTGAGTTGCCCGAGGAAAAATTAAATGGACAAGGGATGCAAAATGTCACCAAAACCAAAAGTCACAGAGGCCAGTACCGATACGTTTTACCGTTTCGCGGTTTCGTCGTGAACCGGATACCAAAACAAACATATAAATATATCGTGGAGATCAGGTCAACGAGACGATCAAAACGGTATATAGATATCAGTGGTACGATTGAATTTTAAAAAAATTCAAATTTTCTACTACGGAAAATGCAAGAAAAACGCAGAAGAATAGGTCGACGGAGTTAAAGATGTCCGAATTTGGAAAAACAACAAACTGACATCTTGTTCAGAAGATGGTTTAGAATTTTTCTATGTAAAAATATTTTGGTTTTGAAAATATTTTATTTTCATCGCTTTTTAACTGATTAAATTGAAGTAAATTTACGCACGAAGTAAACTCTCGTATTTTCGAACGAAAATTTACCAGTTGCTATGTTTAACTAGACGCGTTCCAAATATCAAATTTATATTTCAAAATTTTATCGTTTTAAAATTTTATAAAATTTCAATTAATAACGTTATTAAAACCGGTTAAATCAGCTGGTCGTTACATAAATAGTTTTTTTAATATATTAAATAAATTAAGATAGACAAAATAGATTAAAATAGTTAATTTAATTAAAATAGTATAAATTAGTTTAAAATATATTTTGAAGTTATATCCAAACATTTTCAATAACTCAATTTTGACAAATTCATTTATATTTGACACTTCAACTTTGAAATTCCAATTTAAACCCTTTGAACAATTCACTAAATCAATTCCAATTTCAAAATTAACATTTGGATTGTCGAAAATAATTCAGTTTATATATAAACCAATTTATATTACAAAATGCCAGTTAACTGAATTCAAAATTTAAAGAATTTAAAATTATTTAACTCAACCAATCCGATGTCCGTATATAATTCTCTACCCTATGGTCAAGTAATATGGATATTTATCATTTCAATCCTCAATTTAAAAAAAATTCGGTTATATATCATTTCAAACTCCATTCTCGAATTAAATAAAATTCATAAAATCGCTCGAGTCTATCATTTCAACCCATAACGATTTTTTCCTAATCTACAGATCGTTCGGGTATGTATCATTTCAACCCATAAGGAACTTGCACTGTTATAATAATATAAAAATACAACATCCATTACAATCGTTATCCAAATCAAACCAATAAACATTTAAAGATAACTAATTTCCATTAACAGGTATTAAATTGACAATTAAATTTAATGATAAATTAAATGATGATTAAATGCAATAAAAGTCAAATTTAAATAAAATGATAATTTAAACATACCAAACATCAATTAGTTAATTTATAATCATGTCATAAATTAAATTTAACTAACATAAGAAAAACTAGTGATTGTGAATGGGTTGAAACACTTACCTTTGATTTCAAATGGATTTGAAATCCAAAATAAGCCCTAAAATTAAACAGTCTCAGAATTCGACCAAACTAGTCTCAAAATGTTTGAAATTTCGATATGATTCTAGTGGAACAAACCACGCGTGAAAACGGACCTCGTATGCAAAAGTTATATAGATTAGAGGATTTAAGAATTTAAAATATAATAATCTATAAAATAAAAGGAGGACACGTCACCATGCAAAACGTGATCGAAACCCTAACCCCACTACGTCTCGTACGTGACTGTAGCCCTAGCCGCCATGAGCTTCGATCAATTTTCGTGCTACCATTGATCAACTACGGCCAGATCCAACCTCAGCACCATGCTTGCCTTGCCTGGCCTCACCTTCGCCCAAGGCGCCGTGGCTTCCGGTCATTGCTTGCTCGACCGCCTCCGTTCGCATTTGAACGCCACATCTGGAAAATCGTGACACCCATAGCATGAATGAACGATATGGTTGTGACCTGCTTGACAACACCTTCCCAACGCCACCCTCCGATCATCAAACGGTCGACGATCCACTATTGGATCGTAATCCCTCGAAATGAACGACCGAGGTTCAACCTCGATTTCTGGAAAAAAGGTCAATCCGATTGGAAAATGAATCACATCAGTGAATTACACTCGTCGAGAGCTTCGAATCGGTATATAATTCGTTGGGGTTTAGAAGAGTTTGATTTTGAATTTGAATTTGAAATCGGAATAGGGTTTTGAAATTGAATCTGTTTCTATCATTGAGAAGGAGAAGTGGACAAATGAAATTGTACGTACGGTAATAAGGAATAAATAGTCTGCTACGGTTTGGGTAGAACTATATATATTAACGAAGCTCGATAAGAAATGAATAATACCCGAATTGATTTGAAACGACAAATACAAACCGAAAAGCCCGTTCTGTCTTCGAAATGAAAATGGGTCGTCCCATATATCAATAGATGTTTTTGATAATTTTAAACTCAATGGAGTAGGTTTCAAGTCTTAATTCCATCGTATGAAGAAGTTAGCTTTAAAATCGGCTTATTTCAAATAGATTTCATTAGAATTAATTAATTTGATTTATACGCATTTCGTGTCCGTATAATCAAATGACTAGTCCAATCACAATGAAACTTGAGACCTTACAATAATTCACTGTTATAGGTCCGATGAAACTTGTTTCGTAGAAATCCAAGACACTGGCCAAAATGGCTATTTTTACGTTAATTAAATAAATTATTATTAAATTAATTAAATCACCCTTTTAATTCCATTTTTTTTAATTAACAAATTTTATCATTTTTGACAACTTAGACATTTACAATAATTCAAAATAAATTCTCATCTCAATTCATGTTAATTATTCTACTAGTTACGGTGTTTAATTCCAATTGAAGTAAATACAATTATTATTACTTTAAAATCCAATAAATCCATTTGTTTGCCTTTTCATCTTATTATTCAATCAATTGTCATCTCATACATACAATTAACATTTCTTTATCTTATTACATGAATCATTTACAGTTATCATCTTAATTTTCTTTAACATAATATTTCATTACATTTAATTTCATTAAATCAGATTAATAAAATCTAAATTCCAATAAATTGAGCATACTTGATTTCAATCTTTTATTCAACCAAATAATATCAATTGGATATAGTTAACATTGGTTTATATCTCATTACATTAATATTCCACAATTACCATATTTTATTTATTAATTTCAATTTTCCAATTATATTGAATTCTTTGTTAATTTTGACACTAATTAAAATTTAAAAATCCCAATAACTTCATTTATCTTAGTTTCATTTTTATTATTAAATCAATTTATTGCTTTACGAGTGTAATTAACATTTCTGTACATTTTATTACATTCCTAATTTGGAGTTACTGTATTAACTCATTTTAATGTAACATTTATTTACATTTATTTGTAATTTATTAATTACTTTGGTAGCAAATAACAATTGTCATCATTTCTACATTTAATAACATTTGTAAGTTTATTTTTTACAAATAATTTTTATAACAACTTACACTATACTAATTTTATCCAATTATAATTTATTACACATTATTTCATTAATTAATCAGCATTTAAATTGTCAATGGCTCTTTAAATCCAATTAAAAATTATACACACATTATTACAATTAATTTACAATCTATAACCAATTATAATTTTTTTAATCATTTTAATTAATTGGAATTACATTTAAAGCAGTTATAAATTACCTTAAATTAATACCGCTGCATTTCATTCTAGTTACATTCTTATTATTAAACCACAAATTTTTATTTCTTCCAACTTTAAATCACATACCTTATTAATTTAACTATTTTTAATTATCGAAAATTAGGGGTCGTTAGACTTTAAGTAGTCTAAGAGATCGACATTGCTTTATCTTTTCCTTTAGCCCTTACATCTAGCACCGATGCTCCTATAGCCGCCCTTTCGATTCACGGCATGTTTGTCGATGTTACCAGCTCTCCTCTTCGTGACTCTACAACTTTCCCTTAAGAAATTTTGAGGCTTAACTCTCCTTTATTCGAGGATGTTCCTCATCCTCATTCGAAAGCTGAAAGTCCTTGTGCTTCAAGTTTTGAGGAGCTACTAACTAGCATTCTATGGTAACCTACAACCGTTTTGCTAAGTTCCTTGGAAACTTCTTCTTCACTCTCAAAGGAAACTCTCGCATATTTCTTGTAGCATCTCATCTTGGTATGGCTTCTCTCCTTCTTTTTACTTTGATGAATTATGAGTCTTAATTTTTCCAACGCTAATTCTATTTCACGACTCTGCACAGATTGGAAGGCACTCACTTAAGTTCCAGTAATTGACCTTATTTTCTTCTTAGAAAATGTCTTTCCTACGAGAATTGAACTCTTCATTTTTTGAGAAGGTATCTAATTTTGAGGCTCAACATTGCAGCCTCCAATCCAACAATGAGTCATTGTCTGCTGAAAAGGCTATAGATATGACCTTCATGGACTTAGAAAAGAAAAGATCGCAAGAATTTGAGGATAAGGAAAAATGTTTTGGAGGAGACACTCACTCGGACTTAGTAGGAAATTTCTGATCTTAAGGTGACTTGGCTCGGGTCCCGTCTTGGAAAAGAGTTAGAGAAGAAAAAAAATTCCATCAACAAACTGAAGTAATCTCTATATGGTGTCAGATCCAAAGTTTCTTCCTTCTTAAATGATGTTCTCCCTCGGTATAACAGTCAAGGTTTGGAGGTTGTCCTATATGCTATTTATTAGGATAACATCGATCGATGCCCGGACATGGACTTCCTTTCATTTCGCGTTATAGGAATAGATTTCAAAAGAAAACTCGGTTTTCCTTTAGATTACATCCCAAAGGATTATTATGAGTTTGAGGACAAGGCTTCTACCGACCCTACTAAATTTATAGCCATTGACGATCTCCCATTAAATGAAGATGATGAAGAATCGGGGAGTGACTGGGAAGATAAATCTAGAGACAATAATGGTGATGAGGACGAGCATCAGAGTGACTCCTCCATAGGTTAATCCTTCTCTCAGTCATCGTTCAGTAGTTCCTTTTGCTTTATAGCTAATAGCCCTTAATATAATTTAACTATCAATGCAGAAGGATAAATAGGAATTAAATAGATATTATATTAGATAAAAGGAGAGAGGAAATTTTAAGATTTAACAGAGAAAGGGAGAGGTTAAGCAAGGATTTAAATGACTTAAATGAGAAAAATATAAGGCTGTTGAAACGTCTTAAGTACCTTGAGATTTCAAAAAAAAAGAGTTGCGCCCCTACTTTGGGAATCATGCTTTCATCAAAATAACTTTCGTAAAGAAAATAAAGAGCCGACTACCCTTTTTTGGATGTTGAATGAGGATAAGGCTAAGTTGGTGGACGGTTTGTATCTAGTATATGCTCGATTTTCCATGACCGATTTCTCTTTTCTTAGCGATGATTGTGGGAGCTTAATCAAAAGTCTCCATGAGAAAAACTTGGACCTGCACGGATTAGACCCTCATCCGGGAGAGTGTTGGAACTTGGCTAGATTCCTTATTGTGCCTTTAACTATTGTTAATATCCCTCTTGATAAAATTAAGTTTAATAGGGATAAATTTGTTACTAAGCATTATAAAGAGTACGTTCTTTATAAACCCTGATGTTATGGCATATCTTTTAATTTTTGTTTAAGTTGAAAATATAATGGTGTTAGTCAAACTTATATTTTAATATGATCATCATCAATGTGTAGGCCTCTAAATTAGTCACTATTTATTCTTCGTCTCATATATCAAGAGATAACCTAAGCAAATTGGTAAGACTAAATAAGACTTTTAAAGAAAAATATCATTTGACTTGTAAAACCTACCTATCGAAATATTGTTTTCTTCGTAACCTTCACCACATTTATACTCAAATTTCAAACTTAGATTTCAATTTCGTAGGGGTCCACAAAGACCAATTCCTTCATGAGATTCGAACTAATTATGCGAAGTTGTTGTGTGGTGAACTAGGCCTAAAACACCCCCACTTCTATATGCATACTATCGAAAAGTATTACTAGGTAACACTGTCAGATACTACGGAGAATAAGACGATATGGGTTACAAATGTGAATATTCCCTTGGGCTAACACTGGTATATATTTAAACATCGAATAAATAACTCACCTAAACATGCATAATATCGGCACAAAGCAATAAACACAAGTGCCTTCAAGATAGAAAAATACATAATAAATAACAGAGAACATAGAGTCAATCGTACAGATAATATATAATATGCAATACACAAAATGAGTCCAGTACACATCATAAGAATATACACTAGAGACTATACAATACAGGATAAATTGTTCGTAATACCAAATATCTAGTCTCCTTTATGCCCAGACTACACAAGCTAGTCTCATTGTCCTTGAACCTAAAATGTCACGGGCTGATCCGAGTATTATATAAATAATAAACGGGTCAAACTATATCTAAATCCAAATTCAATAAACATATAAAACTCTGTATATACTGCGTATAAATATAATAATGTTATCTCCAAAAAATCCAAATATCATATAATGTAAACACCACAAAACCCGATATAAAACGTCATCACCCATTTAAATCACATCAAATCAAAAATCATAAATAACATCAAATGCGTGAATCATCCATATCCCAAAATCACCATTAAATTCTAGAAATAATCAATAATAAAATATCCTCAAGTAAAGTCAGGCAAGGATGAAGCAATTCCCAAATAAATCTCTCGATCTCATAAAATAAAGTACCGTTATCAAATCAATAAAATCAGTAAGAAAGATTCAAGTCAACTCAGAACAATGCCTAAATATAATCAATAATAAATAAGCTATCTGCCTGTAAAGAATAGGCCATCTCCCTAAGAAGGATACGAGGTTGACCGTACTCTAGACACGGTCTCAAGTATAATCTCATCTAATATAATATGTGATCTACCACCTAAATACATACATATACACCGGAACCAGACGAGAGAGTGACAACACATCTGCTTGCTCCAGGAGCCACATGTAGTCCATATAACACGACTTCTATAGTCATTGGTTACCATTACCACTCCTCTCTCGGTATCGTGACAATGATCCACCATAGGCTCGATAATGCATGGCCTCTTCGGCCATGACTACTAACATGTGCCATATGGCAACTGACTGTTGGCCTATGCATCATAAGGGATAACTAACTACCAACCTTGTGATGCACATTGAATACTACAAACAACAATGATGTTGCAAATCTAGGGCGCGACCCAACGATCAGGCTGTCAGGGTCGATATTGCCCAATTTGGTTCACTCTCGAAACAAAAGGGGAGTTGGACAAAGGTAGAAAGACACATAATATACTCAAACTATGTGGTTAACAAGTAGCCTCTATAAATGCTCACTACAATGAGTCACACACAATGTACCTCCATATGAGTGTCATCCATGAGCAAAGAATAACTGAATAAATAACACAACGGTATCCCATACCACCGTGTGTTACTAGTCCATTATTCAATGCTCACACATCACACTCGCTCATTCGAAAATCTATATAACAAATCCAAAGACTAACCGGAGAAATATTACCAAAAGTCTCATATCAGATGGTATTATATTATGTTTGTTTAGATTTCTCATCGCATAGAATTAAATCTCATAAATCAAATAGAAAGATGTCATCATCGTATCACCTTAAAATATAACTCAAATCAATATCAACGGTGAATCATTCGTAGTATCGAAATCTGTGTGGGAAAATGAGAAATCGAAAGATGTAGAAATCATATGTAAAATCCCAATTTTAATTCAAAATGAAATAATAACATTTAACATAATACTTCATTAAATAATTAAATCAAATATTCAAATACATACATATATGTATAATATTCAAAATCACTTTATTGAAGTCAAGCATAAATTTCTATAATCAAATATTATTTCATAATTAATATACACATACATATATACATATATACGTACATGTGTGTGCATGTAAACATCAAACAAGTTATATTTATTTCCAACTACAAAACATAATTCCAAAATAAAGAGTTAAATACCATAATTACATTTTCAAACCTTTACTTGTATATTTTGAAACATTCAAAAACACGTTATGAATCAAATATCCTTTATTGAAGTCATTCCACTATAAGATTCAATTCTAAACTTCATTTCCAATTCATTCTATACATATTTTCAAAACATATAAACTCAGTTTACAATTCAAAATAATTATATAACTATTTCATAACTTTCTATAGCTAAATAATACTTTAAAATAAATTTATAATTTACAAAATAAATTATATTTATTTCAAACCGTATAATATAATTCAATATCTTCACTTCATACTCTAATAATTAGAAATAAAATATCTTTTATTTTCAAAGCAACTTTTATATCAGAGATAATTTCTAGGAAATAGTTTTATTTACCAACCGATTTTATTTTTTTGTAAATATTTCAAATAAATTTTTAAAACACCAAAATTAACTTTTCGAAGCTTTCAAAAATAGTTTTAAAATGGGTAAATTAGTAAATTGTCAAAAATGAAATTCATGAAGTAAATTTCTCAATATCAATGACAATCATCAACATAAATTTTGTCAAGTGGTCGAGTCAAATTCCATCGAATTTTGGCCACCATACAATATACACACAACATAAATATATTACCAGAATTAAAATGCAAACGGATAACATCTCCTTTGCATTTCAGATGCCCAACAAACATAAACCATCAATTATCTCGGTATCATCCAATTTCAAACCAATATTGCAACAATCCAAATAGCAATGATCACACACAATTAATCAACCCAAGTAATTCAACCAAGCAATTTAAATGATAAATATGATAATTATACATGTATATAGTAAGCATCAAATTGTAGATATAGTTGTGAGTTGAGAGAACTCACTGAATTGACGCTAACATTCTCGAAATAGCACCACCAACAACCATTCAACCATCGCATTTCCATGCTTTCACGTCTTCATCGATGTCATCCATACATCCACACGTCACCTACAGCCTCTCCCATCAAGTCGCCAAAACACGACTCCATCCATCAACAACCAAAGAGTCACAACAATCTCACAACCCCAAATCAATGCCTCCGTTAATCGAAGTTGTGCACTAAGACCCAACACCTCCAGGTCGCATGCCCATTCATAGCCGCTACACCTCATCGCCGTCTTCCCCAGCCTCAGTTGCCAACCTAATGTAGCCTCCCCCCAACATGGTACCCTTGCCATCACCACTGTTGGCCATCCGAAGATGTGCATCTTTAATTTTTTCTCTTCATTTGCAATTTAGAGCATTTAAGAAAGTTAAGGCATAAATCGAAATAGAAGGAAGACTATGTGTGTTTGCGCTTAGTCGATATACGGGGAGAATTTTCGAGAGAATGGGAAAAAATGGATTAGAGATGGGCTTAGGCTGATACAGTATTTGGCCTCAATTAATTCAATTAAATTTTAATTATTTTCTTACGTATTTAAATTTTTATTTTAATTCTTTATATTTATTCGTAGAAATATTTCAATCTAGTTTATATTGTGTAACGACCCATAATTTCGATGTTAAAATTTGTTAATTTAATAAGATTTTGGTAATTGAATCTGGAATAAATAAAAATTTGAAATTCGTTTATGAATTAATAACGGGAATGAAATGTAAGAATGTTAATGCAAGTTAATAAATAACTAATTTAGTGCAAACACAATTAATTGAAACAATTGCAAGGTCATAATTGATTGTAAATAGTAAATTGGGAAATAAAATTCAAAATTATATTAATTGACGAAATAATACGTATTAAGCTGTAATTTGGAAAAATCAATGCTAGGTAAGTAATTATAATAATTGTTGGTTGATAATAAAGTATGAATGGGATTAAATTAGGCAATCGGGTTAATTATTAATTGTTTACCCATTTATTTAATTTATTGAATTAGATCTAAATCCATTGCAATTAAACGTAATTAAAAACTACATTAATATGAATTTAGTTGATGACTAAAAAAAATATTAGGTTAATTGGATATATACTAATGTTAAATTTATCCAGAAGATGATGATTGATTGGATAAAAAGAAATGGGAATCAAGATTTATTCATTTAAATTTAATAATTGGATTAGTTGGAATTAAATGAAAAATTATATTTAAATATTATGAAAATAGAAATTTAGAGGAAATTGGGAAATATTAAGTACTAAAATTTAAGAATAATGTTAGTTATATCATCATTGTAATAAAAGACGTGAATAATAAGGTTTAAAAGTAAATAAATGGATTTTCGAATTTTAAATTTATATATTTCTGAATTTAATGAAATTGAAATTAAACACTGAAATTGAGGAATTAATCAATTTTAAATCGAAAGCTAAATTTGTTTAAATTATTTGTGAATGGTTAAGAAATCAAAATTGATAGAAGTTGTAAATTATTGCAATTTAAATTGGAAAGTGATTAATTAATTTAATATTAATATATTTAATTAACTAGAAAATAGCCATTTTGGCCACTGACTCGGATTTCGACGAAACTAGTTTCATCGGATCTGCAACAGTAAATTATTGAAGGATTTCAAGTTTCGTAGCAATTGAACTTGTCGCTTGATCGTATGGACTCGAAACACCTTGAAATCAGTTTAATTGAAATCAATTTGAAATAACTTGATTTTAGCACAACTTTTTCATACAATGGAATTTGGACTTAAAACCTATTCCATTGATTTTAAAATATTTTAAAACATCTATTTTGATATATGGATTGACCCATTTTCGTTCCGGAGTCGAAACGGGCTTTTCGGGCCATTTATCGTTCTACTTTTGATCCAAATCAATCGTGTCCATCTATTCTATTTTCAGCTTTATCTATAAATAGCCTGTTATAAACCCTAGCAGCCTTTCTATTGCTCATTTCTGTACGTACAGAAATTTCTATTGCTCTTCATTTCAATGGCAGTCCAAACCTAATTCCCAATTGCAACTTCAAATCAAATCCAAATCAAAAAAAAAAAATCAAACTCCTCAAACACTATCAAACTTTATACCAATTCGAAGGGTTCGAAGAGCGTAGTTCGGTGGCGGTATTCGTTTTTCAATTCCAATCATTGTTTGTCCAGAAAACGTGAATCAATTCAGGCCGTCTGTTCTTGGGTTTCATGATTTGACTGCAGTTCTTCGACTAATCGTCGATCAGGAAGCATGGGCTCGTAGGGGATTCGAGGGTAGTAGATCTGTGCGGTTAGTTCTTGCTATCGACACTTGAAATTGCTGAAATCATGGCTCCTAGGCACGGCAGCGCGATACATGTCCCAGCATCCTAAGGTGTGCGCGACCACGGCATAAGTGCGGCTCGACGTGCTCTGGTCGACGGCGTTACCTGATTGGGTCGCAGGCGAAGGAGGTGGTGGCGAAAATTGAGCTAAGTGTGGCGGCCAAGCTAGGGTTCGGTGGGAGTTGAAGCGTGAGGGAGGTGGGTTGCGTTCACGAATTGATGGCGACGTGTTCTATTTCCTTTTATTTTATTTATCTCCTAATTTAAATTCGTATAACTTCTAACGTACATAACTTTTGTACATGAGGTCCAATTCATTCGTGGTTTTCTCCGCAAGATCCGCATTGGAATTTCGGACATTTTGGCGCTCATTTAAATGAATTCTGAGACTGTTCAAATTTTGGGTTTAAATTGGATTTAACTTCGATTTAAATTCAAAAGGTGAGTGTTTTAACCCACTCACAACTTCTAAAATTTCTTATGTTTGTTAAATTGATTTATGATGTGATTAGAATTTATTTATGAAAGTTTGGCATATTTTTAATCATCATCCCCGTTAAATTGAATTAAATTGTTGTTTAATTTATTATTGCATATAAACTTCCAGTTAAAAAGTTATTTAATTTATTATTGAATATAAACTGCTAGTAAATTCCTGTTATTTATTATCTATTCTATATTGATGCTATTGATTGAATTGGATAATGATTGTGATAAATGTTTGATGATTGTTATTGGATGAATGGATGTTGTATTTTATATTGTTATAAACTGTAAGTTGTTATGGATTTATTTAATTCGGGATTGCGGTTTGAAATGATACATAACCGTATTTATATTTTAAATTATGGATTGAAATGATAAATATTTGTATCACTTGACCATAGGATAGAAAATTATATACAGACACCATGGTCTATATATGAAAATATTTTGAAATGATTTTTATGGTTTTGTAAGAAAAATATGGTTTTATATAAATATTGATTTAGATATATTATAAATGTTATTTATTCTTGATTTTAAGCTATGTATAATTTGCTTTAATATAAAATGAGTTTACAAATAAAGTTGATTTTATGGAAGATAATATGGTTAAGTATTTAAATTTTATTTTAATATAGAGTTTATAATGATTTAAATAAATTAAGTTTGGAAGACAAGTTGGAAATTTATTTGAAATTTAATTTATTTAAGAATTTAACTCAAATAAGCTTGATATGAAATTTAATTAAATCTAAAATTCTAGAAGGTATGATTTCTATAACTTGATTTTTGTTTGAGGTGAATTTAATGAATATTTCAAGTATAAATAAATCGAAGAAAATATTTAGTTATTTGTAATTTGAGTTTTATTTAATGATATTGGATTTATTATGTAAATATTTCAAAACTAAATAATAGAAACTGAATTGCTGAATCGTAATTACCAAACTTAGTTTTGAAATTGTTGAATACTTAAAGTTTGAAATATATTGAATTTGAAATGGTTTATTTTGAACTGAATTGAACTGAAATTTATGATTTGGGATTTGGTTAAATATAAAATCTAGAAATTCGAGTTGTTTTGAAATTGATTTGTGAAATTGAAGAAGTTATTTATTATATGAAGTATTTTAAATATTTAAACCATTTAAGTGGTGGAAGTTATGTTTCAAAGTTATGAGTTTCAGGGTATTATAATTTGAAAGTGTTATATTCAAGTGTTTTGATTTCGAAATGTTATAACTTTGAAAGTGTTATGATTTTAGAAAAGGATATATTTGAAATGAAAATTATATCGTATTGATTTGGTTTGAAAGGGCAAGGATATTTGGTTTTAAAGTATAAACTATTTTGAAAATGACTGTGGTGTTATAATAACATTTGGTTGTTAAAGAGACCGGTATCGGAAGTTGTCATACTCTCTACCAACTTCGAAAACCACTTTAACAACTGTGTACGCACTGGAGATTCCAGAATGAAGTAGGTTGGCAGCAGCGTTCCTTTGAGGTATATACGTGGACTCGACTCTTGTGAGTTGGCATAAGGTGGCTAAAACATGAGTGATTCCGGGCCAATGAGGTAGCTCCTCCTATCGGACACACTCCTTCGATACCATTCCATTATATTCTGACTTGGAGATTTATTTGGCGGCCACTTTTGATTTTTGATTTCGGGTGTGGCTCAAGGTGGGAGGTAGCCGCGCGCTATGCGTCACCACCAGTCCGAATAGTAATAGGTATATCTACCCTAGCATTGCCTTGTATGCCGTGTCACCTACCTTAGCGTGCCTTGTACGAGTTTGGTTTTCTCCTGTAGCCCGTGTGGTATCCTCTGGTGGCTTCCCGATCAGGAGGGACTATGCTATTGGATGGGCTACTGGGACTATTACGTGTTAAGGGGAATTTGGGTCACACCTTAATGCTATTTGTAATGACCCGGGATTTTCGATCCCGAAAATTCCAGATAGTTAGGAAAAAGGAGAAAGAGATAGAAGAATAAGAAGACCAGAAACACCAACATCTAACATTCGCAGCAGATAAAATATAATAACAAATAATAACAGTTTACAAAAGAATTCTGTATCTGTCAAAATACCTTTATAATACATCAGAGTTACACATATATACAGACATTGGATATACACAATCATCATGTCTCAGATATACAACAATATAATTGTAACGACCGCGGGATTTTCGTTGCCGAAAAACCGAATAGTTATGGGTTTTAAAAAAGAAAAGAAAAGAAAGAAGAGAGAAAAAGAAGAAAGAAAAAGAAAAATAGAGGGAAAAGAAGATAGACAATTTTTTAGAAAACAGAGAATTAGAAAAACAGAAGATAGAAAATTTTAAAAATAGAACGGGACAGAAAGGGAACAACAGAACAACAACAGAATCTCACAATTCGCAGCGGAACAACATATAATAATAAATGAATAATCTTTAAACAAAGAACTATATCAGTTATTACATTTCGTCACATTATATTACATTACATCAAATCATCAGAGTGTACAACAACAACAACAAACAGTGCAGCGGAAAAAGAAATACTATATAAGTAATACGCCATGCCATCCAGCTTGCCTCCAGCAACTCCAGAATATCCAGAATATCCTGATAAACCTAACTCTTAACTGCCCGTGTGAAAATTGGTGGGCACCCAGAGTTTAGGAAGGAAAACAATAAACTCCGAGTCAGTCATGTGACTGGTGTGAGAACTCAAAACAGTTTATTTATCTTTAAAATCAAAATAGAGGAATATTTTTATTTCAATTCGCAATGCTTTTAAAAATGAGACTACCATAAGGCCTCCCGCACACACACACAATGCAAACGCAGAATCGGAGGAGATTTCTCCTTATGATAGTCAAAGATGCTTGATACGCATTTAAAATAACATTTGATATTATTACTAGTGCATAGTGTAGTGGAAAATTCATTTCGAAAGTAGAATATAAATCTTAGCCAACATAGACATTTCGAACTATGCCTACTATAGCTACCATCCAAACAGTGGTGACCACCATAAGTGAATGGCAGGTTCTACAACTAATACCGTACAAGTTTCGTATTGGGAATTGGATTTCCAACAAATGGTCAGGCCAAGGAACTTCCCATTGCCACTGAGAATGCCTCTGGATGGACATCCCCGAGAACCAAACCGGATCTCTACCAACACAAGGCCGGGTTACTCCTAACTGAGTAACAACTGACCGAATATGCCATCCCCCGGTCCTTTGGGACCTTTATCCGAGAGCGCTCTCTAATCAATTCACACAATCATAACAAAGTGTTTTCAACATGAGTAAGTATCTGGGCTCCATACCATGATACCACCCTTTTCCAGAAGGAAATGGACACATCCTAAAGGGCGCTACCCCTCATAACCTTGCTGCTTCTTTCCTGTTTTGACCATTCACGGGGTGTGAGGCTCGACGAAGTCACGTCCACAAAACATACTTTATACAAAAGCCATGCTTTGGGTCAACAAATGATCAACACAATGATCACTAAGATAGACGATCAAATAAATGATCCTATCACAATAATCAACACAATGATCATTTCAGCATCACTCAGCATGTCACATTACCAAATTGGGAATATATTGCTGATAACTTCAACTATATAACCTTTGAGCACATACGTCTCAAAGAAGGGTGTTAAGCAAAGAATAAATTCTCCGCCACCAACAGAAATATATTTGAAAGAAATCGGCTTTATATCTCAACTTGTAATGTCAGACATACAATCCATACAAGTCTGTTCCGGGCTCGAACAGAACCGAAGGCACTTACAAAGAAGTCCTTGCAATCCGGATATTCACAATCCTGATCGGATTCACCATCACATATGGAGAACTCAATACCGTAGCTACTCGGTGCAGAGTCAATCGATAGTTCATCCTATCGCTTTCGCAAATACCGGTCTTCAACACCGATCTTCAAATGCAATTCACAACGACGTATCACATATTCGGAGTGGGTTATACGACCCCATGGTCCTTTCCCGGTTAACCCGAATAGTGAGCGCTTATTCAAAAATAAGTGTGCATTCAAATTCAATCATATTCACATCAAATACCCATTCAAAGGGAAATATTGATAGTCGGCTATTGAACTATCAATGGATATGCATACATCACCAGATTCCAAATAATTTTCCAAATTATTTACATTTCCAAAATATCTTTACAAGATATAAAATTCCAACACTTCAAAAATAAATCAATATTTATTTTTAACCAATTTCACTTTTCACATATAAATTCCATAATGAATTTATATTTCAAAATATTCGTGCATATACGATTTCAATTATTCATTTTCAATTTATCTTCAAAAAGATAAATTCTAAATATTCACTTCACATTGGAAAACATTTCCATACTTATTTATTCATAAGTAATTCACAAATCTCTTTTATTTTCAACACTTAGAAAATATTCACTTCACATTGGAAAACATTTCCATACTTATTTATTCATAAGTAATTCACAAATCTCTTTTATTTTCAACACTTAGAAAATATTCAATATACTTAAATCGAATTAAGTATATATTTCATTCTTTAAGGAAATTATTCACTTAAACATATTTACTTGGGCCAAAACGAATGTTACGTAAAACATCGTTACGACAACCCAAAATCACTAGTATAGGGATTCGAATTTAAAATAGATATATAAATCCCAATACTATTAAAAACATTTCCTTTCGGAAATCATTTACTATAACAACAGTGTTATAGTCTACCATTTCCTTTTATTTCTCGAAAACGTCTATTTCAACAATAAATGTTGAAATCTATGGTTTCGACTCTCAACACCTTTTAAAACATCGTTAGATCGTTTTAATTCTATTTAAAACATCACATTCAAAACAATTTCTTTAACGTATTATTCACTATTCAAAAACGTGAATATACTACCTTAACAAATTTCATCATTTCTATTCACTTTAACTTAAAGGATTATTCACTGTTCAAAATGTGAATATAACTCTATCTCTAAGTTATAACAATTAACTTATCAAAATAAGTCATTTGCGGATTTATAAAACAACGTTTATAAATTCCGTTTCTATTTATTTATAAAAACTTCCTTTTTATAAATTCCTTTATTAACCTATTCCAGTTTATAACTCAATTATAAACTACAAGTTCATATTATAAGTTAATTACTTATAAAACGATTATTTTACAAAATCGTTCATTTAACTTCCCAAATTATTAATCTTAACCTATAAGATTGTTTATTTATCCAAAATTCATTCTTTCGATAACTTTATAAATTTTATAAACCTGTTGCTTATAAAATTTCATTTATAACTTCACAGTTTATAATTTCATAAATTTCATTCATTTAGGAAATTCATTTTCACTATATTCAAACACTTATAAAAACTCGTTTTATAATGTCCATAATTCAATTTATAAATATCCATTTATAAATCTCTTAAGATAAATTAGTTTATATTATTATTCTAAAACGTCTTTAAATTCCTTTATAATTTCATCATTTCGATTTATAAAATAATCAAATTTTATAAATCCTATATTTAAACTTTTATCATATATTCAAAAATCCAATCTAAATTATTTTATAAAATCATTAGTTCATATTTCTCAAAAATCGACTTTTAATCGTATTTCTAAAAATCAGCTTTTTTAACTATATTTCACAAAAACCATAATTTTTATAACTTTAAAAATTATAACGTTTATTTATTTATAATGGATCAATTCCAAAAATATAGTATATTTTCAAAATCACTTTTAAAATCATTTTAAAATCCCAAAATCTGGGTCCAATGATGCTATACACCAAATAGTCAATCACGACTAACAACGATATCATATATCGATATGATAATCAATCAAATATCAAAATATCTGAAATAAAATAAATACTGTTGAGGAATCCAGTTGGATCCCTCCAACCTGTTTTCCTGCATCCAAAAACATTAGCACAATACCAATTTCGCTCCAGTACGAAATTATCGCGGTATATGTTCTTAATAAATATTATCCGCTTAATAACGGCGTAATAGGGTCTCATCCGCTAAACAAATAAATGCGGGAAATCAATAACTCCAATATATACATATGCCAATATATATATATTGCTATTATATATAATACCAATTTCACTGTTTATGAAATATTCGCGGTATATGTTTATAATAAATAACATCCGCTTACTAACGGCGCATAATGTCTATTTTAACAATCAATAATTTACAGTCATCATTCAAACATGCATTCAAATATTTTAAATCTAACTATTTAAAATAAAATCGAAATCTATTCGATTGAGTGAGAAATTCTCACCTTGGTTTTAATTTCCGTTTTAGCTTTTATTTCGAATAAAATTAAACGCGCGTTTAATTTTACCCGAAATTCTCGCTAACTCCAAACGACTCCAAACCAACTCCATTGCGTAGTTCTCGTCCATACGATTCCAACGCAACTGAGTTTGCATTTTTTCGACCTCGTATGAAAAAGTTATGATTTTTACAAGTTTCACGAGTTTATACTTAAAAATTTCAACACATATAAACTAATTTACAACCTAGATTCAATCTGAGCCATAGGATCCAAAGCCCACACCATCAGGCCGTGAATTGCATCTCCCCCCCTACGTCCTTTTTCACGCATATGCTACAGCCCTCCTTGTTCAAAACCGAACCCATTAAGCTTCAATTTAGGTTTAAACATTACAACCTTGTTTCTCAACGATATCCCATCAAAACACATGCATTTTGAAGCTCCTCTCCCCCTCTAGGTTCGGCCCAAACCTGGTGGAGCTCGGCCACCCCTGTAGCACGTAGTTCGAGAATGAACCCCAGCCCTTTGAACCCAATTTGCCGCCAATCCGTGAAGCCATTCGCGATCATAGCCGTTGAAATCCAAGATCTCACCACCCTCTACGAGTTTCTAGTTGAAACTTTCTTGAATCGATGAGTAGATTAGAAGATTTGGAGGGATGAAGTTGAGAAAATTCTGGCCATTGAAGGGTTAGGGCCGGCTATGCAGTTTTAAAATTAGGTTTTATTTTTTTTTTATCAATTTGTGAAGAGAATGGGTGTATTTATAAGGAACCGTTCGACACTATTCACCCGGAAATTCCGAACTCCGATTTAGACGCCGTAACCAGCGTACCTAGGGTTTATCCCGCGTTCCGGACACAATGGAACAGGTTTCGGAAGCTAATTCGGAAGTATGTGCGAGTTATGGCTAAAAACGTTCAATTTAAATTAAACCGATTTAAATCGATTTCTAGGCGTTTTAATTTGTACCGGACAAACGGTAAATCCAATTGACTTGAAATTTGAAACCTTACAATAATATCACATTACGGATCCGATGAAACTGGTTTCGTCGAAATCCGAGACTTTTTGAAAAATGGCTATTTTGACTCGCCAAATTTAAATTAAAAACGATTCGATGCGTTTCGAGCTGCCACGATCAAACGATAACTCCGATTGACACGAAAATTGAAATCCGGTAATAACTAACTATTACGGATCCAATGAAACTGGTTTCGTTCAATTCTGAGACTGTTCAAAAATTGGCTATTTTACAGTCGATTATTAAATATTAAAATATTCAATTTTCACAAATTAACTTTTAATTCGATTTTAAAAGTTCTAAAATATCATTCTAACTCCCATATGATAAAATAAAATTTTACAAATCATTTTCAATCATATTTAACTCTATTTTCAATCATTTCCATAATTTAACACATTAAATTATCGATTTAATTATCCAATTAAATCCAAAAATTCAAAATAAAATTTATTCGACTTATAAATTCACTTATAAATATTTAAAATTAATTAAATATTCAAATTTAAATTATTAAAAATTCTGGGTCGTTACAATAATACAACGGAAACACTCCATACGTTCTTACCATTCAGCTCGCCTCCTGGGCTCCAGAACGTCCTTACCTGAAAATCTGTAATACTCGGTCTGACCTGAGCATTACACCAAAGTAACACTCGGGCCAGGCTGGAAACCAGCGTGAGTAAACCCATCCAACATGGAATACAAAGCATACAACTTATATAAAACCCGGGGTAACTCGTATCAATTTACAAATTCACAATTTGTTATAGACATCGTTTCTTCACACATCAATTTTCTAAGTACCAAAAATTAGATTAAATAGTCCAATTCACTTAAATCATTTCATTCCAGCCTATAGATTTCACATATCAATCTATAGAAATTCGAAGTGGTTTCGGGTATTTCCTAATATCCGACCCCGATCTCTTCGAGTCTCATTCAAGGCATCCAATACCATTCAATCATCCATAAGCAAACTTGATCACTTCCAAATTAATTTAATTAATTCTAATTGAATTACTAACCTCAATCACTTAGATTCCTTCATTTAACATTAATTAATTTTAAATCAATTAATCAATCATCCCTTCATTATCCATCTTGATTAATCACCCTGGATTAATTATCCTTCAATTACATTCAAGTAATTATCTTTAATTAATTATACAAATTAATTATTCTTAACCAAAAACAGTAATTAATCTTTAATTACTTCACAAATTAATTAACTATAATTAATTACATTAATCCTTAATTACTTATATTTATTAATTTCTCATAAATCATTTATTATTGATTAATTAGTCTTAATCAATCAATCTTTAATTACATTATTAATTATATAAATTAATGATTTCTTATTATATTTTAATTTATCCTAATCTAAATTAATTACATTAAGTAATCAATCATTAATTAAACCACAAATATTAATCACTCTTGATTAATCCCAACCAGTAATTAACTACCTGTTTATTTACTTCATTAAATAAATAAATTACTCATTTTATAAAAGTGGTTTAAAGAAATTTAAAACCAAATTTATTTTTAAATTCAATATTCCAATTATCAATATAATTCATTATCAAATATTCATAACACAGAATATTAAACAATCGAAATAATTTTGAGGAATCCAGTTGGATCCCTCTAACGAGTTTCCCTGCATCCACAGATGTTAGCACAATACCAATTCCACTTCGAGGTGGAATATCGCGGTATATTGGATTTATATAATATCATCCGATGTTATGCGGCGCATAGGGTCTCATCCGCTAAATAATGCGGGAAATTAATCACCCAATATATACTATATACCACTTATATAATATAGCACATCGATTCAATTCAACCATTCAACCAATCATTTAATTTTAACCATTAAAATTTAAATAAAAACCCAGTTGAGTGAGATTAACTCACCTTTATTGTTTTGATGTCCGTTTCCTTTACGACTTGTTCTTCACGATCATTGACCTTGTATAACATTGTATGATTTATTAATATTTGAACAATCGAACAATAAATTTCCAGTTGATGAATTTTATTAGCTAATGGTTTAATATTAAATTACTAATTTTCCTTTAATAAAACCATTTAGTAACTAAAATAAATTTAATAAATTAATAAAACAGGTTAATCTCCATACCACAATAATTTAGAATAAACTAGAAAATTTGTATGTATATTTATTTATTTTTATTTTATTTTTCCCATTTTCAAACTTCTTATAACAAAATCTATATAGGTATTTTTTTAACTAGTTGATTAATTTTTTTCCTTCTTTTCTTCTGTAAATGTCCAAACAAGTATTTCACTTTACTATAAAAATTTGGTTTTTTTAACACTCTTTCTTTTTCTAAAAATAAAAACCTTACTTTCTGTGACTTTATTTCCTATTATATATATACACAGATTTTCTAATTTACTTATATATATTTACAAATTAAGTTTTAATAGAAAAACAAACTCAAGAATACCTCACAATCGATCGCGAGCCCCCAGGCAGTCGCCATCACCACCATTGCCAAACCCACCTCCACTGCTGTGTACCCTCCTTGCGCCTTCCTCTTCACATGCAAGTCAAACATGGCTCCTAACCCTAAATGAAATCGCAACCACCCTGAACTGCTCCTCCTCCATGTGAATCGCCCCAGCCTCGCGAATCTACCCAACTAAAGGCAAGCGCAAACCCTCGAATGTCGACTCCCCTGTGATTCCACACGATAGAGCACGGCTTGAATCCCTAGTCGCCATTTCCCTGCCTCTACGCTTGCGATTTGTTCGCGTCCTCCGTTTTTTAGATGAACGAACTGATTTCGTTTGGCCTTCGATTTGAATTTGAGAGGAAAGGGAAGGATATGAGAAAGACATCGGCCATGGATTGTTTTTTTTCGTTTAAATCTTGCTCTGACGCGTAGATATTAAAAAAAAGAATAGAGGGAGACAGGAAGTGATGGTTGCGTGTAGCAGATGAGCTACAGTGATTTGCAGAGGAGACCAAAAAGCTTTGATGTGAAGGAATGTCGGCTGATGAAGGTTGCTTGTATAAGAATATAAATTTATTTTAAATTGAATTTCAAATTGTCTCATTTTGCGTAGCCTAAAATTGCGAACCTCTATCGAGGCATGCCGCTAGGCGTTTATAATGTTATACCCTTATTTCGAATGCAAAGGAAAAGGTTTCGAGTCCTAATTCGATCGTATGGAGAAGATAGCCTTTTGGACCCGGTTATTATATTAAATTTCGATAAAATTTCAGCTCGTTTATATATCGTATGATCACAAAACTTCAATCACTATGAAAATTGAAATCCGATAGTAAAACACTATTACGGACCCAATGGAACCGGTTTCGTCGAATTCCGAAACTATGCCTTGGAAAGCTATTTTTAAATTCAATTTAAACTATGAAATTTTAAAACTGCACAAATCACCTTTAAACTCAATTTTAACACTTTTACTATTTTCAGTATTATCAATATAAATTTTACAGGCCTTCAAATTATTTTTAACAGGCTTAAAATTGAAAATGCAATATTTTACCCAAATTTAAATTATTAAATTCAATAAATTCAATCGCCAAATTCAAACTAATATTTGAAATCCAAGTTAAACTAACTTGCAAATATTTAAAATTAATTAAATATTCCGATTTCAAATGCCTAAAAATTTTGGGTCGTCACATTCCTCCTCCCTTAAAAGAATTTCATTCCCGAAATTGCTAGTTAAGAAGAATGGTCCAATACCCATTTACTTTTTCCCAAAACCAAACAATTTCAAACAATTCTCAAAACAATCTTTTTATTAAAGACACACTAACCCTTTTTCTAGGTTTTCAAACTTATCCATATGTCCCAATAATATTATTTACTTAACAATTCAAATTTGAATTTAAAACCAAATTTTGAATTGTCAAAATTTTCTCAAAATTTTTCTAACTCTCTAAATTTTCGAAAAATTTCGCCAACACCTCCTTTGCGCGGCTAGCTCGATACAACTGCAAAATGCCTCTACGGGCTCCCAAATTCCAAAAGAAAACAAAAGGCCAAGTGGCTAAATCAAAAACCCAATCAAACTTCATACAGATATTTAAACACATACCTTTTGTCGAGCAATTCAAATTTATCTTCTGAAATCAAAACCAATTTTCCTTTCCCTTTATAATACCTGCAAATCCTACTTAGCAATAATGTCCAATCATAGCTTTTAAAATCATTTTATACATTTCCTTACAGTAGTTTTCATATCTACTTCTATTCAAATTAGTTTTCCCCATTTCCATATGAATTCAATTTATCTTCAATTCTGAATATTGATTTTTATCTTCCATTTATAACTAATTCATATCATTATTTTAAATTAGTTTCATCCACTAATTTATTTCAATTTCCAATTTGAAATCGTTTTGTCGCTAACAAAAATTTTCCCAAAAAATTTCTAACTCCTAAAATTTTCGAAATTTTTTGGCAGACTCTCCTTTGTACGGAGGAGCTTTTGCAATTTGACAAGAGATATAAATATATATACATCGACCCACACGGTCGGAAAAACAACATATTTCTTATTTTTATTGCGTAGGCGTACCTTTATTTAGCATTTAAGCAAGCGGCTTATTATTTTAGCAGTTAGCGCAACGCAATCCAGCCAAACGGCTTTCCGGTACCTATACTTACTCAATTCAAACATGTAAGTGCAAAAATCATGTAATTTAACAACATTTAACATATTTAATTAGCAAACATACAAGTTTCTATAAGCAATGCAGGTTAAACAATATTTGTAAGCAACTTATAGGGTTCTGACATTAATTTTAATTGTTTACAACCAATTCGTATACACTTCATTCAATTTTAATGGTTTACAACCCAATTTCTTATATTCACTTTATTTTTAATCAAAACAAACTCATATTCACTTCAATTGATCTTAAAACCAATTTATTTAATCTTTATCAACTCATAGGAGTTTAATTGCCTTAGTTTACGTCAAATGATAATTCATTCTATGCAATTTGATGATATCCATGTGAATAAATAATTACTTAAGTTTTATAACAAATTTAAATTGATTCCGACTCAATTTATATTTAATTCCTTAAATTTCAATTCATTCACATCCATTTTATTTCGCTCGACACATTCCATGCTTGTATACTACTAACCATTCCCAAATTAATCCAATCCAAGCTTTATTAAATGGACTTCCATTCTTACTCGAAGTCGAGCTTCTAATTATTTTTAACTTAAATTAGTTTTCTTCAATTTATTCCAACTTCAAACCTAAGTTCACTTCTATAAATTTGATTCTTATCTAATCAAATTCCATTTAATTCAGTTGGCCCATCCATTTTATTTTAATTCACCTTCTTAATTTATAAAAATAATATCCAAGCACATATTTAACTCAATTATACTCGAATTGGATTTCACTTGTAACTCAAATCATTTCTATTATAATCTAGTTCCATTTTTTTTACAACATCTCCACTTATTTTAATTCATTATTAATCCAAATCGAACTCTAATTTAATTCGAGTTTATTTCCAAACTTCATTATTAACTTACAATTCATTTTATTTAACCGAGTTAAATTTTATTAACATACTCTATCAAATAATTTATTTAGCTAATTAGCTTACTTTCACTTTTATATCGATATTTGATTTTATTACAAAAATCACTTCATTAAATTTTCCTGAGTTCAATTTTTTTTGTTCATAGTTCCAGTTTGGATTTTCTTTCATTTTCCAAAATTCCAATACTTTTATTTTAAAATTTTAGAAAAACTTTTAAATTGACATAATACTATTAAAATAGCTTTTTATAAAAATACTTCTTATAACTCAATGCTTCAACCAGTCCATCCCTGTTCTCACAGAAATTCGGTCATACGTTGATCAGGCGTAGGACTAAAAATCTGTAAGTACCTGGTAAACCCGTTTTCAACACCCAGTGAAAATACTTGGGAAAATAATTTTATTGAAAATATAGAAAATAGTTTTTTAAAATAGAGGAAATATCTTTGGTGAGAATGCTCTGCAAATCATCACCCCCATCCATGGTTGAAGTTACATTCTAGGGTTACGTTGCCATCGCAGCAAAAGTCCATGTAACTGTAGGCACTTCGCGCCCCTCGATTACGCCATGGAACCCACAACAGATCGCAGTTACATTCCAGGGTTACATTTCCATCGTAGAAAAAGTCCATGTAACTGTAGGCATCAGTGCCCTCGATTTTCGCTCAAAAATGAAACTTCTCCACTCCTACATAGGTTGCAGTCTACCGATCTAAAATCAAACGAAGACTGTTGGCTCTCAACGGCATACACGACATTCGCTATGTTACCATAGGTCGCAGTCTACCGATATAAAATCAAACGTAGACTGTTGGCTCTCAGTAGCACACATGACTTTCGCTATGGTCTGCAGTAGATCGCAGTGGCATCGAGTTACACTGCCGCCACAGCATAATCCAAATGCCTCTGTAGGCATCGGCGCCCTCGACTTTCACTACAATCTATTCATAATCCTCAGGAATTAGTTTTATCCAGACTCCTCACAGGATCAACTTTAGTACCCCCCTTAGGGTTCAAGGCAGTACCACCCTGTGGCACTCCTGAGAAGTTCATTTCAAGGGAGCGCCTTTTTCCCCATAGCCGTTATCAAAACACTTTATACTATACACATATAGTATCTTCCAAATCATACACCTAGTATGAATCTCATATAAATCTCTTTTTCTCAAAATCGATTATCCCAAAATCGATATTTCTCAAACTAGGCTTTCCAAATCCAATATTGATTTTACCCAAAAATCAAAAGCCTTTCTAAATCCAAAGGTTTCCAAAACCTTTTTCCAAAATCCTCATAAGATCCTTTATATATATATATTATATATATAAATATATATAAAAAATTTTAAAACTTTAGATCATTTCAAACTTGTATAAAACTCCTTTTATACTTCAAACACTTTCAAAACCCTTTTCTTCCGGCAATAGATTCAACAAGGGAAGATTTATCTTATATAACAAAGATATATAACTTTGTTTATTCCAAATCAAATATTCAAATTTGATACTATCTTTTTTTTGTTATAAGTTGTTTCCATCTTACTTATCATCATAAAAATATCCAACTTTCACTTTTATCCATTGTATATTTCATAAAATATACTTTCATTTCAAAAGAAATCATTTCACATTTCTTATTCATGAATTTTAAATATCAATTTCATTCAAATCCGTACGATGTACACATATCATCTGTATGCTATACCAATCAGATCGCTCACTCGATCACACAATTAAACTTCCGAACTAGTATCGTCCACCGACTTCCTAGTGCGGACTCAGATCTGGTTTCTTGATCAAAAACCGTCATTCTCCTTGCATATCCATAACTATGATAGAGAATATCCAGAACTAATCAACAATCCATATCCAGGTTAGCCGTCAAAAATCGAGTGAAAATTCCAACTCGGTTCGATATAACTATCTTGAAATTCTACGCTCGAATCTGGATCAAATCACTATGAGAATAGAATAACATACGTACATCCTACGTATTTATCTTCATTGATTATCAACTAAATCAATTTCTCTTTCTATTCACATTTCCTTTAATTTATATCCACATAATCACAATTGTTTCAATTCCATTGGGTTATCACTTTAATCCTTATACCCAATGGATATTCAATCATAAACAGTTTGAACTTCGACTACTTTATATTTAGAAAATAGCTTGAAAAGTTTAAAGTAGATAAGTCGTTGAAAAATAATTATTAGTTTGTAACGTAGCTATAAAATAGCTAAGTAATTGTAAAATAGTTGGAAAATAATCAAATAGTTATAGAAATTTTTAAATAATTGCAAAATAATTGTAAAATAGTTATTAATTTGTAAAATAGTTGAAAAATAGTAATTAGTTTGTAAGACAACTACAAATAGTTGAATAATTCCAAAAGTAGTTACAAAATAAGTATGAGATAGTTTTGGATTTAATAAGAAAGGTTGTATATATTAAGTAGCTTGTAAAAATAAATTTATATTAAAACAATTTATATTGAAAATAGTCTAGAGTCAAAACTGTTCACTTCCCCATCAATTCAATTTAAATTTCCACTTCCATTTAAATTGACCCAATTCCAATTTGAATAACTTCAATTTCCATTGAAATTGATTTAACCCCAATTCAAGTTGAATCATTCTAGATTTCTTTCCAAATTCAAATCAAATTCCGTTTGCAATTCCAAATTATTCCAATCAATTTGGACTAATATCAATTAAACCTACTTCAATTTCAAATCATTTCAGTTCAATCCAACTCAAATTTTCCATTAAAATTTTTAAACTTATACATTTTCAATGACAAATCCAAATAATTCAAATCATATTCAATTTGAACGAATTCAATTCAAATTTCAAATTTAAACCATCCCGAATTATATAAATTCGAGTTAAATTTTTAAATGTTGATTTAATCCTTTAAATCAAATCAACTTATCTCTTTAAACCATTTAATTCTGAATCCATTTCAAACTTATCTTTATTTAATTTTAATTTGGTTGTATTTCTATTACCACCTAATTCTCATTATTAAAATTTTCAAATAATATAACAACCAATTACCTTAATATTTATTAGAAAGAAATATTGCTCTATATATCAAAATATATTCTTATATAAAATCATTTAAAACCTTTATATAAGAAGATAACAAGTACGCGCTCATATATATATATATATACACACACACACACACTCAACTCATTCTAGAGTACTACGGACTCTATTTAATGAGTAATCCCCACGAGAGTCAAGGTTCTCGCTTAACCTTCAGCTCCGATACCAAATGTAACAACCTGGATTTTTCGATCCCGAAAATTCCAAATAGTTAGAAAAAAGAAGAAAGAGATAGAAGAATAAGAAGATCAGAAACACCAACATCTCACATTCGCAGCGGATAAAATATAATAACAAATAATAACAGTTTATATAAGAATTCTGTATCTGTCAAAATACCTTTATAATACATCAGAGTTACACATATATAAAGACATTGGATATACACAATCATCATGTCTCAGATATACAACAATATAATACAACGAAAACACTCCATTGGTTCTTGCCATCCAGCTCGCCTCCTAGGCTCCAGAACATCCTTACCTAAAAATCTATAATACTCGGTCTGACCCAAGCATTACACCAAAGTAACACCCGGGTCAGGCTGGAAACCTGCGTGAGCAAACCCATCTAACATGGAATACAAAGCATACAACTTATATAAAACCCGGGGTAACTCGTATCAATTTACAAATTCATAATTTGTTATAGACATCACTTATTTCACACATTAATTTTCTAAGTACCAAAACTTAGATTAAATAGTCCAATTCACTTAAATCATTTCATTCCAATCCTATAGATTTCACATATCAATATATAGAAATTCGAAGTGGTTTCGGGTATTTCCTAATACCCGACCCCGGTCTCTTCGAGTCTCATTCAAGGCATCTAATACCATTCAATCATCCATAAGCAAACTTGATCACTTCCAAATTAATTTAATTAATTCTAATTGAATTACTAACCTCAATCACTTAGATTCCTTCATTTAACATTAATTAATTTCAAGTCAATTAATCAATCATCCCTTCATTATCCATCTTAATTAATCATCCCGGATTAATTATCCTTCAACTACATTCAAGTAATTATCTTTAATTAATTATAAAAGTTAACAATTCTTAACCAAAAACAGTAATTAATCTTTAATTACTTCACAAGTTAATTAACTATAATTAATTACATTAATCCTTAGTTACTTATATTAATTAATTTCTCATAAATCATTTATTATTGATTAATTAATCTTAATTAATCAATCTTTAATTACATCATTAATTATATAAATTAGTGATTTCTAATTATATTTTAATTTATCCTAATCTAAATTAATTACATTAAGTAATCAATCATTAATTAAACCATAAATATTAATCACTCTTGATTAATCCCAACCACTAGTTAACTACCTTTTTATTTACTTCATTAAATAAATTAATTACTCATTTTATAAAAGAAGTTTAAAGAAATTTAATACCAAATTTATTTTTAAATTCAATATTCCAATCATCAATATAATTCATCACAGACTATCAAATATTCATAACACAGAATATTAAACAATCAAAATAATTTTGAGGAATCTAGTAGGATCTCTCCAACCTGTTTCCCTGCATCCACAGATGTTAGCATAGTACCAATTCCACTTCGAGGTGGAATATCGCGGTATATGGGATTTATATAATATCATCCGCTATTATGCGGCGCATATGGTCTCGTCCGCTAAATAATGCGGGAAATCAATCACCCAATATATACTATATACTACTATATATAATATAGCACATCAATTCAATTCAACCATTCAAGCAATCATTTAAATTTAACCATTTAAATTTAAATAAAAACCCAGTTGAGTGAGATTAACTTACCTTTATTGTTTTGCTGTCCATTTCCTTTACAACTTGTTCTTCACGATCATTGACCTTGTATAACATTGTGTGATTTATTAATATTTGAACAATCGAACAATAAATTTCCAGTTGATGAATTTTATTAGCTAATGGTTTAATCTTAAATTAATAATTTTCCTTTAATAAAACCATTTAGTAACTAAATTTAATAAATTATTAAAACAGGTTAATCTCCATACCACAATAATTTAGAATAAACTAAAAAAATTGTATGTATATTTATTTATTTTTATTTTATTTTCCCATTTTCAAACTGCTTATAACAAAATCTATATAGGTTTTTTTTAAACTAATTGATTAATTTTTTCCTTCTTTTCTTCTGTAAACGTCCAAACAGTATTTCACTTTACTGTAAAAATTTGGTTTTTTTAACATTCTTTCTTTTTTTAAAAATATAAACCTTACTTTCTGTGCCTTCATTTCCTATTATATATATACACACATTTTCTAATTTACTTATATATATTTACAAATTATGTTTTAATAGAAAAAAAAACTCAAGAATACCTCACAATCGATCGCGAGCCCCCAGGCAGTCGCCATCACCACCATTGACGAAACCCACCTCCACTGCCGAAACCCACCTCCACTGTCGCATACCCTCCTTGCGCCTTCCTCTTCGCATGCATGTCAAACACGGCTCCCAACCCTAGATGAAATCGCGACCACCCTGAACTGCTCCTCCTCCCCGTGAATCGCCCCGGCCTCGCGAATCCACCAAACCGAACGCGAGCGCAAAACCTCGAATGCCGACTCCCATATGATTCCATACGATCGAGCATGGCTTGATTCCCTAGTCGCCATTTCCCTGCCTCTACGCTTGCGATTCGTTCGTGTCCTCCATTTTTTTAGATGAACGAACTAATTTCGTTTGTCCTTTGATTTGAATTTGAGAGGAAAGGGAAGGATAGGAGAAAGACATCGGCCATGGATTATTATTTTTTCCATTTAAATCTTTCTTTGATGCATGGATATTAAAAGGAACAGAGGGAGACAGGAAGCGATGATCGCGTGTAGCAGATGAGCTACAGTGATTTGCAGAGGAGACCAAAAAGGATTGATGTGAAGGAATGTCGGCTAATGAAGGTTGCTTGTATGAGAATATAAATATATTTTAAATTGAATTTCAAATTGTCTTGTTTTGCGTAGCCTAAAATCACGAACCTCTATCGAGGCGTGTCGCTAGGCGTTTATAATGTTATACCCTTATTTCGAACGCAAAGGAAAAGGTTCCGAATCCTAATTCGATCATATGGAGAAGATAGCTTTCTGGACCCGGTTATTATATTAAATTTCGATAAAATTTCAGCGCGTTTATATATCGTATGCTCACACAAAAACTTCAATCACTACGAAAATTGAAATCCGATAGTTAAACACTATTACGGACTCAATGGAACTGGTTTCGTCGAATTTCAAGACTGTGCCTTGGAAAGCTATTTTTAAATTCAATTTAAACTATAAAGTTTTAAAACTGAACAAATCACCTTTAGTTCAATTTTAACACTTTTACTATTTTCAATATTATCAATCTAAATTTTACAAGCCTTCAAATTATTTTCAACAGGCTTAAAACTGAAAATTCAATATTTTACCTAAATTTAAATTATTAAATTCAATAAATTCAATCGCCAAATTCAAACTAATATTTGAAATCCAAGTTAAACTAACTTGCAAATATTTAAAATTAATTAAATATTTTGATTTCAAATGCCTAAAATTTTTGGTGTGATATCCTGAAATTTTAAACAATATCAATTTAATAATCTTTATATAAAATTAAATTGATATTGACAATATTGATTAATAAAATATGTTTTGGTTTAATAATCAGATTTAATAATATTTAATTTGTGATTTTATCTTTTAAAAGCTAAAATAAATGTTTAAGTTATAATGTATATATATTTGTATATATATATATATATATTATAATTTAACTTTGTTTGGAATTTAACTTATATGATAATACATAAATGAAGTTTGTTTTTTTAAATTCTAATAAGATATTGAGTAATTAGTAAATCATGTTTTAATTAATATTAAGCTTTCAAAATCTATTTAAAATTAATAACTATATGGTTTGATAATAAATGTAATTGTTTAAAATTTGTCTTAGTTTAAACTTTTTGTTTTAAATTTAAATAAAAGATTGATTTTATTTCTTTCTAAATATTATTTGATTAAATATAAATTGAGAATATTTTATATAAGTCTAAATATAAAATAGCCTATGATTTAAATTCATTCAAATATAAAAGTGATTTATAATTTCTTTATAAATCATATAAATTTGTAAATTTGTTATTTTAAACCATATTTATAAATATTCTATTTTTCATGAATATAGAAAGAGATTAAAATAGGAAAATAGAATCTTCATTTTTAATTTAAATAGATTAATTTTTATTTTGGTTTCAAAGAATTTATTTGAATTTGGAAATTTTATTTTGAATCCCAAATTAATAGATTCTTTAAAATATTTGTATAAGTTCTAATTTATAAATTGTTTATTTACATTTTCTTAAAATAAGTAAATCATATATATTCATATAAACATAAATTAAATTTAAGAAAACCTTTTTTTTAACATTTAAATATATAACATAATTAAACAAGACAAGTGTTATCATATTAACAAATCAAACTACATGTATTAAATAGTGAATCAAGCACAATGACAAGTGTCATTTGTTTTTATTCTTTTCTTTATTTTTGTTAAAATATTTTCAGCCCTCTTTTAATTTTTTTTTTCATTTCCCCTCATTCTCCTTTTCAAAACGAAGATAAAGAAATCAAAAGAAAACTTCAATTAAAATCTGAAATCTTCCCAAATCATAACCTGCATTGCAAACCTTGAAATCTGTAACTCCTCTTAAAAACTAAAACCTGTAACAAGAATATCATCATGCAACCTACATTTTTACAACCTGGGAACTAACTACATTTTCTCTAGAAAATCATGTTTGCAAAACATATCTGCAAATTCATTTCAAAAAGGAATTTCTGCATCTTTATCAAATCCTGCATAATCAAGTTTGCATTGCTATTCATTCCTGCAAAATCAAGGCCTGCACTTGCATCTCTGCAAATTTGAGCAACCTGTAGTTTAAAACCTGCATGCATATGGGTTTGGTCAGTCAATTCAAATGAAAGCATCTTCTTTCAACCTGGGTTCAAAGCTTAAAAATCTGGGTGCTATGTTCTTTAAATCTAGGTGAGTAACATTTTTGTTAAAATAATTTAAGTAACATGGTTGCATGATTGACTTCTATAATGAATATGATTTGTGATGAGTAAGTTTGTCTATATATATCTATGAATTATCAGTAGATATGTGGATGATATTGTCTGCATGTCTGCTAGTATATTTCACCCCCTCTGTTTCTTGCTAAACTCAGTTTTTTTTTAATTTAAATCCCCTATCTGATGATCTAAGCATTATAAAGAATTGTGATACAAACAAAAATTGTTTGTGTAATTATAAGCTTGAGTTTAAAATTTTAATTAAGTTAAAACAGATACAATTTTTCTCTGGAAACCCAATATGATCAGGAAAATATGAATTTGTTTAAAACTTAAAATCCTTGATTAATTAAATTAAGATTGTGATCTGGAAACTTAAGTGAAAACATGATTTTTTTAAATCATAAAAAAGAATTTTTAGTTAAAGATTTTGGGGGTAGTTCACTTCTTTCTGGAAGAAAGGAATTTGAGAAATTTAGATAAATTAGGGATTTGGGAGGATTGGGGTAGTTACTGGAGGAAGTAGGGCTTATGGTGAGGCCGAGGAAATTGTCAGGTGGTGATCAAGATGACCGTGGTGGCAGCGGTGATCAAATTAAATTTGTAACCCTAGTTTTTAACAGGGTGAAGAGAATCGATCACCATTGTTTGTAGAGGTGATCGAGTTCAGCATAGCTTTGGGAAATGATAGTTTGGGGGTTGGTGAGTGTAAGGCCGGAGGTGTTGATATTCTGGCGGTCGGAGGAGGGAGGATTCGTCGTTGACAGGTCTAGTGTTTGGGTTTGTACTGTGGTTTCCAGGTTGGGATGTGGGATTGGTTTCTGGGAATTTGGGTGAGGTATGGTACTCGAGTGAATACTCGAGTCATTACAGTATTTTCCCGAAGTTAAGTATGAGACGTCTCGAAGTAATATAGGTACGGGCTCGCAGCATGTTAGTTCCAGGTTCTATCTTTCTGAAACCTGACAGTTTCAGGTTGTATTTTTTTAAAAAAAACAAAATTTAACTAAAAAGAGAGCAAAGCAGGTTTAAACTTATATTTGGAGTAAGTTTAAAATCATGAATTCAAATATATTTGAAATTCCAGATTTCAAATAGAAATTTGATGAAATAAAATGTTTAGAAAATTTAAACCTGACAGTGTGCAGGTTTTAAATTTTAAGCTAAATCTAACATTAAAAAAAGAAACAGAGCGAGATTTTAAGGAAGGTTCAAACCCAGTTTAAATTATGAATTCAAAATAAATTTGAATTCTTGTTTTCAAAATAAATAAATTTTATAGAATGGAAAGTTTAACAACTGAACTTGTTACAGTATTTTAATAAGGTAGTTTAAAATCCGGAAATAAGATTTTAAAATAAGATTTGAAATTTAAGTTAAAAATCTGGATTTGAAATCCTGAATTCAAATTTGAATTTGAATCTGAAAGATTTCAAAAGAAAACAAGTTATAAATTCTATGAATATTTCAGTATTTTATAACATATGTTTTATAAATCCGAAAATGAAATTCAAACAGGATTTTAAATTTAAATTTTTGAATCTGAATCTAAACATGATTGAATCCTAGTTCGAAATAAAAATAAGATTTTAATTTGAATGTTTTAAAATCACTTGAATATTTAAAGTATAGTTTAAATTTTATTTAATTTGATTATGGGTTAAACTATGATAAAATCCCTTAAGTACTTCTTTAATATGAAATAAAAAGTGTTTAATAATTGAATCTTGTTTAAATTTGATTTCATTTTAATTTTAATTTAAAATGGAATTTAGAAAATTTTAAAACAATTTGTTTCTAGGTTACTTTAATAATGATAATTAAACATTAATGAGATTTATGATAATCATTAAGTTGATTTGAACTTAATGATTTATTAATTAATCAAGGTAATTAAGATTTTAAATTATTTAATTTAATCAATTTATAATTTAGATTAATTAAATAAATAATTAAGGATTTATTTAATTAATTAAAAGTTTTAAGTAAGTTAATTAAATTTGATTTAAAGTGTGATTTAGAAATTAATTTAAATAGGATTTGATTTAATTTAATTAATGAATTGAATTATTAATCAAGTAATTAATAATTAATTAAGTTTTTAATTTTCACTTGATTAATTTAATAATTTAAGATTAATTAATGAGTTTCTTTAAATAAATAAAGAGTTAATATTGATTAATCCAATTAATTACTTTGAAAAGTAATTAAAGATTTGGTTATTGGTTAATGAAGGTCATTAACATAGTATTATTTAATAATTAATTAATGTAATTAAGTTTAATAATTAATTGTATTAATTAATTTAAAGATAATCATTTGAGAATTATTTAAGTATAATTACCTAATGGAAATAATTAAGAAAAATAAATTACTGATTGTAATTAATTAAGTTGTTGATTAATTAAGTTAATTAATTAAGTTTAATTAATTTAATTTAATCATTGGTTGATTTGAGAAGTAATTACAAATGTAATTACAAATGGAAAATTACTTAGTGAAGAAAATAAATTACTGGATGTAATTTAATGGAGGTGTTTTGGAATTAATTACTTGTGTAATTAATATGTAGTTAGTATGTTGAATAATTACTTAAGTAAGTAATTAATAATTAATTACTTAGTGTAACTAATTTAGGTTTTGATAATTAATTTAATGGAGTTATTTAAAATAATTTGAGATCATTAATTTATATAATTAATGATATAATTAAGGATTGATTAATTAAGAACAATCAATCAATGAAGGTATTAGTTAATGTAATTAATTAAGGATTAATTAATAAAGTAATTACAGGTTAATTACTGTATCTGGTTTGGGATAATTAATTTATTAAATTAATTAGAGATTAATTACTTGAATGTAATTAAAGGGTAATTAATCAAGAGGATTAATTAGGGTAACTTGTTAAGAATAATTAATTGATGTGTAAGCAAGATTTATATGGATGAGTAATTAATTTAATTCAATATAGATTGGATTGATAAGTCTTTGCTTATGAATAATGATTGATATTTATTACCCTGAATGGTTGTAATCTCAGTTATGAGATAAATGTTGTTGTGTGATTTGGATGTTGTGGTTGCATTGAGTTGATAATATGATTTATCTGTTTGAGTTGATAATATAGATTATCTGAGGTGATGTTGATATTGATTATATATTATGATGTTGTGAATTATCTATCTGTGTGTAATATAGATAATATTGAATTAAATTGTTTTAAATATTTAAAACAACTTGGCCCTAAAAGACACGCTTTGGTTTTCGATGAGACCGGGATCGGGTTTCCATATTTGGATATCCGAAAACCACATCGATTCCAAATAACGTTAGGTCGTTAATCCTAGTGGAGCAAGTGAAGACTCGAGGTGTAAGGGCTATACGTCAGTATAACACTGTGGTTGATTCCGTAATGAGTTGACGGAATAGTGCTTATAGATTCGAGATGGTGATTTAGAGTGCAAGGGTTATTGTCGTTAACTCTGTGGGTGATTCCGTAATGAGTGTAACGAGATAATGCCTTCGGTTTCGTTCGAACCCGGAACGAACTTGTATGGATTGAATGCTTTCAGAACATCGTCAGGTGGACGATGAGCATTCTAAGTGATGTGTCCTATAAAGGTAATCGTAGCCTCAAGCCTCATCAACCGGGAATGGCTAAAACAGGGGAGGTGCAGCAAGGCTTCGTGGGTACCTCCCACTGGAGAGCGAGATTGATCCATGTATAGAGGTCCCTTTATATTCGGCTGTGTGGGCAGTTGGTTGCAAACAACTTCGGGGTTGTCTTGTTCGGAACTGTTCAGTAAGGAATGGTTCCGGCCTTGTGTTGCAGGGGAGTGGGAGTACTCCTCGGTACGGTGATCTAGGCCACGTACTGTGACGGGCGGTACCCCAGTAGCCCTGCCATTGTATGGAATCCACAATCCAATAAGTGCCAACGGTTTTGATTGTATTACCCACTTTTGTGGCTAGTAGCTGGAATTTAATCATGTAACAATTTCGGTATTTCATATTTACTTAAAAACCCTAGACACTATTATAATATCATCGGATTTCCTATCAAATGTTTTGGTTAGCGTAAGGTAAAAACTTTTCCATGTTTATGTATGGGAAGTCTTACGTGATACCTTTCTTTTCAAAGGTTTTTAAAGTTAAGCAACCTTAACCTGTTACTCACACCAGACCCATGTCTGACCCAGAGTTTATCTTTGTTTTCTTAAACTCTTGGGTACTCAAATTTTTACGAGTAGCCAAGAGAATTCAGGATTAAAGGATTCAGGTTAGCTTTGACGAATAATGGAGGAGCAATGGAGCAGGAGGCTTCTGCGTTAGATATAGTTCCGCTGTGTTTTCTCTGTGTTGTGTTGTATTGAGTTGTAATACTAGACAGGTGTTTATAACTGTGTAGTATATGTGATGTGTATGCTGTGTATCTCTGATTGGTATTGTATATTATATAAATACTTATGTTGTTAATATAATTTATTCGTTCCGCTGTTGAGATTCTAGTGTTGTTTCTTCTTTATCTTCTTTCTTTTCTTCTTCTATCCCTTTCTTTCTTAATTGATGATGCGATTTTCTGGGAGTGGAACGTCGGGTCGTCACAGTTGGTATCAGAGCATTAGGTTGAGTGAATACCTAGGCTCTGGAGTGGTGTCTATCTTGAGAGAGCGTATTTGTAATTTTAAATATATTTATATATATATATATATTTATTTATTTATTTATTTATTTATTTATTTATTTCTACCTATCTGTTGGGTTACCTGTTCAGGTTTTCCAATGTGGGTTATAAAGGTAGATTGGGGTAGTGGTGTGTATAACACAACTACCGATTGGTTGGAAGCGTATCTGTCGAGACTGTAGACCTAATATCGTCTCGAGTGAGTTTTGAAGTGGTGTAAGGACTTCATTGATCTCTGAAGGTAACCTGTTAAGGTTCGGAGTTTTTCATTGAAGTTGGATGAGTAAAGTTTGGATCTGTTGGCTGAGCAGAAGCGAGTAATGATACCTTGATATCTCAAGGAATGGTAGCTGCGTGATGAGATGCAGTGACTATGGATGTTTCCGAAGATAATATCTTTGGAACAAGTTTAAGGAAGTGAGTCTGCTTCGGTGTTGTGGCTGAGTTCAGCACGGTGTTGCTGTTTGGTTTGAAGTCCGAGTTTCTTGAAGAGCTTTGGATTGGGAATTCTTTGGTATTGGTGTCAACAGAGTTGTCTGGCTTAGCAAGTTTTCTGGAGATGGAGTTCAGAAGCAGTAGAGTAGAATCCATTTCTTAGATGGATTGACTAGACCAACATAAGCTGTTCTGATTGGTAAAGAGAGAACAGTTTTTTTTGGAATTAGATTGAGTTGATCGCAAAAGTGACTTGCGATAGTTGAGTATTCTCTTGGGTTGTTAGAGATTTTTCTGAATATTTTCAGGAAAGTCAAAGATTGTTTTCATCTAGAGATTCAGTGGTACCGGTGGTTCTACTAATTGAAGGTTGGTTTCTTGAGATGGAGTTTGTTGAAGCAACTCAGGTTATGAGGAACTTCTGAGTTTTCTCTTGGTTATCTAAGGTCTTCTTGGTTTTGTTGTCCAGTTAGCTTGTGTTCTTCATCAGCATTCTTTTCTACTCCAGATCAGAGTTGTGCAGCGGAAGCAGTTTGGGAGTGCATCTGCTTTTCTTTTCCGGATAGGAGAAGTTTTTTTTCTTCTGATGGTTGTGAGTGGGGTTGTTCTTAATCTTGATTGATCGTGGAGGATCATTCTAGTGGATTGGGATTGGTCTAGTTTGTTTCTTGAGACATCAGCAAGGATTGAGCTGATCAGGTAGGATGTGGGCAGTCCGAGCTCGTCCGAAGAGTTTTGTGGATCTGAGATCTGATTTTGGGATAAGTTTCTCAGTTTTAGGAGCAATAAATTTTGGTAAGGTTGGGTAAGCTAGCTCTGAGATGTTTTGGATTTCTTCTTTGTTCTGTTTTGGATTAGTGTTTGATTTTCTGGATTGAATTGCTAGTTTGGACAACTGGAATTCGATGAGTTTCACGTATCTCTGAGGGAGTACGTGTATATCTATTTCTGGTTTTGGAATCAGCTGTTCTGTAAGATTTGGTTGTTGAGTCGGACTTATCTGTAGTCTGATGTCTTGTTCAGTTATAGATCTAGATGAGTAGGAGTTCTGTAGCTTAGTAGAGTTGATTGTTTGGGTTTTATAGAGCGAGTATGCCGATGTTTACTTGGGAAACTCGAGGAAACTCTGTCCAGAATTTTGTCTGGATAGTTAATTTTGTTTGATTGGATGAATTGATTGCTATGGTTGCTAGCATATGTTTGATATATGCTTGGTTTTAAAATTAGAAATCTAAATAGGTTATTAAATTACCTTTGTTTTAAATTTCGGGGACGAAATTCTTTTAAGGGGGAAGGAATGTGATATCCCGGAATTATAGACAATATCAATTTAATAATCTTTATATAAAATTAAATTGATATTGACAATATTGATTAATAAAATATGTTTTGGGTTAATAATCAGATTTAATAATATTTAATTTGTGATTTTATCTTTTAAAAGCTAAAATAAATGTTTAAGTTATAATGTATATATATTTGTGTATATATATATATTATAATTTAACTTTGTTTGGAATTTAACTTACATGATAATACATAAATGAAGTTTATTTTTTTAAATTCTAAAAAGATATTGAGTAATTAGTAAATCATGTTTTAATTAATATTAAGCTTTTAAAATTTATTTAAAATTAATAACTATATGATTTGATAATAAATGTAATTGTTTAAAATTTGTCTTAGTTTAAATTTTTTGTTTTAAATTTAAATAAAAGATTGATTTTATTTCTTTTTAAATATTATTTGATTAAATATAAATTGAGAATATTTTATATAAGTCTAAATATAAAATAGCCTATGATTTAAATTCATTCAAATATAAAAGTGATTTATAATTTCTTTATAAATCATATAAATTTGTTATTTTAAACCATATTTATAAATATTCTATTTTTCATGAATATAGAAAGAGATTAAAATAGGAAAATAGAATCTTCATTTTTAATTTAAATAGATTAATTTTTATTTTTATTTCAAAGAATTTATTTGAATTTGGAAATTTTATTTTGAATCCCAAATTAATAGATTCTTTAAAATATTTGTATAAGTTCTAATTTATAAATTGTTTATTTACATTTTCTTAAAATAAGTAAATCATATATATTCATATAAACATAAATTAAATTTAAGAAAACCTTTTTTTTAAACATTTAAATATATAACATAATTAAACAAGACAAGTGTTATCATATTAACAAATCAAACTACATGTGTTAAATAGTGAATCAAGCACAATGACAAGTGTCATTTGTTTTTATTCTTTTCTTTATTTTTGTTAAAATATTTTCAGCCCTCTTTTAAAAAAAAATTCATTTCCCCTCATTCTCCTTTTCAAAACAAAGATAAAGAAATCAAAAGAAAACTTCAATTAAAATCTGAAATCTTCCCAAATCAAAACCTGCATTGCAAACCTTGAAATCTGTAACTCCTCTTAAAAACTAAAACCTGTAACAAGAATATCGTCATGCAACCTACATTTTTACAACCTGGGAACTAACTACATTTTCTATGGAAAATCATATTTGCAAAACATATCCGCAAATTCATTTCAAAAAGGAATTTCTGCATCTTTATCAAATCCTGCATAATCAAGTTTGCATTGCTATTCATTCCTGCAAAATCAAGGCCTGCACTTGCATCTTTGCAAATTTGAGCAACCTGTAGTTTAAAACATGCATGCATATGGGTTTGGTCAGTCAATTCAAATGAAAGCATCTTCTTTCAACCTGGGTTCAAAGCTTAAAAATCTAGGTGCTCTGTTCTTTAAATCTAGGTGAGTAACATTTTTGTTAAAATAATTTAAGTAACATGGTTGCATGATTGACTTCTATAATGAATATGATTTGTGATGAGTAAGTTTGTCTATATATATCTATTAATTATCTGTAGATATGTGGATGATATTGTGTGCATGTCTGCTAGTATATTTCACCCCCTCTGTTTCTTGCTAAACTCAGTTTTTTTTAATTTAAATCCCATATCTGATGATCTAAGCATTGTAAAGAATTGTGATACAAACAAAAATTGTTTGTGCAATTATAAGCTTGAGTTTAAAATTTTAATTAAGTTAAAACAGATACAATTTTTCTCTGGAAACCCAATATGATCAGGAAAATATGAATTTGTTTAAAATTTAAAATCCTTGATTAATTAAATCAAGATTGTGATCTGGAAACTTAAGTGAAAACATGATTTTTTAAAATCATAAAACAGAATTTTTAGTTAAAGATTTTGGGGGTTGTTCACTTCTTTCTGGAAGAAAGGAATTTGATAAATTTAGATAAATTAGGGATTTGGGAGGATCGGGGTAGTTACTGGAGGAAGTAGGACTTATGGTGAGGCCGAGGAAATTGTCAGGTGGTGATCAAGATGACTATGGTAGCAGCGGTGATTAAATTAAATTTGTAACCCTTGTTTTTAATAGGGTGAAGAGAATCGATCACCATTGTTTGTAGAGGTGATCGAGTTCAGCATAGCTTTGGGAAATGATAGTTTGGGGGTTGGTGATTGTAAGGCCGGAGTGTTGATATTCTGGCGGTCGGAGGAGGGAGGATTCGTCATTGACAGGTCTAGTGTTTGGGTTTGTACTATGGTTTCCAGGTTGGGATGTGGGATTGGTTTCTGGGAATTTGGGTGAGGTATGGTACTCGAGTGAATACTCGAGTCATTACAGTATTTTCCCGAAGTTAAGTATGAGACGTCTCGAAGTAATATAGGTACGGGCTCGCAGCATGTTAGTCCCAGGTTCTATCTTTCTGAAACCTGACAGTTTCAGGTTGTATTTTTTTTTTAAAAACAAAATTTAACTAAAAAGAGAGCAAAGTAGGTTTAAACTTATATTTGGAGTAAGTTTAAAATCATGAATTCAAATATATTTGAAATTCCAGATTTCAAATAGAAATTTGCTGAAATAAAATGTTTAGAAAATTTAAACCTGACAGTGTGCAGGTTTTAAATTTTAAGCTAAATCTAACATAAAAAAAAGAAACAGAGCCAGATTTTAAGGAAGGTTCAAACCCAGTTTAAATTATGAATTCAAAATAAATTTGAATTCTTGTTTTCAAAATAAATAAATTTTATGGAATGGAAAGTTTAACAACTGAACTTGTTACAGTATTTTAATAAGGTAGTTTAAAATCTGGAAATAAGATTTTAAAATAAGATTTGAAATTTAAGTTAAAAATCTGGATTTGAAATCCTGAATTCAAATTTGAATTTGAATCTGAAAGATTTGAAAAGAAAACAAGTTATAAATTCTATGAATATTTCAGTATTTTATAACATATGTTTTATAAATCCGAAAATGAAATTCAAACAGGATTTTAAATTTAAATTTTTGAATCTGAATCTGAACATGATTGAATCCTAGTTCGAAATAAAAATAAGATTTTAATTTGAATGTTTTAAAATCACTTGAATATTTAAAGTATAGTTTAAATTTTATTTAATTTGATTATGGGTTAAACTATGATAAAATCCCTTAAGTACTTCTTTAATATGAAATAAAAAGTGTTTAATAATTGAATCTTGTTTAAATTTGATTTCATTTTAATTTTAATTTAAAATGGAATTTAGAAAATTTTAAAACAATTTGTTTCTAGGTTACTTTAATAATGATAATTAAACATTAATGAGATTTATGATAATCATTAAGTTGATTTGAACTTAATGATTTATTAATTAATCAAGGTAATTAAGATTTTAAATTATTTAATTTAATCAATTTATAATTTAGATTAATTAAATAAATAATTAAGGATTTATTTAATTAATTAAAAGTTTTAAGTAAGTTAATTAAATTTGATTTAAAGTGTGATTTAGAAATTAATTTAAATAGGATTTGATTTAATTTAATTAATGAATTGAATTATTAATCAAGTAATTAATAATTAATTAAGTTTTTAATTTTCACTTGATTAATTTAATAATTTAAGATTAATTAATGAGTTTCTTTAAATAAATAAAGAGTTAATATTGATTAATCCAATTAATTACTTTGAAAAGTAATTAAAGATTTGGTTATTGGTTAATGAAGGTCATTAACATAGTATTATTTAATAATTAATTAATGTAATTAAGTTTAATAATTAATTGTATTAATTAATTTAAAGATAATCATTTGAGAATTATTTAAGTATAATTACCTAATGGAAATAATTAAGAAAAATAAATTACTGATTGTAATTAATTAAGTTGTTGATTAATTAAGTTAATTAATTAAGTTTAATTAATTTAATTTAATCATTGGTTGATTTGAGAAGTAATTACAAATGTAATTACAAATGGAAAATTACTTAGTGAAGAAAATAAATTACTGGATGTAATTTAATGGAGGAGTTTTGGAATTAATTACTTGTGTAATTAATATGTAGTTAGTATGTTGAATAATTACTTAAGTAAGTAATTAATAATTAATTACTTAGTGTAATTAATTTAGGTTTTGATAATTAATTTAATGGAGTTATTTAAAATAATTTGAGATCATTAATTTATATAATTAATGATATAATTAAGGATTGATTAATTAAGAACAATCAATCAATGAAGGTATTAGTTAATGTAATTAATTAAGGATTAATTAATAAAGTAATTACAGGTTAATTACTGTATCTGGTTTGGGATAATTAATTTATTAAATTAATTAGAGATTAATTACTTGAATGTAATTAAAGGGTAATTAATCAAGAGGATTAATTAGGGTAACTTGTTAAGAATAATTAATTGATGTGTAAGCAAGATTTATATGGATGAGTAATTAATTTAATTCATTATAGATTGGATTGATAAGTCTTTTCTTATGAATAATGATTGATATTTATTACCCTGAATGGTTGTAATCTCAGTTATGAGATAAATGTTGTTGTGTGATTTGGATGTTGTGGTTGCATTGAGTTGATAATATGATTTATCTGTTTGAGTTGATAATATAGATTATCTGAGGTGATGTTGATATTGATTATCTATTATGATGTTGTGAATTATCTATCTGTGTGTAATATAGATATATTGAATTAAATTGTTTTAAACCTTTAAAACAACTTGGCCCTAAAAGACACGCTTTGGTTTTCGATGAGACCGGGATCGAGTTTCCATATTTGGATATCCGAAAACCACATCGATTCCAAATAACGTTAGGTCGTTAATCCAAGTACAGCAAGTGAAGACTCGAGGTGTAAGGGCTATACGTCAGTATAACTCTGTGGGTGATTCCGTAATAAGTTGACGGAATCGTGCTTATAGATTCGAGATGGTGATTCAGAGTGTAAGGGTTATCGTCGTTAACTCTGTGGGTGATTCCGCAATGAGTGTAAAGAGATAATGCCTTCGGTTTCGTTCGAACCCGGAACGAACTTGTATGGATTGAATGCTTTCAGAACATCGTCAGGTGGACGATGAGCATTCTAAGTGATGTGTCCTATAAAGGTAATCGTAGCCTCAAGCCTCATCAACCGGGAATGGCTAAAACAGGAGAGGTGCAGCAAGGCTTCGTGGGTAGCTCCCACTGGAGAGCGAGATTGATCCCTGTCTAGAGGTCCCTTTATATTCGGCTGTGTGGGCAGTTGGTTGCAAACAAATGCGGGGTTGTCTTGTTCGGAACTGTTCAGTAAGGAATGGTTCCAGCCTTGTGTTGCAGGGGAGTGGGAGTACTCCTCGGTACGGTGATTTAGGCCACGTACTGTGACGGGCGGTACCCCAGTATCCTTGCCATTGTATGGAATCCACAATCCAATAAGTGCCAACGATTTTGATTGTATTACCCACTTTTGTGGCTAGTAGCTGGAATTTAATCATGTAACAATTTCGGCAATCATAAAAAGCTAATTTTTCAGGAATTTTAGACCAAGCTTTCGATAAACTTAGATTTTCAGCTAGTCCGGCACCAACTCTTCGATATATCTCTTGCTAGGCCTTCCCAGCCCACAGAAAGCCTTCCCAGCCAAATGGGTATCATCTTCTATACTGAGATATACCATGAGACCAACAAGTTGATTTGAGATCTCGCTATCAACTTCTTGTCCTAAAAAAAGTAATCTTTCTCGATAAAGTCGGTTGATTAGGACAAAATTATATCCCTTTTGAACCGTACGTGCATCTTTGGATGCTATTTCATATTTACTTGAAAACCCTTGACACTATTATAATATCATCGGATTTCCTATCAAATGTTTTGGTTAGCGTAAGGCAAAAACTTTTCCATGTTTATGTGTGGGAAGTCTTACGTGATACCTTTCTTTTCAAAGGTTTTTAAAGTTAAGAAACCTTAACCTGTTACTCACACCAGACCCATGTCTGACCTGGAGTTTATCTTTGTTTTCTTAAACCCTTTGGTACTCAAATTTTTACGAGTAGCCAAGAGAATTCAGGATTAAAGGATTCAGGTTAGCTTTGACGAAAAATGGAGGAGCAATGGAGCAGGAGGCTTCTGCGTTAGATATAGTTCCGTTGTGTTTTCTCTGTGTTGTGTTGTATTGAGTTGTAAATACTAGACAGGTGTTTATAACTGTCTAGTATATGTGATGTGTATGCTGTGTATCTCTGATTGGTATTGTATATTATGTAAATACTTATGTTGTTAATATAATTTTTTCGTTCCGCTGTTGAGATTCTAGTGTTGTTTCTTCTTTCTCTTCTTTCTTTTCTTCTTCTATCCCTTTCTTTCTTAGTTGATGATGCGATTTTCTGGGAGTGGAAAGTCGGGTCGTCACATTCGGGTCATCACACTATTTAAAATTAAGTTTATTTTGCTATAGCCACTATTATAATAGCGAAATATTACTACATAGTAAATATTTTAACGGATCCTTAGGAGATGTGAATCTCGAGCATCTCTTAAGTTACTGCACTCACGTTAGACAAGGGATAGGAGATGTCAAATCCCGCAAACATCTCTGATGCTGTTCCACTCATATTATTTACCGTTGATTTAATACACATAAGATCTTTTAGTCTGACTCGAGTGTTTTGTTTTTCAATTCGCTCGGGTCAGTTTGAGCATTTCAGGGTTTGAAGATCTTATTTCTAGAGGACGAAGACGAAGATTGTATTACTATTATTTGTTACATTATTCCACTGCATTCATACTGTTCGCTGCATAATTAATTATTCTCTGGTATGTGTAACTCTGATATGTGTTGTATAAGTATAATCAAATGTTTTGTAAAACGGCTTCATGAACTGTTATTTGATTATTATATTTTGTCATTCCGCTGTGAGATTCTGTTTTTGTTTTATTTCTTTCTCTGCTTATCTTATTCACCCCAATAACAATTCGCTCTTTTGTATGGTTTGAGTCTGATGTATATGGTTTATCATCGATTTAAAACGTACAAAAAGGCAGGATGTTACATATTGGTTTATACTTCATCCATTGTAATACTCATTTATTTTTCCTTTAATTATTCATTGTATTATTACCAAATAAATTTATTTTTCAACTATTCCAAACGTATTTAAAATATTTTACACTTTAAAATATTTAATGTAAATTATTACACTTTATTCAATTAATATATCATTCGAAAAGAATTTATTAATTCATTTCAATTTATTATGACCAAATCATTTATTAAATATCATTTAATAATAAAAAATTATTTTTAGAATATTAATTACCAAATATAAAATTCAAATATTTCATTGTAATTAATTTTTTCATGCAATTACTGCGTAAAAAGCAAGGTTGTTACAAATTCCCCTTATGAAAAATGCGTTCTTGCAATTTCTTTATAAGGAGACGTCAAACAACACATACATTAACTTTCCTCATATCTATAATCTTCTATCAACTCAACTACACAATCCTCTATATGGCTCATATTCTAATTCTCCTACCATATTCTACAATTCGAACAGATTCAATTCACAACTTTCTATTTTTCACACACGATAAAAATATTATGAAAATTTTCCAAGTGTCGGATTTTTCAAAAAATTTCGACACAGTCTCCTTTGTATGGAGAACGTTCTGAAAAATTGAAACATGGTATAATTACATGATATACATCTCTAAAGTGACATCCCAATACGAGGCATACCTAAGGGAAACAGGATACTATCACATAATATATCGATAAAACATAAAACTGTACCTTTTAAGTTGTATTTTAGCAAGTTATTTTGTACATACGTGACCAAAAGCGAATCAAAGTCGCCGTCAAGTCCCAATATGCACTATTGTACCTGTCTTTTTTCTCAAATCCAAATATCAGTAACATATAAAGTGTAAACATTCATTAGAAGTAAACATAACATCACATTCTATTTAATCCACTTTCTATCCCAATTTTAATAGTCAAAATGACTAAATTAGCCAAGGTTTCAAAGAGTGATTTATTACTTAACGTACTAACTTTCAAAAACATCTTCAATATTGCGTAACTTAAGTTATGGAAGATTTATTGAGCACATGTAGCATAGATTTTTACCAAAATGCACTGGTTAGAGGTATAAATGTGTGTTTTTAGCCTAACAAACGTCAAAATTTTGCGAAACACTTGGTTTAAAAATTGTAACTTAGGCTCCCAGCTTTCTAGAATGAGCAAAATCCTTGAAATCGGATAAACTTTATGAATGTTATTCCCAAATGAATGCTGATCAAATACATCGGCCTATTTTTCATGTTAAACAAAATGCAAGTGCAAACACACACCCAAAACATTACACACACATACACAGCCCCCATTGTGATTTGTAATACGGCGCATATGAGCATGCTTGGATTGAATTTTGGTGAGATTACTTGACTACAATTACGATTCAATTTAGGCTAACGTGTTTTATTTTGGAAAGTAGCAAAAATGATGAATGCCTATGCATTTGATTTGAAGCTTGATTCATTCCCCTAAAATTATACTTTCTAAAGTATCTATAAAACTTTGAAATGGTTTTTACTCTGACTTCGAGGGAAAGAACATTTTGCATTTGTATGATGTAAACCTACAAAATCTGCTACTGTTGTGTTTAGATATGGCCTTTTTCTATCATTATTACATTTTGTATTTATATGATGTAAACCTACAAAATCTGCTACTGTCATGTTTGGATATGGCCTTTTTCTATTATTATTATTATTATTATTATTATTATTATATATATATATATGTATATACTTATATGTGTATATATATATGTATACATATATGTCTGTATATATCTAGACACACACATATACATACACACGTGTGCGCGCGCTCTAAAGTCTAAATTCTTGTAGTTGTTGCTTTCAGTATATCAAATTTCATACTGATTGTAAATCACAAAAACTATTATATTTCTAAGATCCATGTATGTAAATATATCAAATTGTTGCACTGAGTGTGTTTATTTGTTGCATGTGGAAAATATTATTTTGATAATGTAGAATTATTCATATTTAATCCTTTATTTTTCTAGTGTGGTATTTTTATTCTCATTATCTCTTCTAAACATGCTTTTCTTCCTCTCTCTTCCAAACAAGTATATTTTACTGTCGACATCTATGGGTCCAACGATTATTCTTTTCCAAAATGTCGGACATCGCTCAAAATAAAATTTCCAATATATTATATACTTTCCAAAAATTATTTATAAAATTTTCAAAATCTTTACATTTTTTTTCAAAAATTAATTTTACATATTTCCAAACATTGTATTATTTTCAAAATATTGCTTTCTTTTCCAAAAAATGTTAATCTTTTCAAACCATTGTATTGAAATGCCTCGTCCTATTGTTTAGAAATCTCTATTGATAACGTAGGTCGGGTACATCAATCAGAATTCTTAAACCACTTGAAGGATAAATTAACATTAAAAATTAACTATAAAATAATTTACAATCATTTTATATAATAAAATTCATATTTTTTCCAAATCATTTGCTTGTTTTAACAAAAATATTTATTTTTAAAATTATGCATATTCATTCGATTCATCACACAACATCCATCAAAAAATGAAACAAGCATTAAACAACTATGCACACATTTTCAAATAAGCAAAAAAAGGCCTTCAACAAAAAGCTATCTATCAATCTTCGTTGTGCAACCCTGTTTACTACTGATCCTTTACTCTAACTCACCATATCACAATTTAGAATTATGAAGTATTTATAATGCAAGATTCAAATTGGGGTCTTTTACAACTTCCCCAAGTAAACTATACTTCATTCATATTAAAGCTACACAGAGGTTTATCCACCTTACTTCACTACCTCAACAACTTCCATTTCACATGAAATCAAAAACGTACAAAAGAGGTAGAGATAAGGAATATACATGCTAGAGAAAATGTAACGACTGGGAATTTAACTACTTTGATTAGTGAATATTTAATTAATTTTAAATATTCAATATACATGTTTTATAATGAAAATAAACTCATTTTAGTTAATTAATAATGATGGTAAAATAATTTTCAAATTTTTTTACCAAATTAAATAGTTCATAAAAAAACAAAAAATGTGATCGAAGAATGTTTTCAAAAATTTCGACCTTTCAACACCGAAAAGTTGTCGGGAATGTTATTCGTCTTTATGCACTATATGTACATATATATAAATATATAAGAGTTAATTAACTAGATAATAATACAGTTAGAAATAAATTATCTTATATTAATTTGGATTAGTAAGTGATGACACAAGACAGAGTTTTAAAAATAATAAACATTATATATAAATATATTCATATCTTAGATTTGTGATCGTCAACCATTATTATCTCTTGTCACATCTTAGTTGATTAATAATTAAACTTGTATATATACGAAAGATAGTGATGAGACTAAACATAATTATATATATATAAAAGAAAGTGATGTGACTAAACATAATTATATATAAGAGTGATGTGATTAAACATGATTATATATATATATATATTATAAAAGATTTGTGATGTGACTTGATAAATTGATTTGCAGTGAAATCTTACCTATAAATATCCCATTTGTTCCTCCATTTGTTCCTCCTCTTTTCACTAACCTATTATTCCTCATTTCGATCAAATGGAGTTTTCTTTTTCTGAAACCATGTGAAATTTTAATGGTTACAACATTCTAGTTGACTATTTTTTCAAATTCCTAACATAACTATGTCAAAATACCCAATCTTTCCAAAGCAAAGAATTTCAAGTCTGAAAATTACCCTTCTTCGTTTTATCATAACTTCTTCAAAATAAATCAAAAATAAGTGAATCTTTTATTATAATGATAGAGAAATGAAATTCCAATAACTTCTTTTTTGAATCCTTTTAGAAATTCCATGAGTAGTTAGCCCAAAAATCAGTTGCAAAACGACCTGTTATTGGGTTTATTATTGATAATTCGATGTTTATCCGAAGTTGCTCCATCTTACCAAAACAAGTCTCGCTTCCTCTTCCCTTTAAAGCCGAGCGTACCTAGTGCATTTAAGGTTCTGGACTCCATCTTATTGCTTAGAAATGGAAGTGCTATGTCATACTCTAATTTAGAGAGAGTTTGGATAGCTATCGGTGAGTAAATTCCTAATCTTTTGGAAAAGAACTTTCCTTTTATATGTTGTGTTGATCCTTAGCTATATGTATGTTATATATATGTTGGATCGTGGCATGTTTGAAATATGATGATAAGTGTTAATGTATGGGTTAGTGTTAGCACTAGAATGGATGTGTTATTGCAAAGTTAGTAATTGTATATATATTGGTATATGTATAGAATTTTTCGTATGAATGTGATGTGTGAATAAAAAGGGTTGATGATGAACTTGACCATAGTCATGATAGGTCAAAAATAAAGTTGAAACTTTGTATGTAGTCGCGACAGATTTGAGGTCGGATTTAAAATCAAACTCGTTTCAAGAGTTTAAAGTTTAGATTTTGGTTAAAGTTTGTGTATTTGGTTTTAATGTGTGAAAATTTACTAAGGTATATTTCAACCATGAAATAGTATGGCTTTAGTAAAGTGGCTTCGCTTAAAGGTGGGTTAGACCAAACTGCACTCATAACGACAATCGCTATGGATGTAGTTCGGCAAAGGTTTGAATTTCTATTTCAAATATGTTTTAATTAGTAACATTAAAAAGTAATTAAGTTGTAATATAATTATTAAATTAATTAATTAATTAATTAAAAGGTAATTAGCACTTAATTGGCAATTGAGAAGGTGATTAAATGTTAATCATCACTTAAGTTAAGTTAATGACTTTTAATTAATTAATAAAATTTCGATTAATGTTTATATGGTTAAGAAGTAATTAAGTGATTAATAATTATGCAATTTATATTAACGGTTAATTATTTATTCATTTAATTAATGGGTTATTTAATTAATATTTAATTAATTAGGGTTTAACTCTTAAATAATTTGGTTTAACCTTAACCAAGTTGCAATAGGAAGTTAATTAGTACTTAATCAAGTTCATTAAGCCTGGTTAGAGTTTGATTATGATTTAATCTTTATTTAAATTGTATTGATTTAAGGTTTAAGCTAATTAATATACTTTTAACTTTTCTAAGGTGATTTTAAACTAAATATAATGTGTTTTAATCAAATTTCTTCTTCAAAGTAAATCGATTCCAGATCAAATGATCTCTGGTCCAGACCGTTAAGTAACCTATATGATTAAAAGAATTAAATGACATCCGTTAGTATAACAAAACGTCATTCTGCTATAGTGTAAGTGATTTGATTGTGTGGACATGTGTTAAACGGAATAAATCCCCGTTCTACTATTTATTGACTGAATTGTTTGGACATCTATTTAGCAGGATAAATCACCATTCTATTTTTATGTTATTTGGACTTGTATATGCCAATTAGTTATATTGATGTGTTATTCCTCGATTGGATATGAAATATATTTACATATATGGTAGCTTGTAAATAATTGTTATGTGATTTGGGAATAAAATTGAAATTAAATGGTAACTTAAATTAGTACCATTGGGACTGCTAAGCCTCATTGGAATGTATAAAGTATGGTTTGAATTTACTTTGATTCTTTAATAAATTTGAGGCTAAGGGTTTATAAATAGTTTTTCAAGTTATATAAATCTTATAAAGGTATATAAATGATAACTTGCTTATTATAGAAAGGGGTTTTTCTAACGAAAAGGTTCATTAAGGTGTTTTACAAATGATGTTTTGTAAATAATTTTTATAAAGGATATTTTATAAAGGAGTATAGAAAGGGTTATATAAAGAGTTATAAAAATAGGAAAAAGGTTTGTAAATCATTTTAGAGATTTGGAAAGAGGTTTATGAATTAATTTTAGGGTTTATAAAATTGAGTTATAACTTTATTTTTAAAGTAATAAGCTAATTGAAAAATGAGAAGGGTTTTTAAAAAGGGAATTTTTGATAAAAGATAAGTGAAATGTTTTATTTGGAAGAAATGCTTGGTTATTTAATATGAGATTTGGAAAGAAGAAAACTTTGAAAAGTTTGTAAATATACTTATACTGATAAGATAAATATATGATTTTGTTCACAGTATAAAAAATAAAATGTTTTGGTAATATACTTATACCGTCAAGATAAGTATATAAAGGTTTCCAAGTACAAAGGAAACATAAGGGGTTTGGGAATAGTTTTTTGAAAAGATCTTTTGATCAGATTTTATAGAGTGGTTTGATTAATTAAAGTGAATTAATAAAGGCTTAGTGCATCCTATATGGAAATTAAACCTTGATTGGATGTTTGTTTATTTGATAGTTAAATAACAGACTATCAAAGCTGGATCCAAAATGTAACTTTGAAAATATCTAGGAGAAACACGAGAATTATATGGTACAGTTACCATCAAAGGTGCAATACAGTACATATAAACTTGATTTAGTTTTCTAGGATGGATGATAAGGAAATCCATCCATAAACGGTTAGGAGATGAATTCCGCTCTTGTCATTTGTTTGTTTATTTCCTAAAGAATCGGGGTTGAGTATATCGAAAAATATCGAAAGTTGTTTCAAGAGACCGATGTCGGATATGTTATCCGGAAACCACTTCGATCCAACTTAAATGTTTCGTAATGAAGACATCTTGAAGCATGAGATCGAAAAAGAGCCATTAAAGTATAAGGGATGCTTGCTACTAAACTAATCCTGAGGGTGATTCCAAAATGGATGTAGTAGAAGTAACGCCTTCGGTTTGTCCTTACCTCAGACAACTAGTATGGATCAATGTTGACACTACATTACTACCAGAAGGGCGGCGTTAGCATTCCAAGAGGGACTGCTATTCAGAAAGGTAAAACTTAGCCTGAAGCCTCATCAACCGGGAATGACTAAAACAGGGGATATACAGTATGGCTATGTAGGTCGCACCCATTAGGGTATATCATCACCCTTCTAGATATATACACAATCATCAATGAATTCGTGTACATGGGAGCATTCGGTTAAAAGTTGCAAAGCAACCTAGATGATGATATATTCGGTACTATCCAGCAAAGGAGTAGGCCAGTTCTGTGTTGGCATGGGTCGTTAGGTACGACCTCGGTAGATTTTTCTAGAGGTGTACTATGGCGAGCGGTACGCCAGTAGCCCAGTCATAAGTTGGAATCCATTCTCCAATACGAGCCTTACATTTTCGTTTGTAGAACCTAGTATGTTCGAATGTGAGATGCAAGTATTTCAGCTATTTTATCTATTTACTTTAAACCTAAACACTATGATAATATCACTCTATTTTGATATAAAATATTTTGGTTATTGTACAGTAAAAACCCATTTGTTTTTATGTGCGGTGTGGTCTTACGAGATACCCTTTGTTTGAAAGGTTTTCAAATGTAGAAATTAGTTTGGCTGTTACTTGTTATCGAGTTTTACTTAGCAAGTTTACCAGACTGACCGAGGCGTTATTCCATGTAATGCTTGGGTCAGACCGACCATGTTTTCCCAGGTTAAAAAGGATACTTAAGAGTTGAAGAGGAGCTGGATGGTCAAAATGTATTCACGTATATTTTCTTCCATTGTAGTACAGAGTCTGTATGTTTGTCAATGTAAGGACATGTTTCTATAACTGTCCAAATTTAGGATCAGCCTAGAGTACTGTGATATTATATGAATAAAGATGTTTCCTTTTTATAAAGATCATTGTTGCATTATATATTATTCGCTGCGTTGTGAGATTCTGCGTTGTTTAGTTCTTCTATCTTCTACCTTCTTCTTTCACCCGAACAAATCGGTATTTTTCGCACTTGAATGTTCGGCATGTGATACAATTGACATATTAGTATCGATTTTCGAGGGTTGCAAATCCGGTTCGTTAAAAATAAAATAAGAACGTCCCTAGATGATTACCCAAGTAGTAATCGTATACTCCTACCATCGCTTTAATATAGGATAACTACCCATACACCCAAGGGGACATGGAATATAAGTCTCTCTAATGTCTTGACTCGTGTCTCTTGTATATGATGCCTTGTTCTGAATCCTATTTTGAATCCAAATTGTAACACCCCCTCTAAACCCATATTATCCAAGAATATTACTAGGTAATACTATTAGATAATATGGAGAATAAGGCAATATGGGGTGCACATGTGAATAATCCCTTGCACTAACACTGTTATATATTTAAACATCGAACTCGCTTTTCCTTACATAGTGTCGACAAAAAACAATAAATACACACTATACAATAATTAATAGAGAACACAGAGTCAATCACAGTGATAACATATAATATGAAATACACAAAATGTGTCCAGTACACATCATAGGAATATACACACTAGAGACTATATAATATATGATAAAGCATCCATAATACCAAATATCTAGTCTCCTCAAAGCCTAGAATACACAAGCTGGTCTCATCATCCCTGAACTTGAAATATCTCAAAAGGACCCAATTATTATATAAATAATAAAAGGGTCAGACTATATCTAAATCCAAAGTCAATAAATATATAAAACTCTGTAACAACTCGGTATAAATATAATAATGTTATCTCAAACAACTTTGAATATCATTTAATGTAGAACACCGCAAAATCTAATACAAAAGGTCATCAACCATATAAATAACATTAAATCAAAAATCATAAATAATATCAAATGGATGAATCATCCATATCCTAAAATCATTATTAAAATCCAAAATAATCAATAAGGAGATATCCTTGAGTAAAATCAGGCAAGGATGAAGCAATGCTCAAATAAATATCTCAGTCTCATATTATAAAGTACCATTATCAAATCAATAAAATCAATAAGAAAGATTTGAGCTAGCTCAGAACAATGCCCAGATATAATCAATAATAAATAGGTCGTCTGCCTGTAAAGCATAGGGCATCTACTTAAGAAGGATACGGTGCTGGCTATACTTTGGACACAGTCTCAACTATAATCTCATCTAACATAATATATGTCAATCTATCATCCATGTACATACACATACACCGGAACGAGACGGGTGACTGACAGCACATTTGCTTGCTTTAAGAGCCATATGTGGTCCATATGACATGACTCCTAAAATCATTGGTTACCATTACCTCTTTCTTCTCGGTATCGTGACAACGATCCAACATAGGCTCGACAACGCATAGCCTCTTCGGCCGCGTCTATCAACATATGCTCTTATGATAATTGACTACTGTCCTATGCGACACAAGGGGCAACCAACTATTAATACTATGATGCACATCAAATATTATAAACAAACAACAATGTCATGGATCTGAGGCGCGACCACACGATTAGGCCACTAGGGTGGATATTGGCCAATTTGGTCAAACAGGGAGATGGTAAAAGGTAGATATACACATAATGTACATAAACTATATGGCTAATAAGTAGCCTCCATGCATTCTCACCACAGCTAGTTACACACAACATACCCCTATATGAGTGTCATCCATGAACAAAGAATAACTGAATAAATAAAAATGGCAGCTCATATCACCATGCATTACCAGTCCATTTATTCAATGCTCACACATAACACTCGCTCCTTTGTATTCTATATAAATAGTCCAAAGAATAACTGGAGAAATATTACTGAAAGTCTCATACCATAAGTATTATGACTCCGTTTATTCAGATTTCCGGTCATATAGAATAAAATCTCATAAATCAAATAGAAGGATGTCATCACCGTATCATCTTAAAATATAACTCAAATCAATATCAATAGTGAATCATTCATAATATCAAATTTGTATGGAAAAATGAGAAATCGAAAGGCGTAGAAATCATACGTAATATCCCAATTTTAATTCAAATTGAAATAATAATAATATTTAAAAGAATATTTCATTAAATAATTAAATCGAATATTCATCTACATATATATAATATTCAAAACCAGTTTGTAGAAGTCAAACATAAATTTTTATAATGAACTATATTTCATAATTAATATACATATATTATTGATTTTTGGAGATTGTTATGATCTTGGAGAAACTTTACTCCATGAATTTTATTTTTCATTTTTCATATTTTTTCTTCATACGCTATTTAGAACATTTCAAAAAATTAGAGCACAAATCGAAATGGGGAAAGACTATACATGTTTGGGCTTAGTCGAGAAACGAGGAAAATTTTCAAGAGAATGGGAGAAAAGAATGGATTAGAGATGGGTTTGGGTTGATGCAGTATTACTACTCGAGATTTTGGTCATTGAATTTAAATATTTAATTAATTTAAAATATTTTAATAATTGGTTATTAAACTTGAATTCAAATATAAAAATTGCTTAAAATTATTTGAATTATGAATTAATATTTGAATAGAATTTCAAATAGCTGGATTTTAAATTTGATATTAACCAATTTTATTTAATGGTCTCATTTAATTTCTTTTAAATTATAAATAATAACGATGAATTCATCTTGTAAATTTATTTCTAGTAATAAATGGTTCAAATTAATAATAAGAAATTTTATTTTATTTTTATGACTCATTTTTATTGATGTATTTTTAATTTAATTTATTTGATTTTTCCATAATTTTTAATTTAGAAATATGGAACTTGTTCATTTGACAGTTTATCGGCAAACGGTGGTGTTTTTGTAGTTTTACAGAACTCAATAACTAGTGTATGTTATTATTATATTGGAGTTGTGTCATTGTTCTAAGTGAGACTGTATTTTTATTTTATTGTTGAGATTTATACTCAAATGGAAATCGATGTGGTGAAATGCCGGAAATTATATTACATACTATATCAACACTTAAAAAAATCAACACACATCGTCCACTTATCCTCTCTTCAATGCTTCATTTCGTACAGACAAAGAAAGAAAAAAGAAGCAAGCTCCTGAAACTTTAAAAATAAAAATCTCAAAATATACTAAACTATAAATTACAAAATAAGCTTCTTTGGTTTTCTATTAAGATCTACGCACCCATGCTTGTTTTAGCAGTGTGATGCTCGTTTGTGATGACGACAATGGAAGTCGTGAACCTTTTATGAACTATGGTTTTGAAATTCTGAAAATCGAAGTATAATTTGGCGAAACAAAGTTTGGATTCGAGATTTTGGTGGATTTTGGCATTTCTAGCCGTGCTTTTGGAAGGTGCGGTCATCAGTGGTGGGTCCCATCGCTTAGGAGGGGTGGGACGGGAGCAGAAGAGCTAGGTTGCATTTCTTCTTATGGGGCCGGATTTAGCATGGTGGAGGTTGGTGCATCGAGCTTAGGAAGAGAAGCAAGTAGCGATTGACTGAGAGTGATTTTGTGGAGGAACGAGCTTGGGAGAGGTTGTTGAAGTGGTGGCCATGGTGGTCAGGGTATATCCATATACAAGGATATGCATTTTAGAGTTTGGAAGGGAAAGGATTAAGGTTTAATTTAAAATTTAGGAATGTGATTAGTGTATTTGAATTTAATACAAAAATCGATAACTTATAAATGCAATGTCTTGCACATATGAGGTCCAATCGAGACAAAACATTTTATGTTGCACTTGTGATGATGAAGGCTACGTGATGGAATTGGATTGGTTGAATTCAAAGCTTATAGAATTTAAAGCTAAAATTGAATGTTGTTCGATTTTAGATGGAATCTGAACGCTTCGGCGATAATTGGAATTTTGGTGAGCATAACTTACCTCTTTGGATAAATCGGTTTATTATGTAGTAGATAAATTTCAATGTTTATGTTTGGTAGAAATTATTAGCTGATTGGTTAAATATCCGCTTTAAGAAGTGATTGTCATTCAAAAGAGAAATACAGAAAAAAAAATTGAGAAATCTAGATTTCCCACCGTAACAAAGTTATTTTAATTTCTAGCTATATATACTTGTTGATTCTATTTCAGTTATATCTTTGTTTTATACATCATCAATTACTGAATCTTGATTGTTTAGACTATTGGTTAGGGCATTGTTATATGTTGAAACTTAACCTTATAGTGGTAAAAATCAATAACAATACTAATTAAGTGCTTGGTGGCTATTGGCCTCAATTTAGTACTTCGAAATACGATTAATTATCGTTGGGCTTAAAAATGGTTTTGATTTAGAAAACGATTTTAAATCTGACTTTGGGTTTTCTAGAATATTTTTTTTTAAAAATGGGTTTTGAAACTTCTTTGTTCCCTCCGATTTTATTTATTTGTTTGTCCTTTCTAATATGTTTAGAAATGGTTTATAGTTCTTTTAGTACTATTTAATAATGTTTAAAGTTGTTAATTATTATTTTATAACATTCTAAAGTTGTTTAATTATTATTTTATAATATTCTAAAGTTGTTTTAGTATATTCAATGTGTTTAAAGTTGTTTAATTATTGTTTAATTTTTTTTATTTATATTTGATATTGTTTAAAGGTTATTTATCAATATTTTAATATTGTTAAAAGTTATTTATTTACATAATTACTATTGTTTGAAGATAATAATTATTATTTATTAATAATGTTTTGGAATTAATAATTATTATTTATAAATAATGTTTTGGAAATTAATAGTTATTTATTATAATAATATTTGAGGATTTATTATTATTGTTTATTTAATATTGTTTTAAATTATTCATTATTTCATTTATCATGTTTCAAAGTTAATAACTATTATTTATTTATACTATTTTGTTGTTGATAATTATTGTTATATTATAATGTCGAAGTAAATAAATATTATTTATTTAAAATGTTTTAAATTATTAATTAATATATTTATAATGGTTTGGAGTTAATAAATTATTTTATTAATGATGTTGGTAAGTTAATTTATTATTTATTTAGGATGTTTAAAGTAAAGTAATTTATCCGATTAATTGTATTTATAAATAGTAACTAATTGTTTTATAAAAGAAATCTTGTTTAATAAAAGAGATTTATTAAAGTGTTTACAAATGAAAATGTGGTTTTGGATTTATAAAGGATTTTGAAATAACTTCATAAAGATTTTTTATAAAGAGTTTTTATAATGGAGTTCTATAAGGAAAAGAGTTTATAAATTGTTTTGGATATTTATAAAAAAAAATTTATAAACGATTTTGGATACTTATAAAAGAATTTTATAAATTGTTTTAAAGATTTATAAAAGGTTTTTATAAATAAATTTCACATTTATTAAGATTTTTATAAATGGATTTTTGGAATTTTAGTAAAGGAGATTATCATAAATGGAAGAGATTTATTAAAAAGGATTTATTGAATGTATTTATAAATGGAATGAAATTGGATTTCCCCCAAATTGACCATCTTAAATTTGGTGGTGTGGGCATTTGTTCCATGCTTAAGACCGAAGGAATAAATACGTATATAAATAATTTTAAGTTTAAATTCAAATCCAAAATTTTAGATCTAGACTTTAAAATGTCTTCTAATTTCAAGTTTAAAATAATAAATTATATTTAATAAATAAATACGTATATATGCTTTAAAAAATTGGAAATATGTAATACAATAATTATTTATATTTATATATATAAGAATTAATGTATAAAATCAAATACAAAAGAATGATATAAATATATGTAGGCCTATATATATATATATATATATATATATTCATATATACACTTTCGACCATAAAAAAATTGAACTTTTTATTTATTGCTCATAGTTTTAAATCATTAATTTTTTTAAATTAATAAAACAATTTCCACATGGAAATTGTTAAATATATGACAAATTGAAACTTTTAGTTTCACAGTTCATAGTTTTGTGCCTATTAAAAATATATTTATATGTATTATAATATAAATATATATGTGTGTTTTAAATTAATTTATTACATATGTTTGAATATGTATAGAATTTTATGGTTTTATAAATTAATATAAATACATTAAAAAATCATTTTCGTATATTTTCATGCTTATAATTTAGAAAAAAATTAGGTGTAATATGTATTTACATTTACACATTAAATAAAAATTAAAATTATTATTTAATTTAATTTTTTCACTGGTCGGGAGGTGTGTGTTGTATATATAATCACAATACGTACATTTATTTATTTACATTCAACGTTCACACACACATATGTAGAGATTAGTGACAACATGACTAATCAAAGCATATGTGATTCAAAGTAATTAACAAATAATTATATATATATAATTATAAATAAATAAGTTACCTTAACTGTAGCTTAATTAATACACACTGAATGTTAAATCGATCGACTCCGCTTGAATATTAATTCAACTCCTTCCAAACAGAGCTATCAAACTAAAGGCACTACACACCATTGTTGAAATTGGTTTGATTTTTTGTTTTAATTGTTGAATTAATGGAGATAAGAGGGCTGCTAATTTCGATCAAAAAATAGGTGGAGTGGAGGCTGGAAAAAAGTAGCAAAAGAGTGGTTAAGGGTGTTTAAATAACATAGAGAGAGGAGAAAATAGTGGATCCTAATCAACAAATATCTCTATTATTGTCCTCCAATCCCTATGGTCGGCCATGTCAGAGCCCTCTTAGGCCTTCATATCAATCCAAGCCCGACCAGATTGCATTTAAATCTAATTTAAACATACATCAATATGTATATCAATATATGTGTGTACAACTTTTATACATGCACTATTTTCAATACTGATCAACACAAATCAAATAAAGTTTTATAACTAATATTTCATAAACATTAATTAATTCATAATAATTATATTTTAATTAAGTCAAGTGATTGTCGGAATATTCACATTTCGACCGTGTGACTCTTAGGTTCAAATTCGGTCAACAATTAATATCAAACAATTCGAATATTAACATTCACAAGTCAGCTTAGATAGCAGTGTGACATTATGGCCAAATTTGTCTCTTGCATAGCTTAGTAAAACCCAATTTAACTTATTTAAGCACTACTAGGTAGTGACAATTATTTACACCAATTCTCTTCGTCAAAATTGTATGACATTAGAACTATGGAATTGCTACTAGTCAAAATTCCAATATCGTCGACATTCGATTTTAAAGTCCAAACACTAGGTCTTCGGATCTACAATAATTATTATTATTAACCGAACTACTCTGACCATAAACTTTAACTTTGAGTTAACCTAACTTGACCGTGACACTAACCTTGTGTAACCGAGGAGACAAATTCTTTTCAATGCTTCCACTAGACCTAACTGTAATCGTTTGTTGGACATCTTATGACAATTTAACAATAATCAAAGTGGAGTTTACACATTGAAGCTTGACCTTATTCTTGAATCGAGAGACTTTGTAAAATTGTCACATTGAAATTTTCTGTTTGATCTTAGTTATATTAAACAACAAAAAACTATCAATTGATTCATTCTATAGTTATCCAACAACTATCGGTACGTAACCCACTAGGGCTCCCAGTAGCCATGAGTAATACACTATCCAATATTTGGAAAGCGTTACATGCTCTTGTCTTAATGGATGTATCGATATCTAGTGTCGATACATCTTGATTGGGAATGTTTAAAACGATATTTTTATTATATTACGATTAATTGCTTATGATTACAATATTTTTCAATTACTATTACAAAACACACCATTTATGAATTTTTTGTTTAATATACTTAAATTAAATAATTAACTAACTATTAACATTACAATAAGTATATAAAAGAAAGAAAAACACATTTTATATCGAACAACATTTTATTGAAAAGTTTATAATTTACAATAAATTATAGAATTTCCCCTAGGGCATACCCCTAACTCTATCCGTCTCCCACTTGCAGTTGGGGCTAATTATAGAATCTCCATCACATCCATTCAATTAGTTTGATGAGAATTGATTGAGCCGGTCCCTTCATGAATCGATCTACTATGTTGTTTTAGTTATCTACTTTGTCAATCAACTCTCTTAAATGATGATAAACTACCTTTATCACGTAAAACTATTCGGAGTACATTTCTAGACTTCTAGTGAGCTCTTATTATTACATTGTTATCATATAACAACAATGTGGTATTCTCAATACTTGGAATCACCCCTATCTTAGTTATAAATTTGTGCATTTATATTTTTACATTGCTTTTATTATGGCACTATTCAAGATGATGTACTCATCCTTTTCGCTAAATCAACCACAATGCTTCATTTGGAACATTTCCAACTTAAAGATTCTTAACTAAGTGTTGAACATGAATTTAATATTGACATATTGTACTCGATAGCGCTACGACATTTGATTCCAAACACTCTTTTACAAGGAGTTCATTGTTTTTGTAAAAAATTCTCTAGTATTTCGTAAATACTCAAGAACACTCTTAACTACCATTTAATGATCTTAATTTGGTTTTGATATTTGTTTCATAAGAAAATTATGATATTGTAGGCAATACAACATGTATGATAGTTCTTATTGCCAATACAAAAGGAATCCATCTAGAATGTTCCTATCAAACATTTTAATAAGGTGTCTTTGCATATGTTTTCGAACATTCTCAATATCCTTTTATATTTACTATAAAATATATAATATACAAATACAATAATAATTATTAAACAACCAAACTAGAACTGGTTGTAACATAAATACATCGTTAATAATTAGCGTTATAATGTTTATTTATAGTTAAGAAATATTTATGTTCCTTTTAATGTTTTTTCTTGTAGACAAACATTTCCTCTACATTTTGACTAAAAATCAAACTATTCGATATTTCTATCCAAAACACTTGTTCAACATTGATGTTTGTCGAACGATACTTTCATAACCGTTCTTGAATCATATACAGAAACCTACAAACTAAATATCATACCCATTGACTTGACACTTTTGTTGTTATGTGCAAATAGTCCTAAACCATTTTTAGAATTTTCTCTTTCAACACATATGTACCAAAATACAAAGTCATACTAGGCAATAATTTTTTGAGTAAAATCTAAATCAACTTCAGCACATTGAATGGTAAATCTATTACGCCAGTTTCAATAATGGAAATTTACGATTTTAATTCTTATCAATGTTGTATCTTTCTCTTAAAGACATATTTGCAATTGATGGTCGTATCCTTTTAGGTATAACAATCAAAATCACATTTTGATAATGTACTTGGAATCCATTTTGGATTTGCACATCATATCATATGGCAGAGTCTATACTCTTGATGGTTTTATTGGTAACTAAGGAATATATATTCTCTATATTGATAAGAAACTCATCATTTCTCTTTAATGTGCAAAAATACTTACTGGACACTCTAATGCATTAGTTTATGTTCTCTAATGCATTAGTTTATGTTTGGTTAATTTCATTTCATCCATGTAATTAGTTTCGTCTTTGGATCATATCCAAATATATTTTACTACTAATAATTTCTAAAATAGATTCCTTTGCTGCAATGTTGGTATTTCTTGAAATAATGATAGTTTCTCAGTTCTACGAAATATTCATAAACGCTTTGTCAATTGCCTTGTATATAGACTGATTTGGTTTTAATTTATGACATTTAGGTTCGAAACATAAATTGACCATCCAATGAGGATTGCTCCCAAACTCTTTTTTAGAGTGATCCATCCAAGATCACTCATATATAATCATTACATGTAGTCTTTTGACTCGTACAATCTGTCAACCCATTGACCCAGGATATGTTGGAGTTTCTTATAAACCCTTATCTTGTATGATTTTATAGACTATTCTTTAAATGAAATTGATCTTAACTTTTTCTACTATCTTAAGTAAATTGACTTAAGGAAAGAATTTAACTCAACTTCACTCATCATCAATCGTAATTTGTTCAACAAGTTTGATTACTCCTTATCGGTACATCATTATGTATCATAGAGAGGAGTAACTTTTGAGATCGATTCTTTAATTATTTTTAGGTATGTTTAGAAATCTTTTCGATAAACTCACTCATTCGATCAAATCAAATCATTTTTTTATTGTACGTAACTTTAGTTACATCCATTTTATATTCAATGAACTTATCACAGACATACTGCATGTGATCAAATCATATGTTCATGTTTGTGATTATTCATCAATGAATTCAATGAAGTATGTGGAACCGTTTTGGCACTATTAGACTTACAATTGCTTATACCATATGTATCAATATGAAGAGTTCACTAACTCTTATGTCGCATCCACTAAATGGGTGCCTTGACCTTAATTGTTTGAGATATAATTCACTAGTTCTATATGATTCATAACAATATGAATAAAAACTTATTTCTCGAAACCGCGGCCTAGTCCAAATTTGAATTTTAAGTTGGAATCTAAATTTAAGTTTAATTATATTAATATTTAAATTATTTTATATTATATGCCATATATATAAATATTTATATTTTACAAGTACAGTTTTATGTTGTATAAAACTATATATGCATACATACATATACATACATATAATATATATAGCACATATGTATATGGAGGGCTAATATATTCGTAGTGGTGTAAATCCTAACTGTTACACACGAGCATGTTAAACCATATGTATCGTATATGTTGCACATCCATGTACGCACACGTGTATATGGCATGCATGTTATATTATATTATATAAGTATAACTTTAAAATAAAACATTATTCATAAATAAAATAAATTATTGACTTTATTAAAAATTTATTTAGATCAGCTCTAAATAAATTAAGACTTCATAGACCCAATAAGATCCAAAATGAAATAATCTTTTTAAATTAACCCATTTACCCACTGATGTATTTGATAGTTGAATCATGAGGCTATTTCATAAGAAATACATTATTCCATAAACCAACATCACTCTACTAAATATATTAAAGATTATGACACTTTAGCATTAAGTTTCCCTCTACCATTTATTTGTTAAAAGATTAGTTGCATGCTCTCTAGTTATAGAGCAAACTCAAGTAGAGATGTTATTTTAGTATTATTAAAATATAGAATAGACGAGGTAAGATAACTATATGTATTTGTTGAGCAAACTTAAGATACATATACCATACTTAGGTCATCGCAAAATGGTAAGTACGAGTGAATTATCTATTTCAATTCGTTAAGCAAACTCAAGGTCAAAATGAGATTAAGACAATGAACCATAGGATGGGAGTTGTACATGATACAATCGATATGGAGTTATCCATAGTTTGTGCAACTATTGCTTGTTGAACAAACTCAAGGTCAGAATCTCAAGACAGGTGAGTCCTAACATCCATTAGTGAAGTCGAAAAACTTCTATGTTATCTTAGAATTCATAGAAACATAAAAGACTAGTGGGAGCTCACTAGTAAAATGAAATGTGTGGGTTATGGAATTGAAGACCTTAAGGCTAATTTAACACTAGAGAGGGGTGAATAGTGTTTTCTACTTTATGTAAATGTTTTTAAATTTTCTTTGAAGATCAATATTAAATCATAGATTATAACACAGAATTATACTAAAAATTAGTCACAGATGCAATCACACATAAAAATAAAAGCAGTAAAGTAAAGTAAAGAGTTAGAGAGATGACACCAGGGATTTTATACTGATTCGGATTTCTCTTACATCCAGTGCCGTACAATTTCTTATACGGATTTATTTTCAAATTCCATCCTTTAACCGGGTAGATGGTAAACCCATATACAATCTCAATAGGCTATGAGGCATTCCCTCCTGATTTTTCAAGCTCAGGGTACACTTACTTGATTTGACAAGGATACAAGCACACCACTAAATGTTTGGGCTACTAACCACACTCACTTGATTTGAATTGGCTACAAGCACACCAAAGCAAATACAAATTGAGTTGATGGTTTTTCCAAAGGCAAATTCTCGTACCTTGGATAAAATGGATCGCATAGCCTCTTGGACAATACTTTGATCCTTGAATTGAGAGAGAGAAAGATGTTTCTAAAACAGTAAGAAAGTAGTATTAAATCAATACAAAGAAGTATGAATTGAGTCTATGTAATTTTTAAGAGAATACAGTATATTTTTTAATGGAATTTCAAGGGATTAAAAGAAGGGAAGAAAGTAAGTAATTAGTTGTCAAAAAATTCATTTGAACTCCCATTTATGTAATAGATCAACAGATATGTCCATTCATGAAGAATTACGACGAATAGACACTTCCTTTCAAAATTTGAAAAACCACTTGGCGACATGTATGTTGACATACCATCTACCTATATGTCGACATATGAATGCATATTTTGAAAACTTGTTTCTTTCAAAATGTTTTGAAAATCCCATTATTTGTCAAGTTATTTGATACTTTGTAAATAGTTTGAACATAGTTTATAAACATTTTGAACTACGAAAAATTTTTATAAAGTCTTTTGAAATATATTTTGAAAATTTATTTTATTAAAAATATAGATGATAAAAAATAAGAGATAGAGAACAAATATTACTATCAAGGACTTTAACAATATAGGCTACAACTCTATGAACCAAATTATTATATTAAGATCTACATATCTTGGTCTTTGTACTCATGAGTCTTTATGTCTATGTCTTGAGTCTTTATATTATACAGTCTTCGATTCAACACCTATGTAATATTCTACACTATACTATATAACTTGGCAAAACATTAATATTTATATTTTATATGGTTGTTATCAAGGTAAATCGATAATCGAGGTATTAACAATCTTTCATTTTTTGATGATGACAACTATTAAATATTCTTGTATATAAACTATAATATAACTCCCCCTGAATATATGCCCATGTATATTTTATACTTTCCCCCTTTGCCATTAGCAAAAATGGGTGAAAAATAAAAACTCCATGTAAATAAAGTATTTATAAACTATAGAGCAAAGAGAAATAATTAAGCACTAAAATAACTGATACATTATATAATGATGATAATTAAAACTAGATATATGATAAATTATAGTATAATGATAAATAAGATAACAGAAACTATGTTTATTAATTTAAATTCATTTATTCAAATCATATTGTAAATCCAAAAATATAATCAAACCAAAAACAAATAGATCCAAATATCAAGATCAAACAAATCCAAATCTAAGAGTATTAATTTACACAAAATAAGTTATATATTTACATATTTATAATATGAAACAAACCAAATAACTATACATTCTTTGGAACTTCAACCCATCCATCTAATCCAAAGATTAGATTTACTTTGATGGCATCCCAATCTTCATTGAAACACCCCACACCCCTTAATATGCCTAAAAGGACACATTAAAAGGCGTGGTGCGTTGTACGTATAAATGAAACTAACAGAGACTAAGATTCACAAGACAAAAATAGATAAAAATAGCAGAAATTAAAATAATAACTTATTCAAACCAAAAATTTCATAAGTGCGTTATAAATCAAATAAGTCAAATACCAAATACAACATACCTGTCTCAAAAACCAATATGTCTCATGAAATAAAATCTCATAGTCTCAACATCTTTATCTAGTTCTTACTCTTGTTCTTATTATCTGTGCTTATTAATTTATCCTAAGTCTTAAAATAAGCCTTATTCTATTCTATTTCTTATCATAACCTACGTTATAATCATGCTTATCACTTAACCCAAGGTCTATGTGTGAGAATAAGCTTCTCTTCTTCTTATACTCTTTTTAGTTATAATTCTAAGTTATAACTAGGCCAATTATCAATAATTATTCAAATTCTAACTTTAATATCATAATTAGCCTTAATTTTAGTCTTAATTCCATATTTATTACAGTCTTTACAATTTACATCTTATCTTTTGTTATTGTAACATCCCAGATATTTTCAACCATTCACATCCGCACATGTCGGACTTGAATCGTTCAAAATATCAGATTGTTAATTTATATTTGGAAAAACTCAGCATATAAAGTAAATAAAATAATCATAGAATCACAGACACAGAGTATTACAATAATAAGCAGTGCAAACAAATGAATAGTAGTTCATGATGCTACTCTATATATATAACATAGTTAAACAAGATACAAGAGAAGTCTCGAATACATAGAAGTCTCAATACAATAGTCAAATACAAGATAAGAATATATCACACGAGTCAACTGAATAGCTGCAAGCTGAATAGATAGACGGATCTCCAAATGAAGCTCCAACTCCAATGGTGAGTCTCAAATGCTGTGACACTCAGTCTGACTCGAGCATAAAGAAAACACAAAACACTCGAGTCAGGATTAACATTCTTAAATCAATAAATCCAAAGCAAGTGAAATATCAACTGAAATACAAGTAACTGAAAGGAATTTTAGGATAACCATCCTCTGAGGATCCGTGGAACTATATACGATGTAGTGCAATACGCTATCATAATAATGTCTAAAGCAAAGTAAACTATTAAAATAATGTTAAGGCATTGCCAATATCCCCCTTAACACATTTTACAGTGCCAATAGTCTATACAGTACCGTACTACCTCCTGATCGGGAGGCTACCAGAGGATACTCCATAGGTACGACACAAAACAAACTCATGGTGGTCACGATATGTAGGTGACATGGCACAACTAGGCAATGCTAGGTTAGATATACCAATTACACTTTCTGTAACGATCCGCCTTTCAATCCACAGAAAGACGTATCATCAATAAGAAAAGAAAGAGATAGAAATAGAAAGATAGAAAGAAAGAATAACAACATTAGAATCTCACAGCGGAAATGGAACAACATATAATACATCACATAACTATTACATAGTTTTACATATATCAGAGTTACATAACATCATTTGAACATGACAGTCATATATACATCTGCCATTACATACATTCCCAAAATACAACATATATTAACTAACACAGCGGAACTAGATAGATAGATACGTCTGGACTCCTGCTTCAAGCTCCTCCAGAACTCAAAAATCCAAAACCTATCACTTGGCTACTCATAAAAATTTGAGTACCCAAAAGTTTATGAAAAAACAGAAATAAACTCCGGGTCAGACATGGGTCTGGTGTGAGTAAACGGGTTAAAGTTGTTTAAATTTGAAAACCATTTGAAATTAAAGGTATCACGTAAGACTCCCCACACATAAACACGGGTAAGTTTTTAACTTACGCTAACCGAATTATTTGATAGGAAATCGATTGATATTATAATAGTGTCTAGGGTTTTCAAGTAAAATAAAGAATTAGTTGAAATGCTTACATCTTACATTCCAACATAGTTGGGCACAATGAAAACGTACGGCGTTTATTGGAGATTGTATTCCATACAATGGCAGGGATACTGGGGTACCGTCCGTCACAGTACGGGGCCTAGATCACCATACCGAGGATCACTCCCGGCCCCCTACAACACAAGGTCGGAACCATTCCTTACTGAACAGTTCCGAACAAGATAACCTCGCGGTTGTAGCTAGCAACCGCCCACACAGCCGAATAAAAAGGGACATCTAGACAGGGGTATATCTCGTCTTGCTTGGGTGCTACCCACCTAACCTTGTTGCACCTCCCTTGTTTTATCCATTCCCGGTTGATGAGGCTTGAGGCTGCTATTACCTTTATAGAATATCTCTTAGAATGCTCATCGTCCACCTGACGATGTTCTGAAAGCATTCAATCCATATAAGTTCGTTCCGGGTTTGAACGGAACCGAAGGCATTATCTCGTTACACTCATTTCGGAATCACCCTCAAAGTTAATGACAATAACCCTTTCACTCTGAAATACCATCTCGATATTCACTTGAGATGCCACGACCTAACGTTTAATTTGGATCGATGTGGTTTCCGGATAATCACACCCGATCCCAGTCTCATCGAAATCCAAACGCCATTTTAAAGGCCAAGTTGTTTAATAGTTTAAACAATTTAATTCAGCACTTTGAATTCACATAGCATTTATCACAGATAGATCATACAAAATCATCATAGATATATCAAGGCATATCACAGAGTATCACAGAATATCACCAAATAGATATCACAAATCCAGATATTCTACTTATACAATCATCCATAAGCAAGCATCTTTAATCCTGGTTGATAAATCATTAATTAATTAATTTATTATTTCATTCCATACCATTTAATTTATTAATCACTTCTTAATCAATTTGTTAAACCTTAATGACTTAATTCATTACTTCTTAATTATTAATTAATAACCTTAATTATTAATTAATAAAACTTAATTACACATTTATTAATCACTAATTACTTAATTAATCAATTATTAATTCTTAATTAAATTACTTAATTAGTTAACTACTAATCACATATTAATTAACTTCAAGTAGTTAATTAAAATTCTTAATTACAAATTAATTAACCACGTAATATTAATTTACCAATCTTTAATTACAATTATAAATTAATCATTCTTAATTACCTCCCAAAACAATTAATTAAATAATCATTCATCTTAATTAACATTTTAAAAATCTTCCCTAAACTTTGAAATCAATTTATTACTAACTTAGAAAGCTTTAAATGTTAATTAAATTTAAAACTTATCTTATATTAACTATTTGGTTAAAGTATTAATTGGATTTTAAAAAAATTCTAAAGTTTTAACTTAAATAATTAAAACTTATAATAAATTCTTAACTTAAATTTGTCAAACACTAACTAAATCATCAATACTTAAAATTTGATTAAGATGATATAACTTAAATTTCATTATGCTGAGCACTTGTAAACCCAGCCCGATAATATCCCCAGTTTACTCGAGTAAACACTCGAGTTTCCCACTATCTTCCCTGAGTCCTCTTCCTTCCCCATCACGTACTTTTCTTCTCCCTTTTTTCCAGTTAAGTTTTAAGTTAAAGTTTAAGTTAAACTTCAATAAATTGGGATGCACGCTCACGAAAGCAAACCTTCCATTTCCTCGAGCATCCACTCGAGTCGTTCACCACTCAAAAGCTTCTGACACCATATCGAGATCGTGCACGTGTATGGCGAGTCGATGCTAAAAACTCGAGATCCAAATTTGGCCTTTCGTTTGAAAATTGTAACTCGAACTCAGCAAACAAAAATACTTCGCCTCACTCGCGCCGACCACCGGAGGCGATACAACTCCGGCCTCACCACGTCAATCCCCTATACTACCATCCCCTTTAGTTTCGAGAAGCTCGATCAACCAAAGAAGACGAACTCATCTCATTTTCTAACCACAACAAACTTGAGCCTTAAACCATAATCTGGGCTCGTCCCATCAATTCTTGCAATAGAAAATTTATTTAACAATTTTCCTAACTTCATCGATGGCCAAGCAAGCTTCAAGCAAGATCTCAACATTCAATACTTCCTTGATCGATGGAAATTGGTGAAAAAGAATTTTCGGTTCAACTAAGAACTGCTCTTAACATACTTAACTAAAAATTACCATTTTGTTTTAAAAATCTTATTTTGTTGTGTGGATTCAAGTTATGAAATTGAATTAGCATTTCATGACATTCGAATTTAACATAATATTATATGTTTCCCTGTAAACAAGATTCCCAGTGGTGATACTTCCCCAACAGGTTTAAAACAAATTTTAAAAGCTTGTTTTATGTTTAAACAACCTATTTTGTTTTAAACTCAAAGCCTAATAATGGCTATATGAAAATATTTTAAATTTTGAATAACTACTCAACTCATAACGAAAAAAACAGAGAAGAATCAGAACAACTCATATAGATATACAAAGTTATATTCAACAATACATATGCAAGCACAATATTGTTCATGAATCACATACACAAATTAAATTATACTTAAGTCTTTAAAAATTGTGTTTACTCACTTGAGAAAAATGCTTTGAACAGAGAACAATACTGTGTTGAAAAAGTGTAGTTTTGATCTTCCTTTAAATCCTTTTGCTTACTTTGTTTAGTTGAAATAGTATTTAAGTTTGTATTTGAGTTTGTACAGGGTGATATTTTTTTTTTTGGCTTGCTAAGTTATGAACGAATAGGAACTAAAATAGATGTATATATAAAGAAAACAGGTTTTACAGTGTAGGTGTCTTCTGGTACAAGCTCATTTCTTTGGTCAGATTTTTTTTCCTTTCTTCTTTGACTAAACTAGATTTCTTTTGTGGAAAATGAGATGATCATATACATTTCGAAATGACCTGGTTTTGTGCTTGAATAGATAACATTTAATGCAATTGTTTCCTTCTTTGTGTACATACTTATTCTATTGGATTTTGTACATAGATATTTTTGTTTTATTGTCTTCTTTCTTTGCAAAATTCACATACACACATTTTGTCTGGTTTCGCTTTACCTTTGTGCTTAATATAGAAATTATTATAGTTATTGTTGTGTGTTTATCTTATGTTGCTTACACACAATAACCATTTAAATATTTATTTCTAACATAAATCCCTATTTTTTTCTATTTTAAGCTTAAACTATCAACTCTTAATTTATATTCATATACTATTTTATACCTATATTTAATATTGATAAGATTTTATTTTATTTTATTTTAAACATTATCATCTATATTACATTCATATGCATATATCTTGATTAAATGTTAATAAGGTAGAGCATTTTAATTTAATTAAATAAGATAGATTTTATTTTAAATATTTTTGAAAGACTTTATTTTAAATTTTCAAATCATAGTTTCCTTTCAAAATACATATAAATATATATATATATATAAATGGTAAATGTCCAAAAATCTTATTTATGTTTAAAATGATAAGTTTGTATTTATTTACTTAGATTAAATACTTACTAAAATATTATTGCCAAAATCTCGGGTCGTCACACTTTCGGGCTGGTGATAACGCTAGCCTCCACTATCGCCCACCTCGAGCCACACTCCCAAATCAAAGGTGCGCACCAAATCAATCATAAAGTAATAGAATGACAATCGAAGAAGTGTGTTCGATCGGAGGAGCTACCTCACTTGGTCCGTCGATTACTCCTGTTCTAGCCACCTTAAGCTAACTCACGGGAGTCAGTCCACGTATATACCTCATATAGGATCGTCGCCACCATCCTACTTTATTCTAGAATCTCCACGGCGTACGCAGTTGTTAAAGTGGTTTTCGGCATTGGTAGAGAGTATGACAATAATCGATCCCGGTCTCTTTAACAACTAATCGTTATTACAACACCGTGGTCATTTCAAAATATCATACTTCAAAACCAAAATTTCATTTCCATTTCAAAACCATATTAATACTATATCATTTTTCACTTCAAATGTATACCCATTTCCAAAATCGTAGCACTATCAAAGTTATAACACTTCCGAAATTATAAACATTAGGCATTATAACACTTTGGAAATCATAACACTTGATAACATAATACTTCGAAATTCATAACTTTCTTTAAACAGTTTAGATATTGATAATAGTATATATAATAAAATAGTTTATAAAATAAAATAGTTTATAAAATAAAATAGTTTATGTAAAATAGTTATAAGTTAAAATAGTTTATAATAAAATAGTTAGTGTATTAAAATAGTTTATATTAAAAATGATTTATATTAAAATAGTTTATATTAAAATAATTTATAAAGTAAAAATATATAAATATTTATAAACATAATTTGCAAATACTTTATATAATAAAATATCTTCCTAAAATTTCACAATCGATTCAAATCAACTCGAATTTCAAAATTCAAAATTAATTAAATCTCAATCCATAAATTTGAACTCAATTCAGTTTCTCAATAAACCATTTCAAATTATATCGATTTCAAATACAGGTTTGAACCACAAAATAAACCATTTCAATTTTAATATACTTCAAAGCTTTGTGTATTCAATATTTCAAAACTAAATTTGATAATTTGATATATATCTTAATTTAACTTCATTATTATTTAGTTTTGAAATATTCACTTAATAAATCCAGTATCATTTAAATAAAACCTCAAATTACAAATAAATTAAGTTAAATATTTCCTTCAATTTATTTAAACTTGAAATATTCATTTAATCACCTTAAATTAAAATAAAGTTATAACATTGTATCCTTTAAAGTCTCAAATTTAATAAGTTTCAAATCGATTTAGTTAAATAAAATTCTTAATTAAATACAATTTCAAATAAATTCAAATTTATCTTCTCAACCTTAACTTATAAAAATCAATATAAAATCTATTTTTAAATATAAATTTAAATAAATACTTAATAATATTATATATTAATTAAATCAAACTTTATTAAATTACATATTATTATTAAACTTATTTTATATTAAAATTATACATATTTTAAAATGGTAAAATTATAAGTAAATTCTTAAAATTTATAATTTTAAAACTAACTTATACTTTGAAAAAAAATTAAAACATATAATTCTAAAAAATCAAGAATTTAACTATATATAAAATAACACTATATATAATATTAAAAATCAATATTTACATAAAACCATATATCTATATCTTTTTAAACCTTGGAAATCATTTCAATACATACATATATATATATATATAGACCAATGGTGTTTGTATACGATTTTCTATCCTATGGTCAAGTGATACAGATATTTATCATTTCAATCCATAATTTAATGTATACGGGTATATATCATTTCAACCCGCAATCCCAAATTCACTTCAACGAAAATCGTTTGGGTTTATCATTTCAACCCATAACGATTTTCTCCTATTCTACAAGATTGTTCGGGTATGTATCATTTCAACCCATAGGGAATTCTATACTAACAAAGAACTTCTAGAGTGATAACAGATATGAATATAACAGGCATATATCATCAATATAAATAACAAATAATAGTGTCAAATGTCATACGTGAACATACACAGATAATAGCATATATATATGTCAACTTAAATAACCAATAACAGCATATTTCAAGTGTCGTTTCAATTGAAATCAAATTTAATAAATATAAGAACGTTAATTGTGAGTGCTTGCTCACCTTTCGAGTCTAGAGATGAACGAGAATGAGATGAGTTATGAATCCAATCATGAATTCCAAAGTAAAGCAAGATTGGCACGAATTCGAAGAACAGAGGTGATAATAAGAATCGATGAGAACAGATCAAATCAATTTGATACAAATGGAAAATATATATATATACACGCTATTTTAAAACAATACTCATATACTTATGAATATAAACAGATGTATAAACATAGATATAAACGTGCATATATACTATGTTTAAAAATCAATAATTATAAAAGAAATCTATATAACTTAATATATGTGAACCCGGCTAATCATATATAAGCTATATATATTATTAAAAATCATTGTTTAAATTAAAACACATGCAAAATTAAAAGTCCACATAAGTTTACCAAATCATACTGTATTTCTAAACTCAACCAGATCCTATATATATAGACTATGCAACCTAGATATACTAACAGACTGCACATAACTTATATACCTATTATATTTAACAATATTTATTATAAAATAATACAAACTTACTATATTATTATATCTACACTTTAAACAAACCAAAAAAAATCTGTATAAACATATATTATACACCCAACAGATTTCACATATAAACATATATATAAACAACTTTATAATATAATATATAATACTTCTTTGACAAACGATGTACTATATTGAATAAAAAGAACAACTTTGATTCTATATATATACCTACAGTATAATAGGTAAGATTAATAATATATACATACTAACACATTGTTGTACTTTAGCAAACAAGGCATATATCAACTAATATATATATAACAACTTGTACAATATAACCGTTAAAACAAACAAACTAGTATATAAACAATCTCATAATATAATACATAATACTGCTCCTATTATAACAGATAACATATACATTAAACTTTAAATACACATTAAATCCTCTATCGATCTTATATAACTAATATATATACTTGTAGAAATCTATAGGAAACAGACAGCAAAATATATAATCTAACTTATGTAACTTATATATATAGTACTGCGACATATAGCAAGTAGACTTTTGTAAAAATAATAATATAGCTTATATATATAGCATAAAGTAAACAATTCGTACAAACTGCATATATATATAAACTTATAATTATAATATATATACCTTAATACTAGAGAGGCCGCACGCACTCAAGGAAGGAGGGGTGGAGCATGGTTGCATGGAGTGGAGAAGACCGAGGATGGGAAGGCTTGAGCTTGGTGCGGTGCAAGGTGTGGCCGAAGCGAGCAGATCGGAGAGTCTGTGGCGCTGGTCGAGGTAGAAGGCAATTGAAAGGCGGGTGAGAAGTGAATAAGGACGGAGCAGGCTTCACGGATTGAACGTGGATTGAACAACGGCCATGGATTTCGAAGGGATGGTGGAGATTGAGAGGAACGGAGGCAATAGCTTTCGGCCATGAAGCTTCAGGTAAAAGAGTGGTGATGTGGTGTTTGATGATGCAGGTTTTGTTGTGGAGTAGGCGGCCAAGAGAGAGAGGGGCGAAGTGAAAAGATGAGCAGGCTAATCTCCAACCAAAATAAAATGCAACTTTCAAATATACAATTATAATTTCCCATAGCAGAACGAAGATGAACATGCTTAAGAAAGAATGGACCGTTTTGAAGCAGGGGAGGCCGAACCGATTAGATTTCAACAAGTAATTATAAAGTCAGTTATAATATAAATATATTTAGACAAAAGAATAGAAAGAGAGTGAATCGTCAGAGAAACGAACCATTATAAAGTAAATTGAAATGGTATGAATGGTAATAGTCACCATTGAATTCTGCAAAAATAAATGGCTAGTGACTGAACAGTTCACGATAGATACACAATGGTCACAAGTAAACAAAAAGGCACGGAACCAATACCGATACGGTTACCATCTTCATGGATTCCACTGCGTATCGGACTTTAAATCGCAGAATTTGATATACCGTAGAGATCAACATGCCAAGACGATCGAAACAGTATATAGGTATTATTGGTATGATCATCCGATAAAAGTCGATAGTAAGTACCAAAAATGCTGCTAATTTGCCGAAAATAAGACAAACGAAGTAGTGGCAATTCAAATTTGGCGAAACGAAAGAAAACGTCTCACTCGGAAGATGATTTTCAAATTTATAAAATAAAAAATTCAGGTTTGAAAACTATTTTATTATCATCAAATATTAACTGATTTAATTTTAAATAAAATTACACAAGAAAATAAGCTTTCATATTATTAGATGAAAAATTAACATTTGCTATGTTTAAGTAGACGCATTCCAAATATCAAATTTTAAATTCAAACTTTAATTATTAAAAAATTCACAAAATCTCCAATAAATTACGTTATAAAAATCATTAAAATTTATGGGTCGTTACAGTTATTTCAGTATTCTTATGATATTAATCCATATTCGCGTTTAATCTATTCCAATCCATACGCAAAGAAGAGGGAGAAATAAAAGAAAACTAAAAATAGAAGCAAATCTAGGAAGAAGATGTAAATAACGCATAGATAGCAATAAATAAATTAATACTGTAAATAAACTGTAAATAAATGGAAAAACTATAATTGACAGAAATAAACAAAAATTAAATGAAAAGAATAGCTAAAAGAAATAGAGTGAAAGTAATTCTAAAAACTGTGAATAAATTACTAAAAAGGTTACTCCAAAAATCGTAGTAAAACTATAACTATTGGAAACCCTGTTATTTTAGATTACTTAAAGAAATTTAAAATAATTACGATCACTCACCTCTGGTCCTTAGCTCTTTCCTTTAGGCCTTCACAGATCCACTTGGGATTGTTAAATATTTTTATTTAAAATGATTTCCTCCTTGGAAAATTATTCCGCTTAGGATCCTTCCTAAATAGGTGAACCCAATTGGAGAAAATCTTAGAATGAGGAAAAGTGTTAGGTCTAGGGTTCTATTTATAGCAGTAGAAGTGAATCTCAAACTGTTGGATTTGGGGATTGAATACGATGCAACCACGTCATAGGCTGAACAGGGGTCATCGGATGCATGAATAGAAGGATAAGATCAGTTGAAACGATGCAAAATACATGTTCAACCATTGCCGAATCATTCTAACAAACGAATGTTCGTTCACTTGCCAAAAGACAAGGGGGTCAACCTGTATTATATATATATATATATATATATATATATATATATATATATATATATATATATATATTCTTTGAGTATTTCATTCTTTTCTCATATTAACTCAGATTCTGACGTTCTATATATGGAAATAAACCAGAAAATTACCATGGACACGATGGTGCAACTCCCGTGGTTCAATTATGATAATTTCACAAAGTTATTTTATTATTTATCTAATTAAAAAATAAATTATTATGGGTTAAATTTTGGGTTGTCACATTCAATATCCTCTGATGGCATTCCAATCTTCATTACCCTTGTTGATAGAGCATTCTGGGTTGTGAGTTTTATCATCTTTGATTAACGAAGAAATCAACCATTGAAGGCATTGAAATGCTTTTCTTGCTCTTTGATTATCTACATTTGACTTAATTCCAAATCCTTTGATTTCTTAAGATAAATGTAAGAATAACCTTTTAAGATTGAAGTGTATGTTAAAGGTTTTCATATAAGGTTTAGTGTGGAGAGGATATTTTTGTTAAAAAATGTTTGAGGATAAAAAGAGAATAGAGAATAAATTGACAAGTGAATTTTTCGGAAGAAATAGGCCTATACAGGTGTGAAAAGTCATTTAGAAAGTTTGAATGGATGGTAATTATTTTATTTCTAAATTTCGATTTTTTTCCAAACGCCTAACGTATGTTGATGCATACAATGTATGTACGTCGACATACACACCTGAAAATGCAAATCTTATGTTCTTGTTATAGATTTGGTTTTATTTAATGCCATTGTATTTTTATAGTTTCTAGAGACTAATAGTTTTATTTAGAATATCAAGAAATAAATTTCATTACTAGGAATAGAAAGATACATGGATTTCAAAAGAAAAATGAAAGAAATACATGAAAACAACATGAATTTAAACTAGAAACACGCATAACTAATGAACATAAAGCTATATAGACAAATTTTAAAAGGATGACGATGACGATGAAGAGCCACCAAGCTTTCTAATGATCTTTCCGAAGTATTTGTCCACTTTGTTGGAAAGAGAAGTGAACATTTTACTAAATGAACGTTTAAGCTTCTTTTTATTTTTGAGAAGCTTCTTATGGTTCTTAAGAATCTCTTTGCTGGAAGAGTGGGATGGTTTGTTGAAGCTTTCTAAAGAAGAGTCAATTTCCTACTCCTCCTCTTCTTAGTTTCCTTCTTCTTCTACATTCATTTCGTCGCCTTCTTCATCTTCTTCTTATTGTATTTCTCGCTCCTCTTCCCATGCCAATCTTTCTTCTTTTTCAATAATAATTTCATATAATTCAAAATAGGGTAAAATGTACATAAGAGAAATGTTGGCCTTATTGACAAATTTTCAAGGAAGAGTGGATTCTCTTCGTAAATTAACACCAAAATATATGAAAATTTTAGTAAGATACACGCCATGGTAAAGTGTATTCTCGTGTCTACAAATTTTCTTTTGAACAAATTCATCTAAGATGACTTTTGCCCAATTGATGTCATGGTTTCCATAAATGGTGAAAAGAGCTTGAAAACTTTTTGAGTAGGGTTATTGTAATTACCCGTCCTTAGACTACTGTAACAACTCGAAATTTTCGATCCCGAAAATTCCAGATAGTTATGAAAAAGAAGAAAGAGATAGAAGAAGAAGAAGAAGAAGAAGAAGAAGAAGAAGAAGAGAAACATCAACATCTCACATTCGCAGCGGATAAAATATAATAATAAATAATATCAGTTTACAAAGAATAATATTCTGTCGGTTACATTTTAATACATCAGAGTTACACATATATTCAAACACTAGATACATACAAATCAACATGCCTCAAATTTACAATAATATAATTACAGCGGAAATATTCTATGCGTTCTTGCCATCCAGCTCGCCTCCTGAGCTCCCGAACGTACCTACCTGAAAATCTGTAATACTCGGTCTGACCCGAGCATTACACCAAAGTAACACCCGGGTCAGGCTGGAAACCAGTGTGAGTAAACTCATCCGACATGGACTACAAGCATACAACTTATATAAACCCGGGGTAAACCATATCAATTCAAAAATCCATAATACTTTTACTTTTTTATAGTCATCACTTAGTTCACCTCCAATTTACTAATTACCAAAATTTAGATTAAATAGTCCAATTTACTTAAATCATTTCATTCCAACCTATTAATTTCACATATCAATTTATAAGAATACGAAGTGGTTTTGGCTATTTCCTAATACTCGAACCCGGCCTTTTCAAGTCTCATATCATCCTAACCCAAGTTATCCAAATGAAATACACAACATTTCATATCAGAGATATCAACCCATTCAAAGAATCTAATACCATCCAATCATTCACAACGAATTTGATCACTTCCAAATTAATTCAATTGATTCTAATTGAATTTCTAACATAAATCACTTAGATTTCTTTACTTGTCAATTAATTAATTTCAAATCAAATAATTCAATCATCCCTTCAATATTCATCTTAATTAATCAACCTGGATTAATTATCCTTCAATTTCATTCAAGTAATTAACTTTAATTAATTTCACAATGTTAATTTTTTTATCCAAATAAATGAGAAATCTTAGTTATTTCATGAATTAATTAACTATTTACATTATATTTCATTATATTAATTAATTCCTCATAAGTCACTTATTATTGATTAATTGATCTTAAATAATCAATCCTTTTACATCAGTAATATATAAAATTAATAATTTTCAATTATATTTCAACTTATCCTAATCTAATTTAATTACATTAAATAATTAATCACCAATTAAATCGTAAATACTAATCACTCTTGATTTATCGCAACCGGTAATTTACTATCTTTTATTTACTTCATTAAATAAATTAATTACTCATTTTATAATAAAAGCTTAAAAGAGTTTAAAACAAAATATTTTTTTAAATTCAAATCAATTTACAAAGCATTTTAACATTCAAGTTGTTAAAACACGTAATTTTTAAAAACTTTATTTATTAGGTTTACTTTGATTTAGGACTTGTTTTAAATCCCTATTTCACAATTTAACTCTAGTTTTAAAATATCACTTTTAACTCTTTCCAATTCATTCTTTTTATTATTATTATTTTTTCTACAGTTATCCTATAATTATTTCACTTCCAAATTTTCCCCTTATATTTTTTTCAAAAATTCAATTTTATATATTTCGATAACTCAAGGCACCGAAATATTCAAGTAAACCACGACATCCAATATTCTGATTACCAATAACATCCATCACAGAATATCAATCACTCCATAAATTCCATATACTACTATATGTAATATAGCACATCAAAACAATTCAATCATTCAACCAATATTTAATATTAACCATTTAAATTCTAAATTTACCCAAATAGGTGAGATTAACTCACCTTTGTTTTTCGATGCTTGCAATCCAGTCCAATAATAATTCCAACGTGTAGGTCTCACGGCTACGAACCAACCCGATCATCGCCATCCATTTGAACCTCATATGAGACGTTATAAAATTTTATAAGTATCGATTTAAGATTAATTGAATTTTTTAAAATAAATCGAGAATGCAGACAGCAAGTTACCCTCTCACACGATCGGCACGCGAAACACAGTTGACCAACATTCCACTTCTAGCTTCGGTCAAGCCCTACCATCATCCTTCGACTGCAGCTTCAAGAAGGCAAGCCCCAAAGCCAACACCTCTACACAAACTTGACGCGGTAGCACCCGCTACCCCAATTCGAACGCACCCAAAACCCTAACTTGCCTTAACTGTGCGCGCGACCTGCTCAACTTCGCACCTCACGCTCGCGACCCTCCACAACAGATCGCGAAACACCCCCATCGCCTCTTCCGTCGCCGTACTCCACCGATGCCACAAAGTCGGCGGTCGAGGTCCTTAGATCGCGAAACCCAAAGAAAAAGTCGATTCACCACCACATGAATACGTCGCCATCCACATGCTCTTCGATTTGGTCAGAGGATTTGAGAATGGAAATCGCGATTTTAGAACGAGACGAATTGATGTGAAAAGAAAGCGGCTCGGCTTTCATTTCTTTTCTGAAGAGATTTTTTTTCGTATGCGTTCGATCTACTTTCGAGGATAAGAAGGGGGAAGAGAATAAAATATAGGATGGTGGAGGGTTTCTTGAGCACGACGTTGCAAATGAAAATATCTTGCTAATTACTTTAAATTTAATCATATTATAAAACTTCAAAACGTCTCGTTAATCGCTAATTAAAATTTTAAACTCCTCTTAAGGAATGCCGCTAGGCGATTATAAGGTTTTACCCGCGTCCCGAACCAAATGGAACGCGTTTCGGAGGCTAACTCGATCATATGCGCGAGTTACAGAAATAAACGATCAATTTTAAATTAAATCGATTAAAATAGTTCTAAGCGTTTTGAGCTGCCAGGGTCAAACGACAACTCTGATTGCTACGAAAATTGAAAGATAATAACTAACTATTACGGATCCAATGGAACTAGTTTTGACGAATTCCAAGACCGTGCCTCGGAAGGCTATTTTTTAAATATCAATTTAAACGATATATTATTAAAATTGAACAAACCACCTTTAAATTAAATTTCAACCATTCTATTATCTTCAGTATCATCATTATAAATTTTATAAGCCTTCAAATTATTTTAAACAGGCTTAGAGATTTTAGATTCAACAATTTACCCAATTTCAATTATTAAATTCAATATATAAACTGTATAATTCAATGATTTAATTAACAAGTAAATATTGATATCTTGAATTCAAGTTAAAATTAACTTTTAAATATTTAAAATCAATTAACAGTTTCAATTTAAGTTGTTAGAAATTCCGGGTCGTCACATTCCTCCCCCCTTAAAAGAATTTCGTCCCCAAAATTACTTGTGAGGAAGAATGGTCCAATATCCGTTTACCTTTTTTCCAAAACCAACAATTCAAGCTCCTATCATCTTTTATAAAAGACCTATTATCACCTCAACCAATTTCCCAAAACCTTCTATAGCTTTCAATCAATACCCTTTTGCTCAATCATTTAAATTTCAATTTAAAAGCAAATTTTGAAATATCAAAAATTTTCTCGAAATTTTTCTAACTCCCTAAATTCCCGAATTTTTTTGCCAGCGTCTCCTTTGCGCGGCTGGCTCGGTACAACTACAAAAGGCCTCTATGGGCTCCCAAATTCCAAAAAAAAAAACAGAGAGCCAAGTGGCTAGATAAAAAACCCAATCCAATTTCATACAGAAATTTAAATACATACCTTTTTGTCGGGCAATTCACATTATTTCCTGAAATCAAATCCAATTTCCTTTTTCCTTATAATACATGCATATCTTACTTAGCAATAATATCCGATCGTAACCTTTCCAAATCATTGTACATTTCCTTACCTAAGTTTCATACCCACCTCTATTCAATTTAGTTTTTCCCGTTTTCAAATGAATTCAATTTATTTTCAATTTTGAATATTGAATTTTATCTTTCATTTATAACTGATTCATATTAGTTTAATCTACGTTAATTTCCAATTTGAAATCGTTTGTTGCTAACCAAAAAAAATTTCAAAAAATTTTCTAGCTTCTAAAATTTTCGAAATTTTTTGGCAGAGTCTCCTTTGTACGGAGGAGCTTTTGCAATTCCACAAGAGATATAAATATATATACATCGACCCACCCGGTCGGAAAAACAAAAACAGTTCATATTTCCTATTTTTATTGCGTAGGCGTACCTTTATTTAGCATTTTAAGCAAGCGGCTTATTTATTTTAGCATATATCGCATCCAAATCCAGCCAAATGACCTTCAGGTGTCTGTACTTACTCAATTTAAATATGTAAGTGTCATTCTATTTGCATTTCACTTACTTTTAAAGGCTAAACGCAAGCATTTCAAAAGCAACAAACAGCAAACGCATACCATAAGCGCTTTATATGATTTAAAGCTAATTCCAATTGCAACCAACCAATTCATAAGCCATATCATTTAATTTTAATGGTTTGCAACTCAATTTCTTACATTCAATTGATTTTTAATCCAAACGAGCTCATATTCACCTCAAATGATTCAAAATCAATTTTATTTAATCTCTATCTACTCATAGAATTTTAATTACTTTTGTTTACGCTAAACGTCAATTATTTTTATGCAATTTCGATGAAATTCGCTTAATAGAGTATCTTTTTAGTTTATAACTACTTTAAATTAATTTCAACTCATTTTGTAATTAATTCCATTTCATTTCAGATTTATTCACCAACCACATATATGCATTTCATTTCATCTCTGCATTGGATTCATTTTAAAACTATTTCATTGAGCTTGACAACATTTAATGCTTATATTAATATCCATTTTCCAAATAAATTTAACCCAAATCCTTATTTAGTGGTCTACTATCCTCACTCAATCCAAGCTTTCATTGACTTAAGAAATTTTAGTTCAAATCAATACGCCTCTGAACTTAAGTTCATTCTGATAACCCAATTCCAATTAAAACTTTGATTAAATTCTTATTCAAGAAGACTTCATCCATTTTTTTTCATTCGATTAACCCATTTATCCATCCCATATTTAAATTTTTAATTCACTTACTTAATTCATTTTTGAATTTATTTTATAATACAAGGCCATTCTCAATTTATTTCTATTCACTTGGGTTTTGTTTGCAATTCAAACCATGTCTATTATAATTCGATTTCATTCGTTCGACAATACTTTCCTTATATCTAATTTACTTGCAAATGCCATTAAATATTATTCATATCACACTTGAATTTTGTTTGTAATTCAAACCATCACTATTTCGATCCAACTCTATTTCATTTTAATTTTCACAGCATCTCCACTTATTTAATTCATTATCAAATTCAAGTCGAATTCCATTTACAAATTCAAATTCATTTCCAAACTCCATTATTAATTTACAATCCATTTGTTTAACCGAGTTAAATTTCATCAATATATTTTATCAAATACTTTATTTAAATTAATTAGCTTACTCCCAACTTTTTTCAAACGATTTTTATTACAAAAATCACTTCATTAAATTTTCCTGAGTTCACATTTTGTTTTTCATATTTCCAGTTTGGATTTCTCACATTTTCCAAGATTCCAACACCTTTATTTAAAAAATTTAGAAATGCTTTTAAATTCACATCATACTACTAAAATAGTTCTTTATAAAAATACTTCTTATAACTCGATGTCTCAACCAGTCCATCCTTGTTCCTATAGAAATTCAGTCATTCGTTGATCAAGCGTAGGACTGAAAACTATAAGTACTTGGTAAACCGTTTTCAACATACTTGGAAAATAATTTTATTGAAAATTCAGAAAGAAGTTTTGAAAATAGAAGAAATTTCTTTGTGAGAATGCTCTGGAGATCATCACTCCCATCCATGGTCGCAGTTACATCCTGGGTTACGTTGCCATCGCAGCAAAAGTCCATGTAACTGTAGGCACTCCGCGCCCCACGATTACGCCATGGAACCCACAACAGATCGCAGTTACATATCAGGGTTACGTTGCCATCACAACAAAAGTCTATGTAACTGTTGGCTCTCAGCGGCACACACGATTTTCGCTGCCAAAATGAAACTTCTCCACTCCTACATAGGTCGCAGTATACCAATGTAAAATCAAACGCAGACTGTTGGCTCTCAGCGGCACACACGACTTTCGCTATGTTACCATAGGTCGCAGTCTACCGATATAAAATCAAACGCAGACTGTTGGCTCTCAGCGGCACACACGACTTTCGCTATGGTACACACTACTCATAATCCCTAGGAACTAGTTTTGTCCGGACTCCTCACAGGATCAACTTTAGAACCCTCCCCCCCTCCCCGGGCCTCAAGGCAGCATCACCTGGTGGCACTTCTGAGAATTTCGTTTTCAAAGGAGCGTCTTTTTCCCCAGAGCCATCTCAAAACACTTTATACTATACACATATAGTATCTTTCAAATCATACACCTAGTATGATCTCATACAAAGCTTCTTTACACAAAATCGATTATCCCAAAATCGATAATTCTCAAACTAGGCTTTCCAAATTCAAATATTGATTTTACCAAAAATCAAAAGCGTTTCCAAATCCAAAGGTTCCCAAAACCTTTTTCCAAGATCCTCATAAGATTCTTTATATATATAGATATATAAAATTTTCAAAACTTTGGATCATTTCAAACTTGTATAAATTCCTTTTATACTTCAAAACACCTTCAAAATCCTTTCTTCTGGCAATATATTCAACAAGGGGAGATTTATCTTATATAACAAGGGTATAAAACTTTGTTTATCCAAAACAAATATTCAAATTTGATTACTCTTTCCAATATTAATTTCATTCAAATCCGTACGATGTACACATATCATCCGTACGCTATATCAATCTGATCGCTTACTCGATCACACAATTTCACTTCCGAACTAGTATCGTCCATCCGACTTCCTAGTGTGGACTCAGATCTGGTTTCTTGATCAGAAACCGTCATTCTTCTTGCATAGCCATAACTAGGATAGAGAATATCCAGAACCAATCAACAATCCATATCCAGGTTCGCCATCGGAAATCGAGTGAAAAATCCTAACTTGGATCGATATTACTATCTCGAAATTCTGTGCTCGAATCTGGATCAAATCACTATGCGAATAGAATAATATACGTACATCCTACGTATTTATTTCCATTGATTATTAGCCAAATCAATTTCCTTTCTATTCACATTTCCTTTAATTTCCATCCATATATTTACAATTGCTTCAATTCCGTTGAATTATCGCTTCAATTCTTATCTCGGTTGGATATTTAAATCAACAACAGTTAGAACTCGGACCAGTTTATTTGTAGAAAATAGCTTGAAAATTTTAAAAATGGATAAGTAGTTGAAAAATAATTATTAGTTTGCAAAATAGCTGTAAAATAGTTAATTAATTGTAAAATAGTTGGAAAAATAGCTAAATAGTTTCAGAAATTTTTGATAATTGCAAAATAGTTGTAAAATAGTAATTAATTTGTAACATAGTTGAAAAATAGTAAATAGTTTAGAAAACAGTTGAAAAATGGTTAAATAGCTCCAAAAATAATTGTAAAACAAGTATAAAATAATTTGGCTGTAAGCAAGAAAGGTTGTATATATTTAAATGGCTTGGAAAAAAATAAGTTTACATCAAAACAATTTATATTGAAAATAGTCAAGAGTCAAACTGTTCACTTCCCCAACAATTCAATTTAAATTTACACTTCTATTCAAATTGACCCAATTCCAATTTAAATAACTCCAATTTCCATTGGACTTGATTTTATTCCCAATTCAAGTTGAATTAATTCTCAATTTCTTTCCCACTTCAAATCAAATTCTATTTGATTTTTACTTATTCAACTTTATTTATAATTTCAGATTATTCCAATCAATTTGAATTATTATCAATTGAACCCATTTCAAATTCAAATCATTTCAATTTAATCCAATTCAATTTCCCATTTAAAATTTTAAACTTATACATCTTCAATCACAAATCCAATTAATTCAAACCAAATTAAATTTTGAACTAATCCAATTTCAATCTTAAATTTAAACCATCTCGAATTATATAAATTCGAGTAAAATTCTCAAAGGTTGGTTTGACTTTTTAAACCAAATTAACTTTGTTCATTTAAACAATATAATTTCTTTACACACCAGGCAACTTTTAAATTTTAAACCACCCTTGGTTTTAATTTCAATACAAATCCCTTACAAATCTTCCAACATTTCTTGTTTTAAAATAAGACTATATTCAAAATAGTCTGAACTCTTTGATACAATTGATTATTTCTAGACTTAGGTTTTAAAACTTTAAAATTTTAAAACCTACTTTAATTTAGAGGTTATACTCATCTTATAAATTTACTTCATTTGGCTTACTTAATAACAAATATATCATTATTTAACACAATCACTATTTATGATAATACCCAAGGTTATCATATATAGATACCAATTCCTTTTTATATCATTCTTACTTCTATAAATTCAAGATTAAATTTCAGTTTGAATCCATTTAAACTTACCTTTATTTAATTTTAATTTGGTTATATTTCTATTTTTACTTAATTTAATTCCAATCCAAGATTTCAATCTGGTTGTATTTTATATTATTTCTTAATTTAATTCCATTAATTTAACAACCAATCACTTTAATATTTATTAGAAGGAAATATTGCTTTATATATCTAAATACGTTTTTATATAAAATCATTTAAAATCTTTATATGATAAAATAACAAGTACACTCTCATATATATATACACACACTCAACTCATTCTAGAGTACTTTGGACTCTATTCAATGAGTAATCCCCACCGGAGCCAAGGTTCTCGCTTAACCTTTCAGCTCTTATACCAACTGTAACGACCCGAAATTTTCGATCCCGAAAATTCCAGATAGTTACGAAAAAAAAGAAAGAGATAGAAGAAGAAGAAGAACATAAACACCAACATCTCACATTCACAGCGGATAAAATATAATAATAAATAATATCAGTTTACAAAGAATAATATTCTGTCGGTTACATTTTAATACATCAGAGTTACACATATATTCAAACACTGGACATATACAAATCAACATGCCTCAGATTTACAATAATATAATTACAGCGGAAATATTCTATACGTTCTTGCCATCAAGCTCGCCTCCTGAGCTCCCGAACGTACCTACCTGAAAATCTGTAATACTCGGTCCGACCCGAGCATTACACCAAAGTAACACCCGGGTCAGGCTGGAAACTAGCGTGAGTAAACTCATCCAACATGTAATACAAGCATACAACTTATATAAACCCGGGGTAAACCATATCAATTCATAAATCCACAATACTTTTATTTTTTTATAGTCATCACTTAGTTCACCTATAAATTACTAATTACCAAAATTTAGATTAAATAGTCCAATTTACTTAAATCATTTCATTCCAACCTATTAATTTCACATATCAATTTATAAGAATACGAAGTGATTTCGGGTATTTCCTAATACCCGAACCCGGTCTCTTCGAGTCTCATGTCATCCTAACCTAAGTTATCCAGATGAAATACACAACATTTCATATCAGAGATATCAACCCATTCAAAGCATCTAATACCATCCAATCATCCACAACAAATTTGATCACTTCCAAATTAATTCAATTGATTCTAGTTGAATTTCTAACATAAATCACCTAGATTTCTTTACTTGTCAATTAATTAATTTCAAATCAAATAACATCCCTTCAATATTCATCTTAATTAATCAACCTGGATTAATTGTCCTTCAATTTCAGTCAAGTAATTAACTTTAATTAATTTCACAATGTTAATTATTTTTAGCCAAATAAATGAGAAATCTTAATTATTTCATGAATTAATTAACTATTTAAATTATATTACATTATATTAATTAATTCCTCATAAGTCACTTGTTACTCATTAATTGATTTTGAATAATCAATCCTTTTACATCATTAATGTATAAAATTGATGATTTTCAATTATATTTCAACTTATCTTAATCTAATTTAATTATTTTGAATAATTAATCATCAATTAAATCATAAATATTAATCACTCTTGATTTATCGCAACCGGTAATTTACTATCTTTTATTTACTTCATTAAATAAATTAATTACTCATTTTATAATAAAAGCTTAAAGGAGTTTAAAACAAAATATATTTTTAAATTCAAATCAATTTACGAGCATTTTAACATTCAAGTTGTTAAAACACTTAATTTTTAAAAACTTTATTTATTAGGTTTTACTTTGATTTTGAACTTCTTTTAAATCCCTATTTTACAATTTAACTCCAGTTTTAAAATATCACTTTTAACTCTTTCCAATTCATTATTATTATTATTATTATTATTTTATAGTTATTCTATAATTATTTCACTTCTAAATTTTCCCCTTATATTTTTTTTAAAATCCAATTTTATATATTTCGATAACTCAAGGCACCGACATATTCAAGTAAACCACGGCATCCAATATTCCGATTACTAATAACATCCATCACAGAATATCAATCACTCCACAAATTCCATATACTACTATATATAATGTAGCACATCAAAATGATTCAATCATTCAACCAATATTTAAATTTAACCATTTAAATTCTAAATTTACCCAAATAAGTGAGATTAACTCACCTTTGTTTTTCGATGCTTGCAATCCAGTCCAATAATAATTCCAACGCGTAGGTCTCACCGCTACGAACCAACCCGACTATCGCCATCATTTGAACCTCATATGAGACGTTATAAAATTTTATAAGTATCCATTTAAAATTAAGTGAATTTATTAAAATAAATCGAGAATGCAGACAGCAAGTTACCCTCTCACACGATCGGCACGCGAAACACAGTCGACCAACATTCCACTTCTAGCTTCGGTCAAGCCCTACCATCATCCTCCGACTGCAGCTTCAAGAAGGCGAGCCCCAAAGCCAACACCTCTACACAAACTTGACGCGGCAGCACCCGCTTCCCCAATTCGAACGCACCCAAAACCCTAACTTGCCTTAACTGCGTGCGCGACCTGCTCAACGTCGCACCTCACGCTCGCGACCCTCCACAACAGATCGCGAAACACCCTCATCGCCTGTTTCGTCGCCGTACTCCACCGATGCCACAAAGTCGCTAGTCGAGCTCCTTAGATCGCGAAACCCAAAGAAAAACTCGATTCACCACCACTTGAATACATCGCTGTCCACATGCTCTTCGATTTGGTCAGAGGATTTGAGAATGGAAATCGCGATTTTAGAACGAGATGAATTGATTTGAAAAGAAAGCGGCTCGGCTTCCATTTCTTTTCTGAAGATTTTTTTTCATATGCGTTCAATCTGCTTTCCAGGATAAGAAGGGGGACAAGAATAAAATATAGGATGGTGGAGGGCTTCTTGAGCACGACGTTGTAAATGAAAATATCTTCTAATTACTTTAAATTTAATTATATTATAAAACTTCAAAACGTCTCGTTAATCGCCAATTAAATTTTGAAATCCTCTTAAGGAATGCCGCTAGGCGATTATAAGTTTTTACCCGCGTCCCGAACACAATGGAATGCGTTTTGGAGGCTAACTCGATCATATGCGCGAGTTACGGAAATAAACGATCAATTTTAAATTAAATCGATTAAAATAGTTCTAAGCATTTTGAGATGCCAGGGTCAAACGACAACTCCGATTGCTATGAAAATTGAAATCCGATAATAACTAAATGTTACGGATCCAATGGAACTGGTTTCGTCGAATTCTGAGGCTGTGCCTCGGAAGCTATTTTTTAAATATCGATTTAAACGATATATTATTAAAATTGAACAAACCACCTTTAAACTAAATTTCAACCATTCTATTATCTTTAGTATCATCATTATAAATTTAATAAGCCTTCAAATTATTTTAAACAGGCTTAGAGATTTCAAATTCAACAATTTACCCAATTTCAATTATTAAATTCAATATTTAAACTATATAATTCAATGATTTAATTATCAAGTAAATATTGATATCTTGAATTCAAGTTAAAATTAACTTTTAAATATTTAAAATCAATTAACAATTTCAATTTAAGTTGTTAGAAATTCTGGGTCGTCACATATATATTTTTGTAAAATGAGATTCGTAAGTCTCGATTTTGGTTTAAGGTTTTTACGTTTAAAATCGAATTCTTCTTCACTTTAAAAAATGTCATGAAAAACTTCACGATTTCATTCATCAATTTGAAAAACAAAGAAATCAATTCCATTAGACTCTCTATTAAGTATACAGCCTAAAAGTTCACAATTTGAAATAATTTGAGTGTCATTTTACACTACTCCAAATTTATCCCTCTTCTCCTTGAAAAAAAATTACCATTCAAATTTGCATAAAACATTTTAGCTAACCCCCGATAACGCACAAAATCATTTTGAGAAGAGTCGACTAAAGTAAGAATTTTATTTTGAAAGTAAAGATCTTGAAGACCATAATGTTAGTCCTTGAGATGATGGTTTTGATGACAACAACCTTAGGACTTATTATAAAATATAAATACTAACATTATAGTTTAGATATATATGTATATGCAGGATATGAACATGCAGGATCAAGAATGAAGACAGTACCGTATAGAGATTCAAGACAGAAGATACCAAGATTGAAGACTCATGAGTATCAAGATATTAAGCGTTCAAGATTTCAATAGTACAAGATAAGTATTGAGTCTAGAATTATGTTAAAACTTCTTGAAAGCACTTACAAATTTATTCAAAATTTATTCGTGGAACGAAATCCACTTCGAGCCTGTTAAAGGGATGGAACCCACAACAATATCTATTGGAACATATAGTTGTCCTTTTTTTGAAACTAGGGAAACCTGGTCAATCATTACCGACATGCGGTTCTTGAATAGTAAACCTAGGGAATAGATTGCTGGCCCGCCATAACCTCTATTCCAGGCTAGCCAGACCTTTCGGTTGACAATTGGTGCAGGAGGCGTGAAAATGAACCTCAAACCTCCCATGTGAAATGGCGTATCTCCTCCCATACAAAGGTGGGACTCGAACCTCAAACCTCACACTTGGGAGGCGTATCACCCCACCACCTGACCAAGGCCCGTGGTCCTATTTTGATATCCACTAATTTTATAAAAATGATTTTCAAAAATATATCTCTTATTTTTTTTAAATTTTTTCAAAACTTTATTTTCAAAAAGACATTTCTCTTGGTTTTAAATGTTTTGGCCTCAAAACTATTTTTATCATTTCTTTTATTATTTTTAATATTTTGATTTCAAAATTGTCATTGTTTTTTAAACCATCTCTTGTTTTAAATATTTAGCTTTAGAAATATTTATATACTCAGTTTTTTCACTTTATAGATTAAGATTATATATATTAAAATCTTTTATATATTTAAACTATATTTAAATATATTTACAAAGTTTATAAACTGTTTTGAAAAAATTATAGAAACCAATTTTAATAAGAAAATAAAAACATCAAATTTGCCTTGAGCATGTCGACATCCTTTAACCACCCTTGTCGACATGGTGTCCGTTAAATTCAAAATTCAAGTTTTCTAAAGAAGTGTATATTCGTCATAACCTTTCGCGAAGAGATATGACAGTTGCTCTACTATCTATACATGTTTTTTTGAACGAATTTTGATCATAATTTTACTTTTTTTCTCTTCTCTTCATCTTCCACATTTATTTTAAATAATCCTAAACTGTATTCTGCCGAAATACCAGGTGATCAAACTTAATTATCTTTTGTTTGATTCTCCTCCATTCTCTCCATAAGATCTCAGAGCTATTCAGAGTTATAGGATATTTTGTAAATCAAACTGTTGAGTAAAAGGTGCGGTTGAGCCTTCAAATCAATTGGGTGTGATTGTAGCCTCGAAAATCAATTAGGTGATCATGTAGTCTAATTAAATCAAGAGAATTAGCCTTAACTCGAATATAGGAGGTTGTACATCATAGCCTTGAAACCGAGGGTGTAATCTGGAAGATTATTTTGACAAGAAATCCGTAAGATTGTACGGGGCTAGATGTAGGGTAACTCTGAACCAGCATTAAATCCTGGGGTGTTCTTTCCTTTACTGCTGTATTTAGTATTTACGTCTGTCTGATTCTGTGATTATATCTATGTTTGTGAATTGCATTTGTAGGTGATTAAATTACATAAGTTCCAAAAAATGTAGAAAATCCATAAAATACTATTTACCCCCCTCCCCATCTAGTGTTATTCCAGCCTTAAGATCTGTAATCCGCATTTCTCACATTTGGTATCAAAGCATTGGTTTTCAAAGTTCACGTAATCTGAATTTTGAAAAGTTTTTAAAATGGCTACCAACACTGGTTCTGTTAACACTATCACTAGTTCATTGTAGAGGGTCAGTCTATTTCCAGACCACCACTTTTTAATGGCAGTAACTATGTATATTGGGCATGTAGAATGAAAATATATTTACAGTCAATAGGATTAGAAGATTGGAATATCACACAAACTGAATATTCTGAACCGTAACTGTTTTGCACAGTGGATTGCTGAGCAAAAGACTATTGCACAAAATAATTCCAAAGCCATGAATATTTCATTTTGTTCACTTGATAGGAATGAATTCAATAGAGTATCTGTTTGTAAGTCTACATATGATATCTAGAAAACTTTGTAAGTTACTCATGAAGGAACAAGTAAAGTCAAACAGACCAAAATATCCATACTCACAAGTCAATTTAAATTATTCAAAATGAATCCTAACGAGTCCATTTCTGATATGTATGGTAGATTTCAGGGTATTGTGCATTCTCCAATATCATTGGGAAAAAGATTTTTCAAAGAAGATCAAGTCAGAAAAATTCTAAATTCTCTTACTCCAGAATGGGATCAGAAAACTCTTACAATCGAAGAAGCAAATGATATCAGTACTTTAAAGATCAAAGAATTGATTGGAAATCTAAGTCGTTCGAAGTACAGATGCAAGGAAGAAGAGATAGCAAGGCATTCGAAAAGAAGTCAATTGCATTCAGTGCATTAACAGATGGACCAGACTCAGGAAGTGACGATGATGAAGAAATAGCTTTCATGACAAAGAATTTTCGAAAGTTTTTGAAATACAGAAAGATGAGAAACTTCAAAAAGAATGATCACAGGAATTTCTAAAATCATAATGAAGTACCAAACAACGTCAAATGTTTCAACTGTAACAAACCATGCCATCTCAAAAGACATTGTTTGCATCCTGATAAGCAAAAGTTTCCGCAAGCAGTGATTATACAAAAAAAGGAAAAGAGCGTATACCGCTACACTAGACGGCTCAGACTCATCCTCAAGCGATAATAATCAGAAGATGGAAATTCAAACATGTGTTTTACGGCTATTCATGATTTCGATGATCTCGGAGATACGAATCTAGAAAAAGGTACACATTTGCAATATATTGGTTGAAATTGTTTTCCTAAAATTGTTTGATTGGTTTTGAAATTATGTGTTGTTTGAATTTTAATTTTTTTATTATTATGTTTAATTTTATTCTTAATATATAATATTTTTTATTAAAAGAGTATTATTATATTTAATATTACTACAGAAAATATATAGGCATTAAAAATAATATATATATTAAAGTTGTTTGCGCCAAAATTGGCCACAAACCCCAATATTGTGAAAGCACCAGTGTTGGAATATAAATCAGCAATATTCAAACACAAATCACAGATCTAAGCAAGCAATTCGCAGCAAAAATAGAAATTATGAACAAGAACACACAATTTATAGTGGTTCGGCTATCTCCGGCCTACGTCCACTTCAAAGGTTTTAACTTTTATTGATGTTCTTCGCTGATTACTCTTGATTACAGCGGATTACAATGGATTATAACTCTGAAATTCGAGTACAACGGTAGTAGTGAAGTGCAGAGTGGAGTCTGGTAGAGTCTGGATGCTTCCGAATCAAGATCCCCTTTTCTGAATGACCTGGGGCTCTATTTATAGGCGTAGGAGGCTGATATTTCTCCTAAAAGTATGGTAGACCGCTTCAGGCACGTGAGGGGGCCCACATGGCCGAAACCTGGAGATCCGGGCCCACATTGGGATCGATTCGACCCTTGGTTCGAATCGATCAAGATCTTGTCCAATCGTGATGAAACTTGGCGTGGACATTCTTCGACATGTAGACGAACTGCTGTAAAAATTTCATGAGATTTGGATCAGTGGATTGAGAGTTATCATCGATTCGAAGTAGTGCTCCTCGGTACGCTGTCGTGTTCGAATCGATCCTATGGGTTCGTTCGAATCGATCACTTCGAAACCATAGGGTCGAATCCATGCTTCTATGACGTGGCGCGCGTTCTTCGAGTCGATCCATGTTTTTCGCCGAGTTGATTGGGTCGACTCTGAGTTCTTTGCCGTGCTCACTGGATGGCTTCGTGTGTTGGATTCGAAGGTTGTCTTCGAATCGATGGAGAGATGCTCGTTCGAATCGATCCAAATACGTTACTTTGGATCGATTCGAAGTCGCCTTTAACATGTGGGATTTGAAGATAGCATGGAGCCGAAGCCATGATGAGTTTGTGGTCATGTGAAGATGGATTTGAAGCAAGGTTATCTGGGGGCTTGCTTGATGGAGTCGAAGCAAAGGTTCAGTTCGTGGATTCGAAGGTGAGTCACTGTGATGGTGTCGAGGCCGATGGAGTCGAAGCAGGATGGAGTCGAAGGAAGACGTTAGCTGATGGATTCGAACATCACTTCTTCTTATGGATTCGAACTAGATGGTTCGAACTAGATGGGTTCGAACTGAGCAATGTCCATCCTTCTTAACTCGATTCCATCATAACTTGAGCATACGACCTCGGATTGACTTGAAATTTGAAATGCAGACTTCTACGATCTCTCTCGCCATGTTCTATCAATTGTGGCCCAATCCGGGCTCGGACAAAATTCATCGATATCCATGGTTATCCTGCAATGCATGGTTGATATTCAAGAATAGTAATCATGGATTTTTAGTAAATTTTGGGTATCTCAACTTTGCCAAAAGTTGGGATAACATTTTGCCCCCCAAAACATGCTTTTTTGTAAAAGGTATGTTTTGAACGGTCTTAAATCAAGTGTAATAAATTCATGTTTCATCCATAGCTGTGGTGTTATCAATCAAGCTTATGGCTGTTCGAGGCCAAATCAGCATCCGTTCTTTCCGCAGATGTTGAGAGTGAAGTTTCGTAGTCTCTCTGGACTATTATTGGCTACTCTGAACCCCTACTAAGCCCATTCTAGACTTAGTGATTGAATAGAAAGATCCTATTGCACTCTGGCGTTGCCTTCTATCCCCTGCACTCCGGTCCCAGTTAGGACGTATAGCGATGTCGTGGTCGTTGTAGATCGATCATAGCCTCTCTGGGCTCTTGCTGGATCCCATCCTGTCACTCTCCGGTGAAGGAGAAACAACGCTTAAGTGAGTTGATCCTGTCGCTCTCCGGCGAAGCAACTCACTTCTTGCACTCCGGTTCAGTGTATCTGAACATTAAGCGATGTCTTGGTCGTTCGGGACCGATCATAGCCTCTCCGGGCTCTTGCTGGATCCCATCCTGTCACTCTCCGGTGAAGGGGAAACAGCGCTTAAGTGAGTTGATCCTGTCGCTCTCCGGCGAAGAAACTCACCTCTTGCACTCCGGACCCCGTCTCTCCGGGTAGGGTCATAAAGCGATCATGTTTATATTGAAATTTAATGTTCATCCTTTGACTCTCCGGTCAAAAGGTTTATTGCAAGAAGTTCTAATTTATTTGTTTAATATTCAAGTTCTAGATGTTCAATCTCAAACATCAGAGAAAAAAAAAACTAAACATTTCCTCTCCGGGCATATCGGTTTATCTCCATCTCAAAGCATGCCTAGGGATCTCTCCGGTTCCCGTACATGAGTAAGTGGAGTAACCGTTTATTCTGAAAATAAATCTAAATAAAATTATTCGACCGAAGTCCAAATCCTGGACTTGGCCCTTGCCATCTTTAATCAGTTGATGACGAGTCGTGATCCTGATCCAGGATCGTTCCTGTTAGGTGGAGGCGGTAGTCATTCAGGTCTTACTGCCATTGTCCGTTCTCTGACAAATTGTGGCAATCTACCACCCCTGGCATGTTCTTCCACCTCATCATTTAGGTGGCGGCATTCATCTGTGGTGTGTCCATCCAGCTCATGGAATAGGCAGTATTTTCCAGTCCTGCACTCCCGCTCAGTGGGATCCCTTATAGGTGGCTTTCGATAGGGGAGTTGCCCCCTAGTTTCAGTGTAGATTCTTTCTAGGCCTGCAGTCAGATCCGTGTATTGCCTGAATCTTGGTTCTCGGAATTTCTTCCGTTTATCAGGACCATCATGTCTGTCATCCTGTTTCCTTTTTCCTTTGTCTACTACGGGCTGTTCTCTGGGGATTTCTTCGCTCCGCGCGGTATTTATTTCCCGACTCTCGACTCGTGATTCTTCTAATCGGATGAACTTTTCAGCTTTATGAAAGAATTCTCCAAGATCTTGCGGTGGATCTTTAGTTAGAGAATCTTTAAATTTGGTGCCTTCTGCGACTCCTGCCACCGCCGCCGTTAAAATCATTGATGGATCCGGGCGATCTACAGAAGTCACTGTCACATTGAATCTTAGTAGAAAATCTTTTATGGACTCTCCGGTCCTCTGCTTGATCGAAGCTAAAGTCATCACACTCTTGGGTCGCGTCACATGGACCCTAAACTGTCTCATGAAGCAGTCAACAAGCTCGCTCCATGTTCCTATCGATCCAGTCTCCAGTTGTCTGAACCATAGTGCAGCTAAATCTGATAAATATAGAGGGAAGCAACGTGCCATCACTTCCTCGGATGCCCCCAGCACTTCCATGTGCCTGATGTATCTGGCAATATGCTTGGTTGGGTCTGACCTTCCGTCATAAGGTTCTAGCGTTGGTAGCTTGAACTTTGGAGGGTTCCTTGCGTTTCGGATGTTTGGAGTGAACGGACTCCGACTAACTTCTTCCAGCCCTCCACTAGGCAATCCTCCTCTCATGATTCGTCGCATTAGGCCTATCATTCTCTCGTCTCCATTCAAGGGTTGGCCCCTGGTTAAGTTCCTATCCTGCCCCCCGAGCCTTGAAGGGAATTCTGGTACATATTCTTCTGGTGGCTCGTTAGCATATGCATTGGCTCCCGCTTGTTGAGCTCCGTCCGTTGGTCTTCCAGTATCGGGTCCCGAGGGTCTGCCCCCAAGTCCTTGTTGATCACCTTCAACTCCTGCATTCTGGTCTTGAACCTGACCTTCATCAGCTTCTGCAATCATGATTCCTTGTCCCGCACTCGTAGCTGTTGTAGTTGGTCCAAGGTTTTGCATGTTCGCCGCCCTCATCTGTTCGAGGAAATTCTGCAGCATCTCCTGTTGACTCTTTATCATGCTTTCGCGCAATGAATTAGCCATAGCCTCCATCTCATCTCTTGTGATGTAGACGGAAGCTTGTCCTTCTCTTGATCCGGAGGATGCTTCTTGGCTTCCTCCTTGTTGGCTCCTATCAACCCTTTGTCTTGTTTGTCGAGTCATTGTCTCTGAATTGGAAGTCTTTGAACTCTTGAATCTGAACTCTGAATGTAGCGGGTGCTAGTCCTTCTCAGTGAAAGCACCAAAGTGTTTGCGCCAAAATTGGCCACCCCAAGTATTGTGAAAGCACCAGTGTTGGAATATAAATCAGCAATATTCAAACACAAATCACATATCTAAGCAAGCAATTCGCAGCAAAAATAGAAATTATGAACAAGAACACACAATTTATAGTGGTTCGGCTATCTCCGGCCTACGTCCACTTCAAAGGTTTTAACTTTTATTGATGTTCTTCGCTGATTACTCTTGATTACAGCGGATTACAATGGATTATAACTCTGAAATTCGAGTACAACAGTAGTAGTGAAGTGCAGAGTGGAGTCTGGTAGAGTCTGGATGCTTTCGAATCAAGATCCCCTTTTCTGAATGACCTGGGGCTCTATTTATAGGCGTAGGAGGCTGATATTTCTCCTAAAAGTATGGTAGACCGCTTCAGGCACGTGAGGGGGCCCACATGGCCGAAACCTGGAGATCCGGGCCCACATTGGGATCGATTCGACCCTTGGTTCGAATCGATCAAGATCTTGTCCAATCGTGATGAAACTTGGCGTGGACATTCTTCGACATGTAGACGAACTCCTGTAAAAATTTCATGAGATTTGGATCAGTGGATTGAGAGTTATCATCGATTCGAAGTAGTGCTCCTCGGTACGCTGTCGTGTTCGAATCGATCCTATGGGTTCGTTCGAATCGATCACTTCGAAACCATAGGGTCGAATCCATGCTTCTGTGACGTGGCGCGCGTTCTTCGAGTCGATCCATGTTTTTCGCCGAGTTGATTGGGTCGACTCCGAGTTCTTTGCCGTGCTCACTGGATGGCTTCGTGTGTTGGATTCGAAGGTCATCTTCGAATCGATGGAGAGATGCTCGTTCGAATCGATCCAAATACGTTACTTTGGATTGATTCGAAGTCGCCTTTAACATGTGGGATTCGAAGATAGCATGGAGCCGAAGCCATGATGAGTTTGTGGTCGTGTGAAGATGGATTCGAAGCAAGGTTATCTGGGGGCTTGCTTGATGGAGTCGAAGCAAAGGTTCAGTTCGTGGATTCGAAGGTGAGTCGCTGTGATGGTGTCGAGGCCGATGGAGTCGAAGCAGGATGGAGTCGAAGGAAGACGTTAGCTGATGGATTCGAACATCACTTCTTCTTATGGATTCGAACTAGATGGTTTCGAACTAGATGGGTTCGAACTGAGCAATGTCCATCCTTCTTAACTCGATTCCATCATAACTTGAGCATACGACCTCGGATTGACTTGAAATTTGAAATGAAGACTTCTACGATCTCTCTCGCCATGTTCTATCAATTGTGGCCCGATCCGGGCTTGGACAAAATTCATCGATATCCATGGTTATCCTGCAATGCATGGTTGATATTCAAGAATAGTAATCATGGATTTTTAGTAAATTTTGGGTATCTCAACTTTGCCAAAAGTTGGGATAACAAAAGTATATAGGAAAAGATATGTCACATGAATTCTCTGACCCATGTCGACATGGCCCTACCCGTGATGTCGACATCCTTGTCAGAAATTTGAAATTCAAATTTGCATTCAAATATTTAAACTGCCCTCCACCTTTTCACCAAATCCAATGTTTTGGTAAGGTACCTCTTGACCAGAGAACATGTCTATTGAATATCTATTTATTTCCATTATCTTATCATATCTTTTCACTTTCATTTTAAAATTCAAACTCTCTTTCACTCTTTCAAACTTTCTACTCTCATCAGAAATGGCTTCTTCAAGCACTCCATCCACAATAAGGCTGTCTAAAACCATTAAAGAGTATCTCTATAATGATTCGAAAGCAGCAAGGCTTATTTAAGCTTTGCTAATTACAGATAAGTTCATATGAGAAAGTTTGCTATTTTTAGCGATTTCTCTACATATGAAATCAATACTCTTCTTGAAGAGAATTATATTCTTAGTCTTTTTGACAATTCTGAAAATGATTTTGCTTATTACCCAATCTTGTTAAAATGTTTTATGCGAATTTGACTCGCGGTTTTCATGAAGGAAATGAAAATGAAATTTGGAGTAGTGTTAAAGGCACTAAAACTGTTTTAAATTGTGAAATTTTGGGAAAAATTCTCAATTGCAAGAATTCGAGAATGGATCTTTCTACTTTTAATATTGATGAACATGATCGTGAGAAATTTCATCATGTTTTCGAAGGAGATGACAACTTTGAATTTAAAAATCGTAACTTTCGTCGGAAAGCATGTATTGTCAATCTAGTTTTGCAATATACTATCACTCCTAGATCAGTAAATTTTTATCACCCGACTTTAAAAATTTATAAAGCTCTTTTTGCTATTTTTGGTCATTATGGCATTAATTGGGCGCAAGTGATTGTGAATGAACTTCGTCCTAAGAATTTGTAAATGGGTGAGAATACCTTGTATCGTGGAATCTATTTCACTCGGATTTTTAATTATTTTGGTGTTGATTACAAAAGGAAAGAATTTGTTTCAATAAAAGTTTTTAATCAGCCCAACATTTCTCTCATGAAAATTCCTTTCATATTTCAACAATATGAATCTCTTGCTGAAAAGGATGAAAGATTGGCACATGAAGATATGGAGAAAGAAAATGAAGAAGAAGAAGAAGGGGAGGAAATGGAAATTGAAGAAGATAATGAAGAAACATCCTTCGAAAGTATTAAATATCCTACCAATACTAACAATCCTTCCAACAAAACTCTTCTCAAATCAAAAGATTATAGTGGAAAATCAACAAATTCTCAAAAGATTCGTTAGTAAGAAATTGAATATAATGTCCACTAATATGAACAAATTCTTTGCTAAAGTTGGTCGGAAACTTGGCTTGTCATCATCCTCCCCGTCCTCTAGCACATTCTAAGAACTATGTTATGATGTATTGGTTTTTTTTGTGTGAGCTCGTATTTTTTATCTTCCTATTATGTAGTATCTTATGTATCATCTCATCTATTTATATGAATCATCTATCTTATATTTTTCTACCTTATCGTGTCTCTGGAATAAATGTTACTATATTATATAAGTTTATATATATACACGTACTTATTCACAAAATAAATAAGACATGTAAATTAAAAGACCCATGTCGACATGCCTCTACCCCCTATGTCGACATATAACTGTCTGACTTGGTTATTTTAAAAAAATTGAAATTAAAATAACGAACTCATGTTTATTCATTTTAAACGGATTTCTACCTATTTAAACACATGTTTCTTGCAAAAATTTGTAATCTTTTCATTTCTACTTATCTCTATTTGCATCTCTTCGCTACTTATCAAAAATGGATTTCTCTTATCGAACTATATAATCTTGAAGAAACTCTCAATTCATTCAAGAATATACTTACTTTTATTCTTCGTAATCAAAGGCACTTAGAACTAAGTCAAATATAGATAATAAAAAACAAGAGAAGCATTTTGATGCCATTCGTTGGATGATTTCTGCCCTAAAAAAGATGATCTCAATGCAAATCCTGTAGGAACTTTGATTCAAGATAATGAAGATTGGAAGGATATTAAAAAGGATCCTATCTTTAGAGAAGAAGAATGGGTTGAAGTTACTAGAAATATTTGATCTCCTTATGGTTTGAATTGCTTGTTTTTGAATTATGTGATTTGATTTGATTTGCTTTGATTTGATTTGATTAGAATTGATTTGGTTTAAATGGATTTTATAACATTATATGAAATATAGTATATATTTATTGGGTTTAAACTTTCATATACATGTCTTTATTATTAAATCATGTTATTTTCTATATATATATATATATATATATATACACACACACACACACTCCATCATATTTTGTCACAAGTACTCCCGTATTAGACTAAAGGGAAGTTGTATTAGTTTAGGATAAGTTTTTTATTGATGACAAAGGGGAAGAAATATAAAATAGAGCAGTTAGAGTAGTTAGGCTTAGATTAAGGGGGAGTTATTAGTTTTAGGGAAAGTTATAGTGAAGGAGAAGTATATTTTATTACTAGGTTATCATCATCAAAAAGGGAGAGATTGTTAGTCCTTGAGATGATGGTTTTGATGACAACAACCTTAGGGCTTGTTATAAAATATAAATACTAACATTATAGTTTATATATCTGTATATGCAGGATATAAACATGCGGGTACCAAGAATGAAGACTGTACAATATAGAGATGCAAGATCGAAGATATCAAGATTGAAGACTCATGAGCATTAAGATATCAAGATTTCAATAGTACAAAGACAAGTATTGAGTCTAGAATTATGTTAAAACTTCTTGAAAGCACTTACATCTTTATTCGAAATGTATTCGTGGAATGGAATCCACTTCGAGCCTGTTAAAGGGATGGAACCCACGACAATATCTAGTGGAACATATAGTGGTCCTATTTTGATATCCACTAATTTTATAAAAATGCTTTTCAAAAATATATCTCTTGTTTTTAAAAAGATGTTTTCAAAACATTCTTTTCAAAAAGACATCTCTCTTGGTTTTAAATGTTTTAGCCTCAAAACTATTTTTTTTCATTTTTAATATTTTGATTTCAAAATTGTCCTTGTTTTGAAACTATCTCTTGTTTTAAATATTTAGCATTAAAAATATTTATATACTCAGTTTTTTCACTTTATAGACTAAGATTATATATATTAAACTCTTTTATATATTTAAACTATATTCAAATATATTTACAAAGTTTAGAAATTGTTTTGACAAGATTATAGAAACAAATTTTAATAAGAAAATCAAAACATCAAATTTTCCTTGAGCATGTCGACATCCCTCAACCCCCATGTCGACATGGTGTCCGTTCAATTCAAAATTCAAGTTTTCACAAGAAGTGTTTATTTGTTGTAACCTTTCGTGAAGAGATATGATAGTTTCTCTACTATATATACCTATTGTTTTGAATGAATTTTAATCATAATTTTACTTGTTTTCTCTCCTCTTCATCTTCCACATTTACTACAAAGAATCGTAAACTATATTCTACCGAAATACCAAGTGAATCAAACTTGATTATATCTTGTTTGATTCTCTACCACTCTCTCCATACTATCTCAGTGCTATTCAAAGTTATAGAATCTTTTGTAAATCAAACTGTTGAGTAAAAGGTATGGTTGAGCCTTGAACCAATTGGGTGTGATTGTAGCCCCGAAAATCACTTACTTGATCTTGCAACATGGTTAAATCAAGAGAGTTGCCCTAAACTCGAATACCAGAGGGTGTACCTCATAGCCTTGAAACCGAGGGTGTAATATGGGAGATTATTTTGATAAGAAATCCATACGATTGTACGGGACTGGATGTAGGGTAACTCTGAACCAGTATAAAATCCCGGTGTGTTCTTTCCTTTACTGCTTTTATTTAGAATTTGCATTTATGTATGATTCTGTGATTATATCTACGTCTGTGAATTGCATTTGTTCGTGAATAAATTACATAAGTTTCAAAAAGATTTAGAAAATCCATAAAACCCTATTTACCCTCACTCTAGTGTTATTCCAGCCTTAAGATCCGTAATCCACATTTCTCACACATAAGAGGAAAAATCATCAAACTTTGCAAATATTTTCGAAAAAACTTTCTGAAAGTAACATACTCCATATAAGTATCAATGGCTTCTTTGTCATTAAAAATAAAGCCTTTGGTTCTCTTTGAGAGCCTTATGTTTTAAGAGTTTGACTTGAGGAGGCCAATTTTTGAGTAATTGAAGAGATAAGAGAATGAAGAGATAAAGTGAGTGAATAGATGGATAAAGATAGAATGAATTCATAGATAGAGAATTGATATTTCAGTTTTGAAAAGATGAATTTTTAGTTATTGGAATTAATTCAAAAGAGATGGAAATTCAAATTTGAATTTGAAATAAAATTTCAAAATTCTGTCATGTATATCGACATATAGGGTATGGGTATATCGACATATAGGCCGTAAAATCCAAAATCAAAACCAATATAATACACACACTTGTATGCATACTTATATTCATATATATTATTAATCTATATTTTATTTCTAAATTTAAATGAAAAAAATTAAATTTAAAATGTACCACTTTTTACTCCTTTCCTTTGATATGTTCTTATTAATCTACTATTTCCATGAAACATATATTTGCATCTCTAGTATCTAGTTCATTATCACTAGAAGTAGTATCTGAATCATCTAATGTTGTTGTATAAACGCTCTTTTATTTCTAGATGAATCGGTGATTGGCGAGATCCTTGATTTATTCTGATGTAGAAAGTCCCTTTGCAGATGACCAGGTTCATCGTAGTTGAAACGTCTCATTGAAGTTCCTTTCCAGGAATCTTGTTTTTTGGTCTTTAAAAGTTGTTCATCTTTCCATACTTAGGAGATATTCGAAAGTTTTTAGTCATGAAAGAAATTTCATCATCATTGTCACGTCTGAATCTTCATCATTGGTTATTACATTAAAAGCGATGAATATATTTTTTTGCTGCTTTGCTTTCTCTTCCGCCCTACAATTATGCTTCATATGACGTTCAATTGCCTATTAACTCTTCAATATTTAGGGTACTAATGTCATTACACTCTTCTATTGCTAGTATCTTTCGATCCCACTCTGAAGGAAGTGAATTAAGGATTATTCTAACTAGGTCCTCTTTATAAAAGTTTTTACCAAATGCTACTAAAGAATGCACTATATTTTGAAAACTACAGTACTGTCAGAAATAGACTCATTTGGATTCATTTTAAACAATTGAGACTGATTAATTAGCATGGAAATTTTGATCTATTTAATTTTATTAGTGTCCTCGTGTGTAACTTGTCGTGTTCTCCAAATTTTATATGCAGACATATAAACTGAGACTCTATTAAATTCATATTCATCTAATGAGTAGAATAAAATATTCATAGCCTTAGAATTATTAAATGCAAGTGTCTTTTATTCAACGGTCCATTTTGAAAATTTTATCTGAGATTCTGTGTACTCATATTATGTAGCATTCCAAATATCTAGATAATTAGACTATAACATTCTTCTTCCTACATGACCAATAAGCATAATTACTGATATTAAAAATTAGAAGTCCAGCAGTAGATTGTCCTTCAACAAAATTATTGACAACTGTACTAAGAGTGTTGCAAGCCAATTAAACTTTAAAAAAAATCAAATTACGAGTTTTTGAAAATCTATTGCTTTGAAACCAAATGTGGGTTGCGGAATTATGGATTTAAGTCTAATTTAACACTAGAGGGGGTTGAATGGTATTTTCCAACTTACGTAAATCATTTTAATTTTCTTTCAAGATCAATATTAAATCATAGATTATCAACACAGAATTGCACTAAAAATCAGTCACATATGCAATCACGAATAAAAATAAAAGCAGTAAAGTAAAGTAACAAGCTAGAGAGTTGACACCATGGATTTTATACTGGTTCGGATTTCTCCTACATCCAATTCCATACAATTGATTGTATAGATTTCTTTTCAAATGTCAATCTTTAACCATACAAAGACAAATCCAAATACATTCTCAATTTCGAGGTTACGAGACACACCCTCCTGAATTTTTGAGCTCGGGATGCACTCACTTGATTTGACTGACTACAACCATACCCGCTAGGTTTCTAAGCTACTAAGCACAACCACTTGATTTGAATGGACAACAAACACTCCCACTTGATTTGGATGGCCTATAAGCACACCAAAGCATATACAGATAGAGTTAATGGTTTTTCCAAAGGCAAATTCCTGTACTTTGGATACAATGGATCAAGTAGCCTCTTGGACAACACTTTGATCATTGAGTTGAGAGAGAGATGCTTCCACTTCCAAAACAGTAAGAAAGTAGTATTAAATCAATACAAAGAAGTATGAATTGATTCTATGTGATTTTGAAGAGAATATATTATATTTTTCAATGGAATTTTCAAGACAGAAAAAGAAGGGAAAAAATAAGTAATTAACTGTCCAAAAATTTGTTTGAACTCCCATTTATATAATAAATCAACAAATATTTACATTTGTAAAAGTTGTCCTGTATAGAAACTTCCTTTAAAAATTTGAAAAACCATTTGGTGGCATGTATGTCAACATACCATCTCCCTATATTATGTCGACATATGCATGTATATTTTGAAAACTTGCTTCTTTTTAAATGTTATGAAAATCCTATACTTTGTAAAATTATTTGATACTTTGTAAAATAGATTGAACATAGTTTATAAGCATTTTGAACTTTTGAAACTTTTTTATAAAATCTTTTGAAACATATTTTTAAAATTTATTTTGTTAAAAACTATAAAAGATGGAGAAGTAGGAGATAGAGATCAAAGATTGCCACTACTACAAAACAGGTCATTTGCATCGGTTGTTCACCCCCCTGTTGCACCAGTTCTACAACCGATGCATATGCAACCGATGCAATAAACTAAAATTTTTGCACGGTTGTAAAACCTATGAAATAGTCATCTTTTGCATTCATTATCAGTAAATCGATGCAACATAAGATCTTTGGCTTAAAACCAATCCCTTATATTGCACCGGTTGGCAGAAACAACCGATGCAACAAGACATTTTTTGGCATCGGTTGTTACTGTCAACAATTATTGCATGCAATATTATAGTCATTTAAAATCAAATTGGACGGCAAATACATATTGAATAAGGTAATACCAAATAAATATATTTCAATTATAGTGTTCATAATCCATATAAAATAGTGATTCATACATTCGTTTTAGTACTACAATTCATATCTTTAGTACAAGTAATATAGTCTAGATTGTTAAGTACCCTAATACACCAACTCCAATCAAATAACCATATCATCCCCTACATACAAAACTTCTGCTACACTAGCCTACTAACCACAACTTCCTTCTCTTCTTCTCTCTGAACAAAAACTGCATATATATTGATTACTTCCCGACCACATACACTTCTTAACAGCTCTACCACTTATTAACAACTCAAAACCCGTACTTCATTACTAACATCAACTGCAACATCATCGCAAATCACCTCCTTCTCACTTCAGTGCTCCATCATTCTCAACATACATATTCGAACAACTATCAAAACACTGCCTTCTCCCAGTTCCATCATCATACAAAAACCTCAGCATCAAGGATGTACAGTTCTAAATAAGTACATTGATTAATCTATTAAGTTAATTAAAGACCTCGTGCTCCAGTGCGTTGTAAGTGGTAAAAGAACAAGGATTGCAAATTAAATAACGGGGAGGTGTTCTCATGCATTGAGCTTGCAAGTTTCGAAACCTAAAACAACAAAGATAAATTTATATCAATTTGCATAGCCAGAAAAAAGTAATGAAATATAAATACTAGAAACAACCAAAGTAGCAGAAGAAGAAAACATACTGGGATCAGAGACAGTGAGCATGCCACTTTGCTTAAAATCGCAGTTATGGCGATTAGAAACTTGATAATAAGCATTCATGGCATAAGCAGCGTGGTTCTGAAGAGAATCAGGTAAGAAATAGGAGCCACCGTTTTGAATTTGCCTGCACTCGACCAAGCCTGTGCTGCATACATAGTCTATGTTCGATTGCAAAACGTCATTGCCCACTCCAACCTTTGAAACGCACCACTACTTTCCTATGGTTGGTTTCGGTGTTGGATGTACAGTCTGCACAAATGTAAAAGTACAGAAATTATGTAATTGTTTTATAGCAACATATCTCTAATGTGTAATTTCTTACTGGTACAGTTCCAGCATCAGACACACTTATACATAAATAACTCCTTATGATTTCACTTGTTTTCTATCCTTCTATTTAATTCCATGCTTATTTTGCGATAATCTTATATATTTCACCGCGTTAGCATAAAGAAATTCAAGCCTTGAATGTAGTAGATTCGATGCTCAAATAGATAACAACATCAAAACAGTAAATTAACCTGTGGAACATTGCAAAATCAGTTGAAGCAAAATATTTTGAGGTGTGAATCAAACTTTTCACGCTTAACATCACATATAAAGGGGAAAAAAGCTCATATAATTGATTAGAATAAACATGCACCTTAAAATCACATATAAAGGGTGAAAAAAACAAGCTTAGCAGGATGAAAACAATCGAGAATATAGCTCTTATAGCATAAGTTTTATTTTTCATGTTAATGATATTTGCATTGTGGGCATGAGTTTTAAAGTTTATATTTGTAGATTTGTGTCTCTTAGAGAATTTGAATTTTTCTGAGCTTGGGTGGAAAAATTTGTGTTCATCATAATATTCAAGGATCCCAGTGGCATTTTGCGAATACAATTGATTTGCTACTCTTATATCAGTTGCTAAATAAAAACAATTTGCTTATAGTTGACAATGTACTATCTCGACCCTAAAAAGATATGGTCAAACCTGAATGTAAACAATAGGAGAATTGTATGCAATCCTAACGAAAATAGAATGCACATCAGAATTAGTTGAAAGTCTATGAACTGTAGCTATGGCAATGTTACATCGTGTACTACAAATAAAAGTTACAAAACAATACCTCAAAGCCGTGGATGCATATATGAACATACTTTATTCAATATTATCAAACATATTTTAATGTATTATAGAACACTATTGCACAAAGAATCCCAATAAAATAGAGTAACCAAGAAGCCGATTGGGACGAGATCTAGATGCTACTACACCGTTATGGAATGATTTCCTTCTTACTTCTTTTATCCCTGTTTGCATCATTCAAAGAATTTATAAAATTGTTCAACGATCAAAACTACTAAAACAATGAAAACCAATGTGTGCATTTTTCACCATTTTAAATCCAATTCCTAATTTACGAAAAATCCATGTATTCTAGTAGACAATAAGCCATAAAGAGAGGCGGACACAAAGCAAGAAAATTAGAAGCTAGACGAACTAACCGAAGGTGACTAAAATCCACGACAATGGCATCCTATATTTCAACTAAAAGTATAATTAAAACTCACTTTCTCCCATTAGCTTTTATTTCATTTCCATGTAACATGTTATTGTCTTTAAAGTAGGTGGAATATATATTGTAACGATGAGTAGAATCAAAAATGGACTTATCTTAGCTATAAATCATCCATACTCGCTTTGCACAACTAAAATAAATAGAATCCTAATGCAGAAAACTCAACGGATTTATATAGATTTGGAAACGAATATAGGTTAGTACAATGAAATAAATCAATAGCACATGTACATGAATCCCACTGTACTATCCAATACAAAGTAAGACGATGAATTAAAAATCACAGGCGAAGACATTTTATGTAGATCTGGAAACGAATACAGGTTAGTACAATGAAATGTTTTGCTTATGTAATCAGCAGAGGCGATCTATATATGCTCAGAAATTTTCCTTTATAAATAACCAATTCGAATCAAAATTTGATTTTTATAACCAATTCGAATCAAAATTTGAAAAAGTACAGTTCTCAAATTTCATATCTTACACAATTGAACAAAATATAACAACGAAATTGTTACTTACTATTGTGTCGAGCATCTCTCTACTCAGCAACCTTCTTCCCCTTCTAAAGAACCATTACGGCCATCAACACATACAGATCGACAACAGGGTTGTCCCCTTGTATCGATCGAATGAAGAAAATTATAAACATGAAGAGTTGACGACTTAATTAGCAGTTGTAATCTGTGTTTCGAGCTTTTTCATCACGGTTTTCAAGTGATAATTGAATGGATTGAAAGGGAAAGATGAAAAGGGGGAGAGGGATTTAGGGTTTTCGAGTGAAGGACGAAAAGAAGAGGTTCGCGGTGAAATGTGAAAATGAATGGGAGACGAAATCATTTATCGCTAACTTTTCATCATGGTTTTCAATGTGGGAATAGTATTTTTGCACCAATTGTAAATAAAACTGATGCAACTAACACTATTTGCATCGGTATATTTTCTTTGGTTTTCGATGATAACCGATGCAAATTGTATTTTTTTACTATCTACTACTTTCCACATACCAAATGCATCGGTTGTTAAAATGTAATCGATGCAAATACTTCTATTTGCATCGGTTGTGGTAACAACCGATGCAATTGAGGCGAAGCAACATGCGTATTTTGTAGTAGTGTGCTATCAATGACTTTAATTATATAAGCTATGACTCTATACACTAAATTATAATCTCGAGATTTTCACATATTTTTGTACTCGTGTGTCTTCATTGCCATCTCTTGAGTCTTTATATTGTATAATCTTTAATTTAACACATATGTAATATTTTCGACTATATCCTTTATAACTTGGCACGCTATGTTATATGATTGTATATGGTTATTATCAAGGTAGTTATCATAAAGTCAATAATTGAGGTATTAAGACAATGTAATTTTTAACCTTACTAATACTCTAAGAAAATCTACTATGAATTCTAATCTACTAAGTTAAAAATATGTAGAAAAATGTCTATACCTGAGTTGTTTTTAAAAAAAAGACAAACTCACTAGTCCTAACTACATTGACTTCCTAAGAGCGATAAAGATAGCATTATCTTATGTACATCTTTGGCCATCATTAACAATACCTCCAAAAGAACCACCCAATGATGATGTAAACCCCTAACTAAGACTTGTTATGATAACTAGGTTGTGGAACTAGAAATCGCTCATTTTTATGCTATCTATGTTAGACAAGTCATTGCAAAGGTAGCACAAAACCATGTCAATCTACGAGATTTTTAATAGTCTCTAAGCTTAATTTGGTGAATAGTCCCATTCATAAGGTATGAAGTTACAAAGAAACCGTTCAGACCAATGGACAGAAAGTAGATGATTATGTTCTAATGATGAAATGCTATATTGATAGACTTGCACAATTAGACACAACGATAAGCAACAGAATGCAAGTAAACTTGATCGTTAATTCTCTTACTCCCCAGTATAAGTAGTTCATGGTAAATTATAATATGAACCAATTAAACGTAACTCTCGTGGAGCTCCTCAATATATTAAGATCAACCGAGTCTTTGACCAAGGATCAAGGGGACGTACTAGTTGTTAAGGGGAGTGCATCATCTTCGAAGGGTTCGAAGATGCGGAAAAGGATAAATAAAAAAATAAGAAGACTACTACTACTAATAAGGGTGAATGTCATCATTGTCACAAGAATAGTCATTAAAAACGAAATTGTTTGGAGTACTTGAGGATTATTAAATAGAAGAAACAAAATGGTTATGCTACTTCATCATGTATATTTTTGAGGAACAGGCATTATGTGGCAAAGGGAGAGATGAGGCTTCAAGTTACCGATGGATCCATAGTAGATGCAACAGCAATTGGAGATTTCATATAAGTTTGCATAATGGATTAGTTTTGATATTAAATAATTGCTATTATGTAAAAGACGTTATTTGTAGGATCATTTTTGTATCTAGACTATCTGAGACTGGTTATTGCTTTTCACTGTGCTAATAATGTCATGAACATTATTTTAGATGGTAATAAAGCCTGTGATGGTATTTTAGATAATCAAATTTATGTTATCAATACAAATTATGTTTATTCCGTAATTAGTTTTTCAAATGGAAATAAAAATAAAAATTATTTTTTGCATTGTTGGCTAAATCATATACATGAGAAACGACTGCACATATTGAAAACTGAAGGTTTTCTGTCATCACTTGATTCTGAATCATTTGCTACATGTAAGTCATGTCTTAAAAGTAAGATGACCAAGCATCCATGTATTGGGAGCGATGAAAGAGATAATGAACTCTTGTGTCTCATACATAGTAATGCATAGGGCCCAATTGTTGAGACTTGGTTTTGATTCATGACACAAAGCTATCACTACGACATGTAGAATTGACGACTGCTATGACAAAAAGAGAATATATACTACAAGGAGACAAGATTTCAAAACCAGTGCATCAATTATATTATTTTGTTTTTGAGTCTTAGGTCAATTTTGTTAAAATCTCTCCTCATTTACGTATATATTAGCTTATATATTTAGTAGTCTTATTTTCAAATAATTTATACATGTATAAGCATATATAATTGTTTAAAATTATATATATTATATTATAAAAGTGTTTAAAGTTATATATATTACCATACCAGTGTAAACTGTGCAAATTGCATAGATTTTACCAGGCACAGGTGCACAGATATTCGGATATATATTCAAAAATTCATTTGAATATTCAGTCGACTGACCTAGAAGCTCAGTTGACTGAATTTCTACAACAACTACTTTTTGAAAAGACACGACTTTTTGTGAAGAGTTACGAACCTCTACGAAATGATTTGGATGCAATACTTCAATCGAAACTCTTCATCGACAGTCGCTGCTTTCTAACATTTATAAATACATACTCCAATTTGATTCAAAATAACTGACTGAGAATCTGATTTACTACCGAATTTTCTTATCTCTAATCTAACACTCTTGAGTCTATTCGCTATTATACTTTCAATTATTCTGCATTAAACCAATACTATACCTTTCTATTCTTCATATACTTCAAATATATATATTTATACTCGATGAGAAGATTATAGGAAGGGTGTACTACAAATGACAAATCCGTGTTATTAAGAACACACAAATTCAAAACTATTTTTGTATTTGTTGAAGTCCTGTTCTGCTGCTCAGGCGTGTGAAGTCCTATTCGGTTGTTGAGGCGAAATCCTGTTCTGCTGCTCAGGTCCCTGTTCGGCTGCTCAGGGGTTGTATAGACCTGTTCCTCCGGGTTAAATGAGGGTTTTGTTTTAGTGAAATTCCAGAAGGAGTCTGGGACTGGATGTAGGGTGGTGCTCCGAACCAGTATAAAAATCCTTAGTGTTATTTTACTTATACTACTTTAATATTCTGCACTATTTACTGTATTACTATCATCACTATACTCTGTATTTACACGATCCACAACACACTTTCACCAATGCATATAATTACTAAGGATAATTGTTCTTATTTCATAATAGTTGCTAACTAATTCTTAAGACTAGGATATGTGTATTTTATGAAGAATAAATCTAATGTCTTTAAGAAATTAATTATATATAAAAATGAGGTTGAAAATCAGTTGAAATGAAAGATTAAAATACTTTGATCAAATAAGAAGGTGAGTACATTGGACAAGAACTACAGTTTTACTTAAAGCATAATGGGATTAATATTTTAGATTACTCAACTATATACTCTGCAACATAATGGGGTTACGGAGTGGAGGAACCAAACCTTATTAGATATGGTTTATTCCATGATGAGTAAGATCGAGTTACCTTTGTATTATTAGGGATATGCTCACAAAATCTGTGCCTTAGACACCATGTGAGATGTAATTTGGGAAGAAAACCTAACTTGAGTATTTGAAGGTGTAAGGCTGTCTAGCCTACATTGATAACTTTGTCTAAATAAACTCAAGGCAAGATTGGCGTTGTATAAATTTATAAAATATCCCAAAACTCAATGGGTTATATTTTCTACAATACCGAGGAACAAAAGATTTTTTCTCAGCATGCTATCTTTTCAGAAAATCAATTTCTGCCAAAATAAATTGATAGCAAGGTCGTAGACATGGATAAGATCCAAGAATTTAACACTAAGACTGAACCAGTGTGAAAATCAAGTTCTTCCGTATAAACACACAACCTATTATAATGTCTAGTATGGAGTCTCGTGCACTAGAGAGGTACTATGGTTTTATCATAGATAGCAAGAAGGTGGACTATGTCTTAGATGACAACACGCCTCTATCATTCCAGCAAGCACTATAGGTTAATGCCTATGCACTTTAGCTAGGAGCCATTAAATCCAGAACGAATTCCATGAATGAAAAAAAAATTGTGGACTTATCTAATATACCCAAGGGATAAAACCCACTGGATGCAAATGGATTTTTAAGAAAAATCTAAATGTATATGGATAAGTGGAGACATATAAAGCAAGGCTAGTAGTGAGATGATTTCGTCAAATTCAAAGTATTGATTATGACGAGACGTTTTCACCCCCATAGTGATGCTTAAATCCATTTAGATCATGCTAGCTATTACAGTATTTTATGACTACAAAAAATGAAAAATGGAAGTAAATACAACATTTCTAAATTATGATTAGGAAGAACCGTCTATATGTCGCAGCCCAAGGGTTTTGAGGTTAGTGGGGGTGTAGCACCCTATAAAATCAACCATAATAAATAAATTGGATAAATTAATTTAAATAAGATAGGATTAAAAATGGAAATTTTGTAAAAGTCAAAATTTAACCATGAAAGTTATGTCATTGCATTCGTGGTGATTTTCTGATCAATTTACATATAAAATGTTGTAAACAGAGCTCAAACGAGAAAGTTATGGATGTTTGAAGTTCCAAGTTCAAATAAATATAAATAGAATTAAAATTCAATAATTAATTAATTCCAAAATTGGAAATTTAAAATTTAATAGTAATCATAATTAAGGAAGAAAATAAGTTAACAACGGCAAAAACATATTTTTTTGAATCTCTTCTCCTCCAAACCTCTAATTTTCCAAATCCAACATACATACAAATCTCTTATTGAGTACATACCAAAAAAAGAGGAGATCTAGAAGGATTATTGAAGGCGTATCAAATCCAAAAGGAGGGAAAGTTAAGGCCATATAATGAGTGGAAATGTTATTTTTTATATTTTAGTAATTGAATAGTATAGTTTGGATTTGATATATGAATTAGGGAGTTTTGGATTATGCAAACATCACATTAAAAATCCCAAAAAATCCCCCGAAGTGATATGTCAATTCTTATGTTGAAATCTTATCTTTCTTTATTAAAATAATGGAGTTTGTATGGATTTTGCAACTTAAGCGTTTTACCTCCTATTCCACTTCTTATTCTTTCTTTTTCTTTAGATCTGATTAAAAGGTTTGATTAAGAAATGGTGTGTAAGGTATAAATTTTTACTCATAGTTTACACCACCTATTTCAGAATTTCCCAGGTCCACTTTCATGTGAAAGAAGTTGAATATATCATAAAATTAATTAAATTGTAAGTTTCCACTATTATTTATTTATTCCATTATTTTAATATAAAATAATTTGGATTTGGATTCTATATACAAGTCTATTGATTTGATTTTGGAATATTGGACTTATAGTATATATGTTATTGTGAAAACGAGACTTGTATAATTTTGAAAGGTTTGAGTTTTGAACATTAGTTTAGGGCGTAATCCCCTAACGCATAGAAATTAATAAATGCATATGTGTATGTGTATACTAGCGTAAATAACGTACAATTATGATGTATTAATTACGTAGTTAATTAAGGGAGTAATTATCATAAATGCCCCTTAGGAAAGTAACTGATTGTTGAGGAAAATTAAAAAGGAATTCTTACAAGGACTAAAATAAAAAATAACAGTGAGATGTGTGATAATATATTTTGAGATTGTTATGAATAATGACTAAGTTATAGGACTGCATGGTCAGTAAAAATCACACATAAGATTGTCCAGCTAATCTGGCTACCAACAGTGTGACTTTGGGGCTGATATGAGACATCGCCTATAATAAGTAACTACGGATGATGTGAGATTAGTCCCAATTCTATAAGGTGAATCTACCCTGCTAATCTGGCTACCAATTCATATGAATAGTCGGACCAATGTGAGACGACTCCATGTGGTATGAGTCATAAGAAGGACCTGCTTTGAAGATTAAAGGTACTAAGTTGATGTTCGAGGGCCTGCCTCTTTCCCATGTATGAAGTATTATACGGTCGGAATTGGGTTTAGGAACATTTGAGGATATCTTAGAAAGGTCTGTTTCAATGGGAAGTAGTAAGTGTTCGAAGAGATTTACGTGCAATATCAGCTAGATAGGCACTTGTGAGGATTCTGCCTTGAGAGTAGGTATTAAATGATGGAGTTTACCTACACTGAGGTATTAAATTGTCAGAGTTTTCCTAATTTCCATTGAAAAGGTATTAAGTGACTTGGGTACTATCTCTCGCATTAGTAGATATTAATAACGATTGTTACTGTTTATGGAACTGGATAAGCCTTAGGGCTTATAATTGGAAAGACTTTGAATATAGCTTAAATCTGTAAGGCATATCCTTATTTAAATTATACTGCCTAAGTACTAATATAGTAAGGCTTGAGATTTTATTCAGCAGACGTTGTTGTTTTGACTCCTCCTCATTAGTCATTACAACATAGGTTAGGGAAGGAGATGATGATTCAAATGGAGATAATGTTGAGAGCATCTTGTAGTAGTAGTCTATTTATCAATTTATGTTATTTTATGATGTACTCAATTAAAGAAGACAATGTATTTTTGAACATGATGAACCTCGATTATGTAATGGTTATTATTTACATTGTGTTAAGGTTTATTGACATTTGAGATTTTTAAATAAAAATGGGTAATGTTTATGTTATTATATTATATCCTTCCATTGTGAGTTCTGAATGAGTAGATAAACAATTCTGTATTGTTCTTTTTACCAATCAATAGCCAGCTTTGGAATGGGTCTAAGTTTCGTTGGGCCTTTTCTGGGTCGGAACTTAGGCATGTTTAGAGGCGAGTTGTTACAGAGGGTGAGGGCAAAGCTGTCAAGTTGTTAAAGTCCATTTATTGGCTTAAACAAGCTTCAAAAGGTTGGAATATAAGTTTTTGTAAATTGTTCAAAAATTTTGGTTTTTATCGGAACATAAAGGAAGCATGCGTATACTTAAAGGAACAGAAAAATATTACCATATTCTTAGTATTATAAGTTGATGATCTTCTATTAATTAGAAATGACATTAGTGAATTCTTGGCTTTCCAAGAACTTCTCTATGAAGGATTTGAGATAAGTGGCCTATGTACTCCATTTAAAAATATATAGAAATAGATTTAAGAGGCAGTTGGGATTGTCCCAATCCCTTTACATAGATACCATACTTAAAAGGTTCGGTATGAAGAATTCCAACCATGAAAATGTTCCAACACAATCTGGAATCATCCTTTTTATGAATGACGCTCCTTAGATTGATGAAAAGAAAGAGCGTATGAAGAGGATGTTGTATGCTTCAACGATCGGTTCCATAATGTACGCTATGTTATGTACTAGACTGGACGTAGCATACGTATTAGGATGCGCAAGATGATACCAGTCTGAATCTGGATAAAAGCATTGGACAGCTGTAAAGTGTACACTAAGTATTTTAGAAATATTAAGGATTTATTCCAAATATATAGGAATAGAGAACTCCTTATGAAGCGGTATATTGACTCTAGCTTTTAAAGTGATATCGACGATAGTAAGTTGCTGTTGGGTTGCGTCTTTACTATCAACGATGGAGCAGTCAGTTCCAAAAGATCCAAATAGGAAACGATAGTTGATTCCACGATGGATGCCGAGTGCATCGCCCTCAATGAATCAGCTAAAGTAGCGGTCTGGATGCGCAATTTTTTAAGTGAGCTCAAAGTAATTCCTAATATGGAGAATCTAACGGCATTGTTTTGTGACAACAATGCAGTGATGCAAATCACAAAGGAGCCTGGAGCACACAAGAAGTCATGAAGTGTTCTTTGAAGTTCTACATAATTGGAGAATTTGTTGAGTAGAAAGAGGTCGTGATATAAAGGATAGATTCCAAGGAAAAAATAGCAGATCCATTCATGAATGGGCTAGATCGATCGGTTCTCGTCAAGCCGATTGAAGGAATGGGATTGTGATTCCATAAATGGCCCTAAGTGCAAGTGGGAGATAGATAGAGTTAGGGATATGGTCAGGGTAATTCTATATTCTATTATGTTAACTCTATAGTAAATCTCGTTTAAAATAAAAGGTGTTTTTCTTTCTATTGTATGCTTGTTATAATGTGTTATGATTAATTATTTGATTTAAGTATATTTAATAGAAAAACCATAAATGGTGTGTTGTGTGATAGTAATTTCACATGTTGTAGTCATGAGTATTTTATCATAATATATTAAATACATTATTTTAAATATTCCAAGTCAATTTGTATCGATAGTAGATATCGATCCATCTGTTGAGACTAAAGTACATAACACTCTCCAAATTTAGGCAATGTATTATTCATAACTGTTGGGGGCACCTAGGGGCTACGTACTGATAATTGTTGAATAAATATGGAATAAATACTTGATAGTTTTCTATTGGTTAATATGACTAAGGGCAAACATAAAATATCGATATGACAATATTACACAGTTCTTTTGACTTGAGAATACTATAGATCTTCGACATGGAAACTCCACTTTGATTATAGTTAAATAGTTGCACGACTTTCATCGAACTATTATATTTTAGGTCGAGTGGAAGCAGTAAAGCTTTGACAATAGTTATATGAGGTTAGTATCACATACAACTGAAGTCAACTCAAAGTCAAAATCTCAAGTCAGAATGGTTCAGTTAATAGTGATTATTATTATTGAACCGAGGACTTCGGCTCCAGACTACAAAGTTAAATATGGACAATATTGGAATTTTGACCATTATCAAATTTCTTAAGTCCTACTGTGATATAGTTTTGATGAAGAGATTTGGTATAAATAATGTCAACACCTAGTAACGCTTAAACAAGTTAAACTGGGTTTTACCGAAGCTATGTAAGTGATAAACTAGGTCGTAATGTCATGCCACTATCTAAGGTGGTGTGTGAACGTCAATATTCGAATTGTTTCATATTAATCATCGATCGAATTTACACCTAAGATTCATACAACCGAAACATTGAATACTCCTACCACCACCTAATTTAATTAGTTATAATAGTTATAAATTTATTAAATTAATTAATACTTATAAGTATTAACTATAAATTTTATTTATTTTGTGTTGATCAGTGTTAAAATAATGCGTATATAAAATTTTTATACACACATATGGATATATATTATCGACGTGCATTTGAATTAGATCTAAATGCATATTTACTAATAGGGTTTTGAACCAATTTAGAGGCCCAGATATGGGGATCTTTGGCCGGCCATAAGGGTTGAAGTGGGAGTTGAATACTGTTAAAAAAGATCAAAAATAGTAAGAGGAGAACGCAGATCTGAATCCCCTTTTAGCTCCTCTATATCTCCACTATTTAAACGCCTCAAACGCTATTTTTTTCTCTCTCTAACTTTAGCCTCAACTATCATATTTCAGGTCGTCCTTCCCTTCCACTATCCTTCATTGTTTTAAACATATTAAACACAAATTTGAATATAATCAGTGTATCAATGGTTGGTGCTTTCAGTCTGGTAACTCTTTTGGCAAGTTTGGATACATATTCAAGGAGTTCATTGATTCAATGCTTCAACGTGTTACAAGTAGGTCATAGTAAGGTAATTATTCTACTTACATCTATATATACGCTGCAACAAAATACCCTTTTTACAATGGGCATACCCATTGTAAGAGATGTTTCGCAACGGGCCTGCATCCGTCGTCTTATGCGATGTTGTAGTAGAATCGAAAGATTTTACAACGTTTTAAAACCGTTGTGAAAGCCCATTATAGTAATCATTTTTACAATCTTCCAAAACCATTGCAATAGGATCTTTTACAGTAGTTTTTGCCCGTTGCAATAGGATTTTTTACAGCTGTTTTTGCCCATTTATAGAAAAATTCAAACGAGAAAAAAATATAAATACTATTACATTGCAACAACAAGCAACAGATAAGCATAAACAATAGAATAAAAATAACAATACAATCAAAAGGAAACCATTGACAAATAGATCTGAACAAGTAACGTTTCGGTATATTCAAAAGGATCAACTATTAATTCACATCTGGCAATGCTGCTTCTATCAAATACAATATAGATGCACATCATCTCACTTATCCTAGCACACATATGAGATTAAGATACATCTAAGCACTACATGGATCTCTAGTATAGTTATCCCTTTGCAACATCAATATCAGAATCTATTTACAAAAACAAAAAAGCAAATGTCAGCACCAACTAGCAAACAACCACATTTGGCATAGGCAAATTTCTAGTCCATTGCAATAAATTCTATCTCAAACTTTGACGTCACATCACAACCAGAGAACACTACAAAGCCAAAGGTGGGGTGTGACAAGAAGTGCATTACTGTTAAAATAAAAAAGAATATGGTAATGATTGTTGGCTCTTAAGCATCAAGGAAATTGTCTTATGCACACTTTTGTACCAGTTGGAACTTTATAACTTTTATAACTACTGGGTATGTGTAACAATGCCAAACTTTGGTTAATTTATGACATGAAGTTATGAACATCTTCTATTTTTTTACAATTCCATATATAACATATTACTTATTTAATACCCAGAGTTTCAATCCCTAATGATGGATATATGTATCGATGATAGTTTTTTATATTTTCGTGTAGTACTTTTTGTTCTTTAGCAACGCTTTTACCTCTACTAGTTGGAATTTGTTCTCCTTATTTATCTTTCTTCACATGCAATGTTTCTTTTCGTGGAAATGAAGTGAATTTTTGGGATCATTTATGGATGATAATCGTTTATTTATTATCGGAACAATTCATACGGTAAGACTTCAACTTTCAGTTATTGATTATACAGAATTTCTAGAAATGAAATTCATTACGCTGAAAACTTGAACATTATCAACCATTAACTCATTTAATGTTTTTATTACTTTTGAACTATAGATGTTAGTCATCGTAGGAAAATGTTTTCTAATAATCTAACGTACTTGAAAGTTAAAGGCAATTTTTGTAACACCCTGTAAAATGAATCATAAATAAATGAAGTAAATTAAATTAAATATGATAAGATAGAAAATGAAAATTTTACAAAAGTTGGAATTTGACAAAGAAAGCTATATCATTGCGTTCATGGTGAAATTTGACAAATTTCCATATATAATATGCTGAAAACAGAGCTCGAACAAATAAGTTTTGAGCGTTTGAAGTTTTCAGATTTAAATTAATTTAAATGGGATTTGGATAAATAAATAGTTCAATAATTTGAAATTTGAAATTAATTGTGATTAGACTTGGGGGTTAAGTAACGTTAAAAATTAGCAATTAATGTTAAAAGTTAATTAGGGTATCAAATCAACGGATAATCATGCAACAGTAAAATAAAATAAATACCTTACTAAAATAAAGGAAAAAGTTGACTCAGCGCCTCAAGGGATTGACCTAGCTATCGACCATAGCGGTCAACCGCTTGGAGCATAGGAATCGACCACTTGTTGTAGAGCCTATTTTGATGAGTTGTATGTTCCAGATTTATCCTTTATTAATCTATTCTCACTCAATGGTTCTGATGTATTTCTAACCACTGAAAATTAGACCCTAAACCTTCCACTGTTGTCCATAAATACTTTGGGAACAATAACCAAACTATGCCATTGTTACCTCTCCAAATTAGATTTAGAAGCTCAATAAAGAATTCAGGTAAGAATTCAATCTATTTTCTATTCATTTCTTCTTCCTCCAACCTATTATTATTCTATCCTCCTCCAACTATTATGAGTCTAATAAATATATAACCTCTTCCCAATTGTGTGTGTATATCAAAAGAGAGAGCTTCTGGAAGAGATTGTGAGGAATGCAAATCCAAGGAAAACAAAGCTAAGGCCATTCGGCGATTGGAAACCTTGGCATTTCTTTTTAGTTATTGTTTACTGTATTTCTTTTTGTATTTGAATGCCTTAGGGATTTTGAAAATATGATAGATGTGATCCCCTAAAATTCCTTTTTATTTCGATATGTTAATTCTATGTTGAGATTCCAAATTATTTACATTAATTTGATTGAATTTGTTTCGTTTATGCAATATTTGATAATTTTATAGTCTATTTCACTTCTCCTTCTTCTTTGGGTCAAATTGTGATTCTTCAATAAAATAAGAGGTTTTGATTACAAATTCACACCGCTTATTTTTATCCATTTCTTTGTAGAATGGGAGTTGAATGGAATATGGGGTTTAGATTGCAATTCTTATTGTTTAAGATATTCCATTGAATCGGTGAAATAAATTGAGTTTCTGTCTGATGTATAAGTCTATTGTTGCAGTTTTGATTATGAATATTTATTCCCGGCTTTGGATATTAGATCCCATAAAATCTTGGAAATTTAAAGATAAAGGACCTGTAATAATAATTGGTTAGGGAATTGACATTTAACGCTTGTTTAGAGCATAAAGTACATGCGTTTAAAACTTATTAGGCGCGAATATTTATTTATCTCTATTTGTGTAATTAACATATAATTATGGCATATATGGTGTAGTTAACCAGGAATTTATTTTTATTTATTTCTCACATTAGGAAGGTAATTGATAGTTAGGCGAAAATAAGGGGAAACTCTTATATAGCCAAATTATTATTCTAAGGCGTAATAAGGAAGGTTCCTTATAAGGCCTTATCTATGAAATAGTGAGATGAGAGTGTGTGTGTGTGTGTGTGTGTAGGGAGAGTAATTGATTTATGGCTAAGTCATAGGGATGCGAGGCCAATAGAGTTACATGACCGAAATCTACCTTCACTTTGAGGCTACCACCAGTTATGTACACTATGATTGACATGAGATATCCTTATGATAAATATTTGCAATGATGCAAGGTTGGTCCCAAATTATGTAGGGGAAATCAGCCAAGCTAATCTGGCTACAACTTCCTACGAATAGTCGGACTAATGTAAGACGTCATTATAGGTCTGAACCATAAGATGAAGGGCCTTCTTCGGGGTTCTGAGGTATTAAATGGTTGGACCCGCTTCTTTTTCCCAGACGAAGGATTAAATGGCAAAGAGGTTACGTTAGGTAGTATCTACTTAAGGAGGTCCATTTATGGAAATAGGTATTAAATGATGGGGTCTGTCATAATCAAGGTATTAAATGCCCAAATTCTGCCTATTTTCCATATGGAAGTATTAAGTGGCCTAAGAGATTCCAAATAATGTCACCTAGATAATATCATTGAGGAGTACGTCTTGGAAATAGGTATTAAATGATGGGTCTACCTTAATTAAGGTATCAAATGACCAGATTCTTCCTATTTTCCAATAAAAGGTATTAAGTGGCTTGGATATCATCTCTCACATTATTAGTTATTTATGACGTATGATTGGGATATGGGATTCTAGAAACTAGCTTCTGGAACGGAAGGTATTAAGTGGTTGGACTTGCCTCCTTTCCTTATAAAGAAGTATAAAATGGTTTTTATTAGTTTTATGTTTGTAGACATTATTATTTGGCATTTTAACCTGGCTTTATTGAACTGGTCGCACAAGTCATATTTGACTGCCATGAAGGTCGATGATTTCAGAGTGCTGATTGTGGGACCCAGAAGTCAAGTATAGTAATATGAAGTCGGGATAGAATAGAATTCATAGATGTGCAATTTAGAATGTTCAAAGTATGAAATATGGTTCGATGCATAGGAGAGATCGGCATAGATTACCTCCAACAAGAATGATCAGCATATTTTAAAATACAAGATCATTCTCGTGGAAAACAATCAATATCTCAAGATCTACATATCCAATGCCTATGAAATTTAAAGCGTAAGATATAAGGACCCTAGGAAACCTACCCTAGGGATCGCACATCAATAGGACAAGTTTGAATGGATCGATACACATCCCTTGCAAGGGATTGGCAGAAAACAGCATGTTGAATCAAAGATCAAGAAATAATTCGAGCTACAATGATTCAAATGACATGAAATTTGGAGGCTAAACATATTTTTGCATAAGGAAGCCACCATAGAGATCGCTCCCTAAAATTTGACCAAGAAGGGATCGGTACCGATCCCTCCTCTTTGAGAATTGGGCCTAATGATCCCTTTAATGGGCCCGTATGGTTTAGAAGGTCCTTCATCCAAGATTTCAGAGAGATATTTGGTCGTCTTCATCTATATATACTGGCTTTATGGGTCATTCTGGGGACCTTTACGCTGCTTGTTACTCTAAACTCCATTGAAATTAAGTGCTAACTTATTTTTACTATTGTAATCAAATTCAAAACAGATTAATAAAGGATAATCTTCAAAGTGGACATAGGCATATAAGCCGAACCACTATAAATTTTTATTGTCTTTAATTATTGCATATTCTCTGTTGCTTACTGATTCATCTACTCAGTTTGATTTTATTTTTCTTCACTTAATTTTCTACAAAAATTATTCTTGGGTGTTTGCGACCATTTTAGTTGCAAACATTTTGGTGCTTTCACCGAGAACCTTGATTCTTAACTTATTAGGATCTCTTTGTTGCTACTGGATTGGATAAATCCCCTAAAGGAGATCTACAGTTATCTTCAAGGAGTTTCTCATACTACTCGAATTTTTAAAATTCTAAGTGAAGCCATCGACAATGGTGAGGAATACTAGATCCAAAAGTCCAGCTTTTTTGTGAAAGTCTTGGCTTGCTCTTTTTCCATGTCTGTTGATGGAGGATTATTTCCTTCTCAGAACATGGAAGGAAATAAGAATGCTAGCATCCAGCAAGGAGGCCTAAGCAATCAACCAATGGATGTGAATGCTAAACCAGTTGATGTTCAAAATCCCACTGATTCTATTACAAGAGCTGAATTTCATAATCCAATGAGAGAGATGATGGAGAGTCTACGAAAACTAAATCAAAAGATTCAGACCAATATCAACTTAATGAACCAACTCAATCAGCTGCGGCGAGGGAAAGCTAGGAGGGATCCCACTCCTTACTCGGCATCGGAGAATTCTAGCTCATCAGGCGAGTATTATAGGCATAAGCATCGCAAAACGGACGAATATCATGCAGAAACTTTGAGAAGTCAACTGGTAGACCATCACAGTCTTCTAGAATCGATTGGTGTCGATCCCTCCATAGGTATTGGTATCGATCCCCCCCTCGGTAGAGGAAATCAACTGTTGCATCATGGGATTCAAGCTGGAGCTGCTTTAGTTCATTTGGATGCTGGAGTTCAATTAAATGTTGACCAAGCGCTTCCCTAGAATTACGATGAAGTGAATTCACGAGGCATACATCGGGAAGATAGTGAACCAAGAAGGCATGGAACGACCTATAGGCATCGATCAGACCATTCATATGAGATGGAGCATGATCACCGCTTGGCACTAATTATCCAAACGTCGGACTTATCGGCTATGGCTAAACGATTAGTGAGAGGGAGCCAAGGCTTGACCAACGATGATTGAGGAATCTCGAGAAGCCATACCATGTTCACTGATTATGTTCTACATATGGAGCATCCAAGGAGGTTCAACATGCCATTAATGCCCGCTTACGAGGGAAAAACCGACACCTACAACACATCATGAGATATGAATGCTCGATCGATTCCATGTGAGTGGATGATGCCACCAAGTGTAGATGTTTTCCCATAACTCTCTCTGGAATAGCAACGACGTGGTTCACAAGGTTACTACCATGATCAATTTCTGGATTTGATGATTTAGTAACATGGTTTGTGGAGCAGTTCCGAATGCACTCAACTCGGCCTAAGGATGTAATGCCTATGTCCAGCGTGATCCAGGATCTAGGAGAATCATTGAAAGATTATTTGGGGCGATTTTAAATGGCTATTACAGAAATTAGTAATCTGAACTACCATGCAATATTAATGGCCACGATGAGAGGGATAGGTCCAGAATCTAATTTTGGTGATTTATTAGCTCTCAAACCACCTACAACATTGAAATGTTTTTCACAAAGGCGGCTCAGTATTTCAGAAAGGAGGAAGCCAGGTCCTCTAGGAAGAAGAATGTTGCGAGGCAGAGTGGAGAGGGAGTATAGAGTAATATTGTAGTAAAGATGTCTGATGATTGCTCTGGAAAAGTTCAATTGAATGTCCAAAATAAGCCAAACCTATAAAATAAAGGCATAGATAGGGGCCGAGAACGAAAGAGGGATTCCGAAAGAGAGAAGCCTAGGATTCTGATGTACAATACTTACACGCCATTGAATACATTCTCTACCTACAATACCATGCAATATAGGAAGTCGCCTCTAAAAGAATCAACGGAGAAATAATAACAGACCAAAAAATATTGTCGGTTCCACAAATGCTATGGACATAGCACGAATGAATGTAGGCATCTTCAGGATATTATCCAAAAGCTGATTCGAGAAAGGAAGTTGCACCAATTTGTAAAAACCCCACAGGACGTCAGACGGGGGCATCTAACCCCAACCAAAGGCAAGCACCACGCAGGGTTGAGGAGCCTCCATGAACTGGTGAAAGATTGGTAATAAATACAATATTCAAAGGACCGCACCCGACAGATAAGAGTTGATGTGAGATGGAGAGCTCTGCTAGCATGATTAAGCATGTTGATTTTGAATATTATTCGAATACAAAAGATGGAGCTCTGGCAAAACAACAACGTACAATGGCAGATGATATCGTGTTTAGAAGCAGAGATGCAGATAAGGTGGAGGCTCCGATGATTGACCCAATGGTCATTTCGGCCATGAGTGGCCTCGCTTTGGTGAGAAGGATATTTATTGATTGTGGAAGTTCTATAAATATGATTTTCAATAAAGCGTATGATCAAATGAGGATGGAAGCCAAGGACTTGAAGCTGTCTAAAGTCCACATATATCGTTTTAGTATTATTGCAACTGAATCCGTTGGTTATGTTGAATCGCCCATAGAGTTGGGAGAAGGTGACCGTAGGAGAGTGCGAATCTTGATGTTCATTATTTTGGATGTTAACCTCCTTATAACATTTTTCTGAGCCGACCGGTACTAGCCGAATTTCGGGGAGCCCTTGGCCCATGGTGTTTGACTTTAAAGTTTTCAACAGATAACGGTGTTGATGTTGTTCATGTTAATCAGACAACTGGACATGCCTATTATGTAACTGAGTTGAGGGATGCTCAACGAAAGAGAAAGGTAAGGGTGACTGTCTGCATCCATGCTTTCAAAGATTGACAACTAGCGCCTGAGGCTTGGCTTGGACGCCACAGTCAGTTCTATAGAGATATAGATCCGAGAGATGGTGAGGTGGATCCCAAAGAAACCAAGGCTGCACCGGCCGAGATGATGATTGACATCACAGTTAGCCATGATGACCTGTCACGGATCCTAAAGAACTGGTCACAACTCAGCCGCTGATAATGAAATAACTTGCCTGATTTCTCCGAGCGAATCTATACCTGTTCACTTTGACTCACTCTAACATGTGTGGAATCTCGCCTGCCATTGCGAGCCATGCATTAAATATCGACCCAAGGTATGTCATTGATGAAACAAAAAATATGCGACATGGATCAGAAGAGATGTGTCGCTTTAAAGAGAAGGTGGATAGACTCAAATACAATAGGGTTATTCACAATGCCCTCTAACCTAAGTAGGTATCTAATCCTGTGCTTGTGAAAAGGCAAACGGAAAATGGAGAACTTGCATTGATTACTGAGACTTGAACAACGCATGTCTAAAAAATAGTTTTCCCCTTCCAAGGATCGACCAACTGGTGGACAAAACTGTGGGACACGCGTTTCTATCTTTCATGGACGTATACTCGTGATATAACCAAATCCCGATGCACATTCCTAATCAAGGGTACACCAGTTTCATTACCGATGTTGGATTATATTGTTATGTGGTGATGCTGTTTAGATTAAAGAATGCAGGAGCGACTTACTAGCGCTTAGTAAACATGATGTTTAACGATCGGATTAGGAAAATGATGGAAGTATATGTGTATGATATGCTCATAAAGTCACAACGATCATGTGACCACATTAGAGACCTGGCAGAAATGTTCGACATCCTCCGACATTACAAGATGAAAATTAATCCTCGAAAGTGTTCATTTGACATAGCATCAGGGAAGTTCTTGGGTTTTATTGTTAACTCCTAAGGAATCGAAGCTAATCCCAAGAAGATTCAAGCTATCCACAATATCCAAGCACCAAAGACTATCAAACAAGTACAGAGTCTGAAGGGAAGGTTGCTGCCTTAAGCCAATTCATTTCTAGAGTTACCAATAAATGCTTTCCTTTCTTTGACTTGATTAGGAAAGGAAAAGAAAATTTAACTAGATTAAGGATTGTAAAGATGCATTTCAAGCTTTGGTGAATCACTTGGCGAGCCCCTCATCTTGTCAAAGCTAGTGGATCATGAGGATTTATACATCTATTTGGCCATGCCGAAACATGCTATAAGTTTCACATTGCTTCGCGAGGAGAATCGAATCCAGAGGCCTGTTAATTATGTCAACAAGCGATTGACGAGAGCTAAAGGGAACCATTCGAGAAACTAGCATATTGCTTGCTGATTGCATCATGAAAGCTTGGTATATACTTTCAGGCATATCCGATCAATGTTTACATTGACCAGCCATTACGATAGCTCCTACAGCGACTTGAGACATCTGGAAGGTTAATCAACTGGAATATCGAGTTTAGTCAATTTGATATCCCTTATCTCCCTTGAAGGGCTATCCAGGGTCAGGTACTGATAAATTTATAGCATAACTTACTATGCATGATGATTCCATGGAGCGCAGCGAAATCCCTACCATACCGTAAAAATTGTATATTGATGGAGCATCCAATGAACATTGTTCTGGAGCTAGAATTATGCTTGTAACCCCCGAAGATTGGTTGATTTTTTATGCTTTAAAGCTTGATTTCCCATCGACAAACAACGAAGTTAAGTATAAGGCTCTGATTGCTGAACTTAAACTCATTAGAGAATTGTGAATAAAGTCTCTTGGAATCTTTTCCGATTCATAATTGGTAATATACCAAGTCAGTGGAGATAATCAAGCTAAGGGATAATGGCTTGCCTTATACCATACCCAAGTCCAAGAGTTGTTCACTGAATTTGAGTACTATGACATTACGCATATTCCACGGGATCAAAACAGAGTGGCTGATTCATTAGCAAAGTTTGCAAGGCACTGGGGATGCACAACAGATGAGCTTGGTTCCTGTCAAAGTACTAAATGCCCCGAGTATAAACCTGATAGAAATCAACCGAGTACTAGAGACATAGCCTGAAAGGGAATCTTGGATGACTCCGAGTAAAAACTATTTGCTATAGGGAGTCTTACCTGGCCAAAGGAAATGGAATGCAATAAGTCCTTCATAAAGCTACACGATATATCATGTAGGAAGGAGTTATGTACATAAAGGGTTTTTCTGTTATCCTACTCTAGTGTATCGCTCATGATGAGATAAAACAATTCTAAAGGAAGTTCATGAAGGGGAATGTGACGGTCACATTGGAGGGACAAATCTAGTAAAGAAAATACTCCGTTAAGGGTATTATTGGGCAACCGTCAATCAAGATGTTGCTGACAATGTAAGAAAATGCGACAAGTGCAAGATATATGCAAAAGTTCCAAGAGTTCCGTCGATGGAAATCACGCAAACGGTCGGCCCATGGTTGTTTTCCATGTGGGATATAGATATTATCGGTTCATTATCGATCTCTAAAGGTGGTGTAAAGTATGCTATCGTCGCAGTTGGTTACTTCACCAAATGGGCCAAAGAAGATCCTTTAGCCACAATCACAACCAAGAAAGTAACTAACTTCATTGTCTGAAACATCATGTGTCATTTTTGTCTTCCACAAACTATTATAACAGCTATTAGGACTCAAATTCGACAGTGCTGAATTCAAAGACTTCTGTCAAGGTATCATATTGAAAAGAGGTTTGGAGCAGTCGCTCACACTCAAGCGAATGGGCAAGTTGAAGTTGTGAACAAAATTATAAAGTCCATTAGAAGAAGCATTTGGAAAAGGCTAGGGGTAAGTGGGTGGATGAACTCTCGAAGGCATTATGGGCTTACAGGACTACACACAAGTCCGCGACTGGATATACTCCATTCGCTCTTGCTTACGGTTTCGAAACCATTATTCCTATTGGGCTCAAAGTTCCTTCTCATCAAAAGATTTACTATGATCCTAAAACAAACAAAGACCTCCTCTTGGAATCTCTAAACTTTATAGATGAGAAGAGCGAGGAAGTTGATTTGAGAGCAGTTATGCATCGGCACCGAGCCGCCTAATAGTACAATATTAAAGACCAATCTAGAACCTTTGAAACCGATGATCTTGTCTTAAAACGGGTTTTTCCTGCCCCATCGCACATAAATTTAACCTATGAAGGACCATATGTGATTGAGCAGAGGCTTGGAGAGGGAACTGTTAAGCTAGCAACCATTGATGGCATCACACTCCCAAGGGCATGACATAACAAGCATTTACAATGCTATTTCACTTAGTTTAGTTCTTTTTCGTTCAGTTGTATTTGCTTTCAGAAGTTGCTTTAGCATTTGTCTTTCCAGATATATAATAAGACAGATTATATCATTCCTTTCCATTTAGCAAACAAAGTTTTGAACTTCCTTTATATTTATGTTTGTTGTAGCATTATGTATTAGTTACATTGCGAAACTTGTAACAACCCTAATTTTTAATAACATTTATTTAGGACATTTAATTAGATAAATTAAATGAAATAATGTAAATGGTTAAGGGATTGAGATTTGCATGATCATAGGGTAGTCGTGCCTAATTAATCTAAAGCTAAAGAGAATTAAAATGAAGTAAGTAAAGGTAATAAGATAAGGGCGAAATAGGAATATGTTATATTCTTATGCCGTAAACCCTTATTCAAATTTTATTTACAACGTTCAGAAACAAAACTAAACCTAGAGCTTGATCGGCCACCATTAGAAGAAAACAAGGGAAAGATAAGCAAGAATTCAAGAAGGAAGCTTAATCAAATTAATTCAAGAGCAAATCTTAACATTCTTAACAATCGAGCCAAGATGAATAATAGGTTACATCTCATTTTTATTTCTTTTGGTTTCTAGATAAGATCCGAATTTATTTTGCAAGAAAAATATCATGCTTTGATTGTTTAAATGGTTATGTATGCTTATTGATGACTTATGCTGTCTCACATAGATTTTATAGTAAGATTTGATTTGAAAATCCTATCAAATGACATCCAAATGGCTTACCTTTTTAATAGAAGGTTTGAAACATTATTTTAGAGATGATTCAGTTTCATAATTTTCTAAGTTGTTGTAGATTTACTACGAATTTTCTAGTAAAGAAAATGGTTAAATTGGGTTGAAATTATTTACGGCTATTATTTGTTAGCTTTGAGTTAGAAATTTAAATATGCTAGAAAGCATATTAAAAGTGATTTACGCAAATTTTTAGAGAATTTTCCTAGGTATTTTATTAATGATATAAAATTATTTAAGGTATGCGACCTAAATGTTTTATATGTTTATAAAAGGAGAAGGGGCAATTTGCAAAAAAAATTAAATTTTTAACTACTGAATTCGGCGGTACTTTTAGAAAAGATTTTGAAAAAGAATTGGCAACCAATTACATGTTGACAAATAAAGCAAGCTAGTTGGAAAGATATAACTTTACAAAGTTAAAAACAGTTTTGTAAAGGATTGTTGCTTCGCCACTTTCGGCAGCCACCTTTCGACCCCATACTATCGCCTCCAACCTATTCGAAATCAATGCACATGGTATGAATGCCTTAGTACGCAGTGGATTGGAGATAGGTGAAAGGTATGGAGATAAAATCTACTTTCGAAGGGATAGAAGTGGTCTTTATAAATTCAGAACTATTTTGGTCACAAAATAAGGCTTTCGAAGGAAATAGCTTTCGACTTAGTCAAATATGCCTTTGTTTTAGAAAATGGACTTTCAAAAGAGGTCGCTGACTTTTGTTTTTAAAATAAACATTCGAAGGGGTCAAAACCCTTGCTGCCACATTCAATCTTTCGAATCAATGTTTTCAAAAGGGTTCTTTTCCCTTAAACTTTGAAGCCGCTTCTCCATGCTTTCTAAAGGGTTAGTTTCGAAACAATCCACTTTCTTTTACTTATTAATAATGCTTTCGAAAAATTTGCCTTCATCCCAGCTCTTTAAGACCCTTAGCTATATAAAAAGTTAAACCTAAAGGTTTCGAAAGGAATGGTTTCAAATGATTTCGAAGCTATGTTTCACAAACTTTTAATTGAACCAAATGCATTCAAAAGGTTTGTTTTAAGTAAAGGACGTTAATGCTTTCGAAAGGTATATAAAGAAGGTTTCGAAGTGGAGATTCTCTATTGTTTTCGAAAAGTTTACTTTGAGTATTTAAGTGGAAGATTTTCAATTCTTTCGGAAGGGATGTTTAAGGTATTTTGAAAAGTGGATGTCTAAGCTTTCATAAAGCTTTCAAAGGGACACTTTCAAAGGTTTCGAAAGGTATGCTTTGGCCTTTCAGTCTAGTGTTTCAAGGAAAAGTAGTTAACTTGTTTTGAAAGGGGTGCTTTCAATGGTCGCGAAAGGGACTGTTTAAAGTTTTTAAACAAGGGTTTCAAAATATTTCATCAACATGGTTTTGTGTAAAGCTTATATCATGGAAAACATATTTAAGTAAAGCAAAGAATATATTTTTCTTGTTTAAGTATGATTTAAAGGGTCGAATCAATTTGAAAGAACTACTTTCGGAAAATTTGATAGGATAGTTAACCCTAAGTAAATGACTCAAATATTAGAATACTGGATGGAACTGGTATAAGGTCTCACTCTATACTTTAGCTAATAAGCCCCTAGCTACTATAAGTCCAAAATTCCAGTGTGTAGGGCTTTGTCACTGGTAATATTAGATTGATATTACACACCAAAAGGGGTATACTGGTAGAAGATAGGTTATTTGTGAACCCGTAAAACCATTAGGTTTAGTTGACCCTAGAAGAAGATAATAAAGGGCAGATAGCCCAGTAGTGTGTCTAACAGATGTTAGATAATTGATTATGTCCGGTAGGCCCGAGTCAGCCAATAGTTAATAGTTAGTCAAATAAAACTATATTTTTAGAGACAGATAGTCGTTTATTACCTGCTTTATGTGCATATATAATATTGCTATTATTACTTTAATCAGTTTGATTGTAGGTTTTTGATTTGCAAAAGACATGTTTTAAAAAGGGATATTTATGAGGGGAAACCCGTTCCGCCAAGCGACATGGTTTCACTTAATATTAGATAACCGAGATGTATAGTATTAATCACACCAGGCTTTATATCTGACTCGAAGTTTATGTTTCCCCTTAAACTGTCCGGTGCTCAAAATGTAATTTGAGTAGATTGAGAGTTAAGGATTTTTAGGTTTGGTAGGTTGGACGAATAAGCTTCCGAAGACATGCATGAGCCAATGCTAGCTACATAGGATCTATTTAGTTTTATTTCCACTATGATGTATTATGACTAATATGTCTATTAGTACTCTGATCATCCAAGGGGGCATCTTCATATGTCGCTCTTGGCATAATTTGTAATAACTATATTTGATATAGAAATTGTTTTAGAATTATGTATCTGAATATGAAATATTATTTTGAATGTAATTAGAAAAGTTGTTTTAATTATGTATTGATCTTATTTCATACTCATGTGCATCTGATATTATGGATACCATGAACATTACCATATTTTATCACCGGAAGTTAATAATATGGATGACTGCAGTGTATATAGCGCTTAGCTCTGGGCCTCAAGATAAGGGATGTTATAACTTGGTATCAGAGCATAGGATTACGAAAACCCTAAAAGAAATTTCGAACTTAAAATTATTTTGAGAACATAATCATAAAAATTAGAGAAAGGGTTGGAGTTTGGGATAACGCTATAGTAATGTACTTGTATTTGCTATATATAAATATATGTTTTATCTCTATTATCTCATCTCTCTTATGCTATTCATCTGTATCTTATAAAGACTTGAATGCAAATTTTACGGACGTAATATATGGATGCTAGAGGGGGAAGAGTTAACATTGGTAGAGGAAGCACCACAACCAATGGGAATGCTAGACTAAATACTAGAAGGAATTTAGGTCAGGTACAAGCTGCTAATGTGGGTGCTGGAATGCCGTAAGTCGATATTGAAGCAATGTACCGGTTTTTCGTTAACATGATGCAGGCTGGAGTTGCTGCGGGTTTAGTTGGAGGAAATTCTGAAGGAGGAAATCAGGGAGCCCCAGTGGTCAATAACTATGCTGTGTTAAGTAGAGATTATGCTTGGCTGGGAGGAAAACCATTTATTGGGACTGAGGATGCAATTGAAGTGGAGACTTGGTTACTTTATTATGAGAGGAATTTCACTAATTTGGGACTTAATGATGAGAAAAAGAGAAGGCTTGCTTCTAAACAGTTACAAGGAGCAGCATTGTTCTAGTGGAATAATATTACGGTTAGAGTCAATGAAGAGACTATGACTTAGGCTGAGTTCAAGAGAAGGTTTGAGGAGAGTTTTATGTCAGAGATTTCTAAGTCAACTCTTCTCACGAAGTTTATGGAGTTAGAGCAGGGAGACATTACAATGCTTGAGTATAAAAACAGATTTGAGGAGCTATAAAGACACGGATAATTTACAGTTGATACTGACATTAAAAGGAATGATAAGTTCATCTGTGGGTTGAAGGCTGAGCTTGCTAAGGCCACGTTATCACATATTAGAGATCCGTGCGATGTAGTTGTTGAGATGGCTTTGAGGTAGAAAGAGATGCTTGCCTTTTCTTGAGTAACAATGCTAGAAGTGCTCAAGGAGGGCAGCACAAGAAGAGCATTTTTTCCATAAGAAGGGCGCTCAGAAGAGTGGAACTGCCACGAAGGGAAAGGCAAAAGTTGTCTTTTATAAAGGTTATAAGAAGGGACAATACGCGCATGAGTGTCGGACAGGCAAAGGGAAGAAAGATGCTAACAAGAAAGGAGTGAGATGTTTCAACTGCGATCAAATTGGACATTATACGAACCTGTGCAAGGAGCCAGCCAAGGATGGAAAGGGAAAAGTGTTTGCATTAAAATCAACTACCTTGAGACCAACAGCAGAGGAGAAGGGAAAAGCTGTGTTGGGAGGTACGCTTTCGATTCATGGTGTATCAGTTAGAGTTCTATTTGATACTAGTGCATCGCATTCTTTTATATTACATTGTTTGCTAATCTAGTCTTAACCTAGAACCCTTATACCTAGTTACTTCCTTAAGGGTTGTGAATCTAATAGGAGGTTACGTGACTCTTGGGATGAGATGTGACCATTTAGAGTTTGAATTGTTAGGTCGTGCATTTGTTTGCAGTTTGCATATATTTGGTTTTGTAGGGTTCGGAATTATTTTGGGTATGGATTGGTTAATTAAATATGATGCTAGGATATTTTGCAATGATAGAAAAATATCCCTTAGATATCCTGACTATAGTAATCGGATAATATACTCTGCAGAAAACCCTACCTTTGAGGTTAATGCCCGTTAGGTGTTCTGAAGACAGAAAACGAGTTGAATCGAGTTTTCGTTGTCAGAGAACTCGTAGATCTCTCTGAGCCCATAGTAGGACTGTTGTCGAAACGAGTTATTGAGTAGATATATTTAGTACCAAGAGCAGAACCAGTGAGTAGACGCCAATTAAAATGACACATACAGAGATGAGGGAGTTAAAGGTGTAGTTGGTGGATTTGGAAAGCAAGAATTTTATCAGACCAAGCAATTTGCCTTGGGAAGAAGCCGTAGTGTTTGCAAGGAAACCGAATGGATCGTTAAGGTTATGTATTGATTATCGTAAGTTGAATGAGAAAAAAATAAAGAATCGATATCCGTTACATAGAATTGACGATTTGTTTGACCAGTCGAGTGGGGCCAAAGTATTTTCCATGTTAAATTTGGCAATAGGATTCCATCAGCTTAAAATGGCTAAGGATAGCATTCCTATGACGGAATTTAGAACCCCATATGGATTGTACAAATGATTAGTAATTCCATTCGGACTAACTAATGCACCAGCATTCTTTGAGATTTGATGAATCGAGTTTTCTAAGAGCACTTGGATTGGTTCATGTTGGTATTCGCATATGATTTTTTGGTATACTCTAAAGATAAAAGAGAGCATGAATTTCATCTTAAAATAGTGCTTAAGACACTGAGGCAGCATCAACTGAGGGCGAAATTTTTGAAGTGTCATTTCTGAAAGAAGGAAGTGAAGTTCCATGGTCATATAGTCTCAAAGAAAAGTTATCTGTTGATCCAACTAAGATTGATGCAATGAATAGTTGGAAGACACCCAAGACTGTGACTGAGATAAGGAGTTTTCTTAGATTAGCTGGTTACTATCGAAGATTCATTAAGGATTTTTCATAGATAGCGGCACCGATAAATAAGCTAACTCAAAAAGATATGAAATTTATCTGGACTAATAAGTGTGAGGAAGCATTCCAGAAGATGAAACACTTATTGACAAATGCACCTGTGTTAGTTGTTCCAAAGGGGAATCAGGACTTAGTCGTGTACACAGATGCATGTGGAACAAGATTAGGAGCTGTATTAGTGCAAAGAGGTAAAAAGATTGCCTATGCATCTCGGCAGCTCAGACCGCATGAGGAGGTTGGATATCCAACTCACGATTTGGAATTAGCTGCAGTAATCTTCACGTTGAAGGTGTGGATTACCTTTTGGAAGAGAGATTCAAGTTGTATATGGATCATAAGTAATTGAAGTATTTATTCTCTTAGAAGAAGTTGAATATGAGGCAACAAAAGTGGTCGGAGTTTTTAGCCGCTTGTGACTTTGGTATTGAGTATACACCAGGAAAAGGCAAAAGGATTGCGGATGCACTTAGCAGAAAACATCAAAATGCAGTATTGGTAATGATAGTTGAGTGGAAAGGTTTAGAAGCATTGACTACATGCAAAATACAGTTGACATCTAAAGCTAGATTTAGTAAGGAAACTGCTATGTTTTCATGTTTATAAGTTCGACCAGTGATGATCAAAAGGATTGCTTCTAAGCAAGCGGATGATCCATTAGTGGCTGAGTAGATCAAAAAGTTAAGGAATGGAACAGAGAGTGGTGACTTGAAAGATTTCAGTCTTGACCAGAAAAGGTGGTTGAGGAAGAAAGGAAGACTATGTGTTCCGAATGTGGGAGATATTAGGAAGGAATTTTTGGAGAATTCCATTGGTCGAAGTTCACTACTCATCCAGGAGGAAATAGGATGTATCGAGAAATAAAAAGAAGTTTCTTATGAAAAGGCATGAAGACATACGTAGGCTTATGGGTAAAGCAGTGTTTGAACTGTCAACAGGTAAAAGCCGAGCATTGAAACCAAGTGGTTTACTTCAGCCTTTAGAGGTTCCAATTTGTAAATGGGATTCCATATCAATGGATTTCATAAATGGATTACCAAGGTCGAGTAGAGAAAATGAAAGTACATGGATTATAGTGGACAGGTTGACCAAGAGTGCCCATTTCATATCAGTTAAGTCATCCAAGACAGCACTTGTTTGGGCAAAATAATTCATGAAGAATATAGTCAGACTGTATGGAATTCCTAGTAGTATAGTAACTGACAAAGATTACTTATTCACTAGCGAATTCTGCAAAAGTCTACATGAGACTTTGGGTACCAAGCTTAAGATAAGTACTGCTTACCGTCCGTAGAAAGATGGGCAAACGGAAAGAGTTAACAAAGTCTGAGAAGATTTATTACGAGCTTGTGTACTAGATTTTTGGGATCAAGGGAAAACCATCTACACTTACTCGAGTTTTCGTATAATAGCAGTTATCATGCTGGTATAGGGATGGCACCGTTTGAAGGTTTGTATGGAAGGCTATGCAAATCTCCCGTTTGTTGGGTAGAGGCTGGGGATAGATTAGTTCTTGGCCTAGAATTGGTTAGAGAAACTGCAGAAAAGATTAAGTTCATTTAAGCTAGAATGAAGGAAGCTTAGTATAGGTAGAAGAGCTATGCTAGTAGAAGATGGAAAGACTTAGAGTTCTCGGTTGAAGATCATGTTTTCGTCAAGGTATCACTGATGAAAGGTGTAATCAAATTCGAAAAATCAAGAAAATTGGCGTCGAGATTCGTTTGACCATTTCCTATTATACAAAGGATTGGGAAACTCGCGTATAGAGTAAATTTACCAAGTAGTTTGGCAGGAGTCCACGATGTTCTTTATATTTCTCATCTAAGGAAATGTATTCGAGATCCAGAGACTACTATACACTAACAGTGTTATATGACATAGTAGTAAAACCGAATTTGACTATAGTTAGAAAACCAGTTCGTATAGTTACGAGGGATGAGAAGGTACTAAGGAACAAGACAGTCAGATTAGTCAAAGTCCAGTGGAGTAATGACGAAAGAGACTGTACTTGGGAAACTGAGAGCAGGGTTAGAGATACTCACCCTGACTTGTTTCATGGTATGTTTTACCTTTATGATTGATTGTAATGAGTACCTTATCTTAATTTCGAGGACCAAATTCTTTAAGGAGGGGAGTCTGTAATTATCCTAATTTTGACTAATATTATTTAGGAAATTTAATTAGATAAATAAAATAAAATAATGTAAATGGTTAAGGGATTGAGATTTGTATAATCATAGGGTAGTCGTGCCTAATTAATCTAAAGACAAAGAGAATTAAAATGAAGTAAGTAATGGTATAAGACAAGGGCAAAATAGGAATAGGTTATATTCTATACCCAGAAGCCATATTCAAATTTTGTTTACAACAGTTACAAACAAAACTAAACCTAGAGCTTGGTCGGCTACCATTAGAAGAAAACAAGGGGAAGATAAGCAAGAATTCAAGAAGAAGCTTAATCAAATTAATTCAAGATAAAATCTCAACCTTTTCAACAATCAAGCCAAGGTGAGTAATATATTACATCTCGTTTTTCTTCCTTTTAGTTCTAGATAAGATTCGCATTTATTTTGCAAGAAAAATGCTATGTTTTAATTATTTAAACGGTTACATATGCTTGTTGATGATTTATGTTATCTCATATAGATTTTGTGATAAGATTTGATTTGAAAAACCTATCAAATGACATCCAAATTGTTGAATCACTAGTTTTGATTCATGACAAGACGATTCAGAAGCTAAAGAAGAATTTGCATTCATACATGACAAAAATAAGACAACATAGGATCAAGACTACAACTCTATGCTTAAAGTAATTATTATATGTGTTGAGTCTTAGACATATGTTAAAATCAATCCTCAAGTTTTCAATTTTTTAATTTTTCTTTATAAACAGAGTTCACTGTGCAATATATGCACAGCCAGTCGACTGACTATTCATGCCAGTCGACTGACTGTGCATATGCACAACAGTGAACACTGCTTATAATTTTAAAACGGACAAATACTTTTAAATTTTCAAACACCAGTCGACTGATCAAATATACCAGTCGAATGAACCGACTTCAACTGTCAAATTTATGAACGGACACCTTCTTCCATGAAGAGTTGCACTTCGTCAACAGTTGTCTCTCTTGGCTGAAACTCTTCACTAAGAGTTGCATCTCTCTAAAAACTATATATAGGAGTTATCTCATACTTCATAATCACAAATTTCTGATTCTAATTCTTTCTATTCTCTCTTGTGATTACTCTAGTGCTCTCATACTCTTCACTGCCTTGAATCTTTGAATTATACATTATATACTTTGATTCTTAGCAATATTCTTCCTTTCAAATCTTCACATTGAAAAGACCCGACTTTCCATTCCCGGAAAATCGTATCATCCTTAAGAAAGAAAGAGATAGAAAAGAGAAAAGAAAGAAGGGAAAGAAGAAACAACACAAGAATCTCAACAGCGGAACGAATAAATTATATTAATAACATAAGTATTACATAATATACATCAATTATCAGAGTACACAGACAATACGACACATACTAGACAACTATAAACACCTGTCTAGTTATTACAACTCAATACATTATAGACAAACATTCAGAGATACCAACACAGCGGAAAACTATATAACTATACGCAGAAGCCTCCTGCTCCATTGCTCCTCCACAATTCGTCAAAGTTAACCTGAATCCTAACCTGAATTCCTTTGGCTACTCGTAAAAATTTGAGTACCCAAGAGTTATAGAAAAACAGAAATAACTCCGGGTCAGACATGGGTCTGGTGTGAGTAATAGGTTAAAGTTGCTTCACCTTGAAAAAAAAAACCTTTGAAAATAAAAGGTATCACGTAAGACTTCCCACACATAAACATGGAAAATTTTTTACCTTACGCTAACCAAAACATTTCATAGGAAATCCGATGATATTATAATAGTGTCTAGGGTTTTCAAATAAATAAGAAATAGCCAAAATTGTTACATCTATTAAATTCCAGCTACTAGCCACAAAAGTGGGTAATACAATCAAAACCGTTGGCACCTATTGGATTTTGGATTCCATACAATGGCAGGGCTACTGGGGTACCGCCCGTCACAGTACGTGGCCTAGATCGCCGTACCGAGGAGTACTCCCACTCCCCTGCAACACAAGGCCGGACCCATTCCTTACTGAATAGTTCCGAACAAGACAACCCCGCAATTGGTGCGCATATCCAACTACCCACTAAGCCGAATAAAAAGGGACCTCTAGACAGGGATCAATCTTGCTCTCCAGTGGGTGCTACCCACGAAGCCTTGTTGCACCTCCTCTGTTTTAGCCATTCCCGGTTGATGAGGCTTGAGGCTACGATTACCTTTATAGGGCATATCATCTTAGAATGCTCATCGTCCGCCTGACGATGTTCTGAAAGCATTCAATCCATACAAGTTCGTTCCGGGTTCGAACGAAACCGAAGGCATTATCTCGTTACACTCATTTTGGAATCACCCTCAGAGTTAACGACAATAACCCTCGCACTCTGATTCATCATCTCGAATCTATAAGTACTATTCCGTCAAACTCATTACGGAATCACCCACAGAGTTATACTGACGTATAGCCCTTACACCTCGAGTCTTCACTCGCTCCATTTGGATGCACGACCTAACGTTATTTGGAATCGATGTGGTTTTCGGATATCCAAATATGGAAATCCGATCCCGGTCTCATTGAAATCCAAAGCGTGTCTTTTAGGTCCAAGTTGTTTTAAAGGTTTAAACAATTCAATACAGTATCTATATACACACAGATAGATAACTTATAAATCATAACTGATAATCAACATTATCACATAACAGGTAACCCACATCATCAATATCAAATAGATATTCTATATATCACCATCACAATAGATAACCTATGTTATCATCACAACACAATCAAACATCCATACCACATAATATCATTTATCTCATTACTGAGATCACAAAGCATCCAAGTCAAACAATGACATCCATTCATACATAAGCAAAGATTCACTCATACCACAATATAATTAATTCAAAATGAATTAAATTAACTATCTCTATCTCTAATTAACTTAAAGTGAATTAAATTAATTACTTTATCTATAATTAATTTAAAATAAATTAAATTAATTACTTCACCAATATAAATCTTGCTTATCAATCATCTAATTGATTACAATCAGTTAATGATTCATCATTAATTATCTTAATTAATCACCTTTGATTAATTACCCTTAATTACATTCATGTAATTATACTTAATTAATTTCACGAATTAATTATCCTCAAACAAACAGTAATTTACCTTCAATTATTTCAAATAATTAACCATAATTAATTACATTTATCCTTAATTAATTACATTAATTAATTTCCTTTAATTACTTATTATTGATTAATTAATCTAAATTAATCAACTTTAATTACATCATTAATTAAAATAATTAATGATTCCCTTTTATTAATTACCTTAAGTAATTAATTAACTTAATTACCATATTAAACAAATTAATTATCCTTAATTAATCTCTTAATTAATCCCTTGATTAATTAATAAGTAATTTAGACCAAATTACTTCACACTTAAACATCTCCACCTAATCACAACCATGTAATTATTAATTAATTACTTAAACTAAGTAAATACCCAAATCATTAATTACATAAAGTAATTATTTATAAAACCCAAATGTTTAAAATTAATTAAACTTAATTAATTAAATTAAACAATCCCATTAAACTAAATTAATTACATTTAGTAATTAATTTCTTAATTACCTTATTAAGTAATTACTCAAACCATTTACAATTGATTATTAATAAATTAATTAATCTAATTAATTATAAAAATTAATCGCATTAATTAATTATTTAAATAATCCTGGTTACTGATCATCATTAACCCTTCTCTAATTATTTATAAAGTAATTAACTTAAATTAATTACAAATTTATATATCTTTAATTATCTATAATTAAAAGTCTAATTATTTAAATAAATTAACCTTGATTAAAACTTAATTACTTAATTAATAATTTATTAATCATTAATTAATAATCTAATTAATGATCTAAATTTCAAATTGATTAACCCTAAATCAATATGCATTAAACCTTAATAATTAATTAAATAAATTAATTAATTATTCCTTAATTACCTTTTTAAATAAATTAATTTCAAACATAAATTCTTCACTTAATTTTAAAATAAAATATTTCTAACTTATGTTTAAAACAAATTTTATTTTAAACAAAGTACTTTTGAAACTGTTTCCCAATTTCATTTTAAATACAAGTTTTAAAATGAAAATAATTTAAACTTATCAAAGTTAAACAATTTATAACTTATAACCTTTCAAAAACTTCAATTTATACTTAGTTTAAATCTTCCAACTTCAAGTTTTCTTTCAATTTCAAAAACTGAAATACATATTCCACTTTGATTCCGGATTTAAACTTAAGATTCAAATTAGCTTTGAATCCAGATTTAAATTTAAATTTTAAACCTTGTTTAAACCTTAAACTTCAGATTTAAAAACATTTTATAAAATACTTTAACAAATTCAAAGTTGTTAAAGACCTTCTATCTTTATAAAACTTATATATTTTTAAAATCTATAATTCAAACTCATTTTGAATTAAGATTTCAAACTTATTTTAAAACTTTGTTTAAACTTGCTCTACACTTTTTAAATTCAGTTTAAATTTTAAAAACTTAAATACTGTCAGGTTTGCAAACAATATTTGATAAAACAAGTTCAGGTTTATTGAAACCTGTAAAAATTATTTTCCTTTAAACTTTATTTATTTAAACAGGGATGTTAAATTAACTTGAATTCAAATAAATTCAAACATGAATTCAAATATGTTTTAAATTTCTTAATCATTAAAAGATTCTGGGTTTAAAAAATTTTAAACCCAGAAGTTACAGGTTTATAAAACCTGTAAACAAAAACACTTGAACCCCCACAGAATTACTTCGAGTTCCACCCTATCCTAGCTTCGAGCAAAACACTTAAACACTTCGAGACAAAACAAGGTTCTACCCGAGTCCTCCTTTCAGCTAACCTTTCATCATCTGTACCCTTACTTCACCGTGCATATGCACGGTGACTCCGGCCATTGATGATCGCCAACGACCATCGCATCTCATCAGAAACCCTCCTAACTACCCACTACGACCATCGATTCATGCTTCAAATCCCTAATTCGAGTTTAAGGATCTCAAACTCAAACCCGGAAACAAACACAGTTCCCCTTCAAAACCTGTCAACGGCGACCATACGCCGCTCCGACCATCTGAGGTCCACTCACTCCGGCCTCGAGCTCCTTTACACACCTACTACACATCCTCCAAGTATAATAGCACTCGGTCAATTGATCAGATCAAAATGACCCAAATCATAAAACCCATCAAAACTAGGGTTTAAAAATGAATTTTCAAATTGCATCTTCCTCACCGAATTTCAACATCATATAAGATTTTTCCCGGCATCTCCTCACACTCCTCTCTTACCTGGAAGAACCCTGTGGCTTCCAGCTGCATAGATCACCAGAAAACCTTAAATTCCCCTTTCCACTCAATATCCAAACTGCAACCTTTTCCTATTCCTAAAAATCCTGATTTCTGATTTAAAAATCATGTTTTGGTAAATGCTTTTGATTTATGCTACTGAATTACAAATTTACAAAGTTTGAATTTTGGTTAAAATCCACATGCTCTAATATTTCCAATATTTCCAAAGGCAACAAACTCTATTTAGTTTGATTTAATATTTTTTTCTTATCTATGATAAGCAAACTTCTTTGGTTTAAAAATTCAGATACTATCACCATTTAAATCAAGTGTTGAGGTTTTAAATGGAAAGATAGATCTGTGAACAAACAGAGCACATAACAGCATGCACAAACATATTTACATCAGACTTTATAAATACACAAACAATACTTATTTATATCAAAACATTTTAGCATGCAACCTAAATAAAATTTTAGATTTTAGAGTTACTCACCTATTTAGTAGAAAGCAGAGCCTCCTTTTATGAAAAGCTTTGAACTTGTGGAAGAAAACATTTGAATAAGCTTTGACACTTTCAACTGAAATGCTCCAGATTTTGAAAATAGCCCCTCTTTGATACTTTGAACCTCTTTAAAAACTGAATTACTTCAAATATGCTTTCTGATTGCAGAAAAATGAATGATGCAGATGCTTTTTGAGGTGAATCTGAATGTTATAGATTTGAAATTTTGCAAGTTTTCATTTTAAAACTGTTTGCAGGCTACAGCAACTTGAAATTGCAGGGATTTGAATTTTTTTGAAAATGCAGGTTTGATCTTTGCTCTGAGAAAATGAATCTACAATTTTATCTTTCTGAAAATGAATTAATTACAGGGATTGTGCTAGGAAATGAATTACAGAGGTTTGCTTTTTGATATGAAAATTGAAGTACAGGTTTTTGTTTTGAGCTTGAAGGGTGTTTACAAGATTTTGATCTGAGTTTTGATTTATTTTGAGGGAGGGTTTTCAGATCTTGAATAGGTGTTTGAAGCTTTCTTTTGATTAAGAAAGAATGAAAATGAAATATGAAAGATGCAAACTTAAACAAATGAATTTTCAGTTTTAATGAAAGAAAAGAAAAAGAAAACTAAATTTTTTACACTTGTCAAACTTTACAACACTTGTTAAATTTACTCTTTAAAAATGTAACACATGTTATTTTTTTTAAAGGTAATTAGTATTTAATACAAATTAATGTATATTAGCTTAAATTTAAGTTGTTAGTTTATATTAAATATGCAATAAACTTTGAAAAGAATTAAAAACAATTTGCACAAATAAATGAAGATTATGCATATGGAAACTAAAATAATTTAAAATTTACACTTTGGAATTTTAACCTCAAATTAAATTCATAATCTAATATTAAAAATCAAATTATGAATACAAATCAAAGTTTGAAATAACAATAGCTATTTTTAACCCAAAAATCTTATTTGTAATACAATACATTGTTAATATTGTATTTAGAATGTCTCATTATCAAATTAAAACCATTCTAAAGGAAATTATATTTTTATTAATAAATTTTCTATTTAATTAAGCTATAAATCTCTTTTATCAATTTATTCTAAATTTAAAACTCAATCAAATTTAATTTTAAACATTTAATATTTTCTTATCAGTTTTTTTAAATCATATTTTTACTTATGAAATAGTCTTTGAAAACTCAATACTAATTTGATACAAAATTTCCAAATTAAAATGTCTATATTAGAATTTTTAAAACATGATTCAATAATTAAATTTAAACCAAAAATCATTTATTCAACTTTGAAAAACTTAAATATTAAATAAAATAAATTTTCCAAATTACTATAAATAATAAAACTTAGAAAATATGCTTTACTTTAAAATTAAAACAAATGCTAATTTATTACAAATATAAACCATATATTTGTGTTGTAAATAGAAATCAATTTATATCATTTTAAAAGATAAAATAACCAATTTAAATATTTATTGAAGAAGATTATCAAATTTATTTGAATAATTATTAATAGATTATCAATATCAATTTAATTTTAACTACAGATTATTAAATTGATATTGTTAAAAATTCCGGGATATTACACACATACTCTTTATATTCTTGAGGAATTGATTATAGGAAGTTTGTAATTTTAATAGACAAATCAGTGTTATCAAGAACACATTGTTTTATACTTTGTTAAAGTCATGTTTTGCTGCTCATGCAAGGGAAAGTCCTCTTCTGCTGCTGAAGCAAAAATCCTATTCTGCTGCTCATGTGTTGTTTACCTATTCCTCCGGGTTAAGTGAGGGTATTGTTAGTTAAAGCCAGAAGTTAGTCTGGGATTGGACGTAGGATGGTGCTCCGAACCAGTATAAAATCTCTAGTGTCATTTTATTTACTGCATTTATATTCCGCATTATTTACTGTTTATACTTTGCATTACTATTTATCCATATTATACGGTCCTATACGCTTTCATTTGGTATCAGAGTAAGGCATCTTATAACCATCACAAAGTTATCTGATATCTTGCCAATATGGAAAATAACACCAGCACTACCACTAACATTGTCACTAACACTAGTTTTATTGAAGGTCAATCCACTGCACGACCTCCATTTTTTAATGGTTTGAATTATAATTATTGATCTACTCGTATGAGAATTTATATGCAGTCTAATAGTTTTGAATCATGGAATATTACACACATTGAATACATTCCTCCTACTGGAGAATACTCCACTTGGTCAAACACACAAAAATTAAATGCTACTGCCAATGCTAAAGCTATAACATGTTATTCTATGCACTAGATAGAAATGAATTTAATCGTGTTAGCATGTGTCAAACTGATTATGAAACACGGAGAATGCTTAAAATCACTCATGAAGGAACTAACAAGGTCAAACAAAGCAAAATCTCCATGCTTAAAAATCAATTTCAAAACTTTAGAATGAAACAAGATGAATCCATCAATGATATGTACTCTAGATTTCAAGATATCTATCATTCACTATTAGGATTAGGAGAAAAGTACACTAATTTTGATATTGTATCAAAAATCCTAAACTCTTTAACAGATGAATGGAAAAGAAAAGTCTTGGCTATTGAAGAAGCTAATGACCTCTCTACCATAAAACTTGAAGAGTTAATAAAAAATCTAATGTCCTATGAAGTGAATTTGCAGGCAAAGCGAGTACAAGCACAAGATAAAAAGAACATAGCTTTTCATGCTGAAGAAGAAAAAGATGAAGATTCGGATGAAGAGGATCTAGCATTTATTGCTAAAAATTTCAAAAAGTTCTTGAAATTCTGAAAAAATAACAAAAATAATGGAAAAAGGAACTTTCCAAACAAACCATCATCTTCAGTTCTAGAATGTTTCAATTGTCATAAGAAAGGTCATATTCAGAAGGAATGTCCAGAATTAAAGAAAAAATATTTCAAAGGCAGAAAAGACAAGAAAAAGAAAGCATTCTCGGTAACATGGGATGATTCAGACACGTCTTCATCAAAGAATAGTAGTGACAGTAAAAACGAGCTAGCAAATGTCTGCTTCATGGCTACTGAAAACAAGGTAAGTGATTTTACTTTTGATGATATGAGTGAGATAAATTCAGAACTGGTTGACACTCTAAGAAATCTCAAAATAAAATATAAGGAGACTCGTGAACATCAAAACAAAGCAGAATTTGAAAGAGATATGCTTAAAGATGAGAAGAAAATATTAGAGGAAGAACTTAAAAATTACAAGAATCATTCTCTAATATCAATTCTCAACTCACTCTTTTGAGTCAAGAAATTGAAACTCAAAAAGAGAAAAATGATGCTCTTGTTTCTGAAAATCATGAACTAAAAACAAAAGTAAAATTGATAGAATTGGATAATACTAGTCTCAAAACTAAGTTAGAAAGCATCACCAAAAATGTTTTGAACTTTAATAAAGGAAGAGAAACTTTATCAAAAATTATTGATAACTCTCAATCTGTTTCAAGTAAGAAAGGATTAGGATATGTTCAGAAAACAACAGCTCCATCTAAAAAGAAAATTAGGAGAAATATTAATCCTACTACACTTCAGACAAAAAGGAACTCTTACTCAAAAAACATAAAAGTTTGGGTTCCTAAAACAAACAACAATTTGATTAGGAAAAAATATATAAACACCTTTTTAGAAACTGTTCATAAAAATAAAGATTATATTTTTAAATGGAATACCAAGCCCTCTTGGGTTTGGTTTCCTAAGATTTAACTCTTAGGACCCTATTAAAAAGGTGGGTACCAATATTATCTTATACTTTTTGTAGGTCTCAAGAAAAGAGGAAAATGGATACTCGACAGTGGTTGCTCAAAACATATGACAGGAGACAAAGCTATGCTATCAAATATTATTTACTCTGATGGAGGCTCCGTCACTTTTGGAGACAACTCCAAAGGATATATCATCGGCAAAGGCGATGTGAGCAATAATGGTATTTCAAATTTACCTCTTATTTCAAATGTTCTTCTTGTCAAAAGTTTAAAACATTATTTTGCTTAGCATCAGCCAATTGTGTGACAAAGGATTCAAATTCACTTTTTCTGAAAACAAATGTAGTATTTTTGATCAAAATCAAAATATTATCTTTGAAGGGAATAGAGACAGAAATATCTATGTTCTGTATATGAAAATAAATCATAATTAAGATATGTGCTTAATAGCCAAAGAAAATGATCCTTGGTTATGGCACAAACGATTCTGTCATATTAATTTCCAAACTATAAATAAGCTTTCTAAAAATGATTTAGTAAAAGGTCTACCAAAAATGAATTTTAAAATAGATCATATTTGTGATGCATGTCAGTTAGGAAAATTAACTAAATCATCTTTTAAATCTAAAAAGGTTATTTCAACCTTACAACCACTTAAATTACTGCATATGGATTTATTTGGTCCAACACAAGTACAATCCGTTAATCACAGTAAATATGTGTTTGTAATTGTTGATGATTTTTCTAGATATACTTGGACTATTTTTATGAAAAATAAAAGTGATACTTTTGATTATTTCAAATCTTTTGTCAAAAGAATTCAAAATTTTGAAGGATTGAAAATCAAAAACATAAGAAGTGATCATGGAGGTGAATTCAAAAACGAAGCCTTTGAATATTTCTGTAAGAAAAAAGGAATATTCCATAATTTTTCATTTTCTAGAACTCCACAACAAAATGGGGTTGTAGAACGTAAAAATAGAACCTTACAAGAATGTGCAAGGACTTTGTTAAATGGAAGTACGTTACCAAAACATTTTTAGGCTGAAGCAGTTGCAACAGCTTGTTATGTTTTGAATTGTGTTTCTATTCGACCACTAACTAAGAATACTCCTTATGAACTTCTTAATGTACGAAAACCAAATATTTCATATTTTAAAATTTTCGGTTCAAAATGTTTTATTTTAAACACAAAAGATCAGCTTGGTACATTTGATCCAAAATCCGATGAAGGAATCTTTTTAGGATATTCAGATCGTAGCAAAGCTTATCAATTTATAATAAAAGAACAAATATCATTGAAGAAACTCTTCATGTATCTTTCGATGAGAATTTTAAACCAACTCCAAGTATAATAGATGATGAAGATTTCCCTGATAATACCACAAATACAGAAACTACATCTTTTGAAATTAATGAAAATATTGCTCACAATAACAATGAACTAAGATCTCCACCTGGAGTATTAAGACATCGTCCTTCTATTAATGTTATTGGAGAACTAAATTCATCTGTTAGAACAAGAAGTCAATTAAATCAAATGGATCATGTAGCTTTTCTTTCTCATATTGAACCTAAAAATATTAAAGAAGCATCTACTGATAAAAATTGGTTAATCGATATACAAGAAGAACTAAACCAATTCGAAAGAAATGACGTTTGGGACTTAGTTCCACGGCCTAGTGATCAATCAGTTATTGGTACAAAATGGGTTTTTAAAAATAAAGCAGATGAACAAAGAAATATTACTAGAAATAAAGCTAGATTAGTTGCTCAAGGTTATAATCAAGAAGAAGGAATTGACTATGAAGAAACGTTTGCTCCAGTCGCTAGATTAGAAGCAATACGAATCTTACTAGCATTTGCATATTTTCATAACTTTAAATTATATCAAATGGATGTCAAAAGTGATTTTTTAAATGGTTTTATAAAAGAAAATGTTTATGTTGAACAACCTCCATTATACATACACGAACAATTTCCTGACCATGTCTATAAGCTCAAAAAGGCTTTATACGGTTTGAAACAAGCACCTCATGCTTGGTACGATCATCTTAAAAGTTATTTAATAAATTCTGGTTTTGAAATTGGAAAGGTTGATCAAACTCTTTTTATTAAAAGAAATAAATAGGATTTTTTAATTATTCAAATATATGTTGATGATATAATTTTTGGCTCTACAAATGAAAAGCTTTGTCAAGAATTTTCTAAAATAATGACAAATGAATTTGAAATGTCACATATGAGTGAGTTAAATTATTTTCTTGGTTTACAAATAAAACAACTAGAAAATGGTATTTTTATTAATCAAGAAAAATATTGTAACAATCTAATTAATCGCTTTGGTATGAAAAATACTTCTACCAAACCAACTCCTATGAGTACAACCATACATCTTGATAAAGATGAAAATGGAAAAAGTATTGATCAAAAATTATATCGAAGTATGATTGGATCGTTACTATATTTAACAGCTAGTAGACCTGACATAATGATGAGTGTTTGTTTGTGTGCATGATTTCAAGCAGATCCCAAAGAATCACATTTACGAGCAGTGAAACGTATACTATGGTATCTTAATAAAACCAAGGACTTTGGACTATTCTATCCAAAGGAATGTACTTTTGAATTAGTATCATGCATTGATGTTGATTTTGGAGGAAGCCAGACAGATAGAAAAAGTACAAGTGGGACTTGTCATTTCATTGGACAGTCTCTTGTATCCTGGTTTAGTAAGAAACAAAACTGTGTTTCATTATCGACATGTGAAGCAGAATATATTTCTGCCGCTCTGGCATGTGCTCAAGTTATCTATATGCAACAAACACTACAAGATTTGGTTTCAATTTATCTAAATCAACTATTTACTGTGATAATTCTAGTGCTATTAATTTATCTAAAAATCCTGTTAATCACTCACGAACAAAACACATTGACATTCATCATCATTTTCGACAATCACATAACCAAACACAGATGCAAATAGTAAATAGAAGCAGTAAAGGAAAGAACATATCAGAATTTTATATTGGTTCGGAGTTACCATACATCCAGTCCCACACAATTTCTTATGTGGATTTCTTTTCAAATATAATATTGATGTTACAACCTCGATTTCAAGGCCACGAGATACATCCTCCTGCCTTTAATTCCATGGAAAACTCTCTTGATTTAACCAGGCTATAAGATCGCTTAATTGATTAACGGGCCACAATCACACCTTGTTGGTTTACGGCCACAATCACACCATTTTCAATCACACTTTGATAGAGAGAGACTCAATACACTTCGATCTTTCGATCTTTGATTACAAATGATCTTATAACTCTGAGTAGCACTGAGATCTTCGAGAGAGAGTGACAGAGAATCAAACTAGAGATGATCGAGTTTAATTCACTTAGGATTTCGGTGGAATTTTGTTAAAGAATTTGAAATATAAGAGAATATTTGAGTGGAGGAGGAGTGATGAAATGAAGAAAAACTAACTTCAAATTCATTAAAAACAACTGGTATATATAGGAGAATAACAGTCATGTCCATTCGTGAAAGATTATAATGAATATACACTTCTTTTGAAAATTCGAAATTTCAAATCTATGGATACCATGTCGACATGGGGGTATTGGCATGTCGACATCCCATAGTACTTTTTGAAAATTGATTTTTAAAAAAAGAGATTTTCTTTCTAAAGTTTTATCGAAACAATCTTAGAACTTTGTAAACTATTTTGAATATACTATATGATTATAAAAACCTTTGAAAAGTGATCTTACGAAATATAAAAGTAATAAAAACTAAATATATAAATATTTTGAGATTAAAGCTAAAACATTAAAACCAGGAGATATTTTAAAAATAAGAAATGATTTCAAAACTAATATGATTAAAAATAGTTTTTGAATTAAGGATAAATATTCAAACCGAGAGAGATATTTTTTAAAAAGATCATTTTGAAAAAATCTAAAAATAAGTCATTTTAAAATTTCTTCGATTCCATTCCACTAGAGAGCGTCATGGATTCCATCCCACTAAAGGGGTCATGAGTTCCATCTCACTATTAAAGTGAGAAGGTGAATTTCATTCCACAATTAAAACTCGAATAAAGATTTTAGTGCTATTATGAAGTTTTAACATAAATCTAGACTCTATTAATTTCCTTTGATAAACAATTGGCAGATATATTTACAAAACCTTTAAATGAAAATACTTTTATTTTTATGATGAGAACTTAGTATTATCTCTTTTAAAAATTTATAAAGTTTTATATATATAACTTTCACTCAAATTTTATCAAAAAAAAAGTGAATCTAGCAAGACTTGAACCCATAGCCTCTCCTTTATTGTGTTTCAAATGCTTCCTACCATTTGAGCTATGATTGTTTCTTGTTTCATCTAGAAGAATGGTTCTAACTATTCTGAAAATTTTCGTTCAAAAATAAAATAACATAGCCACTGGAGCTCGAACTTGGGTCTCCTAGCTGGTAGTTCAATATCTTATCAGTTGTGCCATGAATGTTTTCCTGCCGAGTCATATGTATCATTCATTCTTAACCATTTATCCTTCGACTAATTCTCATCCATTATTATTTATCTCTGGCTGTTAGCTATTGATCGTTCATAACCACTCAGTCTAAGCTGAAATGCATCTACATAAGCTGCATTCTTTTTATTTTCTTAATCATCTTTACTTTTAAAACAAACTTTAAAAATTCAAGCTCCTCATCAATGGCCTCTCATGACTCTTATGATTCCTTAAACTCCAAATTGACCTTTGCAACTCCAGCATCCTCTAGTAGCTATAAATCATCCAGTAGCTCGACACCATCATTGCCAACTCCTACCACTGTACATGAACCAGGTTGATATCACACTGGATTCTCTCCAAAACCTAAGAAGTCTCGAAGATCATTGTTTATTTCACCAAAAACAAAAGAAAAAATTGATGAAATCCATCATTACTAACAGGAACAAATCAATCTACAGAGAGAAATATTTTATGAACAATGGATGAATTCCAATCGCCTTAGCTTTATAGAATCAATTGCTCTTAAATTTTATGGAAAATCATCTAAGCATGACGTTGTTGAACCTTCAACTTCTCATCGGGAAAATTCATCTGGCTGGAATAAATGGGAACGAACTCCACCTCAACCTCCGGCATCTCCAAACTCATGGGAACGCCAAAATTATTGGTCTCCTTTGCGACCTTGTATTGAGAACACCAAGGTTGAACCATAAGAATCCTCTCCAAAAAACTCCTAAATCGTCTTCATTTCTTTTATATTATTATTCCTGATTATTTGTATTTCAATTATGTATTTTTTAAATCACATTTTGTTTTAAAAACTTCACTGCAATTTTTACCTCCAGTCAGTCGACTGAAATTATAAAACAGTCGACTGAATGCAGGTGCTCAAAACTCTAGGGAAAACAGTCAGTCGACTGACCTAACACGATCAGTCGACTGGCTGTTCATAATTTTTGTACATTTCAGTATACAAGTCGATTGAATGCTTTTATCAGTCGACTGGCTGTTCAAAACTGCTACTATCTTCCTTATTTAGTTACTGTTTTCCCAAGTTTCACTTTACCATTCCCAGTTTTAACCCAAATCTATTTCGTCCACAAACCCTAAAATCCCAATTAAACTCATTTTTTTAACTAAAAACTCAATCAAATGGCTCCTCCAAAACGTCGTAGGAAAGGCACTTCTTCAGTCGATCCTACCAATGCCCAAATTGCACAATGGCTATATAATGATGTAGCAGTAACAAGATGGCACAAAATGAAAAACTCAAGGGTCTTTGAAGGTTCATTCATGGTCTACAGCAATTTCATGGCTTATGGTTTACAAGAACTCTTGCGTAGATCCGGATTGGAATCTCTACTTGACTTGAATGTTAATTCTCACAAGATCAATCATCTCATGGTAAAGCTTTTTTATGCAAACTTAAATCTTCCTCATCAATGTCCATCAAATAGGGCCGATTGTGTTTGGAGTTTAGTTTGTGGGCATCAAGTTTTCTTCTCCTTAGATCGAATGGCACACATACTTCAAACTCCCAATCATGGTATTCCACTAGATGATGTCGATTGTAAATATTCGAAAAAGGGATCGAGTTAGCCATATGTTAATGGGTGACAATATGATGAAACAAAAATCTATTCTCCTTCGACCAAAAGCAAGAATTCTTCACAAAGCTTTCATGAGGAGTATCTTTCCAAGAACAGGTTCATATGAACTTATCTACCCAGAAAATTTCAAAGCATTATATGCGGTATGGGGAGGAATTCAAGTCAACTGGCTACGAAGAATATTGGATGAGTTTCTCACCTTCAACAACGGTAATATGTGAACATTTTATTTCGAAGAACATATAATGAGATTGCTTTTAAATGTGGGTATACCTCAACCGGAATTCGAAACTTCTTCCGTTAGAGTTATCAACATTCGCATATTAAGTCTCATGAAACTACCGTCAGCTCCTCCAGCTTTACCTCATGTGAAGAATGGAATCGCCAGCAACAACAATGTCCTTCAGGCGGACCAGTTATTCGAGAACGAACATCTCATCCCGAAGAAGACGAAGAAATTCGTCTTGCAAAATCGGCTAGTTTACGAGAATTCGTAGAGATCCTTTCTAGAAATCAACAAATACTTGGATCTCGTTTGAAGAAAGTTGATAAAAAATTAGACAAAGTAAAAGGATTCTTCTCTATACTATGGGATGCAATTTCATGTTCATCTTCCACAACTGCTTCTTCAATAACACACGGTAAACGTCCAGAACCAAGATTTACATGGTCAACTTTCGAAGAGCATACTAGTAGTGATACTAGTGGCACAGGCAGTGGTGCACAAGGAACTTCTAGGCCAGGAAAGGAGCCCGCACCAGAGGAAGAATATAATTTGGATCTTGATGAGTAGATCTTTTGGTGAGTGAGTTGGGTGTGAATTACTTACTTATCTAAAAACGTTATTGTCAATTTAAACATATTGAATCTTGCAACTTATTTATCTATTGAGACTTGTATTAAATAGTCTCTCTTCTATATTTATTTTTGCACTCTACATTTATATTTTGTTTGCTGTATCTCCTTTTTTTGCTGACAAAGGGGGAGAAAAAATATGTGACTAACATATTTGATGCAGGAAAAAGATATCATACATTCAGGGGGAGAAATATTTTCTCTCCAAGATATAAACAGGTTGTCATCAATCAAAAAGAGGGAGAATGTTGAATCACTAGTTTTGATTCATGACAAGACGATTCAGAAGCTAAAGAAGAATTTGCATTCATACATGACAAAAGGAAGACAACATAGGATCAAGACTACGACTCTATGCTTAACGTAATTATTATATGTGTTGAGTCTTAGACATATGTTAAAATCAATCCTCAAGTTTCCAATTTTTTAATTTTTCTTTACAAACAGAGTTCATTGTGCAATATATGCACAGCCAATCGACTGACTATTCGTGCCAGTCGACTGACTGTGCACAACAGTGAACACTGTTTATAATTTTAAAACGGACAAATATTTTTAAATTTTCAAACACCAGTCGACTAATCAAATATAGCAGTCGACTAAATCGACTTCAACTGTCAAATTTCTGAACGGACACCTTCTTCCATGAAGAGTTGCACTTCGTCAACAGTTGTCTCTCTTGGCTGAAACTCTTCACTAAGAGTTGCATCTCTCTAAAAACTATATATAGGAGTTATCTCACACTTCATAATCACCAATTTCTGATTCTAATTCTTTCTATTCTCTCTTGTGATTACTCTAGTGCTCTCATACTCTTCACTGCCTTGAATCTTTGAGTTATACTTTATATGCTTTGATTCTTAGCAATATTCTTCCTTTCAAATCTTCACATACTCTTTATATTCTTAAGGAATTAGTTATAGGAAGTTTGTAATCTTAATAGACAAGTCAGTGTTATCAAGAAGACATTGAGTCAACTACTTTTATACTTTGTTAAAGTCCTGTTCTGCTGCTCAGGCAAGGGAAAGTCCTCTTCTTCTGCTGAGGCAAAAATCATGTTCTGCTGCTCAGGTGTTGTTTACCTTTTCCTCCAAATTAAGTGAGGGTAATGTTAGTTAAAGCCAGAAGTTAGTCTGGGACTGGATGTAGGACGGTGCTCCGAACCAGTATAAAATCTCTGGTGTCATTTTATTTACTGCATTTATATTCCGCATTATTTATTGTTTATACACTGCATTACTGTTTATCCATATTATACGGTCCTACACACTTTCACAAATGGCTTGCCTTTTTTATATAAAGTCAGAAACATTATTTTAGAGATGGGTTTCATGTTTCATAATTTTCTAAATTGTTGTGGATTTATTATGAATTTTTTAGTAAAGAAATTGGTTAAATTGGGTTGAAATTACTTACGACTATGCTAGCTATGGGTCAGAAATTTAAATATGTTAGAAAGTATATTAAAAGTGATTTATTGGAATTTTTGGAGAATTGTCCAAAGTATTTTAATAAAATATAAAATTTATTTAAGGTATGGGACTTCAATTTTTTATATGTTTATAAAAGAAGAAGGTGCATTTTGCTAAATGTTTTAAATTGTCAATTACTGAATTCAGTCGTACATTTAGAAAAGATATTAAAAAAGAATTGGCAACCAATTATATATAGACAAATAAGGCAAGTTAGTTAGAAGGATATTATTTTAAAAAGTTAAAAACCAGTTTTGTAAAGGATTGTTGCTTCACCACTTTCGGCAGCCACCTTTCGACCCCATACTGTCGCTTCCAACTTAATCGAAACCAACACACATGGTATCAATGCCTTGGTACGTAGTGGATTGAAGATAGACGAAAGGTATAGAGTTGAAACATGCTTTCGAAGGGGTGGAAGTATTCTTTATAAATTTAGAACTATTTTGGTTATAAAACAAGGCTTTCGAAGGAAATAGCTTTCGACTTAGTCAAATATGCCTTTGTTTTAGAAAATGGACTTTCAAAAGAGGTTGTTGCCTTTTGTTTTTAAGATAAACATTCGAAGGGGTCGAAACCCCTGCTACCACATTCAGCCTTTCAAATCAATGTCTTCAAAAGGGTTCTTTTGCCTTGAACTTTGAAGTCGCTTCTCCTTGCTTTCGAAAGGGTTGGTTTCGAAACATCCATTATTTTACTTATTAATAATGCTTTGAAAGAGCTGCTTTCACCCAGTTCTTTTAAGACCCTTAGATATATTGAAAGGTAACCCCAAAGGTTTCAAAAGGAATGGTTTTAAATGATTTGGAAGCTATGATCCACAAAATTTTAATTGAACCCGATGCTTTCGAAAGTTTTTATTAAGTAAAGGACTTTAATGCTTTTGAAAGGTATATAACGAAGGTTTCAATAAGGAGATTCTCTAATGTTTTCGAAAGGTTTGGAAGATTTCCAATGCTTTCGAAAGGCAAGTTTAAGGTATTTTGAAAAGTGGACATCTAAATTTTATAAAGCTTTCGAAGGGACAATTTAAATGATTTCGTAAGGTCTATTTTAAAAGGTTTCGAAAAGTATGTTTTGGCCTTTTGGTCTAGTGTTTCAAAAAAAAGTAGGTAACTTATTTTGAAAAGGGTACTTTCAATGGTTGCGAATGGGACTGTTTAAAGTTTTTAAACAACGGTTTCGAAGGTTTTCATCGACATGGTTTTTTGTAAAGCATATATCATGGAAAAGATATTTAAGTACAGCAAAGAGTATATTTTCCTTGTTTAAGTATGATTTAAAGGGTTAAATCAATTTGAAAGAAATATTTTCAAGAAAAATTTTAAGGGTAGTTAACCCTAAGTAAATGACTTAGATATTAGAATATCAAACGGGATTGGTATATGTCTCGTCCTATACTTTAGCTAATAATCCCCTAGCTAATATAAGTCCAAAATTCCAATGTATGGGGCTTTGTCATAGGTAAGACTAAAATGATGTTACACACCGAAAGGAGTATATAGGGTGAAGATAGATTATTAGTAAGCCCGTAAAACCATTAGGTTCAATTGATCCTAAAAGAAGATAGTAAAGGGCAGATAGCCGAGTAGTGTGTCTAACAGATATTAGATAAATGATTATGTTTGGTAGGCCCGATTCAGCCAATGGTTAATGGTTAGCCAAACAAATCTACATTTTTGGGGACATATAGTCTAATTTATTACCTAATTTATATGTGCATAGCATATTGCTAATATTGCTTTAATCGGTTTGATTGTAGGTTTTTGATTTGCAAAAGACATGTTTTAAAAAGGGATATTAGTGAGGGGAAACTTGTTCCGCTAAGCGGCATGGTCTCACTTAATTTCATATAACCAAGATATATAATATTATTCACACCAGGCTTTATGTTTGATTTGAAGTTTATGTTTTCACCTTAAACTCTCGGGTGCTCAAAATATAATTTAAGTAGATTGAGAGTTAAGGTTTTTCAGGTTTGGTAGGTTGGACGAATAAGCTTTCGAAGACGTGAACAAGGAAATGCTAGCTATATAGTAGCTATTTATTTTTATTTCCAATGTGATGTATTATGACTAATATGTCTATTAGTACTCTGATCATCCAAGGGACTTCTTCGTATGTCGTTCTTGGCGTAATTTGTAATAATTATATTTGATCAAAACCTAGGAATCGTTTTGGAATTATGTATCTGAATATGAAATATTGTTTTGAGATGTAATTAGAAAATTTATTTTAATTCTATGTTGATCTAATTTCATATTCATGTGCTTCTGATATTATGGATACCATTTACATTACCGTATTTTGTCACCGAAAGTTAATACTACGGATAACTGCAGCATTTGTAGCGCTTAGCTTCGGGCCTTAAGATAGGGGATGTTACAAAACTGATTAATGTCGATATGTCCGAAATAGGTTCCTAGAAACTGGAATTAATCAGTTACGCTAGTTCCCAATGGAATTAAATAAGATGAGCATGGTCCGACCATTCGTTTGATAACTCTCGTCCATAACCCAATCGACGAGATACATAATGAGGAGTGGATATGACTCGACCATCTGATGATTAAATAAATCCCATCGAACGATAGGACTGAGATAAAACAAGAGGGATCATGAGACGACTGAACGATCGCTAAATCCAACCCCGGACCCTCGGGCGAAAATCAGTCAACTAAGGAAAGTACGATCTGAATACTATCTGAAATAATCTAAGTCCTCAGAGTGCGGACTGGATTATAAACATAAATCGGGTGTGAATCGACCATCCATGAAATAATTCTAAGTCCCCGGAGTGCGGACTAAAGCATAAATATAAATCAAGTGTGAATTGACAATGCGTGAGCTAACTCTAAGTCCCCAGAGTACGGACTAGAGTATAAAAATAAATCGGGTGTGAATTGACCACCTGTAACCAACTCTTATCCCCAAAGAGTGGGTAGAAGTATAGATAAATAGATGAGTGTGGTTCGACCACCCACTATTCCATAAACTCTGGCCTGAAACCTACAGAAGGAGTATAAACTCACTAAGGATGGAGTTCGACCATCCACTATCTAACTCCCATAATCTGAGACTAAGGTTAGGAGTATAATTACTAAAATAGCAGAATTTTACGGCATAACACAAAGGTTCGAGTCCAATGTTTGATGCGACTCAAGGCCACGACCGTATGGAAACCTTAGGATACAGTTAGGGGATTATTATCAGAATTAACCAACAATGAATTACAAGTACATTGAATGGAAAGTAATAGTTCAACTACTTAAATAATAGTTCACATAATAGCTCAACAGAAAACAAAAACTTTTATTCACATGATAATTTTTAAAAATATGGTACAAGTTTATTCAAAAAGTCAGGGGTCGTACCCGTCAACCACGACTAACAAAAAAAATCTGGTCACACATTATGTACACATCAAGTCGAAGTGATGGCTATTTCTTTTCTCTTCTCTCTTCTTTGGATTTCTTAGGAGTAGCGCTATCTAAACTTTCGCTTGTTCTCTTCCTTGGTCCTTTACCACCTTTAGTGAGAGAGCTTTTAAAGCATAGAGGGAGTTCTTTGGAAATCGACCACTGGGCAGAATGACTTGTAGCGGGACAAGATTTGGATCATCAATGTCCACCTTGTCAGGCTCAACTGTGGCTTTTCTCTTCTGCATCTTCTCCTTCTTGATGCACTCCTTCAAGCTGATCTCATCATTGTGTTTGGAGGAGCCAGTAATCATAACATCATCAAATTCATCTACAGACAGCGGATCTTTAGCCTTATCATCGTCGATTGCTCCAAGGACTTAAGCATCGAGCCTTGAACATCGGTGGTTGTCGGAATCTCTGTTGATATCGCTTGTTGCTCCATGGCGGCGTCACTCTTAGGGCTTTGGCCAGGACCCGAAAGACCTGTAGATTTGTCAAAACAAGGTGATAATCCTAAAACCGTCGGGCATGAAGAACAAAACCACTCGAAAAGTGGAAGGTAAAGTGGAATACCTACATCCGACTGGCTCTAGGTTATCGCCGGAGTGCCCCTTCCAGAATAAGGGTTGGCACTTTAGATTAGTAACCGGGTTTATTAGAATCATAGCTCAAACCTTGCCTCAGGCCAAAAGAAACTAATGCTCCAGCCACTTGGAAAGAAGAGAGGCCCTTGGGATCAGACTTCAAGGATTCACCAATATTTTTCCCTTTACCAGAAGGCGTTAAAATATCGAAATACCGAAGTCTCATAAAGACAAGGTCTAGGGGTTCATTTCTATGAAGGATCTCCCATACTTATTTCTCTTTATCTAACTCGGCTTCGCCGAGGTCCCTATTTTTCATCTCGACAATATACTCCTAGGCTTCGGTGAGTGACTCAAAGTAGCCTTCGCCAAGGAAGTTCAAGTCGTAGTAGAAAAGGACTTTAGCATTATATTCAAAGATCAGAGGATCAAACATGTCCTTAATTTCATTCCAACGAACTCTTTAGCATCCTCCACCTAGGGTTCAATTTTTTCTATCATCTCCTTGTGGCCTGCCTCTCTTGCCTCTTCTATGAGGGCTTCTATTTTTGCAAGTTGCCCGTCAAGTTTGATTTCAGAAACCTGGCTTCAACAGCCTCCTTGCAATATCTATGTAATTATTCTTGAGCCTCGATTTTCTCTTTTCTTTCTTTCCTAAGAAGCTCTTCAAGCTCCTCAATGTGGTGGGCCAAGATATCTTTCTCCTTTTGCAAGGAATCGATCCAGAGCGAGTGCGCTGCTGCGATTAAGTGCAACATCGAGTTCCTTCTTATAGGCAACTTCCAAATGACTTGATGCCTCAGACGTTTCCTTGGCACTCTTTTCTACCTCAGCAAGTTTTGTTGTCAACTCCGATATCTCATTATCTTGGTGCTTGATTATATCTTTATCGTGGATCGCCTCTAGCTTGAGACGATCTATTTCATGTTGTCACTCGATTGACACCTCAGAGATTTTTTTCGCTAAGTGCTGGAAATGTTGCATGAAAACGTCAATAACACATGCGAGAGAGCTTGCTTTGGCGTGCCCTAGGGTTATATGAATTGTGATAAGAACTTAAGCCCGTCAAAATAGATTTTTGGGAAAGTGGTCGTAAGTTCAAAAAAATTCTCCACTGTGGAAGTATCAGGAGCAGTGGTCGGAAAAGATGGGTCAGAAGTGGAAATTGTGCGCTTTCTCAATCTACGGTCATGAGATTTCCTGGAGCTAGAAGAACCAGAATACTACTTGTGTGTTACGGAAATTTAAGGTCCTAAACAGGAATCTGATCTCCACTATAAGCAGAAAGATCAGGCTGATCTTCCTGATGGAATGACTGAGACTACGACTCATGCTTGGAAGAAGAAGATTCCCATAAACGATGAATTTTTTTCCATCGTGTCTTTCCCTACGCCTTCCTGATTTAGATCCCTGAGTAGATCTATAGTGCGTCGAAGAGCCCCTCAAGCAATCAAAAGCTGGAGACTGAGTCATTGCACCTGTAAAGACCAAGTAAGAATGTATAAGTAACCATTATGAAAAAGATAGATGACGAGCATGTAGTGGTGTGCATGTGATTGTGAGTGTCCTAGTATTACCCTCGATAGGCCAGTAGTTGTAGCCTTGGTTATAAACATTTTCTCTCCTTTGTCGGTAGGAAGAATGCTTTCACCACTCCTGGCGAGAGAATTGAGCCCCTCCATATTGATGTTTGGGAAGTCATAATGTCATAAGGGATCGGGATATTTAAAAATCCTTTCATTGAACTGTCTAAGTGTTGGGAAGATGACTCTTTATCAACAAAAGTGAACAAATTATGGACCCTTAGCAGTTTTCCTTCTGCGAAGTTTATATGTCATTTTCTTCCTTCTTTTATTTGATGTTTGGGATTGCACGCCCTCTTATAGTTTAACCATAGGTGCCTTGCCTGGGCCTGCATCAGCGTCACTACGCTCATTGGTCTAGGCACCCCTAATTCTGCCTTCTTCAACATCATCCCGAGTCCCCTCAACCGGAGGCACGACAGGATTGTTGACACCCTTTCTTGCTCTACGATATTTCTCAGTAATGCGATACTTCCAAGGAGCCCAATGTTAGGACCCTCTTCTAGCAGCCCGAATAGAGATAACAACTCATCAGTTGCAAGAATTCTAATGTCCTTGTCTTTGACATGGGTGGCACGGATAGCGGAGATCTCTCTTGAAAAACTATTGCCCTCAAGGCATGGGTGGACAGCTGCCGATGCAACAACCTGGTTTTTAGGTAATAATTAATTTAAGTTAATAACAGTAAATTAATTAACTAAATTAGAATTCGATGTTTTATTTGAAAATGAGTTTTGGATATTGTTTGATGGAAAAAAATTATAAAAAAATGTAATATTTAAATTGAAATAAACTAAAATGTGGAAAATATTTTTTTTTGGGCGATGTAATTGTAACACGACTATGGTTTGAAAAGGAAGTGATTTTGAAATATAATTTTTATTTATTCAGATCAAATAGAATTTAGAATTGCTAATCGAAAGAAAATAAATTTATCAATTTAGTTGCAAAGCCCAAGCCCAAGAATAAGCTTTCATAAACCAAATTCAATCTGCAAAATTTTCCACTCCATATTTTTCTTTTCTCTTCACTTTAAAATTCACGTATACACCCATTTCACCACACACTAATTTATCTTCCTCCACAAGCTTATCAAACAGTTTTCATTGCTTGTAAAACTAAAAACAAATTGAATAAATTATCAAAAAATTCACCAAATTCATTATACTCTTCTCTACATCTATGAGCATCTATAGCTAGAAGCATATCTTGTTTCACTGGGTTGTTGGTGAGGTATATGTGTTCATTCGAGAGCCTGGATGTAGCAAACAACGTTCCGATGAGTAAAACACTCACCAACCTATGTCTAACATGTTAATCTTTGGGTCTATTCTCCTGTATTTGAATGCGTTGTCCAAGATTTCTTATGCCTCTTAATCGACCAAAGAAAATAAAAAATAGGGAGAGCTTGGCCCAAAGCAGCTATACTCCAGGAAAAGCTCTGACCAGTCGACTGGTCTTGGATGACCGATGGACCGGTCAATCCATTGTACACCTTTATTGCATGTGGCCACTGGACGTTCGAGGAAAGGTGAGTGTGTGAGTGGTTTGTGTGACTGAGTGCATTTGTATACGTGAATGCCTACTTAAACCTGTTGTTGTTTACTTTAGAACATGACATGCCTTTGTTATGAGACATTCCATGTTTTACCCTTCTTCGTTTGGTTATCTTTCTATTATAAACTATATGCATATTGGATTTAATATATATAAACATAAATTTAAAATTAGTATAATATCGAAGTAAATTTAATTATAAGGCTTACCTAGTCATTAATTGTAATTTCTTTGATTTTACATGATGGCTTTTGACTTTCTTTTGAACGCGCATGATGTTTTTAGACTTTTTCTTCGAGATATATGTGTTGATATATTTGCATGTATATTTGAACCATCATTTGTTTTCCTGATTGATGATTTTGATGCTCTCTGACTTGGTCATCATATTTGGAACTTCTGATATGCTGCTCTGACCTGTCCATTTGTGATCTGCTTTCGATTTTGTTTACTTGGATTACTGTTATAAAAAATTCTTCATATTTGAATTTTATGATATATATACACATACACACACACATTTGTTGCCTATGCTTGCCATGCCACACCATATTCCAGTCTTCACTTTTTATTTTCCCTGTGTGCATATGTTTAAGTTGTACCTCATTTCCTATCTATATCATTGCTGATTTATATGTCACTGTGTTTTTTCTATTGCATTGCTCTAATTTGAGCTTGTGCACTTGTGTACTTCTTATGCATGTATGCAAAGCAATGTTCTTCTTGTCTTATTGACTGACTATGTTTTTGTACTTGTTGTGCACCATCTTGCCATGAGTTGTTCCATGTTGTGTGCAGTCCTCTGTTGATATTGATCTGGTCCTGGTTTTACATGTCTGTTTGTTTTGATTCACACTAGCGTGCACATTCTTGTTTATCTTCACATTCTTAAACATGGCCTTATATACGCATATATTTGAGGATAGTTATGCATTTTCCTTCTTCTTCTACACCATGCCTGATCAGCTCAAATTCTCTCTTGCTCTTCCTAACTATTGTGCTTGCATCTATGTTGATCAACTTCAACACGTACTATGTGCATATATGCATGTATACATATGTGAATATGTGCATATTAGTCTACCTGTGCTTTAAACATTATTTATTCTTGTGTGTGTTCTGCCAGCCATTGTGCAAATATACATATTACTACATATACATGTTACTGCTATTTGAGTAACTTGTGCATTCCTCTTGCTAAAATGAATTGAACACTTCATGTGCTATTCATTAGTTACTGAACTATGTCACACCTATAATTTCATTAGTATGTTTTATTTCCTTTTTGTAAAGCTGTTATGTAAGTTTGAAGTAATTGTTATTGGATTGCTAAGTATTTCACATTTCGATTTCATTTGTCAAAACTTTTTTTTTGTATATTTTGTGAATACCTTTTAAACAAGGCCGGGATATCAATAATTGGCTAAAAAGGATGGATATCAGGATTGGAGATCGATTAGAAACAAGGTTGTGATCGATACTGTCAAAATTGGACCAAGCTCCAATCAAGGTGGGATCGGTTAGAAATGATAAACAAGGCTCAATGAGGCTACATTTCAAATTTCAGGCAAAACGGAGTTCGTATGCTCAAGTTATGGATGGATCAATATTGGTGAAAATTGGTTCCATACGATACGTTCATACCAATCATTATGGTGTTTGGTTTGGATCAATCGACATTCGTATCGATATATTTCATATCAATCGAATCTGTGTCGATCGAGAAGCTTCGGGAAGGAAACGTTCAAGATGTATATGGGTAATACACACAATGCATTGGCTTTGGATCGATAGCAGGTCATATCGATAGGTTTCGTATCGATCTATGGCATCAGATTGATACGAAGCAAAGGAGTTTGGATCGATACGAGGAGCAAAGAAACCAGTGGGTACAAGTTTGATGGATACGAAGGCATATACTTTTCAAAGGCAACATCAGATTGATATGAAGGATGAAGCTACTTAACGGATACGAAGTCATATGCTTAACTAGGGCACTCGTGATCAATGCAAAGATAGGTGTGAGGCATGGATACGAGGCAATGGCTACAAGGATTTAGAAAAGTGTTTTGTATCGATCATTTATTGATCGATACGAAGGGCATGCATGGAAACAAGATGTGGATGGATATGAAAGGCAAACGGGGATCGATACAAAGAGGGGAGCGGCTGATGGATATGAAGAAGGCAGTAGGCGTTCGTGGATAGATGCAAAAGGTGATGACACAAAGCTCTGAATGGATACGAAGGTTTCGGCCTACATGTACAAGCTCAAACTTGGATCGATCATATCTCACAAACTACACATTGGAATTTCATGACATATGGAGATCAAGAACTTTGCACTATCATCTTTCACCATGATCGATCTCAGTTTGTTTGGAGTTTTTTTGAAAAAGGTTAACCGCCTCATTAAAAACCTGAACCTATATCCAGCGTGAATATAGGACAGGAAAAAAGAGTGCGGCGCTTTATTAACAACTCATTAACAAAGCAATAGTTATAATACAATGTACATAACCACCTCAAATACAACCAAAAAGAGACCAAACAGTATCTACATATGGCGTCATCACTGCTTTCACCACACCCACTCAATACATTACTCAAAATAAAAAAGATGAAGAAAGAACAACACTACACTGCTACTTCAATAAACGGCCACTGACGATTCAATCTCCCATCAAATTTATTCCCCATCGATCCAGAATCCTTTTACATCTATTTGAGATTTCTTTTTTCTTCTTCAGTTTGTTGTTCCCCAACAATTTCAAGTCCAATTCAATTAGCTTCCATCGATACTGTCTCACCATTTTTCGATTATCATGTAGCCTACAGTTACGATCTTGCCAGATGTGGTAAATGATAGTTGACATACTCGCATACGCCAATCCAGCAGTCTGGTCCTTTGCAGAATAGTACAAGAGGAGGAGTTGAATTCCTTCTTCTATAGTCATCAATCTCGGCTAAGGTAACTCCAATTTATTACAACATGTTTTCCATAAATATGTCGAGTAAGAGCATGCAAAAAATAAGTGGGACTTGTTTTCAAGATATTGGTTGCATAGTAAACAGTTAGTATCTGTGTTATATCCCCATTCCAGTAATTTATCTCTGGTCGGCAGCCGATTTAAAATTGCTTTATAAGCAGTTAATGTCATTCTAGGATTATTGCATTTATTCCAGATAATTTTGCCCCATTCTTCAGTAGGATAGTGAATTCTAGCCGCATCCCATGCAGATTTGAAGCTGAACCCTTTAATATCCCTACTCCATTTCCAGTAATCCTCATTTGCCGAGTTATCTATTTTGATATTCAAAATATGATTGTGCAATTGTCTAGTAAAAGGAACTAATTCCAATTTAAAATTACCATCATGTATAATAGATGACACTGTACTGTAAGCTATCCCATCCAAGAATTGATACCATGCTTTCACTATTAATCCAAGGGTCATGCCATAACAATGTGTTACTTCCATTGACAATGATTCTGGTAATATTATGCATGCGAATTGTCTATGTTTGAGAATAGATTTCCAAGTACAAGAGGAGTTATTGTCTATATTCATCATCCAGAAGTGTTTATTATTGCAGTATCTTTTGTACATCCAGCGAGGCCATAAATTTTTTGAATTTATAAGTTGCCAAAGAAGCTTAAGACTAGCTGCTTTTCTGATATCTATAAAATTCCTTAATCCAATACCTCCTTCTGATTTAGGACGACATAGTGTATTCCAAGCAATTTTGTGACTTCTTCCATTCCAAATAAAATTAGCATATATTTTATTAAGTTTTCCAATAGTAGCCAAAGGCAGTTGGTATACCATCATCCAATACATAATCATAGGAGTGATAACTGAATGAATCAATTCTATCCTTCCAGCCATGGATAATAATTTGCAATCCCATCCATTTAATCTTTTGTTAATATTATCAAATAAGGCTCCACAGTTAGAGAAATGAAGATAGTTATGAGATAGAGGCACACCTAAATATTTAACAGGAAGCTTACTTTCTTGCATTTTCAGAGTATTCATGATTTCTTGATTATTTACTGTGCCTTTGCTGAAGTACAGCTTTGATTTATTATTGTTAACATTTAGCCCCGCAAAATTTTTAAGATTCATTAAGCACTTTCTAATTACCTTGGCACTTTTCCATAGAAGCCCGAATGAAAATCATCAAGTCATCAGCATATAGAAGGTGTGTAATTGCTGGTTCTATATTAAAAGGAGGAGAAATGTCCTTTACTTTGTATGCTTTCAACATCGAAATCGAGAAATATTCCATAGCCACACAAAACAGATAGGGAGATAAAGGATCTCCTTGTCTAATACCCCTGTTGCTGGAAATAAGACCTTTAGGATAACCGTTAATCATAATAGAGAATGTAGGAGAATTTATGCAATTATAAATTAATTTTACCAATTTTTCAGGGAAACCCATCTTTTTAAGCATATGGCATATAAATTTTCTGTTGACCATATCATATGCTTTATGTAAATCTAATTTCAGACATAACTTACCAGCTCCTTTACGATTAAATAATCTAACTTGTTCATGCGCAAGTAGAATGTTTTCAGAAATTACTATTCCCGTAATAAACGCAGATTGAGCTTCAGAAATTAAATAACTGAGAAAAGGTTTAATTCTGTTGCAGATAACTTTGGCAATAATTTTGTAAATTACATTGCAGCACGAATTGGCCTATAATCAGCAAGAGACAATGGGTTGTTAATTTTTGGCACAAGGGTAATAAATGTATGGTTAATACCTTTATCTAGTTTTCCTGTGGAGAATACCTGGTTTAACATATTAGTTAAACTACATTTTAACTCTTTCCAGTGAATTTTGTAAAATTTTGCAGAGAATCCATCAGGCCCTCGACTGCTATTATCAGACATGGAATTTATTGCAGTGTATACTTCCTCAGAACTTATACAAACAGATAAGTGTTTTCTCCCTTCATCATTAATGCAATATATGCAGTTCACTTCAGGAAGAGTTGTATTTATATCATCCCCATTAAAGATTTGAGTGAAATATGATATAGCTTCATTTTCAATAGTAATAGGATCATGTTCTAGTTTACCTTCTTTAGTAATAATGGAATTCAAATTTGAAGTGTGCCTCCTCATGGACATTTTAGAATGAAAAAATCTAGTGCATTCATCTCTTTCTGTTAGCCATTCCACTTTAGATTTTTGATTAATATTTTGAAATTCAATATTATTTTGCTCCTTCCATTTTTTACATGATGCCAATAGATTTTCAAAAGCTATATCATTTTCTGGGTTGTTATCAGCAAAATTAAGAGCTGATTCATATTCCTGTTGCATCTCTTTCAAAATGCTACCATCCAAATTTCTTCTATAATTCCATGCTTTTAGGTATATTTTGCACATTTTCAACTTTTGTCTAAAAACATGTAGATGAGAACCCTCAAATTTTACCTTAAAAGCATTTGTGAAGCATTCGTCATAGCCATCTAGTAAGTGCCAAGTATTCACATATCTAAAAGGTTTTCCTGCTGAAGATTTTTGGATTTCCAATAATTTAAGGCATAGAGGGATATGATCACTGATTGGATTTGAGACTCCAAAACATGCTAGATTAGGAAATTTGTTTATTAAAAGATCATTGCAAAGAATTTTATCAATTTTTGTAGCCACTCCCCTTTTTCTCCAAGTGAAATTGAAACTCTGAATAGGCAATTCTATTAGACCAGAGTTTACCACACAATTTTTAAAACTTTCAATTTGACTGAATGGGACTGCATTACCCCCTTTCTTATCAGTAGTTGATAATATATTGTTAAAGTCTCCAATCAAGCACCAGGGGGTATCACTATAATTAGCTTCTTGAGACAATATTCCCCATAAATGTTCTCTGTCCTTAAGAAAGTTACTAGCATAAACAAAAGATATTTTCATATTGAGTCCTCCTGCATTCATTAAATTCAGAGAAATATGTTGTGATGACATATGAGTTGGTTCAACCTGCCAAGTTGCATTATTCCAAATAACAAGAATTCTACCTCTACACGAAGATATGTTATTGTCCACAAAAGACCAGCTACTATTTATTTTATATTTAAGCTTCAAAATGGCCTCATTACTCAGTTTATTCTCAAGCACACCAACCAATGTTGATTTGTGAGATTTTAGAAATTTAAAAACTGCTTGTTGTTTATCAGCAGTATTTAAGCCTCTGACATTCCAGGCAACTATGGTCATTTGGATTTAGAGTAACTCCTTGTTTGCCTTTTAGGAGGAGCATTGTTTGTATGATTTACATCACCATTTTTCTTTTTGTTTTTTTTATTATTTAATTCATCAATTTCATCATCAAATAACTTGTTTACCTCAACAAAATGTTCTACATTCATCGTAGGATCCTGCTTAGAGATGAGTTTATCTTCTAGTGCAATGTGACTTATTAATTCCTCATCAGAATTCGAAAGCTCTTCAACAAGATCTTCACCAGAATTAAGGGATAGAACAGGTATTACCTCAAGTTCCCGAGTCTGCTGTCTCTCATTCATATTATTAAAATGGTTGTATGTTTCCTTCTCTTCTATTGTTTTTGATGCAGATTCATTACCTTCTTCTGAATGATGGATTTCCTGTCTTGACTGCTTCTCTGCCCATGTAGTAGAAGATTTATTCTGATCCTCATTTTTGACTGTTTCAGAATTTATTGTCTCATCCACAGCTTGGATGTAATTGGGGAGAGACTCCATGTCCACATCCAATACATTGAACTGGGTGTTAGAGATATTAATGTTCGAAAGCTGAGTGTTAATAATATTTGGCCTTTGTATATTATTTTCTGTATCTTGTTGTACTGAAACTGAAGCAACATTCCTGTATTTACCATTATTACCTTTAACTGAATCTGATTCAATTTCACTGCTGATTTCCTGATTAAAATTTACATTATTCATTAGATCAGTTTCTTTATTTCTTACTTCCTCACTTACTTCGCTCAAATTTACATTTTCAGAATTCTTAGTTTTTGGAATCCATTTACTTGCAATTTTGAGTTTACACATTTCAGTAGAATGTCCAAAGATTTTACAGCCCTTACAAAATATTGGTTTATAATCGTATTTCACTGAGACTTGTAGCTCTTCTCCATTATGCATCACCACATCAACATGATTAGGAAAACCTTCTTCAGCGGACATTTCGATTAGCACTTTAGCATATGCAATCCTGGATTCATCCACAGTGATTTTATCCATCTTTATTGGTTTACCCAACACACTAGCAATAGCACTTAACGCTTCTTTATCCCATAAATCCAATTCCAAGTTATGAAACTTCACCCATATTGGCATTGTCGATAATAAATCTTTACTAAATCTCATTCCTGCCTGCCACTTCTTGAGAATAATTATACGGTTGTCAAACAAATAAGGTCCCCCCTTCAACACATTTTCACAGTCCGAGGCGTCTATGAATCTGATAATAAAAAAACCATTATCCCGAGCCAGTAAATTAAATTGTTTTTTAGGCTTCCAAATTTGTTCAATATAAGCTTTCAAATGAGTATGATATGGTCTCGACCCATAAACATAAAAAATGATCGAATTTTTCCACTTATCAGCAGCTCTTTTATTCATTTCGAAGTCAATTACAGCCTTTTTCTTCTGGTTAACAATTAATGGTTGTTTGAATGTTAAATTCACTGTTTCTTCTGACCCTCCAATACCACCATCAGCAGCGTTCCTCCAATCTTTATTTTGTCCAGCATCTAAACCATTTTTGATTCTATTCCAATCTACCGTTCTCTGTCCATAAGGTTTTCGATTATTCCATTGTTTACCATTTTGTTTTGAATAGTTGCTCGCCTCAGGAAAATTTATCATATTATGGTTTATTTGAGAACCAGATCTATCCTCGATCAGTGAATTATTATTCCTATTCCATATTGATTGCGATTGTAATTTGATTGTCGTATTGTGCGACCTACCCAAGCCTCCATCGTCTTTTAGGTTTCTATCCGATATCTCTGGACCCTTTTGTAGATCACTATTACTGGAAACTAAACGACAAGAAACCATATCCTTCTCTACAAACCAATGAAGAACTGTAACTGTTTCTGAGTGTGCTCCCTTATCCGGAGGACGCGAAAGAGAATTAAAGCCGCCTTGTGAAGAAACAACACCAGAAACTGTCTTGAGTGATGAAATCGTCGTGGGATCTGATGCTGTGAGATCTGTCGCCATTGTTAAATATATAGTGCTTACTTTCAGTTCGTTTGGAGTGGTTCTTGATCGATATGAAATCCATATGGATCGATAGGGGATCAATCCCAAACCACTCTAGATCAATCATGTGGGCCCACCTACGCATGAGAAAAGGTATTTCAAGTTTGGGGGCAGATATTTACAGATCTACTCCTACAAATTCAACTCCATAACAGCTAAAAAAAGGATCTTCTTCCTTTAGAGACGAAACTCTGTCATTTTGGTTATTGATTTCAAAGGCTTATGGCTGTAATCACGGTATAAAAGGATTAATTCAAAGTGGATATAGGCCGAAGATAGCCGGACCACTATAAATCTCGTGTCTTTTCTTACTTTCTTTTATATTAAACTTGTTATTTCATCATTTTTGCTCTCTACGTTATCTGGATCTATAATTTGTGATTAGACATTGAGGATTTGTGTGTGAACACTGGTGCTTTCAGGACATTCCGGGTTTGTGACCAATTTTGGTGCAAACACTTTGGTGTTTTCACTGAGAACACAAGCACCCGCTACATCGGATTTAGAGTTTAGATTTGGAAAGCTAAAGAATTAGATCTGAAGCTATGGTTAGGCAATCGGCTAGAAGGACTTTACTAGAAAGGAGCACCCAAGAGGGAAGCCAAGAGGCTTCCTTTGGAGCTAGAGCAGATCAGGCGTCCATCTACATCACCAGGGATGAGATGCAGACTATGATGGATTCCATGTAGGAGCAGTTGATGAAAAGCAGGAGGAGATTATGCATAACCTTCTTAAACAGTTCGAACAAGAAGGAACTGCAGGAGCTCAGATTCATGGAGCTGGATCAGAAGGACTCCAACAGAAAATCGAATGGAGTGGTTCAGCAGAGGGCAGTCCCGAATCACTGCACAACTATCAATCTGGATGGATCTAGGAAGATAGCTGACGCCGCACAACCCAGCGCCAATAGGAATGCAAGAGCGCGTGACGAGGAGTACGTACCAAAATTCCCTCAAGGACTTGGGGGGCAGTTAGGAAATGGAGATGGGGGAAAGCTTTGGTGAACAATGCTGGATTGGCAGAAATTATTTGGTGAACCATGCGCGGAGGTTTGACAAACGAAGATCTAGAAGGAGTAAACATAAATCCATTTACCCGCAACATCAGGATAGCTAGGAATCCACCAAAATTCAATCTTCCTACTTTGGAGGTATACAACGGTAAGACGGATCCTACCGATCATTTGATGAGGTATAAAAGACACATGGAAATGTGGGGGCATCGGAGGAGGTTATGGCTTGATGTTTCCCTCTGTACTTGAAAGATATAGCAGCTATGTGGTTCAGGTAGTTGGAAAATGGATCTATAAGGACATGGACAGAATTGGTGGATATATTTTTGAAGCGATTTTGGGTTCATATCAAGAGGCCAAAGAATGTGATGACACTAACGTCAGTAAAACAGAGGACGGGAGAATCACTCAGGACTTTCTTAACCCAGTTTAATGCAGCAACTACTTCGGTGGATCGGCCGTATCCATCAATGGTTCTAATAGCAGTAGTGTCGGGAATCAAGGACAACTCGGATTTCAACATATCGTTGATATGGGATCCACCAATGGATCTTGGGAAATTCTTTCATAAAGCCAAGAGATTTCTTCGATGGGAGGATGCAAGCTTGGATATGAAATCAAAGGAAGTAAATGTGGCTAAGGATGGAGGACCATCTGATGAAAGCTCGAATAAGGATAAGGATAAAGGGAAGATAAAGTTGGATGACGATTCTGGAAGGGCAAGGAAGCACTGAGGAGAACCACAATTCTCCACTTAGACAGGACTGGATGAGAAATTGGAACGGATATACATGTAAACTCAAGATCGCCTTCCTTATTGAAGACCAGCAAGGAGAGAGCCCTCGGAATGCAAGAAGGCATCGGAAAGGCACTGTATCTTTCATGACATGGATGGACATGATACTAACAGTTGCAGGCATCTAAAGGATATAATAGAGGAGCATATAAAGAATGGTCAGTTGCAGCAATATGTCAGGACTCGAAATGCAGTGGTGGACTAGGAGCAGCCACTGTCTACCTCAAACGATGATGGCATGAGGCCCACGAATAGTGGTCGGTTGGTCATCAACTAATCGAGTTGGCATGGAATAAGTAGCAGACTCTCGGCAGACGGCTAAGTCACTTACTCATGTACGGGGATGAAGATAGCCCTTAGGCATGCTCTGAGATGACGATAAACATGATGCTCTAGTTTGCGAAATCTGTTTTTTCTTTCTGGTTTGGACATTTTAATTTTTTCTAATTTTGTTTTAGATTTTGGTTTGGACTCTTGGTTTTGTTGACTCTCTAGTTTGGATTTTGGTTTGGATCTTTGTTTGGATTTTTGATAGGATTTCTAGTTTTCTGGTTTGATCTGGATTTCAGATTAGATTTTTATCTGGTTTTGGTAAAAAGGTTATCGGTCATGGATTATGCTTGGCAATGGGTAGGTCGCTTCGTCCAAACGTGGCGAATCGACTTATTCTAGTCGTCGAGTATGGATTATGCTCGGCAGGGTCCAAAGTGAGCAAGATCGGCCTAGGATTTAGGCTGTAATTTATAAACAGGATTTGTTATTTGGTATTTCAGGTCATCGAATATGAACTATGCTCGACAAGGTTCCAGGATGACTTGGTTTGGCCTAGGACTTAGGATAGGATTTATTACGCGGGATTTGGCATGCGAGTCGTCAAGTATGGACTATGCTCGGCAAGAACCCGAATAGGTTACAGACTCGGATTTTGGCTCTGAATGGTTGTGGGTTGGCTAAGGGCCCGGAGCGGTCCCATATTTAGATATCGACCCATAGAGGATATGGATTTGGTTATTGGTTACTGAATACGGATGAATTAGAACTCGGTTGTCAGGTTCGGATGGATATGGAATTGGCTAAGGATTTGGTTATTGGATTCGAAACCAGATATAGAATTAGAACAATCGCGGATTTGAATAAGGATGTGGCTATGGATATGGCACTTGGATGGAATATGGATTTTGGGTGTCATATTTCAAGCTATTCAAAACACGCCTTTCCACCATAAGGCATGTTTTGGGGGGGAAATGTTGCCTCAACTTTTTGAAAAGGCCGGGATATCAACAATTGGCTAAAAAGGATGGATATCAGGATTGGAGATCGATTGGGAACAAGGCTATGATCGATATCGCCAAAATTGTGGTCAAGCTCCAATCAAGGCGGGATCGATTGGGAATGATAAACAAGGGTCGATGAGGATACATTTCAAATTTCAGGTCAATCAGAGTCCGTATGCTCAAGTTATGGATGGATCAATATTGGTGATAATTGGTTTCGTATCGATACGTTCGTATCGATCATTATAGTCTTTGGTTTGAATCGATTGACATTCGTATCGATCGAATCTGTATCGATCGAGCTGCTTCAGGAAGGAAACTGTCAAGATGGATATGGGTAATAGATATAGTGCATTCGCTTAGGATCAATAGCAGGTCGTATCGATCTATGGCATCAAATTGATACGAAGAAAAGGAGTTTGGATCGATAAGAGGAGCAAAGCAACCAGTGGGTATGGATGGATATAAAGGCATATACTTTTCTGGCATTAGATTGATATGAAGGATGAAGCTACTTGATGGATACGAAGTCATATGCTTCGCAGGGACATTCGGGATCGATGCAAAGGTTGGTGTAAGGCATGAATATGATGCAATGGCTACAAGGATTTAGAAAAAACGTTTCATATCGATCATTTATTGACCGATACAAAGGGCATGCATGGAAGCAAGACGTGGAAGGATACGAAAGGCAATCAGGGATCTATACTAAGAGGGGAGCGGTTTATTGATACGAAGAAGGAAGTAGGCATTCAATGGATGGACGCAAAAAGTGATGGACACGAAGCTCTAAATGGATACGAAGGTTCCAGCTTACATGTACAAACTCAAACTTGGATCGATCATATCTCACAAACTATACACTGGAATTTCATGAACTTTGTAGAGAAAGGACTTTGCACTATCATCTTTCACCATGATCGATATCAGCTCGTTTGGAGTGATTCTTGATAGATACGAAATCTATATGGATCGATTAGGGACCGATCCCAAACCACTCTATATCGATCATGTGGGCCCAGACCTACGCATGAGAAAAGATATTCCGAGTTTGGGGGCAGATATTTGCAGGTCTACTTCTATAAATAGCAACTCAATGGTGGCTAGAAAAGGATATTCTTTCTTTGGAGGCAAAACACTGTCATTTTGGTTATTGGTTTCAAAGGCTTGTAACTGTAATCATAGTATAAAAGAAATAAAAGGACTAATTCAAAGTGGACGTAGGCCGAAGATAGCTGAACCACTATAAATCTCATGTCGTTTCTTACTTTCTTTCATTTTAAACTTGTTATTTCTTCATTTTTTGCTCTATACATTATCTGGATCTATAATCTATGACTGGAAATTGAGGATTTGTGCGTGAACACTAGTGCTTTCACGACATTTGGGGTTTATGACCAATTTTGGCGCAAACACTTAGTATATGTAGTTGATTTATAAGCTTGCTTTTATAAATTAATGCTTGTTTGTCAAATGTAAATACAAGTCTTTTTTTATTGTCAAATGGAGAAGAAATGATTCTCCATGGGGTTGGAAAACCTTCTAAAAATTGGAAAGTTATTTATTTATTATTTATCTCTTAATATTTGTTTTGTTATATACAGATTATGTATTGTGAGTAATTCGTACTTTAAGTATTAATTTGTTTATTTTATATTTATTGGAATAATTTATTTTATATTAGATTCTTGATCATTCTTTTCTTGTATATTGAACTAAATCATATAAATGATTCATTGTTAATAATGATTTATGTAGAGTTTTTATATAATACGGTGATGACGTCTTTTGTTATGATTTTATTGTATTTGTTCTGTGTAACGAGAAAGCTAAATAAATGGATTAGTGATACCGTCTGGTATGGGACTTTCGGTAACACTTTTTCGGTTATTCTTTAGACTCATTATATAGAATATAAAAGAGCGAGTGTGATGTATGAGCACTGAATAAATAGACAAGCAATACGCGGTGGTATGGCATGGCGTTTTGTTATTTATTCGGTTATTATTTGCTAGTGGATGACACTCATATGGAGGTATGTTTTGTATGTGGTTTGTGTGATTCGCTGTGGTGAGCATGTATAGAGGCTACTTGTTAGCCACGTAGTTGGTGTACATTATAAGTCTGTCTACCTTTGTCCGACTCCCTTTATGTTTAGGAGTGAAACTGTAACATCCCGCCTTCTGCGGCCCAAAACTACCGCTACTAATGCTGCAGTCATCCGTATTGTTATTTCTTGGCGACCGAATGTGGCATAGTTAATATTTATATATTGAAACACAAGAATATGAAGAAAAAAACTTCTAATAAACAAAATTTTCATTTCAAGAAAATCACAATTTAAGATTTAATTACATAATCTCAGACGTTAACCACGTTCAGATCACATATACATGTACAAAATACGGTAAGTGTAACATACCAAAATTCATCAATTTAAAATTTATAAATGTAGAACTTTTATGATAAAAAATTTGAAAAGTTTAAATTATAAAATAAAGAATAAATAAATAAATAGATAATGATGTAAATGAATAAGAATTTCAAATTTCTTTTAAGTTTAAAATTTTTGAATTATTAAAAGTTTTTAATCATTGAATTTAACTTTTATTCATATATATAAATATACATGTGTATGTGTACATACATGGGTAGATTTGAATTTATATATTGAATTGATTTTCAATTTGAATTTAAAATTTTAAAATAAGGTGTTTGGTAAAATAACTTGCATTCATATATACATATCTATGAGAATTAATTCAAAACACTTTCTTTTAATAATATGTATTAACATAAAAACCAATGTCTTTAATAAAAAAAAATGTAAGTATAGATACAAGTTTAATGGTGTAAAATACTTTGTTAATAAAAGAAAAAAATTACAAGTGTAAAATTTATGATAACTAGAATGAAAGTGTAATTCAAAGGAGAAAGAATTATACAAATGTCATTCTATCAATTTCTTTTCTTAAGTAATTCTAGAAAAGAAAAAGAAAGAAAACAAACTTATACAAATCTTTTACCTTTACTTTTATTTCAGAGGAAAAAAATCATCATCAGAAGAAAAAAAACTTACACTGTCTCAACAAAAATTAAATCAAGAAAACTATATCCAGGAAAAAAAATCTGTAGCAAACCCTTTGATTCTCAAGCTAGAAGAAGGATTCCAATCTTCAACAAGTTTTACAAAATCAAGCAAGAGTTTCAAAGATTTAGGAAAAGCTCAGGAATCAATTAAAAAGAAAAAAAAAGATTGAAGTAAGAGAAGAAGGATAGTTGTAGGCCAAAGAATTTTTCCTCTGCTTCAGCTATAAAAAGAAGAAATTTACTGTAAGTAATTACATTTTTTTTATTGAGTAAGTAAAATTTAAATCAAAGTTCAAACAAATTTAAGTAAAATTACTGCAGAAAAATAAGTCAAAAGAGATCAAGCTAGAAAAGGATTTTTGCAGTTCAAAGGATAACATGATTTCCCTCTGTCCACTTCCATTTTCAACTCCAAATTTATGAGTAAACCTATGCTTGCTCTAATTTCCTTTGTGTTTGGATGCTTATATGAATGCTTATATGAATGTGAATGGCTTTGCATGTGAATGAGTGGCCAAGCTTGTGTTTGATTTTCCTGGAAACATTTGTTTCCATGTCTCTGTCTTCCTGTAACATTTTAGTTACAGTGATATCTAAAATCTCTCTCCCCATTTCTTTTGAGAAAAAAAAATTGAATTGAGAAACAAATGAGTAGAATTTTATTTTTAAAAAATCTTAGGCAAAAAATACATGATGCGCATGAATCACTTCTGTTGTTGACTTTAAACCTCAGTTCTTAGTCCTCTGTTAAAAAACTAGAAGCATGAAACACCTCAAAATTTGATGATTGTGAAATAGGGTTGAAGTTAGTTAGTATTGCATGTTTGAAAATGTATTTGTATAATTGTTTTAAGTTCTGGAATTTTTTGTTGTTATCATGAATGAAGAGGCTGGGTATTGATAAAATCAGACCAAGGATGAACTTCCAGGCTCACAGGCTATTGAAATTGTTTCAAAAATCATTCCCCATTTCTCTAAATCATTTCAGCCAATATTTTTTAAACAAAGAATGTTAGTTTCAACAGGATTCAACCCTTAAAAATAATTTAAAGTTAAACCATAACAAAGTTTTCAAGAAAACTTGGAATTGCAGGAAAAAGGCTCGAATATGATAAAATTCTAGTATCAAAATTTATTGATTCAGGATTATAATTCGAACACATTTTGGAAACCATGATTTTTAAGACTGGAATCAGATTTTTTTTTTACAGTATTGAGTTAGAAATTTGGAAATGAATGTAAATTCGTTTTTGGGAAGTTCCGTTCGACCTATGTGATCGGGGACGTCTTGGCTTCGTCTGGAGATGGGTGGGTGACCGGAAAGACAGGAAAAAATGGTCGAGAAGGTGCTTGACCATCGTGGCGTCGGTGGCGAATAGGTTTAGGTCCCTAAACCTAGTTTTAGTCTAGGGTGAAAAAATGGGTCGCTGATGATCCTCGGGTGCATCGAGTTGGATGGGATTCTTGGAATAGATTGGTGGGTGATCGGAGTTGGTGTGGACGCGGTGGCGTGAGGCCAAGCGGTCGGCGTCGTGAGGTCGAGGTGGATTTAGCTATGTAGTGTGTAACAACCCCCATATTTATCGAGTTTATATTTAAATATTTTATTAAATATTATATCGTTAATCGGATTTTGGTCCGAAAAGCTACTTTTTACAAACTGTCAAACTAGGACTCGAGACCACTTCCATTGAGTTTGAAATGTCGTTTACAACTTTTTTAAGTATAAGCATCGATAGGTTAGGAGTTAGTGAAATTTCACTAACTTTTCCCGCTTTGGACTTTGGGTTAGTTTAGCCTATTAAGCCCAAGTTCCAACCCCCTTCTCCTCACTCTTCATAAATTCCTAACTAACTTGAAATTTGCATTAACGCTGAAGAGAATGGGAAACTAAAACTCCAAGCTCAAATTTAATTGCTAATCCAACATTCAACTCCAAATTCAAGTAGAAGATATTGGATTCAAGCTTTGGATTGCTTCTCCATTTGCTTCAAGCTTCATCTTCATCCATTTTAGTGAAAAGGTGAGATTTTTATCTCACACTCTTGCTTATAACTATCTTGGACTATTGGGAATGGTTCCCTATCACTTTAACATGCACATTTGCATTTGGTTTGGATTGGATTGGCGAGAAAACTCCACTTTTTAGTGTTTTTGGTGAATTTCCAGCCTTAGGTCGTTCTGGACCCTTAGGTCGCTCAGGTTCGTGGCTTTCGCACGTGGAAAAGTCGCCTGGACGTTAGGTCGTAGGTCGCTCGCGAGTTAAGACTTAAGCCGAAGGTCGTTCGCGAGTTAAGCCTTAGGTCGTTTGGCCTTTATAACGTTAGGTCGCTCGCGTGTTAAAACTTTAGGTCGCGTTGGCCATAAGTCGTAGGTCGTCTCCGACCTAATATCGCCTCTGCTATTTAACTAGGTGGCGCGGGCCTTAGGTCGAAGGTCGTAGGTCGTGAGTCTCCTAGGTCATAGGTCGCTCGGTCCTACTTCTGTCCTTAAGTCACGTAACCCCATCACCTTTAGGTCGTTAGGCCTTTATGTCGTTAGGTCGTTACACCTATAACCCGTTAAGTCGCGAATACCTTTAGGTCGTGAACCCCATTAGGTCGCAAACCTCTTTAGGTCGTCTGTCCCTTAAGCAGTTAGGTCGTTCAACCTGTGATGCCTTAGGTCGTTTGACACGTGTTACGTTAGGTCGCGTAGCCCCTTAGGTCGCTTGACCATGTTTCCTGTTAGGTCGCGTGACCTTGTTTTTCTTAGGTCCTGAACCTTGTTAGGTCGCTCATCCTTAGCTCGCGTGCCTTCTTAGGTCGTGCACCCCCTTAGGTCATTAGACCTCATTTTTGTTTTAGGTCGTAGGCCGCTTGTCTTCACTAGGTCGTACCGTTTTGGACGAGGCGCTGCCCCGCACCCCGCCGGGGGCACTGCCCTGGACCCCCGCGACTTGACCGGGCAGGTCGAACCCCGTAGAGGTGGCGTTGCCCCCGCACCCCCACCTTGGGGGGTTGCCACCCCCTGGACCCTCCTTCGTAGGGGATCTTATCTGAAAAACGTTCAACGGAACATGTTTTGTTGAGATGCTGAGTTGACCATTCTTCGAGACAAGCTATCTTGGGCTTCTCGGTCGATTGTATGGATTTTTGAATATCTATTTCAATGGATTCTTTATCGATTTCTTTGAAATTTATTCACGTCTTCGTATGTGAATTTAGATGATCGACTGTTCTACAATCATCTTTGTGATTTGTCACTTTAAAATATACAAAGGTTTCAATACTAGTAGTAAATATCAAAACTCTTTCAACAAAATGATTTCAACCCTATTTTCAATAACAAAGCTCTTTTCTTAAACCGTTTTCCAATCTTCTAGTATATACAAACTTTTACCTCACTCGTATGAGAAATTGAATTAAACGGCTTAGTAAAACAAGTGGTATGAAACGCTTGCGTTTACTTTGTCGGTTAATTCTTGAACTTGTTCGATTGAATCTCTTGTGACAATTTTCTAATGGAGATCTACAATTTGTTCGTAAATATTTAAGTTAAGCTAGTGGTTATGGGACATGAAGCTAAGCTCATATATTTACTAGCTTATTGTAATTGACACTTCTCGTTGATCATGACGATCATTCTATGATTTAGACTAGCAATTGTGCGATGTCTCTTTGTTTGCAAGGTTAGACTAGACCTCATATGTGTGATTCCGACTCACACATATCTCTTTGTCCGCAAGGTTAGTCTAGACACCATTTGTGTGATTCCACTCACACATACCTTTTTGTTGCGAGGTTAGGCTAGACACCATTTGTGTGATTCCACTCACACATACCTTTTTTGCTTTTTGGTTAGCCTGGACCTCATCTGGGTGATTCCGACTCACCCATATGGGGTAGCTCCCCATGGTCTTCGCACCGTCATGTGATAGGTCTCTTTCCCTTTTTCTGTGATTTCTGGATTTCTTGTGTTGATTTCTGGAATTTATGTCATTGACTTGTTATGAGTACAAGTTTAGGGTATGATGCCCTCTTTGGATCTTTGAGAAGATTCTTGTCATATCGATTTATCTCTTATTGATTGATCTTCTGTTGATCATCATTTGCATACTTATAGTAGTATGTCAGTATGGATATTTTATGTTTATCTCATATCTTTTATTTTATACCATATCATCTGATATTTATAGCTAGACTGATCCGTTTATTATTTTCTTAAATAATACTCGGGTCAGACCGAGATGTTACAGGTGCTTCTGCTTGACTTCTTCCCGGGATTTGCTACTCTGACTTTTGGCTAACTATTTAGATTTGCAGTTTTTGTTGTATACACTTGAGACATAGACTCATAGTTGTATTCTTTTGTATGGCACGTGTTGCTATTCTTTTGTATTATTGTGGATCTTTTTGACCACTACTCTGATGTACACTTTCATATGTTAGTTATATATTCATATCTTCTTCCGCCTTTGTGATATGGATGTCTGTGACTGATTTGTGTTATGCTTATTTCTATGCTTGTTTCCGAAGATTATTTATAGCCACCGTGTGATAAGAAATCACATCGATGGTCGCTCCTCAGCAGCCTTATTCTCCGTGCTAGTTGGCAGCACTACACCGTAGTGTTCTTGGCTAACGTGGGTATAGAGGTGGGGCATCACAGCTTGGTATCAGAGCCAAACTTCGGAACAACGTAGAATAACTTAACAAGGATCATCGTCCTAAGTCCACCTTAGGAGTTATGTCTTAGGATTAATTCGAGTCGTCGTACCGATTCATCCTATATCTTTTATGATTCCTTGTTTTATCTAGCAAGATTGCTTGATATTCATTAGTGAATAATCTTCTTCTTTCTCTTTTTTCTTTCTTAAGGAAGAGAAATGGTTAGACCTGGTCGTCCTAGAGCTGGACCATCTAGTGCTTTACCCCAAGATGGAGTTTTTATGACTACCCAGCAACTTCTTGACCTTGTCACGAATGCTCAAGCAGCTGGTTCTAATACGGAACCTACTTACCCTAAATCTGGGTTTGCACGTTTGTGCAATGATTACACCAACTTGGGTGGGAAGCCATTTAAAGGTTCTGAAACTATCATCGAGGTCCAGGCTTGGTTGAGGACCTGCGATCGAATCTTCATTCGCATGAATCTCGTCGATCTTCACCGTGTTCACGTGGCTTCCAGTATGATCCAAGAGAGGGCATTGGACTGGTGTGAACTTCTTATTTCTGAAGTCAACGAAGCGGACCTTACCTGGGAGAAATTCCGGACACGCTTTGAGTTAAAATTTGTACCAGAAGCAGAGAAGGTAACTCTGGCTCGACGCTTTATAGACCTTGTGCAAGGTGAGTCCTCTGTGACTGATTACGTCGCAGCCTTTGAGTCGCTTTCCAAATATGGGGTTGAATACATCAACATCCCATTGAAGAAGAACCAGAGGTTCGTTTATGGCTTAAACAAAAGCCTCAAGAAGCCATTACTTCTAAAGTTAGAAGTTCCTTTAGACCAACTTATAGATATCGCTCTTCGTTTGGAAGAGGCTGATAAAGAAAGTGATGTTGAAGTAGTAGCTTCCAAACCCAATTTCAACAACAAAAAGAGGCCCAGTAAATTCAAAGGCCCTTATCCCAACAAAAAGGGTAAGCATGCAATCCCTGCGGCAAAGTCTCCTTCTCCTAGTGGTGCGAGATGCTTCAACTGTGGATATGGGGGTCATTTTGCGAATAAGTGCTCTAAGCCCCAATCTTGTCGCTATTGTAAGAGCCAAGATCATTACATACATCAATGCCTCAAACGTGAAGGTAAGAAGGAAGGAAAGTTGAATGTGGCTCAAGCCCCTGGCAACACATCTCGTGGCCAAGGTATTTCTCACTCCATTCTTGATGGTATTATTTTATTTCATGATCAACCTATTAGGGTTCTCTTTGATACGGGTGCATCCCATTCTTTTATATCAAAGGAACTAGTAGACACTTTTTCCTTAAGTGTTACTGCATTAATGACTTCTTTAAAAATTGCGAATCCTGTTGGTGGATCTACAACTCTTAGTTTGCTTTGTAAAGAGGTGGAGATTATTTTATGCGATTTTTCTTTCCTAGCCGATTTGCATGTTATGCGTTACTTAGGCTTTGGAATGATATTGGGTATGGACTGGCTTAACCGTTATGAAGCTCATATCCTATGTACTGAGCGGACTATTTATCTCCGACATCCGCAATCTATAAATCAGATTTCTATTATTCTTAAAGATTCGGATTCTTCTTTGACTGCATCTTTATATTCTTTAAATCCTCGAGACGACGATGATGATGAGGAGGAAGACGTCATTTCTCGAATTCACGTTGTCCGTGAATTTTCCGACATATTCGAGCCCGTTTTAGGTTTACCACCTAAGCGAGCAATTGAGTTCCAAATTAATCTTATCCCTGGAGCTCAACCTATTACTCATCCTCCTTATCGCATGTCCAATAAGGAGAATTAAGAGATGCGTAAACAATTATTTGAATTGGAGACGAAGCAATTTATTTGCTCTAGTTCCTCACCTTGGGGAGCTTCAGCTATTTTCGTAAAGAAATCCGACGGTACGCTTAGGCTTTGCGTTGACTATCGCAAGCTTAACGATCTTACTATTAAAAATAAATATCCTTTACCTCGGATTGATGATCTGTTTGATCAGCTAAGTGGTGCTAAGGTCTTTTCACAATTAGACTTGGCTACCGGTTTTCACCAGCTTCGTGTTACAGAGGATAGCGTTCCTTTGACATCGTTACGTACTCGGTATGGATCTTATGAATGGTTAGTTATGCCATTTGGTTTAACGAATGCTCCGGCTTATTTCGTTGACATCATGAATCGAGTTTTCAAAGATTTCCTCGATCGGTTTGTTCTCATTTTCATTGATGATATTCTTATGTATTCTAAAACCGAGGAGAAATATGAAAAACATCTTCGGGTTGTATTGGAAACTCTTAGGAGTAATCAGTTAAAGGCAAAATTTTCTAAATGCCACTTTTGGCAATCTCATGTGAAGTTTCTCGGTCATATTATTTCCGAATCCGGAATTTCCGTGGATCCTTTAAAGATTGAAGCGATTCAAGATTGGAAAAGACCTGAGAGTGTGACTGAAATCCGTAGCTTTCTCGGGTTGGCGGACTATTACCGTTGTTTTATTAAAGACTTTTCTAAGATTGTCGTGCCTCTCACTGGCTTGACTACGAAGGGAGTTAAATACATTTGGTCGGACAAATGTGAAGCTTCTTTTCAAAAATTGAAAGAACTCCTTTCCGATGCTCCTATTCTCGTTATTCCCGAAGGGAATCAAGATTTTGTTGTTTATACCGATGCTAGTCGAGTTGGTTTAGGTGCCGTTCTTATGCAAAAAGGACGTGTTATTGCTTATGCTTCTAGGCAATTGAAGCCGGCCGAGACCAGATATGCCACACATGATTTAGAACTCGCGGCTATTGTTTTCGCCCTTCGAATGTGGCGTCATTATCTATTGGGAGAGAAATTTATTCTTTGCACGGATCATAAGTCTTTGAAATATTTATTTTCTCAAAAAGAACTTAATTTACATCAACAGCGTTGGCTCGAGTTCCTTGCACCTTATGATCTTGATATTCTTTATCCCCCCGATAAGGGTAATCGTGTCGCCAATGCTCTTAGCCGTAAGAAAAAAGCAGTTGTTTCTATGATGATATCCGAATGGAACGATCTCGAGATCTTATCCACATGTGAGATTCGAGAGCGCGTATCCGATTTATGCTCATCATTTGTTTTATGTAGCCTTGAGGCTCATCCTTCTCTCTTAGACCGCATTCTTGAAGCTCAAAGGCTAGATCCTAAATTGGTTCTTCTTGGCCAAAATATTAATGATAGAATTGATATTGAAGGTTTGAAAGACTTTGATATTGATTCTCGTGGCAGCATTCGAAAATTTGGTATACTTATCGTACCAAAAATTAGAAATCTTCGTAGAGATATTTTAGAAGATTCTCATCGTTCTAAATTTACCATTCACCCCGGTAGCAGTAAAATGTACGCTGATATGAAGCGACTTTATTATTGGGAGGGAATGAAATCCGACATCACTAACTTTATTAAGTGTTGCATGACTTGCCAGCTTGTCAAAGCCGAACATCAAAGGCCCGGTGGGTTATTACAACCTTTATAAATTCCAATTTGGAAGTGGGATCAAATTTCCATGGACTTTATAGATGGCCTTCCCTGTTCTCGTTCGTGTCATGATAGCTTATGGATGATTGTTGATAGACTTACTAAATCCGCCCATTTTATTCCAGTTCGGTCTAACCGAACCGTTCCTCTTTTGGCCAAACTATTTGTCAAGGAAATTGTAAAATTGCATGGAGTTCCTACTTCTATTGTTAGCGATCATGATCCATTGTTTACTAGTGGATTTTGAAAGAGTCTTCAAAAAGGTTTAGGAACGAAGCTTAATTTTAGCACCGCTTATCACCGCCAGTCCGATGGACAAACCGAGCGTGTGAATCAAACTCTTGAAGATCTTTTTCGTGCTTGTGTGCTTGATTTTGGTGGAAGTTGGGAAGATCATATTTCACTTGTTGAATTTTCCTATAATAATAGCTTCCAATCTAGTATTGGTATGGCACCTTTCGAGGCACTCTACGGAAGGCCCTGCCGATCTCCTTCTTGTTGGCTTGAGGCCGGTGAGAAGCTGGTTTTAGGTCCATATTTTATTCGAGACTCCACAGAGAAAATTGACATTATTCGACATAGGATGAAAAAAGCCCAGAATAGACAAAAGTCCTACGCCGATAACCGAAGAAGAAAATTAGAATTTTCTGTTGGAGATCTTGTTTTTATTCGTGTTTCACCTATGAAAGGTGTTGTACATTTCAGTCGTTCAGGAAAGTTAGCGCCTCGATATATTGGGTCATATCCCATCACCGAACGTATTGGTTCCATGGCTTATCGCCTTGCATTACCGGCTCAGTTTTCTGCCATGCATGACGTGTTTCACGTTTCTCAATTACGGAAATGCCTTCGGGATTACGATTCTATCCTTGAGCCTGCTGTTGTGGAAGAAATTGGAGTTTCGTCGAATTTAACTTATGAGCAGCATCCTATTCGAATTATTGCTTCAGAGGTTAAACGCCTTCGAAATAAAGATGTTCCGCATGTGAAGGTTCAATGGTCCTCAAATCCTAAGGATTGCACTTGGGAATCCAGAGAATTCATCGATCGTACACATCCGGACTTGCTTACTCCTACTCTTTGAGGTGGACTTCTTATTTCAAATTTCTTTTGTGTTAATATGCTTTTATGGTTGTTACTTTTTATTTCCATCTTATATATATATTGCGAGGACGCAATTTCTTTAAGGAAGGGAGTCTGTAACAACCCCCATATTTATCGAGTTTATATTTAAATATTTTATTTAAATATTATATCGTTAATCGGATTTTGGTCCGAAAAGCTACTTTTTGCAAATGGTCAAGTTAGGACTCAAGACCACTTTCATTGAGTTCGAAATGCCGTTTACAACTTTTTTAAGTATAAACATCGATAGGTTTGGAGTTAGTGAAATTTCACTAACTTTTCCCGCTTTGGACTTTGGGTTAGTTTAGCCTATTAAGCCCAAGTTCCAACCCCCTTCTCCTCACTCTTCATAAATTCCTAACTAACTTGAAATTTGCATTAATGCTGAAGAGAATGGGAAATTAAAACTCCAAGCTCAAATTTAATTGCTAATCCAACATTCAACTCCAAATTCAAGTAGAAGATATTGGATTCAAGCTTTGGATTACTTCTCCATTGGCTTCAAGCTTCATATTCATACATTTTAGTGAAAAGGTGAGATTTTTATCTCACACTCTTGCTTATAACTATCTTGGACTGTTGGGAATGGTTCCCTATCGCTTTAACATACACATTTGCATTTGGTTTGGATTGGATTGGCGAAAAAACTCCACTTTTTAGTGTTTTTGGTGAATTTCCAGCCTTAGGTCGTTCTGGACCCTTAGGTCGCTCGGGTTCGTGGCTTCCACGCGTGGAAAAGTCGCCTGGACGTTAGGTCGTAGGTCTCTCGCGAGTTAAGCCTTAAGCCGAAGGTCGTTCGCGAGTTAAGCCTTAGGTCGTTTGGCCTTTATAACATTAGGTCGCGCGCGTGTTAAAACTTTAGGCCGCGCTGGCCTTAAGTCGTAGGTCATCTTCGACCTAATATTGCCTCTTCTATTTAACTAGGTCGCGCGGGCCTTAGATCGTAGGTCGTGAATCTCCTAGGTCGTAGGTCGCTTGGTCCTACTTCTGTCCCTAAGTCGCGTAACCCCATCACCTTTAGGTCGTTAGGCCTTTATGTCATTAGGTCGTTACACCTATAACCCGTTAAGTTACGAATACCTTTAGGTCGTGAACCCCATTAGGTCGCAAACCTCTTTAGGTTGTCTGTCCCTTAAGCAGTTAGGTCGTTCGACCTGTGATGCCTTAGGTCGTTTGACCCGTGTTACGTTAGGTCGCGTAGCCCCTTAGGTCGCTTGACCTTGTTTCATGTTAGGTCGCATGACCTTGTTTTTCTTAGGTCGCGAACCTTATTAGGTCGCTCATCCTTAGCTCGCGTACCTTATTAGGTCGCGCACCCCCTTAGGTTGTTAGACCTCATTTTTGTTTTAGGTCGTAGGCCGCTTGTCTTCACTAGGTTGTACCGTTTTGGACGGGGCACTGCCCAGCACCCTACCGGGGGCGCTGCCCTGGACCCCCGCGACCTGACCGGGCAGGTCGAACCCCGTAGCGGTGGCGTTGCCCCCGCATCCCCACCTTGGGGGGTTGCCACCCTCCCTGGACCCCCCTCCGTAAGGGATCTTATCTGAAAAACGTTCAACAGAACTTGTTTTGATGAGATGCTGAGTTGACCATTCTTCGAGACAAGCTATCTTGGGCTTCTCGGTCGATTGTATGGATTTTTGAATATCTATTTCGATGGATTCTTTATTGATTTCTTTGGAATTTATTCACGTCTTCGTATGTGAATTTTGATGATCGACTGTTCTACAATCATCTTTGTGATTTGTCACTTTAAAATATACAAAGATTTCAATACTAGTAATAAATATCAAAACTCTTTCGACAAAATGATTTCAACCATATTTTCAATAACAAAGCTCTTTTCTTAAACCATTTTCCAATCTACTAGTATATACAAACATTTACCTCACTCGTATGAGAAATTGAATTAAACGGCTTAGTAAAACAAGTGGTATGAAACGCTTGCGTTTACTTTGTCGGTTAATTCTTGGACTTGTTCGATTGAATCTCTTGTGACAATTTTCTAGTGGAGATCTACAATTTGTTCGTAAATATTTAAGTTAAGCTAGTGGTTATAGGACATGAAGCTAAGCTCATATATTTACCAGCTTATTGTAATTGACACTTCTCGTTGATCATGACGATCATTTTATGATTTAGACTAGCAATTGTGTGATGTCTCTTTGTTTGTAAGGTTAGACTAGACCTCATAGGTGTGATTCCGACTCACACATATCTCTTTGTCCGCAAGGTTAGTCTAGACACCATTTGTGTGATTCCACTCACACATACCTTTTTGTTGCGAGGTTAGGCTAGATACCATTTGTGTGATTTCACTCACACATACCTTTTTGCTTTTTGGTTAGCCTGGACCTCATCTAGGTGATTCCGACTCACCCATATAGGGTAGCTCCCCATGGTCTTCGGACCGTCATGTGATAGGCCTCTTTCCCTTTTTCTGTGATTTCTGGATTTCTTGTGTTGATTTCTGGAATTTATGTCATTGACTTGTTAAGAGTACAAGTTTAGGGTATGATGCCCTCTTTGAATCTTTGAGAAGATTCTTGTGATATCGATTTATCTCTTATTGATTGATCTTCTGTTGATCATCATTTGCATACTTATAGTAGATGTCAGTATGGATATTTTATGTTTATGTCATATCTTTTATTTTATACCATGTCATCTGATATTTATAGCTAGACTGATCCGTTTATTATTTTCTTAAATAATACTCGGGTCAGACCGAGATGTTACAGGTGCTTCTGCTTGACTTCTTCCCGGGATTTGCTACTCTGACTTTTGGCTAACTATTTAGATTAGCAGTTTTTGTTGTATACACTTGAGACATAGACTCATAGTTGTATTCTTTTGTATATCACGTGTTTCTATTCTTTTGTATTATTGTGGATCTTTTTGACCACTAGTCTGATGTACACTTTCATATGTTAGTTATATATTCATATCTTCTTCAGCCTTTGTGATATGGATGTATGTGACTGATTTGTGTTATGCTTATTTCTATGTTTGTTTTCGAAGATTATTTATAGCCACCGAGTGATAAGCAATCACATCGATGGTCGCTCCCCAACAGCCTTATTCTCCGTGCTATTTGACAGCGCTACACCGTAGTGTTCTTGGCTAACGTGGGTATAAAGGTGGGGCGTCACATAGTGGGTTCCAGTTTTTTTTGATGAGTGGCTTGATTTCAATTCGAGGGGAGATAGGGCATTTCGATGACTGGTGATGGTTGCTGGGTTGGTGGTTGATGTGCGGGGATGTTCGCCAGTGGTCAGAGTCGCCTCCAGTGCATGTGCACGTGGAGTAGTGGGTGTCAGTCGCGATGAGTTGGGGAAGAAAGGGGAGTTGCTCGAAGAACAACACGGTGAATTGGAAATAAAACTCGAAGTTTTACTCAGGTTGTTTGGCGCGATATTGTGTTGATTTTTTACAACTTAAGCAAATTATGATAATTTTCTTTACTCAGGTAATTTTTAGCTGAAACTCGAAGCGAGGGGATGGTTACCTCGGGTACGACTCGAGGAAGCCTCGGATGAGTAAATAAAAACAGCAAAAACCCATTTTTTTATTTAAATTTTGGAAAACGGGTTAATTAATTTCTGAATAAATTAGTGATAGCTGTAAATGAAATTGGAAGCAAATGATATTGAGTCAATTATCTAAAATTTATGAAGTTCAAGAATATTTTAAATTTTATAAAAGTTGTTTTTAAAAATTTAACTTAATAAAAAGTTTAAAAATGAAAATCAACATTCAAGTGTTAATTTTAAACCAAATTTAAAATGATAAAGGAGTAATTAACAATTAGTGTTTTGTAATGATTTTATAATCCGAAATTAATTAGAGAATAGGCAATTTAAAAAAAAGGGTAATTAAACTCAATTAATTAACAATTGTGAATTAGTAAATTAAAGAATAACTAGTTAATAAAGAAAATCAAGATTAAATTAATTCATAATTAAGTAAAAATTAAACATTGATTTAAAATAACTAATAAAGATAATTATATGGTTAATTCGCCTTAATCCAATCACCTTAATCAAAGATGAATGACCATCATCAAATATTCTGTATTGGGTTGATATTTCTGTTGTGATGTTGTGATTGCTTTGTGATGAATTGTGACTTGTGATTTGTTCCTATATGAATGTGAAACCCCTTTTGCCCGTAAAACGGCATTTAAACTTCGATGCGACCGGGAGTCGAATTTTTGTTTGTTATCCGAAAGCCACGTCGAACCTTGAATGTTCATATCTTTGTAATTGATACACCCACATGTTTTAAAATTGAACGATCACTATTCGGATTAGCCGGGAATGGACTTTTGGTCGTATAACCAATTTTGAATAGTGATTCGACGAATGAAGAGCAATTGAAGACTGGTGGTGAATACCGGGTGTCTTCGAAAATGATAGGATAACCTATCGATTGTGTCTACACCGAGTTGTTCCGGTATAGGGATTCCCTAAGTGATGGGAAGTCCGATCGGGATTGTGGACGCCCGAATTTGCAAGGACTTCTTCCTTTATTGGACGAAGTGCCTTCCGTTCTATTCGAACCCGGAAGAGACTTGTATGGTCGTGTGTCTGACACTAAACTTTGAGATATAAAGCCAATTTCTTTCAAATATATATCTGTTGATGGCGGAGAATTTATTCTCTTAGCTTAACACCCTTCTCTAAGACGTACGAGCTCAAAGGTTATGTAGTTGAAGTTATCAGTGATATACTCCCAATTTGGTAGTGTGGCACGCTAAGTGCTGTGGTGTATTGATAATCATTTGTTGATCATTAGATGATCAAAGCATGACTTTTGTAAAAAGCGTAGCTTTGTGGACGAGACTCTGTCGTACCTCACAACCCGGTAATGGTCGAAACAGGAAAGATGCAGCAAGGTTATTGGGGGTAGCGCCCTTTAGGGTATGTGCATTTCTTTCTGGGTAGAAGTGGTGTCATGGTATAGAGCCCAGATACTTAACTTATGTGGATATCGCAAATAAATATATTCTTTTGTGATTGATGTAGGGGCCCCGGATAAAGGTTGGTTACAACCGGGGAATGGCATACCCGTGTAGTAGTTACCTAGTTATAGAGGTAACCCGGCCTTGTGTTAGCAGAGATCCGGTTAGGTTCTCGGGACGTCCCTCCAGAGACGTACCCATGTGGCCCAGGAAGTTCCTTAGCCTGACCATTTGTTAGAAATCCAATTATTGATAAGAACCCAGTACGGTTTTAGTTGTATTACCTGCCATTTACTTATGGTGGTCACCACTGTTTAGATGGTAGCTATAGTAGGCATAGTACGAAATGTCTATGCTGGCTAAGATTAATATTATATTTTCGAAATGTTTTTCTACACTATGCACTAGTAATAATATCAAAGAATTTTTCCCATATCAAGCATATTTGACTGTCATAAAGATAAATCTTCCCCAAGTCTGCGTTTGCATTGTGTGTGAGGCGGGAGGCCATATGGCAGTTTCATTTTCTAAAAGCATTGCGAATTTCTTTCAAAATCCTTTTGTTTGTTTTTGATTTAAAATAAACTGCTTTTATTTTCAAATCAACTGTTTTGTTTACTCATACCAGTCCCATGACTGACCCGGAGTTTATTGTTTCCTTTCTAAACTCTAGGTGCCCATAATTTCCACACGGGCAGCCTAGTAGCAGGTCTCCTGTGTTTTGGTACTAGCTGGATCTTGGAGTTGTATGGTTTGGAGACTACTAGTTTGAAGGTTCTAACTTGGATATATTTTGAAACTTTTGGATCTCGAGGGTCTTAGTTTGGATGTTCATTATTGCTTTATCTATTTGAAAATTTTCTTGGAATGAAATCACTTGTGGTTATGTTGTGGTGGTTAATTTTGGAGGTGTGTTGTATATGTATATAAATACTCTGATGTTGGTGTGGTCGTTGTATTGATATTGTGTGATGTTGTATCTGGGATATTGTTGTTGGCAGTTTTATTTTCCGCTGTTTATATTCATCTAATTGTTGTTATAAGCTCCGTCTGAACTGAAATTCGACGTTCGAATCTATGGCAGTCGAATACAAGTGAGGTATTTGATGTCGATTTTTGAACGCTGAACTTTGGGTCGTGACAAGTGGTATCAGAGCTATAGGTTGAGTAAGAACTTTAGCTACGAAGTATAACACGTTAGATGGCTCATTAGAGATAGGGTGAAGTATACCCTAGAATGAGTATAAACCGAGACTGAAACCCAAAATTTTCTTAGTCTATTTTCTTTAACTGTTGACATTCCTTAAGATATCTCATTCGAATCTCTAAATCAAGTTTCTTACTAATTACAGATAGTAAGAATGAGTGGGTGTAGAGGTAGAGCTAGGAGTCAGGGAAATGCTACCACAGCTAGTCAAGTTTCTCCTTCAGCGGAAGTAGTTGTGCCTACTCAACCTCAGCCAAATCTGGATGATTTGCATAAGAGTTTCACAAGGCTGGGTGGTAGGCCCTTCATTGGCAAAGAATCAATTATTGAGGCCCAGGCTTGGATAAGATCATGTGAAAAGATTTGTAAGGGGCTTAAGCTGTAGGATGATCAAATGCGTCTAATTGCTTCTTGGCAGCTGCAAGATGAAGCTTCAGCTTGGTGGGAAACGGTCACAATAGATGAACCTGAAGAAGAGTTTTCTTAGAGTCGATTCAAAGAGGTGTTCGAAAAGCGATATTTGCCATCGGCAAGAATTTCACGAATGTATCAAGAGTTTCTGGACTTAAAGCAAGGAGCCTTGTCTTTTGAAGAATACTTAAACAAATTCAATGAATTATCCCGTTTCGGACCGGAGTTGGTGAATACGCCTTTAAAAAAAATGAAAAATTCATTCGCGGGATGAACAAGAAATATCATGAAAGGATGACCGCACACATTAAAGAATCTTTCTCTAATCTTATCGATATGGGATATCGGTATGCCACCCTAGATATGCAAGAGATTCCAATGGAAAGCGGAAATTCAAATAATCAGAATTGGAAGAAGAGAAAGTTTGGGGGTAAGAAGTCACATCAAGGCAAGGACAAGAGGAACAACCAAGGGAATTCGGCCAGAAATGTAACCTATTACAATTGCCAAGAAAAATGGCATTATTCAAACAACTGAAAGAACCCGAAGAAGCAAGTCAAGAAGGAACAATATGTGAAGAATAATCAAGGAGCTAGAGAATGCTATAATTGTCACAAGCCTGGACATATTGTTAAGGATTGCCCAGTGTTGAAACAAGCAAAGGTGGCGAATGTATATGCGATAAAGGAAGACCCTTCAACTTCAAAAGCAGATAAAGGAAAGGTGTTTTGGAAGGTAACCTTACTATTTATGATAAAGTTGTTAAAGATTTATTTGGCACGGGAGCTACACATAGTTTTATCTCCCAACAAACTGTAAATGAATTAAAACTTAAACCCAATTTTGTCGACGATCCCATTTGTGTGAAAAACCCAGTAGGTGGCCCTGCAAACCTTTGTCTACGATGTAGAGACATCCCTATCTCGTATTCATGTTACCAGTTCCCTATCAGTCTCTTTGTTCTTGATTTTAATGAATTCGAAATTTTACTCGGAATGGATTGGCTAACAGAAAACGATGCTAAATTAGATTGTAATAATCGAACGGTCTTGATCAAAACAAATCTTGGAAATTTTGTTGAAATCTATTGTGAGGATCCGAGTCCAAAGAGAGATAAATTAATGTATACTTTGGGATATCCTGAAACCAGTTTGGAGTCTATACCTGTTGTTGGGGAGTTTTTCGACGTATTTGAAGAAGTAAAATCCTTACCTCCACACAGAGAAATAGAATTCCGAATTGATTTAGTACCCAATGCCCGTCCCGTCGTACACGCAAGTCGCAGGATGGCACCTAAGGAAAGAATTGAATTAGTCAATCAGACTCTAGGTTTGTTAGAAAAAGGATTGATTCGCCCAAGTGTTTCCAAATGGGGTTCATCCGTCGTATTCGTGGCTAAATCATACGGATCTTTGAGATTGTGTGTAGATTACCGCGATCTCAATAAACAAACTCTCAAAAACAAATTTCCTTTAACTAGAATCGACGATCTATTCGATCAATTTCATGGCGCTCGATTCTTTTCTAAAATGGATTTAGCTCAAGGATACCATCAACTGCGAATAGCTGAGGATTGTGTTTATTTAACTGCCTTTAAGGGTCCTAACATGTTCTACGAACGGTTAGTCATGCCTTTCGGACTAACCAACGCTCCAGCGTATTTCGTAGATTTAATGACCCGTGTGTTTCGAGAAGTACTGAACAGTTTGTCCTTGTATTTATTGATGATATCTTGATTTATTCCAAAAACGAAGAAGAGCACGCTGAACATCTCAGAATTGTTTTGGAAATATTGAGAAGGAATGTCTTATTCGCTAAATTCTCTAAATGTCACTTTGGGTTCAAAGAAGTCAGATTTCTTGGTCATATTGTTAATGAAGAAGGGATTTCTGTTGATCCAAGCAAAATATCTGCAATTCTGGACTGGAAGCGACCCACTACTCCTAGAGAAGTTTAAAGTTTTCTGGGTTTAGCGGGATATTATAGGAAGTTTGTCCAGGATTTCTCTAAGTTGGCCAGTCCACCGACTAAGCTGAGAATGAAGAATTCTAAATTCAATTGGACTCCTATGTGTGATGAAGTTTTTCAGGAATTAAAAAGGAGATTAACTACCGCTCCCGTTCTCGCTATCGTTAACGGGAACCAAAGGTTGTCTGTTTATACTGATGCCTATGGAGACGGTTTGGGTGCAGTACTAATGCAACATGGAAAAGTAATTTCCTACGCGAGTAGACAATTACGGCCGCATGAGAAAAATTATCCTACACACGATTTAGAACTTTTAGCGGTTATTTTCGCTCTGAAAACCTGGCGACATTATCTTCTGGGTAAGAACTTTTTCAGTTTTCTTAACAATATAAGAAATTCAACTTAACTAAATAAACATACTTAATGAACTCTCTTTATTCTAGGTGAAAATTTTGAATTATTCACCGATCACAAATCTTTAAAGTATCTCTTCACCCAGAAAGATTTAAATCTACAGCAACAATGACGGTTGGAATTTCTAGCATCATATGGCCTAGATATTCTGTATACACCTGGTAAAGCCAATGTGGTTGCTGATGCTTTGAGTAGAAAGCACGCTATTCTAGCTCATTTTGTTATCACTCCTACTCTTCTCAAAAAGATTTCGAGACAGCAGAAAGAAGATGAGTTTCTTCGGGAAATTTATAAAAGAATATGCCAAGGTGAAGATACTAGTTTTGAGATGGATAGTGGGGGAGTTATAAGATAGAAAGGAAGAATTTGTGTCCCTAATATCCCAGAATTAAAGCGTGAAGTTTTGGATGAATGTCATAAGTCAAAACTCAGTATCCATCCAGGAGTAAATAAAATGTATAAAGATATTAAAAGAACCTTCTGGTGGAAAACAATGAAGAGATATATATCCATATATGTGAGTCGATGTGCTACATGTCAGCAAATTAAAAGCGACCAGAAGAAGATGGCGGGTTTACTCCAGCCTTTGGAAGTGCCAAAATGGAAATGGGATCAGGTATCAATGGATTTTATTGACGGATTGCCACGAACCAAGAAGGAAAATGAAGCAATTTGGGTTATAGTGGATCGTCTAACCAAAACTGCTCACTTCATTCCAGTGAAATCCACTCGGACAGCAGCAAGTTTAGCTGAGCTATATATCAAAGAGATTGTCCGTCTCCATGGTATACCGAGTAGTATAATAACTGATCGTCACCCGATCTTTATTGGTAGATTTTGGGAAGCGTTTCAGGTCACGTTAGGAACAAAGCTAAATTTTAGTACTGCTTATCATCCACAATCGGATGGGCAGACTGAAAGGATAAATCGAATATTAGAGGATCTTTTGCGAGCTTGTATTCTCAACTTTGGAGGTTCTTGGGAAGACTATTTACATTTGGTCGAATTTTCATATAATAACAGTCATCAAGCCAGTATCGAAATGGCTCCTTTTGAGGCTCTATATGGACGACCGTGTCGATCACCGGCATGTTGGATTGAATCCGGTGATAGACTGGTCTTGGACCAGACATGATTAAGGAAGCCACTGAAAAGGTTGATTTTATCTGGAAAAAGTTGATAACTGCTCAGAGTCGCCATAAGAGTTATTACGACCGCAGAAGGAGAGCTTTGGAATTTCAAGTTGGAGATTCTGTTTTCTTGAAAGTATCTCCAATGCGGGGTGTGTTAAGATTTGGGAAAATTGGTAAGTTGGCTGTGACGACCCGAAATTTTGAGCAATATCAATTTAATAATCTTTGTTAATAATTAAATTGATTTGATCATTTTATATTATAAATAGACAAGTTAAAATTTATTTTAAAGATTAATAATAATAATTGGTTAATATCTATTAATATTTTCTTAACAATATAAATAAGCAAGATTTAATTCTTTTGAAAGTTTATAATAATTTGATTTGGAAAACATTTATTTTGGTAAATAGAAGTTTTTAATATAATAAAATAAAACTTTATATTCAAATTGTAATATATATAAATGTATATATTGTGATTTGATATTTGTTTTAAAATTTAATATGGAAATTAACAAATTTAATGTTAGAATGTTTCTATTTGAAATGTGTATATATATGTATATATATTTTAAATAGGAAAATTATTAATTTAAATTTAATAAGAGTTTTCAAACTTGAATATATTTAGTTTTGAAATTTGAAATGTTAATTTGATTTAATAACTTTGAATTGATAATTGATACTTAAATTTTAAATAACAAAGTTAATCCTTATTTATGATAAATATGTACTTTAAGCTTTTAAATAAGATTTAAATTAGAAGTTCATTTGTTTTAATAATCTTTCATTCTAATTTTAATATAAGATAAATTGTTTTAAAATTTCTATATAAGGAATTAAAATAGAAGTTTTAAGCATATAAACATTAAATTGGATTAAAGATGTAAGTTACTTGATTTATATGAATATTACATAATAAAATAAATAATTAAGCCTTAAAATACATTACATATATATTTACATTACATGTAAAATTTAAAATAAAAAAATAATAATAACACTTGTAAACATTATAGGATATGTAAGTTACATTTGTAAGAATATAAACATTTAAGAGACACATGTCATTCTCTTGTAAATATAATTCAAAAATTAAACTTGTAAAAAAACAAGAACAAGTTTTTCTTTCAGCTAAGGTTTCTTTCTTCTTTCAAACAAAACTACAAATTTGGAAAAAAATAATTTTATCATCTTCAAACCAAAGTTCAAATGAAGTAAATACTGAAATCTGTAGAAAATCTAGAAAAAATTGAAACAAAGGAAGAAATCTGGATTTCAAATCTTCAAAGACAATCAACAGGAGGATGTAAAGAAAAAACAACATCAATGCAAGTAAAACTTCAACAAATCTGGAAAGTCATCATGCAGATGGAATTCAGAAGCATGCATATGAATTTTAAAAGCCTGGAAGAACAGTTTCTGTTCTCTGCTAAACAAAGGTGAGTAAATGAATTTAAAAACAGTTTAAACCCTGGATTTCAAGTTGTTTTTGTGAATGAATATTGTGATATTACCTGAATACTTCAGTTAAGGTTGAATGCATGTTGGATTATGATATTTGATTGCCTGTATAATGCTTCTTTAGTGTCAGTAAAGAACAGGTTTACAATTTCATAAATAAAATTCAATAACTTGACTTTGAATTCGAATTAGACCTTGAGTTGCAAATAGAAGTTGATTGTAAGCAAGTAATTTATATCTAAAATATGTTTATAGATTTTTAAAATGCATAAGTGACTCGGTAATTTGAGTTTGCAGTCCAACTTTTAAATTTGGTCAAAAAATTTATGAATTAAATTTGTAGTTTTGATCTTATAACTAGATTACATATTTGAAATCATGATTTTTAATGAACATGTCATGATTTTTAGATTTAGTTTTAGTGTGAATTTAAGATTTTGCTGTTTTGGGCAAATTGATCGAATCACGGCCAACCACGATGAATTGGACATCGCCGTTGAACTCGAAGGTGGAGGGGGATTCGGTGATCTTGCGAAAAATGTTTTATGAATTTTTAGTAGATTGTGATGATTGAAATTTGAGTGGATAGGGTTTAACAACCTGTTTGTGACAGTGTTGTTATGTTGGGCTTTGTGGCTTCGAGAGGTTATTGGGGGCGTTCGCATATGGTTCTGGGGTTGTGCGGAAGTGAGTTGGAGCTATGGAGGTGGCGGCGTGGTCTCCGGTGAAGGGGATGGCCGGCAGTGGTTGTATTTGAGGTGGGGGTTTTCGAACAGTTTTGGGTTGAAGGTCGAAATCTCGCGCTCGATCGAGTTTTGACTTTCTGGGTTGATTGTTGTGATGTAGGGGTTAGTCGTGACTTGTAGGTGGCTAGCGTAGGGTTCAACGTCGACCGACGAGGTCGTGCACGTGGATGTGCACGGCAGTGTGTATCAGGAAGTATGGGAGTGGGAGAAGAAGGTGGGGACTCGAAGATTTCAGCGTGAATTTGACGTTCTGACTCGAAGCCTCCATCGTGTTTTGTTGTGTGGAACTCGAAGCAGGTAGATAGGTGGGAAGCACGGGTTAAACTCGGGGTTGACGCGAGTTTTTGGAGGAGTTTACTCGGGTATTTGGTATTCAGGGATTAGAACAAGTTGGTTAAGTCGCTAATGCAAAGGAAATTTTATTTTAGGAATAAAGTTTTTAAAACAAAGGTTGAACAAGTTTCAAAATTAAATTGTTTCAAAGTTATGTTTTAAAACAAGTTTATATATTTTAAATATGGGAGTTTTAAAATAAAATAAGTAGATTTTAAGATAAAATTGTTTTACACTTTAATAAATAAATTTGGAAAGTTTTAAAGATTTCAAAGTTCAATTTAAAATATGTTTAATTATAATTTATTTCTAAATGTTATATTTAAGTAAAGATAAATAATAAAGATTTAGAGATAAATAAAAATAAAGATTATCTTTAGTTATTTTGAATTTGATTTAATTAAAGATAATTAAATTTGTAAAGATAATTGAGATAATTAAATCATTTTTAATTATAAATTTTTATTTGTTAATAAATGATTTAATTAAGATAATGGTTTCTTAATTAAGAATCTTTTAATATAGTAAGTTAAGAATCATTTAATTAATTTTAAATGATTAAGTTATATAGTTAATTAAGTAATTAACTTGTGATTAATTAAAATTATCCCTTTGGATTAATCTAATATAATTACTTAGGGAAGTAATTAAAGTAATTTAGTGGTTAATTACTAAAGGTAATTAAGTAAAGGATAATTACTTTATTAAAGGTAATTAGGTAAATGTGATTAAGAGTTAATCACTTTAGTCATTAATTAAAGAATTAATTAATAATTAGTTAAAGGATTAAATTATTTAATTAATAGTTAATTAATAAAAGGAATTAAGAGTAATTAATTAAGTGATTAATTACTTGTTAAAGTAATTAATTAAGAAAGAAATTTAATTAATGAAGTAATCATTAATTAATGAAAATAATTAATTAATTGTTAATTAATAATTTAAACAATAATTAATTTATAATTTAGTTTTAATTACTAAATGTAATTAAAGTAATTAATAAAAGGTGATTAATTAAAAATAATTAATCAAGTATGATTAATTAAAAGTGATTAATCAAGTATTTAATTAAAAGTAAATTAATCAGTGTGATTAATTAAAAGTGATTAATCAGGTGTAATTAATCAAAAGATAATTAAGGAATAATTATCAGAATAATTAAAGAATAGTTAATCAAGGTTGATTAATTTAGAAAGTAATTAAGAAGTAATTACTTAGTATAATTTGGAAGTAATTAATCAGGATGATTAATTAATATGGTAATTAAGTAAGAATTACTTAAAGTAATTAAGTGTTAATTAATCAGGGAAGATTAATTGAAATGGATAATTAAGTGATGTTAATTAATTAATTTGTAATTAATTAATGAATAAGAAGTTGGATTAATGATAATCCAAGTGATTAATTAAGGATTAATTTAATTTAAGGATTAATTAAATTAATCAAGTTTGAATCAAACTTGTTTATGAATGATTAATGATTGAATGATATATATCATTGAATGAGTTAATGATTGGATGTTACTGGATGACATTGATTGATGGGTGATGATGTGAATATGCTATCTCTGAAAGTGATATATATGCTGCTTTGTGATATGTATAGACGCATGTGATAATAGATGCTTATCTATCTGTGTAATATGGTACATCCATTTAAGTTAAGTGATATTTTCTGAAATATCTATTGTTTAAATCCCTTAAGTACAACTTGGACATTAAAATGGCGTTTGGTTTCGATGAGACCGGGATCGGGTTTCCATATTTGGATATCCGAAAACCACATCGATTCCAATTAAACGTTAGGTCGTTAATCCAAGTGGAGCAAGTGAAGACTCGAGGTGTAAGGACTATACGTCAGTATAACTCTGTGGGTAATTCCGTAATGAGTTTGACGGAATAGTGCTTATAGGTTCGAGATGGAGATTTAGAGTGCAAGGGCTATGGTCGTTGACTCTGATGGTGATTCCAAAATGAGTGCAACGAGATAGTGCCTTCAGTTTCGTTCGAACCCGGAACGAACTTGTATGGATTGAAAGCTTTCAGCACATCGTCAGGCGGACGATGATCATTCTAAGATAATTGGTCCTATAAAGGTAATCGCAGCCTCAAGCCTCATCAACCAAGAATGGCTAAAACAGGGAAGGTGCAGCAAGGCTTCGTGGGTCGCTCCCACTGGAGAGCAAGATACATCCCTGTTAGAGGTCCCTTTATATTTCGGCTGTGTGGGCAGTTGGTCTGCATCCAACTGCGGGGTGGTCTTGTTCGGGACTGTTCGGTAAGGAATGGTCCCGGCTTTGTGTTGAAGGGAAGTGGGAGTACTCCTCGGTACGGTGATCTAGGCTACGTACTGTGACGGGTGGTACCCAAGTAGCCCTGCCATTGATGGAAACCCATTTACCCTACGAGACCCTACGGTTTTGTTTGTATTACCCACTTTTGTGGCTGGTGGCTGGAATTTAATCATGTAACAATTTCGGCTATTTCATATTTACTTGAAAACCCTATACACTATTATAATATCACTGGATTTCCTATCAAATGTTTTGGTTAGCGTAAGGTAAAAACTTTTCCATGTTTATGTGTGGGAAGTCTTACGTGATACCTTTTCTTTTCAAAGGATTTTCTAAAGTTAAGCAATCTTAAACCGTTTACTCACACCAGACCCCTGTCTGACCCGAGTGTTTATTTTCTGTTTTATTAAACTCTTAGGTACTCATATTATATACGAGTAGTCAAGTGATTCAGGTTATCTCTTGACGAATTCTGGAGGAGCTTTGGAGCAGGAGGCTTCAGCGTGTAGAGATATAGTTTGTGTTTCCGCTGTGTCGTTATGCTGTATGATGTCTTGTATTGTGTTAGACAGAAAAGTTATAACTGTCTAAATTGAGATGTTTAGTTGTGTACTCTGATGTATATGATACTATGTATATGTTCTATATTATATTTAAATCGTTCCGCTATGAGATTCGGATGTGTTGTTTTCTCTTTCTTCTCTTTCTTTTCTTCTTCTATCACTTTCTTTCTTAATTAGTGATGCGATTTTCCGGGAGTGGGAAGTCGGGTCGCTACATTGGCACCGCGATACATTGGTCCTTTTCCTATTTTGGAAAGGATTGGTCCTCAAGCATATCGAGGGCAACTACCTAACTGGTTATCCGGCGTACACGATGTATTTCATGTTTCACATCTTCGAAAGTACGTGCCCGATCCAGACAGCATTATCGAAGAAGTAGCATAGCAGGATCTGGAGATCACGCCAAATTTATCAGTTAAAAGAGAACCAATTAAGATTGTGGATCGAGACGAAAAGCAATTAAGGAACAAAATTGTGAAACTGGTTAAAGTGCAATGGAGCGGAGATCCAAAGGACTGTACTTAGGAGACAGAAGACAGTATGCAAAAGTCTTATCCCAAATGCAGGGTGGATATCACGGCTTAAATTGGTAAGCCATTTCTCTATTCTTTTCTGAATTCGTATATTCTTTGATTACTACTCTCTCTCTCTTTCAAATTTCGAGGACGAAATTTTCTTAAGGAGGGGAAATCTGTAACATACCAAAATTCATCAATTTAAAATTTATAAATGTAGAACTTTTATGATAAAAAATTTGAAAAGTTCAAATTATAAAATAAAGAATAAATAAATAAATAGATGATGATGTAAATAAATAAGAATTTCTTCTTTTAAGTTTGAAAATTTTGAATTATTAAAAGTTTTTAATCATTGAATTTAACTTTTATTCATATATATAAATATACATGTGTATGTGTACATACATGGGTAGATTTGAATTTATATATTGAATTGATTTCCAATTTGAATTTAAAATTTTAAAATAAGGTGTTTGGTAAAATAACTTGCATTCATATATACATATCTATGAGAATTAATTCAAAACACTTTCTTTTAATAATATGTATTAACATAAAAACCAATGTCTTTAATAAAAAAAATATAAGTATAAATACAAGTTTAATGATGTAAAATACTTTGTTAATAAAAGAAGAAAAAAATTACAAGTGTAAAATTTATGATAACTAGAATGACAAGTGTAATTCAAAGGAGAAAGAATTATACAAATGTCATTCTATCAATTTCTTTTCTTAAGTAATTCTAGAAAAGAAAAAGAAAGAAAACATACTTATACAAATCTTTTATCTTTACTTTTATTTCAGAGAAAAAAAATCATCATCAAAAGAAAAAAACTTACACTGTCTCAACAAAAATTAAATCAAGAAAACTATATCGAGGAAAAAAAATCTGTAGCAAACCCTTTGATTCTCAAGCTAGAAGAAGGATTCCAATCTTCAACAAGTTTTACAAAATCAAGCAAGAGTTTCAAAGATTTAGGAAAAGCTCAGGAATCAATTAAAAAGAAAAAAACGATTGAAGTAAGAGAAGAAGGATAGTTGTAGGCCAAAGAATTTTTCCTCTGCCTCAGCTATAAAAAGAAGAAATTTACTGTAAGTAATTACATTTTTTTTATTGAGTAAGTAAAATTTAAATCAAAGTTCAAACAAATTTAAGCAAAATTACTGCAAAAAAATAACTCAAAAGCGATCAAGCTAGAAAAGGATTTTTGCAGTTCAAAGGATAACAGGATTTCCCTCTGTCCACTTCCATTTTCAACTCCAAATTTGTGAGTAAACCTATGCTTGCTCTAATTTCCTTTGTGTTTGGATGCTTATATGAATGCTTATATGAATGTGAATGGCTTTGCATGTGAACGAGTGGCCAAGCTTGTGTTTGATTTTCCTGGAAACATTTGTTTCCATGTCTCTGTCTTCCTGTAACATTTTAGTTACAGTGATATCTAAAATATCACTCCCCATTTTTTTTGAAAAAAAATTTGAATTGAGAAACAAGTGAGTAGAATTTTATTTTTAAAAAAGCTTAGGCAAAAAATACATGATGCGCATGAATCACTTCTGTTGTTGACTTTAAACCTCAGTTCTTGGTCCTCTGTTAAAAAACTAAAAGCATGAAACACCTCAAAATTTGATGATTGTGAAATAGGGTTGAAGTTAGTTAGTATTGCATGTTTGAAAATGTGTTTGTATAATTGTTTTAAGTTCTGGAATTTTTTTTTATCACGAATGAAGAGGCTGGATATTGATAAAATCAGACCAAGGATGAACTTCCAGGCTCACAGGCTATTGAAATTGTTTCAAAAATCATTCCCCATTTCTCTAAATCATTTCAGCCAATATTTTCAAAACAAAGAATGTTAGTTTCAACAGGATTCAACCCTTAAAAATAATTTAAAGTTAAACCATAACAAAGTTTTCAAGAAAACTTGGAATTGCAGGAAAAAGGCTCGAATATGATAAAATTCTAGTATCAAAATTTATTGATTCAAGATTATAATTCGAACACATTTTGGAAACCATGATTTTTAAGACTGGAATCAGAATTTTTTTACAGTATTGAGTTAGAAATTTGGAAATGAATGTAAATTCGTTTTTGGGAAATTCCGTTCGACCTATGTGATCGGGGGCGTCTTGGCTTCGTCTGGAGATGCGTGGGTGACCGGAAAGACAGGAAAAAATGGTTGGGAAGGTGCTTGACCATCGTGGCGTCGGTGGCAAATAGGTTTAGGTTCCTAAACCTAGTTTTAGTCTACGGTGAAAAAATGGATCGCTGGTGATCCTCGGGCGCATCGAGCTGGACGGGATTCTTGGAATAGATTGGTGGGTGATCGGAGTTGGTGTGGACGCGGTGGCGTGAGGCCAGGCGGACGGCGTCGCAAGGTCGAGGTGGATTTAGCTATGTAGCGGGTTCCAGTTTTTTTTTTGATGAGTGGCTCGATTTCAATTCGAAGGGAGATAGGGCATTTCGATGACTGGTGATGGTTATTGGGTTGGTGGTTGACGTGCAAGGATGTTCGCCCCGGTGCATGTGCACGTGGAGGAGTGGGTGTCAGTCGCGATGAGTTGGGGAAGAAAGGGGAGTTGCTCGAAGAACAACACGGGGAATTGGAACGAAAACTCGAAGTTTTACTCGGGTTGTTTGGCACGATATTGTGTTGATTTTTTAAAACTTAAGCAAATTGTGAAAATTTTCTTTACTCGGGTAATTTTTAGCTGAAACTCAAAGCGAGGGGATGGTTACCTCGGGTATGACTCGTGGAAGCCTCGGGTGAGCAAATAAAAACAGCAAAAACCCATATATTTTTTAAATTTTGGAAAACAGGTTAATTAATTTTTGAATAAATCAATGATAGTTGTAAATGAAATTGGAAGCAAATGATATTGATTCAATTATCTAAAATTTATGAAGTTCAAGAATATTTTAAATTTTATAAAAGTTGTTTTTAAAAATTTAACTTAATAAAAAGTTTATAAATGAAAATCAACATTCAAGTGTTAATTTTAAACCAAATTTAAAATGATAAAGGAGTAATTAACAATTAATGTTTTGTAATGATTTTATAATCTGAAATTAATTAGAGAATAGGCAATTTAAAAAAAAGGGTAATTAATCTCAATTAATTAACAATTTTGAATTAGTAAATTAAAGAATAACTAATTAATAAAGCAAATCAAGATTAAATTAATTCATAATTAAGTAAAAATTAAACATTGATTTATAATAACTAATAAAGATAATTATATGGTTAATTCGCCTTAATACAATCACCTTAATCAAAGATGAATCACCATCATCAAATATTCTGTATTGGGTTGATATTACTGTTGTGATGCTGTGATTGCTTTGTGATGAACTGTGATTTGTGATTTGTTCCTATATGAATGTGAAACCCCTTTTGCCCGTAAAACGGCATTTAAACTTCGATGCGACCGGGAGTCGGATTTCTGTTTGTTATCCGAAACCCATATCGAACGCTGAATGTTCATATCTTTGTAATTTATACACCCACATGTTTTAAAATTGAACGCACGCTCGCTATTCGGATTAACCGGGAATGGACTTTTGGTCGTATAACCCATTTCGAATAGTGATTCGATGAATGAAGAGCAATTGATGACCGGTGGTGAAGACCGGGTGTCTTCGAAAATGATAGGATAACCCATCGACTGTCTCTGCACCAAGTTGCTCCGGTATAGGGATTCCCCAAGTGATGGGAAGTCCGATCGGGATTGTGGACGCCCGGATTTGCAAGGACGTCTTTCTTTATTGGACGAAGTGCCTTCCGTTCTGTTCGAACCCGGAACAGACTTGTATGGTCGTGTGTCTGACACTACACTTTGAGATATAAAGCCAATTTCTTTCAAATACATATCTGTTGGCGGCGGAGAATTTATTCTCTTAGCTTAACACCATTCTCTGAGACGTACGAGCACAGAGGTTATGTAGTTGAAGTTATCAGCGATATACTCCCTATTTGGTAGTGTGGCACGCTAAGTGCTGCGGTGTATTGATGATCATTTGTTGATCATTAGATGATTAAAGCACGGTTTTTGTAAAAAGCGTAGCTTTGTGGACGAGACTTCGTCGTACCTCACAACCCGGTAATGGTCGAAATAGGAAAGATGCAGCAAGGTTATTGGGGGTAGCGCCCTTTAGGATATGTGCATTTCTTTCTGGATAGAAGTGGTATCATGGTATGGAGCCTAGATACTTAACTTATGTGGATATCGCAAATAAATATATTCTTTTGTGATTGATGTTGGGGCCCCGGATAAAGGTTGGTTACAACCGGGGAATGGCATACTCGTGTAGTAGTTACCTAAGTATAGAGGTAACCCGGCCTTGTGTTGGCAGAGATCCGGTTAGGTTCTCGAGACGTCCCTCCAAAGGCGTACCCATGTGGCCCAGGAAGTTCCTTAGCCTGACCATTTGTTAGAAATCCAATTATCGATACGAACCCAGTACGGTTTTAGTTGTATTTCCTGTCATTTACTTATGGTGGTCACCACTGTTTAGATGGTAGTTATAGTAGGCATAGTACGAAATGTCTATGCTGGCTAAGATTAATATTATATTTTCGAAATGTTTTTCTACACTATGCACTAGTAATAATATCAAAGAATTTTTCCCATATCAAGCATATTTGACTGTCATAAAGAGAAATCTTCCCCAAGTCTGCGTTTGCATTGTGTGTGAGGCGGGAGGCCTTGTGGCAGTTTCATTTTCTAAAAGCATTGCGAATTTCTTTCAAAATCCTTTTGTTTGTTTTTGATTTAAAATAAACTGCTTTTATTTTCAAAGCAACTATTTTGTTTACTCATACCAGTCCTATGACTGACCCGGAGTTTATTGTTTCCTTTCTAAACTCTGGGTGCCCATAATTTCCACACAGGCAGCCTAGTAGCAGGTCTTCTGTGTTTTGGTACTAGCTGGATCTTGGAGTTGTATGGTTTGGAGACTACTAGTTTGAAGGTTCTAACTTGGAGATATTTGAAACTTTTGGATCTCGAGGGTCTTAGTTTGGATGTTCATTATTGCTTTATCTATTTGAAGATTTTCTTGGAATGAAATCACTTGTGGTTATGTTGTGGTGGTTAATTTTGGAGTTGTGTTGTATATGTATATAAATACTCTGATGTTGGTGTGGTCGTTGTATTGATATAGTGTGATGTTGTATCTGGGATATTGATGTTGGCAGTTTTATTTTCCGCTGTTTATATTCATCTAGTTGTTGTTATAAGCTCCATCCGAACTGAAATTCGACGTTCGAATCTACGGCAGTCGAATACAAGTGAGGTATTTGATGTCGATTTTTGAACGTTGAACTTCAGGTCATGATAATAAGAGCGATATATAAATATGTCCCCTGATGATGATTAGAGAACTAATAAATATCAACTTTACAGTTCTTAGTACCTCACAATGGAAAACACAAAATAGCCCTTATATAGCTAACACTGCCTCCTGCACGTCTACGAAATCTAATTCGTCCAAAAACCTGAAAGTCTCCCACTCTCAGACTATTCAAATTAATTTTGAGTACTCGGGAGTTTGTGGAGAAACAAAAACTTCGAGCCAAACAATAAGTCTAGTATGAATAATGTCCTATCATCTCTTATCATAAATAGATAACTAGTGAGACCAAGCTGCTTAGCCGAATGGGATTTTCCCTCACTAATATCCAAAATAAAACATGCAAATCATTTACTATAACCCTGCGTCCAAAATGATTAGTATTAACATAATATGAAATTAAGCCATAAATAATATATATTGGATATCACATGTACCCATTTATTAGATATCCCACCTAAAAGCAATTTATTAGATTTCCCTTCTAAAAGCCATTTATTAGATTTCCCATCTAAGATTAATTTGTTAGAGTTCTCCTCTAAATCTTTAAAAATGACTATCCGTCAAAACTTTAATAGGACTATCCATCCCAATTCATAAAAATAAATGCAGATTATCCGTCGCACATTGTTTTATAAAAATTGGTGTGGGTTGTCCACCACACACTCTATAGGTTTCCTAAGGTGATTATGAACCCTTGGGTGCCAAATCCTGAGGCTAACCACCTCTGGTAAAACATTCTTTTCTTTAGAAATTTGATGTAGGCTATCCACTGCACATTCCATGGTTTTCATAGGTTGACCTAGAACCCATCACTTAGCCAAATAAAATATCATGATCCCCATGATTACTTATAAAAATTCATGATCCCTATGATTAATTATTTTCCTCGGGTATACCACATGTTTAACCTATTCCTATTGGTAAACCCAGTTAGGTTAAATTAAATAAAAACACATTGATAGCCCCAATGTATATTTTTGAAAGCATATTTCTATTTGTAACCTAAACTATATATCAAACTTTACTAAAGAAAAATGGCTAAAAACTGTAGAAACGCAAGTATATAATTTTTGTTTGATGATATTATATATATATATATATATATATATATATATTCGTTTAAATGTATTTGTTGTTGTACTATTTTTCATATAATTAAATATATATTTGTTGAATAAAATAAATAACACGGAATTCATATTCAAACAAATATTTTATTCAAACAAATATTTTATTACAAATTTAAATAGTACAAATTTGAGCTCTCACTACATTTACACATTTTCAATTACAATGCAACTTCGATTACAACATATTTTCACTTTACATTTGTGTGTGTGTATTACACCTCACTACATATTCACTCACGCTTGTATTTTATTTTCAACTTTGTTCCAGTCTGTATTCAGCATCTGAACAATCTGCAAAACAAAAACTTGCACGGTAAAATTGAAAATGAAATATTTTGCAGTGTACAATGAAATATGTGTTTGAAAATATTGTTTTCCTTGGTTATTTGGGTTGTTCTTCATCATTTATTTTTTAATTCATCATACACAAACAACTTGTATATGCCCAGTTTATCACTGTGCATGCCACAAGGTTGTGCACACCGATATACACTTGCTTGTTAAAACGACAGGGACAGGTGAGCACAAGGTCAAACCCAAGCCTAGGCCGGATTCAACTTAAGTTCAACAAATACAAACAAACATGCAAAACATCAAATAAGTGAATAGAGCAATGAGTTATCAGAACCAAGACCAGACTCATGCAACTAGGTTAACCAGACCATAAAGAAAACCACACCAGTTCAAAACATGAAAAAACCAAGATTATCCCGAAGAAAATAACTCAAATCAGAGCAAGGCTAACGAGGAATCATTATCTAAAACGAAGCAAAGATTCAAATGTATCAAGACTTCATGACCAAACCAGACCAGGAGTTCAAAAATGAAGCAGTGGAACAGTACTGGTGCAAAGAAACATGAAGCGGTGCAAAGACATCAATGGAGATCATATGCAACAAGACCACACATCAGCCAGACCAAAATAGATATGGTCACACGACATAATGGTCGAGTTACAGACTCTAACCAAACAAATAAAAATGCATTCAGACTTCAATGAGACAAACTCAAATGTGCACACGAAACAGTCTGCAGCATGATCAACACACCAAAGGTGATACACAAGTCCAAATGACACATGAAACCAGACTCGAATGAAGCAAGTGCATCAAATCAGAGCAGTGCATATTAACAAAGTGTGGAGATAACAACTCCAACCATAACAAAGACTAGTGTGGACAATAACAAAGTGCATGCTTATATCAAAACACACCAGACTTGATTTCAATTAAAACAAGATTCCAGTGACATCACAACACACATATACACACATACATATGTATGTACATATATGGTGATCCACAAGTATATGCATATGCAACATGGAGTCATCACATTAAAACTAAGCATCAGTAAATATAGAAATGAAATGGTAGCGAAGCAGTTCAACATAGATGAATCGAAGACTGATACAACTACAGATGCAAGCAAGCATTCGAAACAAAGTCATGGTTCGAAAAAAGAATGTAACAACTGTTCAAAAAATTCGAAATTTGCCAGCAAAATAAATGGAACAGCAAAACCGTGGGTCAAAACAGTGTTGCAGTGAATTTCAAAATGAACAAGTCAAGTATACCATAATCGATTGCCAGTAAACCATGAACCAGTCAATTATTACGAAATCAAAAAATATTATCTCTAATTCAAAATACCGAAATCATAGGCGCACAATGGAAAAGGAACGGAACTGAATCAAGTAACGGAATTCAAATTCATGGAATAGCAAGTATGAAATGAACCAGTCAGAGATCTCAAGATCGTATGATCAAAATTCAACGTAGATGATAAAATCATGACAAATTCAAAAAGAAATATACGAATACAAATATAGGACTTTCAATCCCTATAAATTCCCACATCATCATCGACATAAAATTATGAGTTCGAGAACAATCAAATCGAGCATAACCAAATATCGAAAAGGGGTAAATTACTTACAAATCCAGTAGCATTCGAACTCGTCATTGAAGTAGCCGCAACACTATCAAAGACAAGGGATCAATCGACATAGCCAGGAGCAATTGACAAAGTGATTCGACTAAGAATCATCATCTCAATCGGTCGATATCACAAGAGGCAACTTAAATTTCAAAACCCTAGGTTTTGAAGAGGAAGGAACGAGGAGACCACGAATACAAAAGGGAATGGCCAGCATATAAGAATAAAGGAGAAGAGGTATGTTTTTCCCTAAGTGATTTGGGTCGGCCTCTATATAAATATTGGACTAGAATAATTTTAAATTAGGGATTTAGTTTGTATTTTGTTTTCAGTTTTTATTTTGAATTTTCTTTTAAAATTATGTAACTTTCTAATTGTGTAACTAGGTTATGAACTACGGTGGTGTAGTTCAAGAATACATAACACAATGGTTGAGCTGTGGTAGGGTTTTGAGCATAGATCTAGGTTAGTCATTAGTGGTTGTCGCAAGTTTGCATGTGTAAGCATTTGACTACTTAATTTCTAGTGGAAACCTTGGGGGTAGCACGTAGGCAGCTTTTTGCCGAAGCTGGATAAATCTGTGTGTGATCTCTACTGCATTATTTTCTGCTATTTCTTTTATTTCCACACTAATTTTTATTATTATTAGTATCACCCTATTCACACCCACCCCCCTCTATGGTGAAAACGATCCTATAAGTGGCATCAGAGCTAGGAACAAAAACTATTTTTTATTAAATTTGATTTTTTTTCCTTCAATTAAAAATTTGATTTTTTTAATGGCTTCTTTTAATAATGCTTTTGCGGAGGGTCGGTTCATAGTAAGGCCATCCATGTTTAATGATGAATATACTTACTGAAAAACTAGGATGAAATTTTTTATGAAACCTATATATGCATGGAATATTGTTGAGACGAGATATAGGACACCAACTATAGTGGTAGATAATCAAGAAGTTGAAAAAACCGATGGATCAATGGACAGATCTTGAAAATAAATTGTAATTTTCAAACGCTAAAGCTATGAATTCTATTGTTTGTTTTAGATCAAATTGAGTTTAACAGTGTCTCACATTGTCTAACTAAGTAGGAAATTTGGCATACACTTGAAGTGACTCACGAAGGAACCCCCTAAGTCAAATAATCTTGCCTTGCCACGCTTAATAGCGAATATGAAAATTCACAATGGCAAAGGATGAAAGTGTCAAAGAAATGTATGAACGACTATCTAATCTCGTATACAAATCAAAATCCCTTAGAAAACCATACACGAAGCTGGAAATAATTCGAAATATCCTCAGAATTCTTCCATAAAATTTTGAAGAAAAAGTGACTGCTATTCAAGAATCGAAGGATTTGAAACAGATTAAAGTCGAAGAACTCATCAAAAATCTCACCACTTATGAGCTAGAAATCAAATTCAAGGAAGAACGTGGAGGAAGTGATACACAAAAGAAATCAATAGCTATGAAAGGCACAATGAAAAGTGAAGATGATGATGATGATGAGGATGGAGCAGCCAAACTAGCACTGCTAATAAAGAAATTCAAAAGGTGGAACTACAAATATGGAAATCTAACTCTAAATCAACAACTAAAAAGTAGAACAGCCAAAGTACTAGACAATTCAGAAGGGTAGGAGATCATTTGTCACAACTGCAATAAACACGGTCGTATCAAGCCAAATTGTCTTCAGAATCGACTCAGCTAAGGAAAGAACCCAAAAAGGAGAAGTTTTGCAGCTATTTGGGATAAAACTAATGAAGCTGATAAAAGCACTGGCACTGAGAGTGAAAAGGAAATCTATGTCTTCAAGGAGAAACAACTGACAGTGATGATGACAAGCCAAGCGAGGTATGAAAACTTACTCATTCGAAATTACTTATACATTTTCAAGAAGTAAATGGTTGTTTTGAAAGGCTTTAGGAGAAGTATGTTAAACTTGAATCACAAAAAGATAGTTTGATAGTTTAAATAAGCAGCTTGATCAATTGGTTAAAAACTATCGAAATAAGAGCCCTAAGTGTGATGAGTGTCCATCATCTGAAGAGGAGATCAAAAAATCAAAAACTTGAATTAAATCACTTCAAAATGAAACTCTGATTTTGAAAGAAAGTGAAAATTCTAGGAGAGAAAATTCTGTTAAAAAGTGCAGCTTGTTATTGAGTGAAAATGATGTTGAATATGATATTATATGATTTTTGTTTGATGATAATAAACATATATATATATATATATATATTCATTTAAATGTATTTGTTATTGTACTATTTTATTTTCATATAATTAAATAAATATTTGTTGAATAAAATGAATAACACGAAATTTAATTAAATAAAATAAATAACATAGAATTTGTATTCAAACAAACATTTTATTCAAACAAATATTTTATTACAATTTTGAATAGTATAAATTTGAGCTCTCACTATATATGCACAATTTAAAATTACAATACAATTTTCACTATTCAATTATCATTTACATCAGCACCTCACTACATATCACTCGTTCATTCATAATTGTTCTTCAACTGTATTCCAATTTGTATCCAACATTTGAGTTATCTACAAAATGCAAACTCACGTAGTAAAATTGAAAAGAAATGTTTCTGCAATGTAAAATAAAATGTGTATTTTGAAAATGTTACTTGCCTCAGTTATTTGGGTTGCTCGTCATCATGTTTATTTTGAATTCATCTTACACGAACAGCTTTCACAGTGTATCACTGTATATGCCAAAAGGTCGTGCACACCGATATACACTTGATAAAATTGCAGGGACAGGTGAGCATAAGGTCAAACCCAATCAAAAGCTAGGTTCGACTCAAGTACAAAACAAATAAAGTCACGACACGAGCACATGGTCAAACCCGAGGCAAAGCTAGGTTCAACTCAGGTGCAATACAAAACTACCACAAAATTGTCGACTACTAGAATCCAGAACCAACATAAAATAAGCTTCGACCAAAAATTTAATGTGTACACTTGAAAAATACTCATCCAATCAAACAAGGCAAGTGCAGGCCTAAAATTCAATCTGTACGAAGTGGTACACCAAATAGTTCAGGCTAGTGGCATGGCACAAAGGCAAAAACCACAACAAGTAACATATATATATATATATATATATATATATATATATATATATATTCAGCCAGACCAGATATAAGAAAACAGAGAAACCTGACCATAATGCATCAATGAAATATAAATGCAACTGGACAAGACATAATATAATATTAAAGGCATGGATTCACAATCAACAATGAACTGCATTCGAAGCAACCAAACTCAAGAAAATGTACTAACACATGCCAGTGGAATAACAAACCAAAAGGAACCAGATACCATCACATATACAACAAAGAGCAGATACAAATATCAATGGCGATATCAGTTCAGGTTCATGCAGCAAGTACAACATTGGACATAAGTGCAATCAAGTCAAACACACATATATACATACATACATGTATGTATGTATGTATGTATGTATGTATGTATGTATGTATGTATGTATGTATGTATGTATGTATGTATGTATGTATGTATGTATGTATGTATGTATGTATGTATGTATGTATGTATGTATGTATGTATGTATGGGGACCATCACCCAAAGTGTAGAGAACTTCCAAAATCAAGATGAACCCAGATTAAAGTTCAAAGTGAACCAGACCAAATTGAAACAGTACCAAAACATTAAAAAGCAACAAAACTGCAAACTATTTTTAAACACAAGAGGAATAGACAATAATGACTTCGTACGGAACTCTTTTATTTTGTCTGGCAACAATGGAAGCAGTTCAAAGCTTCAAATGTACACACCAGTACAGCAAGGTATATATGCAAAGACAACAAAGTGGTAAACCAGAGAATACAACCAGACTCACATGAATACAACTCAATGCAAAACAACCACCAGTGAAACAGAGGCTCAATGCATGCATATGATCAGGCAATGTCGAAGACAATGCAACATACATATATACATATGCAAACACACATGCATACATACACACACACACACACACACACACATATATATATATATATATATATATATATATATGTAGGCAGTGCACATAACCAAGGCCAACCATAGAACAGTTTCGAAGACGTGGACATAACTACACAAGTGGGGACAACCAAACTAGAATATAGGATACAAATATGCAACAGAAATGTGTGAATACAAAATGAAACCAGACTCCATAAACACACACATATATACATACATAAATGTATGTACGCATACAAGTGGAGATGACACTGCAGCTACCAATTGAACACGGTCTCGACCAAAACAACTAACCACACCAGAATCAAGAGAATGATGGACCAGACAGACTCAAGTGCACAAGGACAAAATGAACACGCGTTTAAAACATGTATCAAGACCTGACTGCATGGCTACTACAATAAACTTCAGTGACTTGAAGTTTATATGGAAATACAAGTGCAAAAATCGAATGCACAAGTGACTGGAAGTAGAGGAAGCAACACTTTTAGCATGAACACACATGATGCAATGCAACCGCAGGTTTAATAAGTTTCAAATCAAGTCAACGCTAGGTGAAAGCAAGTCGAAATCAAATTTTTACAAATTCAAAGTGGTCGAGCTCAAATCGGAAAAGAACGGAACAAAATCTAAAGCAAACTCATGAAACCGTGGTGACTAAGCAACCATAGCAAAGAAATATTTGGAATTGAACTAGTCTAAAGAAATCTCAAGCATTCAAGCATAATCGAATGGCCAAGCTAAATTAACCGACGAATTCAAATGAAAAATACGAAGGAAAATAAATGGAATCGATCCCTATTTAAACCGTCAACATCATCGGCATAAAAAACATTCGAGTTCAAGCAATTATAAAAGCAAGACATTGGAATAAATCACAAGCCAATAACTCGAATCAAAGTCGAGTATTATCAAATATCAAAAAAGGGAAAAATCGCATGCCATTTTTAACAATTCAACTTGACTTAATTGTAGCAGTCGTGAACACATTAATCGATCGAAGAAAGCATTCGAAACTTCAGCAATCGATTCAACAAAGCGGCGACTTCAATGCAGAAGCCCTAATTTTTTGAAAGAGGAATGAACGTTCATGAGAAAAAGAAAAGGAGGCGGCCGTTTTCAAAGCAAAGGAGGTAGGCCGAAGAAATAGTAAATACAGGGACATTTTTTCCACTACATTCTTTTTATTGGGCCGGTTTCCTTTAGTATTAACTTGGGCTAAAATATAAATTAGGGACTTGTATTCTAAAATTGCTTTATTTTGTATTTCTCTTTTAAACTATTGTAAATTCTAGTCGTGTGACTAGGGGACGAACTACGGTGGTGTAGTTTGAGAATTCGCAACTCAATGGCTGAGTTGTGGTAGGGTTTTGAGTGTAGAGTTAAGTTAATCGATAGCGCATGTCATGATTTTTTGTGTGTAAGCGTCTGACTAGTTAATTTCTAGTAGAAACCTTGGGGGAAGCACGTAGGCAAGGTTTTCTCGAAGCTGGGTAAATCTGTATCATTCTATTTCTGCTTTTATTATTCTGCTATTATCTGTGCTGCTATTATTCTGCTATATCTGTGTTGCAATGATTTTATATATTTTCGCATTTAATTTTTAATAATTATTAGTATCACCTTATTCACCCCTCCTCCCCTTGGGTGAAACCGATTCTACAAGTGGTATCAGAGCTAGAAACAAAAGCCAATTTTTGAGTTTAAAATTTTGATTTTTCAAAAACCAATTATTGTTTTAAATCTTTTAAATTGCTTTGTTTAATAATGCTTTTACTGAGGGTCAGTCCATAGTTAGACCACCGGTGTTCAATGGTGAATATGCTTACAAGAAAAATAGAATAAGTTTTTTTCTCAAAAAACCATTGATGCTTGGAATATTGTTGAGACATGTTATAGGATACCAACTATAGTGGTAGATAATACGAAAATAGATAAACCGATGGATCAATGGACGGATCTTGAAAATAGACTACATAATGCTAATGCTAAAGATATGAATTCTATTATTTGTTCATTGGATCAAATCAAATTTTATCATGTCTCACATTGTCTAATGTGCAGGAAATCTGACACACACTTGAAGTGACTCATGAAGGAACATCTCAAGTCACGGAATCTCGCCTTGCCATGCTTAGTAGCGAATATGAGAACTTCACAACGGTCAAGGATGAAAATGTCAACGAGATGTATGGACGACATTCCAATATTGTATACAAATCAAAAGCACTCGGAAAATCATATACAGATTGGAAATAGTCTGAAAAATCCTTAGAGTCCTTCCAAAAAGTTTTGAAGCGAAAGTTACAGCCATTCAAGGATCAAAAGATTTGAAACAAATCAAAGTTCAAGAACTCATCAGAAATCTCACCACTTATGAGCTAGAAATGAAATTCAAGGAAGAACACGAAGGAGGTGATACTCGAAAGAAATTAATAGCTCTTAAAGGAACAACGAAAAGTGATGAAGATGAAGGTGACGATGATGGAGCAGCTGAGCTGGCGCTATTAATAAAGAGATTCAAAAGGTAGGACCGCAAATACAAAAATCCAGCTCTAAATCAACAATTGAAAAGCAGAATAATCAAAGCACTAGACAACCCAGAAGAACACGAGATCATTATTCACAGGTGCAACAAACCCGGTCATATCAAGCCCAATTGCTCTTCGAATCGATTCACCCATGGAAAGAAACCGAAAAGGAGAAGTTTTGCAGCCACTAGGGATGAAACTGAGAAGATGATAAAAGCACTAGAAGTGAGAGTAAAAAAGCAGATTTGTGCCTTCGAGGAGATATAACTGACAGCGATGATGACGAACCAAGCGAGGTATCTAAACTTACTAATTCAGAATTACTTATATGTTTTCACGAAGTAAATGGCTGGTTTGAAAGTGTAACGACCCAAAATTTTGGTCATTTGAAATTCGTATATTTAATTCATTTTAAATATTCAAAATTTAATTTTATAAGCTGAATAACCTATATTTGAAATATAGTGATTTAATTCGATAATTAAATCGATAATTTAATATTTGAAATTGCAGAAATAATTGGAAATTGAATTAAAGGTGAATGAAAATGATTTATAAAGTTGAATTAAATCATATTTGAATTAGAATGGTGATAGTAAACTTTTAAAATTGAATTAAAAGTTAAATTATAGAAATTGAATATTTTAATATTTAATTAAGGTGTAAAAATAGTCATTTTTCATACAGTTTTGGATTTCGAGGAAACCTGTTTCATTGGATCCATAATGGTATATTATAGTACAATTACAAATTTCGTGCCAATTGGACTTATGGGGTATCCGGGACAAGCTAAAACGCATAGAAATTTGTTTAAGTAAAATTTTAAATTTAAATAGTCAATTCGAAAACCTATCTTCCAAATACGATGTAATTGGCTTCCGATATATATTCCACTGTTAGGGGTAAAACATTATAAATGTCGAGCGGCATGCTTCATTTGAAGTTCGGAAAAATTTCGGATGAATAGTGTCGTGAAATTTTCTATAAAAGGCCAACTTTTATTCATTTTTACAAAACCTAATTCAACTAGGGTTAGCCGCCACCTTATCAATCAATGGCCAAAAAAATCGAAACTTCCTCCTTCGTTATCTCTCCATCCATCGACTTTTAGGCCGAGACTTCAACAAGAGATTTGTAGAGGGTAAGGAGATCTAGGATATCAACGATCATGATCGGGTACTATGCGGTGGATAGGAGACAAAATGGCGATGAACGTTCCACGTTCAACCACGTTTTTCAAGACCGAGAAGCAACCGAACTCGACCGGTCTTGGTTCGATGATGGGTCTCGTGTAGCGCTACTCGACGGTGGAGGTTGATCATGCTATAAGCAAGAGACGATGGGGCGAAAATTAGGGCAAATCGACGGCTAGGTTGGGTTTCGACGTGAATTAAACAAAGGGGGGAGAAGAACATGCGCAGATCATATTTCCTAGAATCAAAATCGAAGGCCCGATCTATTTAAAGTTAAAAATAAAAAATAAAAATAAAAAGAAATTAAGTTTTATATATTTAAATTCGTACAAACTTTGAAATGCTATAACTTCTTCATACGAGGTCTGTTTCTGACGAAACGAATTGTGTTGGGTCCATATTGAAGAGCACTACATTTTAGAGATGGTTTGGAGTTGATTGGAGCTAGCGTAAATTTTGGGTAAAATTAAATGCTCGTTTAATTTTATTCGGAATAAAACACTACAACTACTATTGGAATCAATGTGCGTAATACTCACTCTTTCTGACTCACTGATATTTTTATACAAGTGAGAAATGGTTTATTTTACGATGACTAATGATTGTTTGGATGAGATATGATATATTATATATATTGATTTGTATTTGAATATATTCCTACCTATTGGAGCAGTTGAGACCCTATACATTCTCATGTATGACCAGATGACCATTTGTACACGCATCTGCCTCGAAGTGGATATTGTACACATATTCTAATATGTATATTTGTTGCAGGTGACAAGGTAGAGGGATCCAATCGGATTCCTCACCACTGTTGATTTATTTACAGATATTGTTATATATTCTATTATCATATGATATATGATGTTTTGGTAGTCGTGATTGATGTTTTTAGTGTTGTTGCGGCATTGGGCCTATTTTTGATAATTTAAAGATGTTAAAGTGATGATTCCAAACTAAAAAGGATTTTTAAGTGATTTTGAAAATAGATGTTTTATTAATTTTTGAATTTTTAAGCAATGAATTTATTTTTAATAAAAAAATGTTATAATTTTTATGCTATAAAAATTATAGTTTTTGAGATTATAATTGAAATATGATTTTTGAAAGGTGAAGTTGATTGTTTTACAAAATAGTTTAAATTGAGATATTTGAATTTATTATAAATAGTTTGTATATAAGATTTATAAAATTGAATTTTTATAAATAAAAATGATGGAATTGAAAAGGTTTTTGTAATGTTAAAGTGGAGTTATAAATGGATTTTAAAAGTGAACAGGATTTATAATTTGTGAAGTTATAAAAGAATGAATTTTGTAAATAAAGATATTTATAAGTAATTAACTTATAATTTGGATTTTTGGCATATAAATGATAAAATGGAATTTGTTAATAAAGGGAATTTATAAATGGAAGTTTTTATAAAATATAAATGGAATTTATAAACATTATTTTATAATTCCAAAATCAATGGAATCAGATAAGTTAAATATAGAAGTTTGTTAAAGGATATATATCCATGATTTTGGATAGTGGATAATCCTTTAATAAATATATAGAAGCAATGAATTTGTAAATGAATTATATCCACGATTTTGGACAATGGATTATCTTTAATAAATGTGTAGAAGTAATGAATATGGTAAATGAAGTATATTCACGATTTTGGATAGTGAATAATCTTTTGAAATAAATAAATTTTTTGGGAAGTGATATTTTAAATGAAGTAAAATGGTTCAAAGATGTTTTAAAATGTGTTAAGTATCGAAACCATATATTTCAACATTCATTGTTGAAATAGACGTTTTTGAGAAGAATGGAAATGATGGACTATAACACTGTTGCTATAGTAAATGATTTTCGAAAGGAGATGTTTAGTATAGTATATGGGATTTATATATCTATCTTATTTTTGAATCTCTATACTAATGATTTTGGGTTGTCGTAACGATGTTTTACGCAACATTCATTTTGACCTGAATAAATATGTTAAAGAGAATGTTTTCCTTACAGAATGAGAAATATATACTTAATCCTGATTTAAGTATTTGTAATATTTTCTTAGTGTTGAAAATAAAATTAATTGTGAATTACTTATTATTAAATAAGTATATGGAAATGATTTCAGATTTGAAATGTTGAAATGGTTTTGAGATTATGTGTTTTTAAAGATAATTTGAAGTGAATATTTGACAAGTGATTTAATTAATAAAAGATTAATAAAAGGGCCTAGTGATTGCTTATGGTGCTAAATATTTGTTTGTTTGCTTTGATAGTTAAATAATCGACTATCAAATTTGGCTGTTTTAGTTCCTTGACTTGATGTGGGAAATGTTTAGTCGTACACTTAGTTCGTAGCCTTCTGTGTTGGCTTGATTATCATTTGTGTTGAGGATGTTGATTCGTATAGTGCGGAGTATTACTCCAATCTATCGAGCTTCCTTCTTGGCCGAAGGATAGCAAGTTGAAAGTTCGAGACGTGATAAGTCTATAAGACTTAGTTTCTGTGTTAGGTTGAGAAACGCTTTTGCGTTGTTAGTGCAAAGAGACCGAGATCAGATTTATTTGAAAATCACTTCGAACCAACATATATGCGTTCGATAGTGCAGGTTGTAATGATATTGAAATATCGGATTTTCAAAATGGGGACTCCTTGTTGATCATTTGGGGTTAAAATCCCAATATACATATAGTAGCAGTGGTCACTTCATTATGAAATATGCAATGCAAGGACTATTCGCTACTAATCCTAGGGTTTTTTGGGTAGGTTGTGGTAGGAAAGTACCTTCCGTGTAACGACCCGCCCTTTTGACTGCCCCTAGTCGGTAATTAAACCAACTTCAAACGTTCAAAATGACGGATTGTTATTCAGTTTATAGAGTTTAAATAGAATCAGCCACAGAAACACAGAATAATTATATTTCACATAAATGAATTTTTTTTGTACATATATCAGAGTTTATACAATGCATTAAATTCATACAGCGGAATATTTCTTTAAGTACAAAAATCCCTGAAAAGGCTAAAGTAAGCATTTTTCCCCCTCTCTCTCTAACTTCGCTGCCCGAAAATCTTCAAGCTGCAAAATACTCGGTCTGACCCGAGTATTACATTCAAAAGAATATAATACACGGGTCAGTCTAATTTAAACTCAGTTATTAGTACATAGAGGCCATAATAATCAAATAACAATTAGACGATAGTCACAATAAATTCTCGTCTATCCGACCCTTTTAACAAAGAAATCGGATAACGTTAATTATAACACTTAACAGTGTTAAATAATAAATCTGCTAATTCAAACTATCAACGAAGATAGAAGAAGGAATTATGAATGAAGATGATTTAGAAAAAAACATCAGAATTGCCTAAACAGCAATTAACAACAAAATCGTCGAATTAAAACCAAATCAAAATGCGATTCAAAATATATTGAATTGAATAAGCAAAACAGTTCAAACAATTGAAAAATCAATTAAAACGTCAACTCGAGTAGGGCTGCAGTACATGCACGCGTGTACGGCCTCGCCACATTTAAAACGTTAAATCTGCGTGGCTGCAGTACACGCACGCGTGCACTGCCTCGCCACAATAGCATGAAATGCACAAAAGATCAGGAAATGATCAATGAACGTTCTCTCCCGAGCACAAGGTCAAACCCGAGTCTAAAACTGGATTCAACACAGGTGCAGTAAAAGTGTACAAGCTCAAAAAAAATCAAGTGAGATAACCAATGCAACAAGACTCAGGTCAGTGACCACTTCAAGTATTGCAGACCAGATCAGAGTGGCAACAGGGACAACACTTCACATGCATGCATCAAGTAAATTCATATCAAACAACATGAAGGAACCAGACCACAAATAAAAAATGCAAAAGTCATGTCATTGCTACCATGACTCAGATTCAACTGAAAGCAGTGAAAACAACAATGCAAATGAAGTTCAATTGAACAGACCATGTAATATTAAAATGGAGCAATGCACCTGTATACAAAATCAAATGTGATAAAGTGATGCAAGACCATATGTATGCAGACACAAAATCATAAATTTGCACTGAGTAAACATAAGTATATGTAACCATCACTGACTCGATGCAGCAGTCGTTAGTGAAGACACAACACGACCCAAAAGAATCTACAGTGGAATGCAGACAACAAAATCAATAAATGACAGACTTCAAAACCCCGACCAGTGTACATGAATACAACTACAGGTGTGCAACAAGGTTCAGGTCATAATGGAGCAACTCGAGCTCGAGAATGATACAAAGAAAGATGAAAATTAAAACATGACCAGACACACATGCTCAAGTCCAAATGTAGTGCAGGTACTTCTACTTTGTAAAGTTGGTTATAGTAAAAGTATAAAGTGATATCAATTATGACTACCAAGTTGAAGGTCAAGTAACAGGTTTAGTAATAACAACTCCTAGGTGAAACTTATGTCTTTAACAAAACCATGCTACTGAAATTTCCAGATTTTCAAAACTTCCAGAAACTCAACATCAAATGCAATATGAACTAGACAATAACAAGAGCAAAATGAATACAACGGTGGTTCAAATGCAAAGATGGATATGTCAACATATATGGAACAGTAAGTTGACTTAACAGCATCAAACATCTCACTATAATAAAATGAAACTGCAAAGCCAAACTATTAACAAAAATGCAAAGGTCAAGTCAGTGACTCAACGCAACTGCAGCAACCAAAATATATGCAATATGGCAAGGTCAAAATGCAAATGTTTTGAAAATTTTAAAGAAAGAAAACTGATTTTAAATGTAAAGCCAGATTTAACACAGTTTTGAGTCAAGTTTAAGCAGGGATTCAAATTAACTTTGTATCCTAGTTCAAAATCAAATAGGATTTTCAAAAAGAAAAAAAATGAAAGTGTCTAGACAAATTTAAATGTTAAGTGTAGTTGTCTCAGGTTTTTGAAAACCTGCTTGTCCCAAACTCTGGTCTGGGTTTAAAGTTGAAGACTGAATTTAACAAAGTTTCAAAATCAAATCGAAAGAGCAATGTAGCAACCAAAACAATAGTGCGTCACTGACTATACAAAACTGGCATCACTGACCATACAAAACTGAACAGTACCATCTAACTCAAAGGCCAACAACATTGAAATGGATCGAGCTAGTGCAACAAATAAAACATAATGCTTTTCCAGAATGAAACATAGATTTGTATTTTATGCTACAGGAAAATAAAGCAAGCCGAGATAAATTTACTCTGCTACAAACTACAGTGCTCAATGCTATAACAGGACAAAGTGCTGACATTCTATACACTACAAGTGCAACAGGTAAGGGATGCATAAATGACTACCAGAGCACAAATTCAGACTTGATGGAACCAGACTCAAATGTGCAGATAATTGAAAATGCAGTGAAGCCTATATGGCAACAATGAATGCACAGTGAATACATGAACCAGAATGGAACTGGACTAAAACTCTTGAAAAATTTGGTATAAGTAAAATGAAATGTTTCAAAACAAAGTCAAGACTGGGATCTTCATATTAACGAAGTATAGTCGAAGTCAAATGAAGCCGTGGTGGCCAACAAAGGATACCGAAGTCAAAGGAAATTTAAGCCATGAAAATCAGTAAGCAAGCATCACAAAATATATACGAATTGGAAAAGGTCAGAGATAAATCTCAACATTCAATCAAAATCAAGTGACCGATGTTACAGGAATCGAAATCCTGGTGGCCACAAACGAAATCAACATCGTCAAATAAATTCACTTGTAGCAGTTTCAATCCAGAGCCAAAAGTCAATCAAGTATTCAAACCCGAGTGAATAGATAACATCATAGAAATCAACAATATCGAACCACAATTTAACAGCCGAAAACTCAAGTGACGAAAGTCATGTTAAACAGAAACAAAATTATACGAAGAAAAGAAACAGAAGAATCATGGAGTTCGAAGTAGATGTGAATGACAAGTATCACTCACCTTAGCTTGAAGCGGTCGCGAGCGAGGCGAAGAAGGTGTCGATCGATCTATTTGAAGCAGGCGCCTTTGATTCAACCAAGCCCTAGCTTCGGAGCGAAGAGGAACGAAGAGGAATACTCGAGGCCGCCATTAAAAAAATTTCGTTTGATTTTCTTTCTTTTTTTTAATGAAAAGAAGAGGTTTTCGGCCATGCTTTGAAGAGAAGGATGCGTGATTTTGGGCGTGAGTGGCGTGTTTGTAGATGATAAAAAGATTATCATGTTATTTTATTATATTTTTCTTTTTTTATTTTAAATTCAATTTGTTTTCGACACAAATTCCAACGCGTTTAGTTGTCGTACGCTCACAAAACAGTACCGATAAATACGAAATTTGAAATCCGACAATAATTCAATATTCCGGACCCAATGGAACTGGTTTCGTTGAATTCCGAGACTGTGCCTCGAAAGGCTATTTTTGAATTCAATTTAAACAATAAAATTTCAAAACTGAACAAATCATTTTTCCATTTTAATTTTGAAGCTTCTATTATCTTCAGCATTATCAATTGAATTTTCTAAGCTTTTAAATAATTTTTAATCAGCTTAAAATTGAAGATTCAAATTTTTATTCAACTTTCAATAGATTAAATTCTAAAATTTAATCGCCAAATTCATAGTTATATTGGAAATTCAAACTAAACCATCATTCAAATATTTAAAATTAATTAAATATCTTCAGTTTAAATTAATTAAATTCAGGGTCGTTACAATCTTTCCCCCTTAAAAGAATATCGTCCCGAAATTATAAGTTAGGAAAAACGATTGTTAAATTCTCACCGATATTTATACCCTACACAATTTTACCAAGTTCGAAACTTATTAAAATTAAATATAGTATTCATTCCATTTGTTTTATCTCACTAGCTTTGTTCATTATCTCCTTTGTTCATTGATTTCTACAATCAAGACGCAAAAGTATTTTACCTAAATTTTTGACTTACAAAACTCAGATTTAAACTTGAAATTCTTCATGCTAGAGATTTGCATATCATGTTTTTTTTCAAAGCTGTGGACTTTCAAGATATTTTAAAGATCTTCTTCTTTAATTCAATTAGGTTGGAATTATGTAATTCTAATTTCAGACTATTGATTTGCTATCTAAAGTTTAGAAAATACTTGCTAACTCGAAGTTTAACAAGTCTATCGTCGTTCTCACAGACATTAGGCATACACTGGCCAGGCGTAGGACTAAAATCCCCGAGTACTAAATATACTTGCTTCAACTCCCAGTGAAAATACTAAAAAAATCTTTTTAAAAAATGGATATGGAAAGCACGTTCCCCCATGTATCACAGTTTACCCGGCGGTTACGCTACTATCCCAGTAGAATCGCTTGTAATCTGTAGATTTCACATCTCTTGAATTTCGCCATGGTTGTTGCCATAGATCGCGGTTCACACGGCGGTTACGCTACTATCCCAGTAGAATCGCTTGTGACCGTAGGCATCTTGCCCCTCAAATTTTGCTTTGGCATCTAGATCGCAGTTTACACGGCGGTTGCGCCACTATCCCAGTGGAATCGCTTGTAACTGTAGGCATCACGCCCCTCAAATTTCGCTAGCATACATCATCATCAATTCACATGATCCCATCACGATGATCCATCATGAGGGATTCTAATCCAAATGGATACTCCAACTTATGGAAATTCTACATTGCTACGAATTTCAAATGGACACTCATAGCGAGTTCCAACACCTTCACAAATTTTAAATGGAAGGTACTTGTCCATATCCTCAGTTTAGAAAACATAATGTCATATACATATAGTACATCATTTCACATTTCGTACATATCATACCTATGTAAACTTACATAGGATTTTCGTAATAATGACTTTCCAAACTGATCGTTTTCGAATTATTACATTCACATATATGAGTTCCGAAAACCACATATCCACATACCCATAACAAATAGAGGATTTCTAAATTTTCTATCTCGTTACCGATTTAAAATTTTCCTCTAAATCGATTTGAAAATTTAAGGTTATCTCAAACCCAATTCACATTCATAATCCAATTCATTATCGACTTCACATTCGATTTGGATTTCATGTTACATCGTCAATTCTCAACACATAATTGATGTCTACCGATATATAACCTCTAAGCTCGTACGTCTCAGAGAAGGGTGTATATAGCTAAAAGAATAAATTCTCCGCCACCACAGATATATATTTAATAGAGATCAATTGCTATGTCATCAATTCACCATGTTAGACATACAATCCCAATCGACCTATCCGAAATTCAAAGCTCAACTTATGTTGTTTTTGGTGTCGAAGTTAAACTCAATTTAACTCAAGATTCAATCTTTTTGAAAAAATTCAAGTTGAACTAATTGTTCAAGTTTTCCAAAAATATCTTTACAAGATATATATAATTTTCCACACTTAACAATTTGAAACAAATTTCAAATATTCACTTTTCAATTTATCTTCAAAAGATAGAATTTCAAACCTTTCATTTCATATTGGAAAACATTTCCATACTTATTTAATAATAAGTAATTCACAAATCCATTTATTTTCAACACTTGAAAAATATTCAATATAGTTAAATCATAATCAAGTATATATTCTATTCTTTAAGGAAAGCGTTCTTTTAAACACATTTATTTGAGTCAAAATGAATGTTGCGTAAAACATTGTTACGACAATTCAAAATCACTAGTATAGGGATTCGAATTTAAGATAGATATATAAATCCCAATACTATATAAAACATTTCCTTTCGGAAACCATTTACTATAACAACAGTGTTATAGTCCACCATTTCCTCTTATTTTTCGAAAACGTTTATTTCGACAATGAATGTTGAAATCTATGTATTCGATAGTTAATACATTTTAAAACATCTTTTAAAACAATTAACTTCATTCTTTTAGATTTCACTTCTCCAAATCGTACCTGTTTATTCAATAATATATTCACTGTCCAAAATCGTGAATATACCTTATTTACCAAATTCAACACTTGGACTTATTTCATAGTTTGAATTCCGCATACTTTTCACAATATTGGTTTTAAACCGATTTCAAACTTTTCAATATTAAGTTTTTCACTCAACTTAATTCTCTGATGTTCAAATTCAAATTCATCACTGAATCTATTAAAACTATTACGGATTATCATGTTGACAACTTCAAATTTGAAATCTAAATTCCATCTGAACTTTGCATTTGCTTTCTATTTCCAAATTAATCAACTAGTTCTTTAGTAAGTCATTCATCGACTTGGTTCCATTAGATTTATATCTCCACATTAACTATTTTAGGCATTAGTTTAAATTCGAAATATAAGCTTTACATCAAAACTAGTTTGATTCATACAGTTAAGTCAACAAATAGATTTCCTTCCCAAGGCGCTATTTTATCAAAATACTTCTTTCCGTACAACTATCCATAGATTAATACTTTTAAAATACGTACATAGAAGATTTTGGATTACAAAAGATAGTATTACAAAATATATTGATTGCTTAAAATATATTGATTGGTTTAAGATTCAGAATTATTGAGGACTATCGACTTCCTGTTTAGTAGTACGCATCTTTGCCAAACTTCCTTCTTTGGTTTCGCCATTATAATTAACAAGAAGTTTTCAAAGTTTCCTATTAAAATTTGCAATCCCTATTAGCAAAGGTTGGATTATTCAATCATTTCCCCAAGACAATTTGCAAATTTACATTATCCAGATATATAGGATTATTATTCAACCAAACTTGAGATTCAACTCCGGATTTTATTTCAAACATTTGAAATATACATATATATACATACTTGCGTATTAAACTTTGCTTGAAACATAAAAACAAAATTTATTTTATTTTATTATTTTCGAAAATATTTTGAAAAATTACTTGAAAATTTTTCTTCCTGTATATACTACTAGTATGGTTATTCAAAACATTTGAAATCAATTTTCAAAAGAATTCAGAATCAAATTCCCAAGTTATAGTTTAATGATCCCTTTGGCTATACTAAATTGACATGTCATTTTATTTCACAATTATTACTTTGGAGATATTCAAAATATTTGATTTAAACCAATTCATTAATTCACTTCACTTATATTTTATTTTTCATAAATCTCAGCAATTTGATAATGGGTTTTCGAATGATCGGGACTCAAATCTAAGGAGACCTTACCGAAGAGAAACTATCGTAAACCTAAATTTAGAGAGGGGAATTTTCGAAAAAGACTTGAATTTTCAAAATACCTTTTATTTTCGAAAAAAAAACAATTTTTATACTTCTTTAGATTTGAAAAACGTTTTCTTTAAAATGATTCTAGTAACTATTCATATTAAACATCATAAACTGAGCTTTGTATAAACCAAAGCTCTGACGCCACTTTTGTAATGACCCGCCCTTCTGACCGCCCCTAGTCGGTAATTAAACCAACTTGAAACGTTCAAAATGACGGATTGCTATTCAATTTATAGAGTTTAAAGAGAATCAGCCACAGAAACACAGAATAATTATATTTCACATAAATGAATTTTTTTTGTACATATATCAGAGTTTATACAATGCATTAAATTCATACAGCGGAATAATTCTTTAAGTACAAAAATCCCTGAAAAAGCTAAAGTAAGTGTTTTCCCCCTCTCTCTCTGACTTCGCTGCCCGAAAATCTTCAAGCTGCAAAATACTCGGTCTGACCCGAGTATTACATTCAAAAGAAAATAATACACAGGTCAGTCTAATTCAAACTCAGTTATTAGTGCATAGAGGCAATAATAATCAAATAACAATTAGACGACAGTCACAATAAATTTTCGTCTATCCGACCCTTTTAACAAAGAAATCGGATAACGTTAAATATAACACTTAACAGTGTTAAACAATAAATCATCTAATTCAAATTATCAACGAAGATAGATGAAGGAATTATGAATGAAGATGATTTAGAAAAAAAAACATCAGAATTGCCTAAACGGCAATTAACAAAAACATCAGAATTGCCTAAACGGCAATTAACAACAAAATCGTCGAATTAAAACCAAATCAAAATGCGATTCAAAATATATTGAATTGAATAAACAAAACAGTTCAAACAATTGAAAAATCAATTAAAACGTCAACTCGAGTAGGGATGCAGTGCACGCACACGTGTACGGCCTCGCCACATTTAAAACGTTAAATCTGCGTGGCTGTAGTACACGCACGCGTGCACTGCCTCGCCACAATAGCATGAAATGCACAAAAGATCAGGAAATGCTCAATGAACGTTCTCTCCCGAGCACAAGGTCAAACCCGGGTCTAAAACTGGATTCAACACAGGTGCAGTAAAAGTGTACAAGCTCAAACAAAATCAAGTGAGATAACCGATGCAACAAGACTCGGGTCAGTGACCACTTCAAGTATTGCAGACCAGATCAGAGTGGCAGCAGGGACAACACTTCACAAGCATGCATCAAGTAAATGCATATCAAACAACATGAAGGAACCAGACCACAAATAAAAATGCAAAAGTCCTGTCATTGCTACCATGACTCAGATTCAACTGAAAGCAGTGAAACAACAATGCAAATGAAGTTCAATTGAACAGACCATGTAATATTAAAATGGAGCAATGCACCTGTATACAAAATCAAATGCCATAAAGTGATGCAAGACCGTATGTATGCAGACACAAAATCATAAATCGCACTGAGTAAACATAAGTATATGTAACCATCACTGACTCGATGCAGCAGTCGTTAGTGAAGACACAACACGACTCAAAAGAATCTACAGTGGAATGCAGACAACAAAATCAATAAATAATAGACTTCAAAACCCCGACCAGTGTACATGAATACAACTACAGGTGTGCAACAAGGTTCAGGTCATAATGGAGCAACTCGAGCTCGAGAATGATACAAAGCAAGATGAAAATTAAATCATGAACAGACACACATGCTCAAGTTCAAATGCAGTGCAGGTGATATACTTCTACTTTGTAAAGTTGGTTATAGTAAAAGTATAAAGTGATATCAATTATGACTACCAAGTTGAAGGTCAAGTAACAGTGTTTAGTAATAACAACACCCAGGTGAAACTTATGTCTTTAACAAAACCATGCTACTGAAATTTCCAGATTTTCGAAACTTCCAAAACTCAACATCAAATGCAATATGAACTAGACAATAACAAGAGCAAAATGAATACAACGGTGGTTAAATGCAAAGATGGATATGTCAACATATATGGAATAGTAAGTTGACTTAACAGCATCAAACATCTCACTACAATAAAATGAAACTGCAAAGCCAAACTATTAACAAAAATACAAAGGTCAAGTCAGTGACTCAACGCAACTGCAGCAGCCAAAATCTATGCAATATGGCAAGGTCAAAATGCAAATGTTTTGAAAATTTTAAAGAAAGAAAACTGAGTTTAAGTGTAAAGCCAGATTTAACATAGTTTGGAGTTAAGTTTAAGCAGGGATTCAAATTAACTTTGCATCCTAGTTCAAAATCAAATAGGATTTTCAAAAAGGAAAAAAATGAAAGTGTCTAGACAAATTTAAATGTTAAGTGTAGTTGTCTCAGGTTTTTGAAAACCTGCTTGTCCCAAACTCTGGTCTGGGTTTAAAGTTAAAAACTGAATTTAACAAAGTTTCAAAATCAAATCGAAAGAGCAATGCAGCAACCAAAACAATAGTGCATCACTGACTATACAAAACTGGCGTCACTGACCATACAAAACTGAACAGTACCATCTAACTCAAAGGCCAACAACATTGAAATGGATCGAGCTAGTGCAACAAATAAAACATAATGCTTTTCCAGAATGAAACAGAGATTTGTATTTTATGCTACAGGAAAATAAAGCAAGCCGAGATAAATTTACTCTGCTACAAACTACAGTGCTCAATGCTATAACAGGACAAAGTGCTAACATTCTATACACTGCAAGTGCAACAAGTAAGGGATGCATAAATGACTACCAGAGCATAAATTCAGACTTGATGGAACCAGACTCAAATGTGCAGATAATTGAAAATGCAGTGAAGCCTATATGGCAACAATGAATGCACAGTGAATACATGAACCAGAATGGAACTGGACTAAAGCTCTTGCAAAATTTGGTATAAGTAAAATGAAATGTTTCAAAACAAAGTCAAGACTGGAATCTTCAGTTTAACAAAGTATAATCGAAGTATAATGAAGCCGTGGTGGCCAACAAAGGATACCGAAGTCAAAGGAAATTGAAGCCGTGAAAATCAGTAAGCAAGCATCACAAAATATATACGAATTGGAAAAGGTCAGAGATTAATGTCAACATTCAATCAAAATCAAGTGACCGATGTTACAGGAATCGAAATCCTGGTGGCCACAAACGAAATTAACATCGTCAAATAAATTCACTTGTAGCAGTTTCAATCCAGAGCCAAAAGTCAATCAAGTATTCAAACCCGAGTGAATAGAAAACATCAGAGAAATCAACAATATCGTACCACAATTTAACAGCCGAAAACTCAAGTGACCAAAATCATGTTAAACATAAACAAAATTATATGAAGAAAAGAAACAGAAGAATCATGGAGTTCGAATTAGATGTGAGTGACAAGTATCACTCACCTTACCTTGAAGCGGTCGCGAGCGAGGTGAAGAAGGTGTCGATCAATCTATTTGAAGTCGGCGCCTTTGATTCAACCAAGCCCTAGCTTCGGAGCGAAGAGGAACGAAGAGGAATACTCGAGGCCGCCATTAAAAAAATTTCTTTTGATTTTCTTTTCTTTTTTTAATGAAAAGAAGAGGGTTTCGGCAATGCTTTGAAGAGAAGGGTGCGTGATTTTGGGCGTGAGTCATGGCGTGTTTGTAGCTGATAAAAAGATTATCATATTATTTTATTATTATTTTCTTTTTTTTTCTTTTTTTAAATTCAATTAGTTTTCGACATAAATTTCAACGCGTTTAGGTGTTGTATGCTCACAAAACAACACCGATAAATACGAAATTTGAAATCCAGCAATAATTCAATATTCCGGACCCAATGGAACTGGTTTCGTTGAATTCTGATACTGTGCCTCGAAAGGCTTTTTTTTTATTTGAAACTCAATAGGCTAAGGGAGCCTTGCCCGTTTATTATGTCAATGTTTATTACAACAACTTTACATATCAAAATACAACTGCACATATCAAGCAATTACACAATTGAACAATATACAAGAAAAAATTACATTGACAATGTTTTACATTTCAATACAACTGCACATATTTTGCAGTCAACATGATTTGATGCCGCCCTTGCTTGTACTTCAGAGAATAACTTTCTATTGCCTTTATGCTTCATATCCATAATTTGCTTTTGTACTACAGATAACAATGCTACTGCCTCTAACCTTTCAGACATGCATGTATTTCAGATAAACATAACATTTCAGATAAACATGCTACTGCCTGTACCTTCTGGTTCTTATTGTTCTTCAGTCACATTCTATTGCCTCAATGACTCAATTCCATTACTATCATCTGCACCCATATAAAGATACTATCAAACCAGAGTAATAACATTCAGTTACAAAGAAATCACTCGTCTATTCTGTCTGCTATGAAACAAGTTTTTTATCTTTGCAAACAATTCACTGACTGATTTATAATTATTAGAGAAAACTCTTTCATTCCTTTCCTTCCATATTGCATTAACAAAGATTTTAAGAACAGATAGTAATTCTTTAGCTTTGGAATTCCTCCATCTAGTAGCTTTGTATATATTGAACCATTCTTCCTTGGAGTTCTTGTTGGGAATATGAAAATTGCCTGATATCATCAACTTGTTCCAAATATCACCTGTAAACGCACAACTAAAGAATTGATGAGTATTACTTTCCATATGATCATTGCATAGAACACAAGTACTATTATTAATCAAACCATATGACTCAAGTTTATCCTTTGTTAATAGTGCATTGGCCATAACTTTCCATAACATGAAATTCTCTTTAGCTGGACTATCAGTGTTCCATATTCTATCATTCCATAGAAATTTCTCACTACATTCAGAATCCAAAAGCATATCATATATTAATTTAACTGAATGACTTCTTCTCTGTTTTGTCCAAAATACAAGAATATCACTCTCAGGAAATTTAATCTTTGCAATATCATTCCATACCAATCTAACCTCCCTGGAACTGCTGTAAGGAAGTACAATTTCATCATGAAGAAGAAAATTTAAAGCTTTGGACTGACAGGGTATACCAGTGGAGATAAAACTAGAGTAGTTCATACATTTTTTCAAAATTAAACCAGGTTTAGACCAAGGATCAGACCAGAAATAACAATTAAAATTCCTCTTTGGATTAATCTGAATCATTGGTAAAAAAATTTCTCTCAACTTTAAAATATTCCTCCAACTCCAACTAGAATTATTCTGAATTAGCATATCCCAAAAATTCTTTCTCTTGATCAAATTTCTATTAATCCATATTGTCCATAAGTCTACACTATTGCTAAGAATTTTGTCAATGTATTTTGAGATTGCGGCTTGATTCCAGAGTTTCAAATTTATAATACCAAGTCCTCCTTTGTATTTTGGCAAAATTATCTTCCTGAATGATATAGGTATTAATTTCTTGGAGAAAGGATCCCCATGCCAAAGAAATCTGCTCAAAGCACTATTAATCATGGAAATTAACTTAACTGGTAAGATATAATGTCTCATCCAATAAGTTGTCATGGCAGTTGCAATAGACTGAATTATCACTAGTCTCCCAGCTTGAGATAATTTTGAACTCGGCCATGAAGAAAGCTTTTCAGTAATTTTCTCAAACAGAGGCATGCAGCTAACTTTTGAGAGTCTAGAAGTTAACAGTGGTAGACCTAAGTATGTAGCATTGGAAGGCATTATATTTAAACCAGAAAATTTAATTAAATCCTTTCTGTTTTCCTCTTCCACTCCAGCTATTAGTATATTAGACTTACTGATATTTATATGCAGACCAGTGATTTTTCCAAACTTGTCTAATACCTCCAAAACTGTCTGAATATTAGCAATAGTAGGCTTTGTGAATAAAACCAAGTCATCCGCAAAAAGTAGGTGAGTGATCATAGGATCTTTACATTTTGGATGTAATTCCAAAGATTTATTCCCTACCCTCTCCTTTAATAGAACATTCAAAATCTCCATTACAATGATAAACAGATAAGGTGCGATAGGATCTCCTTGCCTAATTCCTTGCGTACCCTTGAAAAAACCATTTAAGCAACCATTTCTAGAAACAGAATAATATGGAGATGAAATGCATGTAAAGATCCAAGCCAGCAGCGGTTTTGGAAAATTCATTCTTGCCATGATTGCAATGATAGAACCCCATGAAACAGTATCAAAAGCTTTCCTAATATCTAGCTTTAACATACATCTAGGAGATATATTGGAAGTTCCATAACCCCTTAGTAATTCTTGAGTCAACAGTATATTGTCACTTATGTTCCTTTTGGGTACAAAGGCAACCTGGTTATTTGATATTATTGAAGGGAGGACTGCTTGCATTCTGGATGATATAATTTTTGAAATAATCTTGTAAACAACATTACAACAAGATATTGGTCTAAACTCTGAAACAATAGATGGGTTATCGATCTTGGGGATTAAAGTAATTGCAGTAGAGTTAAATCCTTTAGAAAGCTTATTAGCACTGAAAAAATACTTTACTGCTCTTAGCACTTCATATCTAATTGTCTTCCAACAATATTGAAAAAAATAAGTGTTAAAACCATCAGGACCTCCACAACTCTCCTTATTCAAATTGAATACTGCTTTCTCAATCTCTTCATTTGTGATTTCCTCAATAAGATTACTAGCTTGTTTTTCTGATAAATGTGGAGTTTGAAGTTGAAATAAAGGACTCACATCAGCATTATAAGGCTTAGGATTAGCAAGAATGGATGCAAAGTAATCCACAAAAGCTGAATTAATATTCTCTTCTTTATCATGCTTAACACCATTAATATCAAATATACAATTAATTCTTTCTTTTGATTGCTTGACCTTGATAGAATCATGAAAAACTTTTGTATTCCTATCTCCAAATTTATCATATTTAGCATGGAGTAATTCTTTAGCCATAGATAGTTCAAATTCTAACATATCTTGCAATGACTTAGAAAGTTCATTTTCCTCCATAGCAAGTGTAGCATTCAAGGGGTCCGAAAGTAAATCATTTTGTACCTCTAATAGCCTTTTCCTCAAATCAGAAGAGATAATAGAACCAGCTCCAAAATTATTCCTAGCCCATGTCTTCAGTTTGCTCTTTAATTTGAAAAGTTTAGTCTTGAGAATATACATATGATTACCAAAAACTTCTTCCTGCCAAACCTGTAAAACTAATTCCTGAAAAGAAAAGTGATTAGTCCAAAATTTAAAAAAATTAAAAGAGGAAAATTTTGCCTTTGCGACCTCTCCCCAAGATAAGATCAGAGGACTGTGATCAGAAATTGATGGAAGAAGAGTGTTACAGTACAAAGAAGGCCAAAGTGAAATAGCAGGTGAATTTTGAAAGGCATGATCAAGTTTACAAAAAGTTCTAGGTCCATCTTTACTTTTATTGTTCCAGGTGAAGAAAGGGCCAACGGATTGAATGGGAGATAGAGATGCATGATTTAACATTTGAAAGAGGGGAGATATATCTTTGGAAGAGAGTGGTGTACCCCCAGATTTATGAGAAGATGAATACATACAATTGAAGTCTCCTAAAACAAGCCAGGGCACTGATGAATTATTAAGATTAGGCAATTGATTAAGAAATAAATTCCTTCTCTCACTGCAGTTTTGGGCATAGACAAAAGTAAGCAAAAAGGAGAGATTGGTTTCAATAGAAAGAGCTTCATAATGCAGAAATTGGTCAGTTTCTTCCAATTTTTTCAGTTGATAATATTTTATATTCCACATCACCATAAGTCTTCCATAAGATGCACTTGAAAGATTATCATCTTGTTGCCAATTAGGAGCAATAAACATGCAAGCTTTTTTTGTTAAATCAGCATTCAACTTGGTTTCACTAACACACATGACATGAATATTTTCCTTTTTAATCAAATTCTTAATTTCATTTTGCTTGGAGAACAAGTGCCCTCCTCTAATATTCCAGTATGCTATATTCTTTAACATCATCAAGAATTGGGAAAGAATAACTTATCAGGATGCCTCCTAGTATGCCTTGTAAATTTTCCTGAAGAATTTAATACTATGCAGTCTGATTTAGGTTGAACTTCATCAATATTGCAATCAACATCATTGTTCATTTCCTCAACTTCCTGATCCAAATTATTGTTCTTTGCTTTTCTTCCTCTTTTAACTGACAATTTCATAGATGAAAGTTCAGATTCTTGATTATCCTTCAAAGATGGTTTAGGATTCATAGAAACATTTAAAGATGTAGCAGGAATGATATTGACTTGATTCAGGGAAGAAATCAATTTTACTGGAGAAGATGTAAGCTGTGTAATGGGAGGTGTTATTTTATCTGAAATAGGAGGAGGAAGAATTATATTATCAGGAGGAGACAGGTGAGAGTACGGAGATGATTTTGTGCCATCCACCATTTTAAATTCAAAATTGTTATTATCATCTTCATTCATTTCAGCTAGAACTGCGAAAGCATTAGAAGTAACCACCTCACTAGATTTATGAACTGCATTCTGTTTTCCTTTTGAAATATTAACCACAGTAGCATGGTCCTTGATCACATCCTTAACATTTTTCGAACTTTGCTTATCCCCAGAATGCCCATCTAATTCAATACCAGGTACATTCTCATTTGATATTTCCTTGTGCACCAAACTATCTACTTCAAAATTAACCTTTCTCTTCCAGATCTTATTCTTTCTTTTTTTAGGAACAAAAATGTTCTTTTCCAAATCCCTTGATTGAGTATCTTGCATTGAATTATTCTTCAACAAATTAACATCATTAATCTTCCTACCGAAATTACTATCTTCTGAATACTTGTTCTCAAATTCCACTTCATCATAATTCTCATATGAAATCCCTATTGCTGATTCCATACAGTTATCAATAGTATGACCAAAAACTTTGCAAAAATCACAAATTCAAGGTTTCCAATCATATTCAATTCTTACTTTATAACCACTTTCTCCCAAACCATCAATTTCTATATATTCAGGTAATTTTTGATTTGGCTCAATATCTATCAATGCCTTCGCATATTTAAATCTCTTCAATTTTTCAGTATTCTCATCAAAACAGATCAATCTTCCAATATGACATGCCAGCCAGTTAATACCCATAAGACTCCACGCAATTGTAGGAATTTTATAAAAATGAAACCATATTGGTACTCTTCTAATACTTGCTTGCACACACCCAATAGAAGGATTCCACAAATTAATAATGAACATTTTACCTTTGATAAAAATTGGATCTGATTGCAGAATATGAAATTTATCTTGTTTATTCGAAAACTTAAAGTAAAAATTCTCATTGTCAGATTTTATATCAACTTCACCTTTTAGCTTCCAAAATATTTTAAGATGGTTAGTAACAGTAAGATAAGAAAGTATTCCATCCAGAAAAAAACCAACCAAATGATCGCTCCAGTATTTGATACCTTCATTCTTGACTTCTTCAGGCAATTGTTTAGGTTTCCCATCTCTATCAATATTGAAGTCTCTAGGAAGGTAAACTCCAGCATTCTTAGGCCTTTTCTTGAAAAGAAAAGACCACTTAGGAACAGAATCTTTAAAGAGTTGATCAGACTCTTTAGAAGAAACAACATTCAAGCCATAATCAGCAATACTCTGAACCGAAGGATCAGAAAGATCAGAACAAAGGCGAATATCAGAAGGATCCGCAAGAAAATCCTCTATCTCAGAAACAACATGAAAATCCCCAATCACAGACACAGCGGAAAGAGAAAAAGAAGAAGAAGAAGAAAGAGGATTCGGGGACGAAGCAGAAGGAAGAGGTTTCGAAGGTGAAGTAGGAGAAAGAAAATGGGAAGAAGGACACGAAGAAAGCTGTAACGAGGAAGACAGTGGAGGAGGAGGAGGAGGAAGAGGAGGGGGAAGGATCACGGGATCAGGGGGGAGGAGACCGCCATGGAAAAAATTTGAATTGAAAAATTTTGAATTCAATGTAAACGATAAAATTTCAAAACTGAACAAATCATTTTTCAAATTTAATTCTGAAGCTTCTATTATCTTCAGTATTATCAATGTGAATTTTCTAAGCTTTTAAATTATTTCTAATCAGCTTAAAATTGAAGATTCAAATTTTTATTCAACTTTCAATAGATTAAATTCTAAAATTTAATCGCCAAATTCATAGTTATATTGAAAATTCAAACTAAACCATCATTCAAATATTTAAAATTAGTTAAATATCTTCAATTTAAATTGTTCAAAATTCAGGGTCGTTACATTCGGTATGTCTTGTTCCTGGACAACTTGTATGGATGTTTGTGTGACATTGCATTTCTATAGATTACGTACATTGGTTTTTACAAACGTACATCAGTGGTGGCGGAGAAGACAACTTCTCTTAGCTTAACACCTCGTTGAGACGTATGAGCTTAAGGGTTGTATTTTTGTGGAAGGCTTAGTAGTCAACAGAAATAGCTATATGACATTCAAAGTGATGTGATTGTGATTTGTGAAAGGTAATCGTTACCTCTGGCCTCATCAACTGGAAATGACCAAAACAGGGTTAGATGCAGCACTAAGTGGGTTGCTCCCTAGTAGGGTATGATCATCCTCTTCTAGATATATATTTACACGCTATGACATTGTGTATTTCATTATTGTGGTTTATATGCTAGAGAGTCTTCGGTAAAGGTCGGTAACGACCGGAGGATGACATATTCGGTACCATCTAGTTATAGAGACGGGCCGGTCTTGTATCGGTAGAGGGCAGATGTTATGTGCCTCGGGACATCCATCTAGAGGTGTACCCATCGGAAGGTAGTCCCTTCACCTGGTCATTTATATGAAAATCCAAATTCCACTACGTACCTGCCATTTTATTTGTAGAGCTTAGTATGTTGGAATTTAATAATGGTAACCATTTCGGCTATTTTGAATATTTTTTGTGTAATAGACACTGTTATAATATCAGATGATTTGATATGAAATGTTTTAGTTATCGTAAGGTAAAAACATGTTCGTGTTTATGTGTGGGCGTGTCTTACGAGATACTTTTGTTTTGAAAGGAAAAGTTTGGTCATTTAATAAATTCACTTGAGTGTGTTTTGCACGCTGGTTTACCAGACTGGTCCGGGCATTCTTTCTTTTCAATGCTCGGGTCAGACCGAGTATGTTTACAGGTTCAGATTTGGTGCTTTTGGAGCTTCAGCAGGAGAGCTGGAGATCTTCATTTACGTATGCATGTATCTGTTTTGATAATTGATTATCCACTGTGCTTAGTTGTTTATATTATCAGCAATTATGAGGACAGATTATTATAACTATCCAGGCTGATAACTGGTGATTGATTGTTGAACTCTTATAGATATATGTATATACAGTTTCTGCTTTGTAAAGATCATTGATATGGTATTATATGTTTTCCGCTGCGATGTGAGATTTTGTATTGTTCTGTTTGGTTCTATCTTCTCTTTTCTTCTTCTCTCTTGTTTTTTTCTCTTGACTTTTCGTCGGTCTGTGCTTTTTGAGTCGAATATGTGTGGTTTATTGTCGATTCAAAGGATACAGATTTGTGGGTCGTAACAGAAAGACTTAAGGAGAAATACGCTAAAATTGAACCACAAAAAATATACTTTGATAGATTTAAATAAATATCTTGATCAATTGGTTAAAAACTATCAAAACAAGTGCCCTAAGTGTGAAAAGTGTCCAACATTTGAAGAAGAAATAAAAAAAACAGAAATTAAAATAAATCACTTGAAAATGAAATTATGATTTTCAAAGAAAGTGAAAATACTAGGAGTGAAAATTCTATTAAAAATGCACTCAATTATTGAATGAAAATGAATCTCTCAAAACACAAGGCCAACAATTGTCTATAACTTTAGGAAATTTTCCAAAGGAGAAAGATCGTTAAATATGCTGTTAGGGAAACAAATTGTTAATATAGTTATGTGTAGTTAATTCCCCGCTATTACCCCGCGGTAACCCCGCTATTTACCATAGCGGGTTTCTACCGCTATGATTTTTCCATGTAGCCTCAAAATATAGCATTTCCGCTTTAATCCCCGCTATTTCCGTTGTATCCCGTTATTCCCGCTATTTCCGCTATATCTTCTTTAATAAAATGAATTGAAAAATTGCATTTATACATTATAAAAATTATGAAAATAATTTATTTGATTTAATTTTTAGTATATTTTCAGAAATGAAAATACTCTAATATTCTACTAAATTCAGTTATGTTATATAGCAATTTTACGTTTATTTAAAGCATATTCGCACATGTTTTTATTTAAAACTATTTATGTATTAATTATAATTCAATTGAATGATATTTTTTATTTTTTTACCATTTATATATTTGTAAAAACATTAAATACAAGTTTTATATGCTATTTTAGAGTCATCCGCTATATCCCGCTATATCCTTGTTGTATCCCCGCTATGACTTTTTGCGTCTCCACCGCTATGAATCTGCCCAGCGCATTAACTGCACAGATATAGTTAGACAAGGACTTGGGTGTAATCAATCTGAGCGTATTAGAGGTGAAATTAATCAAGTCAAATCCGAGCGCAAAATTTGTAGAAAAATTGGACACAATCAAAGCAATTATTGTTATAGACCCAAAAAGGTGAAAACCATTCCAATTTGTGTTCCAAAGGGCATGAATATAAAATCCCTTAAAGTCAAACAAATGTGGGTGCCAAAAGGAACAAATATAAATTCTCTCGGATCTACTCAAGCGTATTTTTCAAAATCTTTTGCCACCAACAACCATGGACCTATAAAAATAAATAGGTCACAAAAATCATTTCTCGTGTAGGTGTGGTGGCAGGCTAAGGAACAAAAACAGTGTTATCTGGACTCTAGCTATTCCAGGCACACAATGGGCGACAAATCAAAGTTTCTTAGTCTAGTATAAATATGGCAGAATCACAATGGGCAACAACGAAAAAGTCCTAACGGTTATGCATGGTTAGTAAGTATTTAACAGTTTCCTATTATAAATATATCATACATGAACACTACTATATGATTTATATGCCAACATTACCCCTATCATTCTAAAGTGAAATATGTGCTTAACAGAGTATTCATGATTTCTGTTTGATTTTTTATTGAAATTTAATATTTATACATGATTGGGTACTAATGTTATATCAATGTTTATCACTTTATCTCTCTTTTTCTAACACAGTGACTCTTTTGCTGATAACAAAAGGGGGGAGAGAAGTTAAGATTTTGACAAATAAGTCATATTTTGTAATTTCATCTAGGTTCATTGCAATTTTTTATGCATATGTGAAGGGGGCTTTTTGTAAGGGGAATAATTAAATAGGGGAAGCAGATAAAATTCATCAAGACCAATACATTTAATGAAATCAAAATCTTAATATATGTTTGTTAACATCAAAAGGGGAAGATTATAGAATATGCAAGTATATGATTTTTGTTTGATGATAATAAACACACACAGACACACACACACGCGCACACACACACACATATATATATATACATATATATATATACATATACATATATATATATATATATATATATATATATATATATTTGTTTAAATGTATTTGATGTTGTACTATTTTCACATAATTAAATAAATATTTATTGAATAAAATAAATAACACAGAATTCATATTCAAACAAATATTTTATTCAAACAAATATTTTATTATAAATTTAAATAGTACAAATTAGGGCTCTCACTACATTTACACATTTTCAATTACAATGCAACTTCGATCACAACATATTTTCACTTTACATTTTTACATACATATAACACCTCACTACATATTCACTCACGCTTGTATTTAATCTTCAATTTTGTTCCAGCCTGTATTCAACAACCGAACTATCTGCAAAAAAAACACTGCACAGCAAAATTGAAAAAGAAATATTTTGCATTACAATGAAATGTGTGTTAAAAAATATTGTTTGCCTCATTTATTTGGGTTGTTCGTCATCATTTATTTTTTAATTCATCATACACGAACAACTTGTGACATGCCCAGTGTATCACTGTACATGCCACAAGGCCGTGCACACCGATATACATTTGCTTGTTAAAACTGCAGGGACAGGTGAGCACATGGTCAAACCCAACCTAGGTCAGATTCAACTCGAGTGCAACAAATACAAACATACATGCAAAGCATCAAAAAAGTGAACAAAGCAATGAAATGTCAGAACCAAGACCAGACTCATGCAACTAGGTTCACCAGACCATATAGAAAACCACACCAGTTCAAAACATGAAAACACCAAGCTTATCCCGAAGCAAATAACTCAGATCAAAGCAAGGCTAACAAGACAACATGATCCAAAACGAAACAAGGACTCAAATGTATCAAGACTTCATGATCAAACCAGACCAGGAGTTCAAAAATGAAGCAGTGGAACAGTACTAGTGCAAAGAAACATGAAGCAATACAAAGACTTCAATGGAGATCATATGCAATAAGACCACATAGCAGCCAGACCAAAATAGATTTTGGTCACACAACACAATGGTCGAGTTACAGACCTCAACCAAACAAATACAAATGCATTCAGACTTCAATGAGACAAACTCAAATGTGCACATGAAACAGTCTGTAGCATAATCAACACACCAGAAGTGATATGCAAGTTCAAATGGCAGATGAAACTAGACTCGAGTAAAGCAAGTGCATCAAATCAGAGTAGTGCATATTAACAAATTGTGGAGATAACAACTCCAACCATAACAAAGACTAGTGTGGACAACAACAAAGTGCATACTTACATCAAACACACCAGACTTGATTTCAAGTAAAACAAGATTCCAGTGACATCATAACACACATATACACATATACATATGTACGTATGTACATATATGGTGATCCATAAGTATATGCATATGCAACATGGAGACATCACATTAAAAATCAAGCAACAGTAAATATAAAAATGAAATGATAGTGAAGCAGTTCAACCTAGATGAATCGAAGACTGGTACAACTGCAGATGCAAGCAAACAGTCGAAAGAATGTAATGGTTCAAAAAGAGAATGTAACGGCAATTCAAAAAATTCGAACTTTGCCAGCAAATAAATGGAACAGCAAAGCCGCGGGTCAAAACATCGTTGCAGTGAATTTCAAAACGAACAAGTCAAGTATACCATAATTAATTGCCAGCAAATCATGGTGAACCGGTCAATTATCACGAAATCAGAAAATATTATCTCTAATACAAAATACCGAAATCATAGGAGCATAGGGGAAAAAGAACGGAACTAACTCAAACAACGGAATTCAAATTCATGGAATAACAAGTACGAAATAAACCAGTCAGAGATCTCAAGGTCGTACGATCAAAATTCAAGGTAGATGATAAAATCAATACAAATTCAAAAAAATATACGAACACAAATATAGAGCTTTCAATCCCTATAAATTCCCATATCATCATCGACATAAAATCATGAGTTCGAGAACAATCAAATCGAGCATAAACAAATAATGAAAAGGGGCAAATTACTTACAAATTCAGTAGCATTCGAACTCGTCATTGAAGTAGCCGCAATACTATCAAAGCCAAGGGATCGATCGACATAGCTAGGAGCGATTGACAAAGTAATTCAACTAAGAATCATCATCTCAATCGATCGATATCACAAGAGGCGTCTTAAATTTCAAAACCCTAGATTTTGAAGAGGAAGAAACGAGGAGACCACGAATACAAAAGGGAACGGCCAGCATATACGAATAAAGTAGAAGACGTATATTTTTCCTTAAGTGATTTGGGCTGGCCTCTATATAAATATTAGGCTTGAATTATTTTAAATTATGGTTTTAATTTGTACTTTGTTTTTAGTTTTTATTTTGAATTTTCTTTTCAAATTGTGTAACTCTCAAGTCGTGTAACTAGGTTATTAACTACGCTGCTGTAGTTCGAGAATTTGCAACTCGGTGGCTGAGTTGCGGCAAGGTTTTGAGCGTAAAGTTAGATTAGTCATTAGCCGATACCGCAAGTTTACGTGTGTAAGTGTCTAACTACTTAATTTCTAGTGGAAACCGTGGAGGCAGCACGTATGCAGGGTTTTGCCAAAGCTTTGTAAATTTATAAGTGATCACTGCTGCGTTATTTTCTGTTATTTCTTTTATTTTTGTATTAATTTTATTATTGTTAGTCACACTCTATTCACCCCTACTAAGGTGAAAACGATCCTACAAAAACAGCACTTTACAACCCTTTAAATGAACTCCCATTTGAAAGCAAATAACCCTCCGAAGTTAGCACCTTCAGAAGCATTCCGTTTGAAAGCACCACAAAATTATACCTTTCGACCTTGTCGAATAGGTCCTACCTTTCAACATTGTTAGAAGGTTTTCTTGACCTAGTCGAAAGGATTTATCTTTCGACTTTGTCGAAAACCTAGGGTATCCCCCCTTATAAAACCATTTATAAACCTTTCGAAAGCAATGAAACTCAAAACCTTTCGCAATCATTGAAGGTAACCCCTTCATAACCTTTCGAAACCAAAACCTTTTGAAACCATTCAAAAACAATGAAATGTTGGTGTTGGAACAAACCCTTCGAAAGTATGCTTCCAACCTTGTCGGAAGGTTTACCTTTCGACTTTGTCGAAAGGTATTAAAACTTTTACTTTAAAAACAATGGGAGGTTCGGAAGTAACCCGTTCTTCTTCCCTTTCTTTCCATTCGGCTTTGTCGAAAGCATCCTTTCGACTTAGTCGGAAGGATTAAAACACCTTTTTTAAAAACATTTTAAAACCATTTTCTAGAAGGTTTAAACTTTCAAAGATCTCCTTCGAAATCCCTTCTTGAATTTAGAAAAAAAATTAGCCTTTTATAAAATGATAGAGTCGAAAGATCCCCCTTCAACTTATTCGAAAGCAATTATGTTTCTATTCGAAAGCAAAGGAAGCAGCCTCCCTATCCCTTCGCCCCTTCCTTCGACACCATGCCTACCTTTCGACTTAGGCGGAGGGTAATTGTTTACCTTCCGTCTTAGACAAAAGGTACCTTTCGACTTCGTCAAAAGGGTAAAAGCGGGCTTGTTGGAGTCGAAGGCAGAACTGGGCCAACTGAAATGATGTTTCATCTTGCTTGTCTGATTTTTGGTTGGCTGAGGAACCTTCTCCTGTACTTCCAAATAGTGAAAAGTATACAAAAGTTAACATTTTTTTTGAAACACTATTCTTCTTTTCCAATTAAATTTTCGAATTGCAGCCTTCCCTCCGAAATGACTAATTCAAAGGAAATTTTGCAGTTTAGCCCTTAGGCGTAAATAATTTAATTACCTTAGTAAATCACTACGGAAAATCCCTCAAAATATAATAAATCAAATACTTCAACATATTGAAATTTCAAAGCATACGAAGATCAAAATAACTCGAAATTTAACCAAAACCTAATAAAAACGTGTTAATTAGCCTATTAACATTTAAAACACCTATGTCTTATCCAAATAAAGGTTTAAATGATTACATCCTAACCAAAATCACAAACGTGAATTGGGTATATCCCATAATTGATCCAAACACAGAAAAATGAGATGATAAACATGATTATTCATCTTGATTAGTTGATTGGAGAATGAGATAATTTCCTAGCATAATTCCTTAGCTTTATCCTCAATTTATATTCTTCCTGGAGCTTTTAATGGCCAGCCGAAAGTTGGTAAGGAGTTATGAATGACAAATAAAAGTTTATTAAGGTAGAGGAGGAAATATATACGAAGCAATGTAGGTCCATTTTCAAGTTTACCCTTTAGGAAATTCCTCCTTCTTAATTTAGTTAAGTCTTATTTTAGTTCATTCATTAAGACATGGTCACTGGATTTATTAATCTCATATGCTTAATTATTCACGTTATTCTATTTAATTTATCCAATTAAATATTCTGAATAATGTTAATTAAAATTCAAGAGCATTACAGACCCCCCCCCCCTTAAAGAAATTCGTGCTCGAAATTCAATAAGGACAAAACAACAAGCATATAGCCCATGCAAGCAAAGCTAGTATAACCTACCAACCAAATTCTATATAAACCCTATATAGAACATAACATCTAAAATTGCCCAGGAAAAGTAGACCTAATCATGTCTTCTATATCTCAAGTATGGTCCTTCACGTTGTCACTCCACTGAATTTTCACCAACCTTACTGTATTGTTTCTTTAACTCTTCTCATCTTTTGCCACAACACGAATTGGTTGCCTCACAAAATCATATCAGGTTCCACCACTAAATCCTCCAGTGCCATCAGAGCAATAGTAGTTTCTGGATCATGAACAAACTTCCTAAGATGAGACGCATGAAACACATTGTGGACCCCGGCCATACTGCTTGGCAAATCTACTCGGTGTGTGAGTCTCCCAATCCTCTATGCTATAGGAAATGGTCTAACATATCTCGATGCTAGCTTCTCGGTCTTTCCAAACAGAACCACACCTTTCATCGACGATACCTTGATGAAAACTCTATCTCCAACTGAGAACTCTATGCTCTAACTTCTTTTGTCTGCATAACTCATCTGTCTAGACTGAGCTTCCTTCATTCTTTCCTGTATCAACTCGATCTTTTCTGTTGCCTCTCTCACGAAATCTGGACTAAGCACAAATCTGTCTCCGCTCTCTAACTAACATACTGGTGATTTGCATGGCCATCCATACAAAGCTTTAAAAGGCGTCATTCGTATAGTAGTCCGAAAACTATTATTATAGGAAAACTCCACTAAGTGCAAGTGATCTTCCCAAGAACTAATAAAATCCAACACATAAGCTCTCAACAGATCTTCCAGTACCTTGTTGACTCTCTCTGTCTACCCATCCGTTTGAGGATGATAAGCGGTTCTCATCTTGAGCTTAGTCCCACACACACTCTGCAGGCTCTTCAAGAACTCGCTAATAAACAAAGCATCTTTATCACTGACGATAGTACTAGGAATTCCATGCAGTCTAACAATGTTCTTCATGAACAACTTAGCCAAAACAGGTGTCGTCCTGGTTGACCTTACCAGAATAAAATGGTCCATCTTGGTCAATCTGTCCAGAATGACCCATATACTTTCATTACCTCGATTTGACCTTGAAAAACTGTCAATAAAATTCATGGATATCAGTCCCACTCCCAAACTAGAATATCCAAAGGCTGAAGCAAACCACTTGGCTTCTAATGTTCGGCTTTTACTTGTTGACAGCACTGTTTTACCCATAAGCCAACATCCCTCTTCATTCCTTCCCAAAAGAAACTTCTCTTCATATCTTGATACATCTTGGTTCCCTCAGGATGAATCGTAAACTTCGGTCGATGACATTTCCTAAGAACTTCGTTCCTAAAGTTTCCAACATCCGGAACACATAACTGTTCCTTCTTTCTCAACCAACCCTTGCGGTCAAGAATAAAATCCTTTAAATCATCAATCTCGGTTCTAGCTTTTAATTTTCTAATCCTCTCGGCTAACACTGGATCCTCTTTCTGCCTAAAAGCAATCTATTCGATCGGAAGTGGTCGAACCTCCAAACAAGACATCATGGTGATATTCTGACAAGATCCAGCAGTCGACCTCAACTGCACACTGCAAGCAGCCAGTGCCTTCAAGTCTTTTCATTCTGCCAACAAAGCTAACACCACATTCTGATGTTTCCTGCTAAGCGTATATACCGCCTTATTTCCTTTTCCCAATGAATACTCAATGCTAAAATCATAAGCTGTAACAAATTCCAGCCATCTTTGATGTCTCATGTTCAGCTCCTTCTAAGAGAATAAATACCGCAAAGACTTATGATCCGTAATTAGCTCAAATCTTTCTCCTAAAAGATAATGTCTGCACACCTTCAATGTGAATATTACCGCTACCAACTCCAAATCATGAGTAGGGTATCTCACTTCATGTTGTCTAAGCTGTCTAGAAGCATAGGCAATAACCTTTCCATTTTGCATTAGCATAGCACCTAACCTAGTACCACATGCATCGATGTAAACTACCAATCATTGATTATCATCTGGAACTATTAACACGGGCGCATTGGTTAACAAAAGTTTCAACTTAAGAAATGCCTCCTCACAATTATTAGACAAAACAAACTTCACGTCCTTCTTGGTTAGCAAGGTCAAGGATGCCGCTATCAACGAGAAACCTAAATGAACCTTCGGTAGAATCCTGAAAGACCAAGAAAACTTCTAATCTCACTCACCGTCTCTAGTCTCTTCCAATTTTTAACAGCTTTGATCTTATCCGGATCAACTGCTAAACCTTCATCGGAAACTACATGACCAAGGAACTTCACTTCCTTCTCCAGAAATGACACTTTGAGAACTTCGCTTTCAGCTGATGTTGCCTTAGCGTCTCCAATGCTATTCTAAGATGATCTACATGATTCTTTTCATTCTTAGAATATACCAAAATGTCATCAATAAAAACCAACAAGAACCTATCCAAGTGCACTTGGAAAACCCGATTCATCAAATCCATGAAGAAAGCTAGCGCATTAGTGAGCCCGAATGGCATAACCAACCCATCGTAAGACCCATATCTGGTCCTAAACGCCGTCAAAGGAATCATCTGCCACTCTTAGCTGGTGGAAACCTATTGCCAAATCCAACTGGAAAAACACTCTGGCTCCACTCAACTGATCGAATAAGTCGTCGATTCTCGACAAAAGATACCTATTCTTAATCATCCTCTCGTTGAGCATACGATAGTCGATACACATCCTTAACGACCCATTTGGCTTCTTCATGAATACCGTGGCCGTTTCCCAAGGCAAACTTCTTGGCCTGATGAAATTCTGTTCTTCCAATTCCACTAGCTGCACCTTCAATTCCTTCATCTCGGTTGGTGACATCCTGCTAGGTGGTCTACTTATAGGTTCAGCTCCCGGTACGAGATTTATCCGAACTCGATTGCCTTTTTCGGCGGCAAGCCCAAAACTGGTTCAAACACATCTGCAAACTCTCTTGCAACATAAACCTGCTTCAACTCTGCTTCCGTTCCCATAACACCCAATAACGCATAAGCATTTCCGCCCGAAGTCTTTACTGAGTAAATAACTCGGTCACGGCTATTGGGATGCTTCAATGATATTCCCCCCTCATGGCAAAATATTCTAGCATCGTATCTATCTAACCAATCCAAGGCCAACACGATCTCAAAACCAACAAAATCAAAAACATATAAACTGCATGCAAACATATGACCTAACAAATCAAGTTTTAACCGGTCATATCTCATTCCCAGAGTTGCATGCCATCCTATAGGATTCGCTACCTTAAAGGAGTAATAAGATATAAAGGTTCCAAACATAAGCAATCTACCAAATGCTGAGATATAAATGAGTGTGATGCACGGTATCATAGAGTATCCTAACTGGAGTACTATGAATCATAAGCATACCTTCCATAACAGTTTTTCCTTTCTCAGCAGCCGTTGGTATAGAGGACGATGAATCTAATGCAAAGAACTTTCCTTTTCCAGCCTTAGCAGCCTCGGGACACTTGTCCTTATAATGCCCCATCTGGCCACGGTTGTAGCACTTCACATTCGGCCTCACTGCAACTGCTCTTCCATCACTCGAGCGACACTCATTAGCATAATGCCCCTTCTTATCACACTTGTAACAAACAATATCATCCTTGCTCTTCTTAGATGTTACCCCCGACTGGGCACCCTCTTCTTGAAGAACATCCGCTTCTTACCTTGAAAATTCTGAACCTCAGCTGGTTTCCCTTTTCCAAAAGTAGAAAGCATCTCTTCATTCTAAATAGCCATCTCAATAATAATACGGCATGGATCCCAGAGGTTTGGCATGGTTGCTATGGCGATCTCAGGATTCAACCCCCTAATAAACTTAACATTCCTCCGAATGACTGTATTCACAGTAGCATATCCGTAACGGGATAACTTATCAAACTCTGTAGCATACTCAATCATCGATTTATCCCCCTGTACTAAATCTGCAAACTTCCTTAGCAACGCTGACTTGGCAACCTCAGATAGAAATCTTTTTTCGAATCTCCTTCGAAATTCAGCCTAAGTCAAGTCTTCCTCCGGCTCTCCTACGGTAACTCCGTTCCACCAAAACAACGTTGTTCCCTGTAATTGCCTTGAAGCAAGTCTTCTCTTCTACATATCTGTCAAGCTGAGATCTGCAAATATCCTTTCATAATGCAATAGCCAGTTCTCCACTCCTACTGCATCCTCAGTTCCTAGAAAAAGCTTCCCTCCCATACTAGCGTAATCCCTGCTCAGCTTGGCATAGTTATGCCAACTGGGGCACTGGATTAGATCCTCCAGCATTCCCTACAGCCACTCCCGCAGCTGCTTCAGCTTGCATCATATTCACAAAGAACTGAAACATTATCCCCATATCAACCGGCGGAATCTCAGCACCAACATTAGCATTTGCATCTGGGTTTGCATTCGTCTATCGACCCTGGTTGCTCCTAGTATTAGGTCGAACATTTCCACTTGTTGCGGTGTGTCTCTCACCTTGATTCATTCTTTGGTTTCCTACCTCCATATCTTACTTCCTTACTACCTAAAATGCAATCTTGGTAAGATACAGAAGAACGGTCTAAGAGAGTGAGGAATACATACTTAGGCATTTATAGCAAAGTACACATACGGTACTATAAGCTTACCCAAGCCCAACCATATTTTAGATTCATTAGATCATGCTTTAAAAATATTTTAAGGTTTAAATTCATTTTAGGTACATAAACCGTGCTTAGATACCAACTTGTAACATCCCTCCTTCTGAGGCCCAAAACTAACTGCTACTGATGTTGCAGTCATTCGTAGTTGTTATTTCTAGGTGATTGAATGCGGCATAGTTAACATTGATACATTGGAACATAAGAATATGAAAAAAATTAAACTTCCAACAAACAAAATTTTCATTTCAAGCAAATCGTAATTTAAGATTTAATTACATAATCCCATACGTTAACCACGCTTAGATCACATATACATGTAAAAAAATAGGATAAGAGCGACATATGAGGATGTCCTCTTATGATGATCAGAGAACTAATAAATATTTACTTCACATTTCTTAGTACATCACAGCGAAAAACACAAAACAGCTCCTATATAGCTAACACTGCCTCCTACGCGTCTCCGAAAGCTTATTCGTCCAAAAACCTGAAAGTCTCCCACTCTTAGACTACTCAAATTAATTTTAAGTGCCCGAGAGTTTTTGGATAAATAAAAACTTCGAGTCAGACAATAAGTCTGGTATGAATAATCCCCTATCAAGTCTTATCATAAATAGATAGCTAGTGAGACCACGCCGCTTAGTGGAACGTGTTTCCCCTTACTAGTATCCGAAACAAAACATGCAAATCATTTACTATGCCTCATCACAAATGATTGGTCTTAACATAATATGAAATAAAGTCATAAATCATATATATTCGATATCCCATCCATTTATTAGATATCCCATCTAAAAGCAATTTATTAAATTTCCCATCTAAGATCAATTTATTAGAGTTCCCCTCTAAATCTTAAAAAATGACTATCCGTCAAAACTTTAATAGGAATATTCGTCCCAAATTCATCAAAATAAATGCAAACTATCAATCGTAAATTGTTTTATAAAAATTGTGTAGGTTATCCACCGCACACTCCATAGTTTTCCTATGATGATTATGAACCATTAGGTGCCAAATCCCGAGGCTAACCGCCTCTTGCAAAACAATCTTTTCTTTAGAAATTTGATGTGGACTATCCACAGCACATTCCATGGTTTTCCTAGGTTAACCAAGAACACATCACTTAACCAATTAAAATATCATAATCCCCATGATTACTTATAAAAATTCACGATCCCTATGATTAATTATTTTCCCTAGGAAAACCACCTGTTTAGCATATTCTCATTGGTAGGCCCAATTAGGTTAAATTAAAGAAAACATACTGATAGCCCCAACGTATATTTTCGAAAGCATATTTCTGCTTGTAACCCCAAACTATGTATCGAAAACATTAAACCCACCCCGGTGTCCCCAAGATTTTATAACATTCAATTTAAATAAGGATCCGCCCTACATATTCAAACAAGATAAGTATTTTATGTTATATACCTTCGAAATAGCCCCTTCGAATTAGCAAAACTTTACTCAAGAAAAATGGCTAAAAACAGCCCTTACAACCCTTCGAATGAAGTCTCATTCAAAAGCAAATATCCCTCCAAAGTTAGCCCCTTCGGAAGCCTTCCTTTTGAAAGCATCACAAAATCATGCCTTTCGACCTTGTCGTAAAGGTCCTACCTTCCGACATTGTCGGAATTTCGACCTAATCGAAAGGATCTACCTTTAGACTTTTATCTAAAGCCTGGGGTATCCCCCTTTATAAAACCATTTGTAAACCTTTCGAAAGCAATGAAACTCGAAACCTTTCGCAATCATTGAAGGTAGCCCCTTTATAACCTTTCAAAATCAAACCTTTCGATACCAAAACCTTTCGAAATAAAACCTTTCGAAACCATTCAAAAATAATGAAGTGTTGGAACCAACCCTTCGAAAGTATACTTTCGACCTTGTCGAAAGGTATTAAAATTTTTACTTTAAAAACAATGGGAGGTTCAGAAGTAAACCCTTCTTCTTCCCCTTCGGTTTTGCTGAAGGCATCCCTTCGACTTAGTCGAAAGGATTAAAATATTTTTTTAGAAAACAATTTTCTAGAAGGTTTAAACTTTCGAAGATCCCCTTTGAAATCCCTCTTGAATATATAAAAAATTTAGTCTTTTATAAAATGATAGAGTCGAAGGATCTCCCTTCAACTTATTCGAAAGCAATTATGTTTCTATTTGAAAGAAAAGGGAGTAGTCTCCCCATCCCTTCGCCCCTCTTCCCTTCAACACCATGCCTACCTTTCGACTTAGGCGGAGGGTAATTGTTTATCTTCCGTCTTAGACGAAACTTTCGACTTCGTCAAAAGGGTAAAAGCGGGCTTGTTGGAGACGAAGGCAGAACTGGACCTACTGAAGTGATGTCTTATCTTGCTTGTCTAATTTTGATTGGCGGAGGAACTTTCTCATGTACTTTCAAATAGTAAAAAGTATACAAAAGTTAAACTTTTTCTTAAAACACTATTCTTCCTCAATTGAATTTCCGAATTGCGGCCTTCCCTCTGAATTGACTAATTCGAAGGCAATTTTGCAGTTTAGCTCTTAGGCTTAAATAATTTAATTACCTTAGTAAATCACTAAGGAAAATCCCCAAAATCTGATGAATCGTATACTTCAACATATTAAAATCTCAAAGCATATAAAGATCAAAGCAACTCAGAATTTAACCAAAACCGAATAAAAATGTGTTAATTAGCCCTTTAACATGTAAAACACTTATGGCTTATCCAAACAGAGGTTTAAATGGTTATATCCTAACCAAAATCACAAACATGAATCGGGTATATCCTATTATCGATCCAACCATAGAAAAATGAGATGATAAACATGATTATTCACCTTGATTAGTTGTTTGGAGAATGAGATAATTACCTAGCTTTAATTTTTAGCTTTATCTTCAATTTATATTCTTCCTTGAGCTTTTAATGTTATGCCAAAAGTTGGTGAGGAGTTATGAATGAAAAAGTAAAAGTTTATTAAAGTGGAGGAAGAGATATATACTAAGAAATGTAGCCCCATTTCCAAGTTTACCCCTTAGGAAATTCCTCCTTCTTAATTTAGTTAATCTCATTTTAGTTCATTCATTAAGATATGGTCATTGAATTTATTAATCGCATCTCCCTAATTATTCACATTATTCTTTTTAATTTATCTAATTAAATATTTCGAATAATATTAATTAAAATTCAGGGGCATCACAGAACCAGATTGGCCAGTATCCAACTTGGTGGCCTGATCAAGAAGGTCACGCCTCGATCCACGGCACCATTATTGTACTATATTCGATGCGCATCACGAGATTAGTAGTTGGTTGCCCCTTGTGTCACATAGGCCAGTACTCGATTATCATACAAAGGCACATGTCAATAGTCGTGACCGAAGAGGCTATGCGTTATCGAGCCTATGATGGATCATTGTCATGATACCAAGAGAGGAGAGGTAATAGTAACCGATGACTATAGGAGTCGTGTCATATGGATCACGTGTGGCTCCTGGAGCAAGTAGACGTGATGTTAGTCTTCCATTTGGTTCCATTGTATATGGATGTATGTGTATGTATGTGGGTAGTAAACAGACATATATTATGTATAGATGAGATTATACCCGAGATTGCGTCCAGAGTATAATCAACCCAGTATCCTTCTTAGACATATGGTCCACTTACTATTGATTATGTTTTGATATTGTTATGAGCTAGCTCAAATCTTCCTTATTAATTCTATTGATTTGATATTGGTATTTTATCATATTGAGAGAGATAGTGGGCGTTATTTTATTACTGCTCGACTTCATTTGAGGATGCCTCATTGATGATTATTTATGGATTTGATAGTATTTCAAGATATGGATAATTCACCAATCAATGTTTTACATGAATTTTAATTTGATATGTTTTAAATAAGCGATGGCATCATTATATGGATTTGACATGTTTGGATGATTTAAGCCTTCAGGCATATTCTATACACACACACTTTGATATGTCGTCTGATGTATTGAGTATCTTTAATAGCGATATCATATTCTTCCTTGTTTATATAGTATCACCTTCTTATGATCCTTGGTTAGACATAGTCTGACTCGTATATTATTTTATAATGATCGGGTCAGTCCGAAACATTTCAGGTACAGGGATGACTTGATCAGCATGTATTTCATTGGGCTTAGAGGAGTTCAATATCAGGAGTATTGTAGGATATTTGTTTAACATTGTTTCATTATATGTGTGTGTGTGTAATTGACTTATGAATTGTATTATATAACATTAATTATGTTATTGCAACGATTGACTCTGGGTTCTCTATGATGTACTATATATTATGTATTGTACTGTCATGGAGGCACACGTATTTATTGTTTTGTACCGACATTGTGTACCTACTAGTGGGTTTTATATTTGATGTTCTAATACGTACTAGTGTTAGTCCGAGAGGATATTCACGTGTGTACCTTATATAGCCCCACTCTCTTTATTATCTTACGGTATTACTCTATAATACTCTTAGATATTATAGGCATAGAGGTGGGGTGTTACAAAATAAAATACCAAATTCTAATTTAATTAAGTGAAAATTAGCCACAAGGACCTCTTTAGCAAGTGCAATTAGTTTCTAAGACACATGATTGAAATAATTACTTTTAAGGACAAAACGCAAAATAACTAGTTTATAAGGCCTAAAAACCTATGAAATTATGTCCTTGAAAGTAATTTGACAGCTCACTTTGTCCTTGTTATTCTTCTGACTTTGGTTTTGAAATTAATTTCCGTGGATGCATGTCCTAGAAACTAATTGGAATGTAAAGTTTGTCCTTATAGTGAAATACCACTTTAATTAATTAATTAACTATTATTAACTTAAATTAATTATTACCTAAAGACCAGGTTGTTACAGTAGATATTCAGGTTGTTAGTTGATTCAAAAATATGACTTGGATTACTGGATTTAAGAGTGAAGCGAAGACAACACTTACGTCCTTCCAACCATCGCCTTGCGAAGCTAAGTGGACATGAACATAGAACCATTCATGTTTGAAAAGAGAAAGTTTATTCCAAGCAGCCGTTAAGACTTAGTAGTTGGGTGAAGGCTCAAGGAAAACATAGGAATGACTTCCTGACTGTCGTTTAAAGTTATAAATGAACTTTATGTCCTCAGGAGTTGACAGGAGGAACAGAACACTCATGAACAGTAGAAAAATTCCATGGAGGAGGGCGTAGCTATTCGGGTGAAGTTGAGTGGGAGCTATTCCAAGATATCTTAACATTTCTCAAATAAAAGAATTGAAAGGAGGCAGGCATCCGGCCCAGCACATGAATTAGCTGCACGCTGCGTACCCTTATGGGGGAAAATGAGCCCTGTTATTTATTGAAGGAACCAGGATGCCTTCGAATGGAATTTCGTGTATGGAACTAGCCTGCGAAGGGCTGCCTTACCAATTTGGGAGGCTTGAGTATCTATCGGGTTATCTAAGAGGATGGCGCCTTCTACTGCGGTGGGTGCAGGACTTACATCCTCCATCTGAAGGACGGGAACATCTGGAAAAGGATTGAATGACGGGCCAGAAACTTCCGTTTGTTTGGTCTGATGATCAGGAGAAAGCCTGCCAAATATACTCGTGGAGCTTGACTTTGCTTCAAGATTGCTATCCTACGAGGCTGGCTCAGAAGACATTGCAGCTAAACGCTCTAAGCATCTAGAGTCCATGTTAGCTATACTCAATAAACAATCGAGATTAGAAAAATTACCCATTCCCCCCGTGCTAAGTGTGAGCAAATGCAGTGTAGTGTATAATAAAAATAAATAGTTTTAAATAAGAATACGAAGTTAAATGACGAGAGTTTGGATTCCGACCAAAGTGACCGTCATCGCTGACCGTCTCAACTGGCAAAGAGATTGATCAGTTGTGAAAGCTTTAGGATCGACTATCGGCATATCAAAGTTTGAAATCTGTCGTTCAAGTCCATGTGCTAAATTTTAGTTCATGTTGTAAGTTCTAGTGATTTGGTTGTTCAAACTCGGGTTCAATAGTGAATATGCAAGTCCTGCTATTTATCATCATCATATATTCAGATTCGTTGAGGTGGATTGGCAGTAATTGCTTATACAAGTAAGTTTCGATTAGATTTTAAATTCAAAGTGCATATATGCTGATCCCAAAATACCGAGCCCTGTATGCTGATTCATATTGTATGATCCCTATCCCAAACCTGTCCAACCGATCCCCTTCCTCAAACAAATGATACCGATCCCTCTCTCCTAACAAAGGCTACCAATCCCTTTACTTGAGCAAAAGCTTGCAGATCGCTAATCCTACTGATCCCTCTCCTTAAATAATACGACCAACCCCTCTACTTCACCATCCTATCGTCAAGCCTTCATACTGATTCCTTTCCTAAGTCATCAAACGAGGAATCGGCATATCCACACCATACGCCACGTCCCAACCCACCCCTCCTCTACTCTACCTTCTTCTTCCTCCATATTTATTCTATCGATCCCTGAAACACCTCACAATTTATCTCCTCCTGACCACTTCGACCACCATTCTATCATTCCATCAAGCGCCATCGTGATTGCTGATGGCGTGGAATCCTTTATCCCATTATAAATCGAAAAGCATAACTTAAAATCTTACCTATGAGAGTGTATGAGTTAAAGATGTGGGTGAGCAATTGGAAATGTTTGTAGTGGAAAGAGAAAGGAAGCGAGTTCGTAGGACATATTAGATTGCAGTGGGATTTCGAGCTTAGGATACGAGGGTTCAGTTTTGTGAGTGGAATGAGAGGGTTCGGTGTAAATATGGATGTTAGGAAAATAAGGCAAGTGAAGTTAAGAAGGTGGAATGGTAGCTTACATAAGGAAAGAGGGTTCGGCATGCAAAACAAGGGAAGATGGCTCGGCATAAAAGGCGTCGAGTCTTAAAGCATAAAGATAAAACGAGGGATCGGCTGGCAAATAGGAGGGATCGGCATGGAATAAATGAAAAGGGGTTTAGTCTGAGTTTTTTTATTTGAAGAAAATTAAAAAAGGGGTTGGCTAAGCCTATGTTGATGCCTAAAAAACATGTAAAACGAAAAAAGAAAATGAAAAAGGAGAGAATATAGGGTGGGAGATCGGCAATAAACATGCACGCAAATGAATATAAGCATGAAAATTTTATTGAAAAAATATTTTTGCATAGAAAGTTGGCGACGACCCATGAACTTACGAGCACATCCGGGAACTAACATAAGAATGTATATACGAACATACACGTATATGACCTAGAAATTTCAATTTTCGAAATCGAAGGAAATTGGAATCAAATCTGAAGCTTTCAAGTTTGAAGCTGGTCCAATAATCAAAACTAGTTAGACTTGCGAAACAGGACTTACATATATTAACCGATGGAATATAGCCCAGGATTTATATCATTGCAAATCGACCAAGCGTCATAACGATAAATGAGAAATACAGCACTTTGGAAAAATAATTCGGCAAATGGATAGCAACTGTTCAGAAAACTAGATGGATTTCTTGTCGACGACTCTAACTTGCTTCAATTCAATGTAGTTCATCACAAGACGTACTGTAGGGACAAGTGTTATTCGGCATTCTAACCCGGCTATATTGAACTGATTACACAAGTCAGATTCGGCTGTCATCAAGGTCGATGATTCTAGAGTGGTGATTGTGGGGCTCAGAAGTCAAGTATAGATGGTAATATGAAGTCAATATAGAATGAAATTGATAAATATGCAATGTAGAATGTTCGAAGTATGAAATATGGTTCAAGGCATAGGAAAGATCGACATAGATTGGATCCAACAAGAGATCGGCATGTTTCAAAATAAGAGAGCGTTCTCATGGAAAACAATCGATATCTCAAGATCTACAAGTCAAATGCCTATAAAATTTGAAGAGAAAGATATAAGGACCCTAGGGATCACACATAAAAAGGACAAGTTTCGAGGGATCAATATACATCCCTTGTAGGGGATCGGTAGAAAGCAACATGCAAGCCATGTTGAATCAAAGATCAAGCTATAACTCGAGTTCCAATGATCCAAATGACATGAGCAATAATCAAAGATCAAATTCAAAACTGGTTATAAAGGATAATATTCAAAGTGAACGTAGGCATATAAGTCGAACCACTATAAATTTCTGTGTCTTTAATTATTGCTTATTCTATGTTGCTTACTAATTCATCTACTCAGTTTGATTTTATTTTTCTTCACTTACTTCTCTACAAAAACAATTCTTGGGTGTTTGCAACCATTTTAGTTGCAAACAGACATATTCTTATTTCGAAATATACTACCTAAATACTGAAAAGATAAGACTTAAGGTTTTATTCACCACACACTTGTTGTTCCGACCCCCTCCTCGTTACAACATAGGTTAAGGACGGAGTGATGGCGACGATGGTGGTTAGAGGTGGAGAAGCTTGACTTGTAGCATTATTTGCTATTATTATTTGCTTTTATGTGTACCCATGTATTTAAACAACTGTTGTAACTTGTAACGGATATTATGTTACATTTTTTATGAAATTTTGTATTATGACATTTTTATGATTTAGGAATAAATGGCTACGCTTTTCTACTATATTTTATTCCATCCGACGTGAGTTCTGAAAGCTAGTTATGGCTCTGTAATATTATTTCTTAGTTCTACCAACAGTTTACCTTAGAATGGATCTAAGTTTCGATGGACCTTTTCTGGATCGAAATTTAGGCCTGTTCCAGGGTGGATTATTGCATTCGATATCAAAACTTAGGTTACCCAATCAACGGGGAAGTATACTATGCGTATGAGTGGTGTACTTGTTATTTTTGAAAAAGGTTTTTCAAAAGATTTTTTGATAACTCATACTATATATACACTTATTTTGAATTTACACTTAACTCTATGAAATTCGACTATAGAAGTAGCTGCTACCATATTCCGAAAGGGTGAACAAAGCAACTATGAGTTGGAAAATAAATAGAATTAAATTTATACTTCTTTGTAGAAACTAGACTCCCCTGTCATTACAGGCCTTATAAGTATTAAGGTAAAAGGGATATGAATGGTAGATGGAAAGGTTGATAGGAAATAAATAGCCTTAAGGAAACGTCCGTTAGTCTAACAATTAATACGAACAAATTAACATTTATGGAGGTAACAATTGAAAGTTTTATGTATTAATAAAAGATGGAAGTAAGGAAAGGAGAAATCTTTCGTAAGAAGGAATACATTTATCACCACAAAGAGGAAAGAAGATTTTTAAAGGACAGAGTACAAAGGTTTAAAAGAAAGAACAAATTTTAATCCTACCTCTTGGGACAAATTTGATAAATAGGTTTTTTTGGAAACCTTATGAAAATTTTGAAACTACCTTTCAAAAGATTTTGAAATGAAAATCTTATAAGTTAGAAATTTTTGATAAAAAGTGACTTTAGATTATTTATTAATTATACCACCGTTTGTTTTGTAAAAGTTTGAAAATAGGTTGTAAAATTAAAAAAGGGTGATGAAACATTTTTGGTAGGTGATTTTAATTTAAAAATTTGATGACTTGAGAAGTTGAAGAAAAAAAATTCCATTTATTAACTAGTCAATTTAAAATTCAATTGGATCAAAAAAGCTTTCAAATTCCTTATTTGTGTTCTTCTATTTTTTTATGTTATATTTGTACGCGATAAATTTGAAAGTTCCTCCCTCTACAACTTCTTAGAGGCAGTATAAGTTAGAATTTTTTTTGGAAATATAAATATGGTTTTAGACAACTTTGAAAATATACCACCCTTAGTTTTAAAAAAGTTCGGAAAGGTGATGCAATTTTTAAAAGCGGTGAATTTCTTTAAGACAAAATGGTGGATGGTTTTAATTGTAAATTAATGGCTTGAAAAGTTTTCATTTGTTAACTTTTTTAATTTGATTAAAGATTTCAATTTTTGGTTCTTTGATCCTTCTATTTTTACTTGTTTATAAACCTAAAAGTTCTTTATTTCGAACTCTTCTTAGGGGTTTATAGATAGAAATAAGACCTATTTTGGAATAGAGAAATAGAAAATAGAAACAAAGGAATGTCCGATAATATAGAAAGGAGAGCATACCCATATAAGGTGATGAAGAGAATAATGGCTGGAATTTAGGTAACAATAGAATTGTGAATTCTGGTAGATAAGATATTGAAAGGAGTAATAGAGTAAGATAGCTACTCCGCCTATTTTTCTATCGTATATAGTTATAAAAGCTATCTTTGATCATTGATTGAATTTAAATGATGATTGATAGATAAGTTAAATGTTTTTGTATAAAGAGAAGCGTTTATGTAAAGATGGGAATTTTATATGTTTTTCCTAATATGAATACAAAAGTTATTTGAATAATAATAATATTGGATTTGATAAAGAAAAGTGTTGGAAGAGATTTTTAGAGTTTTTGAGCAAATTTACGAGATATATTTCATCAAATAACAATATATTTTGAGTGATAAGGTAATAAATATTATTATATGCTTTAGAAGGAAATAACTGTTATTTTGAAATGATGATTTTGAAAAAATTACTATTTCGTAAACGATAACTCTAATAGCTAGAAAACTCTTTGAAACAAAAATGGTCTAACGCATTGTTTTGAAAAAATAATTAAGTCTTGAATCTTTTGTGTTAAAATTCATATTTTCAAAAAGGAGTAAATCCTTATTTTAGTAAGTTATTGAAAAGGAAAGTTTTTCATAAGTTCCTTTTTGAAAAAACAAGGGAATTTTGAATGTTATAAATTAGAAAGTCTAACATTTAAGAAAAAGTTTTGATAAGGAAAGTTTTTAAAAAAAAGGAGATTATTTTATTCCTGTTTGGGAAAAAAGGAATTTGAATCTTTGATAAAGATTTTTATTAAAGATTATAATTTAAAAGATGGAGATATTGAATTTGATATTTCATGTTTTAAGTACTGTAAGAAATGAAATAATAAATACTTATTTTTAAATAAGTTTATTTGTGTGAAGATATTTTATTTTGTGTGTGAAAGTAATGATTTTATAATTTTTATGGAGTAAATACGGATCATGACCTAGGTGGGATAGACTAAGATTTTTAGGATATGAATAAAATAGAAATAGAATGTACAACCTGATTTGAAAATTTGAAGTCAGTTTCAAACCTCTATTTGAAGAAGTTAGTAAAGGGCAAAGATATTTCAGATCTGTAATTGGGTTGTGAATTAGGTTGCCCATAGGTATATTTTAAATTTGGAGCAATTTCCATGTAATTTCCAATTCCCAAAAATTTGTATAAAAGTGTGTTGTTAGGTAACAAGGAATGCACTAAAAAGGAAAGAGATGTGTAAGAGATGGATATTCCTTTTCATAGTTTACATTGTCTATTTCAATAACAAGAAATGTAACGACCCAGAATTTTTATTAATTAAAATTTGAATATTTAATTAATTTTAAATATTAATAAGTGAATTTATAAGTCAAATAAATTTTTATTTGAATTATTGGATTTAATTGAATAATTAAATCGATAATTTAATACGTTAAATTATGGAAATAATTGAAAATTGGGTTAAATATGATTGAAAATGATTTGGGAAATTTTATTTTATCATATAGGAGTTAGAACGATATTTTAGAACTTTTAAAATCGAATTAAAAGTTAATTTGTGAAAATTGAATATTTTAATATTAAAATCGACTAGTGAAAATAGTCAATTTTTGAACAGTCTCAGAATTGAACGAAACCAGTTCCATTGGATCCGTAATAGTTAGTTGTTACCGGATTTCAATTTTCGTGTCAATCGGAGTTATCGTTTGATCGTGGCAGCTCGAAACGCATCGATTTATTTTTAATTTAAATTTGGCGAGTTAAAATAGCCATTTTTCAAAAAGTCTCGGATTTCGACGAAACCAGTTTCATCGGATCCGTAATGTGATATTATTGTAAGATTTCAAATTTCAAGTCAGTTGGATTTACCGTTTGTCCGGTACGAATTAAAACGCCTAGAAATCGATTTAAATCGGTTTAATTTAAATTGAGCGTTTGCAGCCATAACTCGCACATACTTCCGAATTAGCTTCCGAAACCTGTTCCATTGTGTCCGGAACGCGGGATAAACCCTAGAAACGCTGGTTACGGCGCGTAAATCGGAGTTCGGAATTTCCGGATGAATAGTGTTCGATTTTTCTTTATAAATAGACATGAGCCTTCATAAATTTGATAAAAAAATAAACAAAACCCTAATTTGTTGCCCTAGCCGCCACCCCCACTGTCAATGGCCAGTATTTCTCCTCCTTCTTCCTCGATTATCTCTTGATCCATTCACTTTCAAGCTTCGTGTTCAACTACAAAGATGAAGATCACAACGAGAGCTTGGAGATCAACGGTTGAGATGATGTTTAGTTGACCAGAGGAGGAGATAGGAGGGGCCGTTCATGGCCAGTCACGCACGCATTCCAAGGCTCTACAGGTGGCCGAGCTCTGAGCTACTCCAGCCGAGTGTAGGGGGAGTGAAGGCCTTCGAATTGCAAGTGATGTGATCGAGTTTCGTCGAGAAATGAGGTTGTAAAGTTTAAACCTAATTTGGTGTTGTTGGGTTCTTGCTTGCGTGCTTGCTCCTGGAGATGGGAACGGACGTGAACGAGGGAGAAGGAGATGCGTTCTACGGTTGTGATGGAGGGGTTCTAGATCCAGTGGCCTGTAGTTGTGGAAGGTTTAAATTAGTTAGTTTATATTGTAATTTTTATATAAAAATTCGAGTAAACTTGTAAAATGCATAACTTTTTCATACGAGTTCGAAAACGCGCGAAACCAGTTGCGTTGGAATCGTATGGACGAGCACTACGCGATGGAGTTGGTTTGGAGTCGTTTGGAGTTAGTGAGAATTTTGGGTAAAATTATATTCGAAATAAATCGCTAAAACGGAAATAAAACCAAGGTGAGAACTTCTCACTCAATCGAATCAGTTTCGATTTTATTTTAAATAGTTAGATTTAAAATATTTGAATGCATGTTTGAATGATGATTGATATCTATTGATTGTTAAAATAGACATTATACGCCGTTAGTAAGCGGATGTTATTTATTAAAAACATATACCGCGAATATTTCATAAACAGTGAAATTGGTATTATATATAATATCAATATATATATATTGGCATATGTATATATTGCAGTTGTTGATTCTCCGCATTTTTTAGCGGATGAGACCCTATTGCGCCGTTATTAAGCGGATAATATTTAATAAGAACATATACCGCGATAATTTCGTACTGGAGCGAAATTGGTATTGTGCTAATGTTTGTGAATGCAGGAAAACAGGTTGGAGGGATCCAACTGGATTCCTCAACAGTATTTATTTGATTTCAGATATTTTGATATTTGATGGATTATCATATCGATATATGATATCGTTGTAGTCGTGATTGACTATTTGGTGTGTAGCATCATTGGACCAAGTTTTGGAATTTTAAAATGATTTATAAAGTGATTTTTTGAAAATATACTATATGTTTGGAGTTGATTCATTTTAAATAAATAAACGTTATAATTTTTAAAGTTATAAAAATTATGATTTTTGAGAAATATAGTTAGAAAAACTGATTTTTGAGAAATAAGGGTTAATGATTTTATAAAATAGTTTAAATTGGATTTTTGAATTATTATAGAAAGTTAAAATATAGGATTTATAAAATTTGATTATTTTATAAATCAAAATGGTGAAATTATAAAGGAATTTGAAGACGTTTTAAAGAATAATATAAATTGATTTATATTAAGAGATTTATAAATGGATATTTATAAATTGAAATACGGACATTATAAAACGAGTTTTTATAAGTGTTTGAATGAAGTGAAAATAGATTGCATAAGTGAATGGAATTTATAGAATTTTATACAGTGAAGTTATAAATGAAATTTTATAAACAGTGGGTTTATAAAATTTATAAAGTTATTAAAAGAATGGTTTTGGATAAATAATTGAATCTTATAAGTTATAAGATTTATAATTATGAAGTTCAAAGGAACGATTTTTGTGAACGAATAAATTTTAAGTATTTAACTTACAATATGAACCTTTAGTTTATAATTGAGTTATAAATCGAATAGGTTAATAAAGGATTTTATAAAAGGAAGTTGTTATAAAATAAATAGAAAGGAATTTATAAACATTGTTTTATAAATTCGCAAACGACTTATTTTGATAAGTAAATTGCTGAAACCTATTAATGGAATTATATTCACGTTTTTGAACTGTGAATAATCCTTTGAAATAAAATGAATAAAAGGATGAAATTTGTTAACAAAGAATATTCACGTTTTTGAATAGTGAATAATATGTTAAAGAAAATGTTTGAATGAGATGTTTAAATTGAATTAAAACGATCTAACGATGTTTTAAAATGTGTTGAGATTCGAAACCATAGATTTCAACATTGATTGTTGAAATAGACGTTTTCGAGAAATAAAAGGAAATGGTGGACTATAACACTGTTGTTATAGTAAATGATTTCCGAAAGGAAATGTTTTGCATAGTATTGGGATTTATATATCTATTTAATTTCGAATCCCTATACTAGTGATTTTTGGGTTGTCGTATCGATGTTTTACGCAACATTCGTTTTGGCCCAAATAAATATGTTTAAGAGCATGATTTCTTTAAAGAATGAAATATATACTTAATTTCGATTTAAGTATATATTGAATATTTTCCAAGTGTTGAAAATAAATAAAATTTGTGAATTACTTATTAAATAAGTATGGAATTGTTTTCCAATATGAAGTGATATTTAGAATTTATCTTTTTGAAGATAAATTGAAAATGGATAATTGAAAACGTATATCAATAGATATTGTGAAATATAAATTCACTATTGAATTTATAAAGGAAAGGAGAATTTGTTTAAAAGTAAATATTGATTTATTTTTGAAGTGTGAAATTATATATCTAGTGAAGATATTTTGGAAAATAAATAATTTGGAAAATTATTTGGAAACTGGTGATGTGTGCATGTCCATTGATAGTTCAATAACCGACTATCAATATTTCTCTTTGAATGGGTAATTGATGTGATTTGTTTGAATGTGAATGCTACACTTATTTTTGAATAAGCGCTCACTACTCGGGTTAACCGGGAAAGGACCATGGGGTCGTATAACCCATTCCGAATATGTGATACGTCGTTGTGAATTGCATTGAAGATCGGTGTTGAAGACCCGGTATTTGCGAGAGCGATATGATGACCTGTCGATTGTCTCTGCACTGAGTTGCAGCGGTATAGAGACTCCCTAAGTGATGGGAAATCCGATCAGGATTGTGAATATCCGGATTGCAAGGACTTCTTTGTAAGTGCCTTCGGTTTTGTTCGAGCCCGGAACAGACTTGTATGGATTGTATGTCTGACATTACAAGTTGAGATATAAAGCCGATTTCTTTCAAATATATTTCTGTTGGTGGCGAAGAATTTATTCTTTTAGCTTAACACACTTCTCTGAGACGTACGAGCTCAGAGGTTATGTAGTTGAATGTTATCAGCGATATATTCCCAATTTGGTAATGTGACATGCTGAGTATTGCTGAAATGATCATTGTGTTGATTTTTGTGATAGGATCGTTTATTTGATCGTCTATCTTGGTGATCATTGTGTTGATCATTTGTTGACCCAAAGCATGGCTTTTGTATAAAGTATGTTTTTGTGGACGTGACTTCGTCGAGCCTCACACCCCGGAAATGGTCAAAACAGGAAAGATGCAGCAAGGTTATGAGGGGTAGCACCCTTTAGAGTATGTACATTTCCTTCTGGATAGAGGTGGTATCATGGTATGGAGCCCAGATATTTAACCTATGTGGTTACTACGAATTTATTACTTTGTGGTTGTTGGTTTTCGGGATCCCGTGAGAAAGGTCGTTTACGATCGGGGAATGACGTGCTCGTGTCAGTAGTTACCCAGTTAGGGGTAACCCGGCCTTGTGTTGGCAGAGTTCCGGTTTGGTTCTCGGGGATGTCTTTCCAGAGGCATTCTCATGTGGCAATGGGAAGTTCCTTGGTCTGACCATTTGTTGGAAATCCAAAGAAACAATACGAACTTGTACGGATTTAGTTGTAGAACCTATCATTCACTTATGGTGTCGCAACACTGTTTGGATGGTAGCTATAGTAGGCATACGATAATGGTCGTATGTTGGCTAAGATTTATATTCTACTTTCGAAATGAATTTCTTCCTACACTATGCACTAATAATAATATCAAATGTTATTTTAAATGTGTATCAAGCATCTTTGACTATCATAAGGAGAAATCTCCTCCGATTCTGCGTTTGCATTGTGTGTGTGTGCGGGAGGCCTTATGGTAGTCTCATTTTTAAAAGCATTGCGAATTGAAATAAAAATATTCCTCTATTTTGATTATAAAGATAAATAAACTGTTTTGAGTTCTCACACCAGTCACATGACTGACTCGGAGTTTATTGTTTTCCTTCCTAAACTCTGGGTGCCCACCAATTTCCACACGGGCAGTTAAGAGTAAGGTTTATCAGGATATTCTGGATATTCTGGAGTTGCTGGAGGCAAGCTGGATGGCATGGCGTATTACTAGTTATATAGTATTTCTTTTTCCGCTGCACTGTTTGATGTTGTTGTTGTATACTCTGATGATATGATGTAATGAAATGTAATGTAATAACTGATATAGTTCTTTGTTTAAAGATTTTTCATTTATTATTATATGTTGTTCCGCTGCGAATTGTGAGATTCTGTTATTGTTCTGTTGTTTTCTGTTCCGTTCTATTTTAAAATCATGTTCTCTATTCTCTTTTCTTTTTCTTCTATTTTCTAATTTTCTATTTTCTTCTCCCTCTATCTTCTACCTTCTCTCTTTTTCTTTCCTTAAATTCTTTTCTTAAACCCATAACTATTCGGTTTTTCGGCAACGAAAAATCCGAAATGTTACAAGAAATGAAATAATTCCTTGTAATTTCTATTAAAGCAAGAAATCATAATTATGGTTAATTTACGATAATAATCTTTTTGGAATGATTGCTTCGATAAGTTAAAATATGGAAATGAGTATTCTAGTTGTAGATTTAGTAGTTAGATATAGATATCGTACACCTACGCTTAATGACTAGAATATATATATATATATATATATATATATATATATATATATATATATATATATAGCATAGATTACGACTATATGCGTATTAGTTAGTATTTGACGAATTGGGATTTATGGATGTTAACTACAAACTTAACGGACAATAAATTTGTAATTAATGAGAGGAAAGTAATCTAATGGGGAACGATTAAGGAAACTTGTAATTGTGGAAGAAAGAAATTTGAGTAATGAATGGATTTTGGAAGCCTAAAGAAGTTTAAAAATATTGAAGGATTAATTGGAAATAGTCCAATTCTGACAGTAATCAGCTGTTATAGATATTAACTGAAGTAATAAATGGACCATATTTATTAAAGAGCGAAAAAAGGAAAATTAAGAAAATGGGAAGCATTGGAATGAAATGTTAAAAATTGCCCATATTAATTTGGAAAAGAGTGTTAGGACCACAACACCATTTATTTTAGTTGAAAATAAATGACAACTTCCAGTAAAAAATTCTTTCAGGGTTCCTGGGTTATAGTCACTAGTGTTTTCCTTAGTCATTAGAAGAGTGGATGATGTGGTATAAGATATATCCTTATTTTATTCCTGTGTAGACTTTATGAATGGGATATAAACCACTTGATGTACGATGGAAAGCAAAGTAAATATAGAAATTTTATGGGAACACTTAACTAGCGATAAACTATAGACAAAACTGGAAGTTAATAAGGAAATTAGGTTAGCAACCCAAAGTGGGTAAATATTTTAATCCCAAAACTTTATATTTTGGGAGACATAAGGGAATTAGCTCACAAAATGCCACCATGCAAGGAAAAGAGAAAATGCATAGGAATGAGAATAGAATTTCCTATTGACAAAGGATTAAGAAGAAGGTGGCAGAAATTATCCGTTCGAAATGATGGAACCGCAGCACACCAACACAGCTTTATGGAGTTGCGCTCTGCATCGTTAGTGGTAGGGACCTTTAGTTTACAAGCAAATTTTGAAGGGGTTTGCTAGTAGCTTTAGGAAATAGTTTCAGGAGCTTCGTTGAATCGGAGCATCGTTTACCGACTAAAGACCGATGGACAAACTGAAGGAATGGATGGGAACTTGGAGGATTTGTCAAGAGCTTGCATCTTGAATTTTGGAGGACCTTAGGAGTAGCGCTTACCCTTAATAGAATTCGGTAGGATTTTAATTACCAATAGACGATTAATATGGCGCCCTTGAAGCATTTTTTTGGAGGCCATGCAAATCGTCAAATTATGGGTGGGAAACCACCGACAAATTCTACTCGAACTAGATTCGAATTGCGAGACTTTGGAAAGTCAGAATTGATTATGCAGCGTACGATTTAGGTATTTGGAAAGTAGGCACCATATTTATTAGGCCTTTTCTTAATAAGGGGAAAAACAAGAAAACTTTTATGTTGGTTGGAGTCTACGACATTTTTACATTTGAGGAAATACCTTCGTAGCATAACAACTGTTGTAGAGCCTAATCAATTGGAGGATTTTAAAACGGAGCCAATAGCATCCCGTACCACTGCATGCATCATAGAGCACGGAACTCAGAAGCTCCACAATAAAGAATTAGATTGGTCCAAATGGTGAGAAAATCTGATGGGAGTCATGAGGACTCTTCGTCCTAAACCTTTCTCTGGAATTTTCTCTCCAAAAATAGGATTTTTGTTGCTTCGTAATTACTAGATTGGATGGGAGGAGATGGTTGCTACACTTTTCACAACGTTTGGTGATTTGTTGCTTATCCGTGTGCGTGTTCATGTCACTTTCTTCGCTATCGTTGTTTTCATAGCTACGGAAGGTGAGTTACCACTCACGATTAATACTCTTATGAATTAGTATATAAATAACAATCGAAATTTGACTTGGTTAATATTCGTTGCTACATTAAAACTTTCGTCACTTGCACTTCTGGATGTTGTTTGACACGTGTTATATGTAATGATATGCTACGTTATTATGTTATATGCAATGATATGTATGTTATTTATTTGTTCAACACACTACAAGTTCTCTTGTATATTCATTAGAAAAATCACCATGAGTTGAAATGATACATACCCGAATGATCTTTAGATTAGAAAAAAATCATTATGAGTTAAACTGATAAACCTGAGCGATTTTACAAATTTGGAAATCTTGAAATTACGGGTTGAAATGATATATACTCGAAAATATTAAATTATTGCGGGTTGAAATGATAAATATCCGTATCATTTGACCAAATGATAGAAAACTATATACGGATACCGTTGGTCTGTTTTTAAACTGCATATTGAAGTTTGGAAAATATGTGTTTTAACAAAATTGATTTATAAAATTTAATATAAAGATTTTTACTTTAATATATATATATATATATATATATATATATGCAAAGTTTAAATTTTAAATTATATGTTTGGAAATGTTAAAATTTTAAGTTAAGTTTTGAAAATGCACATTTTAAGATTTTTGACTTATAACTTTATTTTTTTTCAAAATATATAATATAAGATTTAATTTAATAAAATTTAATAAAAATTTAATAAATTTAATAAATGAAATTTAATTTAATTAATATATATATATATACATACATACATACACACATATATATAATATGTTTAAATATTTGTATAAATTTATGTTAATATTTTGAAAAAAGATTTGGTAATGACTTTAATAAATAAAAGTTGGAAAGATAAATTGAAGTTGATTTGTAATTTAATTTGTTTAAGAATTGAATTTAAATAAGTATTGATTTGAAACTTATTGATTTTGAGATTTTAAAATGGTGTGATTTTATAACTTGATTTAATTAAAAGTGATTAAGCGAATAATTTCGAAATTAAATATAATTGAAGTTGGATATTTAATTATTGAATTTAAAATTGTAATTTGAGATTTTATTTAAATGTTTATAAAGAAATGTTTTTATAAAATGACTTCGATGTGAAACAAGCGTTTGGTTGTTAAAGAGACCGGGATCGGATATTGTCATACTCTCTGTCAATACCGAAAACCACTTTAACAACTATGCACGTGGTGAAGAATCCAGAATGAAGTATGATGGTTTGGCGAACGCTGTTAGAATGAAGTAAAAGAACGATAATCGATAGCCTTGACTTTCGGGTCATAATTAAAATGACTAAAATAGAAGCTATGCCGAGCCAAGTAGGATCTCTCCTCCTAGCGAGCATGCTTCTTCGAAACCATATCTATTACTTTGTGATTTGTTTGGAGCGCTCCTTTGATTATGGGAGTGTCTTGAGGTGGGCAGTAGTAGCTGCTCTGCGTTACCACCGGTCCGGGAGTGCAAAACGGTAGTATCCTACCCTAGGCATTGTCTCGCGTGCCTTGTCATATTTATCCTCATCGTGCCCACTGCGAGTTTGGTTTGTGTCCCACCTACGGAGTGCTTCCTGATAGTCCACCGATGTGGTGGAGTTTACAGTACTGTATAGACTACGGCATGTATAAAAATGTGTTAAGGGGGATATGGGTAATGCCTTAACGCTACTTTAATACTTTACTTTATGACAGACATATTTATGTAGTGTATTCTATTCTATATGTAGATAGTTTAACGGAATCTTAAAGGATGAGAATCCCAAGCATCCTTTGAGTTATTATTGCATTTCACTCAAACATTTCACTTGAGTTGATTTATTTGCATAAGAATGCTAATCCTGACCCGAGTGTTTTGTTTTTTGCTTTATGCTTGAGTCATGCTGAGGATTTCAGCATTCGAGACTCATCTTTGGAATTGGAGACTGGTTGGGGATCTTTATACCTATTTGCTTAGTTATTTTCTATTTCAGTTGTTTTAGTTGTTTCTATGACAGACTTTGTCATTTGCTTATGTATTAACAACTTCTATGTATTTGGGATTTCTATTGTATTTGCTTTAGGCTCTGATATTGTAGTAGCTTCATAAACTACTATGTCATCTATTCCGCTGCGTATTATTGTAATACTCTGTGTCTGTGATTCTGTGATTGATTTATTTACTGTGTATGCTAAGTTTTTGCCAGATATAAATAACAATCTGTTGTTTTGAGAAATTCAAGTCAGACATGTGTGGTTTATTGACGATTTGAATGGTTCGAAACTGCAGGTCAATACAAAATAGGTATTAAATGATGGGGTCTGCCTTAATTAAAGTATTAAAAAACCAGAGTCTGCCTATTTTCCAATAAAAGATTTTAAGTGGCTTAGGTACCGTCTCTCACATAATTAGCTATTTATGACGTATGATTGGGATATGGGATTCTATAAACCTGCTTCTGTAGTGGAAGGTATTAAGTGGTTGGACCTGCCTCCTTTCCTCATAAAGAAATATTATATGGTTTTTATTAGTTTTATGTTCGTAGGCATATTCTTATTTTGAAATATACTACCCAAGTACTGCAAATGTAAGACTTTAGGTTTTTATCACCAGACACTTGTTGTTCTGATACTCTCCTCATTAAAACACGAGTTAAGGATGGAGTGGTGGTGATGATGATGCTTAGAGATGGAGAAGCTTGGCTTGTGGCATTATTTGCTACTATTACTTGCTTTTATGTATACCGATGTATTTAGACAACTGTTGTAACGGATATTATATTATAGTTTTTATGGAAATTTGTATTATGACATTTTTATGGTTTTGAAATAAATGGTACACTTTTCTATTATATTTTGTTCCATTCGATGTGAGTTTTGAAAGCTTAGTTATGGTTCTGTAATATTATTTCTTAGTTCTACCAACGGCTTACCTTAGAATGGATCTATGTTTCGATTGGCCTTTTCTGGGTTGAAATTTAGATCTGTTCTGGAGTGGGTTGTTACAATTTTTGAGAAAATATGTCATCCATTTAAGAATTTTTGTTTGACTTTTTAAAATACCATAAATAAGTAAAACATGTGCTTAAATTAATCCAAACGAAAGTACATAATCTAATCTGTAAATATTTATAAGGGATACCTAGTTTTGGTGGCAGCTTGGCTTTACGAGCAAAAGGAGGAATTTCTTGTTCAAATTTCAACTTACAATGATCCTCGTCATCTGAAAGAACTAGGCCTGTCAACGGATACTTTTAGATGTGGATAGTGTCATATCCACATTCGAAATGATTTTCGAATATCGGATATCCACATCCGCGGATACGGACGGATATCGGATAATTATCTTATCCGCTGACGACTTATAAATTAAGAAATATAAATATAAATTTTAAGTTTAACATACATTTTTTTAAATCCAATTGATTATAGAAGTGTTAAATATAAACAAATATGGCGATAATAAATAGTTTCAAGCAATTAGTAAGCATTAAGTGCATGTAATATATAATAAAGTGGAAATTAGCCACAAAGACCTCTTTAGCAAGTGCAATTAGTTTCTAGGACACATAACTGAAATAGTTACTTTTAAGGACAAAATGCAAAATAATAAGTTTCTAAGGCCTAAAAACCTATGAAATTATGTCCTTGAAAGTAATTGGACAGCTGACTTTGTCCTTAAAAGTAATTATTCTTCTGACTTTGGCCTTGAAATTAATTTCTGTGGATGTGTGTCCTAGAAACTAATTGGACTGCAAAGTTTGTCCTTATAGTGAAATGCCCTTAATAAAGAGGGAATTAGGGAAAAGGACAAACTTTGATAAAAAAATTGTCTTAAGGACACCAAGATTCATTTTTTGGCTGAAGGACAAACTTTGGAAAAAATTAGGCTGAAGCACAATGCTAGTTTAAAATAGCATTATATTCAGTTTTACACTACATAAAATGCTAGTTCTAGCTAGCATTTTATTCAGTTTTTACACTATACAAAATGCTAGTTCTAACTAGCATTGTCCTACGGTCGAATTAATTTCAAAGTTTGTCCTTCAGCCTAAAAATGAAACTTGCTGTCCTTCAGCCTAAATTTTTTTCAAAGTTTGTCCATGTGCCTATTTTCCACTTTAATAAAACAATAAATAAATATCTTTCATTATACTAAAATATACATAATTTATACTATAATTTTGACAAGGCCGAACGGATAATTTTCGGATGTGGATGTCTTCGTATCCGCATCCGTATCCGTTTTTCCGGATATTGGATATTACCCCTTTTTGGAATACGGATGCGGATGGATTTCAGATTTTTCGAGTATCCATTGACAGCCCTAGAAAGAACATCATGTATTTATTGAGTATTTATTATTATTGACTCCTATGATACAAGTACAATTTTGAACAATCCATGATATATATAGAACAGATCTATCTGTTGGAATATTCCTAAGGATAAATCCAAAAAAGCATATACTTTGAATGCATTACAACACAACCCTAATTGCTTACTCTCCAAATCATATTGTTGCTTACAACAGAGAAAATATGCACATTGAGTGCAGTGATTAAAAACAAGATACATGACCAACAGACACTGCACCTCTTTACTATATTAAGAACCAAGATTCCTATATTTCGACTGTGACTCACAAAAATGTACAATCATTTTCTCACCAACACCTGTATGTTGCTACTAATTATGATAGGTCAGTGAGCTGACCAAACTGATGAATATACAAACAAACCATGTACACATTCTAAATGAAAACTGGGGAAGAGAGAGAAAAACAAAGAAAGGAAAGACAAACAATATACTTGCATCCAAACACACGTATTCCACACACACATAACTTTCATACGCTTCAACACGTAACTTTCATACACTTTTCATACACTTCAACACATATTCAAAGCCATTGGCAAAATTTCAATGAACAAAGCTATGCATGTGTACATATTCGCTTTTAGAAGTATATTCTTTCAGAGCTTCTTTTATTTCATTATTAATCAAAGCATAATGATAAAAATTGGACGTTAATGGGTTCAAATTATAGAACAGCGTTACGGTCAAATCAGAAGGAAGAAAAATATTTCATTGTAATGATCACACTATATTGATATGTTTTAGAAAAATCATTAAATGGTGTTAATTACGTTTAAAAGTAATTACAACTGTGAGCTAATTGGCAAAGCACTGGTTACTGTTAAAACATGTTGATCACTATTTTTGTAATAAAGAATCAATGCATACACAAATGCAATTGTAAGAATCAATACTTGTATGAGAAAATTATAAACAATAAGACTGGCCTGTATGGAAATACCAAGAAAACTGGTGTGCACATTTCCTCGAACAACATGTGTACATTGGGAAGGTACTTACGGGATTAGTTACGTGAGCATTTCACTCATTCAAACTAACAACAATAGCGTTTTTCACTGCAAACATCATCCATGGCTCCAGTTTCAATATGGACCACACCAAGATTTGGATCTAGCGTACCTGTTTCGGGGAAACAATAGCAAATATATTCCACCAAAGGGTTTCTTGTCAAATGCTATGGGTGTCAACATCTACGCGAAGCAACTAACAATAATATTCCAAAGGGTTTCTGGAAATAAGTATATATTACCTCTCTGTTGTAAGCAAAGGCTCTAGCTACGGCGATGTAACTAACAATGCTATGACAGTTGCAGCTACGGCTACGGGTGCGCTTAGCGAGGCAGAGGCTGGTTACTATGGGGATTGTGGCTATTGGGTGGCGTCTTGCAACGAGATGCAGTTGCGGGAGTCGTCGGAATTGCTCATATAGGTTGCCGGGAATGAAGGTGAAGATGTTGTACTTTGTGGAGCGAATCGAGTTGTTAACTTTGAGGAACGGAGGGGAAGTGGAGAGAGTAGACGTCGTTAAGAGCAAGTGGCGATTTAGGGTTTGATTTAGGGAATTAGCAATTTTGTTTTGGGCTGCTATGTATGGAATGAGAGGAGGCGATGGGAGGAGGAGGCAAGAGCAAATGTATTTAACATTTACCAATTTGCAAAAGTGGGAAATGATGGAATTTAAAGCTAAATTTGCAAAAAAGAGACTAACAAATAAAAATGTATGTAAACTTTTGACATTATAGTTTGGAGCAAAAAATTTAGACGTTGGAGCCGAAATTTGTTTAAAATACAATTTGAAGTATTATACGTTTTAAAGTAGATATTTCAACTAAACTTTTTAAAAAAGCACCATATGAATATTTATTCAAATTCAAATGGGATATACTATTTTTGAACATTTTGAACTGTCATATTTTTATTGTATTATTTCTAATTATTACCAAATAATGACATTACTCATTTATAATTTAATATTAATACATGTGTATATATATTGAATTTAGTTTTAATATTAACTGATAATTTTATATCAATTTAAATATTAATTTAATATAAATTTAGAAACACTTAAAATAAATTAAAAACAATAATATAAATAATTATTAATAACAATCAATTAATTAATCCATACAAATACCTCTACAAATTATTGATTAACTCATATAAAACTTTTATTATTAATTATTGTTTACTATTTAATAGTAATTATTAATTAATTATCATTTATTTATTGCATAATAATTTATTTATTAATTATTATTTATTAATCTATTTATTATTAGTACGAATTATTGCATATTTCAAATTAATTATTAATTATTATACATTAATCTTTAATTATCATTTAGTTAATTAATAATTGTGGCAAACATTTTCTAAAAGAAGATTATTTATTTTTAATTTTTATCAGTAAATGATTACTAAATATTTAATATTAATTATTTAAAAATTAATTGTATTTATTAGTTATTAATTATTTCATATTTCAAAATAATTACTAATAATTATGATTATGATTATGAATTATGAATTAATTAATTAATTATTATTTAAATATTAATTATTATTATTCAATAGTAATTATTATTTACAAATTAGTAATTATTTATTAATTGTTATTTATTTGTTGATTACTTGTTATTTATTTACTAATGAATTGTTTATTTAATTATTGATTAAAACTGGTAAACTAAAAAAAGTTGTAGCATATATCTATTACAACTAGCAAAAAAACCAGTGAAGATGGGCATTTATTACATCGGGCAAAAGAAAATGATTATGATAGGCATATATTACAATGGGCAAACGGGAAAGGAATTGATGAAAAGTGGTATATAGACAACAGGTAAAAAATAGTTGTAATAGGCATCTATTACAACGGACGAATGAAAAACATTGTAATAGGTATCTATTACAACGAGTAAAGAAAAAGAGTTGTTGGAAAAGGGTATCCATTACAACAAGCAAGATAAACCGTTGTAATAGTTTTCCATTACAATGGGCTTTTTAACCATTGTAAAAACGTTGTTGTAATAGAGTATTTTTATTGTAGTGATATATATTCATTTACCGTATTGTTTTACTGCTTTAGTTTATATGTATATTCCACATATTTTTGTACTATCAACATCGGAAGAATATATGTGTGTGTCATAATGAATTTTTTATGTGTGTGTGCATGCGTGCGTGTGTGTGTATGTTTACATATATTATCGTCCATCAAAAAACCTTATTTTTAATTTTAGAAATTATTTACTAATTTAAAACAACTAAAAAAATTGATTTTAATATATATGTGTGTGTACACACATGGATATATATACATATTGTATAAAATGTATATGTACAATTTTGTTAATTTGCATACATAATATATTTTCGGATATTTAAAAAATGTTTATATAAATATATTTAAATCAAAGTCCTATATATATAATTATTTTAAATATAAAATCTAACTTTTACATAGTATATACATGTATATAAAACTATAAAATGTACATATAGATATTTAAAAGTTACACGTATATGTTGTATGTTTGTTTTTTGTAAATAAATTAAAAATTGATTCTTTTATGATTTCCATATCTAAATATTTTATTTAAAAGAACAAAACAAAAGAATTTTAAAACCGCATGGATTTTAGTTAAAAAAACAATATTTTGTCATACATAATTTGGCCAAAGACATGCATACATATATAAATACATACATAAATATATGTTTTTATACATATTTATTTAATCATTTCTCAACATTAAATATATGTATATATGTTTATTTTATAATAAATTTAAAAATTATTTAATATGTGTATAAGATTATGTGTATGCATACAAAAAAATTCATTTTCAAAATATATATATAATATATACGTATTTATTTAGAAAATTAGTAATTAATTTTGTGTTTGGAATTAGTAGCTATTTTATATAGATCTAAATTTAAAATTTGAATATAAAGTCAATATTTTTTAAATTAATATTTAAAATTATTTCATACTATAATGGAAAATATATTTGTGAGTGTGTGTGGACATTTATATTTTACAAGTATAATTTTATATTGAATCTAAGTTCAATATTATTTATGTTAATATTTATATTTAAATTTATTTTATATTATAATGGCATATATATACATAAACATTAAATATTTCACGAGCATAATTTTATATTGTATAAAGTGGAAAATAGGCATAAGGACAAACTTTGAAAAAAAATTAGACTGAAGGACAACAGGTCTCATTTTTAGCTTGAAGGACAAACTTTGAAAATAATTAGGCTGAAGGACAATGCTAGTTAGACCTAGCACTTTGTACAATGTAAAAACTGAATTAAATGCCAGTTAGAACAAGCATTTTGTATAGTGTAAAAACTGAATATAATGCTAGTTATAACTAGCATTGTCCTTCAGCGTAATTTATTCCAAAGTTTATCCTTCAGCAAAAAAATGAATCTTAGTTTCCTTGAGACAAATTTTTTATCAAAGTTTGCCCTTTTCCTTAATTCCCTCTTGTATAAAACTATTTATGCACACACACAGATATATGTATGTGTGTGTTTATTTATTTATTTATTAGATGACACACATGTGTATGGGGGGTTAATATGTCCGTTGCGGTGTTAATCCCAACACTTACACATAAGCACGTTAAACCATGTGCACTGTACATATTGCACGTGCACGTGAACGCACATGTGTGTATGATATGCATGTTATATTATGTTTATAACATTAAAATAAAACATTATTGCAAACAAAATAAAATGTTGATTTTATTAAAATTTAATTTAGATCAGATTTAGTTAAATTTAGACTTCATAAGCCAATAGATCCAAAATGAAATAAAACTTTTGAAATTTACCCATTTACCTCACTGCATGCTGACCTAGTTTCAACATTAGATATATCTGAAATCACGGTATACGTGCTATATCTATGTACTTATTCCTTAAAATCTAATTAGGTTTGTTATATTCCACCTTTTACTATACATTCATATTATATATGTTTTAATTATTATATAACTTGTATAATTTAATTAACTTATATAATATTATTATGTATAATATTAAATTAATATTATTAATTAAATATTATCTAATTAATTAATGTTATAATTGATATTATTTTATTTATTTTAAACTCTTTAAATTGAATAGATGCCCTTTAACATTCATAATTATACATATATCTTATATATGTATTATATTATTTTTCAATTACATTTAATTAATCTATTTAATTAAAACAACTTTAATTAATTATGATTAATTTTGAAAATTATATATGTATATATATTACCTTAAAGTTATAAGATAATATTATATATACTATATATCAATATATATATATATGTTACTTAATTTAATTAAATAACTTTTAATTGATTATTTACTTAATTAACCGACTAACTATTAACAAAAAAATCTAGTTGGGTTTGTTATTGTTCCATCTTTTACTATACATTCATATTATATGTTTAATTATTATTTAACTTGTATAATTTAATTAACTTATATAATATAATTATGTATAACATTATATTAATATTATTAATTAAATATTGGTTAATTAGTTAATTAATGTTTTAATTAATATTATTCCAATTATTTTAAACATTTTAAATTAAATAGATGCGCTTTAACATTCATAATTATATATATATATATATATCTCATATATGTATTGTATTATTTTTTAATTAACATTTAACTAATTTATTTAACTAAAACAACTTTAATTAATTATGATTAATTTTGAAAATTATATATATATTACGTTAACATTTTAGGATAATATTACATATATTATATATCAATATACATGTTACTTAATTTAATTAAATAACTTTTAATTAATTATTCACTTAATTAACTGACTAACTATTAACAATTTTTGAAAATAATTATTTTATTTCTAAAGCAATTTTGAAAACTATTTTGTACATTTATAAAATCATTACTTATTTTAAATTTAACATTTTAAATTTAAATTTTACTTCATTTTTATTTCAAAATATATTTTGAAATTAGCTTGTGATGTGAATCTTTGGGCTTACCTCATCCTTTCTAGCTAGGTTAATAGTCAGGTAAGGCAGAGTACTTGATTAACCAAAACCAGCCTTAGACACTTCTTTTCTAGACGTTTTACTGTATGGATAGGCTTTAATAAGTTAGCCCTTAATACTGCTAACTTAAACCACATAGGCTATGAGGCTCCGATGCCGTTGTTAGAACTGGTGCAACTTGCAGTGGGTTAAACAGGTAAATTTCAATTGTTTTTTCTATTTTGGATCTTATTAGGTCTATAAAGTCTAAATTTATTTAGATTCAATTTACATTAATTTTAAATAAATAATATTTCATCTAATTTATAAGTAAAGTTTTAATCTTCATAATATATTTATGTTATATAATATGCACATACATATCATACACACGTGCACGTGCAACATATATAGTGTAAACGGTTAAACATGCCCATACATAAGTACTACGATTCACACCGCAATGGATATGTTAGCCCCTCTATATACATATGTGTTTATATATATATATATATATATATATATGTATGTATGTATGTATGTATGTATGTATGTATGTATGTACATACTGTAAAATAAAAAATATTTATAGGAGCATCAACTTATATATATATATATATATATATATATATATATATATATATATATATATATATTTATACAACATTGTAAAATGGTAATATTTATAAATAAGAATTGAAATAATTTTAAATTTATACTCAAATTTCAAATCTAAGTCTAGATTTTAAAATTTCTTCAAATTTCAAATTTAAAACCATAAATTACATTTAATAGATAACTACATATGTATATATTTAATTTCTTTTGAATATATATATATATAATGTATGTATGTATATTAGAATTAATGTTTAAAATCAAATATAAAAGAATGATATGTATGTATGTCTGTGCGTGTTTTTGTGTGTGTGTATCCATATATACAATTTCGACCATAATAAAATTGAATTTTTTTAATTTAAAACTCACTGTTTTAAATTGTTAAAAAAAAAATTCAACCTACTCATATTCTTAAAATCATTAAGAAGCTAAGGTAGCATTTGGTTTAAAAATGATTTTTGTGTTTTCAGTTTTCAATATGTATGTCAAATATGAGAAGAATAGCGGGACGGCGGAGGGGATGAAAAAAGAGGAATGAGAGGACGAAGGGGATAGAAGGACGATGGAATAACAAATTATTTCACATACTTGTGTTATTTCCAAAAAAACGAAAAATAAAAAAGTTGTTTCCTATTTTGTATGTTAACTTTGTTTTTTAAATTGATCGTTTTTGGCAATATACATCCGTCGTGTGCATTTTTGTGTGAACGAAAATCCAAAACTAAAAACAACAAACCAAACACTACCTAAATAACTTCATATACGCATAGGTTGAGATGTGACTAGTTAGAACTTGATTTGTTAGGTCATAAGTCTGCACGTCGTGCATGCGCATGTGTGTTTTAAATCAATTTAATACAGTATATTTAAATAAGTATATATTTATATGGTTTTATAAATTAATATAAATACATTATTTTTATTTCGTATTTTTTCATGCTTATGATTTAGAAAAAATTAATGTATGATATACTTTTACATTTATACGTTAAAAGTCAAATTTTATTTTAAAATCCTTTTAAAATTTGTTAATTAAATTCAAAATTTTATTTATTTATTACTGGTCAAGAGCTACGTATGCATATATATGTGTGTGTGTGTGTGTGTGTGTGTGTGTGTGTGTGTTAAAGTAATTATTCAGAATACATATATACATATATACATACATACATATATATACATTCACATCATTTTCAAAAAAAATATTCACATCCAATGTTGACAACATACATATATAGGGATTTGTGATAACATGATCTAATCTAAGCACATGTGATTCGATATAATTATCAAATAAATAAATAAGTTACCTTGCCTATAGCCTGATTAGCATACGTTGACTGTTGCATTGATCGATTCTGCTTGAATCTAAATCAAACCGTTGTAGAGAAAGCCACCAGATTGAAGGCACCACCACCGTTGTTGAAAATTAATTTGATGTTGTGTTTTAATGCTTAAATTAATGGAGTAGGGGCGGCTATTTTTAGTCAGAAAATGGGTGGAGTAGAGGCTGAAAAAAGTAGCAAAAGAGAGGTTGTGGGTGTTCAAATTATAGAGAGAGGGGGGAAAAAGTGGATCTGGATCCACAAATATCACTACCATTTCAAACTCCTTTTGAATCAAATTCAACCCTCTCCTTCAACCCTATAGCCAGCCTTATCAAACCCCTTTTGGGCCTTTATATCATTCCAGGCCCGGTCAGATTAATATGCATTTAACTCTAATTTAAATGCACATCGATATCGCATATTATTATGTGTGTATACAACTTTTATATATGCACTGTTTTCAATACCGATGAACACAAATCAAATAAAAATTTATAATTAGTATTTCATAAAATTTAATTAATTTGTAAAAATTATAATTAAATTAGATGGTAGTCGAAGTATTCAACATTTTGAAAGTGTGTCACTTACGTGTAAATTCATTCAACGATTGAACAGTTCAAATATTAATGTTTACATGTCACCTTATCCAGTAGTATGACATTATGGCAAAATTTATCACTTACATAGCTTGGGTAAAATCCAATTTTACTTATATAAGTGTTACTTGGTAGTGATAATTATTTACAATAATTCTCTTCGTCAAAACTATACCATATTAGAACTTATGGATTTGGTAATAGTCAAAATTCCAAACTCATTCACATTCGACTTTATAATCCAAACACTAAGTCCTTTGTTCAATAATAACAATTATTATTAACTGAACTGCTTTGGACAGAGACTTTGTCTTTGAGTTGACTTTAGTTAACCGTGATACTAACCTCATATAACCGAGGCGATGAATTTTACTATTGAATAATGTGTTTCACTTTAAATTCTTCCAATTGACCTAATTATAGTCGTTTGATGGCTGTTGTGCCATGTTTAATTATAATCAAACCAAAGCTTCCACAATGAAGTTCGACAATGTTCTCAAATCGAGAGAATTATGTAATACTGTCACATTGATATTTTATATTTGACCTTAGCTATACTAACCAACAGAAAATCATCGAGTGAATCATTCCATAGTTACCCAATAACTATTAATATGTAACTCCTTCATGCCTCTAGTAGTCATGAGTAATACATTGCTCGCCATTTAGAAAGCATTATGTACTCTAGTCTCAACCGATGTATCTACGTTCAGTCTCGATACATCTTGATTAGGAATATTTAAAATGATATTTTTATTATATTGTGATAAGTTGCTTATAATTACAACATCTTGTAATTATTATCACAAAACACACAATTTAGACAAGTACCATTGTCCAAGTGGTTAACTGATTCAGCTTTGGTGCAAGAGGTCACAAGTTCGAAACTTGCTTTCGAACGTTTATTGACATGGGATATGTTCCCAATGATTTGTTGTATATAAAGTACCATTTCAAAAAACACACAATTTATGAATTTTCCATTAAATATTCTTAAATTAAATAATTAATCAATTATAACACATTATAACAAGAATATAACAGAAAGGAAAATACCTTTTATTTCGAACGAGAGTTTATTATAGCGTTAATAATTTACAATAAATTATAGAATTGCTCCTAAGACATACCGCTGATTTTGTCATAATCAGCAAGTTGTGATAGTGAAAATCCATACGGAGTTATGGAACTACACGTATGATTAGAAGTCTGAACCAATATGAAAATTCTTGGTGTCTTCTTACATTTACATTTGCATTGGATTTGATTATTATCTATCTATGGCTTGAATATAATACTATGCATAGTAACTAATTATTCGGATTGTAAAATAAATTAAAAAAGTACTACACTATTCACCCTTATCCACTCTAATGTATTATTGACCTTAAGATCCATTTCAGATTGCTATGTATTGGGCATTCCATACCCACGTCTTCAACCTCGATTCACGAGTCACTCTACCGCTTATACCATTGCAACATACACATCAATGTTTGCTGAAGCGTCAACCCTCAACAACCCTCTTATTCGCACATTTTTATCAATTTTATTCACAAAACTATGGGAACCTATATTATTTCCATTTATCTATTACGCAATTTTAATTCTCTTGCTAAATGTATTTTCTAATAACTTAATGTTTTACCATTAAGCAACGAATAGTACCAACTACTATTATGCATATATGCTTTGATACAACACCGACCACTTTAACAGCAACCAATCATATACAACAATTTTCTATTATTCTATATTTTATTACCATATTCATAAAGTGTTGCATAACTTTGAGATTTTTATTTAAGTAGACAACTATATTTATTTCGTAATAAAGTTCTAATGCTACCAATAATTCATTCCTAACGTTTTTGTATTAGACTAGTCACAAGAGCGAAGAGATGTCAGTTGTGCCGGGTGCTCTCCTACTACCAAAACCAACCCTTTCCATGTTATATCAAACATTTCATTTATAAACCACTAGGTGTTTTACTTCTCAACCACTGTATTTAGAACATATACATATTCAACCGACTACCTTATTTATACACTGTTGAGTGTTTCAATCTAACATATAACTTATTTCTATACTTTATACTCTCTTGGTTTTTGATAAAGTTAAGGTTGTGCCCTATGGGACGTCATGTAAATTATCATATACGTTAACTCTTGTAAATGAATCTTGTTTGAAATAAAATACGCTTTTGTTTTTTTCTATTATATTTATTGTTATATTGTGATAGAAGTAGAAAATATCTAAAAAAAGTACTTAATGGATTGTAGTTGTGAAGATGATCATAATCTGAAGTATTGAATCATGTATATAAAGTACTTATCCTCAAATGTTCCTAATCGAGATGTTTTGAGAAAATCATATTAATACATCTACTAAGACTAATGTATTTAATTATCTTCATATGAGGGTTGGTGAATTACTCATGACTTTTAAAAACATCAAGGGGTTACATACTTGTGATTGTTTGGAATGAGAGACTTTTATAGGTTAAATACAACCAAGTTAAAGTAGAAGATCTTGGGTAAAGATGTGTAATAGTTTTTTCACACTTGAGAGAACTATGGATTTTAAATATCTAAAATGTACTTTGAGTACAATCAATCACATGATACGATGCTCTTGTTAGAACAATAATTGGGTATTCGATGAAGATCATGAAGTGAAACACTACTCAAGAGAGAATTTGCCTCCTTTGTTGTAGAAGGTTAGTATAACCGTAATTGAAAATCGACTTAAAGTCAAAATTTCTTATCAGAATAAAATAATTAATCGATAAACATCATTAAATGTAACTAGAGGATCAAAAGTTCTACTTCGCTGCTAACTTTGATATTGTTGTATGAACATTCACATAACTCAACATATCTCAGTGATGTTGTTATAATGGAGAGAAAATGTACATAATATATGTTGCTTGGAGTGTAGTTTAAAAAGGTTAAAAATAAGATATCTGCTAAATATTTTGTAAACAATAGAACTCAACCATACTTCAGCAAAATTTGTACGGACTTTAATATTTAACTTGTTTAAATATTATTTAGGTATGAGTACACATCAGGGAGTCATCAAACTACATTTGTCAGCATATTTCCAAATTCAACTTAATCAAATTAATTTATATAAATGTTATAAATTAAAATGGGTTAAATTAAAATAAATGGTATACTAATTTTATGGTTCTTATTTAATGGAAATTAGGCATGCATCCTTTTTTCAAATTTTTAGGCGGCGGTCCCCTTCCTAAAACCTAGTTTCACTAAACACCCCCTCCAAAGTTTTCGAATTACTTTTATAATTTTTTTCCCAGAATTTCGATATGTGCTATTTACTGTTATTTTCGAGACTTTTTTCAAAATTTGCAGTTTTTACAATAGTAGTTTTAACAGGAAATATTTGAAACAAAATTGAATATTTTTTCAAAATCTGCTTAGATTTGTGTTTGCAGATCTAAAATGTGAAAAAACCTGGAGGGTGTTTGGTGAAATACAGTTTTTTAGGTAGGCTGCTTAGGAAAGGGTATTTTAAAAAATTGTCTTTTCTAAAACATCTCCAACATTTTGAAGATCAAATATTACATTTTAAAGGATTAGTAAATGTCACCGCTCAAATTTTTCGACGAGAAAGGAACTGAATGCTTATTCAACAAGCGCCCAAGGTTCATATGCTTATTGAACAAGCGTTCACTTTTGGATACTTGTTTAACTAGGAGTAGAGCCCACCGTAGGGCTAGGCAAACTGGACAAATGCAATGGCCCAGTTTTCGAAGGGGGCCACCATAAAGGATATATATTACTAATAACAATGTATATGACAGTCCGTTTCTGTAAAAATCAAATCCATAAATAGTAAATCAAAGCCTACAAATTAATTAATTAGAGTATAACTACTTCGGTATATGTAACATCCCTAATTTTAAATAACATTATTCATGATACTTAACTAGATAAATTAAATAGAATAATGTAAATGTTATGTAATAAGGGATTTGAGATTTGAATAAATTTAAGTGGCCATGCTTATCACTTTAATTGGGCTAAATAATGGTTTGTGGATTAATTAAAATTATGCAAGGGTATAATGGGATTTAACTATAACTAACCTTACCTTTACACACACACACACACACATATATGTTTACCCTTAAGCTATTCACATTCATGCTCATTTTCTTACAAAAATAAAAGCGTAAGAATGAAGTTAAGACCGTCTATTAAAAAGAAAAGATGAAGAGGAAATTCAAAGAAAAAGAAGAGAAAGTAACAAGGGGAATCAAACTCATCTCAATCCATTTTTCTTATCAAAGATTATGGTTAATGATGATTTCCATCTCTATTTGTTAAATATATGTTTCGGATTTAAGTTTAAATTCATGTATATGATGTTTGATGATTATATGCTTGAAATATGGTTTATTTAAATTTAAACAAGATTGTTTAAATAATGGTTCATATGGTTTTAGATTAAAACCGCGTGATATTGATGCTTAATGGCAAGAAAAAAATGTATGTTATGCAAAAAATGATTTTAGAGTTGGGTTTATAGTTTGATAATTTTTCAAGCTTTGGAAAGACTATTATAAATTTTTGAATGAGAATATAGCACGTTGGATTTGATAATTTATTTCAGAAAATATATTGAGAATTTGAATTTGAAATATTGATATGTTAGATAACATGATCAAAGTAAATTTCCATGAATTTTGGGGATTTTTCTTAAGTGATTTAATATACAAAATAAATTATTTTGAGAAGAGGATTAAAATGATTTATGTGCAAATAAAAAGGAATGTTCTGTTTACAAAAATTTAAGTTTGATACTTATCCAAAATAAAAAGGTGGTTAGTTTTGAAAAGCATGAGAAAAGTTAAGGCAACTAATAAGAAATTACACGTAGGCAGGTTAGTTTATATAAGTTGCTTGATTTAGTATTTATTCCAAAAAATCGTGTTTCGCTTCTATTCAGAGTACCTTTCGCCCTTACCTTTCGCCTTCGACTATATTGAAACCCCATTAAGTAAAATTCAATACAAATGGTGTCATCTAGATGACACGTAGTGGATTGGAGAAAGGCGAGGTATGATGTCGAAAGCATAGGTTCTGATGGGGTCATTACCTCAGTTTGTTTTAGTAAGATAAGCGTCTGCCTTTGTTTTACTAAATTTTTTACTTAGTCGATACGTATGTTTTTGAAAGAAGTTTATAATGGCTTTCGGAGGAGTTCCTTTAATTATAAATCAATGCTTTCGAAAGAAGGGGTTCCGACCTAGTCGAAGCCTTGCCGCCGATTATTTTGTCTTTTGAGTATATTGAAGTCATCAATACCGTCGAAAGGTATTGTTTATTTTAAAGCTATGTTATGCCAATTTCTAAATGCTTTCGAAAGGGTTATGGATTTCGAAGGCAATGGTTTCAAAATGGGTTTTGAAGCTATCCTTAAGTATTTAAAGGCAAGCTTTCGACACGGTCAAAAGAGATAGTTTCGACGCCATCATAACTTTTCCAATAATTTTATATAGTAAAGAATGGTTTCGAAAGAGACACTTTTTTATATTTGCTCTGACCCAAATGATATTTAAAAAGTTAAACCCAATGACGTCGAAGGGGAGCCTTTCAATGCTTTAGGGGGAGATACTTCCAATGGTTTCGAAGTTATGCTTCTAACAATTAATAAGTAACATTTTATTATATTCGAAGGTTTCGAAAGAAAGATTTTAAAGTGTTTTTAAAGGCAAAGTCTATTGTTTTGATTAAAGATATATGCTTTCGAAGAAAGCTATACAATGAGGTACAAAGCAAGGTTTTGAAGGTTTTAAAAGTATAGTTTCAAAACAAATAACCCAATCTTATTTAAAAGCAAAACCATGACGTATTAATAAGCAAAGTATTTTGAAATGGAATTTATGAAGAAGTTTTAATGGGTTAAAATAATTAACCAAGTTATAATGTTTGCTTCTTCATATATATATATATATATATATATATATATACATACATACACACACTTTATAATGAATCCAAAAAAAAATACCGAAATTTGGAAGAAGTTAGAATAACCAGTTAGGTTGACCTAGTAGTGAATAAATAAAAGATATTGGCAAGGGCCAATAGGTTAACAGTAAGCCAATGAAAACCGTGTAAGGAAAATGATATTGGCAAGAGTCAATAGGTTCATGGTTAGCCCATGAAAACTATGTAAAAATTGAAGATGTCAGTTAGATGGGTTTATAGTAAGCCCATGAAAACTATATCCAGATAAGAAAATGAAATATTGACAGATAGTCAATAGAGCCCATGAAAACTAGGGTAAAAGAAAGATATTGTCTATTAGTCAATAGGTTCCTAGTTAGCCCGTGAAAACAAGTATAAAAGAAATGATATTGGAGTTACCAATAGATTCATAGTAATCCCATGAAAACCATATAATTGGACAGGGAGTCCTTAAAATTTTAACCAGCTATTAGTTAGCCCATGAAAACTATTAGGTTAATAGTAATCCTAGAAACTATAATTATGACAAGTAGTCAAAATGAATTAGGGATAGGTAATCCAAAATTAATTCAATTGTTTTGCATATCATCACATAATAATGTTTTGAATTGAATTAACCATTATGGGTGCAGAGGCATAAAATATGGTTTATAAAGGTTTTAAGATACTAATGAGGGAAAACCCGTTCCGTTAAGCGGCGTGGTTTCACTAGATATCTAAATGATTTGAGATGGTATATTATTATTCATACTAGGCTTTATGTCTGACTCGAAGTTTATGTTTTCCCCTTAAATTCTTGGGTGCTCGATTAATCTTGAGTAATTTGAGGTTTTCAAGTACCTCTTAAGATGAAAAATCTTCCAGAGCCGTGCAGAAGGCATGCAGTTATCTAAGTTCTTTCTCATGAGATTCCACTGTGTTTGTTTTGTTAAGGAAAAGTTGTTTATTGTCTATTATGCACTCTGATCACCAGGGGGCAAGTTCATATATAGCTCTTAGAGTATATTGTAGTAATTTTATTTTTTCTGAACGTAATCAACGTTGTGAGATTACGTAAAGAATGTTGAAACGAGTTTGGAATGGAATATGAAAGTTGTTTTGAAATTTTAAACTTTTTCCATACCCATGTGTTTCTGGTATATCAATTTATCTAACATTACCGTATTTGGTCATTGAGGATTAATAATTATGGATGACTGTTGTTATCCCACCTTTTGGTAAGGCCATAACACCAAGGACAGTGTCCCGATGATTGGTTATACACAGGTTCACGATGGATGCTGGTAAATTTTTTCTAAGTCTGGATCGAGCTACAATCGATATAGTATGACAAGCAAAGCTATCATAGCCAATGTCTCAAATTTCAAGTCAATCGGAGGTCGTATGCACAAGATATTAATCGATCACGGTTGAGCAAAACAACTCCATTCGTATCCAGGCATGTTCGTAAACGTTCCTTCAGAAGGCTTCCTTCGTATCCATCAATAGGTCATTAGTTTGTATCCATCTGATTCGTAACCATCCTATCTGTATCCATCAAGCCTCAAGTGAAATACATCCATTTCATATCCATGGAAGTGTCCCCACCTCGTATCCATCACATCTCCTACAACTCGTATCCATCGTTACTTACATAATTCGTATCGATCGGTCAACGATTGATACGAAATATATTATCCACAAGCGATACGAGGAAACACCTAAAAAGCATCAATACGAGTTGGGTAACAACGTATCGATACGAAAGAGGAGTGGATGTAATCGATACGAAGTATTTATCAACGATGCATATGAAATAGAATGTAATGAGAGGATATGAACGATGTTAAGCCGATGGATACAAACAAAGCCTAACTGAAAGGGAGACTCGGTCATTCGGCATAAAAGGTGGATCGATCCCAGAATATAGTGCCATGTCATCTAGTTAGCACGTGCATATCATCGATATGAAGAAGAACGATATGAATGTATCGATACGGGGATGGCTATGCATTGTAGATCCAAACTTGCATCGATCATATCTCAAAATCTACAAGTCCAAATGCTACCAATTTTCACAGAAGCTTGCATACTACCTCAAGAATGTACCTAATCGATCTTGGTCCAAAAGGATCATTTTTTATCAATACGAATTGGATACGTATCGATCATGGATGTCGAAATTACCAAGGATCGATCACGTGGGCCCATCCACGTGAGAGGAGTTTTCTGATTTTGGGGTGAGATATTTGCAGCCTACACCTATAAATAACAGTCCAAGGGCTTAAGAAAAGGGACTTTTGACTCTGGAATGCCAAGACCCTGCTGAAATCATTATTGTATCTCGATTGTACTATTGTAAACATCTGTAACCAGCGAGTAATATCAATAAACAGCAACTTTCCATAGTGGACGTAGGCTACAACGCCGAACCACTCTAAATCCTTGTGTTTCTATACGTATTTTTGTTTGCTTTTTTTGTGTTTGTTAGGTTAGCCTCATTTTCATTTACAGTCTTTACTTTAATCTCTTCAAATACATCCGAAGAGTGTTGTGCCCAGTTTTGGTACAAACACTTTGGTGCTTTAACCGAGAAAATCCAGCTTTTCTCCCGCTTTTTGGATCTACTACCATCGTTGGATTGCAAGAATTTAAGGAGAAGATCCAGATCTCACATCCCGCAGTTCTTCCATCCTATTCAGATTGCATCAAATCTAGGAGAGACTACATCATTCACCATGGTTACTATAAGGACCGCCCCAACCGCTATAGATCAGGAATGAAGGGATAGAAAGAACCCTGCGCAACTACCCGCCATAGGCCAGAACTCAGTTGGACCTTCAGTTCCACACGGCCCTGTCGCCAAGGAGGAGTTCCAGATGTTGATGCAAGAACTGACCCAAAGCCGCCAGCAGCTTACCCAACAGATCCACGCCAACATGGAGTTAACCAACCGACCGAATAGGGAAAGACAAAGGAGATCCATGAGGGATCAAGCTTCCTACTCATCCACTGAGAGCTCAACTTCCTCTGATTACAATCACAGATCCACATGTCCACGTCTGGATGGAAGCTACGCGCAAGCTTCCGGGCATCAGCGCACTCTGAATCATGGACAAGCAGGACCTGGCCCATCTGCTAGTCACTAGGTAGGACCCTCCTCCCAAGGAGGGACAATTCCTTATCACATTACTGATAACCGTGCTGCTGCCACCGTTACCGACTTGAAAGCTGACATTCGAGATCGAACTGAACTGAACCTTCGTCAACGCGATCGTGCTCCTGAACCCTATGTGCCTAAAGACCTAGAGCCAAGGAGGCGAGGTATGGACCATCGACCATGCCCAGGCCATCCTTGCATTGTGGAACCCGACCACACCTTAGCCCAGCATGCTTAGAATGTCCATATGCCAAACATCCCGACCATGACTCGTAAAATGATTCGTGAAAGTCAGGGCCTCTCTAATGATGAATGTGAGATCTCTCAAAGTCATACACCCTTCACTGATGGCATCCTTTATGCTGAAGCACCTCGTCGATTCAGAATGCCAACTTTACCTATTTACGAAGGAAGTTCGGACCCTAACCAATACATTTAAATTATGAATGGCTGATGAATGCCACAAAAAATGACGATGCAATCAAATGTAGAAGTTTTCCTATCGCCCTCAAGGGTATCGCAACCATAAATTACTTGTCTACCACCTTGATCAGTTTCATGCTTTGATCGGTTAGCTATTAAATTCGTCTAACAGTTTCGTATGCACGTTATAAGACCTAAGGATGTAAACACCTTATCTAGCATCACTCGAGCTCCTAAAGAGACGCTCAGATGTTATATGGAAAGGTTCCATGCCGCTTGCATGGAGATTAGTAACCTTAATGATAATTCCATTTTGATGGCACTGGCTAAGGGAATTGATCCTGATTCCAAGTTTGGCAACTGCTTGGCTGGCAAAACCCCCTACATCATTGGACCGTTTCTATTCTAAGGCAGCCCAGTTCTTAAGGAGGGAAGATGTGAAATAATCTAGGAAGAAGGATGATGCAGGGCCTAGTGTGGAAGGAATCCAAAGTAACATCGCTGTGAAGAAAACTGGAGAGAGTTCCGGTAAAATGTAGTTAAATATACAGAATAAGAAGAATCAGCAGAAAGGTGATGGAAGTCAGCATAAGAAGCGGGATCAAAATCACGGACCGTGATGTAAAGCTCCCATGTTTGACACCTGTACTCCTTTGAATACATCCCTGGAGAATGTGTACTTGCATACCTATAATACTGGCCAATATAAGAAGCCTACTCCGAAGCAGTCGTCTGAAAAGCAGATTCAATCTGGAAAATTCTGTAGATTCCATGATTGTTATGGTCACAATACCAATGGATGTTGCCATTTGCAGTATATCATAGAGAGGTTAATCCGAGATAGGAAGTCGTAACAATTTGTTCGGGCATCGTAGGCTGGAGCTGTGGGCCCATCAAACTAGAATCAAGAACCGAATCAGGCTAGATTGGATGAACCCGTGCATACTGACAGGAGGTTAGTTATTAACACATTTAGTGCTGGTCCTCATCCAGCGGATCAGAGCTGGAGGGAAATGGAGTCGTATGCCAGTTCGATTATACATGTAGACTTCGAGTGTTGTAGTAATCTTGATAATGGGGCTCCGGCTAAACAACAGAGAACGATAACTGATAACATCATTTTTCGAGACAGAGATGCCGATAGAGTCGAAGCCCCCACCATTGGTCCACTAGTCATATCAGCTTAGATAGGTCCTGCTTGGATGAAGAAGATCTTAGTGAACAGTGGAAGCTCCGTGAATATTCTTTTCAAGTGAGCATATGATCAAATGAAAATGGAAGCAAAGGATTTGAAGCCGTGTCAGTCTCGTAATCATGGTGTCAATGGAAGTGCAACTATACCCACTAGGATAGTGGAATTAGGAATCAGAGATCGTCGAAGAGTCCGGATGTTACAGTTCATTGTGTTGGATATCAAATCACCGTATAATACTTTCTTGGGCCGACCGACCCTGGCTGAATTCAGGGCAGCTATTGCCCCTTGGTGTTTAACTTTGATATTCCCCACTGACAAAGAGGTTGGAGTTATTCAGGGTGATTAGGTAGTTGGACGCGACTGTTATGTTGCTAAGCTGCGGGAGGCGCAATGGAAAGAAAAGGGCAAGACGTAGAGGAATCTCTCTACGTCCATTTTACCGATAATCGACAGCTAACGCCCGGGTCTAGGCTCGGGTGTCACAACCAATTCCTAAAAGATCTTGATCCAAGAGACGATGATAATGAAGAGGAAGTCAAAGACAGTCGGGCTTCCTCGACAGAGTTGACGATCGATGTTCCGATCGATGCTGATGACTCTAGAATGATAAAGATCGGGTCTCAACTAAGCCAATAGATGAAAGAGGAGTTGGTTGAATTTCTCCAGGCAAACCTCAACGTGTTCGCCTGGACACACTCAGACATGTGTAGGATCTCACCGGACATCGCGAGCCATACATTGAATATTGACCCGTGGCATGTCCCGGTCAAGCATAAAAGGCGTGGAATGGATCCAAAGAGATTTGCCGCCCTGAAAGAAGAGGTGGAAAACTCAAGATGAACGGGTTTATTCGAGATGCATTATATCCAAAAAGGGTATCCAACCTAGTGCTCGTCAAGAAATCGAACGGGAAATGGAGAAATTGTGTGGACTGCCCGGACCTAAATAAAGCATGCCCTAAAGATAGCTTTCTGCTTCCCATAATTGATTAGCTTGTAGATTCAACGGCTAGACACGAGCTCTTGTCTTTTATGAATGTGTATTACGGCTACAATCAGATACCAATGCACCTACCCAATCAGGAGCATACCAGCTTTGTCACTGATCCTGGACTCTATTGTTACAAAGTAATGTCATTTGGACTTAAGAAAGTTGGGGCGATGTATCAAAGACTTATCAATCGAATGTTTGCTAGCCAGGTCAGAGAAACTATGGAGGTGTACATGGACGATATGCTTGTAAAGTCGTGACTCTCCGTCAATCGTGTCAAAGACCTAGAAACAGTGTTCAACATCCTCTGAGTGTACCGAATGAATCTCAACCCATTGAAGTGTCACTTCAAAGTCGCATCTAGAAAGTTTCTTGGATTCATTGTCAACGCTCGAGGGATTGAAGCCAATCCCGAGAAGAACTGGGCAATTCGGAATCTCGAAACTCCCAGAACTATAAAGCAAGTGCAAAGCCTCAATGGAAAGGTAGCAGCATTAAGCAGGTTCGTCTCCAAATCCACCGAAAAATGTATTCCCTTCTTCGATCTGATCAGGAAAGGAAGCGGAACTTTAAATGGACCGAGTGTGAGAGTGCATTCCGATCACTGGTTCAGTACCTAGCTACGCCGCCTATTCTTTCAAAACTTATTGATCATGAGAGACTATACATCTATCTGGTAGTGTTAGAGAATGTAATCAGTGTTGCATTAATTCAGGAGGAGGATCGGATACAAAGACTGGTCTATTACATTAGCAAACGATTGACTGGAGCAGAGAGAAACTATCTAAAGTTGGAAAAGCTAGCCTATTGTCACATCATTGCCTCGAGAAAGCTCTGTCCCTAATTTCAGCCTCATCCTACCGTAATCTACACCAGCCAACCGTTACGGCAGGTCCTTACGCGACCTGAGACGTCTGGTAGTTTGCTAAAGTGGAACATCGAGTTGAGTCAATTTGATATTTCTTACACACCAAGGCGGGCTATTCAAGGACAAGTTCTGGCGGATTTCATTAGTGAATTCACTATCCCAAGGACTTACTCGAGACTAGTGAATCTCCTAAATACATATGGAAACTCTATACCGATGGTGCATCGAAGGACCACTACTCAGGCGTTGGAGTTGTACTTGAAACCCCAAAAGGTCAAACCATATGTTATGCTTTGAAGTTTGATCTCCGTGCAACCAATAATAAGGTCAAATACGAAGCTTTACTTTTTGGACTCAAACTCCCCAAAGACCTGAGAATTATTGCTGTGAATATTTACTGCGATTCGCAATTGGTCGTATGCCAAATTCGGGGAGAATACCAAGCTAGAGATCGAAGGTTAGCTGCTTTTCTTGCTCAGGTCCAGAAAGTGTTGAATCAGTTCGATTATTATGCCATTTATTGAAAACCCTGATAGAATAACCAGAAGGCTGATTCTCTGGCAAAGCTAGTCAGCACCGGTGATGTACAACAAATGGGACTCATCCCTGTTGAGACACTTACTTCCCCGAGCATCGATCAAATGGAGACCGACTGGACACATAAAGTCATACCCAAGAAGGATTCATGGATGACCCATGTTTAGAAATTATCTCGAGCATGGAAACCTGCCTCAGTGTTGAAGTGAGAGAAGACAAGTTCTTCAGAAAGATTCACGATTCATTATCCAGAAGGGAGTTATGTATAGAAGAGGATACTATATTCCTTTACTTCGGTGTATCGCCCATGACGAAATGAGTATTACATGATGTGCACGAGGGAGAATGTGGAGATCACATTGGGGAGCAAGCCCTTACTAAGAAGATGCTCCGATATGGGTATTATTGGCCGACTATGAATCGGGACGCATTAGACTATGCCAAGAATTATGACAGATGTCAAAAACATGCTCGGATTCCTAGAGCCCAACCTATCGAAATTACTCAAATGGTCAGTCCACGGCCATTCGCTATACGGGGCATCGATATAATTAGATCTTTACCTCTGCTAAAGGTGGTGCGAAGTACGCCATCATTGCAGTTGACTACTTTACCAAATACGCGGAAGCTGAGCCTCTTGCTACTATCACGATGAAGAAAATAATCAACTTTGTTGTCTGCAACATCATCTGTTGTTTTGGCCTCCCACATACCATTATCACTGAAAATGGAGCCCAATTTGACGGTGTCGAGTTCAAGAACTTCTATCGATGTTTCCATATTCAGAAGAAATTCTCTGCAGTTTCTCATACTCAGGCGAACGGACAGTTCGAAGCTGTTAACAAAGTTATCAAATCCATGCTGAAAAAGCGACTAGAAAAGACCAGAGGCAAATGGGTCGATGAGCTTCCCATGGCCCTATGGGCATATCGGACTACCCACAAGTCCACGATCGGTCACACTCCATTTTCACTTTCCTACGGCTCAGAAGCCGTCATTCCGGTCGAATTGGAAGTACCTTCTCCTCACGTAACTTACTATGATATGAAGACAAATGTTATATTACTTGCCGAATCTATGGACTTATTAGATGAGAAGTGTGAAGAGGTTGATTTAAGGGCAGCCGTGCACCGAAGTCGAGTTGCCCTATTGTACAATGCTAAGGTCCGACCTCGAACCTTTGAACTTGGCGATGTCGTTCTCAAGGGAATTTATCCGGTCCCCTCGCATATGAAGCCAACATAGGAAGGACCGTATGTTATCAAACAGAGACTTGGAGATAGCACATTCAAATTGTCGACTGTTGATGGTCTCACTTTGCCGAGAGCTTGGAACAGCGAAAGTCTCCGTCGCTACTACACATAACAGGCTTTGTTTGTTCATTTAATCTGCTTTTCATTTGCAATCTGTTTATGCATTTCGAAATTTGAACTTGTAATAAGGCAACCGACTTTGCTGTACTTTCTTATTTTAGAAATAAAATGCAATCTCTTCAAGCCAGAGTAGTGATTCTTGAAATGAGTCATGCGGCCATCACAATGCACGGAGAGCTAAGTTCCATCCTACGGTGGGACTTATTCAAATAGGGAGTGACTGTGATACGACCGGTCACTCACTAAGTGAAACCCGAGCTGGGGGCAGTTGTCACACTGAAGCCAAAATGGATTGATACACGACAATCCTCTAACTAACTCGACTCCCAGAGTGCGAGCTGGAGTATAAACTTAAAATTGAAAACGTGGGCTCGAGGACGATGGACCCGTCCACCCACGACTTCACCAATGTACAATCTAAACTCGAGGAGGATGGATCCATCCATCTACGACTTTGCTTGTTTATTCAGGATGGATGTGATCCGATAATCCATGATCCTGATCAGTTTATCGTTCCTAGAGTGCGAACAAGATCTCAAAACTCAAAACAGATTTGATCGACCGTCTATTAACAACTCCAGATTCCTAGAGCGATCTAGAGTATAAACATTAATTGGGTGTGACTGACCACCCACAAATCACTCTAAGTCCCCAGAGCACGAACTGGAGTATAAACACAAACTGGATGTGGCCGATCCTCGAAAAAGAATTTAAGTCCCTGAAGCATGAACGTAAATTTAAACATTAAGCAGGCGCGACTGACCACCAGTTTGCAAGTTCAATCCCCAGATTGTGGAGGCCATTGTCAATACATGAACGAGTGTGATTCGAGCACTCGAACTCATCTCATAACAACTTAGTTCCGACTAAGTGAAACTAAAAAGTGTTGAAGGAAAAACACAATCATCGTTCGACCACTTCAACTCATCCCCAGGACAAGGGGCATAACTCGAGCACCAGCTGTCGATTGAGAATGTACAATATTAGGACTCAACTTAACGTTCGGTTACGGCTCGAAGCCATGACTTCGAGACTTAACGACCTAACACGAGTCCTATCCAAAGATCAAAGCTTCACAAGTGTATTGAATGAAAATTCAAGTACGAGACACTTAGGCAAATAAACTTAGAATTGTACCAAAAAGCGAAGGGAGATTTTATTTCATCTATTCTTTGAAAAAAAATATGTATAAAAATATCTTATTCCAAAAGTTCCTACTAGCAAGGGCCGAACCCGCATCTATACACGGCCTACTGGAAGCAAAAAAGGAACTCCTGCTTATATACCAAAATGGGACACAAAGAGACATGCCTACTCCTTATGTTTTTTCTTCTTCTTCCCCTTCGGCATCGATTCACTGGAGCTACCGCCATGGTGCCATTTTGAAATCTTGCCTTTGCCCAACTTATCCCCGACCGGGGGAAGAATTGTAATCTCCTCTTCCGAGCTCACGAAAATTAGAACGCTTTCGGATTGCATCGTCGGAGGGAGGGGGCACTTTCAATATAAGGAGACACAGGAGGTACCCCAGTGATGATGATTATTCATCATACCGCCTAGAGAGACCATATGTAAAGAAGCCGGGTCGAGACCTGCCACTCCACTTCCAACATCGCTACCCAGCGCGACACTTGACATCTCGGCACTAATCTCTGCCATTATCACCTCATCATGATCTTCTTGAGTGCCTGGCGGGATGTTGGCAGTTGGGGCCGAAGGGCTGGCTGTGAACACGCCTTCGTCCATGACAAAAGGAAAATCTGTAAGTGGATCACTCTGATGGCCGATGAGTTCTTCCATCATCTGTTCGTTGAAGATAAAAGCGCTCACATGAATTTCCTCAGTCGACGTGGTAGTTGTAGTAGTCGTCACCTCCGTCACAACAGCCTCCTACTCCAGATGCTGCACTTGGGTTGCAGGGGGCACAGGCGGTGCAGCTCCTAGCATTGAATGAAGATAAGATAAAATATTAGTGATCTCTTCTAATACTACTTCAGACTTTGAATGAATTCGAGAAGTGTTCAGAATACCTTCCTCAGGTTGGCTCACTGGTGGAGCCGAGACTCCTTCGGAGATGGCTCACAAGTTGGAGACAATTGCGGTTGATCGAGATTGTAAGCAGGCACAGGTGGAAGATCGACTGCAGGGGTAAATTCAGGTTGGGTTGGCATAGGGATTTCAGAACTTGAGACATGATGCTCAACACCAGAACCCTCTTCGACCTCCAGATGTTGAGTGGTGAGTTTTTCCCTCTCGAATGTAACAAGGGCATCATGAAGAACTCTCCTCTCATCCTCCGTCAATACTCGGTTCTCCCGCCCAAACTCATCGATAGATTCTGCATGGAGTCACGCCTTCTATTTCGTAACCAAGTGGCGGCAGGCATTGTGTAAATGAGTCGAGTAATCATTAAGCCAACTTAAGTCACAATATTTCAAGACATAGATGTTTTATGTGATTAAAAGATCTTCCATATCACCTTCTAGTCTAGCTTCGGCTGCCCTGACTTCGGCTTCAATCCTAGCCTCAACCTCTTGAACCTTTAGCACTGCCGCATCTCACTCGCCCCTGAGCTCCACCATTCGATCACAAGCATCCTGAGCAATTCAATTAGATTCATCCTTTTCTTGAACGACTTCATCATATTTCACTTTAAGCTCTGTAAGCTCCTTGAGCAACCTATCCCTCTCGGCTATAACGATGGCGTTCCCGTGTCCTATATCATCGACCAGCTTTAGATGCTTCTGCCTAATCCGCTCCATTTCCTTGTTAGCCTCGTCAACTTTCTTTAGAACCTTTGTTTTCAGAATTCCTAAAAGTGCCATTTTCATTAGTGAGCACTGTGACTATACGATCTTTCTGGGCAAGACTTTCTTGTAGCTATTCAATTGTTTTGACCCGATCGAATGCCACAACCGAGGCCTTTTTAGGGTTTTCTTTCACTCGCGATATTGGACAAAGGCAAGATAAAAACGATCATGCATAATTATATTTGCCGTATCTGGGAACACCATCAAATTTGGAGGGAAGTGGAAACCTTCGAAATATATGTTAGGAAACTCTCTTTACAATTGGGCAATTCGAGTGGCTCCCTCCCCTTGATATCTGCAGTCGTTGAAGTGGTAGTGATAGAAGTGTTCGTCCTAGTTATGTGGAAATGTTCGCCAGGCCTTGGAATTTTTAAAGGCACTGGCTGGTGCGAAGATCCAGTAGTTTGTGTTCTAGAGCTGGAGGGTGGCAATGAAACCCTGGGTGGAGGAGAGCGTGATCGGAAGCGGCGCCTATCTTGTCTCTCTCTTTCCCTCTTTCTTTCTCTTTCTCTCTCCCTTTCCCTGGCTCTTTCTCTATCATAGTAATCCCTATCCTGGCTGGAATGACGAAGATCATGGTCAGAATCATGCCTACAGAACTCCCTGTATGAACTAGAAGATTGGTGTGCAGAGCGGAGGCTACCAAGCATATATGGTTGCTTCGACATTGAATTTTTAGAGTGAAAAGAGAAACAAAATTATCTATCGTCGGAAATTGAATAGCTCATAGATTTTAGTTGTGTGATGCTGTGAAGTGTATGCATGCATATGTTAACCCCCCAACCAACCAGTTATTGTAGACGTGCTCGGAGGAGTTGGCTCTCCTAAATCTAAGGCACTTTGAAGCCCTTCCAACCCGGTGTATTGTTGAAGAGATACATCGTTTGGAATTAGGAGATGTGCAAGTCCTTCGAAAGGGCACTCCATGTGCAAGTAGGGAGTCTCTGAAATTACCACACCCACTGCTGGTAAAGACATGACAACGGACTTGCGTCCTGGGGTCTTATGGACAATGGCTTTGCCTTTCCTTATACTCTCTGAGTGTCAAGGACTTTGTGAAGGCCTGGGTATGGGTTCATCTCCAGCGGGCATGTCCTCGCCGTCACCTTTCTAAGTGATCACTAACCTAAGAACTCTCCTCCTAACTTGCCTTGTCGGGACCGCCCTAAGAGATCCTTCGAGCCCGATGCTTTGACTCCTGCCAATTAACCCAACGGCTCTTAAATTTTCATCTGTTGGAACTTTGCCAATTTCTCTATCCTTAACGGGCACTGTTTGAAAAACCTTAACAATCTCTTAAACTGATAGCCTTCGGGTCGCAAAATCGAAGCTGTGAAAAAAAGAAAGTATTAGATTTGACATCAAATAAGATTATCCAGTCAATCGGTATAAAAGTTAAAGTACTTACACCTGACTAGCCACTGTCTGGCAATACCTACTGGGCATCGGATGTAGAACCATTCAGTCTTGAAGTAACTTAACTTGGTCCATTCTCCGACCATGACCTGACAGTTCCTAACTGCCTTTAAGAAGGTGAAAGATGGATCATCCCTCGGCTCTTTATATTAGATAGGTACCAGACTTCCACAGGAGTCGGGGGTCGAAAAAGATGCTCCATGAAGACGATAAATAAGCTGTTTAGCGAAGCATATCCATTTGGGTGCATCTGTGATGGAGCAATCCATAAGTAGGATAACACTTCCCAAATGTATTGATTGAATGGAGGGAGTGTCCTAGTTGTGGACGAGAATTTATTAAAAGCGGTATACCCTTCCGAGGGAGTGTGGGGTTTATCTTCTGCCCTGGTAGTAGGACGTCATTCCTCGACAATCCATGCCTAGTGCAAATCCTACCTAGCATTTCCTCATAGATATTGGATGAAACAGAGTCTTATGGTCTCGATAAAGGCAGCTCATTCAGAGCTGGACTTATAACTTCGGCTGCGATAGCCGGCATCTCTATTATGGGATGAGGCGGACCTGAGCCTTCCATTATTGCGAACATCTGGGTTCCATAACTAGTCAACTCAGCAAAAATCATCGTTATATGTCAATAAACCCGTGTTTCTCCCAGTATGAAATGCATGAATGCGTTGTGCGATGCAATGCTATATATTATTTAAGAAATTCTACGAAGATTGAAGAGTTTTTGAATGACGAGACTTCAAAGTTCAACTGGAGTGATCGTCATCGCTGACCGTCACAATCACGCCATCTGCACTCCGAAGATCGACCCAAGTTAAGATTCATCAAATATTATCAAGATACAGTTCCATCGACGAGCTTCGAAAGGCAGTCAAATATGCAGTGAAACGGTTAGGTCCAATTGTGCAAGGAAGAAGCTCGTTGGAGTCAAATGTTCGAGTGTGCAAAAGATTTTAGTATCCATCAAAATCGATCGTCGAAAGGTCAGTTCGTATCCATCCAGAATGCTAAACTTCGTATCGGTCACTTACAATGTCTTCGTATCAACAGATAGATTCAAGTCTTCGTATCAATCACCACCAATCAATACTAATCCCCCATTATCGATCGATGCGAAGCTCCCCACACCATCGGTATGAAGTTTCATTGCCCAGATCGAAACGAGCTCCCTCTCAATCTAGATCAATACGTGTTCGTCCATCATCCATCATCGATACCAAGCTCCTTTCTTCGTATCCCTCTACACTCCTTCTTCTCCAAACAGTGCAAGAATCATTCCATCCTCCACTAATCATGCTCCGGTCTAACTCCGACATCGACACCACCAAAGCTGGTTGTGGCCATGAAGGGATTGGCTTTGAGTCTCAAATCTCATCATGATAATACAAGATTATTCAATTAATTACCTAAATCAACGTATAAACTCGAGGGATTAGAGAGTAATATCAATTTGGGGATGAAGGCAGTTTTTATTTCTCGGTTTCTATATCAATACAAAGGTAGGAGCAAATGTGTAAGCAAATGGAAATTTGATTAAGTGTGGAAAGTATTTATACGGGTGGAAAACCAAAGGGAAAAGGTTCTTCATCTCCCGGTAGTCCTGACCGGTTGGAATAGTCAACAACACAACCGATACAAAAAACAATTCGTATCCAGCATTTAGTAAACTCAGTTCGTATCCATCAAGGCAGTTTCTCCTACATCGATACGAGGAAGGGTCCTTTCGTATCCATTCCATGTCAACTCAAAGCAACTGCAATTCATGTCCATCTTCTAGTTGATACGAATGATACCCTGAGAACTAGTTGGGCCAATTCGTATCCATCATTTTGAAGACCACTAGGATTCGCATCATCGATACAAACTATTTTGAAAAACCAACCAATCCGTGTCGATCGCCATCAATACAAAAATAATTTTTCAACATTTCATATCAATTCAGGATAGGATCGATATGAAGGGATACACCAGAACAACCATCAAGAATTGTTACAACTTAAATTTCAAATCGATTCAGAAGAGGATCGATATGGAATTCAACATAAGAAAATTGACAACTCATGAATGTACAGACGTTAACGAGAGTCAGGTTAACATAAATTTTGTGTGTGATGAATTAACATTCAATTTTCAAAATTCACAGGAATTGAATGCTCACCTGGTGACAATTGCAACGATGAACAACAAATTTTTGGAACTTAATACTTAGTTACAACAATGCACAGTACAATCATTGGTAGTCGACAATTTAGTATTTATATTACCGAGAAATAATCAAAAGTTACATCTTTTGGTGAAAAGACAATGACTACACAACAAATCAGATAGAACTTTTCAAATAGATGGTTGCAGCTTTTAAAAGCATGTCTTGTTCACACAAGACGTACTTTGGAGGGAAAATGTTACCCCGCCTTTGATAAGGCCATGACACTAAGGACTTGACTAGAAACCAAGGGCAGTCTATCCTGAAGATCGATTACACACAGGTTCACGATTGATGCTGGTAAATTTTGTCTAAGTTCAGATCGAGCTACAATCGATATAGTATGACAAGCAAAGCTATCAAATCCAACGTCCCAAATTTCAAGTCAACCGGAGGTCGTATGCATAAGACATTGATCGATCAAGGTTGAGGAAAACAACTCCATTCGTATCCAGGAAAGTGCATAACCATTCCTTCAGAAGGCTTCCTTCGTATCCACCAAGAGGTCATTGGTTCATATCCATCTGATTCGTAACAAACCTATCCGTATCCATCAAGCCTCAAATGAAATATGGCCATTTCGTATCCATGGAAGTATCTCCACCTCGTATCCATCACATCTCCTATAACTCGTATCCATCGTTATTTGCATAATTCATATCGATCGGTCAATGATCGATACGAAATATATTATCTACAAGCGATACAGGGCAACACCTAAAAAGCATCGATATGAGTTAGGGTAACAACGTATCGATATGAAAGGGAAGTGGATGTAATTGATATGAAGTATTCATCAACAATGGATACAAAATAGGATGTAATGGGCGGATACGAACGAAGTTAAACTGATGGATACGAACAAAGCCTAAATGAAATGGAGACTCGGTCACTCGGCATGAAAGGTGGATTGATCCTAGAATATAGCGCTACGTCATCTGGTTAGCACATGCATATCATCGATACGAAGAAGAGCGATACAAACATATCGATACAGGGACGGTAGTGCATTGTATATCCAAACTTGCATCGATCATATCTCAAAATCTACAAGTCCAAATGCTACCAATTTTTCAAAGGAGCTTGCGTGATACCTCAAGAATGTGCCTGATCGATCTCGGTCTAAAAGGATCATTTCTTAATCGATACGAATTTGATACGTATCGATCATGGATCAAGTCGAAATGACCAGGGATCGATCATGTGGGCCTACCTACGTGAGGGAAGGAGTTTTTCGAGTTGGGGCGAGATATTTGCCGCCTACATCTATAAATAGCAATCCAAGGGCTTCAGAAAAGGGACTTTTGACTCTGAAACACCGAGACCCTGCCGAAATTTTTGTCGTATCTCGATTGTACTATTGTAAACATCTATAACCAGCGAGTAATATCAATAAACAACAACTTTCCATAGTGGGCGTAGGCTACAACGCCGAACCACTCCAAATCCTTGTGTTTCTATACTTCTTTTTGTCTACTTTTGGTGTGTTTGTTAGGTTAGCCTCATCTTTCATTTACAATCTTTACTTTAATCTCTTCAAACACATCTGAAGAGTGTTGTGACCAATTTTGGTACAAACAACTACATCATCCGTAGCCGTTAGTTTTGGGCCTTCAACTGGGGGATGTTACAAGTTGATATTAGAGCATGAGTTTATGAAAATTTAAGTAACTAAACCAAAAAGATTTTTAAAACGCAATCCAATGAATCAAAAATTTGATCGGGGTTTGGGTTAACGCGATTGTAACATACTTGTATTTGATATGTATATAGGGGTGTGTGTGTGTACACATATACAAGTACGTAATTCCTCTTCTCTCTTAGACCATTCTTTTGTATCTTACTAAGGCTCGTATACAAATTTACGAAAATGAAGATATGGAAGTAGGAAACGGAAGAGGAAATTTATATGGAGGAAGCACTTCAATTGATGGAAATGCTCGACCTAACACCTGGAGGAACCAAGGTCGATAGGCTAACGTTGATCAAAATGCAGAAGCCAATGTGAGTACAAGAATCTATCAGTAGATGTGAGGATGATGTATTAGTTCCTTGCTAATTTGGTGCAAGTAGGAACTACTGGAGTGGCTAGAAATTTTGTAGGAGCAAATCCTATGATTTCTGTTGGGGATAATTATGCCAAGATAAATCGAGATTACACCAGTTTGGGTGGTAAGTCGTTATGGAATGGAAGACGCTATGGAAGTGGAGAATTGGTTGTTACATTGTGAAAGTATTTTCTCTGATTTGGATTTAGAAGGTGCGCAGAAGAGAAGGATGCCACTACACGGTTGCAAGAGTCAGCACTTCACTGGTGGAATGGTGTTACTGTCGAAGTTCCAGAGGAAGAGTTGACTTAGGCGAATTTATGAAGGAGATTCGAACAGAGGTTTATTTCTAAAGTTGTTAAGTCAACATTGATGAGAAAATTTATGGATTTAATACAGGGAGACATGTCAGTTATTGAGTATGCAAATAGATTTGATAAGCTCTCTCGATATGGATACGCTATTATGGACACTAACATCAAAAGGAATGAAAGGTTCATTCGAGGGCTGAGATCCCAGCTTTCTAGGGCGACCCTGACCCGTATCCATGATCCTTGTAATGTTGTGGTGAAGATATCCATTTTCTATGAAGAGATGCTTGCTATTTGTGCCAAAGAGAAGCCAATTGAATCCAAAGGTTCTTAGGAAAAGAAGAGAAATTTCTTCAAAAAGAAAGGAGCTCAGAAGGGAGATTCGGCCAAGAAGTCAAAAGCTGATTCAGTCTACTACAAATGTGACAAGAAGGGTCATCTTGCAAATTAGTGCTGGTCAGGCAAGGGGCAGAAGAAGGCTGCGGATAAGAAGCATATTAAATGCTACAAATGCGATCAAATTGGGCATTACAAGAACCAGTGTCCAGAACCAGTTAGAGCAGAAAAAGAAAAGGTTTTTTCTGTTGGACCACCGTCTTCTTCGAAATCAACTACAGAAGATAAGGGAAAGACTGTGATGGAAGGTGCATTTTTGATTCAAAGTATTCCAGTTAGGATACTATTTGATAACAGCACATCACATTCACTTATATCTTAGAATTTGGTTAATAACATATGCTCAGAACCCACTTACCATGTTCCTTCCTTAAGGGATGCAAATCCAATAGGAGGGTATGTAACTATAAGAATGGGATGTGAACAATTAGAACTTGATTTGTTAGGTCATATGTTTACATGCAATTTGTATGTTTATGATTTCGTAAATTTGAAGGTCATTTTAGGTATGGATTGGTTGGGTGGATATGAGGCTAGGATATTTTGCAGGATAGGGAAATATCAGTAAGGCACCCAGATAGTTTAACCGGGTCATTTTCTCAATAGAGAATTTCGACAAAAGTGTTTGTGCTGTGTTAAGTACCTTGGAAGCAGTGAAGGAGCTAAGTCAAATTCGAGTTGTAAGAGAGTTTGTAGATATATTTGAGTCGATTATAGGACTACCACCGAAACGAGCTATTGAGTTTCAGATAGGTCCTGTACCAAACGCTGAACATGTTAGTACACCATCTAGTAGAATGTCATCGACTGAGATGAATGAATTGAGGGTGTGACTCGTGGATCTAAAAGGAAGGAATTTTATTAGACTAAGCAGTTCGCGTTGGTGGGCGGCTGCGATTTTCGTGAAGAAGTCAGATGGATCATTACAGATGTGCATCGACTATCGTATGTTGAATGAAAGGACGATTAAGAATATATATCATTTTCCACGAATTGATGATCTGTTTGATCAGTTGAGTGGAACCAGAGTGTTTTCCCAATTAGATTTGGCGACCTGTTTCCATCAGTTGAGAGTGGCAGAGGACAATATTCCTTTGACTGCATTTCGAACTAGGTATGGTTTGTATGAATGGTTAGTGATGCCATTCGGGTTGACGAATGCACCTACTTTCTTTATGAACTTGATGAAAGGGGTTTTTCAAGAACACATGGATAGGCTTGTGTTAGTATTCATAAATGACATGTTGGTCTACTCTAAAGACGAGAGTGAGCATGAGAATCATATGAGAGTAGTGCTTGAGACGCTAAGGCAGCATCAGCTAAAGGTGAAGTTTTCTAAATGTCATTTTTGAAAGGAGGTCAAGTTTCTTGGTCATGTAGTTTCGAAGGAAGGTTTGGCAGTAAATCCAGTTAAGATTGAAGCTGACAACAATTAGAGGAGACCAGAGATGGTAACCGAGATCAGAAATTTTCTCGGACTTGCTGGCTATTACCGGAGATTTATCAAAAAAATTCGCTGATAGGAGCACCTTTGACTGAGTCGACCAGGAAGGATGTGAATTTCATTTGGTCCGACAAATGTAAGGAAGGGTTCCTTAAGTTAAAACGTTTGTTGACCAACACGCCAGTGTTAGTAGTTCCAGATGGAAACCAAGGGTTAGTGGTGTACATTGATGTATGTTGAACAAGATTAGTAGCTCTACTGATGTAGAATGGTAAAGTCATTGCCTGCACTTCTCAACAGCTTAAACCGCATGAAGTAAGATATCCTACTCATGATTTGGAGTTGGTTGCGGTGATCTTCGCATTAAAGATTTGGAAACATTATCTACTAGGGGAGAGATTTGAGTTATACACTTATCATAAGTCCTTAAGATATTTATTCTCTCAGAAAGAGTTGAATATGCGACGGCAGAGGTGGTTGGAGTTTTTGGCTGCTTACGATTTTGGTATAGAATATACCCCTGTAAAAGGAAATAAGGTGGCGGATGCCCTTTGCAGGAAATATCAGAATGTGATTTAGCCATGTTGACAGAATGGAAGGATTTAGAAGTTTTGGCTATGTGTAGTATAAAGTCGAGATCGACTACTAATTCTGGTCAGAGTACTGCTATGTTGACCTATTTATAGGTTTGACCAGTGCTAATTGAGAGGATAGCTTCAAATTAAAAAGAGGATCTAGAGATAGCCGAGAAAATTAGAAGACTCAAGGTAGGATGCGAGATCGATGATCTTAAAGATTTTGGTATTGACCACAAAGGATGGTTGAGGAAGAAGGGACGATTATGTATTCCGAATGTAGAGAACTTGAGAAGAGAAGTTCTAGATGAGTGTCATCGATCCAAGTTTATGATTCATCATAGGAGAATCAAGATGTATCAAGATATGAAAAGAAGCTTTTATTGGGAAGACACGAAGAGAGATGTTGGCTTGTAGGTTAGATAGTGTGCTAACTATCACCAAGGGAAAGCCGAACACTAGAAGCCAAGGGGTTACTTCAGCATTTAGAGATTATAGTTTGGAAGTGGGATTCTATATCTATGGATCTTATAGGCAGGTTACCAAGGTCTAACAAGGGGAATAAAGCATATGGGTCATAGTGGACATAATGACCAAGAGCGCCCATTTCATTCCAGTCAAGTCAACCAGAACGACACCTATTTTGGCGAAGTTGTTCGTGAAGAACATAGTTTGACTTCATGGAATTTCTAGTGGCATAGTTAGTGACGGAGATGCACTATTCACTAGCGAGTTTCGGAGAAGTCAACAAACAGTGTTAGGTACCAAGCTCAAAATGAGTACAACATATCCCCCACAAACGGGTGGGCAGACTGAGAGAGCTAATAAGGTAATCGAAGATTTATTGAGGTCTCGTGTACTAGACCTTGGTGGATCTTGGGAAGATCACCTGCATTTGATTGAGTTTTCCAGTAATAATAGTTTTCAGACTAGTATAGGAATGACGCCTTTTGAAGTTTGTATGGAAGGCGATGCAAATCACCAGCATGTTGGTTAGAGACTGGAGATAGATTAGTGTTAGGTCCAGATATGGTTAGATATGCGTCAGTGAAGATTGATTTGATCCGAGATCGGATGAAGGAAGCTCGGTCCAGACAGAAGAGTTATGCAGAAAAAAAATGCAAAAAGACTTAGTTCTCAGTTGGAGACAGGGTTTTTATTGAGGTGTCACCGATGAAGGGAGTGATATGATTCGAAAGTTAGGAAAGCTGGCACCGAAATATGTTGGTCCATTCCAGATTATTGAAAGGATTGGAAAGATCGCATAGAGAGTAGAATTGCCGAGCAATATGGCAAGTGTCCACAATGTATTTCATGTGTCTCATCTTCGCAAGTATGTGCATGATCCAGAAACTACTATTCCACCAATAGGATTGGATGAGTTGGTAGTAGAGCCTAATTTGACAATTGTTAGACAACTAGTTCGGGTTACAGCGAGAGATGAGAAAATATTAAGGTCCAAGACAGTCAAGTTAGTGAAAGTTCAATGGAGCGACAACGAGAAGGACTGTACTTGGGAGATGGAAGACAAGATTAGAGTTACTTATCCTGATCTATTTTAAATGGTATGTTTATATTAGATCTATAAAGATGATTGCTAGTCAGATAAACTAGTATAGTTGTTAGGAGTTGTTACATATGATTGCTATGATTAGTATTTAGTCCTTACTGAATTTCGAGGACGAAATTCTTTAAGAAGGGGAGCCTATAACAACCCTAATTTTAAATAACATTATTCAAGATATTTAATTAGATAAATTAAATATATAATATAAACGTTAAGTAATAAGGGGATTGAGATTTGAATAAATTTAAGTGGTCGTGCTTATTACTTTAATTGGGCTAAAGAATGGTGTGTAGACTAATTAAAATTATGGAAGGGTATAATTGGATTTAACTATACCTAACCTTACCTTTATATATATATATATATATATACCCTAAATCCATTCACACCCATGCTCATTTTCTCACAAAAATAAAACGTAAGAAAAGAAGTTAAGGCCGACTATTAAAAAGAAAAGAAGAAGAGGAAATTCAAAGAAAAATAAGAGAAAGTAACAAGGGGAATCAAACTCATCTCAATATATTTTCCTTATCAAAGATTAAGGTGATGATTCCCATCTCCATTTGTTAAATATATGTTCGGATTTAAGTTTAAATTCATGTATATGATGTTTGATGATGATATGCTTGAATTGTGGTTTGTTTAAATTTGAACAAGATTGTTTAAATAACGGCATGTACTGATTTAGATCAAAATCATGTGATATTAATTTTTAAATGCCATGAAAAAAATATGTTATGCAAAACATGATTTTGGAGTTGGGTTTCATGTTTGATAATTTTTTAAGCTTTGGAAAGATTATTATAAATTTTTGGATGAAAATATAGCACGTTGGGTTTAATAATTTATTTCAGAAAATATATTGAGAATTTGGATTTGAAATTTTGATATGTTATAACATGATCAAAGTAATTTTCTGTGAATTTTAGGGATTTTTCTTAAGTGATTTGATATACAAAATAAATTACTTTGAGCAGAGGATTAAAATGATTTACGAGTAAATAAATAGGAAGGTTTTATTTGCAAAAGTTTAAGTTTGATACTTATCCAAAATAAAAAGGCGGTTATTTATAAAAAGCATGGTAAAAGTAAAGTCAACCAATAAGAAATTTATATGTAGGCAGTTTTAGCTTATATAAGTTGCTTAATTTAATATTTAATCCAGAAAAACAGGTTTTGCCTCTATTCAGAGTACCTTTCGCCCTTATCTTTTGCCTTCAACTATGTCGAAATCCCATTAAGTAAAATTCAATACACATTGTTTCATCTAGATGATACGTAGTGGATTGGAGAAAGACGAAAGCTATGGTGTTTAAAGCATAGCTTTCGATGGGGCCGTTACCTCGGTTTGTTTTAAAAAGGTAAGCGCTTGCCTTTGTTTTACTAAGCTTTCAACTTAGTCGATACGTATGTTTTTGAAAGAAGTTTATAATGACTTTTGAAGGAGTTCCTTTAATTATAAGTAAATGCTTTCGAAAGAAGGGTCCCGACCTAGTCGAAGCACTGCCGCCGATTCTTTTGCCTTTCAACTATATTGAAGTCATCAATACCATCGAAAGGTATTGTTTGTTTTAAAGCTATATTAAGCCGCTTTCTAAAAGCTTTTAAAAGGGTTATGAGTTTCAAAGGCAATGGTTTCGAAAGGGATTTCGAAGTTATCCTTAAGTATTTTAAAGGAAAGCTTTCGACTCGGTTGAAAGAGATGGTTTCGACGTCGTCATAAATTTTCCAATATTTTTATACAGTAAAGAATGGTTTCGAAAGAGATACTTTCGTTTATATTTTTTTGACCCAAGTGATATTTGAAAAGGTAAACCCAATGATGTCGAAAGGGTGACTTTCAATGCTTTAGGGCGAGATAATTCCAATGGTTTCGAAGTTATGCTTCTAATAATTAATAAGTAACACTTTATTATATTCGAAAGGTTTCAAAAGAAAGATTTTAAAGTGTTTCAAAAATAGAAGCCTAGTGTTTTGAAAAGGGATAGATGCTTTCGAAGGATGCTATCTAGTGAGGTCGAAAGCAATTGAAGGTTTCGAAAGTAAAGTTTTCAAAATAAATAACCCAATCACATTTAAAAGCAAAACCATGGCATATTAATAAGCAAAGTATTTTGAAATGGAATTTATGAAGAAGTTTTAATGGGTTAAAAGAATTAACCAAGTTATATTGTTTGCTTCTTCATATATGTATATATTCACTTTATAATGAATTCAAAAAAATTGTGCTTTGGAAAAAGGTAGAATAACTAGTTAGGTTGACCTAGTAGTGAATAAATAAAAGATATTGGCAGGGGCCAATAGGTTAACAGCAAGCCCATGAAAACTATGTACGGAAAATGATATTGGCAAGGGCTAATAGGTTCATAGTTAGTCCATGAAAACTATGTAAAAGTTGAAGATGTTAGTTAGACAGGTTTATAGTAAGCCCATGAAAACTATATCCGGATAAGAAAATGAAATATTAACAGATAGTTAATAGGTTCCTAGTTAGCCCATGAAAACTAGGGTAAAAGAAAGATATTGACTGTTAGTCAATAGGTTCCTAGTCAGCCTATGAAAACTAGGATAAAAGAAATGATATTGGAGTTACCAATAAGTTCATAATAATCCCATTAAAACTATATAATTGGACATGGAGTCCTTAAAATTTTAACCAGTCATTAGTTAGCCCATGAAAACTATTAGGTTAATAGTAATCCTAGAAAATATAAGTATGACAGATAGTCAAAATGAATTAGGGATGGGTAATCCATAATTGGTTCAATTGTTTTGCATATCATCACATAATAATGTTTTGAACCGAATTAACCATTGTGGATGCATGGCGCACAGAAAATGGTTTATAAAGGTTTTAAGATACTAGTGAGGGAAACCCGTTCCGCTAAGCGGCGTAGTCTCACTAGATATCTAAATGATATAAGATGGTATATTATAATTCATACCAAGCTTTATGTCTGACTCGAAGTTTATGTTTTACACTTAAACTCTCAGGTGGTCAATTGATTTTGAGTAGTTTGAGATTTGAGATTTTTAAGTACCTCTTAAGACGAAAAAGATTTTGGAGTTGTGCAGAAGGCATGTAGGTATTTAAGTTCTTTCATGAGATTCTGCTGTGTTGTTTTGTCAATGCAAAGTAGTTTATTTCCTATTATACACTCTAATCACCAAGTGGCATGTTCATAGATCGCTCTTGGAGTATATTGCAATAATTATATTTTTCGAAACGTGATCAACGTTGTGGGATATGTAAAGAATGTTGAAATGAGTTTGGAATGGAATGTGAAAGTTGTTTTAAAATTTTAAACTTTTTTCATATCCATGTGTTTCTGGTATATCAATTTATCTAACATTGCCGTATTTGCTCATTGAGGATTAATAACTATGGATGACTACAACATCCATAGCCGTTAGTTTTGGGCCTCCAGGGGGATGTTACAATATATTTTACCCACCCATCAATTCATAAGTCCTTTTGTTTTTCAATTTTGACTTTCTTGCCTCAACGTTTCAGTAATGTTAAGGTATATAGGGTTTCATGGTTCTTTCAAAAACAAGTTTTTTTTCTTCCACTAGTAAGAATACTGTACAAAGGTCTAACTAGTTAAAACTTTAAATAGTTCTGTAAAAACAACTTTTCTTCCAGTATTTTGTTCCTTATTCATGCTATTATTTTGAAGATTGTGATTTGGAATTAGTAAATCCAAGTGATTTATTTATATCAGAATTCCAAATTTGATAGGTAATTATTTTTTCTTTAAGATAAAACACATGATTTGCATTTTAAGATTTAATAGCCCTTGGTTATATTCATAAACTATTAGACATGTACTCAATTTACTTTGATCGTGTTTCGAAGGGAATTGGAGTTACTTGATTAACGTTGCGGTACCACTATATTAAATTATTTCTTTTATTCAAATTATGCGTATGTATATTTTTCAAGTTATATAATGAGTTGAAAATTACATAATAGGGCCAAATTATACTTGTACCCATGGTCCAGAATAAGCTTGGGTTGGCTTTGCCTAGGAGTGAGAGTTTGTTGAATAAGAATTTGTTTTCTTTTGTTTATTGAGCATAAAACTAGATGCTTCAACAAACGTATGAAATTTAAACATCTGTTCAACAAGCGTTCAGTACAACTAAGTTTTTGAACCAATCAAGTTGAATTTGTAACAGATTACATAATGCATATTGCTATTGGAGAGTGATTTGGGATTAAATATTAAATTTTTATAATATATGTACCAAGAGATGGTCTTATTTATGTATTATCACATTTATTATCAAACAACCTATTGTTTTTTCCCTTTGAAACTTTGGAATTTCCGTTCATCGAAACATACAATTGGCCGCATTAAATCGCAAAAATTCAAATATATTACATTGTAAATTTTATATCGATGTATTATCAGTTTTTTCTAATTTTTGAGAATTGTTTATCCAATATAACTCTTCGAGAAACTTTTCTTTGATAGAAATAGGTGTCCTTTTAACCGACATTGAAATATAACTATGAGGTGTACATGGTATTACTTTTTAAAAACGAAAGGTAAAATCAATAGTTTAATTGTATTAATTTCAAGGACCAACACTTCCAAAGAAAAATGCAACAAAATACCAAAAGTTCACTTATCTTTGATTACTGGTATGTGGGCCATGCTACGTACACGGATAGTTGAGTAATAAAGATAACCAAAGTTCAAAAGTTAATGTACAATGTTTGTAGTTTTACTTTTTTCTTGACATTAGTAAATTTCTTAATATTTTTACCAACGAATATGAAGATAGTCAAAAATATGCATGAATGTATGCATTTTCAAAACATTTTTATTTTTGTTATATATTTGTCTCTTCAACATGCAATGGGGTACGACACAAATCAATAGAAATAAACTTTTACATCATACAAATCCAACTTCAAACCTGTACCAAACACCTTGACACTTGTGTATTTATTATGATCCACAATGTGGATACCTAAGCACAGTTTAATGAAGCATCACCAAACTGGTACAACATGAGATTTTAGGAGACAATATTTCAGAAGTAACTCTAATAACTCAAGTCTACATTTATGTTTTTGTAATTATTACAAGTATAAGTGTCATATACACATACATCTGGCTTGCTTTATCTCAAACATCATATATTTAGAACGATCAATGCTTTTCAATCTCGGATTCTCGAGCATGAACCATAACCTGGTCAGCAATTTCTACACTTCAGAGCTAGCTGCACACAGTCTCGGCTTAGTAAAACATCAGCAGTTATCAGTTATTCTCAGTGTAGCCTTAGTTTTACAACATGCAACCTGCCTACCATATGTTTTATGGACAATGTAGAGCCTTGTGCCTACTTTGAGTCCACAACCTCAGCCTGCCTATCTCAGTTCGGAGTTTTCTCTATGTTTTCAGAATTCAAGCCTGCGTCAGCTTCATTCACTTCACTTCATTGCATTTAATATTAATAATGCTAGCGTTCACCTATTGCTTTGAAGTCTGCCCTCGGTTTAGAGAAGGTTAGCTCTATTGTCAAAATCTTTAAAGCATACAGCTCTTTTAATTCATTGATATTGAACTCAATTTATGTACATCTACAACCTATTAACAACAAATTCATTGATTAGTTGACCTGTTTTCAGTTATTATTGGCATGTAATATGAATAATAATAGCTATATGTGCATGTAACTAATTGTATTGGGCTCAGTGGTAAGTAATTAACATAAAGTTTCCCAACCAATAGACTCAAATTCAATTATTTAGTACATGCCTTATGATGATGAAAGTAAACTATGGGTTAAACAGAGACACAAGACACTGAAACCACGATATTAGTATGACCGTAAGCTTGATAACAGGGTTATGCCAAGCTTCTACTAACTATAGTTTTTTTTCCTACATCTAAAAAGGAATAGAAATGTTCCAAGTAAAATTAAATAAACATAAATTGTAAGAAGTTAGACATGATAACTTCTGAAACATCTGCCAATAAGTAATAACTTTCACCAATAATAATTTGCACAAGTTTCCCTTTTAAAATAAAACTTCTCGCCCAGCCTACAAAATTAGAACTAAATTACGGAGGGAAAAATGCCTTAACTAAGCACGTTCCTATTAACTAAATTGTATGATGATGATATAATTCTATAGCATGTATAAAAATGGAGCATGATCCATCACGTTCCTCCAACTACAGTGTATGACGATATAAATTGAAGCAATTATGTGTTCCACAATGCACTTTCGCATATATTGTTAATATGTACTTTGGTCAGTAACAACTATGAGAAGACAATAGTACTTGCCTTAAGTTGACTGAAATTTAATATATTCCACAAACCCGACTTCTTTGCAATTGATGTGAATGATCTTATAATCCACCAACCGTCAAAACTTAAATTTGGATGGACTTATGTTCTTTCTTCACCATCACTTTATCAATCACTATAATAGTCAATCAAACCATATTTGATAGTTAGTCAAACCAAAATTATTAGATTGTATGTAAAATGATTTTTCATACCATTATCAAACATAGAGTTTACGTACAAAACATGAAAAAATAATTCATCCCAGGTTTTATGAAACAAAGAACGTTATTTAAGAATAGTCAATGTATATAAATCATATATGATGGTTAAAAGGTGCTAACAAAAATGATTGATGTGGCTGTTTTATTTACAGTACAAAAAATGAAACTTGGTTAGAAAATATACTAACTTCACGCAACTCCACTATGTAACGGATTGTAGAATTTATGGGAATTTTTTTGAAATAAACCACAAATTCTTATTGCAATTCGGTAAGAAATTGTGCAATAAACTAAAGTAAACGAACTTGTCAGCAATAAACTTATTCATACGGTATTTTCCATTGACAAACATAGTTTAAACATTGACATAAATACTTTTTGCAACATTTCTTTTATATATATTTAAATTGTGCAAAGTATGATTAAAAAGCCATCATAATGAAATCACCTGAAATCAAGAAATAGAGGTAACTACACATTAATTCATCTTTATTTGTCAATCACAGTAGTTCTCTAGTTTGTGGCAGTGTTTGTACGATGTTCAGTAAAAGAAGTAGTTTGGTGTACATGCTGAGAGGATACATGCCAATTTCTATTTTAAAAAAGACAAATTTGGATATAATTATCGCTTTTTAGTCTATGATAAGATAAGAAGGGAAATAGTTGGAACTTTGTAAAAATAGTGGCTGGTTAATCAGACAACTAACATACAGCCTTCTCCTAGATAATGTAAATGAACTAATAAACTTACTTCTTGCACCACCGATTTTTTCACACACACCACTCGTCCACCAAGACGGGAAAACCCCAAGATCACTGTATCCTCAATAGATACGTGACTTTAGAATCTGATTGAGAAATATCAACCATTTTTGGTCTTCATTTGCAACTCGAAGCAAACTTATAATCTGCAATTCATTATTTACATGTGATATATTCATATCTTGAGGTTCAGGACGTAAAAGTACAACCATGTTCCATACCAGTTCAGTTGAACGTAATGTATTTACACAACACCAAAAAGGAAATTTCCTCACGGTTATAAGCGTGACAAAACTAATTTGTTACGGTTATAACCGTGGAAATAGGTACCGTGGGCAAATTCAGTCACACTTTTGCTCACGGTTATAACCGTGATAAAAAAATAATTTCTCACGCTTATAACCGTTATAAATTTAGATATTATCACACTTATAACCATGATAGAACAGTATTTACTCACGGTTATAATCGTGATAAAATGGTTATTACTAACGCTTATAACCGTGGGAAATTTAGATAGTATCACACTTATAACCGTGATAGAACAATAGTTTCTAACATTTATAACCATTACCAAAAAGGAAACTCTAACACTTATACCGTGACAAATGCAAATTATATCACAGTTATAACCATTACGAAAGGTTATTTTCTAACATTTATAACCGTGATAACTAAAACAATATCAAACAAACTATATAGTACCAATATTTTATTACAGCTACAAACAATCTATACAAAAAATATATAGTATTAACATTCACAACACCAAAGCAGACTTCTTACAAACAACAGAAACCTGAGTATCCTTATTAAGTTCAACATTAGAAGCCTCACTAAGCAACAACCTTTCCTTCGTCGATTCCCTGCTCAAATCACCAAAATCAGAAAACCCAACCCCTACACAATTACTATCCCTATAAACAATCAAACTATCTGAGGTAGAATCGCTTATCATGTGCATGTCACCTTCTACAGATCCACAATCCATATGAAGACCATCAATTATATCATAGCAGTCAACGTGCTTGATTACGTTCTCCAAATAGGCAGCCACTACATCATCATAAACCCTCTGATCAACATCACTTAAAACAATGACCTCACCAATCTCACTTGCTTCTTTCAAACACTCTATTGCTTTCAAAATTTCTGAAGAAAAAGACTCATCATTAGAAAAATGAACAACAATACTCTAATCATCAAACTCACATCATCTCCTTTACAAAAATCATTCACCATATTATTGTCTCTATCCACACACTCCTCTCTTAAACTACCAGACTCAACACCATGACAAACCTGAACCCGATTCACATTATTGATATCAAAAACCAAAAGCTCATAAGAAGCTGGACCAACAGAGTTAACATTAGAAACTTTAAAAGCAGCTTTTCCAAATAAGACATGGTTCGAACCATCATCCTCCAATGACATCAGACAATCATAACTGTTAGTGGTGACTATCTTAAAACTTTCCACATTACAAAATTTTACATTGGGTCTACTACTATGACAAAAAACAAAGTCCCTATTCATCTCATGTTGATGAGTTGCAGATCAAGACTTATTTATAGAAAAACAAATACATGTTTTCAACAAAGTCCATACTGTTCACAAAAATTTTATATGAGTAGAAAATCATACGACTCCTTAGCCTGCCAATGTGGAAGTATACTTAATCATTTACTCGCGAATATTTATATTATGTTCCCTACACTACTTTAATTTCATTACCAACGTTGGATTTATGATCCAATGGCTAAGATAGAGGGGTGACCAAAATTTAATAGAAAAAGAGATCTAAATCTATTAATCAACCATGTGCACTGTTAGTTTTAGCTTTTGTAATCAAATAGAAAATGGGTGCATCACTATATTATGTCAAATAAATATCTTTAGCTAGTCTTTACATCAATAAGGTTTTTTTTAATTAAAACAATATAAATCGACATCACCTAGCGTGACACGTGGCATTAAGAAAGTCAAGAGAGCTATTGTCTTAATCATTCTTTTTTTTAAATGCCTTCAAGTGCACATGTAAACAAATAAAAACCAAAACTTTTACTTCCACTTGACTTTTAACATTTTAAAGAAGATAAAGGGGGGAAAACTCATAGTCAATAAAGACTTACAGCAAGAGTAGCAGTAACTTGTTCCAGTTGTTTTATCATGCTAGAAACAGCAGCAGTCGTGCTTCTTTTGGTTACATACACAAGGTCAGAAAATGGAATTCCTTGAATAAATATTAGAAGAATCATATGCCACTAATATCACGACTCCAAAGCGACCACTCCATTTTTCAGATAGTAATTTAATTAAATCAGATAGTTAAAGCTACTTTTTATACTGGTTGCAGTAACTTGTATAAATAAAGCACATTTGACTTCCTCAAATACGAGTACCAACTCACAATTCATGAAAACTTGTGAGAAAACAGGGGTGCAACACAGCGACCCAAAAAAGCACAAGTAAGTGCTCATTTTCATATATCATTTTAACAAAATAAAATGATGAGAATAGTATATATGTACAATGATAAATGTAATACATATTAGAAAATAAAGTTCATTATGTTTATCTTGTTTCAGATAAAAATACAATCGTTTTAATGGAGAATCAGTGACATGAATAAACATAGTTGAACAAGTTTAGACTTGACCAAACATGGACAACCATGCAAAAAGTTAACTGTGAAAGTAATGAGATTAGGAACTAGAGGCGACTCAAATTCCAAACAATGTGATGCTCTTACAGTCTAATTAACCAGTCAGACGTATAGCTTTATTTAGCTGGGTTTTCAAAAAATATTTGTGATGGTAATGTTTAAAATGTTTCAAATTAAAAACCACGTACAAAAATATAGCGCAGAAAATTCATTATGTAATACCTAAAAAAACCAAAAACAAACAAACAAACCTGCTTGCATATTTCACAAGGTGTGTCCTCTTATTTAACGCACCGTCTTTGTATGCATTTCTTGTGTGCAAACTGCATATAACAGAACGAAACTCTGAGCATGCATTCAAAAAAAGGTCAAACGAATGCACCTCTACAAAGAGCAAGCATTAAATTGCACCAAAAAAAGGTGATTCCAAGCTAATGCAATTTGCGGAAATGCTCATTTGCGGAAATGTTAAACCTTAGCAATTTCTTAGTAGATGTTTATAGATATAATAGCCATACCAAGTTCATCAAGACTAATGATACTTGAATGCTCAAATTTTTTTTTTAAAGCTAATGCAAGCTCTCACCAAGTCATATTATTTTATATATAGACCAATATTTTATATTGTGGCAATAAATGTCAGACTCAAACAGTGCATCAACTTTTTCCTGCAGCAACAAGCTACTAAGAGCTGACCACATTGCTTAACATCATACAAACCAGTTTCCCATGAAAGAATATACTTCATATCCCAAAAGCACATTTAGTCCTATGACTCTATAGTGTATAGTGTATATTGTATACTACAAAGAATGTCGATGTGAAAAGGTATAAACAAAATCAATATAACGCAATGTGATTATTCAACCCAGCCAGGACCTTTAAATTGGTCTTCAAATAAGAGTTTATGTACAGTGAAATATTAAATCCAGTGGACTTGAATTATTTTCTAGGGAAAACAATGGGTTTTAAGTAAACATCCTGCGAATCTTTAAATAATAATTTTGGGTATAAAGCAATTTATCAACACACATGCAGCATGCACCAAACTATGGTTTTAAATACATGATATTGAACATTGAATAATTAACAAATACAACACAAAATATAATGACAAGCCATACACCAAAAGTATACAAATTTATCTTCGGCTTGAACTGTGCATCATAAAATCCTATAACTCATGTTAGGACTAATGTAACGACTCGGTATTTTCAACCATTCGCATCCATTATAAGTGTATAGGTAGACACTCATGCCGGAATTGGATTGCTCAAAATACCGCGTTGTAAATAAAATTTTGGCAAATCTCAGAATATACAGTAAATAAAATCACAGATCACAGACACAGAGTAATGATAATGCAGCGGAAGTAAAAGAGGAGATAGTAGTTCATGAAGCTACTATATAAAATATGAGATACATCAGAGTTAAATAAGATACAACAGAAGACTAACTGGATACATCAGGTACAAATCAGATACATCACTGAACCACTGGATACTGAAACAAAATAGATGGCTGGATCTTCAAGGAAAGCTCCAACGTCGAAGGTGAATCTTGAATGCTAACTCAACCAATCTGACCCAAGCGTAAAGCAAAACACAAAACCCTCGAGTCAGGACATAAATACTTATAAACTGTAAATCAACTCAAGTGAACAGTAACAAAATGCATCAGTAACTTAAAGGATGCTTGGGACCGCCCATCCTCTAAGGATCCGTTAAACTATTTACTATGTAGTAATATACGCTATATACGGTAGTGTCTAATCAGTAAAGTATAATCATATAGAAAATAGCGTTAAGGGGATGGTGAACCTTAACGAGGTCTTATCTTTAAAACCAAAATCGTAGTGGGCTCGATATAAGGATATGACACGACACGCGAGGCAATGCCAGGGTGGATACACCGTTTGCACTCCCGGACCGGTGGTGACGGCAAGCCAGCAGCTTCCGCCCACCTCGAACAATACCCCCGAATCAAAGTGGCGCCACCGAATCGAATCACAACAGTAATAGAATGGTTTCCGATGGAGCATGCTCGATGAAAGGGTGCGACCCTTTGTGTAGCCCGGTATAGCTCCTGTTTTAGTCATATATGCCAATTCACGGGAGTTGGGTCCACGTAATATACCTCGAGAACGTCGCCACCATCCTACTTCATTCTGGAATCTCCACCGTGTGCACAGTTGTTAAAGTGGTTTTCGGTATTGGCCAGCGATAAGACAATATCCGATCCCGGTCTCTTTAAGAACCAATCGTTATTATAACCCGTAGTTATAACTTTAAAACAATATTTTATACTTCAAAATAAAATATCCTTTTCAATCCAAATCTTTATCAAAATAAAGATTAAATCATTTCCAAACCATTTCAATATATCATCGTAAAATATCTTTCAATTCAAATATTTATCAAAATAAATATCAAGTCATTTCTAACCATTTCAATATATTAAATTTTCATACCCTTTCAACACTACCTTTCAAATCATTTTAATATATCAAAATATCATAACCTTTCAAAGCTTCAGTTCCAAAATATCATATCTTTCAGAACTTCTTTTTAAATCATGTTAATATCAAAATGTCCTATCTTTCAAACTCCGTTTTTCAAATCATTTAATATCAAAAATATCATATCTTCCAAAACTTTGTTTCAAATCATTTTAATATATCAAAATATTGTATCCTTTCAAAACTTCATTTCAAATCATTATTCATTTTATTCAATCTAAAATACCATTTCAATTCATATTTCAAAACAGTTTATATTCCAAAAATTCTTTTTATCATTTCAATGAAGTTATTATGTTTAATAATTAAATTATTAAATTTCCAAAAATTTCAACTTCCAAAGTTTATTTATTCACTTAAGTTTATCAAAACCGTGAAAATTCACTTTTCGCATCATTTAGAAAACTTATACGGAAAGTTACATTCAAAACAGTTCAATTTAACAAAAGACAACATTTTAAAATGTTATAATAGGTTTACTTAAATTTCGAATAACTTAGTTAAATTCAAAAATTATAGCACTTACAAAGATTGCTATAATAGCTTTTAATTCAACTTAGCTTTTTAGTTCATTATCATCAACTACAGCGTTTACAAATGCTGTAATATCATCTACATTGTAATTAATAGCATTTCAAAAATGCAGTCAATTAACTTCAAATATTCAATAAAATTTCTCAACCAATTATATATTTTATTAAAAACATTTTTAACTTATAAAATCATACATTTTCACATTTATAACATCATTTAATTTTCCTCAAGTTCATGATTTTATAAAGTTAAATTTCCATTCAAAAATCAAGATTTAATAATAATTCACTTATTAAAATGCAATGTTGAATTTTAAATCCATTACATTAAATTTCAACTTAACACTTAAGTTCAAATTCTCAAATATAACTTAATTTATTTTTATTTACTTAACTAAAAGTTCACTTTTAAGTCAATTTCATAAATTTCCAATTTTAGTTATATTCAAAATTTCAACTTAAAATATTCATTCATTTCACATTCAACTTTGTTAAAAAAAATCATTAATATGATATAAAATCACTTTTAATTCATTTAAATTCAAATTATCATAAATTTATCATAATTTCATATTCAATTTAATTTCCAATTATAATTAAATCAAATTTTCCAAAATAACTTACGTTCAAAATTTTCATTAATTCATTTCACTTACAATTGTTCAGAAAATCAATAATATTTTACAAAAATCAATTTTTATTAAATCTAAAATCAAAATATTATATTAATTAAATTTCTAAAATATTTTAAAATTTTTAGAAAAACATATTTTAACTACGGGCCTGTATAAAATTTTCTACGCTAGGTAAAGTGATACGGGTAATATATCATTTCAACCCGTAATACAAAGAAAAATTCGGGTTTTATCATTTCAAACCCGCAATCCCAAGTCAAAATGAAAAATTTAAAACCATTCAGGCCTATAATTTCAGCCCATAACATTTTTTTTCTAACAGGGAACTTGCAGTGTGATCATATGCAGAAATAATATAAACAAGGTCAATATCACAATATACAGTCATATATCAGATGTCAGGTGAAAATTAACAGTTTTAACATGGTAATAATATGGTAATAACATGGCATAGCATATCATATGATCATCATTAACTTGCATAAACATTTTTTATTACTAAACACTTGTCATCAATTCACTTTTCATAAGTATAAATGTCAGAGTGAGAAAGACTCACTTTTTCAAAGCTAGAGACCAAAACAACATACAAGCACGACTCCAAAGGCACGACAAGCACAATTGCACGACTTTTGATTTGAGTTGAAAGATAGCCAAGATATGATTTTGTATCAACAACCCAAAACAAAACAAACAAGACAATATATAAACATTCAACATAAAATAACATTGAGACAATTTTGAAATACAAAGCAAAATGAACAAGATAGATTGGACCTTGCTTCAAACCACTTCAATGCTTGGCCTAAGGGACACTTATGCTTGGCTATGATGATGCTTTGGCTCAGGTATGACATCATATAGGTCAGGTTTAACATCATATAGGCAAGGCAACAAGTGGAGATGAAGGTGTAGTGGTGCAACATAAAGCATATATATGGTCAAGGTTAAATAAGTTGAGTTTTTGTGACATTCTTGGCTCGTCCATGGGCATGTGGTGGCTTGGCCATGCTTGTACAGGTCTGGACAGTAGCTGGAGCAGCGGCCAAAGGTGGTGGAGTGGCTGGTGGTGGTGTCTAAGGGGTGGCCAAAGCAAGATATGGAGGGTAGGTGATGATATGTGTGGTCTAGGCAATGTTTTAAGGAGTTTTGTGGTGCTAGCTTCAATGGATGGGCACGACTTGGTCATGTTCTGATTTCCAGAGGGTGGTGGGTGATGTGGCAGAGGGTGGAGGTTAGGTCAGAGGTGGTGGTTAAGGTGGTGGTTGAAGGAGATGAGGCAAAGGTGGTCAAACTAGCATTGTTCAAGGGCATTGTTGCATTTTTTTGGAGTTTTGGCACCATGGTGGGCTCGGCCTTGGTCAAGACCAGAGGGGTAGCTGATGATGATGGCAGGGAAGAGGTGTAGGAGGTGGTGGCCGTGGCTATGGAGGAGAGGCCAAGCAATACACATGAGAAAACAAGGCAAAATATAAGAAAACAATGGAAAAAGAAGAGCAAAAAGAAGAGGAAAAGAGGAGCCATTACCAAACCTTTCTAGCCGTGAAAAATGAAGCGGAAAGGAATGTTTTCACGTGAAAATGAGGTAAGAAATGCACAGCTACAATAAAGAAAGGAACGGTCGAAGGAAATTAAATCTATTAATTGGAAAAGAAACGGAAGAAGAAACGTTAAAACGGTTTTACGTTTCTTTGCTTTCAAACCTTTTAAACTTCCTATATATATTCATATACATATTAAATAACTGAAAACACTTATAAATTTCAGTTAGAATTGGAAAATATAACAAATAAACAAAATATTAATAATTAACTATTAATTAGATATGATTAAAATAAGAAAAATGGCACAGAAAATGAAAACTAGACTTAGGAATTAGAAATAACTTCAATACACTTTGAAAAAAATTTCTTAAATTTAAATACATGTAAGATGAATAAAATAAAGTAAAAAACAGCAATAAAAGTGAATGTATAAAATAAATCAATAAATTTAATTATATATAATTAAATTAAGAAAATGGCTTAAAATTGCAGTCTAGGCTTCAAAAATTAGAAATAATTTCAAATGAACTTTAGAAAATCTTAATGGACTTGTAAAAATATTTATAACAAATAAAATAAAATGCATTCACAAAATAAATAAATAAAATTGATTAAGTAAAATTTAAATGAAGAAAATAGCAGAAAATTATAAAACAGCCTTTAAAAATAGGAAATAAATACAGTAAATTTTGGAAAAATTCTATTATCATTTAAAAATATTTAAAAGTCAAAATATACATAATAAAACATATTATTACATATTAAAATAAAATATAACCAAGAAGAAGTAACTTATACAATTTAAAATAGTCATTGTTAAATAACCCTATATACGCACAATATTGCAAAGGGTATAACTTTCACAATTTACATCCAAATTCAACGAAACAAAAAGTGGTGTTCTTAGAATTTTATGTACTTTCATAATAAAAGAAGAAAAAATTAAATTTTTAAACTTTTAAAATTTTAAGTTGAAAGTCACAGTTTGACTATTTTGACCAAAATCAGCATTTCAGGCAAATATTCAACTTACACAAGTTTGGAATTATAACTCATATAAAAAACAAGATTATATTTAAATAATAAATTTAATCATTTCAAATAAGTAAAATAAGTTTTTTAAACCAAAATCTTACATTAAAAATAATTAAAATATACAATAAAATAATTACAAAATGCAGGGTTGTTACAACTAACTATTTAGGAAGAGACAATCATTTATGAATAAGAAATGAGTTTAACTGTTAAGTAAATAATTTATACAGAATGAAACTTATAATTTAAGAAGCCAGAAATATTGATCATCATTTCTCTCCACCTCCTCATCTTGCAAATAACAAGTTCTTCGCACTTAAGACTTCACTTACAAATTCAAAACACTAAGCAACATGTTATGAAGTCTAATATATATAAAAAACTTGTTAAGCAAAATGCCTACAATTGTATTAGTGTTACAATATATGTAAATCATAAAATGAATATGCTTTTATGTTCTTTTGTTAAGTCTCACATCGTGGAATAGGTTAAATCCTTTGCTCTGAAGCCTTTATATAAAGGTGGCTATGTAATGTAAATACATGTCTAATTCTCAGAAATGAATAATATATCTTTTCTCTCTCTTTAATGGCTTCCATTTTTTTCATTTCATAACACGTTATCAGCACGACTTTTTCTCAAATGTATTGGATATTCTAATCCAGAAGATTAGATCCCTTTTTTTTTTCATGTACGTACATCTCTTTCTCTTATTCAGTTACTAAAATCAGATCTATCTCTTTCTCTTATTCAACCATTGAAATCAGGTTTGAAATTTTCTAGATATGCTTTTCTAGATTTATTTTCTTTATTATATAACACGTTATCAGCACGATCTATACAAAAAAAATATGGATCTACAATTGTGATAATTCATGAAATCACATCTATTCTTTTCCAGATGCAATTATAGATCTCATAACAGTAAGTCATTTTTCTGATGATTTAATCTTCCAAATCATTTTTTTTTATATCTCATTCCATTCTAAATCTACTTCTTCAGATCTGAATATGTTGTCTTATTTTTTTAAATTTTATTATATTAGTCTTATAATTTTAGATCTTATATAGATCTAAACTTTGAGATCTGATTCTTATTTTATTAGTTATTATATTTCAGATCTAATTTTTTTTTGCTATTTTTATGACCTTATTATATTGTAGATCTCAATATCATACTTATTTTTATGTTTTTTAGTTCATTCATTTTGGAATGCAAGTTTGAACTTGACAAAATTTGATATTGTTGATTAAAGCAAATTTTTTGAATTTGATTGTATTTAGTTTGGACATGGATTTGAGAAATAAAACATGGTTGGTAAATGGGGTTTTCATTTTGAAAACCTTTTGATTTGATTTAGATTTGAATGAAGACTTTGGAAATTATTTTGATATATGATTTATATTTCCATAAGAAATATTTTATTGTTTCTAAGGGAAACAAATATAAATATAATACGTATCTAGAAGATCGTATTAAGTGAATGGAAACATCAGTAAAAGCTTACATGATAAGCTTAATATCTTCCAATGTTTCCTTAAAAAAAAGGAAAAGGAAATAATAATTGAGAACCTGCAGTTTTCATAAATCAGTAAATTACAAGTTTTCTCAAAATAAAGAACCAGAAGTTCTAACTAAAAAAAGGATTATATGTCAAAACTCAAATATATAAATTTGAGATGTGAAGCTTTGAATTATTAGAAAATCTAATTCAGATTATGGTAAATTTCAATTGCAATCAAACCTGAAGTTTGATAATAAAAATCAAGTTGTACCATTTAGGATCTAAAGTACTAAACAAAGACTTTTTTTTAAAGTAAAATTGGAACCGGAAGTTCTAAAAATATTTGCCAGTGGTATTAACTACTAAATCAAATAAATATATAGAGACTTTTTCACTCCAGAAGTAGTGAAAATAATATATTAAAAAAAAATCTCCAAAAGAGATTTGTTGATATATTTGGTGTTTTTACTAAACCAAATAAATATATAAAAACATATCTACTCTTCTACTCTCTTTCTTTTTAATTAAAAATAAGGCATTCTAATAGGAAGTTTATTTCCTAATTTTTTTTCCTTCTTCCATGCATCCAATCACTTTTCAAAAGGTAAAATATAATAGATCAAATATAATAGATCTGAAATAATCTTTATTTCCTAAATTTCTAAAATAACTTGTGTTGATTTGAAGATTTACATGTTTGTTTTGATATATTTGGTAAAGAATTATGAAGTTAGTTTTCTTATGAAAATAATAATGATTTGGATCTGAGATTTATAGTTATTCATGATTATGAATAATATGGATAGATCTGAGATAATTTTGTTTATTTAGAAATTCTGATTATTGGGAAATAAAGTTTCGCTTTAAGATATTCATTTTAATTTTATTATTGAGTAATATTGAACCTATATTTGAGATGAAATTATGTTACTTTGAGTACTGTTTGTTCAATTAGTTCATATATTTATAATGAAATTATTTTGCTATGACAGTAGTTATATCCTGAACCACATAAAGGTTAATTGTAGTTATTTTTATCATAAATGAATTAATTGCAAGTGTTATGGTAATAAATTAAATCATTTATTGTCATAAATGCATTAATTGCATTGATTATTGTAAATTAAATGACGTTGTATTTTTATGTTTGGAATAAGAATAGACATATGGTTTATTATATGGTGTATTCATTTTGGCAAACAATGCCCGATATAATGAAAGAAATAAATTTGAACAACAACCTGAAGTTGTGCAAAGATTTTTTTTTCCAACCAGAAGTTGTATAACTCAAAGTCCAAGACCTGAAGTCTTGAATTATGAAAAGAATTTCTTATAAACTTTACAAGGTCGACTTCTAGTAGACTTTTATTTTGTAACAATATGGTACAAAAAAAAGGAGAAGTTTACACAAAATTTAAGAACCTGAAGTTCATAACAAATAATGAACTTGAAGTTTATGAATTAGAAGCCCGAAGCTCTATTGAAATTATGTAAAATGATAAGGTTGTACTTCCTGAAGAAGTTAAAGAAAATTAATAAATAATCATATGAGAAAATGATGCTACATTCAAGAGAATACAAAAATCTCCTAATGAGTTATACCTTACCTTTTATCTTAACATTTACACTATATTAACCAAATATCCTGAAAATATTACGTTATATGATATTTCAAGCATCATTGGATGTGTGTGTATATTAATCTCTTGAAAAGATGTTTTAGAGATTTATTTATATTTATATTGCAAAATCTAACATCCCAGAAGAGATGTTATAGGAATTTTATTTTTGTTACATTGCAATTCCTTAAAATAAAATACTATATTCCCTAAAGGAATAATGATTTTTTTTTTTTGAGTAATAACAATAATTTATCCAAAAACAAATGATATTGTATACTAATGTTACACTCCAGAAGTAGTGGTTTTATATCTTCGCATCTTACTTTCATTTGGTGCATCTAATTTTGTTACTGTATTTAAAGTTTGATATGTCATTTCAAAGATAGTTACAACAAAAATCTCCAGTAGGGATATTTTATGTTATTGTAAAGATAGTAATTATGTAATTTCTACAAAAGAAACATTGTACATTGATATGACATTCCAATAATACATACATACATACATACATACATACATACATACATACATACATACATACATACATACATACATATATATATCTAGAAGAGATAAATTCACTCCAGAGGTAGTGATAATAAAATATCCCTAAAAGAGACTAATAATTAGGAAATGATAGCATATCTCTAAAAGAGATTTGCTTATATATTTGGTAATTTTATTAAACCAAATAAATGCATAGAAATTAGATTATAAAGGATCCTAATTTAGTTTAGATTAGATCCTAAGAGTTTGAGAGCTATGCAACATGTATCATATATTTCATTATAATTATATCAAACATGAGAAATATTACACGTATAATCAATTCTTGAAGATATATCTTTAAATATTCTCCTGAAGAGATAGTTTATATTTCATATCATAATTTTCATGCAAGTTATACATACGGTCCTGAGAAAATCTGTATCTGTAACATCCTAAGTATCCAGAAGATACTATTATTATTTTTGCTGTAATTTTTTTTACAGAACTCTCAATAGAGATGTGTAGAAATGTATATATGCAATTAAAAATCATTCCTTGATAAGTAATCATAATTAGTGTTCAAAACTGATATTTGAGATATAATTGAGGAATAAAACTTAACAACTTAAAGTTGTGTGTATATTTTGTTCGAACCAGAAGTTCGATATGGTTTCAAACCAAATGTTTTGAACATTATCATGTGGTTTTGATAGGTGTGCATTGACATTGATTTATAAATAGAAATTAATAGTTTGGATCCTTGTAATAGTTTGTTCTAAAAATTACTAATTCAAATGAGAAAGAATATGAAAATTTTAAAATATACATGTGATACGTGGACGCACGTATACATCCATATATGTAAATATTTAGCTAACAACCTGAAGTTTGTTATAAGCTATTATTTAGTGATTATGCATAGATATTATTTAGTGATTTAAAATTCAATCAACATAAATGTTGAATGACCTGAAGTCATGTATGTATTCAAATGATCTACACAATAAGTAAATTCCTCCAATTGCTTAGATCAATGAATGAGAACAAACTCTAATAATCAATATCAATTGAATGCACCTTATAAAAGAATTATCCTCCTATTATTAATATGTATGATGTATTTGCTAGTAGCAATATCATAATGGATCAAAATGAGAGTCCAAAAATGATTATTATTTAATGTAACAATGTTTGTCAACATTGAGGGGGAGGATAAAGGGATACAAACTCATTTTGATCATCAGTGTTAAATATTTAAATATACAATGATGCAAAATATTATCGATATTATCCCTAGTAGAATTTCTCCAGTATAGATTTGAATCCCTGAAGGATCAAAATTTGTAAACCACATCTAAAATATGGTTCAAAAGTCAGTTCAAATTATTTTTGGAGTAAGTAATAAAGATGCCAAATAATGAAGGTGAGTGTTCTTGAAGAAACACTTAAAGGCGCTCTTGAAGAGACCAATGACATGATTGTCAAATTACCCAGAAGTGGTTTAGGTACCTAAAACATGATAATTAAAGAGATCTCAGTAAATCATGTCTAGAACTGACAAGAAATAATCATCGATGATAAATTTGTAAATAATAAAGCGCTTATATTTATAAATAGATTAAGAATCTTGAATTAGGAGAAAACATGACTGGCCATCATGAATCCTTTAATTGTAGAGAAATATGGACATGTAGTCCGCAAAGTACCGAAAGTACTTGAAATGTTTAATATACCCTGAAGGTATAAATGTGGTTTAAAATCATATTAAATAATGAAAGTATACAAATTCCTAAAGAATATAAATAACTTTCATTGTTATAAAGAATGCAAAGAACAACGAGAGTAGATTTCAACCTACCTTTAAGTATTGTTGTAATGAAAATCTTGATATAATTCATTATGAGTAGATTACTTCCTATTTTTAAGTATCGTTGTAATGAAACTCTTAATATCCATTGAAGTGATAGTTGCGATATGCAAATACTTATTAACGTATACAAATTTCTAAAGAATATATATAACTTTTGAAGTTATAAAGAATGAAAAAGACATGAAGTGTATATTACAAATTTCTTCTAAGTATTGTTGTAATGAAAATCTTGATACATCAAGATGAGTAGATTACTTCCTGCTTTCTAGTAATGTTGTAATGAAATTTTTAATATTCATGAAAGATGTATAGTTGCAATGTGCAAAACTAATTTGAAGCACAAAAATGAAAGCACATGAAGTGTTTTTCATAAAAGTAGCATACAAAATGCAAACCATATTTGGAAGAAGCAATCTTAGAAAATTTGATTGTACCAAAGGAAACTATTAATAAATTGTATTATTAATGAGATACATATTTATGGATCCAGAAGTATCTATAACCAATTTAAGTTATCGAAAGACGAATATGAATTCAGAGGAAAAATTAAAATCAGGGGGAGAATTCATAAGTATTTTATAATGCACTCTTTTTCCTTAACTAAGATTTTTTCCACTGGGTTTTTTTATTAGTAAGGTTTTAATGAGGCATTATCTTGATCTAGAAGAATCAAACGTCCTTTCAAGAAATAACATCTCAAACATGTTATTTAAGTTAAATTATATTTTTATCCTTGACTAAGGTTTTTCCCATCGGGTTTTCCTTTGTAAGGTTTTTTACTGACGTATTAAATTGATCCAGAAGTATCAAACTCTATCTGATGCAATAAATTATTGAAATATGACGTACTATATTGTACTCTTTTTCCTTCACTAAGATTTTTCCCATAGGGTTTTACTTAGTAAGGTCTTTAATGAGGCATTAGTTTGATCCAGAAGTATCAAGCTTTATTTAAAAAAAATAAGAAAATAAAATATGTCATTGTACTCTTTTTCCTTCACTAAGATTTTTCCCATTGGGTTTTTCTTATTAAGGTTTTAATGATGCATTATTTTGATCCCGAATTATCAAACTAGAAGGAATATCATTTTTAGTATGATATTTATGATTTCACAAGTTGCACTCTTTTCCTCTTTCAAGGTTTTTCCCATTGGGTTTTCCTTATAGAGGTTTTTAATGAGGCAACAATATCGACTGAATCGATAAATGCAAGCAAGGTAATAATGAGGGGGAGCAATCATCATATATGTTTCGAAATGGAAAATTTCAAGTTATCAGAGCATTCAAGATTTTGAAGACGCATATTCAAGGGGGAGTGTTACAATATATGTAAATCATAAAATGAATATGTTTTTATGTTCTTTTGTTAAGTCCCACATCGTGGAATAGGTTAAATCCTTTGCTCTGAAGCCTTTATATAAAGGTGGCTATGTAATGTAAATACATGTCTAGTTCTCAGAAGTGAATAATATATCTTTTCTCTCTTTCTAATGGCTTCCATTTTTTTCCATTTCATAACAATTAGGACTATTGGTATAGGGTATTACTTTCTATTTTAAACTTGCCTACAATTGTATTACCTTTGGGTAATTTCCATTAGTTCAGCATTGCTTCTTGGACATGCAGTATCCTCAACTTGGGTCTGGGGTATTTTTCTTTGTTGCCTACTCTGTTTTGAGTAGAAAACATATTATAGTTAAAAGATGTGCTTTCTAGATAAATAGAAAATGAATTTATGATCAATGTTTATTATAATTAGTGAAATACAATCATTTTGTTTTGATGCACCATGGTACACAACAAAGTCCCCAAAGATTTGACTAGCATTGTTTTTCTCTCCCAATCTTATTATACAATTTGTTCTCACTGTAGTTCTTTCTAAAATTGATTTTTGAAAATACAAGTAAATACAATGTTACGGATTATCCACAGATGTTGTATATTATTGCATATTTTCAATGCAAAGAACCAATGGGTTCATTTCTTAATAAACTCATTTTTCCTTTTCCTATAGCATGGGATAAAGGCCTGTATTGATGTTTTAAGAGCAGATCTAATAACAATTTTATGTCTATTATGGTAATGGAATTCAACTATAAAAGTATAAAATCAGACTAAGATTCATAACACAGGCAATGTGCAACCTTCTTTAAAATTCATGGAACAACACAACCAACTTATAATTCTCTAAAAAATTAGTCAGGTTTGTACATGCATACATTTCCAAAATTTTGTGAAACAATCATTTTGAAACATTTCGATGTTTTACATATCTGAATCTGGGTTTATAAATGTCAGCATGCATGTAAATGTTTATGAAATAAAAGAACAGATGGTGAAGATGAACTTACATCTCCAGAACATTTGGAAACTTAATCAATGTTTGCATTACCACTTGAGTATCCATAGAGGTAAGGAGTTCCTACAGCCAAAGATCAACCATTAATTAGTTGCAGTTACCTAACATTTTTGCATGGTGGGAATAGGACGAAAATATGATAATAGCATAGATGCAAAATAAAGGTGAGTGAAGTGAAAAAAAAAGTTATATAAAGTTTAGTTGAAGAAGATATGATATTATACCTTTAGTCGATTACTTGCCCATGAGTTAAGATTCTTTTTTTCCCATGTTTCAGCCTGTGATTAATCCCGCATGAACGAGCGGACATTATAGTAGTTACTGGTTCCAAAACTTCAATGTAAAAAAAACCGAACTTAACTAAAAATATAATTCAAGGTAGAACTTTACAAAGAAAAAGAATTCATGCGGTCGATCCCATTCATTTGTGAAAACGATTAGGAAAAGTCACTGTAGTGCGCACCTAACCAGAAATTATTAACACACTTTTCCAGTTATGACTTTTATTTTTTCCAGCCCTTTATTGACTTACATGCTACTGAAAAATTCAATACATCTTACAACAACATTTACTGACAAATCTGATGATCAACGAAGATAAATTGACTAAAAATGTGTTCTTGATGGGTTTCCTGGTCTAAAATTCATTTTCAGATCACCGAGGTACAGAAAATGCAAGTTATATATCCTTCAAATTTTTTAATTCAATATAATACGACAATAAAAAATCAAAGAAGTATCAACATTATTTATTTATTTTCTGATCCATGAGGATTTGAAAGTTCAACCAACATGTCTGGATGAATTTTGGTTTGATAATTAAGAAATATGTGAATGTTATAGCGTTACCTATACAAAAAGAAAAGAAAGACCTGGAGCTCAGTGGTAACAGGATATTCATCCATATCAATGTAATTCTTATTAATGGAAGCCATCATCAGTTGACACACTCTGGTTCCATTCACTATGTAGAATCACTGTTCAGATTTTAACCCTATAGCAAAGCATAAAGCAGTAGGGACAAAATAAGTTAAAGCTAAAATTGAAGTAAATACCTAATTTGGAATTAAAATTTAGGTTGCAATCAATTACCAATAAAGAACTCAAGCCCTAATCTTCTTTTGTCTTTATCAAATCGGTTGAAAATAAATAACGGAGGCGGTGGCAGAACGACGGAGGCGATAGCAGAAGGAGGTGGCAGAACGACGAAGGTGGCAGCAGAAGACGGTGGCAGAACAGCGGAGGCAGTGGTACAACGACGGAGTTGACAGTAGAACAATCGAAGAGGAAATAACCCTAAAACGAAAGAGGAAGTAAAATAAAAGATGAAATGTTAACCGTTGTTAATCGTTAAAAAGAGGATAAATAATAGTAGAAGATAAAATTACAATCCTACCCATATTACTTTTAACTATTTACGAAATTAGCAGAATAGGTAACGGTAATAACCGTGACAAACGTTTGTCACGGAAATATCTGTAAGGAATTTGTCACGATTATTACCGTTACAAATTTAAAGCGGAAAAGTGTTACAAAATGGACTATTTGGTGTAGTGTTATCCACCTTCTCAACGGAAAACCATCTATTTGGAGCTGCTTCTCTGAAACTATCATAACTGCAAATGATGGTTATATTTTTGGTTGGAAGAAAACATGATGTGAAATTTCATTGGTAAAAACATGCAAGATTATGTACACTTGTTCTTTTGAAGTTTGATTTGCATACGGACATCGTCAGTGATTTTGTGCTATTTATTCAATTAGAAACTGCATCCTTGATGGTAACAATCTATCATAAAACTTTATCAGTAATCTAATATAAGAATTAATCAACAATCAATAAAGTAAAATAAAAATGATGTGGCAATATGCAATTTCTTTCTGAATTCATTTTCAATTTTGTTGTTAAGGAAAATTTGTTGGCATCGGTAGTTTGTATTTAAAATTATAATCACATACTTCCAGCTCGGTCCATATGATAGACATTCACTTAACATACATATGGACAAATTTAAAACAATTACTTAGTATAACATATGCAGGGAATTTTTTTTTTGAAAACCCGACGGGTCGGTATTCTTCAGGTTATAGTAAAACCGTCCACTAATCTAAACCCTTATACCTCTGGTAAATTTATATAGGATAGGGAAACGCATGATAGAAAGCGAATCTAGATCTTTTTATTAGAACCCAAGACTCCTTTATACTACGCCGCATCCACGGACAACATAGGTAGGGATGAATCTAAAGCATTTACTTAATATATATTGCACAGTAAATTAAGATCGTAAATAGTCAAGGCAGCAAAAATTGAATGGAAAAAAAAAATTGTTACATGCAAAATATAGTAGTGCACGAATACTTATTGTGGATTTGCTTTGACCATGATTTACAGTATTGTCAAAACTTTAACTCCTGTGAATTTATATAGAATGGAGAAACGCATGATAGAAAACGAATCTAGATCTTTTTACTAGAACCCAAGACTCATTTATACTACGCCGCACCCACGGACAACATATGTAGGGATGAATCTAAAGCATTTACTTAATATATATTACACAGTAAATTAAGATTGTAAATAGTCAAGGCAGCAAAAATTGAATGGAAAAAAAAAAATTTGTTACATGCAAAATATAGTAGGGCACGAATACTTATTGTGGAGTTGCATTGACCATGATTTATAGTATTGTCAAAACTTGCAATTTACCTTCAAAAAGGAATATCAATCAGCCACATTAAATCGCAAAAATTCAACATATATTACACTGTAAATTTTATATCGATGTATTATCAGTTGTTTCTGATTTTTGAGAATTGTTTATCCAATGTAACGAAACTTTTCTTTGATAAAAATAGGTGTCCTTTCAACCGACATTCAAATATGACTGTGAGGCATATATGGTATTACTTTTAATAAAACAAAAGGTAAAAATCAGTAGTTTAATTGTATTAATTTCAAGGACCAACACTTCCAAACATAAACGCAGCAAAATACCAGAAGTTCACTTATCTCTGATTATTTATTGTTTCAAACCCCCATTTTTATAGCCTTGTTCGTCCAACTGTCAATCAAATTGGGAAAACCTGAATCTTTTGCAAACAAAAACCAATAAGAATTGAAACTTTTCATGGCTGGAGGAGGGATCAATAGCAAGAATGGATTTGCAGTGCTTGAGACTTTGAAAAGGAAGAAGAAATCCGATAAAGATTCAGTTCAGAACAAAGGATCGTTGAAAATCAAGGAGGAGGAGGAAGAAAAACGATTGTTTTATGTTCCGAAACCATTAGTTAACAAATCATGGGCTGATGTTGATGACGAAGACGATGATGATTACTTTGCTACCGCTGCGCCTCCTGTCAATGTTTGGGGTGTTTCTTCGGAATCGAGCAATGTTAAGAAAGATTCTGGGGTAGAAATTGAAGAAGAGGTATATCTTTTCAGAAACCAAATCTTAATTCACATATTACATTTATTAGTATCAGTACTTGTGATATTTTGTTGTCAGTGGTGGTATTTTTACTGGTCAAATTACCGATTGGTTCACGTAGTATATACAGATGTGATAGTCGATAATATTAGTGTCATGCGATGTTAATGTTTCATTGATCTCCATGAAAAACTAATTATTATCATGTGATGTAAATGAAACGAGCCTTTGTATGGTTAGTTGTGAGATCTACAGATTTTGAAGTAACAAAACATATTAGCCCTTTAAGACCAGTGGTCAATGTTTACATCATGGACATTTTTAATTAACCTCTCATGTATGATAATAATACAACAAACGGGCCTTTATTCCTAAGAAGGTCTTGGTGTTGTTTGAGCTTCACATGCATACACACGCATGCACACACGTGTGCACCCACACGTTAATACATGTACGCTCAACGACGTAGCCAGAAACCGAGGTTGGTAAGGTCACAATATGGAAATACATGGTGTTCGGGGACGGTAGCTCTTGATTTTTTTTTTTGACAATTACTCTTAACAATTATGAAAAGAAGCTCATACCAAATCAACTAACAGGCAAAAATAATATTTGATATTCATATAATAATATTCTATTACAAAAACGATCAACTATTGATCTTTTCGAACTAAAAAACCATATCATAGATTTTAATAATTTAAAGCTGTCCACATCGAGTTCTCATGTTTTGAAAATGATTGATAATCACATCTTTAATAACTTGATTAAATATATCTTTCTAGATGTGTGTAACACAATTATTATTTAACCATTCATCTCTCATTCGATTACGTAGATCGTTTTTCACTATATTCATTGTAGATGATGCCTTCTCCACACTTGCGGTAGAAACTGGTAGGATAAGCGACAAAATTATAAGCTTGTATACCAAATTGTATACAATATTTTTTCGTCAACGCCATTATCTTAGCCAAATCATTAATGCATTTTACATCGTTAAATCTATCATTGGATTTCATATCAACCTCATCAACTTCCAACTAAAATTCGACGGCATAAACTAGGATTGGAAGGAAGATCCGATAAATCAACTTCAAGACGACTTCGGGTTACTGAGTTCGAAATAATAGTATTTTGACTATTATTGTTCGGGACATTAGTAGTAGGCGTAGAAATCGTAGAAGAACCAACTTCGTTTGAAATATTTTCAAATGATCTATTGAGAAAATTCGTATAGCTTAAATAAACAAATTAATTACATTAAAATCAATAACTAATTCAAGTAAACCCTAAATAATTACATTCAAATCAGTGAAAATTACAACCATGATTAGTAGATTACCCATTACTGCCGACGTGATGCGATGAATGGAGGAAGACTTTGCGAGAGAGGCGTGGAAATTTGATTGGAAGCATGTGGTTTGAAATGCACAAAAATCTGATTGATTGAAGAAGAAAGTGATGTAGAATGTTTTGATTGATTTGTTTTTTTTATAAATACGCGTTTCCGGTGAGGTCACGCGACCTCACCAAGCATAACATGCCTCTGTCTTTGTGTATGCTCACTCCAATTCTAGTTCTAACTCATTATTCGAGTTTTAACATCCAAGAGTATTAATATTTATTATAAACTAAACCACACTTTGTCAACACAAAATTTATTCTTAGCCTCTATCAACACCTTCTCTCTCTTCTTGACATCATTCCAATACGTATTCCAACAATGGTGATATAATGAATTAACAAACTTAATATGTACTGCTTTATACTTTACATCCATGGAATTTCTTTATACCAGTCTACTTCAAGGTATCCATTGCATATAAAACGCCCATATACTGTTGCTTTTGTGATTTAATGGAGGTGACAAAATTGGATTGATACACACGTCTCTCTCTTTCCCTCTAACACTCACCCACCCCTTTGACATGACACTGCTTTAGCTTCCCTATCACATTTTGAGATACACAATTTCAAATGTCATTAAACTTTGTGGATTTGTTCTTATCATACTGAAGATCATCTTTGCAAATTTGGGTTAATTTGAGTAGTTCTAGCACAATGAAATTGATATTTATAAAATCAATGGTTGAAGTATATGTTTCCATAGTCTTTATTGACATATAATTTTGAAGGGGCAAGAAGTTTAGGAATGAACCCTTTTTTCATAGGCATAATATTAACAATGGTGGTAAAGATCCACAAAAAATTGTTGTATTTCGGATAGTGTGACGAAAGATGTGAAGGGAGTGCTAAAGGGGTGGTATAAAAGTGGGTTGCCATGGAACCTACCTTATACACACACATGCACTCGTGCATGCGCGCACGCACACACACACATCCGTACATACATGCATGTTTGTAGATGCAAGTCATTACAAATTTAGTTGTAAAATGTTATGCCAACACACATTGGATAATGTGATATGCAGTTTTGGTATGTATCATGTGTGAATATGAGGTAACATATCAATATGATATAGAGAGGTTGCTATTTTGGAAAGTCCATCAAATCTAAGATCATGGCAGGAAATATTTTGAGGACCATGCCAGAGATAGTATGTTTATAGTTTTGATTCAAGATCAGGTTGTAAGCATATATCGAGTGGTTATTCTATGACAAATGATGTTAAGTCCTCAAACTCAACGAACTCGAAGTCTCATGGTGTTTTATCAAATGAACGTTAAAACTCTCTTTTTATCAAAAGGTGTCTAGAGCGTCGGAAAAGGAGCTTACCTTAAGTAGCCCAAAAATCATTCCTTGGTAGGCGTATAATTATGTGGACTACCTCGGTTTGTTGTTTCCAGCATTGAATAGAAGCACAAACTTCATATGTTTTTTTGTTATTTTTTTTTGAATTCAAAATTTCTACGAACCTAATCAATGTATGATATAGCCATGGAGCTCTGATGGCGAATTTATGTCCAAGATGTTCCAGGTCCGAATGCAATAACTACTTTATAATTTTGTGAATTCAAAATAATCTCTCTACAGACCTCATCATGTAATGCATATCTGTGATATATTCGTCCGATGGAGAATTGATATCCAATGGTGTTCTTGGATTAAATATAGTAACAACTTTAAAATGGAACCCTTTGGTTGTATAGTTTACTGAGGTAATCAATGCCGATTCTGAGGTAATCAATGCCGATTCTGATTGGGAAAGATCTCATCTATCCATAATGAAGTTTTTGTGAAGATGTTTTCGATATTTGACGATTATGCAGCTCGTGTTAATGTTCGATATTGAGACCAATAATTTGATAATTTGATATATAAATGATATAACATTCTTAAACTTATGGTCGAAATTATCTCCGAAGTAGTTATGGCTAGCTCCATACCCAAAGCACTAGGCATTTCATGCTAAAAGGATGTTAAATCACGTGTATTGGTCAATCTTCAGCCAGATAATGCCTTAATTCAGTCTTTCGGGCATCTCCAACCCGTTCAGCCCTGAATATTCAAGTTAATGGACGCTTAAAAACTTATAATTTAGTATATTTAATGTTTAAATGTCTATTAAAAATAGACGCCTAGTTATTGAGCTTTCCTCCTCAATTTGGCCCTGAATATTCAACTTTAATATCATGATCCAATGCACGAGGCTCCCGTACGATAGTGGACTCTGCGCAGGTCGATAATGTACGCAACCCTATTCCTCGCATTGCGTAGAGGCTGTTTCCAGACTCGAACTTGAACGTCCATATTACTATGCATGTGACCTAACCGTTGCGTCAAGGCTTAAACTTTAAGTATAATATAATGAAAAAAAATGAATTCAGTATATGACCAGATATATTAGCTCCCCATTGATAATTGTATACTTGTTTCTTGTATGCTTGTTTCCAAATTGTAATTCATATTACGGAAACATTAATATAACCTTCTATATTCAGCGGAATTATCTTGATTCTCAATGTTAACAGTGAGGATTTCTATTTCTTCTTACACCCGCAACTTCTTTGATTTTGTGCACAACTTTAATATATTATAAAAACCTTTGGTTATTTTTGTATAATTTTGATGGGAAATGTTATGGATGGCCTTTGAGTAAATTATGCATGCATGAATTAAAATATAAATATATTGAATCCATGATTCACAATTTGTATTGAGCTTTACGATTTGTGAACTTAATAATCTTTGGAAAAACTAAGGCTTTCGTTTGAATTAAAAATCTAAAATGAGTGGCTAGTTGTGATTTTACGTTTTTCTCAAAGTTGATAATTGTTATATATTAATGTTTTCAAAAAAAAATGCAGTTTATACAAATATTAGAAACTTGTACAATTAATCAAGGTATGAAACTTGGTGCCAACATCTTTTTATCGAATAAAATGAGTTACAGGTTAAGTAATAAGCAAACAATAATTTGAGAATGGGTGATTCTATTCATTATTTATATCATTTATGCTGTTGGTACTCGAAAGATTTCTTTCCGCATTTTAGAGTGTTATTATTAACTTCAATCAAATTTCTTTCTAACGCTACTTAAAATTAAATAACAATATATACAATGATACACTAACGTTCTAAACAAAAAATGAATAGCAATATATACGAATTTTGGAAGCATGATCCATAAAGGGAAATAATAAACTTGGTGCCAACACCTTTTCATTGATTGGAACGTGTGACCGGTTGAACGAAAATATAAAACTGACTAGGGGAAGAGTATTGCTAAATTCTAACCAGTATCTTTATGTGCTATGGGCTCCCGCATTCGTTTCCGTACTTCTAATTCTTTTTTTCAAGAACTATATTCTCTTCACTATGTTCATTTTTTTCAAGTGATCTATTTAAATAAGACACAAACGAAAGATACATATTCGGTGTATGACCATTTATATGTTATGTTTGTATATTTATATGTTCTATATTGCAAGGTTCGAGATCTCGTTTTCGGTCTCGGTTTCGGTCTTTTGTAATTTTAGAAATTTCAACCTAATTCGTAAATTTTGGAAATCTCGATTTCAGTTTCGGTTTGGGATCTTGTTATTTATTTTTCATATAATTATACATATATTTGTTTAACTTATTGAAACAAAACGTATAATTTAAACTTAATTGAAAAATAAGATGTACAGAAACAATACCGATTAATTATAAATATTTAAAACACTAAAAAATATTCATTAATTGCTTCATTTTCAATTTGTTTAGTTACATCATTTATATATTTTGTGAATTTTTATGTTTTCTAAATTAAAATTTCATATTTTGAATATTCCTATATTTGAAAATTCAAATTAATTCTATTTTTGAGTTTTTTCTATATAATTTGAAGTTCAATAGGTTTTTTTTGTTGAACCGGAATTTCGGTTCGGTTTCGTTTCGACCCCTACTGAAACCTAAACGGAACGAGCGGAATCTCGGTGTTTCGGTCGAAACCTCAAACCATGCTATATTGTAACTTATATTATTGAAACAGTAATATAATCAACTAAATTCATGGGAGTTATCTTGATTTTCAACATTAACAGTGAGATTTCCATTTCTTCCTGCACCATCAACTTGCCTGTCTTTGTGCAGGTTTTAACATATCCTGTAAACCCTTGGTCATTGTATTATTTTGGTGGAAAATGTCGTTGATTACCGTTAAATAACTATTTATGCATGAATTTTATGGCTAACAATTGGTATTTCACTTGTAATTACCTGGAACCTTTTGATATATGATTAAAGTTTGATATAGATACTGCAGTCAAAGATACAACGATGACTTGTGATACATGGTTGTCACAAACAGTTCCAGATCTTTACTTTTCTGTATTTTTTGCAATTAATGTCTGCGAAGTTGTTAGCCTTGATGTTTGTTCCCACTATGAAATTTTGCTTGCTACAATATGGCATATAAATTTTTATTTATCTAAATTATCATGTTTATTTAATATCTCTTGGTGATGGAGATTTGTATTATTATCTAAGTTGCACGAGCACAAGTAACAACATTGACACAGTAGATGCATATTTATTGGACACTTAGAAACCTGAACAATATACGATACATTGTATAGGTTTATGAAAAAAAATTCTTATCAGTAGGATTGGGGTTGATAGACAACTCGAGCTGTGGAGACGGACTTTAGAATCTAAGGGATTTAGGTTTAGTAGAGCTAAAACAGAGTATATGAAGTGCGAGTTCAGCAGTGTCAGGTCAGAGGATGAAGATGCTTATTCTGGCCGGACAAATAGTTCCTAAAAAGGAGTCGATATCTAGGATCAATGTTGCAGTGTAATGGTGAGATTGATGAAGATGTTATTTTTCGAATTCGAGCGGGATGGATGAAGTAACGACAGGCATCTGGCATTCTCCGAGATAAAAAAATCTCACAGAAGCTTAAAGGAAAGTTCTATAGAACGACAATTAAGCTTACGATGTTGTACGGTGCAGAATGTTGGCCTACTACAAACCAACACGTCCAGAAGATAAGCGTAGCAAAGATGCGTATTTTGCGATGGAGTTGCGGTCATACAAGAAGAGACCGAATTAGAAATAATGATATACATGAAAAACTTGGAGTAGCACGGATTGAGGAGAAACTAATTCAACATCGCTTAAGATGATTTGGACATCTTCAACGAAGGCCGTCCGAGGCACCTGTGCGCGTTAGAATTATAGGCCGTGTCGTTTAGAGGTCGATCAAAGTTGACATGGGAGGAAGTTGTTAAAAGATATTTGAAGGGTTGGAATATAGCCGAAGAGTTGGTAACGTATAGGAGCGCGTGGAAATTAGCGGTACATGTACCAGAACCATGAGCTATGAGTCTTATAGGTCTTAGATTATAGGATTAGGGAAAAAGAGCCTAAGACGTAGCGTTTGGTCTTTGATCAATGTTACTATCAGCACCATTATTACTATTTGTACTGTTATCATCATTTTTATTTTTTATTTTATTTTATTTTTATTTATTTATTTCTTTATACATACATACATATGTATTTCTATCTTTATTTTACATAGTTACTATTATTATTAATTTACCTATTTGACTTAATTTTATTATTGCTATTGTTATTGTTATAACCTTTAAATTACTTTTGTCATTTAGTTTCGGATTCCATCTCTAGCCGACCCCAATTTGTTTGGGAATAATGGCTGTGTTGTTGTTGTTGAAGGACAAGGTTCATTCATAAATATAATTGCTCCGCTTGTCAACTAAAACTCTATGGGAAATATCAATAAATTCATGTGACTAATTTTGCTAATGATTGTTCAGATTGATCAAATATTCATTCATATTATGCTTATGGTGTGACCTTATCATGTATGTGTTGTAACCTTTCAACTTATGATGCCTTTTTCTTCACTGGCATATGAACCTCACAAATGCTGCTAAGTGACTCTAAAACTTCACCGTAGTAGCAGAGTACATGGTTCTTAAAATGGGATCCAAACCCTAAACTGTAAAATTCAAATTATAAATAAAAAATGGATAAAAATCACGAGTCGTAGGTTCAGAAGGTTCATATTGTATATATGCTTATGTGCTAGCCCGTTATTAAACGTCATTTATGTATTTTAGAGGATAAAATTTTTCTTCATTATTTTTTTAAACAATAAAATTTGAAGTGTAGGTTCAAGCAAGTATTTGCATATCTTTATTTCAATATGAATTAAATGATGTTTCCTCAATTGCGTCTGAACCAATGTTGGATCAGAATTTGAGAATCGAAACGAAACTGATAGGAGACAAAAATTGGAACAAAACTGATTTAATATTTTTGCAAACAATAATAGTGTAAACTTTCCCATGTGGACAAAGAAACACAAAGCACCTAGATAAGTATACAGAGAGAGAAATTTAGTCCCTAGATAGTGTAAGACGGTTGCACGGCAAGCGCATAAAATCTTTTTAGAGTTTTTCCACTCAATTTTTTTGAGCCCAAGGTATATAGTTGTGTTGGGTGCTTGCTTATGTCGAGACCAAGTTGAACTCTGGTATAGGACATCCTTTATACAGTATTTTGTGTGCTTGAACACATACTTATGTTGCATGGAAAAATATTATATTTGAACTAATTTGGGATGTTCTTATTCCTTCTCTGTATAAGCAAGGAGATTTCCTCCCCCAATCATCTTAACATTCAATCCATATGCTTTTTTTACTAAACTAATTAAGTACAAATAGGCATATTTTCGACAAGTTTTTATTCCTCAATTTAGGTGCATGCCAAGTTCCTTCAAGAAAATGATTTATGTTGATGTTATTGGATTTCTTTTCTTTATGGATTTCTCTATCAATATTGATATTTAGTGTTATTCACATTCAGGAGTAACAGTTACCAAAATGAATAGCTAGTTAATTGATCGTATGTTATACTGATAATGTTGGAAAACACATGCTGAAATTCGTTGGGTGTTTTAATTTTCTAAGATGGACAATCATGGTACCAGTGTCCTTTCCTAATGTGGAAATTAAAATGATCTAATTTGAAAAGTGACCTTATTTATTTTATGAAAAACATTGGTGCTTTGTTTGCCTATAAAATAGGGTAGGTACATATGGATGCTTATTAACCGTAAGCATATTGGTCTTTGCTCACCTAATAAGTTAATCGTTAGCATATCCATCTTCTTATCTTCTGATATCTTTCTGTCTTTCTTTCTTTTTATGATTTTTTATTTATTTATTGTTGTTGTTGAAATACCAGAGAATCAAACTTATGCGTAACCGTGGGAAAATTCAGATTTAAACATTGGCGGCCAATATGTATCAACTAAACATTTTCTGTTTTCAGAGAGATGCTATTTATTATTGTCACTGTAGGCAACTCTCATGCACATAGAGGCCTGGTTTGTTGATTCTACAACTAGAGGGAAACACATTTTTTTAACAGAAGTGTTTTCACTACTATGTGATGGTTCTTCCCATGGAACGAGAAATAAACTAAAACCAACTAAACCCTGTATTACTATAATTTAGAAACACTTGTTTAAAAGTGCTTTTATGCATAGTGTTAATAAAGGGGGGAGTTCCAGGGAAGGCAAGTTTTTATTTCAAAAAGACAAAAAAAAAAAAAAAAAAATTGAATGGCCAATTATTTTTACCGCATTGATTTTCATCGTATTTGATAAAAAGAAACCTTGCATCTATATCTCAATGTTTGAACATTTATTGCAGAAACAACGGATGGAAATATCAAATAATAGCTAAAGATTTGCTCTTGACTAACAATTTTGATGCTAAATTTCAGTCGGATCTTAAGTTTGAACTGATATCTGATAAGTTAATTGTATAAATCAGTAGTATATTAGCTAGGTGACTACTTTTGCTCTTTGATATTCTGTTTAAACTATGATTCCATATTGCTGTCATACATAAATTTGTTAGATCAGGAAGTTATTTTCTGGATGGATGTTTATTTAACAAGCTGAGCCATCAACCGAATGCTATGGTAAAAGAAGGGTCCACTGCAATCCCAAATGGTTAATTGGTAGTCTCTATTCTTCTTCCTCCCCTTCCTCTTCTTCTCATATTCTCTAAATACCTAGAGAAGCAAGTTCTATGCATCGAGCCACAACACTATTTGGCAATCTCTTAATTGTTTGTTTTGTACAAATACTAATCTTTAATTAAATGACATGCACTGTATCTAGATCGCTGCATTGCTGTCGGTAGTATGGTCTTCTGTAAACATATCTGTTGCTTTATTGATATTAATTAAACCTTTATACTAGATTGTTTTATTAGGGACCTTAAATAAATACTGGTTGTAATATCCATATTTCCTTGTGCTTTGTGCTTGCATTTCTACAGAAAATTAATCCTCTTAATTTATGTTTAGTTGATGCATGAAAGTGTCAGTGAGGATGAAGAAGATGAGGACAACAAAGGAGATGATGATGATGTGAAATCCAAGCTTCCTGTTCCGTCGAAAGAAGAGCCTCATGTTCCATCTGCTGCTGTATCTACCGCTGTGTCAGCGACTAAGGAGGCAGAAAAACAACTTTCAAAGAAAGAGCTGAAGAAAAAGGAGCTTGAAGAATTAGATGCTCTCCTCAATGAGTTTGGAATTTCCAATAAAAATCAGACCAGTGCAGCCCAGGAGCAATCAAGTGGTATTTATATGCTTTTAACACTTTTTTGTTTCTTCAACTTATAGCTATCCATTTAAAGCACATGACCAAAAACAAACTGGTTCTTCTTCCCTGTCTATTTCCTTCTTCTCTTGAACTTGTCATTGTTTCAAAAAGTTTGGTCTTGGAGTAAATTAAGTAGAAAAAAGTGCTTAAGTGTAAACTAAAATCAACTGTCCTTGAAGCTAAATGCAAACTTTTATTTATCGTCGGATCAAATTTCCCCCTTCATGATATTGTGCAAATTTCCACTTCATGATATTGTGCAAACTTACACTTTATATATTTGTCATTTAGCAGCTGTTAGTACTGTGACCTATTTCTTTATCAATCTTTGTTACATGTGCCGTGTCATACATAATAAAGAATGTGAGCATGCTTGTATACTGTCAAAATTAGGGCCATTAACTTTTCAATTTGATCAGACCTAGGCTAAAGTGCATGCGGTGTTATTTGAATATATAAGCTAACACGAGATGTGGATAATATCGACAATATAATTTTGTTTTTGGGTTACAGAAGCAAAGAAAAGTGAGGAAAAGGATAGCGTACAACCTCTTCCAACTGAAAGCAAAGCTTCAAAGAAAAAGAAATCAAAGAAGGATAAATCTTCGAAGGAGATGAAGAAACCAGAAGAAGAAGCTAATGGTGGTGAGGCTGGCCATAATGGCAAAGTCGAGGAAGAAGATGCTTCCACAGTTAATGTACAAGAAAGATTGAAGAAAGCCGTTGCAGCATCAAAGAAGAAGAAGAGCAAGGAAATGGATGCTGCTGCAAAAGCTGCTGCACTCGAAGCTGCTGCAAGAAGTGCAAGGCTTGCTGCTGCGAAAAAGAAGGAAAAGAGTCATTATAATCAGCAACCAGTTCGCTAAAATAGTATGTTGTATTTTATTCAGTTTTGAACTTTACTTGTTTGCTACCAAAAATAGTTTTGTTTCTATATGTTTTAGAATCATGAGCTGCTACTGTAATCGTGTAGTTTAACGGTGTGTTATCTGAGAAGGTGGTGTATTTTTAGTCTAAATTTGCAGACTGCATTGATGCTATCAAATTTTGCAAGAAAATGCTTCTCACATGCATGTGAAATGCAACGTCATATTAGCAAAACAAAGAACAAAGAGAACAAGTTCTTCCCCTTCAACATGCCTACGTTCCTCATCTTTTCCACCAACAAACAGCAAACTTCGGAGAATATCTCATTCAGATTTATTATGTACTCATGTACTTCCATATAAATTTCGTCCAATCTCATTATCGGCCCAAAAAAGCCTTTTAAGGTTCAGTTACAGCGCAGGTGCCAATAGACGAACTAGTGATGGCAGAGGTCTCGAAGGAGATAGCAGCTGTCCAGTCAAAACCGAGAAATTAGCAAACAAGTTTAAACTAATCAAGGGCTGGCTGCATAACAGTGGAATACGAGTGAAATTGGTCCAAACCGGAACATTGAGAATCTGCTCTCTAGCTTTGTCCACTTCTACACTTCAAGGCGAGAAATGCAATGTCTTCATTTTCCTAACAAAATACTTTCCACTTTTTCTCCTTTGCTATTTATTTAAGTTCTACAATGAACAAGTGCAAGGCTTAACGTTTTTCCATTGTGTGTGTTAGCTACCGAGCAATATTTATACGCAGTCATACTTCCTCACGTACACACACCAGAAATTCTACTTGGTATCATATATACATACATAAACGTATGCTTAGGAGGAAAACAAAATAGTTTTACATATTTCATGGAGAATATATATCTTTTTTCCATATTACTAACTTAAAATATCAATTTCAATGAATGGAACGTAAATGGTTAACGCTTTTAAGAGGAAATGTTTTATGCAAGACGATTAAGGTTGGAATAAGAATAAATGGTTCTATTGAATTGGTTAAAAAAAGAAAGAAAAAAGACATCTAACAAGATAATAAGAGTAAAATATGATGTTCTGAAAGCTTAAATCCACAATTTGTGTGGCTGTAAATTACAACAGGAAGTCTTCATGCAACAGATACCAAATGACAACTTATCTGGCATCTGTTTTACATATAACTGATATTCTACAAAATATTCATGTGACATTCACAACACAGACGTGGACATGATACCTTGAACCTAAATTCAGCTATTCAGTATCCATTACAACAAAAATACAGCAATGTAGAATCTAGAAACTCAGTACATCCAATACAATACGGAAAGAATGGCATCACATTCCAACAAGTTTTCTTCTATTTGGGTTTCATGCATTTGAATAAGACCTTTGCAAAACTCTCATATGTATTTGGCTTCATAAATTTATCTAATACTTTGTTCCTCCCATTTATTCCCATCTTTTTTCTAACTGATGGATTCTGTAAAAGATATTGAATGTTTTGTGCAAGTATTTCGATTCCTTCATGTCCAATTGGATGTAAAAATCCTGTTATTCTGTGATCTACAATTTCCTTAGTGCCTCCAGCCTCAGTTCCCAGAACCTATACAAAACAATTTTATTAATTATTTACGTAAACCAAAACCAGATTACCATGCAAGTATAAAATTTAGCATCATATTAGCTGCCATGAAATAATTTGTTTAGGCAATATTTTTCCTGCTCAAAAGTACCCACGCTTTTGAATTTTATAATAGGCCAAATTCTAGTGTGCAAAAATTCTACGACGTGAACAGAGAATATACTAAAAAAGAAGAGAAATACTTTTAGCAATGATCTATATAGTGGATAAATTCACTTCTAGAGTATCAACAATATATTGTATAAACTTTAGTATTATATCAGTCATGTAGACTTAGCAGAGTCAATATGAAGTTTGGCACAGTTAAATCAAACTACATGTCAAAAGGCTTCTTATTTTGTTAAGGGTGTAAATGGATATCACCATTTAAATAGGTGTAGTACAGATATCAAATATGGATATTTCTATATTCGAATATTTTATTGGATATTGAAATAATAACCAATTTGAATGTAGAAAATATGGAATGCACTTCAAATCAGCTTTTCAATTAATTTATTCGTATCTTTGAACAGATTTATACAGGTACTCTTCAGATTTCTAAAGAGGATATAACATGTACCATGAATATTCCATTAGAAATAGGATTTATGTTCGTAAAACATAATCGTATCTGCATCCTATCAGTGGAATTTCTACACATAAAAGAATATTATGTAGAAATATCCAGTGCAAATGCCTCACAAGGAAGTATGAAAATAATTTTAAAATAAATAAGATAATTCTAGAAGGTGGATATGGAAGAAAGAAACATTAGTAAGATGACATATGTGTCATATCATTACATCACATATGACAGCTTAACAAATTCATAAATAAATTTCATACGAGGACAAGGAATGTAAAATAATTATAAATGATTATCATACCGGCAGACCAAATGCCATAGCTTCAATAGTTACTCTTCCAAATGTTTCTCCAATCCCCTAGACAATTTGTACAAACTGTTAATCCACGAAAAATAATATAATACGACTACTAAACACAAATGAAGAATTTTTACTGTATTTTTTCTTTTGGCTATTATATATATGCTCAGAGGATAGAACCTAATTCCTCTATCTATATAATCATGCAAACTAGACATCTTATCACTATTACTAATGATAACTGGTATGAACCTTTTTCTAATCATAATCTCTGTTATATTAGCCATTTAACTCTTTGCTGAATGAAAAGTAGTAATTTATGTTAACATATTACACAAGATATTACAGGGAAAAGATGGAAAATGCAATGTTTGAAGCACTGTTATCAAAATTATTAAGATTTAAATCTCGTTTCAAATCAAATTTCTCTTTTTACAATTCAATTTACATTTTGATAACTCAATTGAAATAGCAGTTGAGAAAAATCATTTAATCCCATACTAGTATATTCAATATACTAAACCGGATCCATAATCCCGACCCTAGTATTTTCTAAACAAAATAGATCTGGAACGAAAGAGAAAAATTGGTATCTAGGTTTAGAAGTAGAAAATCAAACATCAAAATCAATTCCAATATGTGTACAAACCTTAAAATATGAATCTTCTGAATCTACTATTTACCATTTGAATCGAGTTTAAACTGTACGACTTTTGACTTGAATCTTGTTTCGAAAACCTTGGTTTGGAATACTTTGCAAACCAAAGGATGAAGTGAAGAGGTTATATGGTAACATGTTCATATAATTGGAGATATAACGGGTAAATGGTAATGTTACCTGAGCATTCATCACGTAGATATCAGCCGCAGCATACAAAGCGGCTACACGGGTAGTTGCTGGTGTCCATAACACTGATTTTGTCAAATTTGAATGTTCTGACATAAATTTTAATATTTCCTTCACATAAAGCAACTTATTACTTTTCGATCCAACAGAACCAATAAGCACTTTAAGATTATCTTCTTTCCCACTTGTTACTTTTGCCGACAGTAATTTTCTCAGTTTCCGTTCTTCCCAAACAGGCTTTGCACGGCGTTTTCTCCTTTTCTTCTTCGTATTTACCTTAGCAACATTACCTGTGGCCTTTTCAGTTTTGTTGACTATCTGACTAGTATTCATGCTAACTTGAGTTTGATTAAGTTTTATAGGTTTTTGTACTTCTATCAGCTCATACTTTTTAGGATCTTTAATGGTAACATTGTTCTCCGTTACTAAAAGTGCTGCTTCTAGAAGCAATTTTTGACCCTTCGCTGGATTTATACTGCTTAAAGACATCACAAGGGCATCATTATCACTTAATCCCATTTCTTTACGAACGACACTTCTTAGTAGTTCTCTTTTTTCAATCATTTTTTCAACACTGGCTGCAGGAGTGTTTAAGGAACAGGGAATCCCAGCAACAAAAGCAAGTTCATCATTGACAGATAAAGGAACTATCATGGGATTTATATAAAACTTTATTTTTTCTTCTTCGGACCAAGATAACCACTGTTTAGATTGCGATTCAGACAAGAAAGCTACCATTTTGACTCGGGTAAGTAGATGCTTTGACCGGTCAAAGTACTCTCTTCTGTTTTCCATTATCCACCATACAATTTGACCTGCCGCAGCAGGATAGCTATCCATATACGGTTCTGTGGCATAATATAAGAATTAGTTATTCACCATAGTTGATTGATTTTAAAGATTATAACGTGGACAAGCTTAATATATTAAAAGCAAATGTCTTATTTCCATCCTTCGTCAGCTCATTAAGCAAATAAATTTGAACATGCTACAAAGAATGGATGTTTACAATATACATAACCTGTGATGATGGTGGTAGTAGTAGTACTAGTTTCTCAGCAAAGTTAAAGGTCATGCAAAGGATACTAGCAACTAATCCAAAAAAATTGAGCATAGCAACACATTAGCCGATAAAATTCAGTTGTTGGACATTGGTATCTGTAGTAGAAACTTTACAGCATGATCCTATAAGAGCAGCTTAACACAGAATGACAAACTCATTACTTCCTACCATTGCATGCTGACAAATTAACAGCTAGAAGCACACATGCACGCACAATTATTATTTCAAATTGTATGGTTATTACCAAGTCAGTATCATACATAAGCTTCGATCTTCTTTACTGAGGAAAAAAGAAATGGTTACTATTTTTGAGAATTGCTGGTTTGTAATTCCACAAAAATCAATCGGTGGCACCTTTACGATATGTAAAATAAACATTGCCTCCTATAGCTCATATAAGGAAAACTCTAAACACATTCATCTCATGTACAATCTTGCCATGCTCAACTTCTACATTAGTGTGAACTGTGACGTGATATTGCAAGTATGCATGCATATGCAAAACGCCATATGTAAGTGTGTCAAATTTTCGATTGCTTAACTAGCAATCATGTGTACTCAACAAAAACAAAGAACGTGCATAATATACTCACCAATCCAAGATGAACAAACAGCTGATCCAGCTATAACAAGATCAGCCTTTGTAGCAACTTTGAAACTAGGCTTATCCCTATCCTGCAAAACTTTAATCCCTCTCCTTTCTAGTTCACCCATTAACCCGCCTTTCCTACTCAATATAATAGCTGAAACAGAACCACCACAACTCAATATTTCACTAGCCAACTCCAACATAGACAATGGTGCACCAGTCATGGACAACTCATGAAAAACCAACACAAATCTCCTAGACCAAACAAGTCTTGAAAAATCACCTTTTCTATTACATGTTCCTCTCCTCTTCTCCGGGCTCCATTCCAATACACTATCTTCTGTCTTTCCAAATGGACCTACAATTAATCCATATGATGTGTTCCTTTTTGGTATATTCAAATCTTCCATTGTATTTTCATTATCTTCCATGTTCTCTTTTTGCTTCCTTGAACTCTTTCTTGATCTACGGCCCTTTTTTCTGGTGGTAGTTTGACGGGAACCAGCTTGTTTTTCTTTCTTCATTTCATCCAAGTCCAAATCTTTTTTGCCTTCACTTAAAATGCGTTCATTACTAGCCACCTTGGTGCTATTTGCACCATTTACAACTGCACCATCCTCTGTTTTCTTGCTTGTAGATCCTGGGAACTCTGCCTTGCTATGTTCCCCATGAGCCCACTGTGACTGAACATGGAATCCTATATATGCCCATAATGTAATCAATAATAACCAAAACACCACTCGGTTATTGCGAACCCAAAGAAGACTTAAGCCACTGTCTCTAGAATCTCTTCTAGTTCTGGTAGAACCCAACCTACGAGGCGAGTTCCTAGGGCTAGACTTGCCAGACAACGATGCTTTCAAGCTCAATGGTGACCGAATCGGGTTGGGTCTTGGCAGATTGTCCTCCATATAATATCTCACTTATTAAATCGAATCAAGTTTTCATTTTTTTTGCAGCTTTACAGCGGTTATTGATCCGATAGGTAAAGCTGCTTAAACCCACAGAAAAGAATGAATGATGATATTTGGATGAAGCTAAAGCAACAATTAATGAAGTACAATGAGCATACTGCAGCTAAAAATAAGAGCTTCCTAAAATTCGAAGCTCAAAATTTTGAAGCTGACACTGTGCGGAGAGATCTGAAATGTGGATCTGGAGTTGGAAAAGCGAAGAAATAATTACCAGATGGAAGAATTTGTTTGAACAATGTAAAGAGAAATTGACTGTGTGAGAGGAATAGGTAAACGATGGGTCGTCAACTTTACATGCACGTGCTGCCACGTGAGGATCAAGCAACGAACCTACTCCAATTGGTTTGCGGCATTTTTTTTTATTCTTGTGTTGCATTAGCTTTTAGTGCCATTGTTTTTTTTATATATATAGTAGCAATCAATTAGGTACTCTGTAACGGCAGTTCAACGGTAGCTATGAATTAATAGCATTAATTGTATAAATGCTTTTATAATGATGAACAATTAAAGCAACAATCAAATATGTACAAATAGCAATAGAATTGGGTCACCTACTCTACTCTGATATTTTAAGAGAGCACAGATATAACTATACGTGGACAACCATGGTACAAAATAACAGATACATTTTAAGTATCATGATTCCAATGTGAATATCATCTGAACATGTCAAAGTATCTATATTCATGTGTAACTTACCACAGAGGAATTATGAACTACCATAGGAGCTACAACTATCAAATTTTCATGGTTGCATCACTCAATTGTCTTCAAAATTGCAATTGCTTTATGAATGCAATTACCATAAATCTGACTGATGTATCAAAACTATCATTAGTAAAAAACTTAGAATAGTGCGTGGTTAAGTAGTTGCTTGCTAACATAAGTTATAGTGTAGCTAGGATGCAATAATGTTGATTGAATGTTATTTTTATAATACTCAATAGAGCAATAAGCAGACAGATATACAAGTAGCAACAGTACAAAAACTATGCATCACAGTATCAAATAGACATACACAGATATCAGATGGTTACGCTCCAGATCTATGCAGCAAAAATTTGATCATTTCCACACTAGTAATAAAAGTCTATTGTACAATAAGACTGCAAGCCATTTATTTAAGCACTAAACATAATAACTCCTAATTTAGGTCCTCGATTTTTCCAAAAAAAAAAAAAAAAAAATGCAAACTGTTATGTTCATTGGAATCTCACAAAAATACTTTCTGTGATAGATGATAATACTCTACCATTAAGGGGAAAATTGATGGTGATATATTGCTGAAGTCACTCTTTGAAATCATCTTTGTCATCAGCTTGAATAGGCTTGTTCCGCCAAAAAACAGCAAGAGCACTTCCTCCAAGCTATTCAAAAAATAAAATAGCATGTAAGAACATAAGCAAAGATTGATACTTTTGAAGCATATATGAATATGAGTATAACTATGAACTCTGTTAAGTAATTGCATAGCATGTTATACGATCATCAATTTATGTATATCATATTCTGACTTGGAAAAGCCAATTGTGACTGCTTAATAGGTATGATACAAACATCTGTATTAAGCTTTTGATACGGATCTATCCATTTAATGTCATGTGATGTGTGTACATAACACACAATGTATAATTAATGAGCATGCAAATTATACAGATGATTTTGTCCTGTAGCACACATACAAGTACTTGTATCTAAGTTCTGTTTCTTCCATCCATGTTTATTTGGCCCAAGAGAAATTGAAGAGAATATTGGAACCAGAAAATGATAACAAATGTTAATAAAATCTGAATAGATACTACATTGGATATATATTTTTCACTTATAAAATGTTAATAAAATCTGAATGATAACAAGAGTTTCTTGCATATGAAGATGATGGATTTCAAGAATTTTTTTCTTCAATATCGAGTGATAAAATCTAGAGTTCTCTTCCATAAAAGTCTCCCCTTGCGCTTATTTTCATCATCGAAAACCCAACAAGATTTATAACAATAATGTTGTTTTTTATTATATGTGTGCTATAAGTAAAAATCTTTGGTCAAGCTGTCGGTGGGGATGTTGATGGATGCTACAAATCGGTAGTGATATTCTGTTGATGAGTGATTGGAAAGAAGATGTTGTCTAGGGTATTTCGAAGTTTCAAAGGACACAATGGAAATCCTATTGATTGAGCTTTCATTATTAATAGTGCGTGCATATGCGTATAATTCTTGGTGTAGGGTTATTTTGTACAAGGGTCAAGTGGTGTACAAACTTGAGGGAATATCATCTTATTTTTAAAGTTAAAAGCCTTATGGTTATCTCTACATGTTTAACGTTTGTTATCAAGTTTAGTTACCTACAGCAGGACTGTATACTGTCTCCAACAGAAACTCAAGCATGTTTCATATGCATATCTTTTGTGTATATTTCATGGTAATGGAACTTTGTTGGGAGAAATATAGACTCATTTATAGGCAGAATTAACTAAAATAGCTGCAATAGGCCAGTCAAGAGCAATAAATTGTTATGGAATTTTAAAGCTAAATAGTTGGGTTCGAATGAAAATGGATAGACACTAGTAGTGAAATAGCTGCAATAGGTCAGTCAAGGCAATCAAGGTTGATGATATTCCTACAAAATAAGGCATGACAAGATAGCTTCAATTCTGTATTTACCAAAACAAGACGAAAATTTATAGTTAAAAGCAGCAAAAGTGTTACATACCGCCATACAAACAACACTGACAGCTGAAGGAACTGCAACAAGAGGATTTGTGAAGTGCTTTTGTGCTAGAAGGAACCCAAGAGCAGAGCTCTGTAACAAAACACAAGTAAGATATGAAAAACATATAACCAAGGTTACCTTTGCAAGTAACATATAACCCCACCGCATAAAAAGGTAATATCCACTATCTGTTCTATTAACTGCTAAATTCATGCCAGAATTTGAATAAAGTGTTGCTGGTCAAAATTCCCACAAAAAGAAGTTCAAATAGAAACTACCTCAAAAGGAGCATGAAGTCATAATGATGAATACCATTTGCATGATCGAGCGTCATTAATAGGAAGAAACTGAAAAAATTTGCGCTAATCTAACAGCTAAGAATGCTTCAGCCACTTTAGTAGCATCCAGAGAAATAAAAAAAGAAGTTATCATTCCCTATTTTTTTTAAATGTTTTCAGAAGCGCAAACAATAAAAAAAAAGGTTTAATATTGGAATTAACTTAAGCAAGACATGAATTGCTTCAAATTGACATGGTTTGATTCCACCTGATCTACTATGAATAGAATGAAGTACCTGCATTCCACATTCTATAGAGATGGTACGAGAAGTAGATTCACCAAAGGTTGAAAATCTTGAAATCCAGTAACCAATAGCAAATGCAGCAACATGTAATGCAGCTACTGGAAGTATGAGTTGTGCACCTTGTGTCTTCAAAACTTCTGCTACTTGACCAATCTGGAAAAGAAAAATTGCACTGGATTGTATAAAAAGTTTGGAAAACTTAGAGGTCACCTTTCTTAGCTTTCACAAAAAAATGAATACAATCAAACAAGGAAATTTCTTAAGTTTGCAGAACTACTACCCAATTTACATTCACATTTTATTCGCATGCACTGCTCAATAATATTTCCCATGACACTGTAGAAGTAAGATTTAGGTGACATAAAAGCGTTACCGTTTTGGACAAGGGCAAGAAATGATGAAGAATAAACGATACAACAAAATCCATTTAAGTTTCTGAAAAAAAAATAGATGTTGCCTTCTCTGAAACGATGTAACATAATAATCAATTTTTCCTTATCAAAACTCAAATTTTAGTAATAAATAAATTAGTCCCTCTTATCAAAATTGGTAGTCCCCTCAGTTATCACCAAGACTTAATGAAGTTGTGACAAATATTTACATGCCATTTCTAGACAAAGCTACCAACTCTATGTTGACAAGCGTTCTCATGAGTTGCATCACAGACTCTGTATTATAATATGTAGTATAATTATGGCATGCAGAATTGCGAAATTCCTGCTATAAATCCAATGTGTATGCAAAAAAGTATGATATCAGGCACACTTACAGGGCTTGCACAAAGAAGAGTAGTAAGGATAACACCAATCAATGGCGTGAGAGTGATAATCTTTGACGTAAACTTAGGGAAGTATTCATTCAGCAGAACTGTAAAGTGTAAACATAATCATCTTTGTGAATGTTCTATAGAGAAGTAAATATAAGTGCATGAAGGTGCTAGCAGTTTTCTGAAACTAATTAAATACAAGTACCTCCAACGATGGTGGGAACCAAGACAACCTGAAAAGTGCTGAGAGCTAAGCCCTGTCAACAAAGGGGAAAAATTACAAATAAATTTATGAGAAATGAGGTATATCAATGAAGATGAAAAAATTAGTAAATAAATTACAGTTTTCTTACTGCAGCATCAACAGGAACAAGCTGCCCAGCAAGCAACTTTGTAAGTAGGGGTGTCATGATGATAGCACCAATTGTCGAGCAACTAAAATAAATCATCGAACTTAACGTAAATAAATAATAAAAGAAAATTGTTAACATATGAGCCCAGCGAGCACATGTTAAAATATAGCATGTCTTTAAAATAACTTTCTAAACCGAATTATAGGGTAATTTTGGTTTTATCCAATTTATTTTGTTTGTATATGGTTACGCTTTCTTCACATTTTCCATTAGACATATGCTGACTAATACCCATAATAGGATCATTAATAGCTGCAAAGTACTTATGCTTTTGTGTGCTTACTGTATAAATGTCAGTAGAGGTGGTGGCATGTATATACTATGTAGTTTGTCTGGGTTTACGCTTCATTTATACATGCTTTGTGCAACATATACAGCTAAAGAAACCAAAAGTCAACGTTGGAAGACATTAGCATGCACATACAGGAGATGGAATGCCATTACAAGTGCTGTTTGACCTTTTTCTTCAGTGCTCATATTTATATTCTCCTTTTGTTTTTCTCCAAAAAAAAGCCCTTAAACAGACCTTTAAGTAGTCCATATAGCTTCAAATCTGTAAATTTTAAAACATATTAAGGCCTAATACACTTACGTTGTCATCAAGACTGAAAGTGCCACATTTCCTCTAGATATATATGTAGCAACATTTGATGCTTGGCCACCTGGGCAGCAGGATACCAAAATAAGACCAGTTGCCAGTGGAGCAGATAACTTTAGAGTCTGGAAAAAATAGGCACAGTTGTGCAAAATCAGTTTCATAATTAATAGAATCCAACTCCTTACTAAGAATCCATCACATAAACCAAGAACTTGGCCGTGCGAATGGTTAATTTTTAATATATTATTCAAACTCTTATTACCATACATTTTGCTTTTACATAACTCCATCAAGGCACTTCTAAGTCCTTATGGTTATTTTGACCAATATAATGGCATATGCACAATGTGCACGTATGCATTAGTCATGCATTTTAGGGAAAAGGACGATTCCATGATGTCTAATAACATTTTAGGACCAATCATTAGTGACCGTTTCAGTATTAACAATTACAGTGCTAATGCATTTAACATAACTGAGCTAGAATGTGCTAGGAATTGCTTAGCTAGTGAACGGTTTTATTAGAATGTCCTATAACAACTTCATTAGTGGCATTTTAACCACCTTGATCTCCATTTTATTGGAGAGGCACGTCACTCTTTCAAGGATGGGTATAAGTGCATGACATAAAGAGGTAATAAGGAGGTATTTGCACGATTACAGGGTACCATCAAAATCTGAAATCCAAGATTTGAAACCTTGAAGGAAATAAGGTTATAAAGAAGGATGAGCAATCATGTATAGCAGATGTAAGAGACAATTTCTAATATGCTGTTATTGCTAATTGGGTTTGAACCAATTTGGCCTCGATTGTTGATAAAGCATGAGTGTCATTTGTGAAGTGTGCTTGAAAACTGTTAAATGAAATCCTATAGATGAAGTTGGTAATCCTATGATTGAGGTAGATGTGTAAGGTTTCGTGTTTGTCTAACAAACAAAAGAAAAGGAGCCAGATCTCTAACTTATTGAAGAAGAGAGGGTGACACTAATTATTATGGCCAAACTAGACAGGTTGTTGTCCTTTTTGTGGAGTTTGAGATTCGGTGAATGGTACCAAAAGAGTTTGTTGATCATTAATGAAAAGAGAACCGATTAACATGAAACATATGAAACCGCCCAATCTAAAAGAGGACTGGGTCATGGATGCAAGATCTATAAAGGATGCAGCCAACTCATAGAATTAGTCAAATATCCATTTAGAATATATCAAAGATCGGCATTTTTGAGGTTGAAGCAGCATTGTAAATTGAATAATAACACATTCAATTTATGGGGGAGGATGGTAAAAGTAAAAGATGATTTATGTTTTACACCTCTATCATTTCTCATTAGAAAAAGAAAAAAGAAAAAAAACCTAACACTTTTCATGTTACAAATTTAACCGTTGATATTAACAATAATAAAATCACACACAAATTCATCGTAATAAAAAAAAATTGGCAATCTAAGTCATAATGCCAAATCCAAAATATTTAAATTAAGCACAACGATGAGAATTTAAGTTGCTTGTACTTTAAAAATGCAAGGCACGGTGAAGCAAATAAAAATGCAGAATTGATGATATTTTTAACATCTACAGTCCTTATATCATTTAAATGCATATAATACACTAATTTTACAAATATATCCGATTTATTTCAAATCTTTACTAACTTGCATTATAGTAATGCAACGAACTGAACTAAAACAAGTAGCTTGTACTGTAAAAAATGCAAAGTACAATAAAAGCAACCAAAATTCGAAATAAGACCCAAAAAAACTATGAACACTTTCTCATTTATAACATTTGTCTTCATTTAACATACAATTTTTGTTTCATAATGCATAAATAAATTCAAAAGATTCCAGTAACTTGCATTATAAAAAATAAATAAATAAACATAGTACAATAGCCACCAAATCTTAAAAAAAGATACGACTTTCGAAACTTATGAATCCATATCATTTATCATCATACATCATTTCATTTAATAACATAATACAAGAAAATTCAATGTAACTAAACAAATTTAAAACCATCATGTATGTTGCGTTGTAAAGAATAAAAAACAGGGGTATATCTAAAAATAAGGCTGCTTTACATTCTGAAGGGAAAAATAACAGGGAACTGATTTTAATTTTGATAAGGGAGAGGTGGATTTTAGCATTTAGCATGGGTGTAAACATAATTTTTACTGTAAATAATTCTTGGTTGTCCTAATCTTATAGGGATAGTGAAGTTATAATCTGAATTTATCTTGTCTTTAGATGTTTGTATGCATTTGCCTATATAAGAGCTTCTTTTGTGAATGAATGACAAGCAATTTGGTTCAATAAAAAATTTCTATCATCCTCTGCTGTTATAATTTATTTTCAACATAAACAAGGTATGAATTGAAATCTCAATGTTTTTTTTTCCTGTTTTTTCCCCCAATTTAGTTACGTTCATTATACTCGCAGTATTATATACCTGCTATTTAAAATACTCATTCATTACCGTTTTAATTTACATCCATGCATTCATTGTTACAATGTTCAACTATCTATTTTTATGTTAGATTATTCTCTTATTAAAAATAATATGCAAATTAGATTTTGATGATTTAAATATTAAAATTTCCAATAAAATCTTATACACATATGCACGCATAATACTAGTGATATATAAACAAAAAGAGGGGTAATGACATACTGTTGCTATACTGAACCCTAATAAGGGTTTGATGATATATTGAGCGAGAAATCCTACTCCCACCTACATAACATTATAAAAGTAGAATGTACAAATTAAAGAACATGCATATCTTATATCATTCAAATCTATAACTCAATAAGCAGAGGGGCGGAAGTAAAACATACTGTCCATGGATTTCTCATACATCGCCTGAAATCCTCAAAAGTTAAAGTAAGACCCATTGAAAGCATGAGAAAACCCAATCCAAGAGTGAACAGATCAGTCTCCAACCAAGTAACCTAAAATTACACAAGTAGTCAAGCAGTTAGATAATGCAACCAACAAAATGTTTAGGTAGAGTGTGTGTGTGTGTTTTTAAATGTTCTGTTTATACGTCCATTTTCCATTTTAGTTTTTTTTTCTCCCTCCAAAAATATAGAACAAATGTTTAGCTTAAATACTTCCAAAAATCGCTTTCCAAAATGGAGAATTGGAAACATGTACGGTATTGTTAGATTTAAATCCTTTCGAATCATCTTCCACATTATAAATTTGTTTTCTATTTTAATGTTTTCTGCTTTTCAAATTTGTTTTGTAAACACTCTAAACTAGAAAGACATATTTTGAGTGGTATGTGTTGAATCCGTTTGAGATGAGTGTTTTTAAACATACATTCCAATAAACAATAAACCAAACACATTTGAGTGTTTTGAAGGACCCAAACTCAAAGCACCCCAATATTGACAAAACAAACATACATTGAGTTTTGTCGTTCATACAACCCACAATTCCTCCCTACTGCAGTAAAAATATTAGTTTTTTAAGGAGTAAATCAAGTGTAGTTGGACTAATATAATTTTTACTTGGTATGTGTATATTATAGAAGTTAATATTATTGCTGTTTCTACACTGGTGTAGTTTGTCAAGTCACAAACTCTATGAAAATAAAATGCAATACAAAGCTCAAAACATCAAGTAAAACCTAATCAATTTGTGTGCTTACCGCTGATGGCTTGAATATGCCTATTATTGTGCCCAAAATAACCTGCCAGGCAAGGAAATAACAATTTTAGGATGCATTAACGTAATATTGATTTTACCAGCATACTGTTAACAGCTGTATAGTATATTACAAAAATAATCGACGCGATACAATACCCAAACAGGAAAAAGGGTAGTAAGCAATTCAACGATTTTCTCGTACTGGCTCATTTCCATAGGCACGCCACTTGGAACATCACCAGAGAAATTTGCTTCAGCTTTGCACAAAACTTGTTGGGACCTATATATGTAACACATGATATACTATAAAACTTAACATTGTCCCATGAGTTAGTACCTCAAAACTATTTGGGTCATCTTTACCGAAGAGAAATATGACAATAAAACAAAAAACAGCTTGTATTGGACTTGTGTACATCATTTGCTGAACTCAACAATCTTAAATGATATTTAAGTTAATTAAAGAAAATTATGGTTGCACCTTAGTTGAGTAAATTTATTTTTACATAATCCACATTACTTCAAGATTAACGGTATCGGGGGGAGGTTTTAATCATTAGACTGGTATTGTGGACATACATTATTAAAATGTGTACCTAATAAATAGTTGCATTAAAGATTAGTTTATAGCTTATCTCATCGGCTAGGAATCTTGGTAAATATTTTCCTTCTGTATCCACCATATTATCACAAAGAATGAACAAGGAAAATTCATGTGAGGTAATCTATAGGCATTTATGAATTATTTGGCTAGGAAGAGCACATTTATAATGAAACTGTACCACGGTCCCATGAGACGTGTTCCTTAAAAGTTTATTGGACTATGAAAAACGTTGATTTTTTTTAACGATTGTGACAGATGCATCCGTTACACAAATATTTCATGAATAAGGTAAACCTTATAAGCAAGGATGCAAAATGAGGGAAACCAGAGTTGTTATTTTTCTATCTATTCTTGCTTCTTTTTCTTTTTTATTTCTTTTCTATTTTTAGAAATTGACAGTTTCATGTTTGTCCTGCAAGTCCATAATTTGTTGGCAAATTTAATTTTGGTTGTTTTGAGAATCTTTCTTACTGCTAAAATTTAAGATCAACATGTTGCTCCATACTATTTATGCAACATGCAGAAAGAGTATTCTCATTATATGAAATGAAGATAAGCTTGAATGATAAAAATCATTTATTGCTTAAAAGTTCCTTAAATGAAACTGTACCACGGTCCCATGAGAGTTCCTTAAAAGTTTATTGGACTATGAAAAACGTTGATTTTTTTTTAACGATTGTGACAGATGCATCCGTTACACAAATATTTCATGAATAAGGTAAACCTTATAAGCAAGGATGCAAAATGAGGGAAACCAGAGTTGTTATTTTTCTATCTATTCTTGCTTCTTTTTCTTTTTTATTTTTAGAAATTGACAGTTTCATGTTTGTCCTGCAAGTCCATAATTTATTGGCAAATTTAATTTTGGTTGTTTTGAGAATCTTTCTTACTGCTAAAATTTAAGATCAACAAGTTGCTCCATACTATTTATGCAACATGCAGAAAGAGTATTCTCATTATATGAAATGAAGATAAGCTTGAATGATAAAAATCATTTGTGGTACACTTTTAAATATCACATAATCAATTTAAAAATTAAATCCAATGTTGTTTATACATAATACATGAATTAATTTAACCATTTATAAATTACTACATAACAGTCAAATTGATTCAAACATGACTCACATTTTTAGTTAAAACAAATTTTGGAAAACACAAAACATTCAAGTACAAAGTCTGAGTAAATATTTTTTCTTCATTATATTCAAAAAATGCTTCCAATCAACTATTTATTTCCAAAATTAAATCATGGGTTTACTGTTTTTCCAAATATATACATGTGATATGAAAAAATAGTCGGTCACCAAAAAATTAAAAAATAACATTGAGATATTAAATATATCAAGCATTTAAAAAAAAGGCGACACAACAATTATGATTTACGCAAATATAGGTTTGATCACCTATTAGCACAAACTCAACTGGTAATGTAATATGTGACCTCTTGACATTTATAAAGGTCCCATTCTATTGACTTTCGAATGTCGGATAATTCTCAACAAGCTCCTTCGTGTATGCCGTATCTTAAGCCCAACGCATGAACATTTATACTAGAAGACTACGCACGTGTGACTGTTTTAAACCTGCATCTGTGTACCAAGTCTGAGTAAATATATGTTCTCGTTTAGTTTTTGTAAATGCTTCGAATCAAACATCTATTTTCATAATTAAATCGCAAGTTTATTATTTTTCTAAAATATGCAGGTGATTAAAAAAAAAGCTAAAAAATTAGATTTAAGTTGAGATATCATATATATCAAACATTAAAAAAAAAAAAAAAAGATCGGACGCAACAATTATGATTCACGTAAATATAAGTTCGATTAGAATTAGACTTAGGTTAAGAACATAGCAAAAAAAACCATGTAATTTAACAGACGAGAAAAGGAGGAGTACAGTTAGGAAAATCATACATTTTAAACTTCCTGTGATCAAGCAAATAAATTCAACCATCCACTCTAATTTCAACTCTCATAAAGCACAGTAGATAAAAACATATATAAATTCAAATTGCCCGTTAACAAAAATAATGCAAAGCAGCTTACCTTTTTTGAGCTAATACACCAAAAGGAGCTGTCAATGGAACAACTTTACCACCAAAATCTCTTTTTAGACTAACTGGCTTGAACCCGCATCCCGTATCTAAACGAAAAATGACAGATTTTTAATGTAAAAGGTGAATATTCACAAATGGGAAAACAAATTGAAAATAGTTGTAAATACCGAGATGTGCAGGGATCATTTTGGCAAAGGAACAATTGGGACGACAGGATAAGCCATTATTTGGTGGGAAAGAACGATCTTTAAGAATCAGTCGAGAAACGGAAGATAAAGAAGCCATTAATAAGCTGCTGATGGAGCTCGGAGAACACGAGGATAGTGATAGAGTGGGTTTTGTTAATTGAAACAAGGCCACACAAGTTTGTTATTGATGGATTGGGTTTTAAAGTTCTTAATTTGTGGAGATTATTAATGGATTGGGCGCTGCCATACAGTCTCCATCGAGATAATTAGCTGTCCGCGAACAATCTTACCACCAGTAAAATTGATAAAACATGAACTTTGAATTCAAAGTATCTTCTGGAGGTATCAACCAAACGTTAAACAAAAATAATACTTAGAAATAGATTAAAAAAGAAAAGAAAGATATTGTATAAACAACTGAAAAATCATCAACGTGCAATATTGGACAAAGTATTTGTAGTGTACAAACTTCTCCCACGGCTCGACCTGGATCCACATTGTTAATCCGAACGTCGATTTAGACCATTACCAACAGCGAACTTGTTCACTTACTTTTTATCTTATTTTTTTTATGCTGAACGAAAGAATCAGAAGAGAAAAAACCAACAACGAAATAATTTTTTAAAAATACATAAGCAAATAAAATGTTAAAGACTTTGTCATTTTATTGCAAAACAGAATAAAATGGCAAAATTTTCGTCGTTTTATTCAATTTGCAATAAAACTGCAAAGCCTTTGCTATTTTATGTATCGGTCTTTTGTTCAGTTCACCAACCATAGAATCGAATTGAACCAGCCACGAAATAAAGGAAGAAAATGAAAGATATCGGGTTAACATAACCCAATACTGTATTTTAACCTCGTATTTGTACATGGTGCGGTAACGGGTTGTAGTATAAGCCTAAGCCCACATAAGTTTATTTACTCAATTCTATACCATTATAAATACAATCAGAATGTAAGTAATATCATTATTTATTCATAATTTGAATAAATACAAACTTTTCCGTTCATCTCAAAACTCTCTCTATCAATTCTGCATTTAGCAAATATTCAAGAAATCTAACTTGGTATCAGAGCATCCCGCCTAATGGCATTGACCTGAATATCATCAGAATCATCATCATCATATGATAATTCAGGCAACATCAGAATCAATAGAGTATCATCATTTGAGACCTGGATTTCAAAGTGCTTTTCTAAAACAAAGCAAGTACCTTGCCATTAGATTCCATACAAGAAACTGGCTGCATCAAGCTTTCAATTAGGAAAGCAAAAATTGAATTCAGGTTCAAGAAATTATCAAAAAATCATCAAAAGAATCAAAGGAAAGTGCCTTGTTAGAAAAACTCATCATTAAATCATCATTTTGGTTAGTGACTGCACTTAACTTTCTCTTGAAGATATATGATCTGTTTCTTGATTTTCTTGAAGTTTTAGTGCATCTTTATCACTCAAAGAATCCATTAATACCATCATTTGGATTCTATCTTCATCGTGGCTGGAACAGATTTAGCAGCTTCAAACAACTCAACTACATATCAGCAAACGGTCATAGAGGAATTAATTAAGACCATAGTTAGCCCACAAAGCCAATTGATAACTGCACACTTAAATGAAAACAATTGTCTCCTTTGGAAGCATCAGGTGCAAACTGCAATCAGAGGATATGGTCTTGATAATTTCATTTCTGCCACTTCATCAATTCCTCCAAAATTCCTAGAAGACAGTGATGGAAAGTCAACAGTCGATAAAGAATATACTGCATAATATCAAAGACGGGACAGTCTCTTAAGTTCTTAGCTACTTTCATCAATCATTATATACTCACTATCACATATTGTGGGATGCAATCTGTGTAGTTAATGCCCCGATATTGTCCCGCTATAACCCCTCTATATCCCATAGCAGATATCTATTGCTGTGATTTTCTCAAATAGCCTCAAATATAGCATTTCCGTTTTGAGCCATGCTATTTTCGCTATATTCCATTATTTCTACTATATCCCCCTATTCTCGCCACATCTTCTTTAAAGTAAAGGAATTGAAAATTGACATTTGTACATTATAAAAATTATGAAATTATTTTTTTAAAACATATTTTCATAAACAAAGTTCTAACATTCTATTGAATTTAATCATGTTAAAAACCACTTTATGTTTATTTACAATATATTTACACATGTTTTTATTTAGAACTAAATATGTATTAATTATGATTAAATTGAATGTTAATTATGCATTTAATTACCATTTATATACATGTAAAATAATTAAGTACAAGCTTTATAGTCTATTTTAGAGTCATCCGCTGTATCCCCGCTATTTCCTCGCTGTATCCCCGCTATGACTTTTCGCACATTTGCCGTATTAAATCCGTCGAGCGCTTTAACTGTACATGATGCAACTCAGCATATGAAATATAGTCAACCATAGAGCAAATCTTTAGCACTCAACCAGCAGCAAGAAAATGCACTACAAAAGACAGTTCAAAATCTTGAAGAAAGATGATATGTCAATGAGAGAGTATCTATCTAAGATCAAAACTCTTTGTGATTTGTTAAGCACCGCTGGGCACAAAATTACTGATACTGAACAAGTTCTATCAATTCTAAGTGGGCTTAATGAGGAGTACGAATCAGTGGTGGCTGTAATTTCTTCAAAGAAAACATTACCATCTAGTCAATATGTTCATTCCACCCTTCTTACACATGAAGGGAGGATTGAACAAAAGAAACCAAGGGAGATAAACTATACTATCAATTATGCTCCCAATTTTAATAGCAAAAATCAAGATCGGAAACACAATAACAGAAATGAGTCAAATAGCAGAGGAAATCAATCATTTCCAAGAGGAGGACAATCTTACAAAGGCAGAGGCAGAGGCGGCAGATGGTATAACACTTATAGGATTAAATGTCAGATATGTGGAAGGAATGGCCACACGGCAATGAAACATTACTTCAGGTTTGATACTCAATACACACATAAAAGTCAGAATTCAGGAAACCATAGAAACAACAATCCAAGTGCAAACATAACAGAAATGCAGCCAAAAACAAGAAATGTATAAGAAATGACAAAATACATCACCTGAAGACTATTGAAGCAGCAAGAACTAAAGGTATAATGAGTAAAAGTTGGTATCCTTATTCTGGTGCAACAAATCACATCACCGGTAGTCTACACAACTTGAATACATGCAACAATGAGTACAAAAGTAACAAGTTAGTGTATATGGGAAATGGTGAGTCAGTTCTGATTACACATACTGGAGATGCTGTTATTCAGGGGAAAAGATATTTATATCTTAAAAATTTATTTGGTGCGCCAAAAATAAGAAAAAAAGTCTTATTAATGTATCTCAATTTGCAACTGAGAATAGAGCCTATTTTGAGTTTTATCCTAAAACTTGCTTGGTTAGAGATTTACTAACTAGAAACATTCTTTTGCAAGATGAAGTATAAAATGGCCTGTACAAATTTAATCTATCAAAATAGAATCAATAAGAAAACTCAAGAAAATTATGCAACTAATTCGAACTAGTGCAACAAATAGAATAAATAATGTTTTTGACGTATGGCATTATAAACTTGGTCAACCAAGTGAAAGAATTGTAAAGCAAATTCTAATAGATAATAATATTTATTTTGGTGATGTAATTTTTACCCTACATATGCACTTACAATTAGGAAAAAGCCACAAACTTACTTATGCTAACTCATCTATAGTTTTTCACGGACCTCTTGAGCTGATAACATCAAACTTATGGGGTCCAGCACCAACCAATTTTGATTATGGATTCAAATATTACATTTCTTTTATTGATTCTTATTCCATATGGATATATTTTCTCAAAGCAAAGTCAGATACACACAATGTAGTAATAGATTTTATTACTCAAGTAGAAAACCATACAAATTGTCAGGTTAAAACCATTCAAATAGATAGAGGAGTAGAATACAAGTCTCTTAATGAATATTTTTAGAAAAAGAGGATTGTACATAAAACTACATGTCCTTATACTTTTGAGCAGAATGGATTAGTGGAAATGAAGCACATTTACATTGTTGAAGCTAGTCTCACTCAATTAGCACAAACTTCCTTACCACTAAAATTCTAGCCCGATGCTTTTAGCACATCGGTATATCTTATTAATAGGTTATCTATAAAAGTTATAGAACACAAAAGTTCGATTGAGATTATGTTTAATATAAAACCAGATTATCAAAGCTTAAAAGTCTTTGGATGTCTTTGTTTCCCCTACTTGAGGCCATACAATGCACCCAAACTTAATTTTAGATCCTCTCCAGGTACGTTCCTGAGATATGCATCCAAGCAAAAAGGCTACAAATGCCTTAACGGCAAAGGTAAGATATTTATTTCTAGACATGTTGTTTTTAATTAGAGCATTTTTCTTTTTGCAGATAACCAGAAAAGACTAACTCAGAAAGTGTACAATCCAACAATCTCAATACCAAATATACCACTTTACTCAAATGATGCAAAACCAAGAAGCAAAAATGCAACTCAAGACATATCAGGTTCACAATTTATTTTATCTGGTGATAGATCAAATCATGAGCTGATTAATATACCTGAGCACATCACTTGCACTCCTCATAGCAATCAAAGCACAAGACAAAGCAGTCATCAAGAATAAAGTGACAATCAAGTATCAAGTATACATGATGAACAAGAAACTACTACTTCTCATACTCAAGCTAGGCAAACACAAACTGGGCATCATACGACAAAAAATCAAAGAGTGGAATATTCAAGACAAAATATATACAAGTACTCTAAACTATAGTGAACCAGAAAATTTTGAACAAGCCATACTTCATGAAAAATGGAAAGCTGCAATGGATGCCTTCATAAAAAACAAGACATAGGAACTTGTACCTCTACCCAAAAATAAAAATACAATCAGATGCAAATGGACCTACAAATTAAAAAGAAATCCTGATGGCACTCAGAATACAAGGCCAAACCTGTTGCTAAAGGTTACATGCAACAATATGGTTTTCATTTCAATGAAACCTTCTCACCCGTAGTAAAGCCAGCAACTATCAAGGTTATACTTACTATTACTCTACATAAGAAATGAAACATTAGGCAATTAAATGTCAACAATGCCTTCATCGGTGGGGAACTTCAAAAAGAAGTTTATATGGAACAGCTGCAGGGGTACAAGCAATCACACAATAGTGTATACAAATTAAACAAGGTTATATATGGATTAAAACAGGCTCTAAGGGCATGGTTTGATAAACTAAAACCAACTCTCATAAGACTGCGGTATCAACCAAAAAAATCAAACAGTTCATTATTTACAAAGCATAACAAGGATAGGGGAACATATATCCCTGTATATGTGGATGATTTCATAATCACTGGAAACAACAGTAAGGAAATCAACAGTGCTATACAATATCTTTATAAGCAATTCTCAATCAAAGATCTAGTGATCTGAGTTATTTCTTAGGCATTGAAGTAAATAGACTATTAGATTCAGCAGTGCAACTGAGTAAGAAGAAGTATATTACTAAAATATTGATTAGAGAAAAAATGAATCTAGCTAAACTATTGCTTACTCCAATGACAAGGGATCTGAAGCTATCCAAAAATAGAGGTGAACTTATCAGCAATGATAGACAATATAGAAGCATTGTGGGAGCTTTACAATATGCAACTTTCATGAGACCAGAAATTTCATACAGCGTAAATAAAGTGAGTCAATTTATGCATCAACCACTTGATGAACATTGTAAGGCTGTTAAAAGAATTTTAAGATATTTAAAGGTAACACTAAACTTTGCACTGACTCTAAAAGGTGGAAAAACTCTCAACCTTAATGGTATTGTTGATGCAGACTGGGCAACGGTCCCCGATGATCGTAGATCAACTCCTGGGTACCGCATTTACCTCTGTAAAAACCCTATTTCCTAGAGCTCAAAGAAATAATCTTTTATATCCAGGTCAAGTAACGAGGCTGAGTACAGAAGCGTGGAAAGTGCCACAGCTGAAATCATGTGGCTACAGTCATTACTCAAGGAACTTCAAATTGAATCAAACATCAAACCAGTATTATGGTGTGATAATTTAAGTACAATATCCCTAGCCTTTAATATTATACTTCATTCAAGGACCAAGCACATAGAAATCAGTTTACACTTTGTTTGTGAACAGATATTGGAAGGAAATGTTAGCATCAATCACATACCGTCACTTAGTAGCATGCAGATATTCTCACAAAACCTTTGCCAACAACAAATTTCATAAGGTTTAGAAACGATCTGAAGATCGAGGAACTGCAACAGCAAACAAACCTCTCAAGTTGAACTAGATTCAAGCTTCAATGAGTGAAATAGCTTCAGATCTCATCAATTCATGTCAAGTCAAGACAGGTCCAAGCTTCAAAGAGTGAAATAGCTTTAGATCTCTTCAACTCATGTCAGATTTGAGCCAAATTTCATAAATTCTTTCTTCGAAAAAGATAATTGATAAGTAATCTCATCAAATCATTCTCAGATCTGAAGACTATAATATGGACAATCATCAGACCTCATGAAATCAAGCTTAATTTGAGACAATTGCTATATATTTTCTCTTTGGAAGGAAGATTCAGGGCATCGGAAAAACCCTATATCATTTTGAAAGGGGAAATAAAGGAAGAAAATGAAAGATATCGGGTTAACATAACCAATACTATATTTTATTCTCGTATTTGTACATGGTGCGGTAACGGGTTGTAGTATAAGCCTAAGAACACATAAGTTTATTTACTCAATTCCATACCATTATAAATACAATCAGAATGTAAGCAATATCATAATTTGAATAAATACAAACTTTTCTGTTCATCTCAAAGTTATCTCTCTATCAATTTTGTATTAATCAAATACCCAACATATCTAACTCATGGGCAAGTGCATAAATCATGTTTGGTTGCGTTGTGACTAGTTCAGTCCATTTTTTCCACTGAATATACAATTGTTGGCTATGCTTTTAGCTACTTGAACCTGAATTCGAACCTATTTCAGTTATCATTAAAATTTTAGGATCATGTATGCCTTCGTCATTATCCAGTCCAATTAAAGCTTAACCTGATTATTGGTTGTTCTAGTGCAAAATATGTGTGTGGTGCTCTACTTTATTTTACGTATCATTATATTTGTTTCTTTGTAGATTATATTTAAGAACGAATGTATGTAAACAAAGCTTTTCCATTATTTAACTTGTTTGTATGCTTTTTTTGTTTACAGACTATTTTGAAAAATATGATTCAAAATGGTTTTAGAATCGTATCATTTTGGTTTAGATTTGGATATTTGGACTTTTTCTATAATACTTGACAAAATGGTTTTGGTAGTAAATTTTACCGAACAGGTAGTTTGGATTCGATTATAGCGACCGAACACGGTCTCAATGTGAACATTAAATGTACTTGTACGTAAAGAAAAAAATCACACTTAGTTTACACATTAGACTCTTTTGAACCATACGATGTAAAATGTGTAGTGCTTTTTTTAATGATTGAATAGTTTGAAATATATGGTTGTGATCTTAGGTTACTTTTGAGTGTGATGCCAAGTTGCATTTTGGATATTATTATTCATAACATATCATTTATTAACAAGTTTGTGCATAAAAATAAAGTCATTATAAAAAAATTCAAAATAACAAAGTAACTTCTATATCGTTTTAACTACGTTTAAGTTGATACTAAAACAACCTCGGACATCATTATTATAATCTTAAACTCACTAGACTCGACGCTCTAGGACATTAGACAGAGTTGAGATTTGAGATATAAACTTGGATATAAGTTGGAATATGATTAACTATACGGTGTAATTTTTTGTTATTTTTATATATTATTTTACCAAATGGGATACTTAACGTGTTAGCTACAACACTGCATGGGTTGATACATGCAATGTTCAGTATCATTGTTTATGGTTAGGATTACTGGAGCATCTAATCTCATTTGTTTCCTTAGCTTTCATCTCTCAATGTTGTAGTCGGTCCATTAGAGCGTTTTTTTGTTAGTGTTATTCCCGATTTTTATGCATTTCACCGCTCCGTTGAAAATTACCTCTGTCTCTACCGTACTCCAACTTGGTAGTTTCCACTGCATGGCCAAGGTAAAGCCTTGGGATTCTTAAGGCGAACTTGAAAATCCACTTAATTGACCGATAAATTGATTACTATAAATAATTTAATAATTATAGCTTGTTTTTTTTAAAGGATTGGGTGCTCAGGAGATAGCATATAGTTATTGTTGTTACCTTAGGTATTGGTTTTGATAATAACAACTGTAGGACATTATATGAAATATATATACTAATGTTTTATCAAGATATATATACTATATAATGTAGGATATTAGACAGGTATTGATTAAGAAGATGTACAGTATCAAGATGCTGATATCAAGAGTAGATTCAAGAAGCTAATATAAAGTTTCAAGAGTTCAAGAATGAAGACTCATGAGTATTAAATAGTTCAAAATTTCAAAATATTTCAGATAAGTTATATAGTCACAAAATTTATATTTAACCTTGATAGCACTTTTTCGATCTCTCTCATCTTATCTAATTTTGTTTTTAATTGTTTTTCAAATATTCTATTTTTAAAAAATAATCTCTTCAAAATATTTCTCAAAATTATTTTCAAATCTCTTATACTTATTAAGATACTGTTTTATTGTTTTAAAGTTTATATATATTGAATTTTTGTTTATACTTTAATAATTTATAACTATGTTGATTATATATATATATTATTTACATTATATTGAATATTCTTATTAAAATCTTTTAAAATTATTTTACAAAGTTTCATTAAGTTATATTTTGATTAAAATTTGTATAAATATATTTAAATGATTCTGCAAAGTATTAAACTATTTTACAAAGCAACAGATTTTCAGAATAATTTTTATAAAGTATTTTTCAATTTTGTGAAGGATATGTCGACATATGGGTGGGCATAAACAGCACTACTATACGAAAACTGCCCGCATCGAACCAAAAAATGGTGCGGAAACCCACATTAAATCTTATAACAAAAAAAAAACACTCTAAACCAGACCGACCTGCATCGATATGGTTCGATTGCGGTTTGGACGATTGAACCGACCTATTAAACCTAACCGGACCAAATATTTACATTAGTAATTTTATGATAAAATATAAGCACCTCTATCTTATTTTATATTTTAACGATGTATATTCTATTTTCAGCCTATATTAATAATAATCATTATTATAAAGGAAGAAGTTATAGTTTTAGTATGATACTTTTCATCTTATTCTAGTTTTTTTACTTAATGATTATGCATTGATTAACATTGATGATTCGTTAATCTACTAAAAAAATCTCACTTGTAACTAACTGTTAAATTGAAACAATTAGGAATCAATCTTTCATTTCTGTAAATTGTGTGTTTTAACCTTTAAGTATAAAAGCTTCATACAGTTGCCTTCGTAAATTGATTGTTGATGGAAGTAATTCTCTTATTTTATATTTAATATGGGTTCAAATCGAACTGGACCAAAACTGGACCTTATTACATTAAACTGAACCGAAATCAAACGGTTTAAATGGTTAGTATAATGGTTTATAACCATGTGATGTGGTGTGGAAGAGGTTTGGGCTTCAAACCATACCAAACCTACCCGCGTCCAATTCTATGTCAACATTTCCAAATCCCATACCTCGACATGCTAGCTGTAAATTTCTAAATTCAAATTTTGAATGGAAGTGTATTTTTATGGTTTCACTTTGCGAATGGACATGACCATTGTTTTCCTATATATACTAGACTTCCAAACGAATTCTTATTAACTACTTTCTTATTTTTCTCTCTTCTTTTCATTCTCTTGATTTCTAAAATAATATCTATCAAAATTCAATCATAATTAAATTCATTCATTACTAGTTTGATTCTCCTTCATATACTCTCCAATTTCTCTTATCTCTCTCAAGATCAAGTGCTATTCAAGAGTTATAGGATCGATTATAATCAAGATCAAAGATATGAGTTTGTAAATTTATCAAATAATACTCTTGTACTCTATGGTATGCTTGGTATCCCTGAAATCCAAGTAGGTCATGTTAAATCAATTGGGTGTGCTTAGTAGCCCATAAATCTAACGGGCGTGCTTGTGGTTCGGAAATCAAGTGGCTCTACCCAGAGGCCAGGATTCTGAAGGTTGTGTCTCATATCCTTGAAATCGAGATTGTATTTGCATTTACTAGTTGAACATAAATCCCTGCAAGGTATTGTGCGGTACTGGTGTAGGGTAACTCCTTACCAGTATAAAATCCTGGTGTGTTCTTTCCTTTTGTACTTTCACTGGATTTACTTTTATCTGTACTTTGATTCTATGATTGTTTCTATGATTATTATTTCCATCATTCCAAGTAAAATCTTGAATAATTTGAACAATATTAATATATTCCATTAAACACCATTCACCCCCCTCTAGTGTTGATTTAGCCTTAAGATCCCTATTTTGCTAATTCACATGTGGTATCAGAGCATTGGTTTATAAAGTATTCATTATCTGGTTTTTGAAAAAGTTTAAATGGCTACCAACACTGGTAATAGTATTGTTAGTAACACAGTTAATACACTTGTTAGTAACTCATTTGTTGAAGGACAATCTACTGCTAAACCTCCATTTTTAATGGCAGTAATTACATACATTAATCATGTAGAATGAAAATTTATTTACAGTCCATTAGTTTAGACACTTGGAATACCACATAAACTGAGTACACTGAACTCAAGACTAATTTTGCATAGTAGACCACTGACCAAAAAGCAGTTGCATAAAGTAACTCTAAGGCTATGAATATATTATTTTGCTCACTAGATAGAAATGAATTTAATAGAGTATCTATATGTAAATATGCATTTGAAATTCGTAGAACTTTACAAGTTACACATGAAGGCATAAATAACGTTAAATGACAAGCACCATTGTCCAAGTGGCTAATTGATTCGGCTTGGTGCAGGATGTCACAAGTTCGAAACTTGCTTTCGAACGTTTATTTGATATGGGATATGTTGTCCCATTGATTTGTTGTATATAAAGTACCAGTTCAAAAAAAAAAACGTTAAATAGACCAAAATTTCCATGTTAACAAACCAGTTTTAGCTATTCAAAATAAGTCTAAATGAGTCCATATCTAATATGTATAGTTGATTCCAAGATATAGTACACTCACTTGTTGCACTGGGTAAGAGTTTTTCTGAAGAGGATCAAGTTAGAAAAATCCTCAATTCACTTACTCCTAAATGAGATCAAAAGATTCTTGCAATCGAAAATGCTAATGACATTAGCACTCTAAAAATTGAAGAGTTGATTGGAAATTTAGCGTTTTTGAAGCACAAATGCAGGACATGAGAGAAAGCAAAGCAATCGAAAAGAAATTTATAGCTTTTAATGCAATGATGGATAATCTGAATTCTAACAGCGATGAAGATGAAGAAATTGCTTTCATGACAATGAACTACAGAATTTTTTTGAAATATAGAAAGATGAACAATTTCAAAAGAAATGACAACAAAAATTCAGAAAGCAGAAGTGGAAACGAAAATGTTATTAGATGTTATAACTGCGATGACCCTGATCATTTAAATCAAGATTGTCCATATCTTGATAAAATGAAACTACACCAAATATTGATTCATCCAGAAAAACGAGAAGAGCCTATACTGCAATATTAGACGAATCAAATACAAAAATTGCTAACATGTGCTTCACAACAATACACAAATAAAAAAAAAATGGTGAAATGGATTAGAAAAAGGTATACATTTGATATATCAAAAGCTTTTTTTAATTTCTTGAATGAATTTTTATTTTCTTTTGATTCCTTTATTGGTTATTAGAAATATCCTATAGGTTAATAATAATAGTGGTTGAATATCGTGTGATTATATCTTAAATATAAATATTTTATGTATTTTAAATAATAATATAAAATATATTTAAAATTATATCTTTGAATATAGAATGGGTATAAATAGATCTATATAATAAAATAGGATATAGTTGAACAAAAATCATTTTTGAAAATTTTGACCTATATGTCGACATACCCCACTAGCGTATGTCGTCATATGCAGACTGAATTTGAATTTCAAATTTGAATTTCCATCCGCTTTTTCACCAATTCCTATATTCTGAAAAGTTTTCTTTTGACCAGAGAATATGTCCTTTGATTCTCTATTTACTTACTCTATCTCCATCCATTTATTTCTCACTTTCATTTTCAATTTCAAAAATAATAAACTCTCTTGTCTCTTCAAACTATTCTTCAATGGTATCCTCAAGTAATATTAAGGCAACCATAAGGCTTTCTAAGCAAGTAGAGAATATATTTTCAATGATCAAGAAGCCATTCAGGCCTATATAGAGTATTTATCTTTTGAAAAAGTCTTTCCCGGAAGATTTGCTATTTTTAAAGAATTTCCTACTTATGATCTTTTCAACCTTTACTTGCAAAATGAAATTCATGGTTTAATTGACGCTTATCAAAATGATTTTATTTGTTATCCAAAGTTACTAAAGACGTTTTATGCAAATTTAAAAGGAAAGTTTTATGATGCTAGAGAAGGAGAAGTTTGGAGTAATGTTAAAGGGACACAAATTGTTTTAAATTATGAACTTTTGGGTCACATTCTTGGATGTAAATCTAGTGGAATGGACCTTTCATCTTTTCAAATTGATTTTTCAAAATCGTGAAGTAATTCATGATATTTTCGAAAGTGATGATGATTTTGAATTCAGAAATAAAACTTGCAGCCAAAAGCAAGAATATTAAGCCTTCTTTTGCAACAAAGTATCACTCCTAGAACGGGTAATTATAATAACCCGACTCAAGAAGTTTTCAAAGCTCTTTTCGCAATTTATGGTCGATACGACACAAATTAGTCTCAAGTCATTTTGGATGAACTTGTTCCTATGATTCTTTCTAAACATGAAAACACACTATTTCATAGTGTGTATCTTACTTGTGTTTTAAATTATTTTGATGTTGACCTTAAAAGAGAGGAAATAATTCCTCATAAAATATCTGACAAGGCCAAAATTTCACTTATGCATATTTCACTCTTTTTCTAACCTTATGAAATGCTTGCGGAAAAGGAACAAAGGTTCACTTGTGAAGAAGATCATGAAATAATAGAGGAGGAGGAAGAGGAAAAGAAAGAGGAACGAGAGAAATGGAAGCCAAAGAGGAAGAACAAGAAGAGAAGGAGGATACATCTTTGGAAAGTATCAATACGCCACCAAATCCATCCAACAAAGATCTTTTCAAAAATCAAGAGAAGATCGTCCATAACCAAAGGAAGCTTAAGAAATCATTTTCAAAGAAATTTAATTTCCAACAAAATTGATAAATTCTATGGAAAGAACATCTGCAAGCTTAGTGGTTCTTCACCATCTTCATCCGTATCTTTTTAGTTGTTTAAACTATCTTGTATTTGGATTTTTTTTATTTTAGTTTATGTTGAATCTTATGCATCTTTTCATTTCTTTGTGTTCTATATAATCGCTATCTAAGTACAAATGAAAATTTATTTCCTTGCTGTTATATATGTTTATCATCTCTGAAAAACATAAAAGTATAATAGTACAAGCTAAATACATTAGAATATCAAAACAGGGTTGTTTTGATTTTTTTTTTGCATATATATCGACATACCATAGATATGTATGTCGATATACAACGGTAACTTTTCAAAAAAATTAATTTTGAAAATTGAATAGTAGCAACTGTCTATTCATTTTCAACGAATTTCCACTCCTTTAAATATCTGTTGAGGCCAGAGAATCATTATTATATGCTCTTTTTCTTCTTATTTTGCATTTCTAAACTCTAAAACCAAAATAGTGGCTTCTCCTATCCAAAAATTAACCGAAAACCTTGAAAAAACCCTTGAATCATTTAAGAACATTCTTTCTTTCATCTTAAGAAACTAGAGGCACTTAGAGTTGGGTTAAATGCAGATGATCAAGGAGCAAGAAAGACATTTCGATGCGATTTGGTGGATGATTTCTGCCTTGAACAAAGAAGAACCAACCACCAATCAAGAGTGTACCATCAACAATGATGATGAAGATTGGGATGCTATCAAAGCAGATCCAATCTTTGACGCTGATGGATGGGTTGAAGTTCCTCGAAATGTCTAGTTTAAATAGGTTTGATCGTATATGTAAATAATAATACTTGATTTGGTTTGGATTGATTGGTTTGGATTTGTGTGATTTTTTTGAATGCTATGTGACATAAACTTTGTTTGATTGGATGAATATTTGGTTTGATTATTTCATTTTACATATCACTTATTATTTGTATATAATCTTTCTCATAGTCATTGTATATAATTCTTATACATATTGATTAATACTTTATTTAGGAAAGTTAGACTTATAATTATAGTAAGAGTTAGTGTTAGAGTTACAATTTTAGTTAGTTATTTTTTGTTGATGACAGAAGGGGAGAAATGTATAAAATATAGGGATATATTAAAGGAGAGTTTTGTAACTCAGAGGGAGTTATAATATATATATATATATATATATATATATATATATATATATATATATATATATAGTTGTCATCATCAAAAAAAGGGAGATTGTTAGTAACTTAGGTATTGGTTTTGATGATGATAACTACAAGACATTATATACGATGTAGATACTAATGTTTTATCAAGATATATATAGTATATAGTGTAGGATATTAGACATGTATTAATTTAAAAGACTATACAGTATCAAGATGCTGATATCAAGAGTAGACTCAAAACGCTGATATAAAGTTTCAAGAGTTCAAAAATGGAGACTCATGAGTATTAAATAGTTTAAGATTTCAAGATATTCTAGATAATTTATAGAGTCGTAGAATTTATATTAAAACCTTGATAGCACTTTATCTCTCTTGTCTTTCTAGTTTTGTTTTAAAATTGTTTTTCAAATATTCTATTTTTAAAAAATATTCTCTTCGAAATATTTCTCGAAATGATTATCGAATCTCTTATATTTATTAAAATATTATTTTAGTGTTTTTAAGTTTATATATTTTGAATTTTTTTATACTTTAATGATTTATAACTATATTAATTTTATTATATTATTTACATTATATTGAATATTCTTATTAAAATCTTTCAAAATTATTTTATAAAGTTTTATTAAGTTATATTTTGATTAAAATTTGTATAAACTATATTTAAATGATTCCACAAAGTATCAAATTATTTAACAAAGCAACAGATTTTCAAAATATTTTTTATAAAGTTTTTTTCCATTTTGTGAAGGATATGTCAACATATCTAAATCCCATATGTCGACTACTAGCCGTAATTTCAAAATTCAAATTTTGAATTGAAGTTTCTTTTCGTCGTTTCTCTTCGCAAATGGACATGACCATTATTTTTCTATATATACCAGACTTCCGAATGAATTTTTATTAATATTATCTTATTTTTCTCTCCTCTTTTCATTTTCTTGAATTCTAATACAATTTCTATCAAAAATCTGATGAAATTCAATTAGAATCAAATGTATGGATTACTGGTTTGATTCTCCTTCGTATACTCTCTGATTTCTCACATCTCTCTCAGGATCAAGTGCTATTTAAGAGTTATAGGATCGATTGCAATCAAGATCGAAAATCTAAGTCTGTAAACTCTATCAAATCATGCTCTTATACTCTGTAGTGTGCTTACTTTCCCTGAAATCCAAGTATGTGTGCTTGTAACCCGGTTAAATCAATTGGGTGTGCTTAGTAGCCCTTAAATATAGTAAGTGTGCTTCTGGTCCGGAAATCAAGTAGCTCTATCTAGAGGCTGGGATTCTAGAGGGTGTGTCTAGTAGCCTTGAAATCGAGATTGTATTTGCATTTACTAGTTGAAAATAAATCCATGCAAAGTTTGTGCGGTACTAGATGTAGGGTAACACTTAAAGAGGATAAAATCCTGGTATGTTCTTTCCTTTTTACTTTTACTGCATTTACTTTTACTTATACTTTTATTCTGTGGTTGTTTCTATGATATTAGTTCCATCATTCCAAGTAAAATCTTAAAGAATTTAAATAATATTCATATAATCCATTAAACACTACTCACCCCATCCAGTGTTAATTTAGCCTTAGGATCCCTATTCCACTAATTCACAATTATGCTACAAGTCTTAGATGGTATATAGTATCTTTTAACTCTTAGGTGGTATATAGAATACTACAAGTCAACTTTTGTCTTATGGTTTGAATCATGATGCGTAGGATTCGAACATACCTCATGGACCAAAGCTAGAGCGTCTAACCATCAGGACAGTAGTATTGGAAAAAATTGAAATAAAAAAGTAATTATAATTAGTTAACCAAGTTAACTGTAATTGGTTTAAATGTAAATGTAATTTCATTAATTTGAAAGCAACTAATTAAAATAACCGAAACATGAGAAACCCCTTATGCTAGTATGATGCACGAGCAATGTTTAATGATGTTATAACTTAGTATAAGGTTACGGTATTCTCTACTCATGTAACACGCTTCCTTGAATATAGTGTACATGTCCGTCTAGAAACAATAAAAGCATGTTAAATCTAGAGGCAACAAGAAAATATGACGTTTACATTTTGCATCAAGTACATAATGACATATAACTAATGAAGATCTTGAATGTTAGGTTAGGTTTTGCTGATACGATATTTCCAAATTAAAGTAGATTTTGAAGATATTTCGAGTCAAGGTGGAATTGTGACTCAAATGTATTGGTATTTTAGATTTTGTATATTTTAGCGAGTGATTGAAGAATATTAATTATCTCTTTTATTGCATTAAAGAAAATGTAAATAATTATTGAGAGGCCTACCAATCACTAGGTATAGAGAACTAGGAGATGCAAGTTTGGATCAATCAAAGCTACAAACTACTAACTAGAACAATCAACTGGCAAAGAAAATGATTCGACCGTTGCTACATGTAAATAATACGACGTTCTCATGAAAAGTGCTAGCTTGAGCACCTCCTTTCTGCCAAACTCTACAAGGAAATGAATTATTTTGAGAGATAAAAATAAACAATCAATTTTCTTAATCAGTTGATTAAAGAACACATTTTATCAAGGATATTATAAGTAGGCTTGTATGAGGTTCATCGAAATTAAATAGAAGGAGAGTCATTATATTAAGGTTTTGAAGATTTAGATTTCTTCTTAACTTTGAAGCTTTCTCTTGTAATCTTTTGGAGGAACTAACAAAGTTTGTTTGAAAAAAATTGTCTGTGTATTATTATTTTTCATTTCTTATATCTTTCCAAATCTAATTGTGTAAGGATCCTTGGAATAACCATAATAGTCGGTATCGGAGCTTACTACAAAATTTTCTTTTGAAGAGGATTAGGTTATGCAGAAGATGATTGTTGAAAAATTTAATGGGATGAAATGGTGGTTATGGAAGTTTTAGATGAAGAGCTTAATGTACCCCGATGATCTTCACCAACCATTGGAGAATAAAGGGAAAAAATCTAGCAGTGAAACTAAAGCAAAGTGGGAAATTTAGATTAAAATGTTGTAATAGCCGTTCGATGTTTTTTCGGACAATAAGTGTTTCATATTGTTGCCAATGAAACATCTACTTATCTAATTTAAAAGAAATTGAAAGGAATTTATGTAAAGAACTCTACAACAAATAAGGTTCATCTTATGAGAATATTGTTAAATCCAAAGCTTAAATAGGTGAGTCGATTAGAGAATATCTTAATTATATTCAAGCACTTGTGAATCAATTGGTGGCCATGAATTATAAGATTGACGATGACAAACAAGTTTTGATTTTGATGAATTTATTACCGAAAAGTTGGAAAACACTTGTAGTTGCATTAAGCCACTCATATTTTGATGGAGCCGTGTCAATGAGATCGGTTGTTAGTAGCTTTCTTAATGAGGAGATGCAAAGAATGAACCTAATGGAAGAAAAGTTAATGAAGAAAGATGAAGAAAGGGAGAAAGTAAATTTGATTGGAGAGGTGCATCTTGCAAGGAGCGGTAACTGACCAAATATTGAAAAATAATAAATCAAACTTGAAAATGAATTTTATCTGCTATTACTGCGAAAAACCAGATCATTTGCTGAGATTTTGTAACAAGAAAAAAAGGGATAAAGAGAAGATGAAAGCATTGGTGGAAGATAAAGACAAGTTTGCAGCGATGTTAAGGTAAATTTTGGTATTAAGAATGATGTTTTGTATGTTGACGGAGGAAAAATGAATGAGTGATTCCAGTCCATGTTCCATATATGCAAATAAAAAAGAGCATTCATTTACTACAAGGAACAAGGTGGAATCTGCTAATGGCGTAGACTTGCATGTTAATGACATACGTTCAGTTAGGATAAAAATGTATGATGGAAGGGAGGTGAAGCTTACGGGAGTTAGACATGCTTCAGAAATTAAGAAGAACCTTATTCCAATTGGACAGTTGAAAGAAAAAGATTGCAACTTTTCAACTCAAAGTTGAGCTACAGGGTTTTAGATGGGTAATAAGGAGATGTGGCATGCAAAATAAGGAAGCAATAACATATAAAAATTATTTGGAAAAACTATGGATAATGAAGGGAGTCCTCAAAATGGTGTTGCAGAGGTAAATTTGTCTGAATTAAGATGGAGCCAGCAACGAAAAGCCAAAAAATCCACATTGAGGCCTTTATGGAATTGTAATCATTTCTATTTCATTGATGATGACCATGTTCGATTGACGAGCATGCATAATCATGTGGTTTGGAGGTTGGTTATTTTTTTTGGATGGAGATATTTGTTTTCATGGTGATATTGAAAATTATTTTGAGTATGCGGATGTAGATGGAGTTGGTAGGATTATATGGAATATAGTTCAATGTGAAGATTGTTAGATTTCGGTGATATTATATTTCCAAATTGAGGTAGATTTTGGAGATATTTTGAGTAAAGATAGAATTTTGACTTAAATATGTTCCTTTTATTTTTATTTTGTAGATTTTGGAGAGTGATTAAAGAATGTCAATTGCTTCTTTTATTGCATAAAAGAAAATGCAAGCAATTATCTACGTGGAAGTAAATTATTTTGAGAGATGGAAGTAAACAATCAATTCCTTAATCTGTTGAATAAAGAATCGCCTAATTCCCTTTTTGTTTAACCTAATTCACCACTACTGCACCGTCGTTTCATTAATAGCTCAAGGAATCGTTCCCACATCAGCAATGAAGTAATCAATCTTTGATACTCCCATCCCTAATTCTCTTAGTAATGTTTTCTAACCGATTTAACCTTTCTTAACAAACCATTTTTTTTCTTAAGTGGTTTACCTACGTTCGCATAATACTCTTCGCTTTTTAGTTTTCCACCCAACAATTTTCTCACCTTTTTAACGCCTTAGTCATTTTGTATGGTGAATTTTGGGTGCTCACTATAATTTATACTAATGACTGAAATAGGTTGCTATTGTAGTTATATGATTGAGCTTCCATCTTGACTTTCTGAATTGAATTGTTTGAATCAAATAAGTTTACAAACATTACTTATATAACCGTATACTAATTAATTAAAGAAACTACTTGATCTATGGCCTCTTACAATTGGTGCTACTTTGATCATTATTGTAAAATAATTGGATTCAGTTCAATGGTTGTGATCTATATTTAATGCATTTCAGTTTTCAGGTATTAGATTCAATTTAGTAGTTATGATCCATACTCTAATATCTTTTCAATTTTCATGCATAAACTTTTCAATAATATGATTGTTTTCATAGAAACTTTGAACTATACATCTTTTAAGTATGACATATTTGTATATGCAATATTATATTGTCCTATTTGAAATGGCGTGGGTTTGGTTTTAGAAGTTTTAGGATACCTTTAGCGAATTTCTTTTTGTATAGCATTTTTTTTGAAGGAGGTGGATATTTATTATTTATTTATGGAAACTATGGATGTATAATATTCAGCTACAAATAGATAATGCTCTTGATTATAGTGGAAACTTTGGAAACACACTTTTTCCCGATTAGGCTATAATGACGACTGGTTCAGTTCAATGGTATGATCCATATTTTAGTCTCTTTTCCATTTTTACGTATTTTATTCAATTAAATAGTCATGATCCATACTCTAATATCTTCTTAGTTTTAATGCATAAACATTTCAATAATGTGCCTATTTTCATAGAGACTTTGAACTTTACTTCTTTTAAGTATGATGATATATTAGTGCATGCAATATCAAATCATCCTATTTGAAATGGTGTGGGTTCAATTTTTAAAGGTTTAAGGATGCTTTTAGCGAATTACTTTTTGTGTAACATAATCTTTTTTGGAGGAGGTGGATTTTTTCTATTTCATTATGGAAATTATAGATGTATAATATTGAGCTACAAAGAGATAACAATCTTGATTACAATGGAAACGTTGGAAACACACTTTTTCACAATTATGCTATAAAGACGACTGATATATTATTTGGGATATTTTAGGCATGAACCTATGTTTATTCATACTATTAGCATTACTGTTGAATATATATATATATATATATATATATATATATATATATGAAAATATTATTTAAGAGTCTTGGTATGTTTTCTACGATCAACTAAAGAGAAACATGCATAACATCCACAAAATGCATGAGCATAGTAAATTCAATAAATTACCGAAGTGACTTTTCTTAAATTTTCATAGTACATGCTGCACATCATGTAACACCCTGCATTTTTAGATAATCAAATAATCAAATAACGATGAACAATAAAAATAAGCATTTTTTAAATTGTTAGAATATGGCCTTGAAAAATATATCATTGTGTTCCTGGCGATTTTCTGATCAATTTCCATATATAACTTATCAAAATTCGAGTTAATACGTAGAAGTTATGAGAGATTAAGAAATTAGAATTAAACGAAAAAAGAGCAAGTCCCCACCGGTCGACCGTTAGGTCGACCAGTGAAGTACAATGGTTGACCTATAGGTCGACCCACGTTTTTCTGTGGACGAGAAATCATCCAAGGACGTGCCGAAGGTATAAATTTTGATTTTCGTGCGATCTGAAGCATTGTTGTTTTGGATCCAACGATTCGCAGCGAGCCTGTGACGTGGTTGCATCAGATGCAATCCAAAACTCCAATGGTCTGAGATCCCCAAACACCACTATAAATAGGACCCTATGCCTAGATATTTTCTCACAAACAGATTTTCTCCCAATTGGGTTCATTGCCTGAGGCTAAACCCTAAATAGAAAATATTTCTAGGGAGAATATCTTTTTTATAAAAATATTAGACGCCTTAGAAGGGAATCCAGGAAGGCCATGGAGTAAAGATAAGGATGACAAATGAGTGGATTTACATTATATCTCTTTTATGTTTATGATATATAATATCGTTGGATTCTCGTCAAATATTTAATTCAACATTTATTTCAGTAACTAGTTCTACTAATTAGTTACGTTGAAACTATAAATTTTATAAGAGAAGTGTACTTATATTTAAATGTTGTTTATCTGGAAAGGAAAGGAATCCAATTAAATATAAGTAATATAAGGCTTAAAATTTGTAGAGAAAGGCATAAGCCTGAAAGCGAGAAATTTACGGTAAATTATGTAAAATGGGAGAAATGAATTAAAAAGGAAAAAATCTAATAACTTGATTTGAAAGTTAGTGATAGATTAGTTGGTTGGTTTAGAAAAGGGAATACATTTCCATAGTTTAATATTGTAAGAATAACGATAAACGTAATTGCAAGAATATAAGCAAGGAAAATGGAATTGGTGCAAAATAGAGACGTTGTTGTATTTTGCATTACCCAATGATTAAAGAGACAATAAAAGAAATATCTTGCATTTACGAGTTATTGTTTATAGCATTATTTAGTATTAAAATATGAAAATGGATTTTTAGCATAGTTTTTGTAACAAACCAAATAGAATAGAAATACTTCCTAGAATAAAAGAAAATAACGTGAAGCGTTAAAAAAAATTAAAGAAGAGGAAATAATCAAACAATACTAGAAACAATAAACATAATATGTGACTAGATCTGCATTTACTGCACAGATAGTAGAATAAAAAGTGACTAGATCATAAATTTTTTAGTATACAAATAGCACGTCCAACTTAGTTAATTTGGGCTAGAAGGAATTACAAGACTTCAACGGGACGTGGGGATACTCTAGGATGACCCTCTGGGGTAGGCCTAACGAAGCTGCACCTTGGAAGACAGGTCTGTAGGTGTTCCATCAAGAGAGTATAGGTTGACTGCTTTTGCATTGCAGGCCTAACGAAGTGGACCTTTGTAGGCAGTCAAAAGGTTGATGATGGAGTAGGATATTCCTATGATACCGTACTCTAGTTTGCGAGTAGGTTATAGTAGGTATAATCCAAAAGGATAGTCACATGCGGAGATCATCCATCATCAGTTAGAGCGAGTTCAGGAAAGACTAGAGTTAAACCATCATGCCAATGATTTTCACTATCGAAACATTGGATGAGGGGCACAACCAATTGGATATTTAGATTATTTGCAGTATGGCAGAACCAATTAGCTCTTGAAAGGTCTTTCGATTAGTTGAGGGGGGAGGGGGCTACGTGGGGCCATAGCCACGATGAGAAAAGAGACATACCAAGTAGAATATCTATATTGTAGGCCTTATGAAGCGGACCTTTATAGATATAGAAAATCTCCAACCGAGTTCCTTACAAGGTAGTCCTTGTTGGCGGAATTCAGGGAGTAGACAGAATGATTACATGTAGTCCTCAAGGTACGCACTGGGTGCTACATTGTGGATGTTTGAGCACTAGTATAAGCTAGTGTGGATACAGTTTCACATTTTCATAGTAGACGACTGAACATCTGTATTGTAGGTCTCATGAAGTTGTTCTCTAAAGATGTAGTTACAGTATGCTCTAGGAGCAAGACGATGGAATCCATTTCGAGGAGGATACGGAAGGTATTATCGGTGGCACCTAGGACCGGTGCGGCCTTTGGGCATGTCGCTATATATATATTGGTTATTAGGTCTTAATTTACTAGGGAGTAGATGTCTACGATTCACGCACAGAGGCGAAAGTATTATAAACCCAATAAACCTAATATAATATAAAATGAAAATAGAACGATATATGTAGAATTACGCTTAGAAGTGTATAATTTATCCATTCACCAGAACTTTAGTTCTAACCCCCTCCTTATATCATTCCATAGGTTAGATAGATGGCAAAGATTTTCCAGCTTCGAGACACTTATTTAGAAAGTGTTATTACCTTGGTGAGTATTTAATTGCTATTATACTTTAATCAGTTTCACCGTAAAATATTTATTTGAGCTCTGATATATTTATCGTTGCCTATTTTCAGGATATCAGATATCCAACTCGGGCTTCGGTGGGTTTGGATTTTAGCATTTTTGCGAAAAACCGGGACCCACTGGAATTTGGGTTGTTACGCATCATCTACGATCCTAATCTCATATGGGTAAATGATTGATTATAAATAGCATAAAATATTGTAATAATCTATTCTCTATGATAAGTTAATGAAGTGCATTAGTTAAAGTCGTACATAGTGGCAGAAACAAATTCAAATTGTAATAGTGTAGTAGTTCCAATTATTTTTACTTTAATTTTTTGGTTATAATTCAATATTTAATGCCTATGTTTGATTAGTGATTGAGGAAAAGTAATGTATATTTACATCAAAATTATTTGCTGAAGCCTAATAGACGTTTTTTAAGAATTGGATAAGTTTATAGTTAGTTATCTCTTTTGTTGTAAACTACTTTCAAAATTTTACCTAAGATAATAAGGGATGAAGTGATTTAATACAAAAGAGAATTAGTTTCCATTTTGATTTGTTTGTACTAATCATATAAAGAAAATGTAATTTTTCAACAATATGTTGTGATGAAGACACAATTTTAAAAATAAACATACTTTGGTAATATAGTATTTCATCGCTTATGTTGCTACAACTCAAATCGCATCACATTTTTAATTGATTTTGTGTTTGATGCTGATTACAAGTTCAGTCACTTTTGATTATGTGCCCTATCTTTTGGTATTATATTGTATAGTGATTAACCCTTTTGGTAATATTTTTGATTTCATCCAGTATTATATATGGAAGCATAAGTGGTTATTAAACTTAAAGGGAGGGGTGACAAAGAGAAGAGAATACACAAGTAGCAAGATCTTATTCTTTGAAAGGTGCTAACTTTAGATTGATTTTATTTCTTTTGTGTGAATTTCCTAAGGTATTCAATTTCAATTGAATCACCTGAAGAAGATAACATTGGAAAGAGAAGTAAATTGGCATCCATAAAAGTGATAATGGGGGCGAAGAGAAGAGAATGCATAAGTAGCAAGATCTTATTCTTTGAAAGGTGCTAACTTTGAATTAATTTTTTTCTTTTTTGTGTGAATTGCCTAAGGTATTCAATTTCAATCGAATCGCCTGAAGAAAATAACATTGTGAAGTGGAGTAAATTGGGCATCCATAAAAGTGATACTACATACTTCATTATTCATTAAGAATACCATTAGTTTATAGGGAAAAATTAGTTCTTTTAGTCACGTTATAGATTTATTAGCTTCAAATGTTTGCGTTAGGTAGGTGAACACGACGCTTCAATATACGAAGCATTGTTTTGGGGTCTCAATTCATTAGAGCATGCAGCCATTCAATATACAAAAGCATCATCTAATATCTTCATTTTGTTGTACTAATCAGGTATAGAAATGTCATTTTATTGATTATTCTTTTCCATGTGGACACTGTTGAAAAGCAAAATACATCTGTAATATATTATATTACATATTTATCGGAACTCCATTTACATAAAATTTACAGGAAATTATTGTCAAGGACAAAATTTCACAGCTTTTTAGCCTCAAGGACAGACCTTCAATATTTTATCCTGAAGGACAACTTTCTGTAGGTATCAGTTTTTAGTTATTGATAGCAGTTTTTAGGTATCAGTTTGTAGTTATCGGTAGCAGTTTTTAGGTATCAGTTTTTAGCTCGGTAGCAGTTTTGTTGTCCTTATGAATAATTTTAGAAAATGTTTGTCCTTATGAATAATTTTTAGAAGAATGTTTGTCCTTGTGGTAAAAATATTGAGGTCGTGTCCTTGAGGCAAAAAATATACAAATCTTTGTCCTTTAAATTAATTCCCCTTAAAATTTATAAATGAATATTATGGTGTTGTTACAAGTTCATTCATCATTGACTTTTCACAACAATTTTTTTACATTTAGTTTTCCTATTTCTATATTTTATCATGTTCAAGCCTTTTAGTCATTTCAATAAAATCGCTTTTATGTTAATTTTGTAGAAAAAAAGAAAATAGTTAATAAACTAGCAAATAAAAGCAAAATGAGAAGGCCAATGCGGAGACATCAAGCATTAAAACTGAAGGTACATTTTTGTACTTTATTTTCCATGTGAAATCGTTCTTAAACATCACTCTGTTTTGACTAAATCAATTCGTGAATATAGTATAGTAAAACCATACACAAACACCATAAAATGATATAGTAAGCAATTTTGATAGTTTAAATGAATATTTTATGGAGTTAGCATTAGCTTTATATTATAATATTATCCATTGTAAAAGTCTACATAAGATCTAAAGGCATGATGCTATTAGGTACCTAAAAGCATTGGTTTTATACCATGGTTCATTTGTACAAATAAAATGTAGGATTAACAGTTCTTAAAAGGAACTAATCAGCTATAAAAAATGTTATTTACTTGATTATTCTTCTTCATCAAAGTACCACTCAAACATAAAAATAATTCGTCAATAAGTATTTTGAAAATTCGCTAGCTGCAACCTTTTACGGTTTTATAGTTGGCCATGATGGTGTTGGTTATTACCAGATCATTAATCTTTCCTTTTATACTTTAAACTTTTCATTCTCTTCCTTGGTTTTTATATTTCATTTAAAGTATTAGCTTAATATCTCTAGAAAAATTGATAACAGGAGTGGTATTGATACCTTTTTTGTTATTATTTTGTTTCTCCTCCTCATTTGTTATGTTAAAGTGATAAGGTACTTTTGTAGGAAAATTAGTTAGAGTTAAGCTAATTTTTGAGATAATAGTTGTCTTAAATCTCAAACGTCAACTTAAATCTAGTAATTATCTTAAAAAACTACCTTGAAGCACTTTAATACAACAAATTAGGAGGATAAACATAGTATTAACCAAAACAAAATCATATTTTTAATTCAAAGTGTTTCCAACCTTTATTATCAACTTTTAATGTATTATAAAAGCACAAACATGAAAGTGTGCATGTGTTATATATGTATATGTATATGTATACGTATATGTATACGTATATATATATCATTTTATTTTTTTATGGAGTTTGTGATGGAAATTTGATAAGGCTCAGATTTTGGTAGGATATTAGTAACATGATGTATCTGGTATAAAAATAATGAAAAATTTAGTGTATAGTATTTGTGTACAAAATCGAATTTGTGCATAAGATTTTGTCGACAATATATACATTTAATGGCATAAGGGATTTTTAAATATGCGATGTTAATGTATTAGGTCTTTGAAAAAAGACGGTATGCTTGTGTTATTTTCCTATGTTATATTGATAAATGTGATCTTCTTCTAGTTATTTATGCGATTAACTGAAGAAGAAAAAATGTGACATAAATTTATATTTTAGTACAAGTACTAGCTGTGCTGGAGAAGATGAAAATGCAACATGATCATAATGTAAAATCATACATATAAAAATAAAATGTGTTGGAGACTATTGATTTTGTTTCTCTTTTGTTCCTGTCGTCGTATATTATATTAAATATAATCGTGTGCTTCATCACACATTTTTGTGATGATTTTTTCTCAAAAAACTTCATATTATATGCTTGCACTGTTCATTTTTTAATTTAATTATTAACTATGTATTTTTGATACTAAACTTTAGTTTTTATTTTATAGGAGGCTTCTTGGTTTGTGACTAAACTGTATATTTCTAGATTAATTATTAACTATGTATTCTTGATACTAAACCTTCATGTAATTGACCTTTTCCATAAATGACATGAAAATGGTTTAATCTGCTTAACCAATACAATAACTAATACTATAGATAGAAATTATATAATGTAAGTGGTTTAAAGCTATGGATATTAAAGTGCACAGTGAATGACAAAGAAAAGAGATTATTTTAGCTTTGAATGAGGATTACGCATGCACCCGCTGTCTATTACATGTATTGCTGTGTTAGAGAACCACTGATTTTGTTTCTCGTTTGTCCTTATCTTCGTATATTATGTTAAATATTACTATGAACTTCATCACACATTATTGTAATAATTTTTCTCAAAAATAATTCAGATTACATGCTCACACTGTTCTTTTTCTAAATTAATTATCAACTATGTATTTTTGATACTAAACTTTAGTTTTTATTTTATGGGAGGCTTCTTGATTTGTGACTAAACTGTATATTTCTAGATTAATTATTAACTATCTATTTTTGAAAACTGATCCTTTATCTAAATGACTTTTTCCATAAATGATACGAAAATGGTTTAATCTGCCTAGCTAATACAATAGCAGATACTTTAGATATAAATTAGATAACATATGTGGTTTAAAGTTACAAATACTAAAGTGCATAGTAATGAGAATGTGTGTATTAGCCCTGATATTATCTTTTTACTTTTCTTATTGGGATGGGCTTCTAATTTGCTTAGAGCCCATCATGCTATTATAAGTATAAACTGAAACAATGTAATCAAAGTGTATCGGTTATTCTGAGAATAAAAGATAAAAGCTTTATCTTCTGTTTTTATGGTATCAGAGCTAATTAGCCAAAAGGCAGTTATCAATCAGAGAAAGTGATTTCTTCTTTCTCCCCATAGAACATTGTCATCACAGGGGAGGCATACCCTTTTCATGATCAACATAGCATCAGATTTCTATCAATTCTTGCATTTGCGTGCCATCCAAGAAGAGGATCAGATCCAGAACCTTCATCTCCACATCTGGTTGCACAGATCTCAATCTTTTCAGCCTGCTTTGGTTGCAAGTATATCATTGCCTCACCAAAGCATTGCCTTCTTGATCAAGGTCACCTCATCTGACCATGCTGTTCTCATCTGCATTGGCTGCAAATTCATCATTGCCTCGCCAAAGCATTGTTTTCCTGATCAAGATATTCGAACATTAGTGTTCTTGATTCACCATGGCAAATCAAGATGATGATGCCACCTCAGTAAACACAGGCAACAGATCCAGAAATGGCCAAAGCATCGACCCAATCTTGATCAGACCTAAAAATCGGGCAATCAACACACCATTAGATGAAGACAATTATATAACATGGAAATATCAGGTAGAAATTGCATTAAGGGGTTATGATCTGCAAGATTATATGTAACGAAAGGGCTTTTCGACGCTTGAAAACCGACATCAATACGTCCACTGTATCAACTGCCGAGCAATCGAATGCCGAAAAACCGTACCGTTAGGGTTAAAGAAGAGGTAGAAGATAGAAGAAAAAGATAGAACAGAACAATATCAGAATCTCACAATTCGCAGCGGAACAACATATAATAGATAAATGAATATTCATTAAAACAAAAGAACTGTATATTTTATACATTACATCACATTACATTTATTATCAGAGTTTACAATAACAAACAGCGAAAAAGAAATACTATATACTAGTGAATACGTCATGCCATCCATCTTGCCTCCAGCAACTCCTGATTTCCAGAATATCCTGATAAACCTGACTCTAGACTGCCCGTGTGGAAATTGGTGGGCACCTAGAGTTTAGGAAGGAAAACAATAAACTATGAGTCAGTCATGGGACTGGTGTGAGAACTAAAACAGTTTATTTTTAAAACAAAGAACAGGATAATTTTAAAATAGATTCGCAATGCTTTTTAGAAAATGAGACTACCATAAGGCCTCCCGCACACACACACAATGAAAACGCAGAATCGGAGGAGATTTCTCCTTATGATAGTCAAAGATGCTTGATACGCATTAAAAAGAAACATTTGATATTATTACTAGTGCATAGTGTAAAAAAAATTTCGAAAGTAAAGATAAAAATCTTAGCCAGCATAGGCATTCCGCACTTATGCCTACTATAGCTACCATCAAAACAGTGGGGCGCCACCATAAGTGAATGATAGGTTCTACAACTAAAACCGTACAAGATCGTATTGTTTCTTTGGATTTCCAACAAATGGTCAGGCCAAGGAACTTCCCATTGCCACATGGGTACGCCTCTGGAAAGACGACCTGAGAACCTAACCAGATCTCTGCCAACACAAGGCCGGGTTACCCCTAACTGGGTAACAGGCACGAATATGTCATTCCCCGATCGTAACCGATCTATATCCGAGGATCCTCGATTTCCAACCACCACAAAGCAATAAATTTGCAGCAACAACATGGGTTAAGTATCTGGGCTCCATACCATGATACCACCTCTATCCAGAAGGAATGACATACACTAAAGGGGCGCTACCCCCTAATAACCTTGCCGCATCCTTCCTGTTTTGACCATTTCCGGGGTGTGAGGTCCGACGAAATCTCGTCCACAAAGCCACGCTTTATATAAAAGCCGTGCTTTGATCATCAAATGCTCAACAGCACTTCGTATGCCACATTACCAATTTGGAAATGTATCACTAGTAACCATCAACTACATAACCTCTAAGGGTGTTAAGCTAAGAGAATAAATTCTCCGCCACCAGCGGAAATATATTTGATAGAAACCAGCTTTACATCTCAAATTGTAATGTCAGACACACCTCCATACAAGTCCGTTCCGAGATCGAACGGAACCGAAGGCACTTACAAAGAAGTCCTTGCAATCCGGATATTCACTAATCACGACCGGACTTCCCATCACAAAGGGTAATAAATTTCTATATCGAGGATCAGCCGATGCAGAAACATTCGACGGTAATCCTTCCATTTTCATAAATATCCGGTCTTCAACACCGGTTATCAATGCTATCTATTACGACGTATCACATATTCAGAATGGGTTATACGACCCCAAGGTCCTTTCCCGGCTAACCCGAATAGTGAGCACTTATTTTTTAAAAAAAGTGTAGCATTCAAATTCAAGCAATCACAACAAATACCTATTTAAAGGTAAATATTTATAGTCGGATATTTAACTATCAATAGGTATGCACAACATCACCAGATTCCAAATAATTTTCCAAATTATTTATCTTCCAAAAATATCTTTACAAGATATATACATATAATTTCCATACTTCAAAAATAAATCGATATTTATTTTTAAACCAATTTTCCCAATTTCATTTATAAATTCCATATTGAATTTACATTTCCAAAATATCTGTGAATATACGATTTTCAAATCGATTTCAAATATTCACTTTCAATTTATCTTTAAAAAGATAATTCTCAAAATGTTCATTCCATATTGGAAAACATTTCCCTACTTATTTAATAATAAGTATTTCACAAATCTATTTATTTTCAAATTTGAAAAATATTCGATATACTTAAATTAATATTAAGTATATATTTCATTTCTTAAGGAAAACATTTCTTTAACACTTTTATTTGAGTCCAAACAAATGTTGTGTAAAACATTGTTACGACGACCCAAAATCTCCAGTATAGGGATTCGAAATTTAGATAGATATATAAATCCCAATACTGTATAAGACATTTCTTTTCGGAAATCATTTACTATAACAACAGTGTTATAGTCCACCATTTCCTTCAATTCCTTGAAAACGCCTATTTCAACAATGAATGTTGAAATCTATGTTTTCAATACTTAATACATTTAAAACATCTCTAATCGTTTTAATTCTATTTAAAATATCATTTTCCCCAAAACATTTCCTTAATATATTATTCATTATCCAAAATCGTGAATATACTTCGTTAATCCAAATTCAACATTTCCTACACGTTTTATTTAGAAGGTTATCCACTGTCCAAAATCGTGGATATACATTGTTTACCAAATTCAACACTTCCACATATTTAATTAAAGGATTTGCCACTGTCCAAAATCGTGGATATAATTCCTTTAATAATTTCTATGTTCACTTATCAAATTTATTTGATTACGGATTTATAAAACAATGTTTATAAATTCCATTTCTATTTCATAACTACTTCGATTTATAAATCTCCTTTAATCACCAATTCTATTTATATTTCGTTTACATGTCGAATCCAACTTATAAGTAAATTACCTATAATCCGTTTATTCACAAATCCATTCTTTTATATCGTCATTAATTTATAAATCTAAAATTCTTATTTACTTATAAAACTAGGTACAACTTTATTTTAACATTTATAAAAGCTCGTTTTATAATTTCAATATCTTTAACTTATAAAATATCAATTTTATAAATCTTTTATATAAACCGTTTATAATAATTCAAAAATCCCAATTTAAACCATTTTATAAGTTTATCAGCTATTTATTTCAAAAATCATGCTTTGGTTATATTTCACAAAAATAAATTTTTTATAACATAAAAATTTATAATATTTTAATTTTTTAAATGAATAAATTCGAAAATTTAATAAACGTATAATTTCAAAAATCACTTTAAAAATCCCTTAAAATCAAAAATCGTTATTTTTAAACTTCAAAAATGGATCCGATGATGCAACACACCAAATAGTCAATCACGACTTCCAAACATCATATATTGATATGATAATCAATCAAATATCATAATATCTAAAATCAAATAAATACTGGTGAGGAATCCAGTTGGATCCCTCTAACCTGTTTCCCTGCATCCACAAACATTAGCACAATACCAATCCCGTTTCAAGACGGGATATCGCGGTATATGGGATTTATAAAATACTATCCGCTTAATAGGCGACGCAATAGGGTCTCATCCGCTATATAATGCGGTAAATCAACTCCAAGTACATATTTAATACCAATTCCACTTCAAGGTGGAATATCGCGGTATATGTGTGTAATAAATAACCTCCGCTTAATAGGCGGCGTATAGGGTCTATTTCAATACAATAGATAATACTATATTATCCAAACAAACAATCAACACAATCAACAATTTTAAATCTAACTATTTAAAATTTAAATAAAACCCTTCTGAGTGAGAAGCTCTCACCTTTGCTATTTATTTGCAATCCATTTCCATCTCAGATTGATTCTTAACAGATTTTGACCTAGTATAAACAATTTTGTACAGTTGATTAACATTCGAATTTAGTCAAACAATTAGTCACTAGTTATTTATTCTAGATAATAAATTGTATTTATACCAATAATTTATTTTTAAACACATTTTTTTTAATCTTCTAATAAAATATTAACTAAAAATTAACTTGAACTAAATTCTCTTTCCTTTATAAATTCCAATTTCCTTCCCAAATTATTGTACATACATTTATATACACATTAAATTTAATGAATTCAAATCCCTATATTTTTAATTTCTGTTCCTGTACATACATATATATATATATATATATATATATATATATATATATATATATATAAATTTAAAATTTGCATAAATTCTTTACTGTATATATATTTTCTTCAACAACGTAAACATTTGCTTTACTGCATATATTTATAAATCTTTAAATTGAAAAGAAAAACTGTTTTAACTTTACATAAAAAAAGAATTCGAATCTGTATACATATATTTTTCAAATCAAATTGAATCGGAAACAAATAAAAGAAAAATTCGAATACCTCGCGGTTCTCGAACATGAGAATAACCCTAAATTGAACAACGAGCTATCTCTTGCTCCGGCTAGCCCTACCCTACCTCACGTCGGCCATCTTCAGATCGCTCGAATTCCCACTGACAACTCCACGTCGACTTGCTCCTCCCAAATACAAGCCCTAGCCTTGTCGCCATCCTCTCTGACATGCCGACGCTCGTCTCACGAATCCCCAGCCTTCGAGCCTCGCGCGATTGCTTTCTTGGCGACTATGCAGATCTCCAATCCCATGTGATATCTTCCTCACGAAGTCGAGCCCTGAACGCACTTGATTTAAATTCGAATTCGATATTCGAATATCCTGATAGCGGCCACGACTTCAAGTCGATTTCGATTATGAGAGAAAGGGAAAGAAAACGCAGCGTTTTTTTTTACTGAGTGGAGTTCGATTGTTTGAAAACTGAAGAAGGAGAGTTTGCGATTTTTACTAAAGGAAGAGAAAAAGAAGGAGGAGCTTGCGATTTTGAACGAGTTGCAGAGGTATCGGCCATTAATCTTGTTCTTGATTGATTTTTATTTCTAACTGAGGAACTTCGAAATGAAGCTGCGTGATTATTTAAAAAGAAATGGGGAGGAGACAAGAGTACGCGATGTTTCAGGGAGAACGTGTTTGCATGATTTTGTTCCGTGATCTTCTGCGTGATTTAAGGAAGGAAAGTAGCTGATGTTGACCAATTTTAAAAAATTAAATTTAAATTGTATTTGATTTATGTTCAATACGTTTATACGTCGTACGTTCACACAACAACTCCAAACGCTACGAAATTTGAAATCCGAGAATAATTCAATATTACGGACCTAATGAACTGGTTTCATCGAATTCCGAGACTGTGCCTCGGAAGGCTATTTTTAAATATCGATTCAAACGATAAAATTTCAAAACTGATCAAATCACTTTCAAATTCAATTCTGAAGCTTCTATTATCTTCAGTATTATGTATATGAATTTTACAAGCCTTTGAAATATTTTTAATCAGGTTTAAACTGAAGATTCAATTTTTTTTATTCAACTTTCAATAGATTAGATTTTATAATTTAATCTCCAAATTCATATTAACATTGGGAATTCAAGCTAAACCATCATTCAAATATTTACAATTAATTAAATATTTCATTTTCAAATGTCAAAAATTCTGGGTCGCTACAATCTTCCCCCTTTAAAAGAATTTCGTCCCGAAATTACAAGTTAGGAAAAACGATTCTTAACCCGTTTATTATTTTTCACAATCCGAATAGTTTTATCAACTTGTCAACCAAAATCTTTTTATTAGAGATTCATTATCATTTTAACTAGCTTTCCAACTTCAATTATAAGTTTCAAACAACATTGTTTACTTCACAATTCAAATTTGGATTCAAATTCAAATTTCAAACTTTCAAATTTTCTCAAAATTTTTCTAACACTCTAAATTTTCGAAATTTTTTGCCAGTGTCTCCTTTGCGCGGTTAGCTCGGTAGAGCTACAAAATGGCACCACAGGCCCTCAAATCCCAAAAGAAAACAAAAAGCCAATTGGCTGGACAAGAAAATCACCAAATTTCATACTGAAATTGAAATACGTACCTTTTTGTCGAGCAATTCAATTTTATCTTTGAAATCAAAATCCCAATTCCATTTCTTTTAATACACATGTATATCCTGCTAGCCATAATATCCAATTACAATATTCAAACCATTTTGCAAATTCCATTATAAAATTTTCAATATATGCTTTTTATACCATCTTTAGTTTACTATTGGAGTTATACATTCATTCCCATTCAATCTTGCATTTTCAATTCCCTTTGAATTCAATTTACACTTTCATTTACTTGCAATTGTAAATTTATTCATTCATTCACAATTTATTAATCTATAATTTTTAATGAAATCCATTTTATACTTCATTTAATTTAACTCCATCCTTTAGATTAAATTTATTCTATCAAAATTTAGTTTGTATAAGTTATTAACTTATTTATTATTCCCATAAATATTTTAAATAGGATTCCAGAGTCTTTTCTATCTTTCAAAACCATTATTGAAAACAATTCAAACCATCCTTTGAATTTCCAAAACCAAACCCAATTTTTTTTCCAAACAACTTTCATTTAAAACAAATTGACAGCAATTCCACTTTTGGAAACCCGAAAATGAACATCAATGATGCTGCAGTCATCACTTAAGTTATTTTCCAGCGACCGAAAAGAGTTTAGAGCTTTTCATTCCTTCAAAACATTTTTCCCGAAACCTTTGAAAATTATTTTCAAATCAAAAAGGAATTTAATTTCTAAAATTTCCAAATTCTTTCAAAAACATTTCCAAATACTTCCCTGGAATTCTATTTCTAATTATAAATCACATTTATAATTTACATTATCCAATTTCATTTGTATATGGATTTTATTTCTAAACTTTTGATTATGATTCCAATTTCTTATTCAATAATCAATGGTAATAATTTTTAATATTATTACTTCCTAACAACCAAGCATCCATATACTATAATAATTTATAAAGATAATTTCCTTTATCTACGAAAATAGTTTTGGGAAAAATTATTCCATTTACCCGATTTTTAAAACACTACTGTGTCAGTTTATCTTGTTTAAGAGTTTAGAAACTCCTATCAACACAGTTAGCTAGACTGCATCGACCAAAATCTATAAACAATCAACCGATAAGTCAACACAATACAAAACAATTTCATATTCACTAACAAATACGCGCTCATATTTATTATTACACGCATACTCATTCTAGAGCACTACTGACTCTATCACTAATGAGTAACACCCAACAGAGCCATGGTTGTCGCTTAACCATATGCTCTGATACCAAATGTAACGAAAGGGCTTTTCGACGCTCGAAAACCGACATCAATACGTCCACTGTATCAACTGCCAAGCAATCGAATGCCGGAAAACCGTACCGTTAGGGTTAAAGAAGAGGTAGAAGATAGAAGAAAAAGATAGAACAGAACAATATCAGAATCTCACAATTCGCAGCGGAACAACATATAATAGATAAATGAATATTCATTAAAACAAAAGAATTGTATATTTTATACATTACATCACATTACATTCATTATTAGAGTTTACAATAACAAACAGCGGAAAAGAAATACTATATACTAGTGAATACGTCATGCCATCCATCTTGCCTCCAGCAACTCCTGATTTCCAGAATATCCTGATAAACCTGACTCTAGACTGCCCTTGTGGAAATTGGTGGGCACCCAGAGTTTAAAAAGGAAAACAATAAACTTCGAGTCAGTCATGGGACTGGTGTGAGAACTAAAACAGTTTATTTGTAAAACAAAGAACAGGATAATTTTAAAATAGATTCGCAATGCTTTTTAGAAAATGAGACTACCATAAGGCCTCCCGCACACACACACAATGCAAATGCAGAATCGAAAGAGATTTCTCCTTATGATAGTCAAAGATGCTTGATACGCATTAAAAAGAAACATTTGATATTATTACTAGTGCATAGTGTAGAATTTTTTTTGAAAGTAAAGATATAAATCTTAGCCAGCATAGGCATTCCGTACTTATGCCTACTATAGCTACCATCAAAACAGTGGGGCGCCACAATAAGTGAATGATAGGTTCTACAACTAAAACCGTACAAAATCGTATTGTTTCTTTGGATTTCCAACAAATGGTCATGCCAAGGAACTTCCCATTGCCACATGGGTACGCCTCTGGAAAGATGACCCGAGAACCTAACCGGATCTCTGCCAACACAAGGCCGGGTTACCCCTAACTGGGTAACTACTGACACGAATATGTCATTCCCCGATCGTAACCGATCTATATCCGAGGATCTTCGATTTCCAACCACCACAAAGCAATAAATTTGCAGCAACAACATAAGTTAAGTATTTGGGCTCCATACCATGATACCACCTCTATCCACAAGGAATGACATACACCAAAGGGGCGCTACCCCCTAATAACCTTGCCGCATCCTTCCTGTTTTGACCATTTTCGAGGTGTGAGGTCCGATGAAGTCTCGTCCACAAAGCCACGCTTTATATAAACGCTGTGCTTTGATCATCAAATGCTCAACAACACTTCGTATGCCACATTACCAATTTGGGAATGTATCACTAGTAACCATCAACTACATAACCTCTAAGGGTGTTAACCTAAGAGAATAAATTCTCCGCCACCAACGGAAATATATTTGATAGAAACCAGCTTTATATCTCAAATTGTAATGTCAGATACATCTCTATACAAGTCCGTTCCGGGATCGAACGGAACCGAAGGCACTTATAAAGAAGTCCTTGCAATCCGGATATTCACTAATCACGACCGGACTTCCCATCACAAAGGGTAATAAATTTCTATATCGGGGATCAGCCGATGCAGAAACATTCGACGGTAATCCTTCCGTTTTCATAAATATCCGGTCTTCAACACCGGTTATCAATGCTATCTATTACGACGTATCACATATTCGGAATGGGTTATACGACCCCAAGGTCCTTTCCCGGCTAACCCGAATAGTGAGCACTTATTTTTTAAAAAAAGTGTAGCATTCAAATTCAAGCAATCACAACAAATACCTATTTAAAGGTAAATATTTATAGTCGGATATTTAACTATCAATAGGTATGCACAACATCACCAGATTCCAAATAATTTTCCAAATTATTTATCTTCCAAAAATATCTTTACAAGATATATATATATATATATATATATATATATAATTTCCATACTTCAAAAATAAATCGATATTTATTTTTAAACCAGTTTTCCCAATTTCATTTATAAATTCCATATTGAATTTACATTTCCAAAATATCTGTGAATATACGATTTTCAAATCGATTTCAAATATTCACTTTCAATTTATCTTTAAAAAGATAATTCTCAAAACGTTCATTCCATATTGGAAAACATTTCCCTACTTATTTAATATAAGTATTTCACAAATCTATTTATTTTCAACATTTGGAAAATATTCGATATACTTAAATTAATATTAAGTATATATTCCATTTCTTAAGGAAAACATTTTCTTTAACACTTTTATTTGAGTCCAAACAAATGTTGCGTAAAACATTGTTACGACGACCCAAAATCTCCAGTATAGGGATTCGAAATTTAGATAGATATATAAATCCCAATACTGTATAAGACATTTCTTTTCGGAAATCATTTACTATAACAACAGTGTTATAGTCCACCATTTCCTTCAATTCCTTGAAAACGCCTATTTCAACAATGAATGTTGAAATCTATGTTTTCAATACTTAATACATTTAAAACATCTCTAATCGTTTTAATTATATTTAAAATATCATTTTTCCCCAAAACATTTCCTTAATATATTATTCATTATCCAAAATCGTGAATATACTTCGTTAATCCGAATTCAACATTTTCTACACGTTTTATTTAGAAGGTTATCCACTGTCCAAAATCGTGGATATACATCGTTTACCAAATTCAACACTTCCACATATTTAATTAAAGAATTTTCCACAGTCCAAAATCGTGGATATAATTCCTTTAATAATATCTATGTTCACTTATCAAATTTATTTGATTACGGATTTATAAAACAACGTTTATAATTTCCATTTCTATTTCATAACTACTTCGATTTATAAATCTCCTTTAATCACCAATTCTATTTATATTTCGTTTACATGTCGAATCCAACTTATAAGTAAATTACTTATAATCCATTTATTCACAAATCCATTCTTTTATATCATCATTAATTTATAAATCTAAAATTCTTATTTACTTATAAAACTAGGTACAACTTTATTTTAACACTTATAAAAGCTCCTTTTATAATTTCAATATCTTTAACTTATAAAATATCAATTTTATAAATCTTTTATATAAACCGTTTATAATAATTCAAAAATCCCAATTTAAACCATTTTATAAGTTTATCAGCTATTTATTTCAAAAATCATGCTTTGGTTATATTTCACAAAAATAAAATTTTTATAACATAAAAATTTATAATGTTTTAATTTTTTAAAATGAATAAATTCGAAAATTCAATAAACGTATTATTTCAAAAATCACTTTAAAAATCCCTTAAAATCAAAAATCGTTATTTTTAAACTTCAAAAATGGATCCGATGATGCGACACACCAAATAGTCAATCACGACTTCCAAACATCATATATTGATATGATAATCAATCAAATATCACAATATCTAAAATCAAATAAATACCGGTGAGGAATCCAGTTGGATCCCTCCAACCTGTTTCCCTGCATCCACAAACATTAGCACAATACCAATCCCGTTTCAAGACGGGATATCGCGGTATATGAGATTTATAAAATACTATCCGCTTAATAGGCGGCGCAATAGGGTCTCATCCGCTATATAATGCGGGAAATCAACTCCAAGTACATATATAATACCAATTCCACTTCAAGGTGGAATATCACGGTATATGTGTGTAATAAATAACCTCCGCTTAACAGGCGGCCTATAGGGTCTATTTCAATACAATAGATAATACTATATTATCCAAACAAACAATCAACACAATCAACAATTTTAAATCTAACTATTTAAAATTTAAATAAAACCCTTCTGAGTGAGAAGCTCTCACCTTTGCTATTTATTTGCAATCCATTTCCATCTCAGATTGATTCTTTACAGATTTTGACCTAGTATAAACAATTTTATACAGCTGATTAACATTCGAATTTAGTCAAACAATTAGTCACTTGTTATTTATTTTAGATAATAAATTGGATTTATACCAATAATTTATTTTTAAACACATTTTTTTTAATCTTCTAATAAAATATTAACTAAAAATTAACTTGAACTAAATTCTCTTTCCTTTATAAATTCCAATGTCCTTCCCAAATTATTATACATACATTTATATACACATTAAATTTAATGAATTCAAATCCCTATATTTTTAATTTCTGTTCCTGTATATATATATGTATATATATAAGTTTAAAATTTGCATAAATTCTTTACTGTATATATATTTTCTTCAACAACGTAAACATTTGCTTTACTGCATATATTTATAAATCTTTAAATTGAAAAGTTAAACTGTTTTAACTTTACATAAAAATAAATTTCGAATCTGTATACATATATTTTTCAAATCAAATTGAATCAGAAACAAATAAAAGAAAAATTTGAATACCTCGCGGTTCTCGAACATGAGAATAACCCCAAATCGAACAGAGAGCTATCTCTTGCTCCGGCTAGCCCTACCCTACCTCACGTCGGCCATCTTCAGATCGCTCCAATTCTCACTGACAACTCCACGTCGACTTGCTCCTCCCAAATACAAGCCCTAGCCTTGTCGCCATCCTCTCTGACATGCCGACACTCGTCTCACGAGTCCCCAGCCTTCGAGCCTCGCGCGATTGCTTTCTTGGCGACTATGCAGATCTCCAATCCCATGTGATATCTTCCTCACGAAGTCGAGCCCTGAACGCACTCAATTTAAATTCGAATTCAATATTCGAATATCCTGATAGCGGCCACGACTTCAAGTCGATTTCGATTATGAGAGGAAGGGAAAGAAAATGCAGCCTCTTTTTTTTTTTTACTGAGTGGAGTTCGATTGTTTGAAAACTGAAGAGGGAGAGTTTGCGATTTTTACTAAAGGAAGAGAAAAAGAAGGAGGTTGCGATTTTGAACGAGTTGAAGAGGTATCGGCCATTATTCTCGTTCTTGATTGATTTTTATTTCTAACCGAGGAACTTCGAAATGAAGCTGCGTGATTATTTAAAAAGAAATGGGGAGGAGACAAGAGTACGCGATGTTTCAGGGAGAACGTGTTTGCACGATTTTGTTCCGTGATCTTCTGCGTGATTTAAGGAAGGAAAGTAGCTTATGTTGACCAATTTTAAAAAATTAAATTTAAATTGAATTCGATTTAAGCTCAATACGTTTATACGTCGTACGTTCACACAACATCTCCAAACGCTACGAAATTTGAAATCCGAGAATAATTCAATATTACTGACCCAATGGAATTGGTTTCATCGAATTCCGAGACTGTGCCTCGGAAGGCTATTTTTAAATATCGATTCAAACGATAAAATTTCAAAACTGATCAAATCACTTTCAAATTCAATTATGAAGCTTCTATTATCTTTAGTATTATGTATATGAATTTTACAAGCCTTTGAAATATTTTTAATCAGCTTTAAACCGATGATTCAATTTTTTTTATTCAACTTTCAATAGATTAGATTTTATAATTTAATCGCCAAATTTATATTAACATTGGGAATTCAAGCTAAACCATCATTCAAGTATTTAAAATTAATTAAATATTTCATTTTCAAATGTTCAAAAATTCTGTGTCGTTACATTATGTGAAGGGAACCAAGGTAATTCCTCCTATTAACATCACTTATGATAAAGGGACATTCATTAGCAATCCAGATTACACTCAATATCAAAAGCAAGATAATTTGCTTGCATCTTGGCTATTATCTTCTGTTAGTCAGAATCTAGTATCACAATTTGTTGGATGTTATACATCATATGAGATATGGTCAACTATTGAAAGAATTTTCAGTTCACAGTCAGCAGCCAGAGTAATGCACTATAGGAGAGAACTACAAAATGCAAGAAAAATGATATAAGTATGAGAGAGTATCTTGCCAAGATCAAGAATCTTTGTGACAAATTGAAATCTGTCGGTCACGAGATATCTAATAGTGAGCAGATTCTCATTATCACAAACGGTCTTGATCAAGAGTATGAGTCATTAGTGACATTTCTTGCTACACAGCAAACTTTGCCAGACTTAGAATATGTTCACTCAGCACTACTTGCTCATGAAGGTAGAGTTGAACAAAGAAAACTGATGCAAGAAGACTATTCAGCCAACTATGCCTCATCCATAAAGAATAGAAATCAGAAACACAATCAAAATAAACAAGAAAATCAAAATACCAGAGGAAACAACAGTCAAAGGGGAAGAGGCAGAGGAAAATACCCGAACAGTAATAGGATCAAACGTCAAATCTGTGAGAAATTTGGCCACATGGCAAATAAGTGTTACTTCAGATTCAAGGAAGATTACAATGTTGCTCAACAAGGTCATAACAATAGAGGACCAACAACAAACATGGCACTCACTAGTAATCAATCCAGAAACAATGCAGATAATTCAACCGATGATGCAAATAACTCTGATGATATCAACACAGAAGAATTGTTCCCTGATTTAGGAGCTACTAATCATATGACTAACAACTTGCAGAATTTGAATTTGGAAAACAAAAGCTACACAGGTAAGCATTCTGTTGCAATGGGAAATTGTGAAACAATAAATATATCTCATGTAGAAACAAGGACTATTGAAGGTACAAGGTCACTCTATCTTAATAACTTATTGAGAGTACCAAGTATCAAAAAGAATTTAATTAGTGTCTCACAGTTTGCTAAAGAAAACAATGTATATTTTGAGTTTCACCCTAGTTTTTGTCTTGTCGGGGATTTGCTAAATAGAAACATATTGTTACAGGGTAAACTGGATCAAGGTTTATACAAATTCAGCAATATGAGAAAAAGATCTTTTTGTAACAATGCAGTATGGTGTAATGAAGTCTGTACAAATGATAAAATGTCAATGTTCTTGATGTGTGGCATTGCAAACTAGGACATCCTAGTTTTGATGTAGTCAAACAAGTATTGAATGAGAATAAAATTTCTTTTCCAAAATTGTGTATTTCTAATATATGCACACATTGCCAAATTGGTAAAAGCCACAAATTACCTTTTCAATACTCTGAGACTGCATATGAAAAGCCCCTCGAGCTAGTTGCAGCTGATTTATGAGGGCCATCTCCACATAATTAAACTCAAGGATACAGGTATTATCTATCTCTTGTTGATGCACATAGCAGATATACTTGGATATACTTTTTAAAGGCAAAATCAGACACATGCAGTGCTATGAAACACTTCATCACTTGCATTGAAAAATAGTTAAATAGTAGTGTGAAAATGATACAGACAGATGGCGGGGGTGAATTTAAATCCCTGAAGGATTTCTTTGCTATGAAAGGAATCATACATAGGATGATATGCCCACACACATCTGAACAAAATGGATTAGTGGAAAGAAAACACAGACACATAGTGGAGACTGGTTTAACACTTATGTCACTTGCAAGTCTACCTATGAGATACTGGAGGGAGGCATTTGCCACAGAAGTGTATCTCATCAATAGAATGCCAACCAGAGTGTTAAACCATGTCTTCCCCTTTGAAAAACTTTTTGATGTCAAACCAGATTATAAGCATTTGAGAAGTTTTGGATGTTTGTGTTTCCCTTTCCTCAGACCATACAACAAACATAAATTAAGCCTGAGATCTAGTCAATGTACTTTTCTAGGTTATGCAGATAATCAGAAAGGCAACAAATGTCTAGATAATCAGGGCAGGTTTTATATTTCAAGACATGTAGTTTTTAATGAAAGTATTTTCCCTTTTGTAGAAAAGGAAAAACATAAACAAGCAATAGACACAAGCAATGCAGGAACAAGTCAAATGCCTGACCTGTCTGATTGGATCAGCAAAGAAAACAAAATAAATTGTGAGTCAAAAAGGAGTATTCATAGTGACAATTTTGTGCAAAGTGCAGTGGGTAGTTCACAGCATAATGAACAACAAAAAATAGATACGCAACAAAATCAAATTAATGAAGACTCAACAAGTGAAGCTACTGATCACTACAGGGTTGAACATCAAGTGTCACAACCAACCACCAGTTAACACCCCATGACCACTAGATCCAAAAGTGGTATTTTTAAACCCAAAATATTTAACACTCAAATCAACGAAGTAGAGCCAACATCATATGAATTAGCAGTTAAAGATGAAAGGTAGAGGAAAGCCATGGATGAAGAGTATAATGCATTGATTAAAAACAAAACATGGATCTTAGTTGACCCACCAAAGCACAAGAATATTGTTGGAAGCAAGTGGACTTACAAAATCAAAAGAGATGTAGAAGGCAAAGTAATTAAACATAAGGCAAGACTTATGGCAAAGGGCTATACCCAGCAGTATGGTTATGATTTCAATGAGACATTCTCCCCAGGCATAAAGCCAGCAACAATAAGAATTATACTAACCCTAGCTTTGCACAAGAATTGGCAGATAAGACAGTTAGATGTGCATAATGCATTTTTAAATGGAGATTTAGTGGAAGAAGTGTACATGCAACAACCAAGAGGCTATAGCTCTAAGGATAACAACAATCAAGTATGCAAGTTACACAAAGCTATATATGGATTGAAACAAGCTTCAAGGGCATGATATGAAAAACTAAAGACTACTTTGGTCAAGTTAAGATTCACTGCCACTAAATCTGATAATTCTTTCTATATAAGAGAGCAGAGGGGTAATAACATCTACATATTAGTGTATGTTGATGACATTCTTATTACATGGGATAATCATCAAGAGATTGAAGCAGTTATTGGGTGTTTAGACAAGCAATTTGCTATAAAGGATTTGGGAGAAGCTAATTACTTTCTGGGCATACATATTCAGAGAAATGCAGATTCAAGCATCAACTTATCACAAAAACAACACATATCAGACATTCTAGTGAGAGCAAATATGGACAAAGCAAAGGCACTACCCACACCCATGACAAGTAATTTCAAACTGTCTAAAGACAAAGGTGAACCGATCAAAAATGTCACGCAATACAAGAGCATAGTTGGGCCACTCCAGTATGCGACTATTTCTAGACCAGACATTTGTTTTAGTTGAATAAAGTCTGCCAGTACATGCAAGCACCAACAAATGAACATTGGCGTGCTGTTAAACATATTCCTAGATATCTAAAAGGAACCACTCACTAAGTGTTGAGATTAGAATCATGCAAAAGTATATACTACAGGCTTACAGTGGTTCAGATTGGGCCAATGAGTTAGACGACAGGAGATCCACTACTGGGTACTGTGTGTACCTCCGCAGCAACCCCATTTCATGGTGTACAAAGAAGCAATCGACCGTCTCTAGGTCAAGCAAGGAAGTGGAATACAGAGCTATTGCAAGCGCTACTGCCGAAATTACGTGGACAGAGGCCCTTATCAGAGAATTGGGATTTGAACTTAAGCAAAAGCAGACCATCTGGATGGACAATCTGAGTGCAATTTCGCTATCTATGAATTCTGTTCAGCACTCGAGAACAAAGCATCTTGAAGTAGGTCTACACTTCGTCAGAGAGCGAACTGGCAACGGAAAACTCCAGATCCGTCATATCCCATCCTTTTATCAGCGAGCAGGTATATTGACGAAAGCAATTTCATCAAAAAAATTTACTCGTCTTAGAGAAGAACTTCGAGTTTTTCAGCCGCCATGATTTTTGAAGAGAAGACTTAGGGGGATGGAAACCCTAGCTATGTTTGAGGGGGAATAATGAGAATGTGTGTATTAGCCCTGATATTATCTTTTTAACTTTTCTTATTGGGTTGGGCTTCTAATTTGCTCAGAGCCCATCATGCTATTACAAGTATAAACTGAAACAATGTAATCAAAGTGTATCAGTTATTCTGAGAATAAAAGATAAAAGCTTTATCTTCTGTTTTTACATAGCAAATGACAATGGAAAGAGACAACTTTTCCCCCAAATGAGGATTACGTATGTGTCCATTATCTATTACATATATTGCTTAAATGTTAGTACGTTACACCTCGTTGATGTTCGGTGAAAACATAAAGCAACATTTTCTTCAATTTTTTTTACATTTCTTGATTATCATGTGTTCACCTAGTGATATAATAAGGGACAACCTGATTTTCATGATATTCTCGGAAAAACAAAGATCTAGATGTAGTCTACTAAGATTTAATAAGGCTTTTCGCTTTTATTATTATTAAAATATGCATGCTACTTCACAGTGCTTCTTAGTTCTCGCCTTTACTCTTCCTAACTAAATGTGCATCCAAGCTGGACATAATGTCATCTTAATAGAGTAATTACGTGTTAAAAGTTATTTTGGGCTGTTCATTGTTTGCTTTTTTAAGTTTCAAAATTAAACTTTTAAGGTTTACTGATAATGAAATTTAAATGAGATACTACAAGTTTTGGACTCTACAAATATTAATTTTAAAAAAATTGACCCTAATTTTTGAAAGCTTAATTTTTTATAACATAAATATTACTACTCTGCAATAATTGTTCTTCAAAATGTAGTGTTAAAAAGGTTGAATTTTACAACATTCGCCTTACTATTTTTGACTCACCTGTTTTGCAAAAGTTGTAGTTGAAGGTATATTACTTGAACCTTTATTCTTTGCTGCTTTCAAATAACAGTATTTCCAAAGTTTTACAAGATCAACCTCTGCCCTATGGTAAATGAAAAAAAATAACAATTTGAACATTCCTCTAATATGTTAGCCACTATCTCGATATTTCTTTTGGGAACGGTTGGTACTTACTACCTTAATTTTGAACATTGTAAAATTTGAGTACCTTAGGTAAAATAAAAAGCATATAAACATTTCTTACATAATAATTTACAAAGAAAATAGAACTTTTATATAAATTTTATTTATGTCTTTAATGATTAATTTCCTTCAACCATTTTTTACTCAATACAAGCTATGTGACATGTGATTTTGAAAAGGTTAATTCAGTCTAGCCAGCGAAAATTACAAAACCTACACATGTTTTCTTAAAAACTAATTTTAAGACAAATTTTTCCTTCTTCGTTACAATGTTAACCGTTATTACTTGAGCCAATAAAACTATAAATTATGTAGAAAAACAAAAGCAAACCTTAATAGTTTTACTTATGAGATTTACTATAAGCTTAAAAGAGAAAAGAATAGAAACAGATAATATTTTTGTATCTTTCTTCTTTTCCCCTTTAATTTTTTTTCTTTTTCAAATTAAGCTGATCAAGATATTGGTTTTTGAAATATATAATAACAGTTCTCATGAGATAAGGATTGGAATATATGGAAAAAAATAGGGAAATTTACCTAATCATACATTAGATTCTAATTTGAGGAGTTTATAAGGATAAAAATGGAAAACATGGTAGGGAATATAATTTTATTAAAAGTGTGTAGCGTTGAATTGGTGTAGGTAAAAGCAAAAATTGGTGTATACTAATTTGTTGGATTATTGATGCGAGTATAGTATTTTTTGTGTTCGAATAAAACATGCCTTCTAAAAACCTAAAGAACAAAAAAATACCATAAAACCATCGCTCTACCTTCAATAACTAATTCAAAGGATTATTAGGAAAATTCAAAATATGAACATAAGAATAAAAGTGTGGTGTAAAGTACAAAATATAAATAAAAAGGATGAAATGTACATTAGGATTGAATCTGGAATTGTCACTAATACTAATCGATTAATATATATGAAAGTAGAATACGTGTACCATATACATCCATAGTCAAACGAAGTATCTTAAGTTATAGGAATTGGCAAACTAAGATGTAATTTGTTTTGCATCTTTTTGCTGAGAAGTAGTTATTGTTGATTAACCTTACATCTAAAATAAGTTGTATTTTTGAACTTACATATCCACACGTATTCAGGAAGACCACTCTGGCACTTGAAATGAACGCCAGGAGTTTGATGACTAAATTAAGTATTGGACCTTAACATTTTCTAACAAACTATTTTCATGCCTTCTTTTTATGTTTCAAATCAACTTAATTTCCAAGTTATTGTATGCAAAAGGGAATTTTATACTTCGATTAACATATTTCCCCCAACTGTTAGGAATATGGTGCAAATCTCAGCTGCTGTAATTAAATATTTTACCGTATATGCATGTTCAACTAACCTGAATCTATGCTTGCTCATTACTTCAACTTATTACGGGGTAGTGAAATACATGCATTGGTCGGGCCACGCTTCATGCCACTTTTCTACGGCAAACATTGCGAAGGAGTAGTACATGACATTAGTGATTTCAACGAAACGAGCACATTGGGAATCTTTCTTGCAATTCATAAAAACATCAACATTGTGTTCAACATTTCGAAACAACCACCGAAGTTGAAAATCAGGATGATGAGATAACCAATGCATAAGTTCTCTTTTGTTTACTATTCAACAATAACAGAAAGAATTGATTCTTCACAAGTTTGCACTCCCTATTCTTGCCACTACCAAACTTAATCTATAAATATATGTCATCCAACCTAGCACATTCTTACTAACCATAAAACAATCATATTAGATGTGATTGGGATCGTAAATCATTTTTGTGTGGTAATCAACCATCCACCAGGAGTGGATCAGTTGTGCTTAAGGGCGAAATTTATGCTCTCGTCCATATGTTTTAAGTTTTAACCTACCATCTTCTTCATCCGGTATAATTTGAAAATGAATTTACAAGTTTCTTATTAGTAAATATCAATAGCTACTTATTATGGTCATAATAGGGTTGTTACTTGTTACCACATTGTGGGGCAGCAAAACCTCATTGATCGATTAATTATGCTTGGCGAATAATACAGTTTTTCTCACATCGATGACCATCAAAGGTTACTTGAGCACGTTCCCCAACATTAGACATTCCCATAAAATCTATTGCATGACATTTTTCTAGCACCGATTATTTCACCTCCTCATTATAGGAAAGAAGAGTCTAAACCCAAGTACCGCAACATGCGTCTACACAAATCTTAACAGTAGTGAGGGGCGTGAGTTACTTAGAAAATAAGCACCTTTCTTCCATTAATCACCAATATGTTCGATATTTGTACAGTGAATTTTACATGGGTTTTTCAATGTGATCGTGTACTAGCATCTGTAAAAGGATAATGCCCACATACAACAAAGAAGGGTTCCACTTCGAGAGACGAGCTCTATAGTCAATGGTAAAAACCTATCTGAAATAATCAGCTTGGATCTGCCTTTGGAATGTGAGGTAATCACTTTGCCTTACTATTAGACAGTTGTATGGATAGAATACTACATGTTTTTTATTGAACGATCAAATAATTTAACCACTTGACACTGGCCTAGAACACTGCTGTATTACTTTTGAACAGCCTGCATTTCTTTCCAACCGCTATTGGAATCTCTTCCTCTTATGATGCAACATTGTAATATCACAGTGCGCTTTCTTACATAAAGCCGATTCAAAGCCCTTGAAGTGTGAAAAAATTATCAGGCTGATTGGATATCTATATCGTACCATTCTTTATATGGTTTACTAAGTTTCAGCTATTGCTTGACTGTATACTTAAATGCGACGGTAATTATCTTGAATGAAACTCTATTTATATGTATGCTGACTATATACATATATACATGCAAGCATGTATGTGTTATATATATATGTGTATATATATATATATATGTGTGTGTGTGTGTGTGTGTATATATATATATATGGGTATATGTGTGTGTATGTATAGACTATAGATGAAGATTAACCTTACTATTTCCTGTAATTTCATGCTGCTTTTTAAATAGATAAGGTCCTTATCAACATTCCAGTCGATTTTATGATTCCTTATTCATATTTTTATATCCCTAATGACGGTTATATAAGTGCATATGCCTATACAAACATTCCTATTTATGCGTCCTATATAATTCGGCTTTCCTCTTTATAACCGTTCTATCTGCATGTGTAAATAAATTGAAGTTGATTGTGATTTTCCAGAACATAGACTATTGTATGTACACCATTTTGTTTTTACTTTCTTCCATGGGATGTAGAACTATATTTGTTTGTAATTATTGTAGAGTGTTATACATTGTCGATGCTATGAATATTTTATAAAGGCATTGAATCTGTACATGTTTTCTTATTGATGGTAGTATTAAGTGCTTCCTCCAATCTAATTTTCATTGGTCAAGGAGCAACAAAACCTATATTATTAATTACCTAATATTACTTCTTATGCATTATTAATAAATTTTCATTATGAAGTGAGAACTAATAATTTACAAAAAAAAAAAATCTGAAATATTGGGAGTTTGTCTGCATGAATTGTAATACATGTACAAAATCGTATATACATGTATGTTTATGAGTATATATATGTATACATGTATTTGTGTGTGTGTATGTATGAATGAATATATGCATATAAGAATATACACAATGTTTTCGCAAGTTTTGGGTATGTAATGCATATATAATATATGGGATCAAGTTCCATTTAAAGTGCAAAAGGTCCAGTAACTAAAGGTTGTCCCATCTAATCTTCCAACTAAAACTAAAACAACTCCTTTTCACGTAGAATATCATCTGCGATTCATTTATATTTATTATATGACCTATGCTCCTTATCATCGCAGAAGACATGGGTCAATTATGCTTGAGTTGCTATGCGCCTAATTTTTATATATATAAGACATTCCTAAATGTTCTTGTTTTAAGTATGATATTTGAACCCATTGGTTCAAATTAAAGCTTCGATACATTGTAGACCATACTACTTCTTATGCCAAAATGGGTAAATTACCCAACAATTGATAGTGGAAATTTGCTTCGCGTGCTTGGTTCATACAAGTTCAATAGCATACAATTCACTAATGAATAGAGCCTACAGCGATCGAGTTACTAACATAGGAACATTCATATGTATGTTGGTTATTTTATGTGTAATTGTTTCCCTATAGTTGAATTTGGATGGACGTGTGTTAGAGCTATGGACTAGCATCATAGGATGTTTAAGACACTTGGTTTTGTTCTGTTTATAAAATTATCGCAACACTATATAGCCAGCATGTTTTTATCCTATGACAAAAATACTAGAAATAATATTTGAACAGTAAATACTACCCCTACACACACACTTGGTTCACAATTTCCTTATTCATTGCATTATGGATGTTTGTTCCTTATTACAACAAATATGTAATTAAGTCAACCCTTCAACAAGTTTATTGTTTGCTTACTGTTTGAAATGTAGAGGAAAGAAACTTACAAATTAATTTTTGAAAGATTCATGAACATGTATCTAAATTTTATCCATCTGATGGAATCTTTTTTTCACACCAATTAAAAGCTATCTAGATTCTTGGATGCACTTGCACACTAATCAATGACTGGAAATAAATATTTACAATGGTTGGCAATACCTTTGACGTATTTTACCTTTGCATTAACACGCACCATGATTTCATCGATCAACTAATTATTCAGTGACTATGAATTTTCCACTTTAACAGCAAAAGCATGCATTTAATGTAAGTTTTATAACATATGGTGAATCAATTAATCATCCAATTAACTTTAAAAAGGTGAGAATATATATCACTTTGTAAATTATTTTCATATGCACATCAATTTCCCTTGCTAAATTTTCAATTCTCAACTTAAGATCCAATAATTACCTATGGTATATAAACAGAAATGTAAAGAGAATTGTAAAAGGAATTTTATTATTCAAAACACCGATTCAGTACAAACTCTGTATGCTCTGTATTTATAATGTGTTTTGAGCATTGGACCGTTATATGGGCTAATATACTACGGCCCATGATACTATAATATACAAACTTGCTTTATATCCAGTATAACATTACCGCAGCGTCATTCTATAACCTAACTCCCCCTTTCAATTCTATCTAGGGTTTTCTCTTGCTCCTTCGTCTTTACGCCGCCTTCTTCAATCTTGAGATCTCTCTTCAGTTGAGTGAAATTTTTGTCGAGAGAGGTTTTGTGAGAATGTCCGCTCTCTGAAATTGAGCTGGAACATGGTTAACTTTCAGTTTCCCTTCCATTACCTTCTCGCGAACAAAGTACAAATCTATTTCAAAGTGCTTTGTTCGTGAGTGTAGCACTGGATTTGCGAAGAGGCAGACCAAACTCAAGTTATCACATCAGATTATTGGTGTATTTGTGAGATTGATCATGATTTCTTTAAAAAGTGACTCGATTCAAACGATCTCCGCTGCAGTACTGGCAATTGACCTATATTCAGCCTCATTACTGAAGCGTGAGGTGGCAACTTGCTTCTTTGAGCACCAAGAGATCGGGTTGCTCCCTAGAAATATACAAAGGCCAGTAGTTGATCTTCTGTCATCTGGATCTGAAGCCCAATCCGCGTCACAGTAAGCATGTATGCTTAACTCCTTTGCATCGTTGAAATGTAGGCCATGATCCATTGTTCCTTTCAGGTAACGTAATATACGTTTTACGGCCTTCCAGTGAATGCTGAGAGGTCTATGCATGAATTGGCATACCTTGTTTACGCTGTAGCTTAGATCTGGTCTTGTTATTGTGATATACTGAAGTGCTCCTATAATGCTTCTGTACTGTTTTTCATTTGTGATGGTCTCTCCAGATTCTTTTGATAATTTGAGATTGCTTGTCATTGGAGTAGGTAGGGATTTGGCTTGATCCATATTTGCTCTTTTTAACAATTCCAGTATATATCTCTTCTGACATAAAACCATCTTTGACTTGGATGTTTGAATAACTTCTATACCTAGGAAATGATGTAGATTACCGAGATCTTTTATTGAGAATGGTTGATCAAGATGCTTGATAGTTTGATCCATGGCTTGATTGTCATTTCCTATAATAATAATATCATCCACGTATACTAAAATGTATGTGACCTTTTCCTGTTTGCACTGCATATACAATGAATTATCTGATTTAGTTGGTGTGTATCCTAAACTCATCAGTGTGGACTTGAGTTTCTCATTCCATACACGTGGTGCTTGCTTCAGTCCATATATTGCTTTATGTAGTTTGCATACTAAGTTATCATTTGCACCCCTCTTGTATCCTTCTGGTTGTTCCATGAACACCTCCTCCTTTAGATTCCCATTAAGAAAGGCATTACTTACTTCAAGTTGTCTAATCTTCCATTTTCTGTGAAGTGCAACTGTCAATATGATTCATATGGTAGTGGGTTTAACAACTGGAGAAAATGTATCATTGAAGTCAAAACCATACTGCTGATTATATCCTTTGGCCACCAGTCTTGCTTTGTATTTTGAGATACTTCCATCTGTGTTCCTTTTAATTTTGTAAGTCCACTTGCAACCAACTATATTCTTGTCTTTGGGAATTGGTACTAGACTCCAAGTTTTGTTTCTGATAAGGGCACTGTATTCATTATCCATAGCCTGTTTCCAGTTATTATTGTTAATAGCTTCATTGTAGTCTTTTGGCTCTGTTGAATCTAGCTGAGCACTGTATACTCTAGGCTTGAAAATGCCACTCTTTAACCTTGTGATCATATGATGTTCTGTTCTTGCAGGTAGTATGTTCTGATTATCATTGCTATCTTCAGATTGCTGAGATATGGACTGAGAAGTTTCTCCTTGATTTGAATTGACTCCATTGATTTGACTGTGTTATTGAAGGAGCCGGAGGATTTGTCAGAGTCATGACCTAATCCAGTGTCATCATTGGATAGTGTGTGTTGTGGCTGTTGGGTCCTCTGCACACTCCCACTAGTCTGATCCCATTCAGGTATAACAGGTATGGGAGGCATTGAGAAATTGTCTTTAGTATGTACCTTTTTGGTTGTCTTGACATTTTTATCTGCAAAAGGAAAAATTTTCTTATTAAATACAACATGTCCAGAAACATAGATCCTGCCATCATTTCTTAAGCATCTGTATCCTTTCTTATTGTTTCCATAACCTATAAATATACATGGGGAGGATCTAAGATTTAATTTATGACTACTGTATGGTCTGAGACATGTGAAGCATAAACACCCAAATGTCTTCAGACTTTTATAGTCTGGTTTAACCCCAAACAATACTTCAATAGGACTCAGATGCTTAAGAACTTTGGTAGGAAGTCTATTGATTAAGTACACAGCAGTGTTAAAAGCTTCTGGCCAGAATTTCATAGGCATTGATGCCTGTGCCAGCAAGGTTAACCATGTTTCTACTATATGTCTATGTTTCCTCTCTACCATACCATTCTGCTCAGATGTGTATGGATATGTTGTTCGATGAATGATACCCTTTTTCTGAAATATTCTTTCAGTGGCTTATATTCACTGCCACAATCTGATTGCATAATTTTAACCTCATGGCACAATTGTTTTTCTGCTTGAGTTATGAACTCTATTACAGTCTTTTGTGCATCTGATTTGGATTTTAGAAAATATATCCATGTATATGTAGAATAAAAGTCAACAAATGATATATAATACCTGAATCCATAGTCTGAATTTATTGGAGCAGGCCCCCATAAATCAGTTGCTACTAACTAAAGTGGTTTGTTAATAACAGTTGTAGAATCTGCGAAAGGTAATTTATGGCTTTTGCCTAATTGACAGTAGGTACATATAAATGGTAAAGATACATCACAAGAAATGTTATTGTTCATAAGAATTTGTTTTACAATATTTACATTGGGATGTCCTAGCTTGTAATGCCACGAAGTAAAGATTTCTTGATCATTTGTAACATGAGACTCTGTATTTACACCATATATTCCTAGTTTTGCTCTTTCTTGAATTTCTAAAATTGAACTTGTATAATTCTTTGTCCAATTTACCCTGTAACAGTATATCTTGATTTAGTAGATCCTTAACTAAACAGAACTTAGGGTGAAACTCAAAATACACATTGTTGTCATTAGCAAATTGAGATACACTCAATAGATTCTTTTTAATATGTGGGACTCTCAACAAATTATTGAGACGAAGAAGTCTTTTACCTTGGATACTTCTGGTTCCAACATGTGTGATTTTTAAAGCTTCACCATTTCCCATATGAATAGAATGCATACCTATATATTCTTTATTGCCTAAATTGAGATTCTACAAATTGCTTGTGAGGTGGTTAGTGGCACCTGAATCTAGGTACCAATCTTCTTCTGCCATCTCATCAGATCTGGTATGCCTTTCTGCATTCAAAACTTGAGTTCTTGTATTTTCTGTTTGGCTGCCTTGTCTTTGATCTATATGTGCAACATTTGCACTGAAGTTGTGATTTCTTTGATTTTCTTAATTTTGTTGATTTGGGTAATACTCAGTGTTGAGTCGAAAATAGCACTGTCTTGATGTATGTCTTGGTTTTTCACAAATTTGACATTTTATTCTGTTATTGTTTCATCTTCAACTTCTTCCTCTGCGTCTTTGAGTTGTATTTCTTATTTGATTGTTGTCTTGTCTGAAATTCTGATTTTCTTGTTTTCTTCCTTGATTTCTGTTTCTTGAATTTGATGCGTAATTGAGTGAAAGTTCTAGGTTACTTTCTTTTCTCTGCTCAATTCTTCCTTCATGTGATTATAGTATGGAGTAAACATATTGCATATTTGGTAGAGTTTGTTTTGATGAGATGATTGCTTCCACTGATTCATATTCAATATCTAGACCATTTAGAATGGTCAATATCTGCTCAGATTCTGGTACAGTATGTCCTGCAGCATCAAGTATATCATAGTATGATTTTACCTTTGTGATATACCCTCTCATTGACATGTTCTCCTTCCTGAGATTCTGCAGTTGTCTTTTGTAATATAAAATTCTTACTGCTGACTGTGTATTGAAAATTTGTTGTATTGCAGACCATATCTCAAATGATGTTTTACATCCTACAATTTGTGATAGTAGCCCAGAACTGATGGATGAAAGCAACCATGTAGCTATTAAGCTATCTTGTTTCTGATAATTGATGAATTCTTTATTGACTGTTCTTTCGCCAGAGCTATCAGTCATCATTCTTGCTGGTACTGTAGCGGTGCCATACAGGAAGTCTTCTAACCCATATCTTCTGATGCTTGTTTCTACTTGATATTTCCACAATGTGTAATTGTTTTCATCAAGTGCAGTAGTTACCAAATTATTCTTTGGTTTAATGATGTCACTGGCCCTTGTTTCAGTAGCTAGAGTATCTTGATTTCTTGATTTTGATCCATCCTGACTTTTTAGTCCACTTATGCAAATGATGTTGTGTCATCATCTCCTGCCATGGTGGGAATGCTCTAATCAGACTTCTGATTAGGAAAACTTTATGGTGTAGCCAACAATCTTGACTTCTTGGATCTGGATCTTGGCGTGGCACCACAGTAGAGATCAGAAATGCATAAGTAACTCTCAGATGATGAATAAGCAATAAACTGAGAGCAACCAAGGATGGTGGATGATGATTTCGATCTGACACCTCCTTTTGGACGGCTCAATGATGATACTGCTTATCTCTGATGAGATTCCAGTAATGAACTGGATTTTGTGACTGTCGTTAGACAGATTTGCTAGCTCTGATACCAAAATAGAATTGTAAAAGGAATTTTATTATTCAAAACATTGATTCAGTACAAACTTTGTATGCTCTGTATTTATAATGTGTTTTGAGCATTGGACCGTTATATGGGCTAATATACTACGACCCATGATACTATAACATACAAACTTGCTTTATATCCAGCATAACATTACCGTAGCGTCATTCTATAACCTAACTTATACTATGTTAGATCCATATCATACACCTTTTTCTATCAAGAACTTTGAAAAAATGCTTAGCCTGTATATGTACCGTTTATGCTGTCCTTTGAACTCATATTTTTCGATAACGAACCATTCACATTTTGGTTAACTCTGCACACTATTGATAATTCATCCATTCTTCACTTCATTGCTTTGTCCGTAGGTTGCATTATATTCCTGATTTTGCCAAAACTTTGGGGAAGAATCAAAAACAGTTGTAGAGCTAAACATTCATTCTCTGGATGACTGTATACATTGATTTTATGATTATAGGTTTATATTGTGTTTTAAAATCATTACTGATGTTTACTACGTGCCTAATCTATTTTTTCTAAATTTCTAACACATTTATGCAAACATATTAATCTTTTCAAGTTCAAATGCCATGTGAATATATTATTCAACCATGGCAGTGTATTCTTATTAGATTCATATTTAGCTAACTATAGTTAAAGTCATTATTGGATGTTTTGGTGGAAGTGACGTGTCATTATATCAAGTTTACAAAAATCTTTTCACACATTTGTTATGTGCGACAGTTGATGGTTTTTATTTAGATAGAGTACAGTTGATATTTTTATTATTTGTACAGCAGACTTTATATTAAATTATTTCCATATAAACGGTATAAAAAATCATGTCCCACCTACATAGACTCACCTCCGCTTAACTTCGCTTTTAACATTGAAAAAATGATCTTATAATGATGAATTTGCAACTGTTTTTGATTTTAAACTCCAAATACAAATCGTTAATTACCTTTCTACCTACATGAGAAGCTTTACGGTTGGGAATATGATTTTTTTTTTCCTAACAATAGCTGCTCCATTTAATATATTCTTCACATATTTTATTTCCAAATTATTGAATTATATTAACGGTGGACTTCTTGCATCTGCTTCACTTTCTAAACAACCCATACTATTGATTATTTAGGCTATTCATTAAGCACTTCTACATTGCTTTTAACTTACACGCTATACCAAACTATCATTGCGACACTTTTCCCCGAAAAAGATGTTTTTTATCCGAAAATAAATATTTTTGTTATTAAAGGCTATGACTACAACAATAAATAATGGTTAAGCGGTTTTTAATATTCACCATCAATGTAACAACAAATGACTTCCTTTAAACAAATATAGTATCAAAGTATCACATTCAATGTTAGTTTATCAATAGATAACAAAACTATTGCATCTTAAATATTAGGGTAATATCCATGTGTGAAGCAATAGTTCATCCTAGTATTATAAATAGGCTTGTATAAGGTTTATTATTATTTACAGAGAAGCAGAGTCAATGTATTAAGGTTTTGGGGATTATGATTATTCTCAATTTTAAGTCTTTCCCCTGTTATCTTTTGGAGGAACTAATGAAGTTTATTTGAAGGAAATTATTTGTGTGTTGGTTATTTTTCACTTCTAATCTCTTCTCAAATCTAATTCTGTAGTGGTCCTTGGGATAACACTAATAGTTATTATCAGAGCTCATAACATAAATTTTTTGAAGAGAGGTTGCCTATGGAGAAAATAAGTGTTGAAAGACTTAATGATATAAATTGAGGATTATAAAAGTAAATATGAAGAATTTTCTATACCTCGATGATTTTTCCAATCATTGGAGAACGAAGGTGAGAAACATAGTGGTGTAACTAAAGCGAGAAGGAAAATAAATAAGTACGCTACAGTTGATGTTCGATGTTTTTTGAGGAATATGATGCTTCATTTGTTCCTAATGAAACATCCACTTATGCAATTTGAAAGAAATTAGAAGAAATTCAAGCAAAAAACCCTACAATAAATAAGGGTTTTCTTATGAGAAAATTGAAAAATCTAAAGCTTATGATGGGTGAGTCAATTGGAGAATATCTTAATGACTTTCAAGAAATTGTGAATCAATTGTTGGATGTGAATTACAAGTCTGATGATGAGACACAAGCCTAGATTTTGATGAGTTCATTGTGTAAAATTAGGAAACATTTATAGTTTCATTAACCCACTTAAATTTTATGGAGTTGTTTCAATGTGATCGATGGCTAGTAGCCTTCTTACTGTGGAGATACAGAGGATGAACCAAACGGAAGAAAAGTGTAACATCCCTCTACTTAATTAATTATAATAATATTTGTTTTGGATTTTAAATGAATAAATGAATTTCTGAAACTTTAAATTGAAGAAACTAGAAATTCAATAGGGTTTAAATCATGAAAAATATTTTTACAAAGTTGATCTAAATAATATATGAATCTAGAAAATAATTTTGGTAATTTCGTCAAATTTTATTCAATAAAATTGATTTTTGAATTTGTTTGAAAAATAATGATTTGAAATTCAAATTTAAAATTTGCATTTACAGTTTTGAAATCCAAAAGTTACTTAAAAATTTAATTTGGCAAAATAAATAATATTTATAAAGTTTTAGAATTATTTTGGAAATAAACTAATTATTTTATAATTGTTGAAAATTGACAAATAATATTTTAATAAAAGAAAATTTGTTATAATTATAAAATAAAATCTAGAATAAAACGCCTTGAAAGGAATTTTTATCGGGTATTAAACTACGGTTGGGTAATAAAGTGGTTAAGGGTTTGAAATGATTTAAAAGAAAATAAAATAAATTGAAAATTGTCTATTTGTCTACACTTTTTTAATCCTTACCTATTTAATAATTAAAATTTAACCTAGTCATTTCTTTAACCCTAAAGCTTCTTAACCTACACCTATATAAACTCATCATTCTTTATTACTTTTGATTCATCTCTTCCTCGAAACCCAAAAAACCACCAGTGGCATTACTTTCTTCACATATATCAGCTACTTTATCACCTTCGTCAACAAGGTGAGTATACACTTTTCTTATATTTAAATCATTATTAACATGTCAGTATTATCTATTTTGTTTCACCTATATATTATCTTACTAAAAAATATATAAAATTGATACTTCATCTTCTTGCTCGATTTTTGATTTGGCTATCAACTTAAGTCAGCAAACTAAAGTAGAAACCCTAGGAAAAATCATCCTAAAGCTCCTCGAAGCTCACCCCTAAAGTAGCGGCCAAGGTCGAGGTTCTGGGCATTACTGCCTAGAACATTGTCAAAACCCGTTGATGGCTTAGACCACTAGTGGTGTCGTATTTTGTTTAGGGCAGTAAGCCAAAAACTTAGCATTGCATATGTTTGTTTCTTCATCTCCTCTTCTTTCCTGCTTGAATATTGATGCCTTGCATTGGTGTGATGATTTCAAGATCGTTTTACACATCGTAATCTCACTGAAATCAAGCTAGTAACACTAAAATGATAATGAAAGAGTTTTAAATTACTAAAAAATATTTCCCAATTTGGTTATGTATCCTTTGTTTTACTCTTGATGGCTTGAATTGCACTTTTGTAATGTTAATCTGTTATTTACTTGATAAACACCTAATATTATATACATGGTATAGTGAAGACATTGAAATGAGATAAAAATATTTTTAAAGCTACTATAGATTTGAAAATGAAACATATAAAATACAGAGTTTTTCTCAAAAAAAATTCTCAAAGTTTTCAAAATTCCATATCTAATTTAAAACCTTTGACTTTTGATTTCTAGCAAAGTTTAAAAAGAATATTAACATATGTTTGATATTTTGAAATATCTAATTTGAAAATTTTAATAAAATATTTTGAATTTTAAAATAGGGATTTTTCAAATTTTAAATAGTTTAAATATGGAAAATTTGAAAAAATTCAAGTTTATCGATTTTAGAAATTCTAAAAGCATTTTGGAATAAAATTCATATTTTAAGGATTAAATTTGAATTATTTGGTTTATTTTGAATTTAAATTTGAATTAAAAGGTTTAAATATCTTTAGTAATGAGATAAATAAATAAAATTCAAATATATTCTTTTGAAAATTCCTCAAGATATATTTGAAGTAACTAGGATGAGATTCATACTTTTAAAAGCTTAAATTTTAAATATTTTTATAGTCAAACTTTTCACAGCCTTGGAATGGGTTCTAATAGATGGATTGGACTTTAGAATGACGAAGGAATGGATCCAAAGACTTGGAGCCAAGCTTGAAATGTCACTAGAATGGATTTTAGAGAGTTAGAGTAAAGGATGCATTGGAAGTAGTGGTCAGTACTACATGCCACTTTTCAGGTCAATACCAACTGTTTCCGTGCTCTTTGGGGAAACTTGGAGTTTTGGTCGAGGAAAGGTTGGCTAAAGTAGTCATCTTGAGGCTTATTTCTGAAGGAATAGTTAAACAACCCTAAAAAGCTCAATGGAGAAGGAAAACGACTAGACACATCAAAACTTCTTGGCAACAACCTGATTTCTAAGACAAAAGTGCTCGAAACTTGACGAACCAAAGCTAAAAGATGCGATAGAGGAAGGTTGGATGACTTTCAATTAGCAAATCAGATTGGCATCGACCTGATTCTGGTTGGTACCGATATGATTTTATGGCATGGGAGACCTAATATCCCCTTCTACTTTCTTGCTTCCGGAGTTTAACCTGCTGTGATCCAATGACTTCGGTGAGTGATTTTTCTATAAATAGAAGGCCTATAGCAATTTAGAGAGAACCTTTTGACTTAGTTGTTTCCCTTTTTGACTTATTTCTATCTTCTTCTTCCCTAACCTTCTTGTATCTGAGATCTACGAGATTGTGGTTGGATGAGTGGTAATCTTTGTATTTCAGAGAGAAAAAAAAGCAAGATAATAAAATTAAAGTGGACATAGACCGAAGAATTTGCCGTAACATTATAAAAAACGTGTTCGTTCTATTGTTTATTAGGATAAATCTATATTATTAGTGCTTTCATTTGGTATTAGGGTGTTGTATCAACTTTTGAGGCAACAATGTTTAATTATTTTTTGAAGTTTAAACTGGATTTAAAAGATAAATCCTATTTAAATAATAAAAATTCACTTTGGGTTGAATAATATGAACTTGTGTGATTTTATGCTTGTGTGTTTGATGTTATACAAGTTTATTTTTTGTAATTCCTTTATTATAAGTTAATTACTTTATTTAGCCTAAGTGTTAATATTCAATGTGATGTTTATTATTGCTTTTTAGTGTTATAAATTGCAAGTTAAACCTTGATGCACAAACATGGTAAATCAAATGGGCTATTTGATGGGCTAAACGACATTTTAGAAATTAATGTTGTATCGAAAGATACAATGTTTTAAAGGTAATAAATTTAACATTTATTGAGAATGACGTAGGATATTGACTATTGGACTACTAATATCCATCATAGCGGACTAATTGAGGGTTGCAACTGAATCATGATAAACAACCTTATCCCTCATCGTTGTGTCAAAACAATCTATTTCCGGGACATATGAAGCTAGTGAAGGTAATAAAGATTATCTAAGACGTAGTGCAGACGAAGAGAAATAATGCCACGGATGGAGATATGATGAATTGAGCTACAACACCAATAAGATTTATCACATCTTCGGATACTAGAAGGGTACGACATTAAGAGGTTGTGTGAAGTGCACATCACAACTAACCATAAGTTTATTGTTTAAAAAGAATGTGATGACTTATTGGAGGCAGACTAGTCTATATATAGGGTAAATACATGATGAGAATTATCAATGTGCTATCTTGTTGGGATTTATAGATAACAAGATGATATAACCTTCTCATAAGTATAACTATAAATGTCATATACCTCGTAAAATGATTTTTTCTAATAATGATTTGAATTTATACAATAAAAGGAAACTCGTAAGTCAGATGAATAGAATATGATAGCCCAGTTGATTATAACTTCAACTATGTGTGTTATATTAAATAGTGTCGTGACATGTGCGTTACCACTGATTTGTGAAAATGGGGATTAAGGAATTTATTTGGTGTGAGTGACACTTTGTGTAACTTTTATCCCCCACGAAACCCGCACGATACGTTCATCTATTTCTACTGCATGATTATACTCACAACTAGATGTCTAACAAGACTTGAGGTTTTGTTTTGCGACATCTCCTTGGGTCAGACTGAGGATTTGTACCGAAATGATTTCTTTCTCCTACTGTAACATCCGGCCTTTTCGTACTGTTTAAATCGACACGCGTGCCAATTCGAACCATACGGAAGGGCAGATTGTTATGGGGTAAAAAAGAAAAACAAGAAAGAAATAAAAAGAAAACAGAATCTCATAGCGGAAGGATAAAATATAATATAAAATATATAGTTCATAAAACTGTTTACAAAACATTTGATTCTTCTTTATACAATTAAATATCAGAGTTCACATACCAATAAAATCAATGCAGCAGAATATAGTGTAGTGGAACCATATAATATATAATAATAATAGTAATGAAATCTTCGTCTTCTTCCTCCGGAAATAAAGTCTTCAAATCCTGAAACGCTCGGACTAACCTGAGCGAATTGAAAAGACAAAACACTCGAGTCAGAACTAAAAGATCCTATGTGAGTTAAATTAATAGAAATAAATATGAGTGTAGTAACTCAAGAGAAGCTCGGGATTTACATCTCCTAAGGATCCGTCAAACTATTTACTATGTAGTATATTTCGCTATTATAATAGTGTCTATTTATAAAATAAACTTACTTTTTTCTTAGTATTAAGGGGTTACCCATATAGCCCTTAACACGTAATAGTCCTAGTAGTCCATCCAATATCATAGTCCCTCCTGATCGGGAAGCCACCAGAGGATACCACACGGGATACGGGAGAAAACCAAACTTGTACAAGGCACGATATGGTAGGTGACACGACACAACTAGGCAATGCCAGGGTAGATATACCAATTACGCTTCCGGGTCGGTGGTAACGTGTAGCGCGCAGCTACCGCCCACCTCGAGCCACACCCCCAAATAAAATCAAAAGTGGCCACCGAATCAATCCAAAGTCAAAGTATAATATCGAAGGGATGTGTCCGATCAAAGGTGCTACCTTACTAACCCGTCGATCGCTCCTGTTTTAGCCACCTTATGCCAACTCATGGGAGACGGGTCCACGTATTTACCTTAAAGGAAACGCCACCACCATCCTACTTCATTCTGGAATCTCCACCGTGTACACAGTTGTTAAAGTGGTTTTCGGAGTTGGCAGAGAGTATGACAACTTCCGATCCCGGTCTCTTCAACAACCAAACGTTATTATAATACCGCGGTCATTTAAAAATAATTATACTTTCAAAACCAGAATATAATTATCCTTTTCAAAACCCATAAATACAATATCATTTTCTTTTAAAACCCAAATAAATATGATATCATTTTATTTCAAATATAATTCTTTTCCAAAATCATGCCACTTTTAAATTTATAATACCTCGAAACCAAATATTTGAATTTTAACTTTCAACATAATACTTCGAAATCCATAGTTTTAAAACCATAACTTCCAAAACTTAAATGGTTTGGATATTCAACAGTATATAAAGTAAAACAGTTGAGTTTTAAATTTCTTTAAAAGTAAATAATTCCACACCTTCACAAATTTTATTCACTTTAAATTCAGTCTAAACCCATAACTTTTAGATTCACTTTCAGTTTGAATAAAACACTTCGATTTCAATATTTTCAAACTTTGAGTATTTAATGAATTTCAAAACTAAGGTTGGGAATTTCAAATCAACAATTCATTTTCCTATTATTTAGTTTGAAAGGTTTACATGATAAATCCATAACCATTTACAATAAATTAAATTTATTAACACTAAAATTTTCTTCCATTTTATTTATACTAGAATTATTCATTAAATCCGGTTATAAATATCATACCTTTAAAATTTCCAATTTTAATAAGTTAACATCAACTTATGAAGTTAAATTTTCAAATAAGCTCAATTCCAATTAAATTTCTAATTTATCTTTCAATTTTAATTGATTTGAATCATTTATAAATCTATATATATACAAGATCTTAAAACTGTACTTAATCGTATAATATAAATTATTAAATGCCATTTTTCAACTTATTCATTTACATTTAACAGATTTATGCATAGTTTAAATGCAACAATTTAACTATGTATGTATATACAAAATATATTTATATCATATCCAAATTTAATATTTATTAAACCGTATCATATCCAAACCATAAAAATCATTTCAAAAATAATTTTTATATATTTGCTGCGGTGCCTGTATATAATTTTCTATCCTATGTCAAGTGATACGGATATTTATCATTTCAATCCGCAATTTAAAAATAAAAATGCGGTTGTATATCATTTCAAACCGCAATCCCAAATGAAATGAAAATGCATGATAACTTGCAGTTTATATAAGATAGAAACATCATCCATTCACCCAATATCAATCATCAACCAATTTATTTCAATCATCCTCAATTTAGACAAACATCAATATATAGCATATAAAATATGACAGGTAATAAATGACAGCTATCAACTAACAGTTTTTATTCAATAATAAATTTATTAACTATTTAACTATCAGTTTATATGCAAATAAATAAATTTTAACTGTCAAATTTTTATGCAATAATAAAATTAATCCACAGTTAATTTAAATAAATGCGATTTAACTGAGATAATGAATAAAACATGCCAAACAGTCATAAATAAATTTCTACTCATATTAAAATCAATTTAACACATAAGAAATATTTGAAGTTGTGAGTGGGTTAAAACACTCACATTTTGAATTTAAATCGAATCTAAATCTGATTTAAACCCAAAAATTCGACGGTCTCCAAATTGGTCCAAACCAGCGTCAATAGATTCGGAATTTTATTACGATCCTAATGAAAAAAAATTGCGTGTGAAACGGAGTTCATATGCAAAATTTATTCGAGTTAGAACGAGTTGAAAATCAAATATAAATATAAATAAATAAAAAAGATCACCAAAGTAAACACGTCAGCCACCCCAACTGTTTCCTTCTCTCTCCCACGTTCCATACACGACAGAACCACGCACGCAAGACCCAGTCAACATCACCATTGACCGCCGATTTCACCTCCTACACGTCGCCGTAGGTTACGGCGCCACCCTCAACAACCGCGCCCAGCTCCCCTCCACTCGCCACCACGGTGCCGCCTTCCCTAGTGCAGGCCGCCGTCGCTCCATATGGGTTGAGCCGAAACCCTAAATGCAAAATCCACGATGATCTGGCCGATGATCTTCCCCACCAACGACTTAGATGAAATCCCCTTGCAAATCTCCACAGCCCAGCACCAAGCAATCGACGATCGGTTGCAGTTGATCGTGACAAGAAGAACGACTGAGAATAAAAGCTAGAATTCCGGTCGAACCACAACTCGAATCGGAAAACGAATACCACCAGGGGATTACACTTAACGAGATCATCAACATATTTTTTTTGGGAACTGAGAACTTTAAAATTTTAGCTTTGGATCTGATTTGAATTTGGATCTAGGGTTTGATACATTGAGGAAGAGAAAGAGTTGAGGAAATGAATGCACAAACAAATGAAAATAGATGGAGGCTAGGGTTTACAACTAGGTTTATATAGGTAGGTTAGAAATAGAGTATATGGATCGGGTTGGATATATGTGCTACTGCTAACGTGGCCCAAAAAGCCCGTTCTGACCCCGGAACGAAGTTGGTTAAACGCATATATCCAAATAGGTGTTTAAAAATATTCTGAACGCGATGGAAAAAGTTTCACGTCCAAATTCGATCGTATGAAGAAGTTATGCTGAAATCAATATTTTCAAATTGATTTCAAATTGATTTCAATTAAATCGATTTCAAAGCATTTCGCGTTCGTACGATCAAACGACAAGTCCGATCGCCACGAAACTTGAAACCCTACAATAATTCACTGATACGGATCCGATGAAACTAGTTTCGTCGAAATCCGAGTCCGTGACCAAAATGGCTATTTTTATATTAATTAAATAAATTTAAAATAAATTAATTAAATCAAATTTCGCGTTAAAAATTCTGAAATTTGTAATCTTTTCCACTTTATAATTCTCAAACATTTAAAATGATTTAACAAAATTTTAAATGTCACTTTATTAAATATAAATCTTCAATTTCACAAATTATAGATAAATTTCCAAAATTTCCATTAAATTAAATTTACCCATAATTATTCTATTCAAAATTTCAAATAGGAGGGTTTACCATTGGATTTAAAATTATTACACAAATATTTCCCAATTTTCAACTGAATTTTTTTTAATTTGACGTAATAATTAAATATTTGATTTCATTTATTGGCAATAAATCCAACTATTATAAATTAAGTAAATTTACGCACCATTGAAAATTCAAACCCCATAATTCATCAAATTTATCATCTTGTTTTACTCATTAATTTATAATTCTTTAAACCAATCCCCATCTCAATTTTAAATGTAAATTATTTTGCCAATTATAGTATTTATTTAACTTTCTTAAAATAATCCCTTTATTACACTCTGAATTCAATTTATTTCAATAAGTTTCAAATTAATCGAATTAGATTCAATTTTAACCTTTTACTTACACTTAAATTTAGGTCATATTTAATTTATAACGTATTACTTCCCTAGTTATTTCTTTACATACTTCTCATATTAATTTCTCAATTAATCCAAATCCTTAAAGTAACGCTTATAATCAATAACGACAATTTAGTGAATTAATTGAAAATTGATTACAAATTAACTTAACACCCTAACCAAATAAGTAACAAACAGTAAATATTGTCATTAACTCTTAATTACACTTTTAGAGGTTCATTAATTACACCCTAAATATCGTAATTACTTACATAACACTGGTTTTACTCAATTAACATTTATTACAAACTACTCCAAAATTTATTGGATCTCTTATATTATATTTATAACCAAGTGTAACTTTTAACTTGAATTGGTTGGATTTCCTTTCAAGTTATTAATAATTAACTTATACTAACATATTCCTTATTTTATTCCAATTACCGTTACAATGTTTTTATTACGTAATGAATTAAATACTTTCCTTTCTCGTATTAAATTATACACCTGATAATCCTTTCCCCTATTCATTCATTAGAATTCTATTTAAATTTCAAACTATTGTAATAACTCATTTATTATACTTTTGCATATCAATAAACAAGGTTCCAAATGAATAGGGTTTATTAAATTAATTTTTTTTATTAAGTCTTTTAGCACACTTGTAATATTTCATAGGTTAATTATTAACATTTACTTCGTTACCAATTATAACCATTATATTTATTTATAAATTAAATTCCAAAATCTTATAATTATGACAAATTAAATTAACAAAATTTATGGGTCGTTACACTCTCCCCCACTCAAAAATTTTCGTCCCCAAAAAGGAAAAAGAAGGGAGAAGGAAGAATTAATTAAACAATACATCTTATTCAAAATATTAACTTATAAACAAAAATTTACAAAATTTACTACTTTAAATAAATAAAATATACCCATTTTATAATCATTATATCTTTTTATACATGAATAAATAAAGTTTGGAAAAACATTTTCAAAATAATTTTCTAAGTCCAGAAATTTACGAAAAATTTCGGCAGAGTCTCCTTTGTACGGAGAGGCTCGGGAGAAAATATAATATTAAATATAACAATTATATTACATATATTATCCAAAATATTATATCCAAACCCGGGAAAATATATAAAATAGCGCTATAAACCGTAATCCGAAACGTACCTATTTGTCGGCAATTAACGCTTAATTTATGAAACCAAATGCAGTAGCAATTGCTTCCATGGTCTGCATTTTACTTATGTAATCCAAAGGGTTAACAATTTATATATAAAGTGAAATATTTAAGTGGCTTCAATTACTAATAACAAATCAATACAACGAACATCAATTTCAACAAACAACATATACAATAAATACAAAACAACCATTCAAATCAAACAAACAAATAGTTGTTTAGGTACAAAACTTTTAAATTGTACGGAATGAAGAATAAACTATCAGCGCATCATTTACTCAACAGTCTTAGATAAAACTAAATAGATTATTCATTCGCCCAAATCCAACTTTTAAAGTATCTTACCCAAACAACCATAACCAAACAACAACAATCCAAACAACAATCAACTTAACTTATTATTAATTTCATTTCATACCTTTGTAGTTTAATTTTTTTTTTACTTATACAATGATTTATCTTTTCAAATTTTCATTTACTCATTAAATGTTTGTTTCCTTTATTTTTACTTATTACTTGCAATTATTCAATTCCATTAACTCGGGTCATGCCAGTTCCTTTTTATTTCATTATAACTATTCATTCATTTATTATTGCATATCCTCATTTATTTATTACAGTATTCATTTTCCTGCAAATTTTATTTATAAATAGCTTCAACTGTTTACTTAAGTTCATTATCATTTATTTACACTACTTCATTTCATTTATTTATCAATTTAAACTTAAATTTATAACATTAAATTCTTATTTAACAACAATTTCATTGAATACTTTCATTATTTCAAATTCCTACTTGTATAATATTCTATTACAATATCTTATTAAACATTTCAACTTTTAATATTTGGTAAGTTATATATGTTATTTAAGGGTGTAATTGAAAGTTATGCAGGTTTCTCATTTCTTTTTAATTAATTCATTGTTCAATAAATTTTTACCTTTTCCCTTATAAGTTACAATTTCAACTTCCTTTTTATTTCCTTTATAACTTAGCCTTAAATTTCTTACCTAAATTAGAGGTTTCAATTATTAATTACTTACCTTTCATTCCACCACAGTAATTGGAACAATTAATTAATGGAAATTTAAGGATTTAATACCGGGTTAATTTAAATTTATTTTAAAATAATAGATAAATATATTCTTACAACTTATATATCTCTAATTATATTTAAAACAAATCAAATTTATATATTTTTCAAAAATGAATATGCAGTAGAACTACTACAGTGGCCTTCCCCCTTCGAAACTCGAAAATGAAAGTCGATGATGCGGCCGCCATCACCGAAATTATTTTCCAGCGACAGAGAGGAAAGTACAAAACTTATTTCTCCAAAATCTTCTTTAAAACAATTCTTCTGAATTATAATAAATATTTATATCAGAAAGTACTTATAAACAATATTATTATATTCCAAAATTTATTCGAAAGAAATTTCAAAACCCCGGATCTTAAGTTCTAAATTTCCCAAATTTCATTTATTTTATTTTTTTCAATCTTACTTCTATTATTATTTATACAATTTATTTCGTAACAACCAATCTATTGCAGTCAAATATAGATATCATTTGAATTTTTTTTATTTATATAGAAAATATAGCAGGCAAAATTATTTCATTCACCTATATGAAAAACAAATATTATGTCGGTTTGTCCTATTAAGCATTTAGAAATCCCTATTGATGTCATAGCGTCCCATGCATCAACCAGAATTTATAAATACAAAACGGAACAGATTAGCACAATATTAAAACCTTTTTATACACTAACAAATACGCTCTCTCATGTATATACACTCAGCGACTCCCATAGGGTATTACTACCATATTAGTAAAGAGTCGAACCCCTCAAAGCAAAGGTTTATCGCTAAACCAAAGCTCTAATACCAACTGTAACATCCGACCTTTTCGTATGCTTTAAATCGACACAGGTGCCAATTCAAACCATACGGAAGGGCGGATTGTTATGGGATAAATAAGAAAAACAAGAAAGAAATAAAAAGAAAACAAAATCTCACAGCCGAAGGATAAAATATAATAATAAAATATACAGTTCATAAAACTGTTTACAAAACATTTGATTCTTCTTTATACAATTAAATATCAGAGTTCACACAACAATAAAATCAATGCAGCGGAATAAAGTGTAGTGGAACCATATAATATATAATAATAATAGCAATGAAATCTTCGTCTTCTTCCTTCGGAAATAAAGTCTTCAAACTGACCCGAGCGAATTGAAAAGACAAAACACTCGAGTCGGAACTAAAAGATCTTATGTGAGTTAAATTAACAGAAATAAATATGAGTGCGGTAACTCAAGAGATGCTCAGGATTTACATGTCCTAAGGATCCGTTAAACTATTTACTATGTAGTATATTTCGCTATTATAATAGCGTCTATTTATAAAATAAACTTACTTTTTTCTTAGCACTAAGGGGTTACCCATATAGCCCTTAACACGTAATAGTCCTAGTAGTCCATCCAATATCATAGTCCCTCCGATCGGGAAGCCACCAGAGGATACCAGACGGGCTACGGGAGAAAACCAAACTCGTACAAGGCACGATAGGGTAGGTGACACGGCACAACTAGGCAATGGCAGGGTAGATATACCAATTATGCTTCCGGGTCGGTGGTAACGCGTAGCGCGCAGCTACCGCCCACCTCGAGCCATACCCCCAAATAAAATCAAAAGTGGCCACCGAATCAATCCAAAGTCAAAGTATAATATCGAAGGGATGCGTCCGATCAAAGGTGCTACCCTATTAACCCGTCGATCGCTCCTGTTTTAGCCACCTTATGCCAACTCACGGGAGTCGGGTCCACGCATTTACCTTAAAGGAAACGCCACCACCATCCTACTTCATTCTGGAATCTCCACCGCGTACACGGTTGTTAAAGTGGTTTTCGAAGTTGGCAGAGAGTATGACAACTTCCGATCCCGGTCTCTTCAACAACCAAACGTTATTATAACACCACGGTCATTTAAAAATAATTATACTTTCAAAACCAGAATATAATTATCCCTTTCAAAACCCATAAATACGATATCATTTTCTTTTAAAACCCAAATAAATATGATATCATTTTATTTCAAATATAATTCTTTTCCAAAATCATGCCACTTTTAAATTTATAATACCTCGAAACCAAATATTTGAATTTTAACTTTCAACATAATACTTCGAAATCCATAGTTTTAAAACCATAACTTCCAAAACTTAAATGGTTTGGATATTCAACAGTATATAACGTAAAACAGTTGAATTTTAAATTTCTTTAAAAGTAAATAATTTCCACACCTTCACAAATTTTATTCACTTTAAATTCAGTCTAAACCCATAACTTTTAGATTCACTTTCAGTTTGAATAAAACATTTCGATTTCAATATTTTCAAACTTTAAGTATTTAATGAATTTCAAAACTAAGGTTGGGAATTTCAAATCAACAATTCATTTTCCTATTATTTAGTTTGAAAGGTTTACATGATAAATCCATAACCATTTACAATAAAATAAATTTATTAACACTAAAATTTTCTTCCATTTTATTTATACTTGAATTATTCATTAAATCCGATTATGAATATCATACCTTTAAAATTTCCAATTTTAATAAGTTAACATCAACTTATGAAGTTAAATTTTCAAATAAGCTCAATTCCAATTAAATTTCCAATTTATCTTTCAATTTTAATTGATTTGAATCATTTATAACTCTATATATATATATATACAAGATCTTAAACCTGTACTTAATCATATAATATAAATTATCAAATGCCATTTTTCAACTTATTCATTTACTTTTAACAGATTTATGCATAGTTTAAATCCAACAATTTAACTATGTATGTATATACAAAATATATTTATATCATACCCAAATTTAATATTTATTAAACCGTATCATATCAAAACGATAAAAATCATTTCAAAAATAATTTTTATATATATACCGCGGTGCCTGTATATAATTTTCTATCCTATGTCAAGTGATACGGATATTTATCATTTCAATCCGCAATTTTAAAATAAAAATGCGGTTGTATATCATTTCAAACCGCAATCCCGAATGAAATGAAAATGCATGATAACATGCAGTTTATATAAGATAGAAACATCATCCATTCACCCAATATCAATCATCAACCAATTTATTTCAATCATCCTCAATTTAAACAAACATCAATATATAGCATATAAAATATGACAGGTAATAAATGACAGCTATCAACTAACAGTTTATATTTAATAATAAATTTATTAACTGTTTAACTATCATTTTATATGCAAATAAATAAATTTTAACTGTCAAATTTTTATGCAATAATAAAATTAATCCACAGTTAATTTAAATAAATGCGATTTAACTGAGATAATGAATAAAACATGCCAAACAGTCATAAATAAATTTCTACTCATATTAAAATCAATTTAACAAACATAAGAAATATTTGAAGTTGTGAGTGGGTTAAAACACTCACATTTTGAATTTAAATCTGATTTAAACCCAAAAATTCGACGGTCTCCAAATTGGTCCAAACCAGCGTCAATTAACATTTATTACAAACTACTCCAAAATTTATTGGATCTCTTATATTATTTTATAACCAAGTGTAACTTTTAACTTGAATTGGTTGGATTTCCTTTCAAGTTATTAATAATTAACTTATACTAACATATTCCTTATTTTATTCCAATTACCGTTACAATGTTTTTATTACGTAATGAATTAAATACTTTCCTTTCTCGTATTAAATTATACACCTGATAATCTATTCCCCTATTCAGTCATTAGAATTCTATTTAAATTTCGAACTATTGTGAAAACTCATTTATTATACTTTTGCATATCAATAAACAAGGTTCCAAATGAATAGGGTTTATTAAATTAATTTTTTTTATTAAGTCTATTAGCACACTTGTAATATTTCATAGGTTTCGTTACCAATTATAACCATTATATTTATTTATAAATTAAATTCCAAAATCTTATAATTATGACAAACTAAATTAACCAAATTTACGGGTCGTTACACTCTCCCCCACTCAAAAATTTTCGTCCCCAAAAAGGAAAAAGAAGGGAGAAGGAAGAATTAATTAAACAATACATCTTATTCAAAATATTAACTTATAAACAAAAATTTACAAAATTTATTACTTTAAATAAATAAAATATACCCATTTTATAATCATTATATCTTTTTATACATGAATAAATAAAGTTTGGAAAAACATTTTCAAAATAATTTTCTAAGTCCAGAAATTTACGAAAAATTTCGGCAGAGTCTCCTTTGTAAGGAGAGGCTCGAGAGAAAATATAATATTAAATATAACAATTATATTACATATATTATCCAAAATATTATATCCAAACCCGGGAAAATATATAAAATAGCGCTATAAACCGTAATCCGAAACGTACCTATTTGTCGGCAATTAACGCTTAATTTATGAAACCAAATGCAGTAGCAATTGCTTCCATGGTCTGCATTTTACTTATGTAATCCAAAGGGTTAATAATTTATATATAAAGTGAAATATTTAAGTGGCTTCAATTACTAACAACAAATCAATACAACGAACATCAATTTCAACAAACAACATATACAATAAATACAAAACAATCATTCAAATCAAACAAAGAAATAGTTGTTTGGGTACAAAACTTTTAAATTATACGGAATGAAGAATAAACTATCAGCGCATCATTTACTCAACAGTCTTAGATAAAACTAAATAGATTATTCATTTGCCCAAATCCAACTTTTAAAGTATCTTACCCAAACAACCATAACCAAACAACAACAATCCAAACAACAATCAACTTAACTTATTATTAATTTCATTTCATACCTTTGTTGTTTAATTTTATTTTTTTTACTTATACAGTGATTTATCTTTCCAAATTTTCATTTACTCATTAAATGTTTGTTTCCTTTATTTTTACTTATTACTTGCAATTATTCAATTCCATTAACTCGGGTCATGCCAGTTTCTTTTTATTTCATTATAACTATTCATTCATTTATTATTGCATATCCTCATTTATTTATTACAGTATTCATTTTCCTGCAAATTTTATTTATAAATAGCTTCAACTGTTTACTTAAGTTCATTATCATTTATTTACACTACTTCATTTCATTTATTTATCAATTTAAACTTAAATTTATAACATTAAATTCTTATTTAACAGCAATTTCATTGAATACTTTCATTATTTCAAATTCCTACTTGTATAATATTCTATTACAATATCTTATTAAACATTTCAACTTTTAATATTTGGTAAGTTATATATGTTATTTAAGGGTGTAATTGAAAGTTATGCAGGTTTCTCATTTCTTTTTAATTAATTCATTGTTCAATAAATTTTTACCTTTTCCCTTATAAGTTACAATTTCAACTTCCTTTTTATTTCCTTTATAACTTAGCCTTAAATTTCTTACCTAAATTAGAGATTTCAATTATTAATTACTTACCTTTCATTCCACCACAATAATTGGAACAATTAATTAATGGAAATTTAAGGATTTAATACCGGGTTAATTTCAATTTATTTTAAAATAATAGATAAATATATTCTTACAACTTATATATCTCTAATTATATTTAAAACAAATCAAATTTATATATTTTTCAAAAATGAATATGCAGTAGAACTACTACAGTGGCCTTCCCCCTTTGAAACTCGAAAATGAAAGTCGATGATGCGGCCGCCATCACCGAAATTATTTTCCAGCGACAGAGAGGAAAGTACAAAACTTATTTCTCCAAAATCTTCTTTAAAACAATTCTTCTGAATTATAATAAATATTTATATCAGAAAGTACTTATAAACAATATTATTATATTCCAAAATTTATTCGAAAGAAATTTCAAAACCCCGGATCTTAAGTTCTAAATTTCCCAAATTTCATTTATTTTATTTTTTTCAATCTTACTTCTATTATTATTTATACAATTTATTTCCTAACAACCAATCTATTGCAGTCAAATATAGATATCATTTGAATTTTTTTATTTTATATAGAAAATATAGCAGGCAAAATTATTTCATTCACCTATATGAAAAACAAATATTATGTCGGTCTGTCCTATTAAGCATTTAGAAATCCCTATTGATGTCATAACGTCCCATGCATCAACCAGAATTTATAAATACAAAACGGAACAGATTAGCACAATATTAAAACCTTTTTATACACTAACAAATACGCTCTCTCATATATATACACTCAGCGACTCCCATAGGGTATTACTACCATATTAGTAAAGAGTCGAACCCCTCAAAGCTAAGGTTTATCGCTAAACCAAAGCTCTAATACCAACTGTAACATCCGATCTTTTCGTACGCTTTAAATCGACACAGGTACCAATTCAAACCATACAGCAGGGCGGATTGTTATGGGGTAAATAAGAAAAACAAGAAAGAAATAAAAAGAAAACAAAATCTCACAGCCGAAGGATAAAATATAATAATAAAATATACAGTTCATAAAACTGTTTACAAAACATTTGATTCTTCTTTATACAATTAAATATCAGAGTTCACATAACAATAAAATCAATGCAGCGGAATACAGTGTAGTGGAACCATATAATATATAATAATAATAGTAATGAAATCTTCGTCTTCTTCCTTCGAAAATAAAGTCTTCAAACTGACCCGAGCGAATTGAAAAGACAAAACACTCGAGTCAGAACTAAAAGATCTTATGTGAGTTAAATTAACAGAAATAAATATGAGTGCAGTAACTCAAGAGATGCTCAGGATTTACATGTCCTAAGGATCCGTTAAACTATTTACTATGTAGTATATTTCGCTATTATAATAGCGTCTATTTATAAAATAAACTTACCTTTTTCTTAGCATTAAGGGGTTACCCATATAGCCCTTAACACGTAATAGTCCTAGTAGTCCATCCAATATCATAGTCCCTCCTGATCGGGAAGCCACCAGAGGATACCAGACGGGATACGGGAGAAAACCAAACTCGTACAAGGCACGATATGGTAGGTGACACGGCACAACTAGGCAATGGCAGGGTAGATATACCAATTACGCTTCCGGGTCGGTGGTAACGCGTAGCGCGCAGCTACCGCCCACCTCGAGCCATACCCCCAAATAAAATCAAAAGTGGCCACCGAATCAATCCAAAGTCAAAGTATAATATCGAAGGGATGTGTCCGATCAAAGGTGCTACCCTATTAACCCGTCGATTGCTCCTGTTTTAGCCACCTTATGCCAACTCACGGGAGTCGGGTCCACGTATTTACCTTAAAGGAAACGCCACCACCATCCTACTTCATTCTGGAATCTCCACCGCGTACACGGTTGTTAAAGTGGTTTTCGAAGTTGGCAGAGAGTATGACAACTTCCGATCCCGGTCTCTTCAACAACCAAACGTTATTATAACACCACGGTCATTTAAAAATAATTATACTTTCAAAACCAGAATATAATTATCCCTTTCAAAACCCATAAATACGATATCATTTTCTTTTAAAACCCAAATAAATATGATATCATTTTATTTCAAATATAATTCTTTTCCAAAATCATGCCACTTTTAAATTTATAATACCTCGAAACCAAATATTTGAATTTTAACTTTTAACATAATACTTCGAAATGCATAGTTTTAAAACCATAACTTCCAAAACTTAAATGGTTTGGATATTCAACAGTATATAAAGTAAAACAGTTGAATTTTAAATTTCTTTAAAAGTAAATAATTTCCACACCTTCACAAATTTTATTCACTTTAAATTCAGTCTAAACCCATAACTTTTAGATTCACTTTCAGTTTGAATGAAACATTTCGATTTCAATATTTTCAAACTTTGAGTATTTAATGAATTTCAAAACTAAGGTTGGGAATTTCAAATCAACAATTCATTTTCCTATTATTTAGTTTGAAAGGTTTACATGATAAATCCATAACCATTTACAATAAACTAAATTTATTAACACTAAAATTTTCTTCCATTTTATTTATACTAGAATTATTCATTAAATCCGGTTATGAATATCATACCTTTAAAATTTCCAATTTTAATAAGTTAACATCAACTTATGGAGTTAAATTTTCAAATAAGCTCAATTCCAATTAAATTTCCAATTTATCTTTAAATTTTAATTGATTTGAATCATTTATAACTATATATATATATATATATATATATATACAAGATCTTAAACTTGTACTTAATCATATAATATAAATTATCAAATGCCATTTTTCAACTTATTCATTTACTTTTAACAGATTTATGCATAGTTTAAATCCAACAATTTAACTATGTATGTATATACAAAATATATTTATATCATTCCCAAATTTAATATTTATTAAACCGTATCATATCAAAACCATAAAAATCATTTCAAAAATAATTTTTATATATATACCGCGGTGCCTGTATATAATTTTCTATCCTATGTCAAGTGATACGGATATTTATCATTTCAATCCGCTATTTAGAAATAAAAATGCGGTTGTATATCATTTCAAACCGCAATCCCGAATGAAATGAAAATGCATGATAACATGCAGTTTATATAAGATAGAAACATCATCCATTCACCCAATATCAATCATCAACCAATTTATTTCAATCATCCTCAATTTAAACAAACATTAATATATAGCATATAAAATATGACAGGTAATAAATGACAGCTATCAACTAACAGTTTATATTTAATAATAAATTTATTAACTGTTTAACTTTCATTTTATATGCAAATAAATAAATTTTAACTGTCAAATTTTTATGCAATAATAAAATTAATTCACATCTAATTTAAATAAATACGATTTAACTGAGATAATGAATAAAACATGCCAAACAGTCATAAATAAATTTCTACTCATATCTAAAATCAATTTAACAAACATAAGAAATTTTAGAAGTTGTGAGTGGGTTAAAACACTCACCTTTTGAAGTTAAATCGAATTTAAATCTGATTTAAACCCAAAAATTCGACGGTCTCCAAATTGGTCCAAACCAGCGTTAATAGATCCGGAATTTTATTACGATCCTAACAAAAAAATTGCGTGTGAAACGGAGTTCGTATGCAAAATTTATTCGAGTTAAAAGTTGAAAATCAAATATAAATAAAAATAAATAAAAAAGATCACCGAAGTAAACACGTCAGCCGCCCCAACTGTTTCCTTCTCTCTCCCACGTTCCATACGCGACAGAACCACGCACGCAAGACCCAGTCAACATCACCATTGACCGCCGATTTCACCTCCTACACGTCGCCGTTGGTCACGGCGCCACCCTCAACAACCTCGCCCAGCTCCCCTCCACTCGCCACCATGGTGCCGCTTTCCCTAGTGTAGGCCGCCGTCGCTCCATATGGGTTGAGCCAAAACCCTAAATGCAAAATCCATGATGATCTGACCGATGATCTTCCCCACCAACGACTTTGATGAAATCCCCTTGCAAATCTCCACAGCCCAGCATCAAGCAATCGACGATCGGTTGCAGTTGATCGTGACAAGAAGAACGACCGAGAATAAAAGCTAAAATTCCGGTCGAACCACAACTCGAATCGAAAAACGAATACCACCAGGGGATTACACTTTCGAGATCATCAACATATTTTTTTCGGAACAGAGAACTTTGAAATTTTAGCTTTGGATCTGATTTGAATTTGGATCTAGGGTTTGATCCATTGATGAAAAGAAAGAGTTGAGGAAATGAATGCACAACCAAATGAAAATAGATGGAGGCTAAGGTTTACAACTGGGTTTATATAGGTAGGTTAGAAATAGAGTATATGGATCGGGTTGGATATACGTGCTACTGCTAACGTGGCCCAAAAAGCCCGTTCTCACCCCGGAACGAAATTGGTTAAAACCATATATCCAAATAGGTGTTTAAAAATATTCTGAACGCGATGGAAAAAGTTTCACGTCCAAATTCGATCGTATGAAGAAGTTATGCTGAAATCAATATTTTCAAATTGATTTCAATTAAATCGATTTCAAGGCGTTTCGCATTCGTACGATCAAACGACAAGTCCGATCGCTACGAAACTTGAAACCCTACAATAATTCACTGATACAGATCCGATGAAACTGGTTTCGTCGAAATCTGAGTCCGTGACCAAAATGGCTATTTTTATATTAATTAAATAAATTTAAAATAAATTAATTAAATCAAATTTCGCATTAAAAATTCTGAAATTTGCAATCTTTTCCACTTTATAATTCTCAAACATTTAAAATTATTTAACAAATTTTTAAATGTCACTTTATTAAATATAAATCTTCAATTTCACAAATTTCAAAAATTATAGATAAATTTCCAAAATTTCCATTAAATTGAATTTACCCATAATTATTCTATTCAAAATTTCAAATAGGAGGGTTTACCGTTGGATTTAAAATTATTTCACAAATATTTCCCAATTTTCAACTTAATTTTTTTTAATTTAACGTAATAATTAAATATTTGATTTCATTTATTGGCAATAAATCAAACTATTATAAATTAAGTAAATTTACTCACCATTGAAAATTCAAACCCCATAATTCATCAAATTTATCATCTTGATTTACTCATTAATTTATAATTCTTTAAACCAATCCCCATCTTAATTTTAAATGTAAATTGTTTTACCAATTATAGTATTTATTTCACTTTCTTAAAATAATCCCTTTATTACACTCTGAACCCAATTTATTTCAATAAGTTTCAAATTAATCGAATTATATTCAATTTTAACCTTTTACTTACACTTAAGTTTAGGTCATATTTAGTTTATAACGTATTACTTCCCTAGTTATTTCTTTACATACTTTTCGTATTAATTTCTCAATTAATCCAAATCCCTAAAGTAACGCTCATAATCAATAACGACAATTTAGTGAATTAATTGAAAATTGATTACAAATTAACTTAACACCCTAATCAAATAAGTAACGTACAATAAATATTGTCATTAACTCTTAATTACACTTTTAGAGGTTCATTAAATACACCCTAAATATCATAATTAATTACATAACACTGGTTTTACTCAATTAACATTTATTACAAACTATTCCAAAATTTATTGGATCTCTTATATTATATTTATAACCAAGTGTAACTTTTAACTTGAATTGGTTGGATTTCCTTTCAAGTTATTAATAATTAACTTATACTAACATATTCCTTATTTTATTCCAATTACCGTTACAATGTTTTTATTACATAATCAATTAAATACTTTCCTTTCTCGTATTAAATTATACACCTATATAATCCTTTCCCCTATTCATTCATTAGAATTCTATTTAAATTTCAAATTATTGTAATAACTCATTTATTATACTTTTGCATATCAATAAACAAGGTTCCAAATGAATAGGGTTTATTAAATTAATTTAATTTTTTTTATTAAGTCTATTACTACACTTGTAATATTTCATAGGTTAATTATTAACATTTACTTCGTTACCAATTATAACCATTATATTTCTTTATAAATTAAATTCCAAAATCTTATAATTATGACAAATTAAATTAACAAAATTTACGGGTCGTTATACCTACTTTGAAATTATTTCATGTAGCATAGATATAGATGGTGATGGCACACTATATATGAGTTTAGTGCCGTTGTTGACTTGGAGTTACATGGGTGAGCAGTTTCTATCGGCATCCGAGAGACAATTATGGTTATTGACTAAGAACGTCTGAGAGACCCATCTAGAGTCCATGGAGTTGCGTTAGTCATCATGTAGTATTTTACTATATATACTTGATTATGGTTGTACTTAGACGTCTTGGTTTCGGCGCAGTTTGTACATAGTCTTCTTAGTGATGATAATATGGATATGTTGTGTTTTGATAAGGCATCCAGTTTGTATATAAATTTTGATATATGTGTGTTCATATGTGTCATTTAACCCATTGTATTTTTGAAACCTCTATTTATATTATTACTGATATGTGATATGTATGTATTATTTAAACTCGTGTAAATTTCTTTATGCCAAGAGGAGATATGTATCATTTTATATGTTTTCAGGTATTAAAATATAACAATGTTGATCCAAATAATGTATATAAGCGATCGCTCCTCTCAAGTCCTTTGATCTGGGCTATCAAATAATGTTTACACTCTTTGGTAATCTGTTCACTAGAATGAGGTATCGCAGCTTGGTATCAGAGAATGGTTGGGATAAATTTGTATAAATTAGGAATTAGAACACATTTGGCTACAGAAGAATCAGAATTAGGTGTAACCCACTCAGTATGACTTGAGCAGAATTGGAAATAACTTGTGTATGTGATAGACGACTTTTGATAAGTTTTCCAAGGGGAGAACACTAGGATTATATTCAAATACATATTTGTATCATTTATGTAATTATTAGTGATACTTTTATATTACTAACGTATATCTAATGAAGTGATAACTGTTGTTTGTCAAAAAAATGGTAGGACCAGGTTGACTAAGAACATGATTGTTAGTCGAATCACCTAATGGTCAAAATAGGAATCCAAATGCATAATTAAATATGGATCAGTGGGTTAAAGTAATGAAATATGTCCAACATATGGGCTTACTCATAAGCAATAATCTGAATTCTAGATCGAAGTTTACAAAATTTTCATTGACCATTCAAGTCTAGGATGTAAACCATTTCGAGGAAACAAGGAAATAATGGGAGTACGTGCTTGGTTAAGGACATGCGAAATAACTTTTGGAGATTTGAATTTGTCAGATCAAGATAAAAGAATATTAGCATCCTGACAGTTAGAAGCAAGTGCCTTGGATTGTACAAAACCATAACTCCAGCGACGCGAGAAGAAGAAATTTATTGGCAAGAATTTAAAGATCTCTTCAAAGCTCAATTTTTACCTAAAATATAGAAGGAAGCTTTGCTTTGGAATTTTTTTGATTTAGCTTAGAAAAATTTATTTGTGACTGAATAAGTCAATTGTATAATTCACTCTTGAGGTATGGACTAGCATTGATTAGCACTCCGAAGTAAAAAAAAAGAAGAGAAATTCATTCTTAGACTCAATATTGGTCTGAGAGACAGATTCTTAACTTTGCTTTGTTATCCATTTGAAGAAACTGTTGATATGGCTCTAAGATACAAAATGGTGTTAATCGTGATTTAGCCTCAAATGGTATATCAATTCAACAATTTAGACAAAGGAACGTGCCATTTTATTCCAAAAAAAGTATAAAGAATAAGAAATCATTTCAGCAGCAGCAACCAGAGCAGAGGAATCAACCTGACCGATCTTAGGTTGAATGTAATTACTGCAAGTAAAAATGTCATTTCAAAAATGAATGTAGAAAAGGGTTGTTAGACAAAGGATAGAAGTGTTACAATTATGACGAAGGTGGACATTTTGAACCAGTGCAGGAAGCATAAGGGACAGACCCAGGGCAAATATATTTACCATTCAAAGACCTAGTTTAGTGCCAACCAAGGGAGAGCAAAATTTGGTCCTAGAAGGTACTATTTTCTAGCATAAATTTCCAATTAAAATTCTTCTCGACATCGACGCTTCTTATTCTTTCATGTCAAAGGAAATATTTAAAAAGCTATAATTAAATGTTTCTATTCTTAGCACTTCTCTTCAAGTATCTAATGCAGTTGGAGGCTACATTTCTATGAGTATGAAATTTTGCCACATCTTTATTTATTTATATGGTTATCTTTTCTGATGCGATTTACTTATTATGGATTCTTTAAGTTTTGAAATTATCCTTGGAACGTATTGGCTCGGGTGTTATCAAGCTCGATTGTTCTACGTTGAGCAAATGATTACTCTTTAACATCCCGATCACACAAAACGAGTTATTATTCACCGAAAGCATTGAATGTTAGTTCCGAATATTTTTTGAACGCCATGTAAGCTCAAGGAAATGAAATTGAGCAAATTCTAATAGTTAAAGAAGTCAACCACCTAGAAGTGCATTTTAATTTGAGATTGATTTAATTCTTAGAGCTTAACCATTTAGTAGGAAACCTAACCATATGTGCCCTAAAAAAATGGAGGAATTAAGAGCTCAGTTAGAGGAATTTGAGTAGAGGAATTTTACCAGACTAAGTATTTCTCTTTGAGGTGCATCACCGTTATTCGTCAAGAAGGTAGATGGATCTTTGCGACTCTGTATAGATTACACAAAGTTAAATAATTTCATAATCAAGAATAAATATCCATTATCAAGAATGGATAATTTATTTGATCCGCCGAGCATGCTAAAGTATTTTTGCAGCTTGATCTAACAACTAGTTTTCATCAACTTAGAGTGGCATAAGACGATATAACTCGTACTACATTTTGAACCAGATATGGTTCTTATGAGTGGCTAGTAATTCCATTTGGATTAACAAATGCTCCAGCTTACTTTATTGATCTGATGAATCGAGTATTTCAGAATTATCTGGAAAATTTCTCCTAGTTTTCATTGCCGATATCCTCATTTACTCAAGGACAGTAGAAGAGCATGTGATTCATTTTAAATTGGTGTTAGAAACCTTAAGAGAAATGCAACTTAAAGTTAAATTTTCGATGTATCATTTTTGGAAGAAGGATGTTAAATTTTTATAACATTGATTTCTGAAAAAGGTATTTCACTTGACTTAGCCAAGGTCAAAGAAGTTCAAAAATGAAACATCTAGAGATTGTGATAGAAATTCAAAATTTCTTGGGATTAGCAAGATTCTATGATTAATTTGTTAAAGACTTCTCCAAAATTTCTGCTCTATTCATTCAGCTGATGAAGAAAGGAAAGAAATTTATCTAGACGAACCAATTGATGAAGCTTATTTGAACTTGAAGGAGTTACTTTCAAATGCTCCAATTTTAATAGTTTGAAAGGAAATCAAGATTTGGTAGTTTATACCGATGCTTGCAAGACTGATCCTCGCACTGTGTGGATGCAAAAAGATAGAGCGATAGCTTATGCATCCAGACAACTAAGGCCACTGAAGTAAAGTATGCTACTCATGATCTTGAATTAGCGGCAGTAGTATGCATTGAAGCTTTGGTGACAATACATGTTAGTAGAAAGGTTTGTTTTATACGAAAACCACAAGTCGCTAAAATATTTACTTTCTCATAAAGATTGAATATAGGCCAACAACAATGGCTTGAATTCCTAACTGCATATGATCTGGAAATTCAGTATACACCTGGTAAAGGATATAAGGTTCAGCAGGAAGACCCATCCAGTCGTATAAATGATGTTGGTACAATGGAAAGATTTAAAAGTGTTATATTCTTGTATTTCAATTCAAAAGGGTTGAAAATACAACAACCATGTAAGCAAGCCTAGCCATTCAACCATGTTTACTTGATCAAATTTAAGCTAGTCTAAAAGATGAGCCGGTCTTAATAGATCGAATTAATAAGTTAAAGAATCAAAATGTCTCAGAAGATCTTGGCTAGTTTAAGTTGGATTTAAATGAGAACTTAAGATTTAATGGAAGGTTATGTGTTCCTAACATATCCAATTTAAGGAAAGAGATTCTCCATGAATGTCAAAGATCTCTATTTTCTATACATCCTGGAGTGCAAAGATGTATAGGGATATGAAAAGGATGCACTATTGAGAAGGTATGAACAAAGACATCAATGAGTATGTGAAACGATGTATTACATGCCAGCTAGTGTAAGGCGAGCATCAGAATCCTAATGGATCACTTTTACCCCTCGAAGTTCCACGATGGAAATAGGAACAACTTTCTTTGTATTTTATTGATGGAATTCCCATATTAAGACAAGGGAATGAAAGCGTATAGGTGATAGTCGATAAGCTCACCAAAAGTGCTCATTTCTTTCGCCTTAAAGTAAACAGGACCGCAGAAAGTTTATCCAGACTATTTCTGAAACATATTGTACGATTGTAGAGAATTTTGAAGAGTATAGTGTGTGATCATAATCCATTGTTTAAAATCAATTTTGGTAGAGCTTGTAGTCAACCATGGGAGTACAAATCAATTCGAGCATCACATACCATACTCAGATGGATGGAAAAACTAAAAGAATCGATTTGTAGAAGATCTACTCAAAATATGCATTTTAAAGTTCGAAGCTTCGTGGGAGGAATATCTTCATTTAATAGAATTCTCTTATAATAACAACTTTCAATACATTATTGACTTGGCGCCATTTGAAGCTTTATATGTAAGACGATGTCGTTCTTCAAGCTTTTGGTTGGAAACCAGAGATAGAATGGTATTAGGCCTAGGACAACTAAGAAGATCGAACTTATTAGAGATCATATGAAGATTGCTCAATCTAGACAAAAGCTATGCCGACAAGTATAAAAATAATTGGAATTTTCAGTCGAAATTGCGTATTTATAAAGATATCTCCAATGAAAGGAGTAGCATGCTTCGGAAAATTAGGAAAATTAGCTCCAAGATATATTGGACCTTATCCGATTTTAGAGCACATTAGAACCTTAGAATATCAAGTTGAACTGCCCACACATATATATGTATATATATATGGAGTACACAATGTATTCCATGTGTCCCGGTTAATAAAATGTTTATGGGATTCTGATGTTATACAAATCCAGAAAATTAAAGTAGTTAGAAAAAACTAGACTTTCACCATTGAACCAATATGGATTGTAGATCTAAGGGTGAAGAAATTAATGAAAAAACAAGTTCCATTGCTCCAGATTCAATGGTCTGAAAACCCCAAACAATGCACTTGGTAAATAGAGGAACAGTTAGGAAATCATAGCCCGAATTATTTGAAGCTCGTTCGGTACATATTTATTTTATCGAGTCATGGAAGTTTGGATTCCATTGATTACTATATTTATATATCCATATAAATAGTCACGATACTCTCTAGTGAATTTCATGGATGCAGTTTCTTAAAGGAGTCTTAACATTCCATTACTAGATTAATTGTAATATTAATATTTATTTTGGATTTTTATTTTGAATTAATTAAATAAAATTTTGAAATTTTAAATTGAAGTTTAATAGGGTTTATGTAACATCCCCTATCTTGAGGCCCAAAGCTAAGCGCTACAGATGCTGCAGTCATCTATAGTATTAACTTCGGGCGACAAAATACGGTAATGTTAGTGGTATCCGTAATATAAGAAGCATATGAATATGTAACAAAATCATAGATTTTAAAAAACAAACTTTTAAGATTACATTTCATAAAACATGTTTCATATTCCAATACATAATCAAATCGTTTCCTTGGTTTAGATCAAATATAATTATTACATAAATAAGCCAAGAGCGACATATGACGATGCCCCTTTAGTTGATTAGAGTACTAAATAGTCATATCCGACTTACATATCCGACTTAATAAAGCACAATGGAAATAAAACAAAACAACTCCTAAATGTAGCTAGCATCAGCCTCCTGCTCATCTCCGAAGGCTTTATTCGTCCAGCTACTAAACCTATAAACCCAAACTCTAAATCTGCTAGAATTAATTTTGAGCACCCAAGAGTTTAAGGGGAAAAACATAACTTCAAGTCAGACATAAAGTTTGGTGTGAATAGTACTATTATATCTCGGTTTACTGATATTAAGTGAGACGATGCCGCTTAGCGGAACAGGTTTCCACTCATTAATATCCCTTTAAAACATATTTTTTGCAAATCAAACTCTACAACCAAACTAGTTGAACAAAACGATTATATTAATAATAGAAAATATCATATATGATCAAAATAGGTAATAAATGGACCATCTGTTCGAAACAATATAGTTTTGTTTGGCTAACTACTAACCTTTGGCTGACTTGGGCCTTCCAAACAAACTAAACAATTTATCTAACAACTGTTAGACATACTTCTGGACGGTCTATCCTTAACTTATTTGTCCATGGGTCACTTGATATTAATGGTTTTTCAGGCTTACCAATAACCTATCATTCTTCTTTGTACATATATATTCCTTTCTGTGTGTAACCATCATTTAAGTCTTACCAGTGGCTAAGCCCTATACACAGGAATTTTGAACTAAATTAGCTAGGGCTAGTAGCTAATGTATAGGGCGCGATCCTACACCAGTCCCATCGGGTATAGAAATATCCGAGTCGTCTTACTTAGGGTTATATACCCTTTAAATTTTCCTTGAAAACCATTTCAAGATGGTTTAACCCTTTAAATCATACTTATATAAGGAAAATATACTAGCTGCTTTACTCAAATCTCTTTGCCATGATATATGCTTTACTCAAAATATTGTTGATGAAAACATTTGAAACCTTTGTTTAAACCTTTAAACAATCTCTTTCGAAACCATTAAAAGTACTCTTTTTGACACAAGTATACCATTTTATTTTATGACCTTAGGCCGAAAGGCCAAAACATAACTTTCGAATGCATTGACAATAGTCCTTTCGAGAGCATTGAAAATATCTTCTTCGAAAGCTTTTTAAACCTTAGACATCATTTTATAAACACTTTAAATATGCCTTTCGAAACCATTGGAAACCTTCCGTTTAAACACTAAGATAAACCTTTCGAAAATACAGGAAATCACCCCTTCGAAACCTTATATATATACCATTCGGAAATACCCAAGGATCTCCCCTTTGAAACCTTTTCTTATTACCTTTCTAAAGCGTTAAAGTTTACTACTTAAAACAAACCTTTCGAAAGCATTGGATTCAAGTCAAAATATGATGGAGAAACCTTTCGAAACCTTTGAGTTTATCTTTCAAAATATCAAAATGGGTCTTAAAACAGCTAATTCGAAAGTAACTCTTTTGAAAGTAATATCCAAAGTAAAGAAGTGGATGGTGTCGAAACCCATCCCTTCGAAAGCATTGGAGAAGCAGCATTAACTTTTAAAAAAAGGGACCCTTTTGAAGGCACTGCTTCGAAGGAGGCGGGTAGGGGTTTCGACCCCTCGGAAGCATTTACTTAAAACAAGGGCACGACCTGTTTCAAAAGCTCCTTTCTTTAAAACAAATTTTACCTAGTCCAAAGTTGACCAAGTCGAAGGCTATCTTATTCGAAAGCAAAGCAGGTGCTTTTCCTTTAGAAAACAAAATAACGCCTCGACCCCTTGCTTTGACCCTATATCTTTGGCCGATGTTCAATTCAATACATACCAAGTCTTTGATACCATGTGTATTAGTTTCGATCTAGTTGGAGGCGGAGGTACTAAGTCGAAAGTTGTTTGCCGAAGACGGTGAGACAACGGAACCTTAGAAAAATCCGATTTTTAACTTTAAAATTTAATTCTTTTCAACTAACCTGCTTATTTTTCATTATATAATTTGTTGCCTTTACGTTTTCAAAATCTTTTCTGAAAGGTGCTGCCGAATTTTAGAGATTAACATTTTAAAATATTAACAAATAGCCCCCTCTCCTTTTATAAGCATATAAAACATTTAAATCCCAAATAATTTTTTATATTTATTTAAACACTTTGTAAAACATTTTAATCACTTTAAATATGTTTTCTAATATATTTAAATTTCTTTCCCAATATATATAAATAATTTCCTTAATTAATTTAAACCAAAATAACCATTATCTTCATTAGAAAATTAATAATAAATCCACATTAACTTAGAAAATTATAAAACATGAAACCTATCTCTAAAATACTGACCATATAATAAACTCGCAAGGCATTTGAATGTCATTTAATAAGTTTTTCAATTCAAAACATGTCATAAAATCAATATGAATAAGCATAATTCATCAACAAGCATGTATCTGTCTAAACATCATTTAGAACATGGAAATATACTTGCAAATAACATTTGGATTTGATTCTAGAAACCGTAACATAAAAATATAAGATGTAACAATTATTCACCCTAGCTTTATTGTTAAGGAGTTGAGATTTGTTCTTGAATTAAGTTGATTAGCTTCTTCCTCTTGATTCTTACGTATCTTCCCCTTTATCTTCTTTAATGGTGGTCGTCCTCTTGTTCGATTTTAGTTTGTGGAAATGAACATGTAAAATGAGAGTGAGTATGGGTTTAGGGTATAAGAACAAGAATTATTTCTAGTTTGACCCTTATCTTATTCCCTAACCTATTTTATTTTAAATTCCACTTGGTTTATTAGTTCAACTAGGCACAACTCCTCTGTACTATAAAAATCTCAATCTCTTAACCGTTTACATTATTTCATTTAATTTATCCAATTAAATGTCCTAAATAATGTTAATCAAAATTAGGGTCGTTACAGACTCTCCTCCTTAAAGAAGTTCGTCCTCGAAATTACGATAAAGCACTCACCAAAATCAATCGTAATGGTAAAACATACCATGAAACAAGTCAGGATTAGCATATCAAATCCTGCTCTCAATTTTCCAAGTATTGTCCCTCTCGTCGTCACTCCACTAGACTTTAACTAATCAGACTATCTTGTTCCCTAGCCTCTTCTCATTTCTCTCAACTATACGAACTGGCTTTCTAACTATAGTCAAATTTGGTTCCACTACTAAGTCATCTAACACAGTCAGTGCTATGATAGTCTCTGGATCCTGAATACAGTTCCTTAGATGAGAAACATGAAACACATATTGAACTCCTACCAAACTGTTCGGTAACCCTACTATGTATGCGAGTTTTTTGATCCTCTGTACAATAGAAAATGGTCCAATGAATCTCGGTGCCAACTTTCCCGATTTCCCGAATCTGATTGCACCCTTCATTGGTGATACTTTGACGAAAACATGATCTCCAACTAAGAATTTTAAGTTTTTCTGTCTCTTATCGGCATAACTCTTTTGCCTAGACTGAGCTTCTTTCATTCTAGCTCGAATCAACTCAATCTTCTCTGTAGCTTCTCTAACCAAATCCGGACCAAGAACTAACCTATCTCTGGTCTCTGACCAATAAACTAGAGATTTGCATGGCATTCTATACAAAGCTTCAAATGGTTCCATCCCTACTAGCCTGGTAATTGTTGTTATATGAAAACTTGACTAAGTGTAGATGGTCTTCCCATGATCCTCCAAAATCTAGCACACAACCTCATAACAAGTCTTCTAAGACTTTGTTAACTCTTTCCTTTTTCCCATCTGTCCATGGATGGTAAGAAGTACTCTTCTTGAAGTTGGCTCCTAAAATCTCCTGTATACTCTTCTAGAACTTATTAGTGAACAAAGAAACTCTATCACTTGCTACACTAGTAGGAATTCCATGAAGTCTAACTATATTTTTCATAAACAACATAGCCAAAATAGGTGCCATCCTGATTGACTTAACAAGAATGAAATGGGCACTCTTAGTCAACCTGTCATCATGACCCATATACTTTCGTTTCCTTTGTTTGACATTGACAACCCGTCTATAAAATCCATCGAGATAGAATCCCATTTTTGGAATGTCTAAAGGTTGAAGAAACCCACTCGGTTTTTGATGTTTGGATTTTAACTATTGATAGTTCAGACACTACTTCACCCATAAGCCTACATCCTTCATCATACATTTCCAGAAGAAACTTCTCTTCATGTCCTTATATATCTTATTTCCTCCTGGGTGAATGGTGAACTTCGAATGATGGCATTCCTCAAGAACTTCCTTCCTAATGTCTCCCACATTCGGAACACATGATCTTCCTTTCTTTCTGAACCACCTGTCTTAGCCAAGATCGAAATCCTTCAAGTCCTTTCTCTCTATTCCATCCCTTAGTTTCTTGACCCATTCAACCAATAATGGATCCTTCTTCTTCTTAGAAGCAATCTTTTCGATCATCACTGGTCGAGCTTCTAAACATGACAACATAGCAGCCTTCTTACTAGATTTAGCTTCAGATCTCCAATGCACCCTGCATCTTGTCAGCACTTCTAAATCTTTCCACTCAGCTATCATTGCTAACACTACATTCTGATGTTTTCTACTAAGTGCATTAGCAACCTTATTGCCATTTCCTGGTGTGCACTCAATACCAAAGTCATAAGCGGCTAAAAACTCTAACCACCTCCGTTGTCTCATATTCAACTCCTTTTGAGAGAATATATATTTTAGCGACTTATGATCCATATATAGCTCAAATCTCTCTCTCTCATAAGGTAATGTCCCCACACCTTCAATGCAAAAATTACCGCAGCTAGTTCCAAATCGTGCGTTGGATAACTATTTTCATGAGGTCTAAGCTATCGAGATGCATAGGCAATCACTTTACCTCTTTGCATTAACACAGCCCCTAACCTTGTTCCACATGCATCTGTATACACTACTAAGTCTTAATTCCCCTTTGGAACAACTAACATAGGTGCATTCGTCAATGAGTGTTTTAGCTTCTGAATGCCTCCTCACACTTATCGGTCCAAACAAACTTTACATCCTTTCGCGCCAGCTTGGTCATCGGTCCTTCTATCCACGAGAAATCCTTAATGAATCTCTAATGGTACCCAGCTAATCCAAGAAAACTCTTTATCCCAGTCACTATCTCAGGTCTCTTCCAATTATTCACTGCCTCAGTCTTAGTTGAATCTACAGACAACCCTTTTCCCGAGACTACATGACCGAGAAACTTCACTTTCTTCTTCCAGAAATGGACTTCGAAAACTTTGCCTTCAATTGATGCTGCCTAATGTTTCAAGGACCACTCTAGGAGGAATTTCATTCTCTCTTTCATCCTTAGACTATATCAAATTATCATCTATGAAAACTAACACGAGCCTGTCCAAGTGCTGTTGGAAAACTCAGTTCATCAAATCTACAAAAAATGATGATGCATTAATTAGTCCAAACAGCATTACTAACCATTCGTACGATCTGTATCTGGTTCTAAACACCGTCAACAGAATACTATCATCTACCACTCTAAGCTGATGGAATCCTATCGCTAAATCCAACTAGGAAACTACTTTCGCTCCACTCGATTGGTCGAACAAATCATCAATTCTAGGTAATGGATATCGATTCCTTATCGTCTTCTCATTCAGCTTACGATAATCGATACATAACCCCAATGATCTGTCCGGCTTCTTAGCAAACACTTTGGCTGCTCCAAAAGGCGAACAGCTTAGTCAGATAAAATTCTTGCCCTTCGAATCCACCAACTGCACCTTCAACTCCCTTATCTACGTAGGTGTCATTCTGCTTGGTAGTCTACTCACCGGTACTGCTCCTGATACCAAATCTATCCGAAACTCAATGGATCATTATGGTGGCAATCCTACTACAGATTCAAAGACATCTGCGAATTCTCTAACAACAAAAACTCCACTCAACTTGTCTTCTGCCTCCACACCACCCAGTAATGCATTGACCTCAAAACTGGGGTTTTCTATGGAGTATATGATCCAATCTCTACAGTCAGGGTGTCTAAGTGATATTTTCCTATCATGAAAAAATATCCTAGCATCGTAATTACTTAACCAATCCATACCCAAAATAATTCCAAACCCTGCGAAATCAAATACATACAAACTGCAAATATATACATGATCTAACAATTCAAATTCTAGGTGGTAACACTTCACCCAAGTGTCGCATACCCTCCTTTCGGATTTGCAACCCTTAAGGAAGTAACTAGGTATGATGGTTCTAGGTTAAGCTTATCTACCAAACAATTAGATATAAAAGAATGCGATGCACTAGTATCAAATAGAACTCTAACCGATTCACCATAAATAAAAAGCGTACCTCCCAACACAGATTTTCCTCTCTCCTCTACTGTTGGTCTCGAGGTAGCTTGCTCCAATGAAAACATTTTGCTTTTTTCCATCCTTAGTTGGCTCCTTGCATTAGTTCTTATAGTGCTCAATCTAATCATAGTTGAAATTTTGAAACACTTTATTCCTTTCTTCTCAGCAGCTTTCTTTCCCTTGTCTGTCCGACACTTATGTACATAGTGTCCTTTCTTGTCACACTTATAACAAACAACTTCTGCATTTCCCTTCTTAGCAGCTCCACCCTTCTGAGCTCCTTTCTTATGGAAAAACTTCCTCTTCTGACTCTTCCCCCCTTGAGCATGCCTGGCCCTGTTTCTTTCAAGAAAAGCTTGCATCTCTTCATTCCTCAAGGCCATCTCAACAACATCATGTGGATCCCTAATAAGCGGTAACATGGCCTTAGCAAGCTCAGGCTTCAACCCCCTGATGAGCTTCTCATTCCTCTTAATCACAGTATCAATCGTAGCATAGCCATATCTTGATAACTCCTCAAAACTCGTCGCATACTTAAGCACAGTCATGTCCCCCAACTCCAACTCGGCAAACTTCCTAAGCATAGTGGACTTAGAAATTTCTGACATAAACCTTTCCTCGAACCTCCTCCTAAACTCAGCCCAAGTCATATTCTCCTCGTTGACTCAACTATCACATTGTTCCACCAAAACGCCCCTTGAAGTTATCTAGAAACGAGTCTCCTTTTCTGCTCATCGTTGAGCCCTAGCCAATTTTCTACTTCGATTGTGTCTTCAGTACCAATAAATGGCTTTCCTTCCAACCGAGCAAAATCTCTTCTCATAACATAGTTATTCACCATTAGAGCTTCTTGGTTCCCTCCTCCAGCATTTCCTCCAACTACTCGAACATCAATTCCCGCCTACATCATATTGACAAAGAACCGATACATTGCTTCCATGTCCACTTGTGGAAGCCATCACCCACATTTGCAGCTTGTGCCTGACCTTGAATTCTCCTAGTATTAGGTCTGGCATTTCCATTGGCTATAGTGCTTCCCCCACCAAGGTTAACTCTTCCACCTCTAGTATCCATTTCTACATTCGAGTCTTCGTAAGATATAGAGGAACGGCCTAACAGAGATGGGCAAATAGAGATAAAGTGTATGCTAAAATATAGCAAATACGAGTTTGTTATTATAGTGTTATCCCTTACCCTGACCGTTTCTCTAATTCCTTAGGATTATATTTTCAAAAATTATTTTAATTTAAAGTTTATCATAAATCTATGCTTTGATACCAAGTTGTAACATCCCCTATTTTGAGGCTCAAAGCTAAGCGCTACAGATGCTACATTCACCTATAGTATTAACTTTCGGTGACAAAATATGGTAATGTTAATGGTATCAATAATATTAGAAGAATATGAATATGAAACAAAATCATAGATTTCAAATAACCAACTTTTTTGATTATATTTCACAAAACATGTTTCATATTCCATTACATAATCCCTATCGTTTCCTAGGTTCAGATCAAATATAATTATTACATAAATACGCCAAGAGCGACATATAAAGATGTCCCCTTAGTTGATCAGAATACTAAATAATCATATCAAACTTAATACAACACAGCAGAAATAAAATGAAACAACTTCTAAATATAGCTAGCATCAGCCTCCTGCTCGTCTTTGGAAGCTTTATTCGTCCACCTATTAAACCTATAAACCCAAACTCTCAGTCTACTCAAATTAATTTTGAGTACCCGAGAGTTTAAGGGGAAAAACATAAACTTCGAATTAGACATGAAGCCTGGTGTGAATAATGCTATTACATCTCGGTTTAGTGATATTGAGTGAGACCATGCCGCTTAGCGGAATGAGTTTCCCCTCACTAATATCCCTTTGAAATATATCTTTTTGCAAATCAAACCCTAGAACCAAACTAGTTATATTAATAATAGAAAATATCATATATGCTCAAAACATGTAATAAATGGACCATCTGTCCGAACAATGTCATTTTGTTAGGTTAACTACTAACCTTTGGTCGATTTGGGCCTTCTAGACAAACTAAACAAATTATCTAACAACTATTAGATATACTTCTGGGCGATTCGTCCTTAACTTATTTCTCTAAGGGTCACCTGATCCTAATGGTTTTTTGGGCTTACCAATAACCTATCCTTCTTCCCTATACATATATACATTCCTTTCTGTGTGTAACCATCATTTAAGTCTTACCTATGACTAACTCCTACACACTGGAATTTTGGACTAAATTACCTAGGGGCTAGTAGCTAATGTATAGGGCGCGAACCTATACCAGTCCCATCTGGTATGCATATATCCCAGTCATCTTACTTAGGGCTAACTACCCTTTAAATTTTCTTTGAAAACCTTTTTAAAATGATTTAGCCCTTTAAATGATAGTTATATAAGGAAAATACACTATTTGCTTTACCCAAATCTATTTTCCATAGTATATGCTGCAACAACCATGGTTTGGAGATTACCTTTCAGTATTGAATTATAATGATAATTATAATTTAATATTGTGAATTAAATTAAATTTGGAGAAATTAAATTGTTTATTTGGAATAAACAATGAATTTTGGAATTTAAAATGAGAAAATGAAATTCCAAACTTTATTTTATTTGTTTGGGTTAATAATGAATGGAAAATAATTTTTATTTATAGAAATTGCAATAATTTTATTAATTATTGCCAATTACTTCTTTTAATAATTTTTAAAGGAAGTATTTGATTTTTAAAGGTTGTTTATTGAAATAAAAGGTGGAAATTGGGTTAAAAATTAGTTTTTGCTGTAAATAATGTTTTGAAATGGTTTGTAATATTTTTCAAAGTGATAAAATAAATTTTGTGGAATTTTAGAAGTTAAAGTGTAAACTTTTACATTTATTTGGTGAAAACTACGCATTTTCGTTAAATAAAAGAATTTGATAATAAAAATATTTTAGAAATACAAATTTATCTTTTTATATGGTAGAAAATATTCTATTTTATATGTATACAAGTTTTCATATTTTTCTTGTGTAAAACTTAAGAGAAATGCATTTTATGTGTATATGTGATATGTACACATTAATTTGTTGAAGTGTTGTTTTTAACTTAGGCAAATTAATTTTTCTCTAATTTGGGTTCAAAGCCCATTAGCCAACTAAAACCAGAAAATGAGAAAGAAGAGAAACAATTAGCTGTACGTACTCTTTCTCTTCTTCTCCAGAAAGAAAACAGAAACAATAAATACAAACCCTACCATTTTTTCAACCTAAAGCTTTAATCTCCAAATTACTTCCATTCAAGTTGCTATGCTATCAAATCTAAAGTGAAAATTAAAGGTAATCCATTCCAAAACACTATTATTTCATCAAATCTAGATTTTTAGTTGAGATTGTTTGTTAATTGTATTTTTCTTCTTTGCATGCGTCTTTTTCTTCTTCTATAGGTTTTGGAGACCAAAACTAACTCAAATCTCACTACTTTCAGCTTAAAATTCGAGTCTTTCCATTGCTACAGCAAGGTGAGTTGAAATACTCACATAATCTAGCTGAGCCAAGCTAAAAAAATTGCAAAAGCAAGCAAAAAATTAGTTTTTGTCGGTAAATTTTTGTTTTTTTCTGTTTGAAATCTGTTCTCTGTTGCATCTTTGAGAACTTATAACTTTTGATTCCGGCAACGAAATGCTGCCGGATTTTTCGCATTTGATAGCTTGCATGTTAAACTTTATTTATGCAAATTTTGGTTGAATAATATTGTCGTGTGAGTGCTCAAATCGTCACCTCAAAATCAGTGCACAGACCTGCAAATATCCTGTGCACTTTGTTTTCCGAGTTGTTACAAACATGGACAGAGTCCATGTTTGAGACATCATATCTCTTTCGTTTCTTTCTCAAATTGCATGATTCTTTTTTTTCCTGAAATATGAAGTTCTCTATTTTGTTCATACCAAATTACAGGTCATTTTGACATAGATAGCTTATAAAAATCCGCTGTCAAACTTGAACCTGGACCATGTTTTTGCCCAGAGTTCAACAGTGAAACACTGTCTGAGTTCAATTTTGAGAGATCATAACTTTCTCAAATTTTATCAAAATTGCATCATTCTTTTTTTGTTTAAGAGATGAAGTTTTCTACTACATGTGAACCAATTTTGATCTCAATATAATGCAATTTGATTCCCTGTTTTATGACTAAAATTTGAGTCCAGGAGGGTTTTAGGCCTGCACATTTATTTGGTTTTTGAACTGTTGCAAACATGGCCTGAGTCCATGTTTGTGATAGCATAACTCATTGGTTTCCAATCGGATTTGTGTGATTATTTTTGAAAATTGAAATTGGAATGTTGATTTACATTCTTGTAAAGTTTCATGAAAATCTGGGTTGGTTTGCTATTTCTAAATTGCTGTCGAACTTGTACTCGCAGCTTGTCAATTCAGTGTTTTAAACCTTGTTTTGGTCCGACTTTGAAACGACGTAGATTATTCGTATCAAATCGGATTTGAATGATTCTTTTTTCAGATTGATGTAGGAATGTTGAACTATATTCCTACCAAATTCCATTTCATTTGGACTATGTTTGCAGATCCAAACCTGCTGTCGAACTTGGGTTCGCAGCATGTTGTCACCAGTTTTTATACTTAGAATAATTTCTGGCGTTTTCTGATATTTTTCGATTTCTTTGAGATTTTTCTCTAAATTCCGTACACGGGTTTTATAAAGCATTACAAAGTGTTTTTCAAGTAAATTGACTTTTAAAATTATAATTTAATATTATTTTTAAGTATTAAATTAATTACTCCATAATAGGAGAATTTCAAATGCAATTTCTAAAGCGATTTTGAAGCGTTCCTAAAACTCGTTTTCTTCAACTTAATTTCTATATAAAACACACAATTTTGCACTTCGAGCGAAGAGGGAGGAGAATTAAATGATCGGATAAAATGCGTGCTATGAACACCTGCATTTATCTTTTCAGTTAATTCCTAATCTATTCGTTTAATCGTTTTGACCTTTGGGTCTGGTTTACCGATGAGATGAGGTAAACTTTGTACTGCTTTGAGTGTGGAATTGACTAACGGTTAGTAAAACATTAAGTGAGAATGTGTGGTATGGGACACACGTTAACACTTTTCGGGTTTCTTTCCGAGAGTTTGTGACACATATTGCCAGTTAGTGGTGTCCAGTACTGAGCTTCCAGACCTTCGCCACTACGGTTTGTTGCCTTCGGGTTTGTGCCTTCGGGTTTGTTGCCTTCGGGTTTGTTGCCCTATAGTATCGCTTTTGGAGTTGGTCCATCGTCACCGCTCGAGAGATACTTGGGTTTGTTGCCTTCGGGTTTGTTACCCTATAGTATCGCTTTTGGAGTTGGCCTTCGTCGCCGCTCGAGAGATACTTGGGTTTGTCGCCTTCGGGCTTGTCGCCTTCGGGCTTGTCGCCTTCGGGCTTGTGGATTCTTGTTTATACAGTACTGAGCACGTGCATCCTTTGCTTCATTGATATTTATATTTCCCCAGAGTATCGCCTTTCGGAGTAGGTCTTTTGAACCACTCGATACATAGCGATTACCTTATGGAAATTTGTGTTACCTTTATTGGTATTTTTTATTTGCCTTTTTGGCTAGATTTGGGATATTCATATCCTTTTTTTATTGAGTTGTCGATGATATGAGGCTTGTTATGATTCATCTTTTGTAGATGATTGAGTTATCTCTTTTTAGAGATATTTATGGTACTTTATGACCTTGCATGTTCATCATTTAGCTTATCTAACTGATTTGTTTAGCTAGACTGACCCGTGTGTTTTATACTCGGGTCAGACCGAGGTGTTTCAAGTTTGGTACATTTGGACTTAGCCTATTCTGCTTTCGCATGGACTATCCTGCTTGCTCCTTTTGTTATATCTTTTTGTGTAGCCTTTTTTTTTGTTGTAACTCTGATATGTATATTCTTTTGACTCGCCTGTATATTGTGATTGCTACACCACTTGACATGTATCATTTTGTATACCCTGTAATGTATCTGTATATGTGTATATGTATGTGACGATCTACTGTTCTGTCATGTATTTTACATTTGAGTTGTTATATTTTGTCCTGTTAGATCTTATAGTCATTATAGTTTTGTATTAAATATCTATTGGATAAGTCGATCCACCTAAAAAAAAATGCCACATTTATCGACGTATTCAGTAGATAGTTAAGACAAGACTATGGATGGTCGCTCCTATACAGCTCTATTCTCCGTATTAGCAGACAGTATTACCTTGTAATACTCTTTGCTAATATGGGTCTCGGAGTGGGGCATTACAGCTTGGTATCAGAGCTGAGTTCAGGACAAAATATGATAAACACAGAACATAAACACATATTACGGTACATCAAAGTTTAATACAAGTGTTACGAATCCCTGAATCATCGTGCTTTTGTTCTTTTCGTGTCCTTGGGGTAGATATAATTTTGGGAATATGCTTAGGAATGCATTTTAATTCCGTACAATTCCATATTTTAATTAATGATATCTTCCATGTGAATAATCTTTATCTTATCTTAATTCAGCTAATGGCTGGAAGAGGCAGAGGACGACGTTCGGATGTGGGGAAGTCCAGTGGCTCCCATCCGGATGGAGTATATATGTCTACCGATCAGTTTATGGAGTTATTTAGGAGCACCCAGCCTCCAGCTCCTACTCCAGCTTCTCCTTCGCGCAAGTCTCCTTTCGCGCGCATGTGTAGAGATTTTGCACATCTCGGAGGCAAGCCATTCAAAGGCTCCGAGTCTGTTTTAGAGGTTCAGGTTTGGGTTCGTTCTTGCGAGCAGATATTTTCTCGCATGGATCTTTCAGATTATCACAGGGTTCTTGTAGCATCCAGCATGTTACAAGAGCATGCTCTTGATTGGTACGAGCTATTCACTGCTGATCTCGACGAGTCTACTCTTACATGGACTCAGTTTCGGTAACGATTCGAGCTTAAGTTCGTTCCTGAGTCCGAGAAAGCATCTCTTACCCGTCGCTTCCTCGAGCTAAAGCAAGGAAAATCTTCTGTTTCTGACTACGTGTCTTCTTTCGAGGATCTTTCTAAGTATGGCCTTGAGTATATTAGCACTCCATACAAGAAGAACCTCAAGTTCGTTTCCGGCCTTAGGAAGTATTTGAAGAAGTCTTTGATGTTACAGCTTAAGCTTTCTTTTGAGGAGCTAGTTGACTCGGCGCTTCATCTTGAAGCTGTCGAGAAAGAGATTGATAGTGGTGATGATGTTGAGGTTCGTAAAAACCCCAACAAGAAGAAGTTTCCATTTCAGAAGTCCAAGTCTTTTCCTTCCAAGAAGAAGAAGACTGGTGGTTCTAACTCTCAGACTCAGTCTACTGGAACACCTTCCATTCGGTAGTGTTTCAATTGTGGTTCTCTTGATCATATGATTCGGGCTTGTCCTAAGCCTCTCTTTTGCCGCTACTGCAAGAAGGAAGGTCATCATGTTTCCACCTGCCCTACTATTCCTGCTAATGCCAAGTCTGGCAAGCTTTATGCAGCTAAGGCTTCTGGAGGTTCTTCTCAGCCCAGAGGTATATCTACATCTATTTTGGAAGGTTCTATTTTATTCCATGAGCGCAATATTCGAGTTCTTTTCGATACGGGTGCTTCACATTCATTCGTATCGAAGAAGCTCGTTGATGATTTGTCTTTGGATGTTTCTTGTATGGTTACTTCATTGAGGATTGCGAATCCTATCGAGGGATTCGCAACCCTTAGCATGATTTGTGATGATGTTGAGATTGCTTTATGTGGATTTTCTTTTCATACGAATCTGCACATTATTTCTTATTTGGGATTTGACATGATTTTTGGTATGGATTGGCTAGTGCGATATGATGCCAGGATTGTTTGTGCTCAACGGATGTCATATCTTCGACATCCCGATTCTCCATCTCAGCTATCTCTTGTTCTTCGAAATGTGGATAATTCTGAAGTGGCTTTATATTCTCTAGACTCACGAGATGTTGATGATATATCTCGTATTCCTATTGTTTGTGACTTCTCTGATGTATTTGAGCCTGTTTCGGGCTTGCCACCCAAGCGGGCTATTGAGTTCCGCATTGATCTCATTTCAGGCGCGCAGCCAGTTAGTTGTCCTCCCACGAGGATGTCTACAAAAGAAAATGAGGAACTCAAGAAGCAGCTTTTAGAGCTTGAATCTAAGAAATTGATTCAGTCTACTTCTTCACCGTGCAGTGCCTCGGTCGTCTTTGTGAGGAAGTCCGATGGTACTCTTAGGCTTTGCATAGACTATCGGAAGCTTAACAAGTTGACCATCAAGAATAGATATCCATTACCTAGGATCGACGATATGTTCGATCAATTGAGTGGCGCTAAGGTCTTCTCTCAACTTGACCTTGCCACTGGTTTTCATCAGCTTCGAGTCGCGGAAGATAGCATACCTCTTACAGCTTTCCGCACTCGATATGGATCTTACGAGTGGCTCGTTATGCCATTCGGTTTGACGAACGCTCCTGCTTTCTTTGTCGATCTCATGAATCGAGTATTCCGGGAATATCTCGATAGTTCGTCTTTGTATTTATTGACAACATCCTTATTTATTCTAAGTCCGAGATAGAGCATACCCACCATTTGAGGATTGTCATGGATACTCTTCGTCAACGTCAGCTTAGAGCCATATTCTCCAAGTGCCACTTTTGGGAGAATAAGGTTAAGTTCTTAGGCCATGTTGTATCTTCCGAGGGCATTTCAGTCGATCCCTCAAAGATCGAAGCTATCCAAAATTGGAAGAGGCCTGAGAATGTTCATGAGATTCGTAGTTTCCTTGGATTGGCGGGTTATTACCGTCGGTTCATTAAGGATTTCTCCCGTGTTGTGCTTCCTCTTACTAGCCTTACTCGGAAAGGCGTTCGTTATATTTGGTCCGACAAGTGTGAAGCTTCCTTTCAAACATTGAAGGAACTTCTCACTAATGCTCCTATTTTTGTGGTTCCCGAGGGAAATCATGATCTTGTTGTCTACACCGATGCTTGTGGAAGTCGTCTCGGTGCTGTTCTTATGCAGAAGGATCGGGTAGTTGCTTATGCTTCTAGGAAACTGCGTCCAAATGAAGTTCGCTATACCACTCATGATCTTGAGTTAGCCGCCATTGTCTTCGCTTTAAAGATTTGGCGCCATTACCTCTTAGGCGAGCGCTTCATTCTCTATACTGATCATAAATCCTTGAAGTATTTGTTCACTCAGAAGGAACTCAACATGAGGCAACAACGTTGGCTCGAGTTCCTTGCCTCCTATGACTTCGATATCCAGTATACCCCTGGTAAGGGTAATCGTGTTGCTGATGCGATTAGTCGCAAACACTCGGCTGTTGTTTTTATGATGCTAGCCAAGTGGAATGTTCTTGAGACTCTATCATTTTGTGATATTCGTGATCAAGCTCCATCTTCTGATTCTCCGATATTATTATTCAGTTTGGAAGCTCGACCTTCTCTATTTGATCGTATTGCCATGGCTCAGCGATAAGATCCAGAGTTGTTGCATCTTATTCAGCTTTGTGAGACTGAATCCCGTGATGAGGCATTGCAGGATTTCAGCATTGATTTTCATAGGTGTCTTCGCAAGAAGAACTGCATTATTGTGCCATCTGATTCTTCACTTAGGCAAGACATTCTCGATGACTGTCACCGTTCTAAGTATACCATTCATCCTGGCAGTAGTAAGATGTATGCCGACATGCATCGCCTTTATTATTGGGAAGGCATGAAGCGTGATGTGGCGAGTTATGTGAGTAATTGCATGACTTGTCAACGTATCAAAGCCGAACATCAGCGCCCTTCTGGTCTCCTTCAGCCTCTAGAGATTCCATTGTGGAAATGGGATCAGATTTCAATGGATTTCATTGATGGCCTACTTCGTTCGAGATCAGGCCATTCTAGCATTTGGGTTATTGTTGACCGCCTCACCAAATCAGCTCATTTCATTCCTATTAAGTCTAATAGGAGTGCTTCTCATTTGACCAAGTTATATGTCAAGGAAATCGTGAGACTTCACGGTGTTCCTAGTTCGATTGTTTGTGACCGTGACCCGCTATTCACGAGTCATTTCTGACAGAGTCTTCAGCAAGCTTTGGGAACAAAGCTTAATTTCAGCACAGCTTATCATCCGCAGTCTGATGGACAGACTGAGCGGGTGAATCGTATCTTGGAAGATCTCCTTCGTATTTGTATTCTAGATTTTGGAGGTAGTTGGGAGGATCATTTACCCTGTAGAATTCTCCTACAACAATAGTTTTCAGTCGAGTATCGGTATGGCTCCTTTCGAAGCCTTATACGGAAGGCCATGTCGATCACCTTCTTGTTGGTTGGAATCTGGTGAGAAGCTTATTCTTGGCCCAGATTCTGTTCGTGATTCTTCTGAGAAGATTGATCTTATTCGTCAGAGAATGAAAGAGGCACAGAGCCGCCAAAAATCCTACGCGGACAACCGTAGGAAGCCTCTCGAGTTCTCTATTGGTGATCTTGTATTTATTCGTGTTTCTCCTTTGAAAGGGGTTATGCGCTTCAGTACGACTGAGAAATTAGCTCATCGCTTTATAGGACCATTTCCTATTACTGAACGAATTGGCCCTGTGGCTTATAGAGTTTCGCTTCCAACTCATCTATCTGGATTCATGACGTATTTCACGTCTCTCAGCTTCGGAAGTGTCTTCGAGAGTCGGATTCTATTATCGATTCTCCTCTTTTGCAAGAGCTTGAGATCTCACCAGACTTATCTGTCGTGCAGCAGCCTATTCGCATACTTGCTTCGGAGGTGAAACGCCTTCGACACAAGGACGTGCCGCTCGTTAAAGTTCAATGGTCTACTAATCCCAACGACTGCACTTGGGAAACCAAGGATTTTATCGAGCGATCCTACCCTGGTTTTCTTTCTTCATATAGCGATGGTGAGAAATTCTTTTTACCTCAAGCTTGTTTTCCTATCTTTTGAAGTGATGAAATATATGGTTGCATATATACTTTTCCCTAGAAATTGTGGGGACGCAATTTTGTTAAGAGGGGAAGTCTGTAACAACCATGGTTTGGAGATTACCTTTCAGTATTGAATTATAATGATAATTATAATTTAATATTGTGAATTAAATTAAATTTGGAGAAATTAAATTGTTTGTTTAGAATAAACAATGAATTTTGGAATTTAAAATGAGAAAATGAAATTCCAAGCTTTATTTTATTTGTTTGGGTTAATAATGAATGGAAAATAATTTTTATTTATAGAAATTGCAATAATTTTATTAATTATTGCCAATTACTTCTTTTAATAATTTTTAAAGGAAGTATTTGATTTTTAAAGGTTGTTTATTGAAATAAAAGGTGGAAATTGGGTTAAAAATTAGGTTTTGCTGTAAATAATGTTTTGAAATGGTTTGTAATATTTTTCAAAGTGATAAAATAAATTTTGTGGAATTTTAGAAGTTAAAGTGTAAACTTTTACATTTATTTGGTGAAAACTACGCATTTTCGTTAAATAAAAGAATTTAATAATAAAAATATTTTAGAAATACAAATTTATCTTTTTGTATGGCAGAAAATATTCTATTTTATATGTATACAAGTTTTCATATTTTTCTTGTGTAAAACTTAAGAGAAATGCATTTTATGTGTATATGTGATATGTACACATTAATTTGTTGAAGTGTTTGTTTTTAACTTAGGCAAATTAATTTTTCTCTAATTTGGGTTCAAAGCCCATTAGCCAACTAAAACCAGAAAATGAGAAAGAAGAGAAACAATTAGCTGTACGTACTCTTTCTCTCTTCTTCAGAAAGAAAACAGAAACAATAAATACAAACCCTACCATTTTTTCAACCTAAAGCTTTAATCTCCAAATTACTTCAATTCAAGTTGCTATTCTATCAAATCTAAAGTGAAAATTAAAGGTAATCCATTCCAAAACACTATTATTTCATCAAATCTAGATTTTTAGTTGAGATTGTTTGTTAATTGTGTTTTTCTTCTTTGCATGCATCTTTTTCTTCTACAGGTTTTGGAGACCAAAACTAACTCAAAGCTCACTACTTTCAGCTTAAAATTCGAGTCTTTCCATTGCTACAGCAAGGTGAGTTGAAATACTCACATTATCTAGCCGAGCCAAGCTCAAAAAATTGAAAAATCAAGCAAAAAATTAGTTTTTATCGGTAAATTTTTGTTGTTCTTTTCTGTTTGAAATCTGTTCTCTGTTGCATCTTTGAGAACTTATAACTTTTGATTCCGGTAACGAAATGCTGCCGGATTTCTTGCATTTGATAGCTTACATGTTAAAACTTTATTTCTGCAAATTTTGGTTGAATAATATTTTCATTTGAGTGTTCAAATCGTCACTTCAAAATCAGTGCACAGACCTGCAAATATCCTGTGCACTTTGTTCTCCGAGTTGTTACAAACATGGACTGAGTCCATGTTTGAGACATCATATCTCTTTCGTTTCTTTATCAAATTGCACGATTCTTTTTTTCCTGAAAGATGAAGTTCTCTACTTTGTTCGTACCAAATTACAGGTCATTTTGACATAGATAGCTTATATAAATCCGCTGTCAAACTTGAACCTGGACCATGTTTTTGCCCAGAGTTTAACAGTGAAACACTGTCTGAGTACAATTTTGAGAGGTCATAACTTTCTCAAATTTTATCAAAATTGCATCATTATTTTTTTGTTTAAGAGATGAAGTTTTCTACTACACGTGAACCAATTTTGAGCTCAATATGATGTAATTTGATTCCCTGTTTTATGACTAAAAGTTGAGTCCAGGAGGGTTTTAGGCCTGCACATTTATTTGGTTTTTGAACTGTTGCAAACATGGCCTGAGTCCATGTTTGTGACAGCATAACTCATTGGTTTCCAATCGGATTTGTGTGATTCTTTTGAAATTGAAGTAGGAATGTTGATTTACGTTCCTGTAAAGTTTCATGAAAATCAGGGTTGGTTTACTATTTCTAAATTGCTGTCGAACTTGTACTTGCAGCTTGTTAATTCAGTGTTTTAAATCTTGTTTTGGTCCGATTTTTGAAACGACGCATATTATTCGTCTCAAATCGGATTTGAATGATTCTTTTTTCATATTGAAGTAGGAATGTTGAACTATATTCCTACCAAATTCCATGTCATTTGGACTATGCTTGCAGATCCAAACCTGCTGTCGAACTTGGGTTCGCAGCATGTTGTCACCAGTTTTTATATTTAGAATAATTTCTGTCTTTTTCTGATATTTTTCAATTTCTTTGAGATTTTTCTCTAAATTCCGTACACGGGTCTTACAAAGCATCACAAAGTGTTTTTCAGGTAAATTGACTTTTGAAATTATAATTTAATATTATTTTTAAGTATTAAATTAATTACTCCATAATAGGTGAATTTCAAATGCAATTTCTAAAGCGATTTTGGAGCGTTCCTAAAACTTGTTTTCTTCAACTTAATTTCTATATAAAACACACAATTCACCCCCTCTAGTGTTTATCCTTAGCCTTAAGATCCTTAATCCGCATTTCTCACATTTGGTATCAGAGCAAGGTTTTCAAAGTTTCATAATCTGATTTTTGGAAAAAATCAAAATGGTTACCAACACTGGTATTGTTACTAACATTAGTATCCCTGTCACTAGTTCCATTGTAGAAGGTCAGTCTACTGTCAGACCACCACTTTTTAATGGCATTAACTATGCATATTGGGCATGTAGGATGAAAATATATTTACAATCTATAGGATTAAACACTTGGAATATCACACAAACTGAATATTCTGAACCCACAACTGATTTTTCACAGTGGACCGCTGAGCAAAAGACTGTTGCACAAAACAATTCTAAAGCAATGAATATTCTGTTTTTTTCACTTGATGGAAATGAATTTAATAGAGTGTCAGTTTGTAAGTCTGCATATGAAATCTGGAAAACTTTGCAAGTAACTTATGAAGGAACAAGCAAAGTTAAACAAACCAAAATTTCCATGTTCACAAATCAGTTTCAATTATTTAAAGTGAATCCTAATAAGTCTATTTCATATATCTATAGCTGATTTCAGGATATTGTGCATTCTTTAATATCCTTGGGAAAGGAATTTTTTGAAGAAGATCAAGTCAGAAGTTTTTTAAATTCTCTTACTCCAGAATGGGATCAAAATACACTTGCGATCGAAGATGCATATGACATTAGTACCTTAAAGGTAGAAGAATTAATTGGAAATCTAATGTCATTTGAAGTCCAAATGATCGGAAGAAGAGAAAGCAAAGCATTTAAAAGAAATCAATGGCATTCAATGCATTGATCGATGGATCAGACTCAAACAGTGATAATGATGAAGAGATAGCCTTTATGACCAGAAATTTTAGGAAATTCCTGAAATACAGAAAGATGAATAATATCAAGAGAAACAACTATAAGAACTCTGAAAATCAGAATGTAGTGCCAAATAATGTCAAACGTTTCAACTGTGATGAACCAGGCCACATCAGAAGAGACTGTCCGTATCCACAAAGGCAAAATCCTCCTATGAACAATGATCCAGCAAAGAAACGAAAGCGTGCATTTACTGCTATTCTAGATGATTCAGAATCGTCCTCAAGTGATGATGATCAAAAACAGATAATTCAAATTTGCTTCTCGGCAGTTCATGACTCCGACGAATTCAGTGAAACAGACTCAGAAAAAGGTATTTTCGTCCAAGAATGAGGGGAAGTTATATAGTTTAGAGTTAGTTTTTTTGTTGATGATAAAGGGGGAGAAGTATAAAATAGGGTAGTTAGGCATATATTAAGGGGGAGTTATTAGGATAGAAGTAATATTTTATAAACAAAGGTTGTCATCTTCATAAAGGGGAGATTGTTAGTCCGTAAGATATTGGTTTTGATGACAACAACCTTATAATAGATTATAAAATATAAATACTAACATTATAAGTTTAGATATATATGTATATGCAGGATTTAACCATGCAGGTACCAAGAATGAAGACTGTACAGTATAGAGATTCGAGATATCAAGATTGAAGACTCATGAGTATTAAGATTATCAAGAGTTCAAGAATTCAAGTAATTTATTCTTTAATTAGAAATTTTGTTAAAACTACTAGAAAAGCACCGACATCTTAAAATCCAATTTATTCATGGAATGGAATCCACTTCGAGCCTGTTAAAGGGATGGAACCCTAAGTAGGATGGAACGTACGAAAAATCTAGTGGAACATTGTTTTGTATCCGCTAACCTTTTATTCAAAATGATTTTTCAAAATTATATATTGTTTTCAAAATGATTTCAACTTCCTTGTAAAAGCATCAAAAACATCTATCCTGATTTCAAATATTTTAGCCTCAAAATAATCTTTAGTTTCAAAATCAAATTATCCTTGTTTTTAAACTATCTTTTCAATATAATATATTTAACTTTTAAATATTTATATTTAGATTTTAAATATAAAATTATAGTAAAGTTTTGTATATATTATTCTTTATACTTACTTATATATTTTAAATATAATCAAGTACATTTATAAAGTTTAAAATAGTTTTAATATAAAATAAAGGTTATTTTCAAAGAAAATCAAAAGACCAAAAATCTCTTTGGGATGTCGACATACTCATATACCCATGTCGACATGGTGTCAATTGAGTTCAAAATTTAAATTTCAAAAGAAGTGTCTATTCGTCATAACTCTTCACGAATGGGCATGACTGTTGTTCCTCTATAAATAGGGGTTAGTTTCAACAATTTTAAGACAGTTTTTCTGTTTTTTCACTCCTCTTCTTCTTCCACATTTCTATATACAAATTCTTATCATTACTTTACCGAAATCAACATTGAATCTAACAAGATTATCTCAGGTTTGATTCTCTATCACTATCTCAATAAGATCCTCAGTGCTATTCAGAGTTATAGGCTTTTTGTAATCAACTTAGCGAGAAAAGGTGTGATTGTAGCCTTGGAAATCAATCAAGTGTAAAAGATGTGATTGTAGCCTAAATTGGGTGAACTTGTTGCTCGGGAAATCAAGTATCTCTACCCAGAGGATTGTGATTCTGGACGGTGTACCTCGTAGCCTTGAAATCGAGGGTGTAATTGTAAAGATTATTTTTGAAAGGAAATCCATACTTGTGTATGGGACTAGATGTATGGTAACTCCGAACCAGTATAAAATCTAGTGTGTTCTTTCCTTTATTGCTTTTACTTTATATTTGTATTTATGTTTTGACTCTATGATCATATCTGTGCCTGAATATTGCATACATTTGTGTTTAAATTAACAGAAACTCAGAAAGATTTAACAATTGTCTAATACAATACACACCCCCTGTAGTGTTTATCCTTAGCCTTAAGATCCTTAATCTGCATTTCTCACAGACGTAGGCAATCAATGCCGAACCACTATAAATCTTGTTATTCCTGCTTTCTGCCTTTTTTTCTTTTTGTTTTGTGATTTTCTCTTTTTTCATTCAATTTCTTCATTTATTTCACTCCTTAAATCTGTTCTTGGATGTTTATGGCCAATTTGGTTGCAAACATTTTGGTGCTTTCACCGAGAATCTTAATTCTCAGCCTGTTAGGATCTCCTTTATTGCTATTGAATTAAGAAAATTTCCCGAAGGAGATCCAGATTCATCGTTAGAAGTTTGCAGATACAACTCAGATTTACCGGAATCTTAGCAAACATTCAAAATGGTGAGGCATACCAAATCAACTTCCCAAAACGTTGATGCAAACGAAATCACCAGCATCCAACAAGGAGCTCCAAGTAACTAATCTGCTAAGGTGAATGTGGAGCCTGTTGAAGTCTAAAATCCCATTGATTCCATAACTAGAGTAGAATTAAACAATATAATGAGGGAGCTGATAGAGAGCCATATGCAACTGAATGAGCAAATCTAGACTAATGCCAACTTGATGAACCAGATTACTCAATAGCAGCATCAAAGCGGCAGAAGGGATCTTGCTTCTTCTCGACCTCGTACAGTTTAGCCTCACCAGATGAACATCACAAGCGTATGCATCACAGAGTTGAAGTGGCATGAACGAGGACAATAGAGCAACATTTGGCAGACCAACATGGTCTGTCAAGAAGGATCTGTGTCGATCCCTCCCTAGGAATCGGTACCAATCCCTCAACCATAGGGGTTGTTCCTTAAGTGCAATTGGGGAGCCATGCTGGAGCTGGGTCTTGAAACTTCGATGCTAGGGTACATCTGGATGCTGACCAAACACCTCTTCGAAACTACGACGATATGAATACTCATAGTGCACATTAAGAGGATGATAGGCCAAGGAGGCGTGAGATGGCCCGTAGACACCGACCAGAACATTCATGCAAGGTGGAGCACGACCACCACTTGACACCACCTATCCAGACACCGGACTTATCGATGATGCTCAAACAGCTGGTGAGGGAGAATAAGGGTTTGACAAATGATGATTGGGGAATCTTGAGGAGCCACACCCTATTTACTGATAGTGTTTACATGCGGAGTATCCTAGAAGGTTTACATGCGGAGTATCCTAGCTGGTGGGTGAACGTTGATGCAAATGAAACTGCCAACATCCAACAAGTAGCTCCAAATAACCAGTCTGCTAATGTGAATGTGGAGCCTATTGAAGTCTAGAATCCCGCTGATTCCATAACTAGAGCTAAATTCAACAACCTAATGAAGGAGTTGATGGAGATCCGTTGGCAGCTGAATGAGAAAATCTAAGCTAATACCAACTTGATGAACTAGATTGATCAACAACAGCATCAAAGCACCAGAAGGGACCTTGCTTCTTCCTCGGCGTCAGATAGTTCAGCCTCATCAGACGAACATCACAAGCGCATGTGTCATAGAGTTGAAGCGGTATGAATGGGGACATTAAAGCAATGCTTGGCAGACCAACATGGTCTTCAGAGACCGATCGATGCCGATCCCTCCCTAGGGATCGGTACCGATCCCTCAGCTAGAGTAATTGTTCCTCAAGTGCAATTGGGGAGCCATGTTGGAGCATGGTCCGGAAACTTGGATGTTGGAGTACGTTTGGATGCTGACTAACTACCTCGCCTGAACGACGACGAGACGATTACTCATGGTGCATGTTAGGAGGATGATAGGCCAAGGAGACGTGAGATGGCCCATAGACACCGACTGGAACATTCACGTGAGGTGGTGTGCGACCACCACTTGGCATCACCTATCCTGACACTGGACTTATCGGCGATGGTCAAATAGCTGGTGAGGGAGAACTAGGTTTGACAAATTATGATTAGGGAATCTCGAGGAGCTGCACCCTATTTACTAACAGTGCTTTACATGCGGAGTATCCTAGAAGGTTTAACATGTCCACGATGCCTGCCTAGGAGGGAATCATGAGGTACGAATGGTTGATGGACTTAGAGAGAGGGAACGATGCCACCAAATGTTGATGCTTCCCTATAACTCTCTCTTGGATCGCCACGATGTGGTTCATAAGATTACCCCCACGATCAGTCTTAAGATTTGATGAATTGACAATAAGGTTTGTGGAGCAGTTCCGCATCCACACTACTCGCACTAAAGATGTGATGTCATTGTCCAGTGTAATCCAGGCTCTGGAGGAATCACTGAAGGACTAGTTGTAGAGATTTCATGTTGTTGCCATTGAAGTTAGTAACCCAAATGACCATGCGATACTCATGGCTGTGACGAGAGGGGTTGATCCGTAATCCAAATTTGACGACTGGCTAGCTGGAAAACCACCGGCCATGCTAGAACGTTTCTATTCAAAGGTGGCCCAGTTTATGAGGAAGTAAGAAGCCAGATTATCTAGAAAGAGCAGTGCTATAGGGCCAAGTGTGGAAGCGGTGCAAAGCAACATAGCCATAAATCGTCCAACGAGAGTTCTAGGAAGGTTCGGGTCAATGTTCAAAACAAGCCAAATCAATAGAAAAGAAGTGGTAAAGGAAATCGAGATCGAAAGAGGGAGCTCGGAAGGCTGAAGCCTGGGTTTCCTACATATGATAGATACACACCTCTTGATGCATCTCTAGAGAATATTTACCTATCCACCCATAATACTTTTCAATATAAGAAGCCACTTTCGAAGGAGTCAACAGGGACGCAAAATCAAATTGGAAAGTATTGTCGGTTCCATGAATGTTACTGGGACAACACGAACGAGTGTAGGAATCTCTAGGAGCTATTGAGAAATTGATTCTAGAGAAGTAGTTACTACAGTTTGTGAAAAATCCACAGGATGGCGGACATGGGACATCTGACCCCAATCAAGGGCAAGCTCCGTGTAGAGCTGAGGAGCCTGCAAGGACCAGAGAAAGATTGGTAATAAACACGATAGTTAGTGGACCGCACTCCGCATATAGAAGTTGGTAGGAAATGGATTGCTGTGACAATGGGATGAGACATGTGTATTTTGAATGTTGTTCAAATATGGAGGACGGAACTACGGCCAAGAAACAACAGACGATGACTAATGATATAATGTTAGGAGCAGGGATGCCCATAAAGTAGAGGCCCCTACTATTGATCCGATGGTCATTTAAGTCATGATTGTCCCTGCTTAGTGAGGAGAATTTTGATTGATTGTGGAAGTTCTATAAACATTAACTTTAAGAAAACTTATGATGAAATGAGGATGGAGGTTAAAGACTTGAAATCGTCTAAAGCTCGAATACACTATTTTAACGGTGTGGCGACTGAGGCAGTTGGTTATGTCGAATTGTCGGTTGAGTTGGGGGAAGGTGAATGTTGGAAGGTGTAGATCCTATCATTCATTGTTTTGGATGTTGGATCACCATACAATGTTTTTATGGGCCGTCTGGCCTTGGCTGAATTTCGGTCAGTTCTTGCCCCGTGGTGTTTGACATTGAAATTCCCGACTGATAATGGAGTAGGTGTTATGCATAGTGATTAGGTGAATGGACGTGCCTAGTATGTGGTTGAGTTGAAAGAGGCTCAACATAAAGAGAAGGGAAAGGGTGTGGATAAGTCTTTCTGCATCCCAGTTACTGAAGATTGACAAATTGCACCGAAGCCTTTACTTGGACGCCACAGTCGGTTCAATAGAGATATAGATCCATTGATTCGATGTATGTTCCGATGAAATAGAAGAGACGAGGCATGGATCCAGAGAGGTTCGTTGCTCTTAAAGAGGAGGTGGATAAACTTAAAGTCGACGGGTTTATTCGCGATGCCATTTATCCTGAATGGATATCTAATCCCATGCTGGTAAAGAAGGAAAATAGGAAGTAGAGAACGTGCATCGACTATTCTGACTTGAACAAGGCATGTCCTAAGATAGTTTTCCCCTTCTAAGGATTGTTCAGCTAGTTGATTCAACTATAGGGCATGAATTATTGTCCTTTGTGGATGCATACTCGGGGTATAACCAAATCTCAATGTATGTCCCCAATCAAAAACACACCGACTTTGGGATGGATGTTGGGTTATACTGTTACGTGATGATGCCGTTTTTATTAAGGAATGTTATAACAACCTATCAACGTTTAGTTAACCGAATGTTTAAAGATCATATTGGGAGGACAATTGAAGTCTATGTGGATGATATGCTTGTGAAGTCATGGCGATCAAATGACCATATTCGAGACTTGGCAGAGATGTTCGACATCCTCTGATTTTATGACATGAAGATCAATCCTTTGAAGTGTTCATCCGGCGTCGCATCAGGAAAGTTCTTGGGCTTTTTTATCAATGCTCGAGTGATTGAAGTTAATGCAGAAAAGATTTAGGCTATATGAGATATTCAGGCGCCAAGAATCATTAAGCAAGTGCAATGTTTGAATAGGAAGGTTGCTGCTTTGAGTTGATTCATCTCCAGGGCAATAAATGCATTCCTTTCTTTGATCTGATAAGGAAGGAAAAGTGGAATTTTGCATGGACGTAAGATTGTGAAGGTGCATTTCGTACAATGATATTAATTTATAGAACAAAGGCAACTCATAAGTAAAATGAATAGGATATGATCTCCTAGTTGATTAAAGCTGCAACTGTGTATGTTATATTGAATAGTGTTGTGACTTGTGTGTTGTCATTGATTTATGAAAATAGGGAATTGGAAATTTTTTGATGTAAGTGGCCCTGTGTGTAGCTTTCATGCCCTTTGAAACCCGACATGACATGTTCATCTATTTTTATTGCACGAATATACTCATAGCTAGAAATCTAGCCTTATCCGAGATTTTGTTTTGTGACACCTCCTTGGGTTAGACTGAGGATTTAAGCTAGAATTATTTCTTTCTCCTGCTTTGAAGTTATTTCATATGATATAGAGGTAGATGTTGATTGACATAGTGTGTGTATGTTTAGATTCATTGTTGATAGGAAGCTACATATGCGAGATTTTCTACTAGCATCAAAAGGACAGTTGGGATTATTTGGACTAAGAACAACCGAGATAACTGCCTAGAGTCTGTGGAGTTATGTTAGTCATTATGTAATGTTCCATTATATGTATTTAACCATGTTTGTATTAGGATGTCTTAGTTTTGAGGAAGTTTGCACATAGTATACCTAGTGACGATGATGGGATATGTTGTGTATTGATGATGCATCTAGTAGTACAAAATTTTTGATATGTGTGTATATATACATTTATATCTTTTTATATGCTGTGTTTTGAAACTCTATTTATGTTATTACTAATATGCGATCTGTACAAATTCTATTAACTTATGTGCATTGCCTTGTGTCGAGATGAGATACGATCATTTCAGATGCTCTTAGGTATTAATATATATATATATATATATATATATATATGTATGTATTGACCCAAAGTAGTGTATATGAATGATCGCTCCTCTCGAGGCCTTTGACCTAAGCTATCAAATAATGTTTACGCTTTGTGGTAATCTAGTCACTGGAATGGGATGTCACATAAAGGTTAATGAAGAAAAGTAGAAAGTAATTTTGATTAAAGAGGTGCATCTTGCAAGGAGGGGTAACTAGCCAAATGTAGAAAGACAATCAGATATATTAAACATGGAAAGGGATTTCATATGCTATAACTATGAAAAAGCATGTCATCAGTTGAGATTTAGTAACAAGTTAAAAAGGGATAAAGAAAAGAGGAAAGCATTGGAGGAAGGCAAAGACAAGCTTAAGGAATGCAGCAATGATAAGGTAAATTTTGGCATCTACAATGATGTACTCTGTATTGAAGAAGGAAAAAGAAACGAGCAGATGGTAATGACTGACTTTTCAACCTTCGAATGTCGACACTAATACATCCATGGTATTCACATGCTGAGCACCCAAGTGTCGGAAAGTCAGACTGTTAGGGTAAAGGAAAAAAGAAAATAAAATGAAAAAGAAAGAGGTGAACAAAAATATCAGAATCTCACAACGGAATGATAAAATATAATACCAAAAGATAATACACAGCAACCACTCTAATTTACATAGCATTTTAATGTTACCAATCAGAGTACTGTCATCAGCTGGATAGTTATAACAACCAAACTATCAAAATAAATATCATATCATGATGCACAAAGCAAACTATCCTAATGCATATGGCATATGCCTCCATGAAATAAATTAACAAAGTTTCAATTATTTATTAAACTTACTTTACAAAAACATGAAAAATTCCAACATTTATTCAGGGCTACACCACTACCACTTGCCCCCCTAAGTAGTATATAAACAAATCTTTTCCTTGTAGAAAGCTTAATTTAAAAACTTTATTAAACTACACTATATTTTCTATCAAATTTTTTACGTCAAAACTTTAGAAATAAACTCTGGTTTTTATTTCAAATCATTTGAAATAAATATGTATACATATACGTTTTTATATCAAATTATACTTTGGCGATTTAAATTAAAATCTATTTTAGAAAAACAAATTTGTTACCAACTACCGTAGCGGCATTCTTCACTTTGAAACTCGAAAATGAATGTCAATGATGCTACAGTCGCCACCATAATTATTTTCTAGCGACAAAAGCGAGTCCAATACTTTCTATTTCTTTGAAAATCCATCTAAAAATATTTTCATTCATAAATTCCTTCATATAATGCTATTACTATTTTATGGAAGACCTTGAAACTTTTTTTTTTGAAACATCGGGATTTTAGTTCTCAAATTCTCAGTTTAAGTCCTTTTATTTATGAACCATTTTTTATAAACCAATTCATTATAAATAAAATCTCTTTCCTATATAAAATCATTTCATAAATATTTATTCAAAATATCTTACCTTTCTTTAAAACTATAATAGATATCTTTAATTATAGTTACCCTTTAACCCATCATATGCCTTATAGTCAAATTGTGAAACTTAATTCACAAGATGTATGTTAAATTGTTTCCATAATTTCTATCTACCAAACCTATGTTGTAAAAGTGCTCAAAACTGATCGAGCACAATCAATAATAAAAAAACAATAGTCAAGGCTCATAAACTAGCCGAGCACAACTAGTTAATCAACAAATGATAACAATGAGAAATATTAAGCTAATAATTTTACAAATGATAATAATGATCATAAACCGGTCGACATGTCAATCATTCTATAAAGGATAACAATGCTTATAAATTGGTCGAGCATGGCTAAACTAATTAATAAGTGGTAACCAATGAACATCATTAATCCCTACATTAATTCTACCAACTTATAATTATATAAATTACCTTATATAAGATCTTTAATTTTTGTTTTTTGGAATTACCATTAAGGTATACGTTTATAACAAATATAAACATGCTCTCGTATGCATAATACACTCAAATTATGTTAGGGAATTCCATTACCCTATCCCTTATTGAGTTATACTTCACCGAAGCCAAGGTTCTCGTTCAACCTTTAGCTTTGATAACTTGATGTAACAACCGCCTTTCGACCCTCGAATTCAACAATAATACATCCATAGTATTCATGTGTTGAGCACCCAAGTGCCAGAAGAAAGAATGTTAGGGTAAAGAAAAAGAAGAAAGGAAAAAAGAATAAGAAAGAGGAGAACAAAAACATCAGAATATTAGAGAGGAATGATAATATATAATATCAAAAGATAATACATAACGCCACTCTAATGTACATACCATTTCAGAGTTACCAATCAGAATATTATCATCAGCCTAGACAGTTATAATAACCCATCCTTATAATTATTGATATACATATATAAAGTAATGTAGCGGAAATAAGAACACTATGGTAATTAAATATCCAACTCCTCTCCAAGAGCCCTATGAACATCAGTAAAAACCTTCCATTCTTATCCTACTCGAAAGAACACCCATGGAAATAAGGAAAATAAAATAGAACCAAGGTCATACATAAGTCTGTATGAGAAACTCAAGAATTATATGTATAAAATAAAACAACACCTTTTGAGATCATCGTAATGGTTATCCCATCAAAAGAGCTAAATAATTAATTAGTAAATATTATGATATAATAGATAACATATGGGGTGAATAATACAAACCAAAAAATAGACGTGTCACCTGCATCTTACGGCATTGCAATATTGAAGTACCATCAAAATCTCTGACGCACGTTCACGTAATGGATTTTCCACGAAGACCTCCCCAATAAACTATCGAACGATCTTCTATGAAAAGGATAAGAAAATACCTTCCGAGCATCATTTATCTTTAGATAAAATATATCATAAGGTAGACATAACTAGGCCAACATTCAAACAATTTCATGAAAATGCGAGCTAGTATCAACGCAACGTCCCGAAATTTCAGACACTTCATATTTAAATATCTAAACTATTTAAATATTTGAATCTTTGATTAAATGTTATTAAGATGACTTAGTAACCTTCTTAGCCCCCTTTTAAATCATAAGTAATGAAGTGAAACCTTTTTTTTGGAAAATGTTTATAAAAGCAAATAGTTTGAAGAAAAATTGACAATGTGACCAAAAATCGATTTATCGATAAACATCTTATAAGTCATTCTGCACTTGTCTTATGATCAGATAAAACATTAGGAACTAATTAACAAACTTCTCTCCACAAAGCAATAGATAAGAGATATTAACTTGTTAAGGGTATTTAAGTATTTTGTTAAAAGTGAAGTGATATAAAGAAGAAGTGATGGACATGTGGGGGAGGTAAGGCTTCCATGGCATGGTGGGGGGAGGGAGATAGAACAAGATTAGGAAACACCATTTTGATCCTATATAAGAAGGGTCATACCTTTGTTAGATAATCACAAATTCAAAAAGCAAAACCAAGCATCTTTAATGCCTTCTTCTTCTTTTATGTCCTGAAGAATTTCTTTGCATAACAACTCCAAATCCACTCAAACTTTGCCACAAGCCTTAGGGCTATATTACAACACCTTCCACTACTATGTTTGGAAGAAGCAAAAACATGCTCCCTCTATTTGGACTGGCCGTGGGCAATAAGGCTAGAAATAGCCTCTGAAAGCAAGTTTAAGCAAGAGGAAGGAAGAGAAGATGGTTGCAAGGTTGTGATAGGAATTGTTCTTGGGTTTGGTTGTGCTTGAGCATGTGTTTGGCTTAATTTAAATGAGTAATCTCATTATATTTTTTGTATATATTGTGTGTGTGTATTTTGTGTTTGAAATATAAAGTTAAAGTGACAATAATTAACTAAAGTTATAAACTTTGGACCCCTCTGACTTGTGAAAGCAAATGACAACTTTATATTGTATAACATTACTTCTATTACCCTCTTAAACATGTGATGTGGTCTTGGCTTGATGTTTAAATGGTTGTTTTGATTGTGTGTTGAATTGAAGTATGTTTGAAAGCGTTCGAAGCGAGAATAGTCACTATAAGTGCACTTCGATATTCCTTAATTTAACTTGTGTAAATTGGATATTTGTGATCTTAGCTTGGGATAATTTGATTTTTTATTACATAATATTTTATATTAAAAGTAATGAAATGGTTTGGAAAGTTATAGAAATTGTGAATGAAAGTTATGAAAGTTAGAACAAAAAGGTGGTTATAAATACACTATAAAAATAGCATGTATTTAGAAACTTTTATGTGTAAATTGGCAGATATTCTTAGGAGTTTCTTTCCATGTTTTTTAATTACCCTAAGGGTTTAACTTAATATAAATTTTTTAAGTCTTAAATCATTTGTTTAGATGGTTAAAACTAGTCACAAAGATTGTGCATTTTAATGTGTTCTTTAATAAGGACTTTGAACAGCATTTATAAATGCTGTAGTAAGTTGCTTATGATTTTAATTGTTTAAAAATGATATTTAAATTTGGTATTTTCTCCAATAATTTTAGAGATATTTTAAAAATCATTTTGAAGTATTGATTTGAAGTTTAAATATATTTTAGTAATTATATATGTATTTTTAAAGTAAAGAGGTTTTTATAGTATAAAAAATGTTTTTTTCATCAAATTATAAATTAATTATTTTCTAGTAATATTTTACATAGATGTTTAAAACCTATTTATACGTATTTTTAAAGTATTTACAACTTTTGAAAAAGGTAATTGACTAGGCTTAACATTAAAAACCGATGAGGGAGACTTCTCAATTTGTGAGAGTTAAAACTGATGTCGAGTATGAGTAATAGAGCTCTAACTTCCTGTTTCCTTCTTAATCAAGGAATAGTCAAATAGGAATGTCGAAAACATGTTAATCTTGTTGTTTACTTATTTGGTTGAAAAGCAATTAACTTTGTTTAACACTAAAAGGCAACGACGTAGGCTTGTCTATTTCTGAGAGTTAAGATTGATGTCGAGTAGGGATATGCGTAGTAGAACTCTAATCTATCATTTCCCTCTTGGTCGAGGAATAGTTAAGCCAGGAGTGTATGAAACATGTTAATCATAGTGTTACTTACTCTTTTATGAAAGTCATTAATACTATACTCAACACTAACAACCGACGAGGTAGATTTATCTGTTTGTGAGATTCAAGAATAAAGTGTTTAGGCAAGGCTTTGATTTGTAACTATTGCTGTAATTTATCTAGGTTTATTCTTGGATGAGGAACAGTTAAGTTGGAATATCGAAAATGAGTTAAGTAGAAGAACTGTGATTTTTATAAGAGATCGTTTTTAACTAGATAGTTGATTAGTCTACTATCGAACTTCGCCAAATATTATCTTAGATCTTTGAAAGAGTATTTTTAAAGATAATATAAGTATGAAATGGTTTCGGGTTTATTATGATAGTGTGTTAATAACATTCGTCTTTAGTCCTTTTTACTATACTTATGAATGTAAATAGATCTTTAAAAGAATGTTTTAGTGATAAGCATAAGTGAAATAGTGTTGGATTTGTAGTGATAATGTTTAAGTAACGTTAGTCTTAAACCTTTTTAATGTATTTGTGAAAGTACGTAGATCCTTAAAATGTATATTTTAGAGGAAATTTTAAGTAAGGAAGCTTTTGGAAAAAGATAGAAAATGTAAAGATTTAAAGCGAGGAATTTTGTTAATGATTTGTGTATACTTATACCATTTGAGATAAGAATTTGAATGCTTTTTGAAGTATTAGAAGAGTACAAATGAATAGTAGAAATTAAAAAATGATGTTTTAGTAGATAAAAGAAGTTTACCAATAAAAGAGATATTAATCAGTAAAAGATTAAGTAAACAAAAAGGGGATTAGAAGTCACTTATATGACTTAATCGTGCTTTGTGTGTTTACTTATTTATGAAAAACATTTGGTCGTATACTTAGCATTGAAAGCTAATGAAGTAGGCTTGTCTGTCTATGGAAGTTAAGACTAATGTTTGAGTAGTGATATAAGCAATAAAGCTCTAACTTACCGGCTTCATTCTTGATCGAGGGATAGCGTGAGATGAAAATATCGAAAACTTAATAAGTATACGAGACTTGGTTTCTATATGTGATCGTTCTCATTATTATTGAATAACTGTGACGACCCGGAACTTTTAGGCACTTGAAATTGGAATATTTAATTAATTTTAAATATTTTCAAGATAGTTTAACTTGGATTTCAAATATCAGTTTGAATTTGGCGATTGAATTTAATAATTTGAATTTGCGTAAATTATTGAATCTTCAGTTTTAAGCCTGTTAAAAATAAGTTGAAGGCTTATAAAATTTATAATGATGATACTGAAGATAATAGAATGGTGAAAATTTAATTTAAAGGTTATTTGTTTAGTTTTAATAATATATCGTTTAAATTGAATTTAAAAATAGCTTTCCGAGGCGCAGTCTTGGAATTTGACGAAACTAGTTCCATTTGATCCATAATATTGAATTATTATCGGATTTCAATTTTCGTAGTGTTTGGAGTTGTTGTGTGAGCATACGACATATAAACGCGCTGAAATCTATATCGAAATTTAATATAATAACTGGTTCCAAAAAGCTATCTTCTCCATACGATCGAATTAGGACTCGAAACCTTTTCCATTGCGTTCGGAATAGGGGTATAACATTATAAACGGCTAGCGGCACGCATCGTAGGAGGTCGAGATTTTTAGCTATGAATTCAAGTCGATTCAAATTTAAATTTAAAAAAAATATCCATATTTTTTTTGACTGGTCAAGATAAGTCATATCAGCCTACTTCCTTTCACAGTCACAACTTTTTCCTTTCCCTTCGTATTACCCCAGCCAGCAAGCTACACGCAAGGTGTCTTCCTTCTTTTATAATTAACGGCCGTAGTTATCCTCTTCAATTCAAAGGAAGATTTATGGCCGATATTTCATATTTATCCCTCTTCCTTTCTAGTTTTTCAAAATTGAATTTTTTTTAAATCAATGGCCGAAGAAGCGAAATAGACTCCATTCAAATAATCGAAATTTCCTTCGTCTCTCAATTCACGAAGGCATTTCGAATCCGCGATTTCCTTTATAAATCCTTCGACGTAATCGAAGTAGCAGTTAGGGCTTGGGTTTTTTCGTGGGACGAGGCGATGTCGGTTCGACATCTGGGGTGGGTACTGGGCGTAGACGTTGGGCGGCGACGTAAGAGGAAGGGCGTGCTCGGTAGGGTAGGTAAGGACGATCGAAACCGCTGGAAGGGATGCCACGAATGATGACTCACGATAGGCAGGCCGATGGTCGTTGTGTAGCAGCAACCGATGATAGTCGAGCAGAGTTAACAGTTTGGTGATGGAGGCTCATGAAGTGGTCGTGGCTATGGCAGTTCATCTGAATTATTGGGGGTGAAGGCATTTTCTGATTTTAATTAATTTATTTGGTTTTAAAAAAAATTATTTACTGCTAGGCATTTAACAATTCTATTTTAATGCATATACACATATACATCCTGTTATAAAATTTATAATTTGGTCAGAAGAAAAGAAATGCAAGCTAGGTTAGTTTAATTATCAATTAAAATTAGCTAATTAAGTTTAGTAAATGGTAATTGATTTTCGATTTATTTCAAATATTAATAAATTGCATAAATATTTATACAAGGTCAATAATCGTGGAATCAAATCGAGAATGAAGTAGATTTGCAAATTTTAGGGGCAAAGGTGAGTTAAACTCACTCTTCTGGATTATTATTTAAATTTAGGTGGTTAAATTTAAATAATTTGTTGAATGATTGAATTGATTTGATGTGCTATATTATATATAGTAGTATATATATATATTGGAGTGATTGATTTCCCGCTTAGTGGTGCGGTTGCTGATCCCAACCATGGGGTGATCTTACTCGGGATTATCCAGTAAGGGGTAGTCCCGGTCTTGTGTTGCAGGGGATTGGGAGTAATCCTCTATACTGTGATCTAGGTCACGTACTATGACAGGTGGTATCCCAGTGTAGTGCCTAGTCATTAGTTGGAAATCCATTTTCTATACGTGCCCGTACGGTTTTGATTGTGCCCAGCTATTGCTGAAACGTAAGATGCAAGCATTTCATCTAGATTCTATTTTACTTTCTATAGACACTATTATAATATCAAAGAATTTTGATAAAAAGTATTTTGGCTATCGTATGGTAAAAACCCGACATGTTTATTTGTGGCGTGGTCTTACGAGATGCTTATGTTTTCAAAAGGATTTTGAAACTTTAATAATCAATTTGAGTGTGGTTTTTGAAAGAAATGCGGATTACGGATCTTAAGGCTAGGATTAACACTAGAGGAGGGAGGGTGTGAATAGTGTTTATAAAGAATTACTAAATCTTTTTGAGTTTATGTTAATTTAGACACAGATGTATGCAATCTACAGATACAACGATAATCACAGAAACAAACACAGATGCAGAAATAAAATAAAAGCAGTAAAGGAAAGAACACACCGGATTTTATACTGGTTCGGAGTTACCCTACATCCAGTCCCGCAACACAAGTACGGATTTCCTTTCAAAAGCAATTATATAATTACACCCTCGATTTCAAGGCTACGAGGTGCACCCTCCAGAATTTCAATCCTCTGGGTAGAGATACTTGATTTTCCGGCCACAAGTTTACCCAATTGATTTACCAAGGCTACAATCACACCTTTTCTCGCTTGATTGATTTTCAAGGCCACAATCACACCTTTTCTCGCTTAATAGATTGCAAAGAAGTCTATAAATCTGAATAGCACTGAGAACCTTGTTGAGATAGTGATAGAGAATCAAACTAGAAGTAATTGAGTATGATTCAATATTGATTTCGGAAGAGTAATGGTAAGAGTATGTATTAAGAAATGTGAAAGAAGAAGAGGAGTGTAAAACCAGAAAATCTGATATAAAATTCGTTGAAACTAACCCCTATTTATAGAAGAACAATAGCCATGTCCATTCATGAAGAGTTATGGCGAATAGACACTTCTTTTGAAATTTAAATTTTGAAATCAACTGACACCATGTCGACATAGTCACCATAGGCATGTCGACATTCCAAAGCAATTTTTAATGATTTGATTTTCTTTGAAAATAACCTTTATCTTATATTAAAACTATTTTAAACCTTTCTAATATACTTGACTATAGTTAAAATTCATAAGTAAATATAGAGAATAATATACATAAAATTTAACTATAATTTTATATTTAAATCTTAAGTATAAATATTTAAAAGTTAAATATATTATTTTAAAAGATAATTTAAGATAAGGAGTAATTTTGACTTTGAAATTAAAGATAATTTTGAGGCTAAAATTATTTAAAATCAGGATAGAGGTTTTTGATGCTTTTAAAAGGAAGGTTTTGAAAACATTTTGAAAACAGGATATAATTTTGAAAAATCATTCTGAATAAAAATTTAGCGAATACAAAACAATGTTCCACTAGATTTTTCGTAGGTTCCATCCTACTTAGGGTTCCATCCCTTTAACAGGCTCGAAGTGGATTCCATTCCACGAATAAATTAGATTTTAAGATGCTAGTGCTTTTCTATAAGTTTTAACAAAATTTCTAATTAAAGAATAAATTACTTCAATTCTTGAACTCTTGATATTCTTGACACTCATGAGTCTTCAATCTTGATATCTTGAATCTCTATACTGTACAGTCTTCATTCTTGATACCTGCACGGTTAAAACCTGCATATACATATATATCTAAACTTATAGTGTTAGTATTTATATTTTATAATCTATTCTAAGGTTGTTGTCATCGAAACCATCATCTCACGGACTAACAATCTTCCCCTTTTTGGATGATGACAACCTTTGTTTATAAAATATTACTTCTATCCTAATAACTCCCCCTTAATTTATGCCTAACTAATCTATTTTATATTTCTCCCCCTTTGTCATCAACAAAAACTAACTCCCCCTCATTCTTGGACTAGAGTACCTGTATTAATAAACTATACAGTGGAATATATAATAGATTGTTAAGAAATAATTATCCTTATGAACATGATAATTAATCAAGGATTATATACATTTCAATGTGTGTATATATATATATATGTTTTATGTAGCGACCATCAAACCAATTTAAGAAATCAATTTACACCGAGTATCAATCCAAACCAAATCAAATTAATTAAAACAAACAATTCAAACAAAGTAAACAAAATAAAAATCAAACGTTATGTGGAACTTCCACCCATCCTTCTTCTCCAAAGAATGGATCTGCCTTAATAGCATCCCAATTATCATTGTCGTTCATGATAGAGACTGGAGGATGTGCTTCGTTATCATCCTTGTGTAGGGATGAAATCATCCATCATATTGCATCGAAATGCCTTTCTTGCTCCTTGATCATCTGCATTTGGCTCAATTCTAAGTGTCGCTGGTTACGAAGAATGAATGAGAGAATACTCTTGAACGAATTAAAAGTTTCTTTAAGATTTTCGGATAAATTGTGAATTGGATTAGCCATAGTTGAATTTGTGAAAGAAATGAAGAATTAGAAGATAGGAAATAATTTTCAGTGAAGAATTCTGGAAGAAATAGGTATATATAGGTGTAGAAATTCGTTTGAAACGAATAGACATATGGTTGTTATTCAAATTTCAAATTCAAAATCAATTGTCATTTCTGACCAGTACATGTCGACCTGGTCATAGAGGGTATGTCGATATGGGTTAGTTAAAAATTATGACTAATTTGATTTTGTGAATAATTGTGTGTGTATACATATATATATTTATATACTATACTAACATTTATTCTGGAGATAAGATAAGGTAGATAACAGAAAAGAAATTTCATTTCATTGCATACTAAGATGTTACAATGATTAAACACACACCAAACTACATAAACTTTCGAATTAAACAAAATAAAACACATACAATAAGATACGAAAAGATAAAACTAGTTAGAGGATGATGATGATGAAAAAAGTCCAAGTTTCTTGCTGACTTTGGAAATGAACTTGTTCATTTTGGATGAAATTTTGTCCAACTTCTTACTAACGGATCGTTTAAGAATCCGTTGATTCTCAACAATCGTCTTTTGATTTTTGAGAAGGGTTTTAGTGGATGGAATAGGAGGATAGTCAATGATTTCCAAAGAGGTTTCATCTTCTTCTTCTTCAGTTTCCATTTCATCCCCTTCTTCTTCTTCTTCTTCTTCCTCTTCTTCCATTTCTTCATGAGCCAAACGCTCTTCCTTTTCGGCAAGGATCTCATAAGGTTGAAAAACAAATGGAATTTTCATAAGCGAAATATTGGAATGATTGAAAACTTTTCTAGAAACAAATTCTTCACCATTGAAATCCACTCCAATATAGTTAAAAATCCAAGTGAGATAAATTCCATGATATAAAGTATTCTCACCCATTTCAAGATTTTTAGGACGAAGTTCATCCAAAATAACTTGCGCCCAATTTATGTCATAATTTCCAAAAATAGCAAAAAGAGCTTTGCAAACTTTTGAAGTAGGATTATTAAAATTCCCCGATCTTAGGGTCGAAGTATGTTGAGAAAGAAAATTGACAATCCTTGCCTTTGGTCGAAAATTTCGATTTTTGAATTCAAAATTATCATTCCCTTCGAAAATGTGATGAAAATGTCTCACGATCATTTTCGTCGATTTTAAAATTAGAAAGATCCATTCCCATACACTTGCAATTGAGAATGGTACCCAAAAGATCACAATTCAAAACAATTCTAGTTCCTTTGACACTACTTCAAATTTCATCCTCATTTCCATGATAAAATCCTCGGTTTAAATTAGCATAGAAAATTTTGACAAGATTTGGATAGCAAGCAAAATCATTTTGAGAAGCATCAATAAGACTAAGAACTCCATTGTTTGCAAAAAGAGAATCAAGTTCATAAGAAAAGAAATCTTGAAAAATAGCAAATTTTCCGGGATGGACTTTGGCATAATTAGCATAATTGATGTATGCTTTTATTGCCTCTGGATCATTGAATAATTGCTCCTTTTATTTTTCTGGAAATTCTCATGGTGGAGGGGTTGCTTGAAGAAGCCATTAAAGTAGAAGAGAGAGTTTGAATTTGAAAATGAGAGTGAAAAGATATGATAAAAGATAGTGAATAAATAGATTCTCAAAGGACATATTCTCTGGTCAAAAGGTAGCTTTTCAGAGAATTGAATGAAGTGAAAAGGTGGAGAGAAATTTAAACATTTGTATTCAAATTTTGAAATTCAAATTTTGGTACCCATGTCGACATCATGGTAGGGACCATGTCGACATGTGCCAGTGAATTTTGATAATTTATTTTTCCTAAGTTCTCTAATATATATATATATATATATACTTATTATTTTTAATGTCTATATATATATATCTGAAATATTTATAGTATATTTCAGAAAATTATAATATTAAAAAATAATAAAATATAAATAAAATAATAATAAAATAATAAGATAATAATAAAAAAAATTAAAATTCAAACAACATACCAATTCAAAATCAATCAATCAAGCAATCAAGCAACTAATTCTAAGCAAGCAATTTCAACCAATTGTATTGTAAACGTGTACCTTTTTTTGAGTCCGTTTCTTTGAATTCGTCGGAGTCGTGAACAGCGGTGAAACACAAATTCGAATTATCTTTCTTCTGATCATCATCACTTGAGGACGAGTCCGAGTCATCTAGAGTAGCAGTAAATGCACGCTTCCGTTTCTTTGCTGGATCATTGTTCATAGGAGGATTTTGCCTATCTGGATACATACAGTCTCTTTTGAAATGGTCTGGTTCATCACAGTTGTAACATTTGACATTATTTGACACTATATTCTGATTTCCAGAGTTCTTATAGTTGTTTCTCTTGAGATTATTCATCTTTCTGTATTTTAGGAATTTTCTAAAATTTCTCATAAAGGTTATCTCTTCATCATTATCGCCGTTTGAGTCTGATCCATCGGTCAATGCATTGAATGCCATTGATTTCTTTTCAGATGCTTTGTTTTCTCTTCTCCCGATCATTTGAACTTCATATGACATCAGATTTCCAATTAATTCTTCTATCTTTAAAGTACTGATGTCATTTGCCTCTTCGATAGCAAGTGTCTTTTGATCCCATTCTGCAGTAAGAGAATTTAAAATCCTTCTGACTTGATCTTCTTCAAAAAATTCCTTTCCCAAAGATATTAGAGAGTGCACAATATCCTGAAATATACTATACATATCTGAAATAGACTCATTAGGATTCATTTTAAATAATTGAAACTGATTTGTGAGCATAGAAATTTTGGTATGTTTAACTTTGCTTGTTCCTTCGTGAGTAACTTGCAAAGTTTTCCATATTTCATATGCAGACTTACAAACTGACACTCTATTGAATTCATTTCTATCTAGCGAACAAAATAAAATATTCATTACCTTAGAATTATTTTGTGCAACAACCTTTTGCTCAGCAGTCCACTGTGCAAAATCAGTTGTGGGTTCAGAATATTCAGTTTGTGTAATATTCCAAGTGTCTAATCCTATAGATTGTAAGTATATTTTCATCCTACATGCCCAATATGCATAGTTACTACCATTAAAAAGTGGTGGTCTGACAGTAGACTGACCTTCTACAAATGAACAAGTGATAGGAATACTAGTGTTAGTAACAGTACCAGTGTTGGCAGCCATTTTGAAAACTTTTCAAAAATTAGATTATGAAACTTTGAAAACCTTGCTCCGATACCAATTGAAAGAAAATTACGGATCTTAAGGCTTGGATTAACACTAGAGGGGGGGGGGATGAATAGTGTTTATAAAGAATTACTAAATCTTTTTGAGTTTATGCTAATTTAAACATAGATATAGGGATAATCACAGAAACAAACACAGATGCAGAAATAAAATAAAAGTAGTAAAGGAAAGAACACACTGGATTTTATAATGGTTCGGAGTAACCCTACATCCAGTCCCGCAACACAAGTACGGATTTCCTTTCAAAAGCAATTGTACAATTACACCCTCGATTTCAAGGCTACGAGGTACACCCTCCAGAATTTCAATCCTCTAGGTAGAGATACTTGATTTCCGGGCCACAAGTTTACCCAATTGATTTACCAAGGCTACAATCACACCTTTTCTCGCTTGATTGGTTTTCAAGGCCACAATCACACCTTTTCTCGCTTAATAGATTACAAAGAAGTCTTAACTCTGAATAGCACCGAGAACCTTGTTGAGATAGTGATAGAGAATCAAACTAGAAGTAATCAAGTATGACTCATTATTGATTTCGGCAAAGTAATGGTAAGAGTATGTATTAAGAAATGTGAAAGAAGAAGAGGAGTGAAAAACCAGAAAATCTGATATAAAATTCGTTGAAACTAACCCCTATATATAGAAGAACAACAGCCATGTCCATTCATGAAGAGTTATGGCGAATAGACACTTCTTATGAAATTTAAATTTTGAACTCAACTGACACCATGTCGACATGGTCACCATAGGCATGTCGACATCCCAAAGCAATTTTTAATGATTTCATTTTCTTTAAAAATAACCTTTATCTTATATTAAAACTATTTTAAACTTTTCTAATATACTTGACTATAGTTAAAATTCATAAGTAAATATAGAGAATAATATATATATATATATATATAATTTAACTATAATTTTATATTTAAATCTTAAGTATAAATATTTAAAAGTTAGATATATTATTTTAAAAGATAGTTTAAAATCAAGAGTAATTTTGACTTTGAAATTAAAGGTAATTTTGAGGCTAAAAAATTATTTAAAATCAGGATAGAGGTTTTTGATGCTTTTAAAAGGAAGGTTTTGAAAACATTTTGAAAAGAGGATATAATTTTGAAAAATCTTTTTGAATAAGTTAGCGGATACAAAACAATGTTCCACTAGATTTTTCATAGGTTCCATCTTACTTAGGGTTCCATCCCTTTAACAGGCTCGAAGTGGATTCCATTCCACGAATAAATTGGATTTTAAGATGCCAGTGCTTTTCTACGAGTTTTAACAAAATTTCTAATTAAAGAATAAATTACTTCAATTCTTGAACTCTTGATATTCTTGATACTCATGAGTCTTCAATCTTGATATCTTGAATCTCTATACTGTACAGCCTTCACTCTTGGTACCTGCATGGGTAAAACCTGCATATACATATATATCTAAACTTATAATGTTAGTATTTATATTTTATAATCTATTCTATGGTTGTTGTCATCAAAATCATCATCTCACGGACTAACAGTTTTCTCACGCTGGTATTCCAGACCGACTCGGGTGTTATTTAACTATAATGCTCGGGTCAGACCGAGTATTATAGGATACACGAAAGGATGCCGTGGAGCTCAGGAGACGAGCTGGATGACGATACGTACTTCCGTATTTGTGTTAAATATTCTGCTGTGCATTAAGTTTTTGGAGGGACGAGATATTGTAATCGTCCTGAGTTGTGTTGTTGTTTGTATTGGACTCTGATGCTGTACTTTGATGGTGTAATGTATGAACAGAAATATTTGTTGTTGTGTAAAGATCTGTTATTGACTATTATATTTTATTCCGCTGCGATGGTTAGATTCTGTTGTTGTTTTCTATTTTCTTCTTCTACCACTTCTTCTTTAACCCTCATGGTTCGATTTTTCGGCCTTCGGAAAAAATCGGGTCTTGACATTGTGGTATCAGAGCTTAGGTTGGTGATAACTTTGGCTCTGGTGGGGATTACTCATTGAAAATAGAGTCCCTTGTACTCTAGGATGAGTTTGAGCGTATTAATAGATATGAGCGTGCATTTGTTAGTGGATATAAAAATGGTTTTATATTGTGTTGATTGGTTTATTGAGTGGCATATGAACCTTCGTCGGCACAGTCTGGACAACTGTATCGAAGGGTTTTCTAAATACTTGAATAGAACAATTCGACACAATATTGTTTTCGAAAGCGGGTAAATGAAATAATTTTACCCAAAAACATATGTTGATATAAAAGAAATATTTTCTTAAATTGTTATATAACTTGGATGTTTGGATGATAATATTTTAATCAAATAAGATTTTAAAAATTAAAACGACTTAGATAATCAAATGGGAATTTGTATGAGCATAAACTATAAAAATGAATTATAGTTAAAATTTGATTTAAATCAAATCTGTAAATTTAAAATCCCATAGATTTTGGGAAGTGTTTTTCGAAGTGCTTTGAAGATAAGTAATAGCATTATTACTTTGGAAGTATTTCTGAAAGGAAATTGTTTCTAATAAATTTTAAAAAGGGATATAGCATTGAGCTTACTTTAGTCGCTGGAAAATAATCTTGGTGATGACTGCGTAGCATCATAAGTATTCATTTTCGAGTTTCTAAGTGACAGATTGCTGCCAAATTGATTTGTTTAGAAGAACTAATTTGTTTTTGAAATTTCAAAGGAAATTTGTTGGGGATTAAAAAAACTAGGGTTGGTTTAAAAATTTGAGAAGTGTGATTTCGAGATATTGGTGATTTCAAAATGATTTGAAACCAAAAGCCGGGTGTTTAAAAATCCTGAAATCCTTATTTGAATTGGAAATCCTGATGAGATAAGTTATGAACTTATAAAAATTTGAGATGATTTTTAAATAAGGAAGGAAAAGAGGAGATGTGAATGTTGGAATTAAAATTTAAAGTGAAAAAGTTATAAAATTTTATTTGGAGAAATTTAATTGTGGAAAAATTTAACTTTGGCGATTCGAAAGAAATAAAATTTAATTGACTTAAGCTAAATAGATGGAGGAGAGTTGAATTGAAGTCAACTTAAACTAAGTTAAATGATATTGGATTGGATTTAAATCAAGTGGAAATAAAATTGAATTGAAATAAAATTCAGCGAGTTATAGATAATATTTAATGGAATGAAATTCTAAAATAAATAAACTCCGATAGCTATAAACGAAGTGAAAATGCTTAAATAGAATTAGTAAGTAAATTAATTAATTTGAATAGGTAAGCAAATGAATATTGGAAGGATAACTAATTTATATTGTGTTAAGTCAAGGTTTGGAAATAAACTTTTACTTGAGATTTAAAATAAATTTGTAAATGTAACTAATTTAAAATAAGTATGGGAACGAAATAAGTTAGAGGAGTAAGTCAAATTTAAAAGTTAAGTTTAATACTATTGTGATTGGATTTGAATTAAGTTGAAATCGAATTGAAATGAAATAAATTGAGATGTAGATGACATTAAGTGGAAGTAAGTTGAGTAAGAAATTTAAATAGAGTGAATAAATTTCGATAACTTATAAAAGAATTGAAACCCATTGAATAAAAATATACTTGGCTAAATAAAAATATATAATCCCTAGATAAAAAGGGCATGTTGGGAATGAGATTGATTGTAAATGGATGAAGGTGTGAATATTAATATGTGAGTGGCTTATAAAAATGTAAAAAGAGAATAAATAAGCAAAAATCTCGAGTTAAAAATAAAAGATGAATATATTCAAGCCTAGGATGAATGGAAATGTGTAAAATGATAAGCTGTGACTTGTAAAATTAAGAAGTGGACTAGAAAACCCAAAATAAATATTGTTTGATGTTTTGGAAAATGAAACAAAAATCCAAACTTGAATTATAAAATAAATTGAACTTAAGAAAATTAAATGAAGTGATTTTTGAAAATAATAATAATCAAGTATTGAATTATAAATAGGAGGAGAACTAATTAGATAATAAATTAGTTAATGAAATATGTAAATGGAACCTAATGTGGTTAAATAGAAGCTGAATTTGTGAGTTAATATTGAAGTTTGGAAATGAAAATCAAGTTATGAATCAAATTCGACTTGAATTGTTAGTGAAGTAAATATAATTGAAAATGTTGCCAAATAAAATGAAATTGTTTTAAAATAGGAATGGTTTAAGTTGCAATAAAACCCAAATGAGTGGAAATAAATTGAAAATGGCCTTGTAATTAATTAAATGAATTGAGAATGAATTGAATCTGGAAATATAAAATTTATACGAAATAAATGAACTAATCAAATAAATTTGTAGTTTGAAATGAGATTTGATTGAAATAGAATCAAGTTAAATTGAAAAGGAAACTTTATTTGCACATCGAAAATGAGCTTAAGTATGAAATTTGAATAATTTGAAGTAAATTAATTTAAGTTTAAAATTAGTAGAAGCTTGGCTTCGAGTAAGGGTAAAAGTCCATTAAATAAAAGCTTGGGTAAATTTAAATTAGGAAATGGTTATTATATAAGCATGGAATGGTTCAAGCTTAATAAAATGGTTTCAAATGAAATAAAGGCGAATATGGAATGAAATACAAATGTATGGTTGGTGAATAAAACTAGAAATGAGATGGAATTTAAAATAAATTGGGTCGGAACTAATTTAAATTGGTTATAAAACTTAAGTAATTATTTATTCACATGGATATTATCATATTGCGTGGAATGAATTGTTGTTAGACATAAACGAAGGCAACTAAATTCTATGAGTCGATAGAGATTTAATAAATTGATTTAGGATCAATTAAAGTGAATATGAGTTTGTTTTGCTTAAAAATGAATAGAATGTAAGCAATTGAGTTTTAAACCATTTAAATTGAATGAAGTTGTATACGAATTGTTTGTAAACAATTAAAATTAATGTCGGAACCCTATAAGTTGCTTTTAAATATTGTTTAACCTGCATTGCTTATAGAAACTCGTTTGTTTACTAGTTAAATATGTAAAATGTTGTTAAGTTACATGATTTTGGAACTTACATATTTAAATTGAGTAAGTACAGGTACAAGGAAGCCGCGTGGCTGGATTTGGACGCGCTAATTGCTAAAATAATAAGCCGCTTGCTTAAAATGCTAGATAGAGGTACGCTTACGCAATAAAAATAGGAAATATGAATTTTTTTTTGTTTTTCCGACCGGGTGGGTCGATGTATATATATTTATATCTCTGGTCAAATTGCAAAAGCTCCTCCGTACAAAGGAGACTCGGTCAAATATTTTCGAAAATTTTGGGAGTTAGAAAATTTTTGAAATTTTTTGGAAATTTTTGTTAGCGACAAAACGATTTCAAATTGGAAATTGAAATAAATTAGTGGATGGATCTAATTTAAAATAATGATACAAATCAGTTATAAATGGAAGATAAAATTCAATATTCAGAGTTGAAGATAAATTGAATTCATATAGAAATGGGAAAACTAATTTGAATAGAAGTAGATATGAAAATTTCCGTAAGGAAATGTATAAAATGATTTTAAAAGCTATGATTGGATATTATTTCTAAGTAGGATATGCAGGTATTATAAAGGAAAAGGAAAGTTGATTTTGATCTCAGAAGATAAATTTGAATTGCTCGACAAAAAGGTATGTGTTTAAATTTCTATATGAAATTTGATGGGTTTTTGATCTAGCCACTTGGCCTTTTGTTTTCTTTTGGAATTTGGGAGCCTGTAGAGGCATTTTGTAGTTGTACTGAGCTAGCCGCGCAAAGAAGACGCTGGCGAAATTTTTCGAAAATTTAGAATGTTGGAAAAATTTTGAGAAAATTTTGATAATTCAAAATTTGGTTTTAAATTCAAATTTGAATTGTTAAGTAATTAATATTGTTTAGGACTTATGAATAAGTTTGCGAAGCTAGAAAAAGGGTTAGTGTGTCTTTTATAAAAAGATTATTTTGAGAATTGTTTGGAATTGTTTAGTTTTGGAAAATAGTAATGGGGATTGGACCATTCTTCCTAACTGGTAATTTCGGGGGCGAAATTCTTTTAAGGGGGGAGGAATGTGACGATCCAGAATTTTTAGGCATTTGAAATTGGAATATTTAATTAATTTTAAATATTTGCAAGATAGTTTAACTTGGATTTCAAATATCAGTTTGAATTTGGCGATTGAATTTATTGAATTTAATAATTTGAATTTGGGTAAATTATTAAATCTTCACTTTTAAGCCTGTTAAAAATAAGTTGAAGGCTTATAAAATTTATAATGATGATACCGAAGATAATAGAATGGTTAAAATTTAATTTAAAGGTTATTTGTTTAGTTTCAATAATATATCGTTTGAATTGAATTTTAAAAATAGCTTTCCGAGGCACAATCTCGGAACTCGACGAAACCAGTTACATTGGATCCGTAATATTGAATTATTATCGGATTTCAATTTTCGAAGTGTTTGGAGTTGTTGTATGAGTATACGACATTTAAACACGCTGAAATCTATATCGAAATTTAATATAATAACTGGTTCCAGAAAGCTATCTTCTCCATACGATCGAATTAGGACTCGAACTTTTTCCATTACGTTCGGAATAGAGGTATAACATTATAAACGCCTAGTGACACGCATCGCTAGGAGGTCGAGATTTTTAGCTACGAATTCAAGTCGATTCAAATTCAAATTTAAATAAAATATACATATATTGTTTTGACCGGTCAAGATAAGTCATATCGGCCTACTTTCTTTCACCGTCACAACCTTTTCCTTTCCCTTCATATTACCGTAGCCGGCAAGCTACACGCAAGGTGTCTTCCTTCTTTTATAATTAACGGCGGTAGTTATCCTCTTCAATTCAAAGGAAGATTTATGGCCGATACTTCAATATTTATCCCTCTTCCTTTCCAGTTTTTCAAAATTGAATTTATTTTTAAATCAATGGCCGAAGAAGCGAAATCGACTCCATTCAAATAATCAAAATTTCCTTCGTCTCTCAGTTCACGAAGGCATTTCGAATTCTCGATTTCCTTTATAAATCCTTCGACGTAATCGAAGTAGCAATTTGGGCTTGGGTTTCATTCGTGGGATGAGGCGATGTGGGTTCGACGTCTGGGGTGGAGATTGGGCGTAGACGTTGAGCGGCGGCGCAAGAGGAAGGGCGTGCTCGGTAGGTTAGGTAAGGAGGACCGAAACCATTGGAAGGGATGCCGCGAATGATGACTCGCGATAGGCAGGCCGATGGTCGTTGTGGAAGCAGCAACCGATGACAGTCGAGGAGAGTTTAGGGTTTGGTGACGGAAGCTCACGAAGTGGCCGTGGTTATGGCAATTCGTCTGAATTGTTGGGGGGAAGGTATTTTCCGATTTTAATTAATTTGTCTGGTTTTAAAAAAAAAATATTTACTGCAAGGCATTTAACAATTCTATTTTAATGCATATACACATATACATTCTGTTATAAAATTTATAATTTGGTCAGAAGAAAATAAATGCAAGCTAGGTTAGTTTAATTATCAATTAAAGTTAGCTAATTAAATTTAGTAAATGGTAATTGATTTTCGATTTATTTCAAATATTAATAAATTGTATAAATATTTATACAAGGTCAATAATCCTGGAATCAAATCAAGAATGAAGTAGATTTGCAAATTTAAGGGGCAAAGGTGAGTTAATCTCACTCTTCTGGATTATTATTTAAATTTAAATGGTTAAATTTAAATAATTGGTTGAATGATTGAATTGATTTGATGTGCTATATTATATATAGTAGTATATATAGTATATATTGGAGTGATTGATTTCCCGCATTATATAGTGGATGAGGCCCTATGCGCCGCATAATAGCAGATGATATTATATTTAAATCCCATATACCACGATATTCCACCTCGAAGTGGAATTGGTATTGCGCTAACGCCTATGGATGCAGGGAAACAGGTTGGAGGGATCCAACTGGATTCCTCAAAAAAATTTAAATTGTTTAATATTCTATGTTATGAATATTTAATATTCTGTGATGAATATTATTGATAATTGAAATATTGAATGCTTTGGTTTATTTGAATATATTTCGGTACATTGAGTTATCAAAATATATAGAATTGGATTTTTGGAAAGAAATAAAAGAAGAGAATTTGTAAGCGAAATAATTATAGAGAATTTAAAAATGTTTAAGAATGAACTGGATAAGAGTAATAGTAATTTCAAAATTCTAATAAATAAAATCTGTCTATGAAAAGGGAATTTTTAATAAAGAGGAAGATAATGAATTTTAAACTTAAGTGTTATTATTTTAAAGAATAAAGCATTTATTTTAAATTTAAGATATAAATTATTGAAAAAAAAACTAAAGAAGGAATTTGGGAAAAATCTGAAATTGATGTTTTCAGTTAAAAGATTTTAAATCATAATTAAGGAATAAAGTCTGAAATTAATGGATTTTGAAATGAATTAAGTAAGCAAAGAAATTTATTTCAAAATGGAGTAAATTGGAAATCAATTTGGAAATTGATTAAAGTGTCTGAAATTGAAAATTTAAAGGAGAATGTGACTTCGAAAATTATAAACTGGGTTTATAAAAGTGAAGCAATATATTAGTAGATATTTGAAGGAATAAATTCACGATGGGAATTTATTAAAGGAATAAGAAAATTTGTTTAATAGTAAATAGTGATTTATTTTTAAAGGATGCGAAGAGAAGTATTTTTCCCTGGATAGCCAAGTACGTTTCAAAGTAAATTTTTGAATACAAGTTAAAAGTTTTAATGTTGTTTTGAAAATCATGTTTTAGAAAATTTATTATTTCTAAATGTTTAAATTCTAAGGTAAATATTTTCAAATCTGTTATCATAGAAATTATTTTAAAGGTGCTTGGTATTTTGTTTTAAAAAGAGAAAATCTAGTTTAATATTTTATAAAGTAACCTCATTTTTAAATATTCCTAAGGTATTATTTTTAATAATGTATTGAAGTAGTTTTAACTTAAATGCTTTAAAGTATATTTTAAAATAAAGCACTTTAAATTATTTTAAAAATCCAAGGTTTTTATGCTTGGTATTTTCAGTGGAAATAAATATTTGGGAATTTATTTCATGAGAAGAGTGTGGTTTGAAAACTTTTCAAAAAGGGTTGGAAATAGAAATATATCTTGCAAAGATATTTTGGGAATGATAAATAATTTGGAGAAATTATTTATGTTTGATGGTTATTTGTGAATGTTAATTGATAGTTAAATAACCGACTATCAATATTGGACAAATGCGCTGATCGTTTCAAAGAGACCGGGATCGGGATTAATTTCTCGAAAACCACTTCGATCCGGTTTGTACATTTTCGTGTGGAAAACAAGAGTTCGGAGTCGAAGATGGAGCAGTGAAGTGCAAGGGCTAGTCGCTACTAATCCTAAGGTGATTCCAAAATGGATGTAGTAGAAGTAGTGCCTTCGGTTCCGTTCGAACCCGGGACGGACTTGTATGGATTGAATGCTTTCAGAACATCGTCAGGTGGACGATGAGCATTCTAAGAGATGAGTTCTCTTAAGGTAACGCTTAGCCTCAAGCCTCATCAACCGGGAATGACTGAAATCAGGGGTTATGCAGCAAGGCTAGGTGGGTAGCACCTATTAGGGTAAGGTCATCCCTGTCTAGATGTTCCATTATTTGGCTTAGTGGTGCGGTTGCTGATCCAAACCGTGGGGTGATCTTACTCGGGATTATCTAGTAAGGGGTAGTCCCGGTCTTGTGTTGCAGGGGATTGGGAGTAATCCTCGGTACTGTGATCTAGGCTACGTACTGTGACATGTGGTACCCCAGTGCCTAGTCATTAGTTGGAAATCCATTTTCCTTACGCGCCCGTACGGTTTTGATTGTGCCCAACTATTACTGAAACGTGAGATGCAAGCATTTCAGCTAGATTCTATTTTACTTTCTAACTATTATAATATTAGAGAATTTTGATAAAAAATGTTTTGGCTATCGTAAGTAAAAACCCGACATGTTTATTTCTGGCGTGGTCTTATGAGATGCTTTTGTTTTCAAAAGGATTTTGAAACTTTAACAATCAATTTGAGTGTGGTTTTCTCACGTTGGTATTCCAGACTGACCCAAGTGTTATTTAACTATAATGCTCGAGTCAGACTGAGTATTATAGGATACAGGAAAGGATGCTGGGAGCTTAGGAGACGAGCTGGAGGGCGATACGTACTTTTGTATTTGTGTTAAATATTCTGCCGTGCATTCAGTTTTTGAAGGGACGAGATATTATAATCGTCCTGAGTTGTGTTGTTGTTTGTATTGGACTCTGATGTTGTACTCTGATGGTGTAATGTATGAATTTATTGTTGTGTAAAGATCTGTTATTGACTATTATATTTTAATCCGCTGTGATGGTTAGATTCTGTTGTTGTTTTCTATTTTCTTCTTCTACCTCTTCTTCTTTAACCCTCATGGTTCGATTTTTCAGCCATCGGAAAATCGAGTCTTGGCGATAACCAAATTCCTCAATTTAATCTTGAAGAGACCGAGATTGGTGAGTATTTTTCTTATCGAAAACACTTCAAGACTGTGATACATGTTCTATCTCTTGAAAGTGGATATGTTCGAGATGCTGGAATCCATGTGTGGTTTCAAGATCTGTTCAAGATATGGAAATCCAATTGAGGATTCATGTAATGTTCGAGGGATGAAGCCACATCTGAAAGATGCGAACGTGACCTTGACATCGAAAATGGTTAATGATAGAGTAGGCTGCACAACCTGGGTTTAGCTGACCCATGTCAAGGTGTTATCAACTACATATCTAGAGATGCTTATTAATTCTTGGACGGTGGGAGTTGATGATATTTGGTACACGTTGTTCATGTTTATGTTCGGACGATGGGCCTCTTGCCTTCACCCTATGGTATATATTATCTGGAGATATAGGACACTCGGAAGGTGTTTTATAATCGTTGAGCATGGAGATTGAATTTCGACTTCATCGAAGGGATCTCCACAGAATATCCATTATGCAGATGTACCTTATTAGTTTTGATTATACCCTCTAATATGATGTTGAATGTAATCGATGTAACCATTCCGGCTATGTTGTATATTTATATTTTACATCATATACATTATTTATTATATCATCTTATGTACTTATTAGATGGTGGTTCTTTTAAAGGGATATCCATTTTGGCATTCTATGCGGTCTTAAAAGTACTGTTATATGCTATACACATATTTCTTAAGGTTCTCATACCAGACTTATGTCCGATGCTTGGTTTTTGTTTTCTCTAAATTCCTGCATACTCTTTCAAGTAGAATTGAGAAAGATAAGTTTTCGTTGATGCTTTTGGAGCTTGAGAAGACAAGCTAGATGTTTCACCTATCGTTGTTTTCTTATTTCCTCCGCATTACTATATTGTACATATCAGCATTTATGAGGACATTGAGTTATAACTACCAGCCTAATGATAGTATTTAGGTTTTATTACTCCAAAATTTCTGTACCGGAGTAACCTCTTGTACTATTCTTTTGATGTTATATATTACCGTTCCACTAGTCAGATTTTGATGTTATGTTCTCTTCTTCCTTATTCTATTTTATTCTTTTTTATTTTACCCTAACAATTTGTGTTTTCAACACTTGGGTGTTCGACACGTGAATATCATGGATGTATTATTTTTGACATTTGGAGGTCGAATAGGAAAATCATTATAGCTGGTATTAGAGCTGAAGGTTAAGAGAGAAATTTTGGTTTTGGTGAGGTATGACTCATTAGAAACAAAATAATGGAATGCTCTAGCATGAGTTAAGTGTATTATACATATGAGAGCATATTTGTAATTGTTATAAGCATATACCTTAAAGGTGATTACAACTGCAAAAATTAAGGATGCTATATAAGGTTGAATTATTAAAGTATAGTTTAATTAATGTAGAGGTTAATGATGTTTATCTATTATTCCTCGTTAATTATTTTAGTTATGCTCGGCTAGTTTATGAGCATTGACACTTATTTGTTGGTTATTGACTTGTGCTCAACTAGTTTATGAGTTTTACCTTCTCACTTCAAGTGTTTGAATTTTGTAAAAAATGTTTTAATATGAGAAAGATAAGATATTTGTAAAATAAACATTTGTGAAAAGATTTTATATAAGAAAGTAGTTTTATATGAGTATGATTTATAAAACATTATTTATAAGCAAGAAGGATTTAAACTGATATTTTGAGAATTTAAATGTTGATATCTTTAAAAATATTTTTAAGATTTTGGAGAAAATAATAGTAGTGTTATTTGAAAGTATATATTTGGGAATTGGTTTATGAAATTGGGATCATAGTACTTAGTAATATTTGTCAAGTATTTAATACCATTTGGAATGATTTGGTTAAGTCCGGAAAGCATTAATTGGATGCTCTGAACTCTCTTCCTTCGCTTGAAAATAATTCTGGTGACGACTTCAGCATCATTGGTGTTTGTTTTCTAGTTTCTATGTAGGGGATGCTGCAATGGTTGTTTTAGTAAAATGGATTTTGATTTGATTCTGAAAGCATGTTTGATATACAAAAGTTAAATGTATATATTATTTTTTCAAAATGATTTAAAATAAAACTCGATGTTTAGTTCTATTTTTTTAAAGAAATTTGATATGAAATTTTAATGTAGAAAATTTTAATGTGTATACTATGTAGGGTGCCTGAGTGGTAGTGGCATAGCCCATAATAAATGTTGGAACTTTTCATATTTTCCCTTTTTGGTAAAGTGTGTTTAGTAAATTATTGAAATTTGTCAAGCTATTTTATGGACACTTATAGCCTATGCATTAGGATTGTATGGTATGTATACCATGTTATGATATCTTGTTTGATAGTTTTCATTTGTTAAATAAAATAGAATTTTCGGCGATTTTTGATAGTTAGAATCTTTTGAATCGTTATAGAACTTGAAACTAAGTGTTTTGTGAAAATATAAATATGAGTTTATATAACCCATGAAATTAGAAGCTTGTAGAAATTATGCCTGTTTTAAATTTGATAATTTTTATATACTCTTAGGATATAGTAGAGTGTTATATAAGTAAACTTGAAGTTATGTTTTATGAAATGGTTCATAAATGAATTTAGTATTAATAAGACATACTATTTGTACAAAGAATGTGATAAAAGATATTGGTATAGTTAAGAACCAATAGAATAAAATTCGTAAGTTGTACGTAGATTATTTTATTCACATGACTGTTCTTGGTCCAGTGTTCGAGTACATGATTTCGAGGTGATTTACACAGGTCTAAACAAGGATTTTTAAATGGATTTTTGACAGAAGATCCTAAAGTTTTCTATCATAGTATATGTCTATGTAAGGACAACAAAGGTTTCTAATCAAGAAAACTGATCGAAGTCCTCACTAGAGAGGTTAACTGATCTGTACTAGTTTGGAAGTGAATCTATATGATTGAGCAAGTGATCGAAATTGATATTAATTGCGTACGGATGGTCCATGTACATCGTACAGCTTTAATATATTTGCATACTATGTTTTGATTGGCTTATGTGGAGTTTAGGTGATAACTCTTCGACTTGTTATGAGGTAGCATGAATTGTCGATTAAGCAATAGCCTTAGGCTGTTGAGCGGAAGGTACGCCTAGTAGATTGTTTACCATCCCTATACGATAAGAGTATTTTTGAACTTAGGCAAACCGTGAGTTATCATTGCTAATAAATTTTGAATATTGTTAGTATTGCTATATGGTTATTTCTTTTTGCTACTCGTGTTGGAATTTCGAGGATGAAATATTCTAAGTGGGGGAAAATGCAACGACCTGAAATTTCAGACACTTCGTATTTAAATATCTGAACTGTTTAAATATTTGAATCTTTGATAAATATTATCAAAATAAATTAATAACCTTCTTAACCCCCCTTTTAAATCATAAGTAATGATGGAAAACATATTTTTGAAAAATGTTTACGAAAATAAGTACCTTGAAGAAAAATCTATAATTGGACCAAAAATCGGCTTATCGATAGACAAACTTTTATTCAACACAAGTTGTTTGAACTCTTGTGCACTTATCTAATAATCAAATAAAAACATTAGGAACTAACTAACATACTTCTCTCCATAAAGCAATTGGAATGCTCTAGAATTTTCTAATGGATATGACATATTGGCATGTTAAGGATATTTAAGTATTTAGTTAAAAGTGAAGTGATAAAAAGGAGAAATGATGGGCATGTGTGGGGGTTAGGCTTCCATGGCATGGTAGGGGGATGGAAACAAGCTTAGGAAACACCATTTTGAGCCTACATAAGGAGGAGCATACCCTTATTTAATAATCACAAATTCATAAAGCATAACAATGATTTTTAGCGTCTTCTTCTTCTCTTATGCTCTAGAGAAAAGTTTTGCAAAACAACTCCAAATTCACTCAAACTTTGCCACAAGCCTTAGGGAAATATTACAACACCTTCCACTATGTTATATTTGTAAGAAGCAAATCCATACTCTCCCTATTTGTAATGGTCATGAGCATCATGGCTAGAAATAGCCTTGGAAAAGCAAGTTAAGCAAGAGGAAGGAAGAGAAGGTGGTTGCAAGATGATGGCAGGATGTGTTCTTGGGTTTGGTTGTGCTTGAGCATGTGTTTAGCTTGGATATAAGTGAGTTATCTCACTATCTTGTTTGTATTATATATATGTTGTTTTTGAAATATAAAGTTAAATTGGAATGTCGGAAATGTGTTAATCTTATTGTTTACTTATTTGTTTGAAAAGTAATTAACTTTGCTTAATGCTAAAAGCTGATGATGTAGGCTTATCTATTTATAAGAGTTAAGATTGATGTTGAGTAGGGATATGACCAATAGAGCTCTTACCTACCATTTTCCCTCTTGGTCAAGGAATATTTAAGTCGGGAATGTCGAAAACATGTTAATCATACTATTACTTACTCCTTTATGAAAGTCGTTAATGTTATACTTAACACTAAAAACCGACGAGGTAGATTTATCTATTTGTGAGATTCAAGAATGAAGTGTATATGCAAGGCTTTGATTGCAGCCAATGTTCTAACTTACCTGGTTTCACTCTTGGATGAGGAATTGTTAAGGTTGAATGTTGGAAATTAGTTATGTATACGAATCATGATTTCTATAAGCGATCAGTTTTTAACTGGATAGTCGATTAGTCAACTATCGAACTTAACCAAATATTATCTAAGATATTTAAAAGAATGTCTTTAAATATAATATAAGTTTGAAATAGTTTTGGGTTTGTTATGAAAATGTGTTACTAATATTAGTCTTTAACCCTTTTTCATTATACTTAAGAATGTAAATAGATCTTTAAAAGAATGTTTTAAAGATAAGCATAAGTGAAATAGTTGTGTGTTTGTGGTGACAATGTTTAAGTAACATTAGCCTTAAACTTTTTTAATGGATTTGTGGAAGTACTTAGATCCTTAAAATGAATATTTTAAAGGAAAATACAAGTAAGGAATCTTTTGAAAAAAGGTAGTAAAGGTAAAAATTCAAAGGGAGAAATCTTGTTAATGATTTTTGAATATACTTGTACCATTTGAGGTAAGTATATGAATACTTTTTGAAGTATTGAAAGAGTACAAATGAATAGTAGAAATTGATAAATGATATTTTATTAGATAAAAGAAGTTTATTGATAAAAGGGATTTTAATTAATAAAAGATTAATTAAACAAAGAGGGGATTAGAAGTCTCTTATGTGACTTAATCATGCTTTGTATGACTTAATCATGCTTTGTATGTTTACTCGTTTAAAAAACATTTAGTCGGATACTTAGCACTAAAAGCCAATGAAGTAAGCTTACCTACCTATGGGATTTAAGACTGATGTTCGGGTAAGGATATGAGCAATAAAGCTATAACCTACCGGCTTCACTCTTGACGGGGGACAATGTAACATTAAAATATCAGATACATGATAAGTATATGAGACTTGATTTCCTTATGCGATCATTCACATTGAATGATCAAATTCATCGATTCATTCTTGAAGAGACTGGAATCTGTAAGTTTTTAACTTATCGAAAACCACTTCAAGATAGAGATATGTGTTCTATCTCTTGGAAATTGACACGTTCGAGATGATAGAATCCATGTGTAGTTTCAAGATCTATTCAGATGTTGGAATCCAATTGGGGATTCGTGTTCTGTTCGAGTAATGAAGACTCATGTGAAATGTGTCGAACGTGACCTCGACATCAAAAATGGATGCAGACAGAGTAGGGTGCATAATCTAGGGTTTAGCTTACCTGCGTTAGGGTGTTATCAACTTCAAATCTAGAGATGCATATGTACTGTTGGTCGGAGGGAGTTGATGATATTTTGTTCACATTGTTCATGTAATCAATGTAACTATTCCGGCTATGTTCTATATTTATATTCTACATCATTGACATTGTCTATTATATCACCTTATATACTTATTAGATGGTGGTTCTTTTGAGGGGATAACTGTTGGCATTCCATGTGGTCTTAAAAGTGCCATTATATGCTGTACACATATTTCTTGAGTTTCTCATACCAGACTTATGTCCGACACTTGGTTATTGTTTTCCTTAAATTCCTTACCGACTTTTTTGAGTAGAATTGAGAAAGGCAAGTTTTCATTGATGTTCTTTAGAAATCGAGAAGATGATCTGGATGTTCCACCTAGCATAGTATTCTTATTTCCACTGCATTACTATATTATAGATATCAGCATCTGTGAGGATATGCGGTTATAACTGTTTTGGCTGATGATAGTACTTAGGCTTTGTAACTCTGAAATTTCTGTACCAGAGTAACCCTTTGTATTGTTCTTTTGATATTATATATTACCATTCCGCTAGTGAGATTCTGATTGTGTTCTCTTCTTTCTTGTTCTTTTTTTTCTTTTTATTTACCATAAAAATTTGTCTTTTTAGCGCTTAGGTGTTCAGCGTATGAATATTATAGATGTATTAGTCTCGACATTCAAGGGTTGAAAAGACGGGTCGTAACAATCAACAATTCCCCACATGCAACATATCGATAAGCATACTCTAGATATGGAGTTGATATACCCCATGGATTAGCTAAGCTAAGGAGCATGCATCCTACTCTGTCTTTAATCATGCGCCGATGGTGAAGTCATGCTCAGCATCTCAATAATCAACAATTCCCCACATGCAACATATCGATAAGCATACTCTAGATATGGAGTTGATATACCCCATGGATTAGCTAAGCTAAGGAGCATGCATCCTACTCTGTCTTTAATCATGCGCCGATGGTGAAGTCATGTTCAGCATCTCAACACATTAGCCATCATCACTAGAACAAATCATGAATAGCCAAATGGATCTTGCATCTCGAACAGGTCTCGAAACCACATATGGATTCCACTTCCAAGAGATAGAGCTTGTATCTCAGTCTTGGAGTGGTTTTCGATAAGTAAAACACTATCCGATCCTGGTCTCCACAAGACTAAATCGACGAATTTGGTCATGTTCAACAACAATGAGAATGATCACATATGGAAACTAAGTATCGTACACCTATCACATTTCCAATCTTCTCAACTTCCCTATCCCTTGGTTGAGAGTGAAACCTAGTAGGTTAGAGCACTATTGCTTCTATACCCAACTTGAATCATCATTCTGAGCTTTTATGGTTAGAAAATAGTCAACTTTGCAAGCTTTATTGCTAAGTACATGACTAAATATTTTCCATAAACAAGTAGCACATAAAGCATGATTAACACATGCAAAGCACGATCAAGTCACATAAACGACTTTTAATCCCCCTTTTAACTAATTAATCCTTTATTAATTAAAACCACTTTTCATTAGTAAATTCCTTTTACTCAATTAAACTTCTTTCATTTGATTAAACTTCCTTATTTGATTAAAACTTCACTTATTTAATACATAAATTGACTTATTAATTAAATTTCTTATTAACCTTGTTTATACGTTTTAATTTCTCTTTATAAAAGATATATACTTGTACTTTACTATTCATTTATACTCTTTTCTATACTTCAAAAGTATTCATATACTTATCTCAATTGGTATAAGTATGTTCACAATCATTGACAAGATTTACTTACTTTAAATTATAATCAAAGTGAGTTTAAAAAAAGTTACTAAAACATTTTTATTATAAACCCCTTCTCTATTTTTTAAATTAAACATATAAATTTTCTATCTCAATTTCAAAAGAATCCATACTTATTATTATCTCTAAAATTCCATTATTAAAGATCTAATTATATTTATAATATTTAAAATTTAATTCAATGGTTTCAAAATAAATGTTAGTAAAACAATGTTTACTACAAACCGAAAGTACTTCACACTTGACCATTGTCTTTAAACTCTCTTTTAAAAATCTAATTAGTTTTATAAGGGTTTAAGAGAAGTTTTACTCAAACATTTCAACAACAATCCCAAAACTATTTACTTATAACTATCTTTAAAATATTAATTTTTAAAGATTAAAGTACACACACTTATTAATTAAGGTAATACACTTTGATTTAACTTCTCAAAATAATTTATTTTAACTTAAGTGTTAAAGTCCAAACTTCCTTTACTACATTTATAAATACCTATTACTTTTTAAACTTATATATATTTATTAAAAACCCTTTTAAAATGATGTGTATATTTATATGTGCATTAATTTATTTTTAAGCTAATATATTAATAAAATTATAAAATAATTTAAAAGATAATATATTGCATAAGCTTTTTAACACTTAAGCAAATAATTAACTAATATTCTAAAAATTATACATATGTCATTAAAAATACTTATAATATACTCAAACACATTTATATAAAATATTACCTAAAGACTATTAATTTATAATTGATTTAAAACTTGAAAAGGGATGTTTTCCTTTATATAATAATAACCCACTTACTTTAAAAATTCATAATTAGTTCTTAAAAATACATAAAATTCCCTAACTACTTTTAAAACACTCTAATATATGTGAGAAAAGACCATCAAAAAGATTGAAGTAAAATAGTAAATTTTAACATCATTTATAAACATTTTAAGGTCTCATACTAAAAAGACAAAATTTTAGAAATGCTATAAAAGTGGTCGAGAGTTAGTACAGCGTTTTCAAAAGTCCTATCCATTATTTCTATAACAGGTCCTGATGATTCCAATTTTATGCACATGAAAGTTTCATCGATTTTAGATATGATAAAAAACTTTTTAGCAACCTATCATTTTACAGTAACTAATATACACACAGTATATTACAACCATGGAAAAAAACCCTTAAGGATCTCTGTATAAAAATCCAAAAAAAATCAATAAAGTAAGGTACTTCCAAAGTGCATTTATAGCCACTATCACTATAAAACCACTTCTATTTCAAGTCCATCCCCTAATAATCCTTATATGCTTTGTTTTAAGACTTATTACAAGTCATACCAAGTCATCAAGTCCGCAATCATTGTTTCATATGCCATTTGCTTTCCAAAGCAAGGATTACAACCAATCTGGCAATATAAAATCAATCACATATACAATAATAAAATACAAGCGTATATCACTTAATATACTCATTCTATAGTGAGTTAACTCGTAAAACTCCTTGTTACCTCCATGCACAAGCCTTGTACAACATATGCATGCTTCTTACAATCACCCAAAAGCTAGCGACCACCTTCTCTTGCCTGTAGAAGCTTACGACCACCTTCTCCTTCTCACTCTTGCTCACGGCCATCCCTCTTTTCACCCAAATGCTCACGGACAAAAAAAGCATTGGGGTGTTGTGCTCCTTTCTTTATATTTTGGTTAAATAATGGTTGTTACTACGTTTTTTCCAAGATTGTAGAAGAAGTTTGAAGATTTTTTGAGTGTGCTTGAGTTGCTTTAGTTTTAGGAAATTTTAGAAGAAGAAAGAGAGGAAGAACTTGCTTTTATGAAATAAATTTTTGCAAAATGGCTTCATGAAATGTTTAAATAGAGGTCTGCAAGGGAATACCACCTTTTAAATTTCGAATAGCAAGCTAAAATATGTCCTTGCCATGTATATTTTCACCTAAATTTTGACACCTTATTTCTTAAATTCCTATAATACCCCTTACCTGCTCCCTTCCTTAATTACATTCTAGAAACATTAGGATTAATTAATTTTTTCTTATGAACTAAGGAGAGTTTAGGCTTATAAATTTGTTCATATATTTCTAACATAAGTCCAAAGGAGTTCGAATTACTTATATCGAGTAAAAAGCCGATCATCGATAAAGCGGTTTCCAACCACATTATTGATTTTTCTTTAAATAACTTATATTTGTAAACATTTTGCAAAAACAAGTTTACCTTCATTAGTTACTAATTAAAGGAGTAAATTAAGGTTATATAATCCATTTTAACATATTTAATCCAAATTTAAATATTCAGATATTTGAATACATAGTGTTTTGAATCTTGGGTCGTTACACAGATGTTTGATTTAGATGCATGTTCCATATATGCAACCAAAAAGAACCATTAATTTACTGTACAGAGTAATAAAGGAATGTTTAATTTGCAAATGGTGGGTACTTCCATGTAATAGGCATAGGTACATTTAGGATGAAAATATATAATGGAAGGGAGGTAAAACTTACAGGAGTTAGATGTGACCTCGAAATTAAAAAGAATCTTATTTCTATAGGATAGTTAAAAGGAAATGGATGCAACTTTTTAGCTCGAGGTGGGGACACAAGGGTTTGCAATGGTAAAGGGAGATGCTGCATGCAAAAAGGGAAAGTAATAACATATACAAATTACTTGAAAAAACGGTGAACAATAAGGGGAGTTTTCAAAGTGGTATTGGAAAGGCAAATTTGTCTAAATCATGGTAGAGCTAGAAATAGAAAGCCACAAAGTCACATGTAGGCCATTGTGATATAACAAGCATTTTTAATTCATCGATGATGAGCATGTTGATTGGCAGGCAATGCATAATTAGGTAGTTTGGAGGTTGGTTAAGTTTTTTGGGTATCCGTGGTGATCTTGGAGATTGTTTGGAGTGTCAGGATGTATGTGGAGTTTGTATGCTTGTACGAAAATATAGTATTATGGAAGAGATAGTCAGATTTTTATCATATGATATTTCCAATGAAAGTAGGTTTTGGATATATTTTGTATAAAGGTGGAATTGTGACTCAAATATGTTGTTTTTTAGATTTAGTATTTTTTGGAGAGTGATTAAAAAATACTAATTTACTATCTTATTGCATCAAAGAATATGCAAGCTATTATCTAAATGGAAATGAATTATCTTGAGAGTTGAAAGTAAATAATCGATTTCTTAATCAATTGATTAGAGAAGGCATTTTATCAAGGATATTATAAATAGGCTTATATAGGGAGAGTCATTGTATTAAGCTTTATGGAATTGAGATATCTTCCCAATTTTAGTGGTTTCCATTGTGGTCTCTTGAAGGAATAAATAAGGTTTTTTTGAATTAAATTATCCAGTAATGGTTTTTTCTTCATTTTTTTTATCTCTTCCCAATTGTGTAGAGAACCTTGGGACAACACTAATAGTTAATTTCAAAGCCTACTACACAAACTTTTCTGAAGAGGCTTGGTTATGGAGAAGATAAGTATTTAAAAATTTAATAGGAAATTTAGGGGTTATGAAAGGCGAAGATGATTGATTTTCTATATACCTCAATGATCTTCATCAACCATTAGAGAACAAATAGAAAAAAATTTAGTGTTACAACTGAAGAAAAGTGATAAATTTTAGATAAGAAGGCTACTTCACCCATTTAATGTTTTTTTGGAGAATGCTTTATTTCATACTGTTGCTAAAGAAACATCCATTTATGCAATTTGAAAGAAATTGGAAGGAACCTACGCAAAGAACTCGGCAACATACAAGACTCTCATGAGAAGATTAGTAAATGTAAAGCTTAAGAAAGGTGAGTTTGATTGGAGAGCATATTGATGACTATCAAGTAATCGTGAATCAATTGGAAGCCATAAATTACAAGGTTGATCATGAGCCACGATCCCTAATTTGAATGAGTTCATTATCGAAAAGTTGGGAAATACTTATGGTAGCATATGCTACTCAAATTTTTGATGGAGTTGTTTCAATTCGAATTAGTGGTTAGTAGCCTTCTTAACGAGGAGTTGTGGAGGATAAACTAATGGAAGAAAAGGTCAATGAAGAAATAGAGAAAGTAAATCCGATTGTAGAGGTGCATCTTGTAAGGAAGGTTTAATGGCCAAATATGAAAAGGAGTTCAAATAGATCAAACTTGGAAAGGGATTTCACTGCTATTACTATGGAAAATCATGTCGTTGACTGAAATTTTGCAACAAGCTAAAAAGGGATAAAGAGAAGATGAATGCATTGGATGAAGGCAAAGACAAGCTAAGGATGCAGCTACAATAAAGTGAATTTTAGTATTAGAAATGATGTGCTTCGTGTTGACGGAAGAAAAAGAAATGAGCAACAGCTTAATTCGGGTGCATATTCCATATATGCAGCCAAAGGGATCATTGATTGACTATAAGGAGCAAGAAAGCAATGTGCAGTCTGCTAATGGTGAACGTCCATGTCAAAGGCATGTTTTATTAGGCTAAAAAGGTATGATTGAAGGGATGTAATGCCTACAGGAGTTAGACGTGCCCCGAAAAATTAGTAGAATCTTATTTCTATATGACAGTTGGAAAGAAAAGGCTGTAGCTTTTCAACTCAAGGTAGAGTCAAAAGGATTTGTAAGGGTGTTATGCAGATGTTGTGCACAAAACGGGGAAGTAATAACATAAATAAATTGCTTAGAAAAGCGATGGAGAATGAGGGGATTTATCAAAGTGGTGTTAAAGAGGTAAATTTGTCTAAATTAAGGTGGATCCAGCAATAGAAAGTCGCAAAGTCTGCATGGAGGCCTTTGTGGTATTACAAGCATTTTAAATTCATTGATAATGAGCAGGTTCGATTGGTAGACATGCATAATTAGGTAGTTTGGAGGTTAATTTAGTTTTTTCGGACGAAGACATTTGTTTCCATGGTGATATTGAAGATTATTTGGAGTATGAGGATGCATGTGGAGTTGGTAGACTTGTATGGAAATATAGTATCATGTTGTAGATTGTTAGATTTTTGTGATATGATATTTCCAAATTGAAGTGCATTTTGGAGATATTTTGAGTCGAGGTGGAATTGCGACTCAAATATTTATTACATTTTTATATATTTTATAGAATTTGGAGAGCGATTAAAGAATATTAATTACTTCTTTTATTTCTTTATAGAAAATTAAAGCAGTTATTGACATGGAAATAGATTATTTTAAGAGATGGAAGTAATCAATCAATTTCTTAATTAAATTATTAACAAAAGAATTTTATCAAGGATTTTATAAATAGCCTTATTTAGGGTTCATTATGATTAAAGAGAAGGAGAGTCACTATATTAAGGTTTTGAGGATTGTGATTTTTTTTCAATTTTAAACGTTTTCTTATAATCTTCTGGAGAATTTAATAAAACCCGTTAAGGGAAATTATATGTGTATTGTTTTATTGTTTCAACCTTTTCCTCTTCTTAGGTATAATTGTGTTGGGATTCTTATGATAACATAATATGCTAGTCTCCAAAAAATATGGATTTAAGTAGAACTGCTAATAAATGGTTACAATACAAAGAAAACAGTAATTATTATTTTGCGAAACCTGCTGATATTTTATTTCTACATTTATATTTATTACATATCAAGCCTAACCTAAGATACTAGCTCACAAATAACGATGTAGTAGGAAAACAAATTCAACAATAATAAACCCTGATAAGGCAGAATATTCCTTCTTTTCATACCTAGAAATTAGTCTAACCCTAAAATCAAACCCTAAATTTTTTCCATAGCTGCTCATTAGTGAATTTCACCACCTTCTTGTCTTCAATCCTCATGTTCTAACATTTCAAAATTAGTTCATCACATCTACGGGTAATGTTTTCTTCTTACTATTAAATTTAGGTGATACATAAACTCATTTATAAGAGGAAATTAATATACAATCGAAGAAAAGAGTAAATTTGGACTTTCTCAAAATTTAGGCATATATGGATGTGCACATTTCTCTCTCTAATTGGATTGCCTAATTTATATGTTGCCGTGCACATGTTTACTTGGGCATCAAGTAATTGATTATTATAAATTAGCTTAAACATAAGGTATAAAAGTGTAGAATAATATTTGATGTTTCTCTTTTCTTTTAACTTTGTTCTTATTCTCCACACATTAATAAGTTATTGTCATAGTGATCAAGACTCCATTCTTAATTAGGTGATTGATTCTACTTTTGTTTTGTTTACTTTTATTGGTAGATTTGCTATAAACAATTATTTTTGATAATCAATGTAAAGGGTAAACTGGGTGGAACCTTGTATATTACTTTTTATTGGTATGTGTTTAAATATTATTATTTTATCTAGAACTATCTCTTTATAACTTGGGTGCTATAAGATCTTGGGATAAGTTTTTACACCATACTTATCCTTTATTAGGCTTTTCACAACAGAAGTACTAATAAATTGGTATCAAAACTAGATACTCTTAAGGCTAAGGATGATTTTGGATTTGGATAATTGTCGAGATGTCAGATATAATTTACTTTATGAAGATTTTTCTTTTGAATGGGAAAATAGGATATTTAGGAGCCTAAGATGGAGGATGTTTTTATACCTCAATGATCTTCATGAGCCAATTGAAGGTGATGGGAAGGAACCCTTTGATATAGAAGAGAGTCAATTGAAGAAGATGGGCAGGAAGGCGATTGCGTTGATTCGTCGATACCTTGACGATTTTGTTTTCAATGATGTGGCTAGTTGAGAATTCTCAAAGGCTTTGAGGAGTAAGTTGGTATCTTTATACAAGTCAATAATGCTACTAGTAAGGCTTTTCTTGTATAAAAATTTGTTCAGTTAAGGCTAGATGGAGAGAAGTCTGTGGCAGAGTATTTGAACGAATTCCAAGATGTACTAAATAATTTGACAAGTATGAATGTAAAGTTTGATGGTGAGTCACAAGCTCTTTTGTTTATGAGTTTGCTTTTAGAGAGCTAGGAAATATTGATTGTGTCCTTGGTTAAATCGAATGCTAATAGAACTATCTCATTGGATACTATTTGGAGTAGTCTCTTGAATAAAGATTTAAAATAAAAAGGGTCGTAGGGAAATTAGTTCAAGATGAAGCTATGATAACAAGGGACTTGAGGAGGGATACAAAATCAAATGAAAAATTCGCTAATGGAGAAGGTATATCGAAATGAATTATTTGTTTTATTGACATAAAAAAGGTCATATGTGCAACAAATGTGAAGCATACAAGAGGTATCAAAAGAAGACTATACATAGTGATAGTGAAAGTGATACACTGGTCGATTGGAATAATGGCTTCAGAACCATAGGAAAGAGAGAATGGAGTGTGGCCGGTCGTGGATTTGTGGGTTGTCCAATAAGACTATAGGAAAATAGGGAGTTCATCGACCCATTTGCCCCTGGCCTTTTCCAATCGTTTTTCCATAATGGACTTTATAACTTTATTAACGGCTTCAACCTGCCCATTCGCTTGAGGGTGTGCAACTGCAAAGAACTTCTTCTGGATGTGGAATCATTGATAGAAATTCTTAAATTCAACACTGTCGAATTGGGCTCCGTTGTCAGTGATGATGGTATGTGGGAGACCAAATCAATAGATAATGTTGCGTATAAAAAGTTGATCACTTTCTTTGTTGTGATGGTAGCAAGGGGCTCATATTCCGCCCATTTGGTAAAGTAATCAACTGCAACGATGGCGTATTTCGCACAACCTTTGGCTAGAGGTAGAGAACCAATAATATAAATGCCCCATACTACAAATGGCCATGGACCGACCACCTGAGTCATTTCGATAGGCGGGGTTCTTGGGATCCAAGCATGTTTTTGACATCTGTCATATTTTTTTGGCATAATCCGATGCATGACGATTTACAGTCAGCCAATAATATCCATATAGAAGCAATTTTTTGGCAAGAGCTTGCCCCCTTGTTATCTCGCTACATTCCCCTTCATGTATATCGTGCAATACTCATTTGATTTCATCGTGGGTGATATAGTGGAGTAAAGGAATAGAGTATCCTCTTCTATTCATGACTTCATTCTGAATAGTGAACCGCGAAGCCTTTCGAAGAACTTGTCTCTTTCACTCCTACGCTCCGGTAGGGTCCAATGCTCGAGATAGTTTTTGAATGGAGTCATCCATGACTCCTTATCGGGAATGACTTCAAATACCTAGCTTATTTCCATCTGATCCATGCTAGGGGAAGATAATGTCTCTGTGGGAACGATTCCCATTTGCTGTGCCTCACCTGTACTAGCTAACTTTGCTAAGGAATCGACCTTCTGATTGCATTTTCGAGGTACGCAATAAATGCCATAATAATCAAGATGATCCAATATTTCCTGAACCTAAGTAAGATAAGAAGCCATTCTTTGGTCTATGGCCTGGTACTCTCCCTGGACTTGACACACGACCAATTATGAATCACAGTAATTCTCCACAGCAATAATTCTTAAATCTTTGGCAAGCCTCAATCTGGCAAGCAGGGTTTCATATTCGGCCTCGTTGTTTATCGCACGGAAATCGAAAGTTAAGGCATAACATATAGATCCACCTTTAGGAGTTTCAAGTACAACTTCAGTGCCTGCGTAGCGGTCATTTGATGCACTATCAGTATGTAGCTTCTAGACATATGTAGGAGATTTACTAGTTTCGAGCAAGTCCTCCAGGATAGTGAATTCAGCGATGAAATCTACTAGGAGTTGTCCTTGCATGGCTGGCCTTGGTGTGTAAATGATGTCAAACTAACTCAACTCAATATTCCACTTGAGTAACCTACTAGACGTCTCAGGCCGCGTAAGGACCTATTGTAACGGCTGGTCTGTGACGAGATGAATTTTTCGCGCTCGAAAATTCGACATCCATACTTTACATCATACTCGAATGCCGTAGATTCGACCGTTCAAATATGAGTCGCCGGAGCTTATAACAACATTAAGTAAACAACACAGCGGAAAATAAGAATAATACATTGATATACGACACAGATACAATATCTGATACAACAGAGTGATACAATGAATATCAATATACATCAGAGATACAATGTTAAGTAACGTGTATATTTGGTTAATTTATATAAAAGTATGTATAACCGTTTCGATTATAGTTATAATGAATATATAAGAGAGTTATATAAATGAATTTTATACTATGCGTTAACTAAATACATTGTTATTTATATGATCCAGTTTTTGAATATATGTTTGAAACGTTTTGATTTTTATATATACAAATATTTTATTTTATACATATATTTTGTTATATATGAAGGTTTTATAAAAAAAATTTCTTATAGACTGTATCGCATATATACTCTTTAAAAAAAAGGGAAAAAAAGGAGTAAGTGAACAATGTATTATAAAGAATATTGTTTATCTGCATATATATGTGCATAAGTTTGTTTGATTTCCTACTGGATATTTTGAAAAGGAAAGTAATAAACTATAATAATTAAATATATATATATATACATAAGTATTCATTTCAAAAGATATTATATATTTGTGTGTTTATCTTTAATATACGTGTTTTATGTTAGAACATTGACTTTTAACTATACATATATATTATTTTAATATTGATTTAAAATGAATATTTATTACATGGAAACGACAACCATAAAATGAATATACTATATATGTGACATTTTGAATAATTATATATTTGTTATTTAACATTAATATGAAATGGAAGTGTTTTAAAGTTATATGGTTTTCATGGGTGTGCATATATATATATATATATTTCATTTTTTAAAATGCGTGTTTTGATTTAACGTTCATTTTGAAAGAAAGTAATAAATTAATCATATAATCTTCGTTTCAATTTTATCAAGCTAATTTGATCCGTTCTCATTAATTTCTATCTATCAGCTTTTCCGTCGAAATCGTACCATCTAACTTTGCTTTGGAAGTCGTGCTTGAATTTAGTAACTCAACTTCATTGTCTCTCTCTCTAACCTCGAAAGGTGAGCAATCACTCACGATTAACATTTTTTTATTCATTAAATTTGATTTCAATTGAAACGACAACTGAAATATGCTGCTGTAGTTATTTAAATTTGTTATATATGTTATTGTCTGTAACTGTTCACCTGTGGGATATGACACCATATCCTGTTATTTATATTATATTGTTATTGATGATATATGCCTGTTATTTTATTTTATTTTATTTTCTGTTATCACTCTGCAAGTTCCCTGTAGTTTAGAAATCACTATGGGTTGAAATGATACATACCCGAACAGACTTTATAATAGGAGAAAATCGTTATGGGTTGAAATGATAAACCCAAGCGATTTTCATTTAATTGAATTTGGGATTACGGGTTGAAATGATATCCACCCGTATATATTTAGTATACGGATTGAAATGATAAAGATCCGTAGCACTTGACTATATGATAGACAATATATACTGACACCGTTGGTCCATATAAATATTTTGAAAATAATTTCTATAATTTTGGAAAGAAATATATGGTTTAATAAATTTGATTCTTAAGATATTATATAAATGAAAATTGTATATATAGATTTTGTAGTAATATTTGATTTAGATTTGATTGATTTAATACATATAATATGGACAAGTATTTATGTAAATCTATATTTCAAATAGATTCTCTTGTAATAAATTGAATAATTAAGATTGGGAGATAAATTTGGGTTTATAAAAATGGTATTTAAATATAGATTTTATTTAATTAAATTGATTTGAAATTTTTGAATGGGAAATTTAAAGTGTATGATTTTATAACTGGATTTTTGATTTAAGTGATTTAATGAATATTTCACGTTTAGATAAATTAAAGAAAATATTGAGTAAAATGTAATTTAAGGTTACTTAAATGATATTGAATCTAATAAGGGAGTATTTCAAGACTAAATAATAATGAGGTTAAATCGAGATCTATATGAAACTGGTATATAGAACATTTAAATATTAAAGCGTTCAACTATATTGGAATTTAAATGGTTTATGTTGAGATTCGGATCTGTATTTGAAATCAACATAGTTGAATTTGTTATTTAGCAACTAAATTGAATTAAAATGAAAATTTAGGTTGAACTAAATTTGAATTTATTATTTAGAAAACTGAATTGGATGAAATTTAGATGAAACGTTGAATACTTAAAGTTTTGAAATATATGGAAATATAAAGGGGTATTTGTGATTATAAACACGAATTTGAGATCGATAAAATTAAAGTGGTTATTTTAGAAATTGAGTTGAATTTAAATTGATAAATTGAGATTGAATTTAATTTGAATGGGATGGTCAGGTTGATGTTGGAACGTTTTATTAAGTTGAGGAAATTGAAAATACTTTATTGTATAAATTATTTAATATATATATAAATACTATTTTGGGAAGTATAGAGATATTTGAAGTGAAAATGAGATTTGGTTTTGAAGTATAAATTAAGCTGAAATGACCACGGTGTTATAATGTATATTTCTACCTTGTAGAAAGTTCCATGGACCCTTAAGGGATGGTTATCCCAAACATCCTTTAAGTTAATTGTATTTCAGTTGATATTTCACTTGAGTTGGATTTATTGATATAAGAATGTTAATCCTGACTCGAGTGTTTTATGTTTTTCTTTACGCTCGGGTCAGACTGAGTGATACAGCATTTGAGACTCACCTTTGGAGTTCGGAGCTTCATTTGGAAATCCAACTATCGATTCAGATTCCAGCCCTTCCAGTTGATTGGTTCAGAGAAGTCATCTGTTGCATTGGAGACTTCACTGCATTTGAACTATTCGGTTGTATTTTTCTAACTCTGATGTATATAGTAGCTTCATGAACTACTATTCTTTATCTATTCCGCTACATTATATTACTCTGTGATCTGTGATTGATTTATTTACTGTATATTTTAAGTTTTGCCAAATTTTAGTTAACGATTCGGTATTTTGAATTATTCAAGTCGGATATGTATGGTTTTATTATCGATTTGAATGGTCCAAAATAGCGGGTCGTTACAGTTCGAAAGCGACTTTTACCTGGTGATCTAGAAGAAAGAAAATGCGTCTGTGATGTCATCAAGCAAAACGAACGGCTGCGATTTGGTTTAGGTTTGAAAATAAAAATAAATATGTAAATTGATTTATTTAAAATTCGTTTAACGTTTAAAATACCATAATTTCTTCATACGAGGTCCATTTTTGACGAAACGACTTGCATTGGGTACGCATGGATGAGCACTACATTATGGAGCTGGTTTGGGGTTGATTAGATCTAGTGTAAATTTTGGGTAAAATTAAACGGTTGTTTAATTTTATTCTTAATAAAACACTGAAACTGCGACTACAAGCAATGTGAGTACAACTCACTCTTCCTGACTCACTGATAATTTTATATAAGTGAGAAATAATTTGTTATATGATGATTGATGATTGTTTGGATGATATATGATATACTGATTGATATTTGAATATATTCCTGCCTATTGGAGCAGATGAGACCCTATACGTTCCCATGTATAAGCGGATGACCTTTTGTACGCGCGTCTGCCTTGAAGCGGACATTGTAAACATATTCTAATATGTATATTTGTTGCGGGCGACATGTTGGAGGGATCCAACTGGATTCCTCACCAGCATTGATTTGTTTACAGATATTGTTATATATTCTGTTATCATATGATATATGATGTTTTGGTTGATGCGATTGATGTATTTGGTGCTGTTGTAGCATTGGGCCTATTTTTGGAATTTTAAAATGTTAAAGTGATGATTTCCACATTTAAAAAGATTTTAAAGTGATTTTGGAAACAAACGTTTTATTGATTTTTGAATTGTAAAGGAATTGAATTTATTTTGAATATACAGATATTATAATTTTTATGTTATAAAAATTATGATTTCTATGAAATATAGTAAATTATGATTTTTGAAATATGAAATGAACTATTATGTAAAATAGTTTAAATGGAGATTTTTGAAGTTATAATAAACGGTGTGTATATATAAGATTTATAAAATTGATATTTTATAAATTAAAGTGTTAGAATTATAAAGGAGTTTTATAAATGTTAAAATGAAGTTATAAATGGATTTATAAGTGAACAAGATTTACGAATTGCGAAGTTATAAAATGAATGAATTTGTGAAATAAGAGATTTATAAGTGATTGACTTGAAATTTGGTTTTGGCATATAAATAAATGAGACAAATGGAATTGGTTATTAAAGTAGATTTATAAATTGAAGTTTTTATATATTATAAATGGAATTTACAAACATTGTTTTATAAATCCAAAAGCATTTGAATTTGATAAAATAAATATAGAAGCTTTAATTTGGTAAAGCAATTATATCCATGATTTTGGACAGTGGATAATCCTTTAATGAATATACAGAGGCAATGAATTTGGTAAACGATACATATTCACAGTTTTGGACAGTGAATAATATATTAAATAAAATGGATATTTTTGAAAAGTGAATATTATTAAATGGTATAAAATGATTAAAAGATGTTTTAAAATATGTTAAGGATCGAAACCATAGATTTCAACATTCATTGCTGAAATAGACGTTTTCGAGGAATAAGGAAATGGTGGACTATAACAATGTTGTTATAGTAAATGATTTCCAAAAGGAAATGTTTTTGTATAGTATTAGAATTTACATATCTATCTTATTTTCGAATCCATATACTATTGATTTTGGGTTGTCGTAACGATGTTTTACGCAACATTCACTTTGACCCAAATAAAAGATGTTTAGGAGAACGGTTTCCTTAAAGAATAGAATATATACTTAATCCTGATTTGATTATACGTAGTATTTTCTAAGTGTTGAAAATAAATTGATTTGTGAATTACTTATTATTGAATAAGTATTTGGAAATGTTTTCCAATGTTGAAATGATTTTGAGAATATATCATTTTAAAGATAATTTGAAGTGGATATTTGGCAAGTGATTTAATTAATGAAAGATTAATTAAAAAGGCCTAGTGATTGCATATTGTGTTGAATATTTGTTTGTTTGCTTTGATAGTTAAATAACCGACTATCAAACTTGGCCAAATTTTAGTTCCTCGACTTGATGTGGGAACTATTTAGTCGTACACTTAGTACGTAGCATTCTATGTAGGCTTGATTATCATTTGTGTTAAGGATGTTGATTCGTATAGTGCGGAGTATTACTCCAATCTATCGAGCTTCCTTCTTGGCCTATTGGATAGCAAGTTGAAAGTTATAAACGTGATAAGTCTAGGAGACTTTGTTTCTGTGTGAGGTTGAGAAACGCTTTTGCGTTGTTGGTGCGAAGAGACCGGGATCAGATTTATCTGAAAACCACTTCGGACCAACGTATATGCGACGATTGTGCCGGTTGCTTGTGATGATACTGATATTCCGGATTTTCATAGTGGAGGACTACTTGTTGATCGTTTGGGGTTAAAATCCCAATATACATCCAGTAGCAGTGGTCTCTTCATTATGAAATATCCAATGCGAGGACTATTCGCTACTAATCCTCGGGATTTCCCGATAGGATGTGGTAGGAAAGTACCTTCGGTTTGTCCTGTTTCTGGATAACTTGTATGGATGTTTGTCTGACATTGCATTTCTATAGATTACGTACATTGGTTTTTACAAACGTACATCAGTGGTGGCGGAGAAGGCTACTTCTCTTAGCTTAACACTCTTCTTGAAACGTATGAGCTTAAGGGTTGTATTTTTATGGAAGGCAATTAGTAGTCAATGGAAATGGCCGTGTGACATTCTAAGTGATGTGATTGTGCTTTGTGAAAGGTAATCGTTACCTCTAGCCTCATCAACCGGAAATGACCAAAACAGGGTTAGATGCAGCAGGGCTAAGTGGATCATTCCCATTAGGATATGATCATCCTCTTCTAGATATATCTTTACACGCTATGACGTCATGTATCTGATTATTGTAGTTTGTATGCTATTAGGGCCCTCGGTAAAGGTCGGTAATGACCGGAGGATGATATATTCGGTACATCTAGTTATGGAGGTGGGCTGGTCTTGTATTGGTAGAGGATCCTTAGTGATGGTCCTCGGTACATTTTTCTAGAGATGTACTGCCGGAAGGTGGTCCCTTCACCTGGTCATTTGTATGGAAATCTAAACTCCCCTACGTGCTTGTCATTTCGATTGTATTACCCAATTGGGCTATATGCTGGAATTTAATCAATGTAACAATTTCGGCTATGATTAATATTATTTGTATATAGTAGACACTACTATAATATAAGAGGATTTGATATGAAATGTTTTAGTTAACGTAAGGTAAAAACATGTCCATGTTTATGTGTGAACTTGTCTTACGAGATACTTTTGTTTTGATAAAGGAAAAGTTCGGTAATTTAATAAATTCAGTTGAGTGTGTTTCTCACGCTGGTTTACCAGACTGATTCGGGCGTTCTTCCCTTTCAATGCTCGGGTCAGACGGAGTATATCTACAGGTCATGCTTTGGTGCTTTTGGAGCTTCAGCAGGAGAGCTGGAGATCTTCATTTCGTATACACATATCTGTTTTGATTATCTATTATCCGCTATGTTTAGTTGTTGTTATTATATGCATTTATGAGGACAGGTTATTATAACTGCTCAAGCTGATAACTGTTGATTGATTGTTGAACTCTGATTGATGTATATATATATAGTTTCGGTTTTGTAAAGGTCATTGATATGATATTATATATTTTCCGCTGTGATCTGAGATTCTGTATGGTTCTGTTTGGTTCTATCTTCTCTCTTTCTTCTCTTCTCTTCTTCTCTCTTCTTTTCTTTCTTTTGATTTTCCGTCAGTCTGTGCTTTTTGGGTCGGACATGTGTGGATTATTTCGATTCAAAGTGTACAGATTTGCGGGTCACACAGTCGTTAGGAGATGATAATATTAAATTATTATCATTGTTAAGTGAAAGTTGAATAAAGAATTGAAATTATAACCAAAGATTAGGAAATAAATTCATTAACAAAATGAAAATTATAAATGTGAATTATAAATGGATTTGTAATTGAAGATGAAACTAAAGTTCCAGAGTAATATTTCAATATGAATGGCAGGATTGGAATTTGGAATTTCGAAATAGGTTTAAATTCCTTTTGAGTTTGGAAATGATTTTTCAAAGGTTTTTGGAATAAATGGTGATAGTATTTGAAGAATGTTTTTGAATTGGGTTTGAAATCTGTAGAGATTTGGAATTTAAGAATATTTGAAGGGGTAAAAGCATTTAAGCTCTCTTTGGTCGCTGGAAAATAACTTCGGTGATGACTGCGGCATCATCGATGTTCATTTTCGAGTTTCTAAAAGAGGGATTGCTACCCAATGATTTAATTTGGAGTTGTTCGCAAAAGTGTGTTGGTTTTAACAATTCAAAGAAAAATTGGATATGTAATTGAATTATGGATTTCAAAAATGAGTTTTGAAATATTGAGGTTTTGGTTGGTGAAACTGTTTTGATTTTAAATACAAAGAAATATAGAATATTTTGAATTGGTATTTGTTGCAAAATTGAGTTAAATTTTGTAATGCAAAGGAATATTTTGGTTTCGGTATAATTGATTTCAAAAATGATTTTGAAATGTTAAGTAATTGATTAAAAGGGACTCTGGAATTTATTTTAAAACGTTTATGGAATTTAAATAAGTTGGAAACTTAAGGAAGTTTAAAATTTTTAAATAGAAATTGTAGAATTTTGTTCCAAGGAACTAAAGGAGAAAAAGTTAGAAATAAACTTTTTATGAAGATTTGAAATTAAAATTTGAGAATGAAGTGATAAATATTATTAGTAAGTTAAATTTGATTGAAAATGAATTAAGCTGGTGAAGGAAACCAACTAGATGAAATAAAGTTAGAAAGATAAGCGAATTAAAGCAGATTGGTAAATGAAATGGAAATTAAAATTATGGATAGACAAATGAATTAATGTTTGTAAGTAAATAAATTTGGAAACCGGATATTGGAAATTAATTTAAATTGTGTAATGGAAGTTAGTCATGTTTCGACTAATTAAAATAAAGGACTGAGATAAAATTTGTGAGTAAGCTAATTGATTCAAGAGGGTAAGCAGATAAATTGGAATTGTATGTTTAGATGACATTTAATTTAAAATGTGTAAAATAAAGTGGAGTTATAGAAAAAAATTAGAAATGAACCAAAATTATAGAAGTTTGGCAATAATTTTTTTTGTTTGAGATTTGAAATGGATTAGTGAATGGAGCTAATTTAAAATAATGATATAAACTAGTTGTGAATGGAAGATAGTTGATAAAATTCAATATTCAGATTTTGTAGATGAACCAAATTCATGAAGAATTGAAAATTGAAATCTGGATGAAAATTGGGCAAAAGTATTGAGATTTGAAATTAATTAGTAAATTGATGCGAATTGAATATATATGGAATTGGAATTCAAATTGATTAATTGTAGACAAAAACCAAGTAGTAAAGTGAAAGTAATAATATAAGAGTATATAAAATGCTTATATTAAACTTAAGAAAAGTTAAGGATGAAAGTTCTTAAGAAAATTTGGTATTGGAATTATACTAACTAATATGGAAATGGAGATTAAATAAGGTTGTGAAATGGGATGGTTGTAAATAAGTGAATGGCAACCAAAATTAATGTGAATAGAAGAGAATTGATATAGTTAATAATCAATGAATATAAATACGTAAGATGTACGTATATCATTTATTCGTATAGTGATTAGATCCAGATTCAGCACAGAATTTCGAGGTAGTTGTACCAATCCGAGTTGGGATTTTTCACTCGATTTTCAACGACGAACCTGGATATGGATTTTTGATTGATTCTGGAAATTCTCTATCATAGTTTGTGGCTGTGCAAGGAGAATGATGGTTTCTGATCAAGACACCAAATTTGAGTCCACACTAGGAAGTCGGGTGGACAATACTAGCTCTGAAGTGAAATTGTGTGATCGAGCGAGCGATCAAATTGGGTATTGCGTACAGATGATATATGTGCATCGTACGGATGTGAATGAAATAGGTATGAAAACCTTTATAAAGAGATGTATAAAATGATTTTGAAATCTGTAATTGGATATTATTGCTTAGTAGGATATACAGGCTTTTAAAGGCAAAGGATAAATGGATGTTTGATTTTTGGAGATAAATTTAAATTGTCCAACATAGAGGTAAGTGTTTAATATTAGTATGAAATTTGATGATTTTCTGGTTTAGCCACTTGGCATTTTGTTTTCTTTTGAAATTTGAGGGCCCGTAGAGGCATTTTGTAGTTGTAGCAAGCTAGCCGCACAAAGGAGACACTGGCGAAATTTTTCGAAAATTTCGGGAGTTGGAAAATTTTTGAGAAATTTTGATAATTTAAAATTTGGTTTTAAATTTAAACCTTAAATTTGGAAATATAATTTGAATGGTTGAGGGGCTAATGTTGTTTGAAACCTATGGATAGGTTTGGGAAGTTAATAAGGATGATATTGGGTTTTAAATAAAAGATGGCTTTGGGTATTGTTAAAAATATTTGGTTTTGAGAAGTTGTTAAAACTAGTGAATTTAGGAAAAATAAGTGAATGGGTTCCGGACCATTCTTCCTAACTAGAAATTTCGGGGACGAAATTCTTTTAAGGAAGGAGGAATGTGATGACCAGAAATTTTTGGACATTTGAAATTGAAATATTTATTTAATTTTAAATATCTGGAAGTTAGCTTAACTTGACTTTCAAATATCACCGTTATTTGGCAATTAAATTTTTGAATTTAATAATTTGAAATTAGGTAAAATTATTAAATCTAGAAGTTAGAGGCTTGTTAAAAATATTGCAAAGCCTTAGAAAATTCTTATTGATAATACTGAAGGTAATGGAACTTTTAAAATTGGATTTGGAAGTGTTTTGTTAAGTTTTGAAATTTATATTGATTAATCGATATTTAAAAATAGCCTTTTGAGGCACAGTCTCGGAATTCAGCGAAACCAATTCCATTGGATCTGTAATATTGTATTATTATCGGATTTCAATTTTCGTAAAGTTTGGAGTGATCATTTGTCCATACGGTAGATAAACGCGCTGAAATTTATATCATAAATTTAATATTAACTGGATCTAAAAAACTATCTTCTCCATACGATCGAATTAGGACTTGGAACCTTTTCCATTGCATTCGGAATAGGCATATAACATTATAACGCTTAGCGACATGCCTCAATAGGAGTTCGAAATTTTGAGTTGCATTTACCTAGGCAATTGGATTTGAAATTAAATTAAAATTTTATATTCACATATAATGGGCTGATTTGACACGTTTTTCCATCTAGAACACGTGTCCCTATTTTCATATTTCTTTTTGAAGCGTGTTGAATATTTTCTTTTTTCCTGATACCAAGTTAAAGTAAAGGGAATTAAAAAGGAATTCATAAAAAAATATAAAACAGCCGAGCTAAAACAGTTTCATAACCCTGTAAACAAATCTGCATCTTCCCTTAAAAATTTCAAAGCCAATTCATTTTCTTAAACAAAAATGAAAATCAAATTGGAATGGCTGATTGGATCACAGCCCTTTTCTCTTTTCTTTCGGTCGTTCGAAATCATGAAATCCTCTTCCTCTCATTTCTAATCTAATCGAATCAAGGGAAAAGGGGAAGTTCGATTAAAATCGAACCAAAGCCATGTTCGAAGTCAGAGTATTTGAGCACGTGGATGCGTGCTTAGATTTGATCGAATCGCGCATAGATGGGATTAGGAGCTTTGCGACTTGGATTTGGGTCTCGCGCATTTTGCTGCAGCGAGCGACGAAGTGGGAATGGCGTCGATCTAGGGGAGCCGGCATTCGAGGGTTTTCGCTCACGATTTGTTAGGGTAGTCATGTCAGGAATTGTCAAGGGAGGCGTGCTCAAGTGAAGGCCGCGACTGCGTTAAGGGTTCGACGTGGTTTCTGCTGTGTCGCGACTAGGTGGTGGCGATCATCGTGTGGAGATAGTCGTTTGTGTCAGAAAGGAAATCATGGAGGAAGGAGGAGAGGGTCGATAGCAGTGGCTGCTGTTGTTTCGTGGAACGTGTTGTTAGGTAATTATTTTTTTAGTAATTACGTTAACAATAGTTACCTATGTCTTCGGTTTTAATATATGTATATATATATATGGAGAGAGAGTTTAAGCAGAAATTTGTCTGGTTTGGGAAAAATACTTTTTAGTTCTAATATATAGGTTAATAGGAAGTTACATTTTTATTTAACTTTATAAATATATATGTACAGGTTTAAAACAGAAATATATGTACATAAGGTTTTGGAATGTAAAAGTTTATATAAAAGTTAGATTTTTAAAGCCTATGTAGAATATTTTCGGATGGAGTTTGAAAAGGGAAATAAATAAAGTAAATATACATTTACATATTTCAATTTGCTAGTTTATTTTAAAATAATGTATTATGGAGGTTTACGTATTTAATTATTTTCATAACTTAAAAATCTATTTGTTATAAATAAAATTATTTAAATTAAGTTATTAGTTAACTAAATTTAGTAAATGGAAATTGATTAGTTCAAATGATAACAAACTATATAATGTTGTTTCAAGGTTTGAAACCGTGAGGGAATGGTCAGGATGGAAATGGATTGCAACGAAATAAAGGTGAGTTAATCTCACTCATCTGGGTTTATTTAAATTTAAATAATTAAATTTAAATGATCGGTTGAATGATTGAATTGATTGGATTGGATGATGTGATAATATATATATATATTGGATTGATTGATTTCCCGCATTATATAATGGATGAGACCCTATGCGCCGCATAATATCAGATGATATTATATTAATCCCATATACCGCGATATTCCACCTCGAAGTGGAATTGGTATTTTATATTGTGCTAACATCTATGGATGTAGAGAAACATGTTGGAGGATCCAACTGGATTCCTCAAAGTAGTACAATTTAATTTTATAGTCTACGTTTTATTTGATAATCCGTGATAGGTTATTGATTATATTGGGAATTGGAATATTGGATGCTATGAATGGATTGAATATATTTGGTATTGAGTTATCAAAATATAAAGATTGGATTTTTTTTGAAAGGAAATAAAAGGAGAGAATTTTAATTTTTTTTTTGGAGAAATTGGGATAATTAAAGAATGAATTAGGAAAAGAATAAAAGTTGATTTTAAATTCAAATAAATAATTCCGGGTATGGGAAAGGAGATTTATGGATAAATGGGAATAAATGAATTCTTAAACTTAAATGATATTATTTAAGGGAATAAAGAATTTATTTTAAAATTTTAAGGTTAAAATTTGTTTGAAAGAATAAAGAATGGATATGGAAAAGTATGAAATTGATATTCGGTTTAAATAAGATTTTAGATTATAATAAAGAAGTTAAATATGAAATTTATAGGTTTTGAAATAAATTCGGATAAGAAAAGGGATTTATTTTAATGAAGTAAATTTTGAAAATAAATTTGGAAGTTGATTTAGTATTAGAAACCGTGTTTCGAAAGAAGGGTGAACTATGTAATTTATAAACTGGATTTATTAAGTGCAATGGATATCATTGGATATTTGGAAGTATAAATTCATGGTTGGAATTTATAAAGGAATGTGAATTTGTTTTAAAATAAATTGTGGTTTATTTTAAAAAGGTGTAGAAGAGAAGCGTATTTCCCTGAAAAGCCAAGTAAATTTTCAAAACAGATTTTTAAGTATAAGTTAAAAGTTTGTTTAAAGGAATATTTTTAAGAAATTATTGTTTAAGTTGTTTAATTTTTTATAAGTAAACATTTATCTAAATTTATTTTAGAAGTAATTATTTGAATGGTTTGACTAGTATTATGATTTTAAAGATGATTATTAATATTTATATTTTATAAAATAGTTTTATTTAAATACGATAGTTGGTTAAAGTTTATTTGAAAACTTGTGTATAATTTTGTAACTCTTATTTTAAATTTAGCTTGGCTTAATTTTTACTTTAAAAATTAGTTTTATATTTTATAAAGTAGTTTTAATTTAAATATTTTTAAAGTATATATTTTCGAATAAAGTGTTTAAGTAATTTTAATTTAAATGTTTTAAAGTATATTTTAAAATAAAGTATTTAAATTATTTTGGAATCTAAAGTATTTGTACTTGGTGATTTCAGTGGAAATAGAAAATATTTGGGGAATTTATTCAGTGAGAGAAAAATGGTTTGAAACTGTTTTCAAAGGGTTGAAAAGTGGAAAATATCTTACGAAGATATTTTGAGGTTAATGAATAATGTGGAAGAAATTATTATGGCTTAATGATTGTTTGTGACTGTTATTTGATAATTAAATAACCGACTATCAATGTTGTCCAATGCACTGATCGTTTCGAAGAGACCGAGATCGGGATTAATTTCCCGTAAACCACTTCGATCCGGTTTGAACGTTTTCGTGAGGAAGACAAGAGCTGGGAGTCGAAGATGGAGCAGTGAAGTGCAAGGGCTAATCGCTACTAGTCCCGAGGGTGATTCCAAAATGGATGTAGTAGGAGTAGTGCCTTCGGTTCCGTTTGAACCCGAGATGGACTTGTATGGATGAATGCTTTTAGAACATCGTCAGGAGGACGATGAGCATTCTAAGTGAAATGTTCTAAAAAGGCAACGCTTAGCCTCGAGCCTCAACAACCGAGAATGATTGAAAATCAGGGGTTATGCAGCAAGGCTAAGTGGGTCGCGCCCATTAGGGTAAGGTCATCCCTGTCTAGATGTCCTTTTTTATTTCAGTTGTGTAGTACGGTTGCTGATCCCAACCGTGGGGTGATCTTACTCGGGATTATCTAGTAAGAGGTAGTCCCGGTCTTGTGTTGTAGGGGATCTAGGGTGGATCCTTGGTATGCTGATCTAGACCAGGTACCATGAAAGGTGGTACCCAATGCTTAGTCATTAGTTGGAAATTCATTCTCCCTACTTGCCTTTACGATTTTTGTTTGTATAACCCACTTTGTGCCTAGTATGCTAGAATTTAATCATGTAACAATTTCAACTATTTGAATAAGTATTTGTATTAAGACGCTATTATAATATTAGTGGATTTTAGAAAAAATGTTTTAGCTATCGTAAGGTAAAAACCCAAAATGTTTATTTGTGGCGTGGTCTTATGAGATGTTTTGATTTTGAAAGGATTTTTGAAACTTTAAAAATCAATTTGAGTGTATATTCTCATGCTGGTATTCCAGATTGACTCGGGTGTTATTTTATTATAATGCTCAAGTCAGACCGAGTATTATAGAGTACAGATTCTGGATGGACTGTTGTGGAGCTCGGGAGACGAGCTGGATGGTGAGATGTATCCGACGTATATCATGTATATTCCGCTGTGTATTCAGCTTTGGAAGGATGAGAGATTATAACCATCCTGAGTTGTGTTGTTGATTGTATTGAACTCTGATGCTGTATTCTGATGATGTATGTATAAAACAGATATATAATTTCGTTTGTGTAAAGATCTGTTATCATCTATTATATTTTGTTCCGCTGCGCTAGTAAGATTCTGATATTGGTTCTATTTCTTCTTCTTCTACCTCCTTCTTTTTACCCTAATGGTTTGGTTTTTTGGGCATTGAAAAATCGGTCGTTACATATTGCATCTGGAATGGGGGTAAAACAGTATGAACGCCAGGTGGCACGTCTCGATTAGAGTTCGGACAATTTTTGGACCTAACTATATAAATACGGCATGCATATCGAGAAAAATATTATTTTAATTTCTCAAAACCCTAGGCGCCAGTCATTTAATGACCTAAAATTCATCAACTTCCATCCTTAATTTCTCTCGATCTGTTCATCGAAATTAAAAACTTTTAAATGAAAGTTGTAGGTCTTGGCGAGCTCTTCAAATCCATAAGGTTGATTGCTGCTAATATGACACGGATTTGCCAGAATCAAGCTACAATGTCGGTGCGTGTTTTGTTCTTTTTCTCGAAAAGGAAGACGGAAGGAGGTGTCGCCCGTGGCGTGGTAGTGAAGCAAGGTATAGCGCACGAAATGGACATTACTGATCATTATCAGGTTGAGGTTAGTGCGTGCAATGCGAAAACTTGGTTACGTGCTCGATAGGTTCAGGGAAGGTAACGCATGAGGAAGATAGGCCTGGTACATTTCTTTTTTCTATTATTTATTATTTATTTAATTGTTTTAAATGTTCGATCGTTCTAACGTATATAATTTTTGTATAAGAGCTCGGATTCACGCACGGTTTTCTCCATTGCGTTCGTATCGAAATTCCGGACTTTATGAAACTAGTTGGCTGCATTCTAAGACTATTCAAATTTAGGCCTTTAATTGGATTTTAAATCGTCGATAAATTAAAGGTGAGTGTTTATACGCTCACAATTGATTGACATAATTTTATGTTAGTTAATTTATATTGTGAAGTGATTTGAAATTTTTGGTTGTTGTTTGATAAGTTTTAGTTGACGTGTAAATTGACATATGAATTAATTGATAGAATTTGAATTTACAGTTAAATTGAATTAGAATTTAATTGCCGTAAAATACCCAAAATTGATAATTATTAAATTATTGAGAATTTTATTGACTGTTGACCAATTGGGTGTGATGGATGCCATTGGTTGATATTTTGGATGTTTATTTATTTTTATATATCATGTTATCATCCTGTATAATATTCACAGTTTATAAAACTGTAAATTAAATTATTTCGAATAAATCAAGAAATAAGTCGAAATGATATATACCTATGGAATTTATTTTGGATCGAAATGATATATATCCATCCCTAAAATTAAATTGAAATAGCCATAGGATAAAGAATTATACACGGACACCAGATTTGTTAAATTAAATGATTCTGATATTTTGATTTGAAATTATTAAATGATTTGGGTTTAAGAAATAAAATCGAATTTATAGGAATCGAGTTATTTTCAAACTTGAGCATGAAATGTTGAATTTTAAATTTGGTAAACAAAATTGTTTAAACAATCGAAGTTGAGATTTTTAAAGTTACAAACGAAATATGATGTGCATTCAAGAAATTGATTTATTTTAAAAGATTGGACTTTTATTCGAACTTTGAATATTGCAAAGTAAAAGTGATACAAATGATATTTCAGAATTGAGTTCGGAATTTAATTATATTTGAAGATTTGGTTTTAAATTGGATATTGAAGGAAAAAATTGATTTAAGTGTTTTGAATCGATTTTTTGGAAATCGAGCTCAGAATTGATATAAAATCGAAATGCTTTTATTTTGGAATTTGATTTAAGTTAGTTTGAAATTGGAATTCAAATTAATTTGGAATTGGAAGTGAAATTAATTTGGTATTGGAATTGAAATTAATTTGGAATTGGCATTGAAATTAATTTGGAATCGAAGTAAACTCGACTTGAAATCAATATATCGAACTGAATTGACATTTTGGAGTAAAGTATGATTTGAAGTGAATATGATGATTTCGAAATGGATTTGATTTTGAAGTGAATATGATATTTTGATATTAGGTACGAGCTGTTTTCGAAATGTAAAAGAACCAACCAGTATGTAAAACGATGTTTGGTTGTTAAAGAGACCGGGATCTCTGTTGGCATACTCTCTGTCAATATTGGAACAACTTTGACTACTGTGTACGCGGTGGATGATATTTAGAATGTAGTGGTTGAATCAGCGAACGTTTACTGGAATGAAGTAAGAGAACGATGATGGATAGACTTGACACTTGTGTCATAATTAAAATGACTAAAACAGAAGCCTATGTCATGCTATTGAGGTTAGCTACCTCTAGCCACGTTGATCCCTCGTATTACTATTGTGATTTCGTATTTGATGGGTGCAGCTTTTTTGGTTGGATTGATTATCGCGGTCGACCATGGATGGGTTACGACCAGCCAGAAAAGGTAAACTGGTAGAATCCTACATTGGGCATTGCCTCACGTACATTGTCATATTTATATCTAAACGAGCCCATTACGACTTTGGTTTAGAATTGTAAAATGTGTTAAGGTGGATCAATGTAAAGCCTTAACGCTATTTTGATATTTATTTTACTGTTAGACATTACCTATTATAGCATATACTATTATATATAAATAGTTTAACGGATCCTTAGGAGATGGAAAATCCCATAACATCTCTTAAGTTATTGTACTCATATTTTGTGATATTGATTTGACATACATAAGAGTATATTAGTCCTGACTCAAGTGTTTTTTTACTATTACGCTTGGGTCAGTCCTGAGTTTTCAGCGTATTGAAGATTATTCTCTGGAGGACAAAGATGAGGATTTTGGTATATTTCTATTACTATTATCCCCTGCATCATGATATTCTACTTTATTGATTATTTGTCCCTGATGTATATATAACTCTGATAAACGTGTATAAATTATAATCAAATGTATAGTAAACGGCTTCATGAATTGTTTGTTTGATTATTATATTTTATCGTTTCCGCTGCGAGATTCTATGTTTGTTTTTCTTCTTCTCTTCTTATTGTTCTTATTTAACCCCATTGATTATCTATGTTTCAGATTGTTTAAGTTGGACATGTGTGGATTATTGTCGATTTAAACCTTTCAAAATGTGAGTCATCACAGTTGGTATCAGAGCCAGGTTTGGCGATAACCATGTCTTTGTGGGGTTTGACTCATTAGAGATAGGGTAGCAATACCATAGAATGTGTCTGTTTGAGTGTATATATGAGAGAGCATACTTGTTAGTGTTATAAAATATTTTATATTGTGTTTACTTACCCATTGGGCTGTTTATGAATTCTGGTCGATATGCGGGATGCCATATCATCGATAGGGGTTTCTAAATACTTAAACGAGGCAAGTCGGCATAGTATTGTTTTAAAATCGAGTAAATGAAATAATTTCATCTAAATTATACTATATATAAGGTTAATTACTAATGAAATTATCGTTTGGCGATGATAATATTTAACTATCATCGATTATGGGTTGAGTTAAAAACTATGAAGCATTGATAATTAAATCTAATTGAAATATTATTGCAATAAGAATTGGTAAAATGTTCAAGTTGTAACTTAATGGAATATTTTGGTAAATAAGTTAAGGAAATTTGTATAAGTATATTTATATGTAGAAATGATTTTTAAATTTGAGAATTTTGAAATTTAAAATCCATTTGTTTTCAAAATTGTTTTTTTTCAAAGCCCTAAAAATTAATAAATAGTATTATTTGAAAGATTTTTTATTAGAAAAATAGTTTGAAAATATTTTTGAAAAAAATAAAAGCATTAGACTCGCTTGGCTGTTGGGAAATAATTCTGGGAATGACTACAGCATCGCCAGTATACATTTCCGGGTGTCTAGGTGAGAGTTGCTATTAGAAGAAATTTATTTTCGATAAAAACAGGTTTTGATTATGAAAGAAAAATATATTCTAAGTATGATTTAGTAAATAATTTAAAATTGTTTGAACTTTTAATTTAAAATAATATAGAAAAGAAATAAGGTATACTTAAAAATTTGCGTAGGAAAATAAATCAAACTTAAAATGGTTAAATTTTGGTTATGCAAACAAAGGGAAATTTTGAATTTGAGATACAAATAAAATAAATTGGTTTAGCATTGTTAAATTAAATGGAGTTAATGAAATGAAGTAAACAAAATGAAGTCCAACTCAAGAAGCTTAAATAAAATAAAATATATTTGAAATGAATTAGATAAGATGAAATTTGAATGAATAAATTGTATAAGTTATAGATTTGAGAATTAGTAAGCTAAAAACAAATTTAAATTTTTGAATGTGAATGATAATTTTTTTTAACCTGAATAAGATTAAATAAAACGAGTAATGGATTAAAATGAAATGAAGTTTAACTTGATATTAAATAAATTGAATTGGATATTAAGTGAAACTAGCTAAATTAGTAAAGTGGAGTATTTTTGCTTGAGCTATAAAATGAATTCGAACTTGAATTTTAAAATGTAATGTAATTTAAGTGTGAAAGAAATTAAATAAATTAAATGAGTGTAAGTAAAAAGTATGGTTAATTTAATATAATTTAAATTGGATGTGAATAAATTAAATGCAAATAGAATGAGTTTCAATAAAATGGAATGGTAACTAATTGAATATGAAATAATTTAATGAAATAAGTTTTAAAAAAATTTGAAGTTAACTTAATAAGTTGAATGAAACTGATTGCGTAAAGAAAATTATTAATATGAGTTGAGCGGTAAAATAAAATTTACTTTAGTATATATGAATTTGAATAATTGAAGTGAATCGATGAATTAATAATAACTTAAGATATGAAGTTATAATAATAAAAGTGAGTTGTGTTGTATAAAAAATTTATAATTAACTTAGATAATTTATGTATGATGTTAATATAATAAGAAGGAGGATATACTAAGTGGAAATAATAAAATTCAACTTAAGCATGGTTGAGTGGAATAATTTTTACAAATGAATGTGAATCAATTTAAAATATATGGAATGTGGTATGAAATTAAATTACTTATGTGTAATTTATTATATGAATTATTGAAATGAAATAATGGAAGTGAAGAAAAAAATGAATGTAACTATAAACGAGTGTAAAATAATAGAATGTGAATTCACTAATGTTGATAAGTGCATGGAAATCAATCAAAAGCAAATAAATTGAATGAAAAATTAACTGAACTTGAATCTAATTGAATAAAGGTTGGTTGAATGCAAATGAATAAATGAATCAATTGAAATGTTAATGAAGCCGATGTTAATAAGAAATGAAAGAAATAAATTAAAAATTGACATTAGATAATGTAAATTCACATGGTTATGGATTAAATTGGATTAATTGGACGAATATTGATGGTTGGATGGTTTCTTTTGTTGCAAACCATTGTTATTACCGTTTTGATTGCATATGATTGTTGTATGTTGTGTATTTGTGCTTGTATTTATTTTTTGGATTCAAAAAAAATCCATGTTATATTAGACTTATATATGCTTTTATACCATTATATGCAACTAATATCTTAAATTTAGTTGAGATAGGTACATACGAAAACCATTTGGAGCGTATATGCGGATTTATATGCTTTTGCTTGCTTAATACGAGCGAACTCGCTCGTATTATAAATAATAAGGTACGTATCTCAGATTACATACCGTGATTTTATATTTTAGCACTTTGGGATGCCTCATCATTTAGATGAGATGTATATTTGATATCCTTTTGGTATATTTATGATATATATTGATATTGTAAATTTTTTCTAATCGAGCCGCGCAAAGGAGACACTGACGAAATTTTCTGTAAATCCAGGAGTTTTGAAAAATTTATAGCTTGTTTTTGTATATAAACTATATTTTTAGTAAAACCGATATCGTGGTGGCGTAGTAGAAACGTATTAACAAGTTTTACAAATATGTCTAAGTTTTATAAATTAATCATTTTGAGAAATTATATAAAATTTTAAATTATCTACTTAGCCTTTTCGAGGATGAAAAGTTTTGAGTGGGGGAGCATGTATCGACCCGTATTTTTAAATGTTTTAAATTATAGGATTTGATATAATTATTGAATAAAAATGGTTAAAAATAAAAATTTAATGAATTATTAGTATTGATGTATCGGGTAATTAAATTGTCCGACTTTAATAGTGGAATTATTCAAATAATGGAATTTTTAAGAATGAAAATGGCATCGAAAATTTATTTAAATTTTATTCAAATATGAATGAAGATGATTAACATTTAAAATTGGATTTAAATTTGAATAATTAAAAATTGAAAGTTTATATTTTAAATTAACGAGTAAAAATGGCCATTTTGGCGACTGTCTCGGATTTGGACGAAACTAGTTTCATCGGATCCGTAATAGTGAGTTATTGTAGGATTTGAAGTTTCGTAATGATCGGCCTTGTCGTTTGGCCGTGCAAGCTTGAAACATTAACAGTACCCTTTTTGGAGAATGTTAATAAATTCCAAAATCCATTTCATCGTCCAGTAGCTACAACAGTCTTTTTGATCGGTACCGTAGTAGCTCTTTGGTTAGGTATTGGAGCAACATTACCTATTGATAAATCTCTCACTTTAGGTCTTTTTCAAATTGATTCAACTGTGAAATACCAACATAATATAACTAATAAAAAAATAGAAAATTAATATGCAAATTAATATTAATAATATATTTAATAAATAAATAGAATAATATGACTAAATAGAAGATATAGAGCATCTCGAATAAACCCATTTGCTTTCAACTTATCAACTTCTTCTCTAAGGGCGGCAGATCTCTCTGGATCCATACCATGCCTTTTCTGCTTGACCGGGATATACTGCGGGTCAATATTCAGGGTGTGGCTCCGCATAGAAATTTATTTAAGGAATTCGATAAAATAAACTGAGTTTGAAATGCTATCTTTCACATACGATCGAATTAGGCCTCCAAACTAGTTCCATTGCGTCCGGAATGGGGGTAAAACAGTGTAAACGCTGGTGGCACGCCTCGATTAGAGTTCAGATGATTTTGGACCTAACTATATAAATTCCGCACACATATCGAGAAAAATATTATTTAAATTTCTCAAAACCCTAGCTGCCAGTTCTTTAATGGTCGAAAATTCACTAACTTCCCTCCTTAATTTCTCTCGATCCGTTCATCGAAATTATAAACTTTTAACATAAAATTTGTAGATCTCGACGTGCTCTTCAAATCCATACAGTTGATTGCTGCTAATACGTCACGGATTCGCCAAAATAAAGCTAAAATGTCAGTGCGTGTTTTGTTCTTTTTCTCGAAAACGAAGACGGTTGGAGGCATAGCGCGTGGCGTGCTGGTGGAGCAGGGCATAACGCACGAAATGAACATTAATGATCATTGTCAGGTCGAGGTTAGTGTGTGTGATGCGAAAACTTGGTTACATGCTCGATGGGTTCAGAGAAGGTAACGCATGAGGAAGAGAGGCCCGATACATTTCTTTTTATTTTTATTATTATTTATTAATTATTTAATTTTTTTTAAATGTTTGATTGTACTAACGTATATAACTTTTACATACGAGCTCAGATTCATGCGCGGTTCTCTCCATTGCTTTCATATCGAAATTCCGAACATTATGGAACTAGTTTGGCTACACTCTAAGACTGTTCAAATTTGGGCCTTTAATTGGATTTTAAATCATCGATAAATTAAAGGTGAGTGTTTGTATGCTCACAATTGACTGAAATAATTTTATGTTAGTTAAATTTATATTGTGAAGTGAACTGAAATTTTATGTTGTTGTTTGATAAGTTTAGTTGACATTTAAATTGACATCTGAATTATTTGATAGAATTTGAATTGACAGTTAAATTGAATTAGAATTTATTTGCTGTAAAATACCCAAAATTGATAACTATTAAATTGCTGTGAATTTTATTGACTGTTGACCAATTGAGTGTGATGGATGCCACTGGTTGATATTTTGGATGTTTATTTATTTTTATGTATCATGTTATCATCTTGTATATTTCGCAGTTTATAAAACTGTAAATTAAATTATTTCGAATAAATCAAGAAATAGGTTGAAACGATATATACCTATGGAATTTATTTTGGATTGACACACACACACACATATATATATATATATATATTTATATTTATATATATCCCTGAAATTAAATTGAAATAATTGATTCCCTTGGCTATATGATTGAAAATTATGTACGTGCACCGGATTGGTTAAATTAAATGATTTTAAAATTTTGATTTGAAATTATTTAAATGATTTGGGTTTAAGAAATAAAATCGAATTCATGGGAATAGAGTTATTTTCGAACTTGAGCTTGAAATGTTGAAATTTACATTTGGTAAACGAAATTGTTTAAACAATCGAAGTTGATATTTTTAAAATTATAATCGAAATATGATGTGAATTTAAGAAATTGATTTGTTTTAAAAGATTGGACTTTTATTCGAACTTTGAATATTGCAAAGTAAAATTGATATGAACGATATTTCAAAATTGAGTTCGAAATTTAATAATATTTGAAGATTTCGTTTTAAATTGGATATTGAAGGAAAAAATTGATTTAAGTGTTTTGAATGGATATTTTGGAAATCCAACTCAGAATTGATATAAAATCGAAATGGTTTTAATTTGGAATTTGAATTAATTTGAAATTGGAATTCAAATTAATTTGGAACTGGAAGTGAAATTAATTTGGGATTGGAATTGAAATTAATTTGGAATTGGCATTGAAATTAATTTGGAATTGAAGTAAATTGGACTTGACATCAATATATCAAACTGAATTGACATTTTGGAGTAAAGTATGATTTGAAGCGAATATGATGATTTCGAAATGGATTGATTTTGAAGTGAATATGACATTTTGATATCAGGTACGAATTGTTTTCAAAATGCAAAAGAACCAACATGTGTGTAAAGTGATGTTTAGTTGTTAAAGAGACCGAGACCTCTATCGGCATACTCTCTATCAATATTGGAACCGCTTTGACAACCGTGTACGCGGTCGATGATATCCTGAATGTAGTGGTTGAATTGGCGAATGTTTACTAGAATGAGGTAAGACATTACCTATTATATTGTATAATATTATATATAAATAGTTTAACGGATCCTTAGGAGATGGAAAGTCCCATAACATCTCTTAAGTTATTGTACTTATATTTCATGATATTGATTTGATATACAGAATAGTATTTTAGTCCTCATTCGAGTTTTTTTTCTATTACGCTCGGGTCAGTCCTGAGTTTTCAGCGTATTGAAGATTATTCTCTGGAGGATGAAGATGAGGATTTTGGTATATTGCTATTATTATTATCCCCTGCATCATGATATTCTACTGCATTGATTATTTGTCTCTGATGTATATATAACTCTAATAAATGTGTATAGATTATAATCAAATGTATAGTAAACAACTTCATGAATTGTTTATTTGATTATTATATTTTATCGTTTCCGCTGTGATATTCTATGTTTGTTTTTCTTCTTCTCTTCTTATTTTTCTTATTTAACCCCGTTGATTATCTATGTTCCGGATTGTTTAAGTTGGACATGTGTGGATTATTGTCAATTTAAACCTTTCGAAATGTTGGTCGTCGCAAATATGAGTATTATTTTTTAGCAATAATGGCGGTATGTAAATGCTATTAACGATGAGGAAAAAAACTATTTTAGCTTTGAAATTTCTTTTTTCATATTTTGTTGATAGGGGAACAAAACTTGTTTTGAAATAACTCTATTTTGAAATAAATTTCTTTATGGGGACTGTATTTGGAAAAGTTAGAAAGGAATTTGAGGAAAAGAGAAGGTTTTAAGGTGTAGTGAAATGAGTACATAAGAGTATGATGGAAACATGGAATTCTCCATCTAAATCTCTTTCCCAACACAAGAATATATGTTTGGAAAACTAGATTTTCAACATGTTGGATGTTAGAAATGGTGTGTTAGGTATTGGATGTAAAATTGGTTGAACCTTACCTTTATTTGTTGGAGTGTGGGGAGTTGTTGTGTGAAAAAGGATTTTTTATTTTTGAAAACTAGCATACATATAGAACCGCTGGTATATATAGGTTTTTTGCACCAAATTTTCAAAATTATTTTAATGCATCCATATAGGAGGCACCGATTTAGTATTATTCTACATACATATCATACGTGTTATGATACATCATGCATTTGTACACGATTGGCTGTAAAATTGATTGTATGCTAATTGGATGGAAGCTTAGAATTGTTGCGTGTTATGTTACACAATTTGTTCCTTGAGGAATTTCGAGGACAAAACTCTTTTAAGAGGGGAAGAATGTAGCACCCCATAAAATAAAGGAAATTTATTAAAAAAATTAATAAGTGATTATAAAGCCCAAAAACATAATTTTTACAAATACTAAAATTTGGCTACGAAAGTTGCATCGTTGTGTTCATGATAATTTTTGATCAATTTTCATGTACAATTTTTTATGATCAGAATTCGAACAAAAAAGTTGTTAACGTTTAAAGATTTCAGATCGAAAATAATTATAAATATATTAAGGAAATATACATTATTAACTAACGTTAAATGAATACTTAACCACTAAGTAATGTTAATGTTAACAACAACAAATCGGTTTAATTAGTAAACAAAGCACACGAAAATCAATAGTTAAGATATAAAGGCAATTGATCAACCCCTTATTGGGACCGGTCAGCCTATAAGGGTATAGCAGTTGACCTATGGCACACTGTCAGCTGATATTGAATTTAAGCCAAACAACTCGAATTTAATCTAATCTAGTCTAACGGCTAGGATTGATTCGAACCTATATAAATACAGGCCTGGTCTCTCATTTTTCTTCTCATATTTTCTAAATTAACAAGGAAGCTCTGCCATTTTCCTTTCTCCACAAATTTTAAAAATTATATCAATTATAATATATATATATATATATATATATATAAGCGTAGGATAGTGCAAAATAATACAAAAGAAGCATAGGGTCGAATTGAATCGCTAAAGCAAGGTAAATTGTAAATCTAAATCCAAATATACGTTTAATTCAAATCTCTTCTCAGATCTATAATTGTGAAGACCCATTTCTTTGACCCTCAGAAATCAATACTAATACATCCTCCGTATTCACATGCTGCAAATCCAAGTGCCAGAGGGGCAGTTCTTTAAGGGTAAGAAATAACGACAAAGCAAAATCTCACACGAATGGAATAACATATATTATTTCAGCATGTAATCTTTATAACAGAAAATTTTAAATACATTTATCACAGTTAATATGGATAATTACAAATATCCATCCTTATAAATGTGGAATACAATAGTATATAAGTGTGGTGAAAAAGACGTAATAGTCTGCCAACAAATCTTCTAACTCCATGCTCTGAGCTCTTTCAGATTTCTTCTAACTAAGCCTGACGACTAGGCTTCCCGGAAAAATAGGGCACCTAGAGTTTAAGGGGAGTAAAAAATAAACTCTAGGTCAGTCTTGGAACTGGTGTGAGAAACTCAAAATATAGATATTTAAAAACAAATGGTGTCTCATAAGACCATGTCACACATAAAAACGGAATGGTTTTTTATCTTATGATAACCACAACATTTCCTATGCAAAATCTAGGAATATTAACAACATTCTTTGAAATATGCTTTTCAGATAAACATATTAAAATAACCGAAATTATTACTTGGTTAAATTTGATGGCATAATAGGTTTGCAACTAATTCCGAAGGCACTTATTGGAGAGTGAATCCCGTACAATGACAAGGTAAGGGATCACCTTTTGATAGTACATCTCTAGAAAACTGCATATAGGGCTCCAATCTCTACCAACCCAAAACCGACCTACCTTTACCATAGATAGTACCGTATATCCCATCACCCCGGTCGTTCCCAACCTATCAGTGACTATAGGATACATAACAAACCCGAAATATATAGGGTAATCTAGAAAGGTGATGACCACCTCCTAATGGGAGCAACCCACGTAGCCCTGCCGCATCTACCCTATTTTTGTCATTCCCGGATGATGAGACTTGAGGTAATGATTACCTTTCATATAGAACATTCCTCTTTGAATGCCATATTGCCAATCCATGATCATACAACTAATTTCTACAAATGTATAACTCTTGAGCTCGTATGTCTCTCGAAGGGTGTTAAGCTAAGAGAAGTTGCCTCCTCCGCACCAAACAGATGATATGTTTATAGAGATCAGTCAATGGATTAAAAATGCAATATCAAACATTTGTCCATACAAGTTGTCCAAAGACAAGACAAATTGGAGGAACTCTCCTACCACATCCTGTCGGGAAACATCCCGAGGATTAGTAGCGAGCAACTCTTGCATTGAAGATCAGATGAAGATACTACTGCCACATATATATGATATGGGAAATTTCCCCTGAGGGTCAGTGATAGGCAGCCCTTCATTCTATTTTTTTTCATTCTAGGTCTTCATCTTGAATACGTAAATTAATTCAAAGTGGTTTACGAATAAGAATTACTCAAATCCGACCCCGGTTTCTTCGAACCAATCATCGATAAAACGATGTTAGGTAAATAAGTGCTTATCATTTGATTAATTACTTCCTTTTTATCAAAATATCTTCTAGGGATATATATCTTTGAATGTTTCTTCTCGGTATATACAGAATCATTAGACCTCTCTTTAAGTATGGAAATACCAAAACATTTTCATAAGTCATATTGAAAAACATTATTTAGTTAAAAAGGGTCGATATAAATTATAATAATTCTACTCCACATCAATTTCCATATTCAACCTTTACTATTCGTCGAATGGCGGTGAAATCATCTTTTAAATTCACAAGAATAGTATGGGTTCCCCCCTTGGAATTTAATACCAAGTATAAGAAGATTATCTTCATAAAATCCAAGTTGTATCAAATTAAATTTATAATTTTTGAATCTTTTATACTTGTCTCGTTTTCGACATTTCGACCTTATCTATCCTCGCCCACGAATGATGCCAGGCGAGCCAAGACACTGGTTGCCTCTGAATATCTCCTAGCTTATGCACCTCACATCTAGATCTCAAGAATAGAAAAATCCAATCTAGTCATCTGCTTTTAGAGTCCAGATTAAATCACTTGAGTTTAACAGCATTTCTTTAAATCATTTATTTGAACTCTTTTAAATAAACTATAAAATTCCAAATCATTATTAAAACACTTAATTATTCATTTGGAAACATTTATAAAAGATTTGAAAAAGAACTGTCAAGTTAAATCTGTATTTCAAAGTTATTAAAAGTACTATAAAACGTGCTACGAATAGTGCTGCAAATAGTGTTTTTCAGGCTTATTGATCAAAACAACTTTTCGATCATCTAGAAATTCATTTTCTAACTCAAATCTCTTTTAAAATATTTATATAATTTTTTCCACATTTTTAAAGAATTAAAATATCATTTATAAAGAATTTATCTTTTTGGTTTTCAAACTGCCAAGCCGTTCAAAATCTATTAAATGAAATCTTGATTTTCTTTCTTCATTTGAAAATTATGATTACAAGAGTTTAGAAAATTCTTATTACAAAGAAATCCGACTCCAAAATCCATCATGTAAATGGATTTAACTTTCTACGGTGCAAAATCGCAAACTACCTTATGCAATTCACCTATTTTTGACTCAATTTTCATAACTTGTCAAAACTTCACCAAACTTGATCTTAGTGTGCATAAAACATTTGTAAACCATTTTCAAGAGGTTTAACAATCTCATATACACCATGTCATTTATTAAAGGAAAGTGATTTCCTTTGTGATATCCAACACAAATCATTTCAACATCGAAATAATCATATAATCAACATCCAAACTTGATGATCAAACATAGTAAACAACCATAACAATCATATCACATCACTAAATTATATATGTATAGATTTTCTCGCCTTCATTTTCACTCGGACTAGTTTTAAAATGGATATAGCTCCACTATCTCGAAATCAAACTACACAAAATCGAGCTTGAAAGCCTTTGGAAGGCTCGGCCTACCCTTGGAAGCTCACGGCCTTGACTTGGTAAGGAGGAAGGCTCGACCTTAGGGAGTAGGAGTTGGTGGTCGTGGGTTTAGGTGAAGGAATGGAATGATTTGAGCTCGGTTTTGAGTGGATTGGATAATGTATATATACTAATATCATATAATTTCTTTTCGTAATTATTTTCTCCATAATTTTCTTTATATATGAAGCCATTAGAGTGGCTTAAAGAAGGAGGAAGAAGATGAAGTAAATAGCTTAGGAATTTATGAAAGAGTGGTGGTGTATTTATAGGAAATTTTGAAAAAAATATATCTAAACATGAATGGACCAAATGCCCTTGCCCACACCCCCTCCATCACCTCAAACACATGGCTCCCCCTTCCTTTCAACCTCCATGTGCTTGTGTAATAGTGTAATGTGAGTTGATGTTTGCTTTTGAGTTGTTGAAGGATTAAGTTTTCAGGAAAATATCTTCATATTTTATAATTTATGCATGTTACGTTCATATGCATGTTAGCGTGTGCATGTATATGTTGTATATGTGCATATGACATATAGACAAGGTTGCAATGACTTTTGAACAACTTTCATTCGTTAAACCATTGAAATCAAAATATCGACACCCGGTCATATTTTCACTTATAAGTTAATTTACATATAAATATAAACAAAATTTGAAAATGAATTTCTAATAATTATTAATTAATTAAATGATATCATTTTTTATAAAACCATCTAAATAAATATTATGTAATTATTTACATAAGTGATGTTATATCGATAAAGCGAGACGAATTTTCCTTATATTTTCAAATCAGATATATTTCTTTACAAAAATATTATAAATGATTTATTATCACTTCATAACTAATTAAAATGAATTATTATCATTTAAAACAATTATTTGAATAAATATAATAATTATTAAATCACTAGACCTCAACTTAAAATCATAAATTAATTATTAAATATAAGGGCATCACTGATGATGTCATAAATACTTTTAATTTCCAAAAAATAAAATAATTAATTTATTTCATATTCCTATTCAATTATAAAAATAAGTGTATGTATCCAGATACATGCGTGATGTTTTATGCTTATTAGACCAATTTATTGATAAAATGGTTATCGGTCGTTTTATCGATATATTTCCAAAAGAATTTTTTTTGTGAACATTTTTCCAAAATAAGTTCATCATTATTATTCATTACTTAAAACTTAATTATTTATTGAAAAATAATCTATATTTGAATCTTTAAAATAATTTAAATATCTTTAATTAAAGCGATCAAATTACGGATCGTTACAATAATTATAATATACACACACACACATACACATATATTTGTCTGTGTGCGTGCGCGCTTTTGATATATATTTTTGTAGAAAGAAAGGGAGTCAGTTAAGAATAACAGATTTAGATCTGGATATTTAGAAGCTTAGATCTGAGTGGTAAATTATATATTGTTATACAATATAGGATTTATACCGCTGTGAATATATTCCTTGTATGCCTAATTGTAAATTTTAGAGTTGTAGGCTTAAATATGCATGCATATAGGTATGCGTGCATGCATTCAGACATACATACGTACATATACACATATATAATAATTTGAGAACCTTGCCTATATATTCTATGAATGGTCAAATCTGATTAAATATCATACATACCTAAATCGAGAAAGTAATGGTGAAAGTAGTCCCTAAAAGTTATGAATCATTCATTAGTAGGATTTAATGTAATCCCAGGTTTGTTATTCGAATGTTATATGTTATTAAATATGAATTAAAGATTGCTATGAATTTGATTGGGATTTAAGTAATATTTTAACTTATTAGAATGAAGTATGTTGCAACGTAAATTTCACAAATTATCCAATTTTATAGTTATTTATGAAGGCATATTGTTTGAAATAACAAGGAAGATGACTAAAAGAAAGAGATGTGAAAAATAAAAATGTTTACTATATTTTGTACCATTTGTTTCAATAATATCAGAAAACACAATTCCTTGTAATTCAAAAAATGACACGAATCCTCTTTTAGGTAATTTATGGGAAATTATATTGTTAAAATTACCTTTTTAGGAAGATGTTGTTCTAATGCATTAAAATATAGAAATACCTAAATGTAAAATCACAGTATTATAAATAGAAGTAATAACTATAGTTCCGTTATTAATTTAATATACTTATTTTAAGATAACATATAAACCAAAAGTGATGAAAGAGGTAATGAGATAAGGAATTAGAAAAGTTATAATAAGTAAAGAATTACAACTACTAGTTAAAAAGAAACAGTACAATATATCTGATTATTTTAATTGGAAATTGAACAATTAAAGTATTTGATATATAAAATTAGAAATAAGCAGGAAATAACATTTAATGGCAGTAAAAGATAAAGAATTAAGTTCGTGCAAAAGTGACGGAATATTAATAATTGAACTCAAGAAGCAGACTAGTTATACAGTTAAAACTATATAGCCTTAAATATACATTTACGATGGTTGTGAATTATTAGATCTAGCCAATAATCTGAATTGACTATCAATGACGTAGTCATTAGTAAGGGTTGGAATGCGAGGTCACTAATGTTGCAGAATAGAAGTCTACCCTCCGAAAGGGCTACCTGTGTTTGTGTATACATTGTAATGATGCAAGACTTCTCCAACTGTATGACCTATGGGAATATACATTTGTGTATAAGTGAGGGAATATATCAAGGTGAGTTCACCTTGATTTCAAGTCTTAAAAGGCCAAATCCGGTATAATTCAATCCTGTTACGGGGTATTAAGTAACCAAGTGAGCAATTCTTGATTTCATTAGGAAATCTAAATGGGACGGTGAGCATAGACTCGGTCCTATGTCAGCAAGGTTGATACCATATATGCGAGGAGTAGGGTTGTACACATAGGTCGAGAGCGTAATTAGTCCTGGAGTAGTCATTAGAAAGGCTCAAAATATGCACAGACGGACTACACCTTATACTAGTGCAGGTTCCATATGGGATATGCACCGTCTCAAAATTATTTGTTAGTTAATTTGTAGTTTTATAGGAGGCAAGGCTAGATAAACCCTAGATGAGTTTTCAAGATAAAGTATAATATGGCTAAATAGTTATAATGCCATTGTTCGTATTAATGGGAAGTTCCTCAATGTAAGCCGACAATTTTGTCTAGACACAAATAGTGGAAGTCCAGTGTGATGTAGAGTTACAAATTCTAGCAGGGAATGTATCCTGGTCCATGAGGTACCGTGATATACACACACACACATATACATACACACACACATATACATGTATACAGATATATATAGTTATTGTATACCTCGAGCAGGTTGGCTATATCATATGCGTACATGAAGTAAAATGACTATGCTTTAACTAATAGACATAACTTATAATGGAAAATCAATCGGCATAAACTAGTACTATGTGTAAGGTATGTAATTTACCAGTTACCAAAACGTTGTTATGACCCCACCTCATTACAACCAACATGATAGATTTAGAGGGATGGGTACCTGCATTAAGCAGGAACGATAAAAGGATAGATTTCTTTATGCATTCTCTACACTGATAAGGGTACTAGATACTGGAGATAATAACTCAGGTCAGTATATGTATTATGTTATCCTACTTTATGATTCTGCTTTAAGTTCTTATCAATAGTTCTCTGATATACTTTTGTTTTTTTAAAGGATACCACCATCAGCGATCCATATTCCAGTGGACTTTGACTTTCAATGGAGCAAAAAATTTAGGCCCACTACGGTGCGGTTGTTATACCAACTTTTAGATGGTTGTTTAAGCCATAGATTGATCTTAAGAGGCTACCAGCTAAAGACTTTAACACCTTTTATTTTGCAATATATAAGTAGTCACTTTGGAATCATAAATCAAAAAGGCCATTTGAACGTCCATTTGTCATATTTCTAAATAGTAGAACATGATAGTTGCAAGTAGAATCCAAATAGGTTAGCATGCGACTAGAGAAAAGGCTTTGCTATAGTCTACGTTTAGAGTTTGATTGAATCCTTTTGCTAGCAATCTTACTTAACAAATTTATATTTTTCCATCAAAACCAATTTTCTTTTTGAAGGTCCACTCACAACCAGTGGGTATTATCCCTGTTGGGACATCTTTCAAAGTCCAAACTTTGTTAATGTATGTGGAATCCATTCAAATTTTAAAGCATTAAGTCTTATGATAGACGTTTTATTCCCAACGGCTTATAAGTAACTGAGGCGAACTTCATCATCAATGATATAGATGTCTTTCTTGCCATCTATAAAAAACATGCGATATCCCTCTGGTGCACTAGATTTCCTACTAAACCTTCTAATATGCTATTTCTCTAGGTGTATAATTGTGTCATTTTATACGTAAATCAATTTTCATGTTTAAGTATTGGAAATTATCTGAGTTTGCCAAACCATTTGCTTCAGATTTTGGCATAAATACCCAACTATTTTAGTAGCATGATTTAATTAGATTTAGTAACTTTAGAACAAACTTTTATGGGTAGATCTCAAAATATCTTTGAAATGAGTTTCAAAGGAGTATTAGATTTAATAATTTTGAAACAAACTTTTATGGGTGAATCAAAAAATATCTTAGAAAAGATTTTCAAAGGAGTATTCAAAACAGAACAATAGATTCTGTATACTCACAAAAACTAAGAGAAAACAGAAAATAGAAAGAGAGATAAATGGAGAAATAGAAGAAAGAAAAGAGAAAGTCACATTATTTTTATAGAGGTCAACTTATTTGGCTTATTTCTCTTTATCTGCATTCACCTTAACTCTTTTATCTTGTCATGTACAATATTTGTTTGAGAACAAGATATATTTTAATGTTGAAGAGGAGAAAATAACAGAGTTCTAGCATGGTTTTGGTGATGAATGACTTGTTAATTACTTCTTCCCTTAGCTCTGTATTTATATTTGAGATTTAGTTGAAGTATTTTCCTGAATTGCGCTAGGAAATTACAAGGAAGCTTTTTCCAAGATATATTTCCATTTTGGTAAAATTCGATTCTAATTTCCAAGATATGGCATTGATTTAGGTCGAGTTCAAGAAATCATGATTATGCTTCAAGCGCTATTCTAGGGTTGTGAACTAATTTCCCAAATGATCTTTCAGAGCAAGTGAAATAAGCAAATCTCAAGATATTTCCTTATTTGGATCCTAATGGGTCTATGAAGTTTGTTAACTGGCATTGGATCAAATCTAGTTATTGAATGAAATCTTATTTTATTTGAATTATTTCATATTTGTTAATTAATCATATTAATTAATTTGATTCAATGGTTATTTGAATATGTCATATACATATTCATAACATCACATGATAAAACAAAGATATACAAGCATGTGTGTAATTTATACATATTACACACACATTGTTAACCGGCCTTCTGCTAAGGCAGTATAAAGGAAAATTTAACCCAATAGACTTCACGATTATTAAGCCCGATGAGAGTGGAGCAATGATTGTAGGGCCCAGAAATCAAGTATAATTGGTTATATGAAGCTAGAGTTAGATGGAATTGGTAGATAAACGATGCATTGCGCTTGAAATATGGATGTTAGCTTGGAACCTAAGGGGTCGATGTACCTCCATGAAATAGGAAGGATCGACATAACATTGTACAGTAGCATGGATCGGCATGGTATATTGAAACAGGAGGGATTAGCGTCGCATTATGGAACAACGTTGGATCGGCATGGCGTTATGAAATGAGGGATCGACATGCGCTAACTTAGAGGGTTCAACATTCATATGAATGAAAGGGATCGACATGTGCCATCTTGGGGGGTTTCGGCATTCGTACGAAAGAGAGGGGTCGGCATGCGCTTACTTAGAGGGTTCGACATTCATATGAAAGAGAGGGATCGGCATATGCCATCTTGGAGGGTTCGACATTCATACAAAAGAGAGGGATCAGCATGCGCTTATTTATAGGGTTCGGCATGGATTAAGGTAGAGGGATCGATGTGGTTTATTGATTTGGAAAGTCATACTTCAACTCGTTGGCAAGGGGTCGGTACACGTTAAGAACTAAGTGCACTCTTGCATTCAACAATCAATAACTCGAGCTCCTTTGGTCCAACGAGATGAGAATTGAAGGGCTTACATATTTCATCATGAGGAATCCACCATAGGAATCGCTGCCCACAAATCAACAAAGGAAAGGACCGGTACCGATCCCTCCTCATGGAGATTTGGCCCTAGCAACCCCTATAGTGGGCCTATATGGATAAGGAGGTCTTGTAGTCGAAGTTTCACCTATAAATATAATAGGCATAGCTTCAGAAAAGGGGATCTTCATTCTTCTTCTCTTCATCTTCTACCTAGGCTATACTCTGCATTTTTATTCTTGAATTTCATAGATTTGTATCTGTAATCAGTAGTCTAAACTAATAAAAGGAAAATCTTTGGAGTGGACATAGCACGAGTTAGCCGAACCACTATAAATCTGTGTCTCTTTTTACTTGCTTTATGATTATTTTAATTTTGTTCTTCATTTATTTCTCTTCACATTTCTGTAACTGGATTGGATTTTGGTGCCTTCACATAATTGGGTATTGGTGGTCAATTTTGATGCCAACATTTTGGTGCTTTTACTAAGAGGACTTGCATCCACGGATTTGGAAGCTAGGATCTCATATTTAGAAGCTTGGATATTTGTATCTAAGAAGCAATGGCTAGCTATGAACAAGGAGACAGAGAACATATAGGAGCCATTATGAAGTGAGTCAAAAGGCTTCCTCAAGAGCTAATCAAACCTCAATCTTCATTACTAGAGACAAGATGGAAACAATGATGGATGTTATGCAGGAAAGGATGTTGAAGAGACAAAAGGAAATGATGCTGAACCTACTCTAACAGATTGGACAAGCTGGAGTGAAAAACCAAGGAAATGGGGTAGTAGGGAATACTAGAAATATGGATCACGGAGTTGGAGCAGTAGGAACTGAGGAAATCTAGAATCAGAACCATGGAAACGGAGCTAATAGGCTGAGAAGTAGAATAGAGCAGTCGGGGAAGTCCCCTGCCATCCAAGAGGGATCGGCACAGATCCCTCCAGTATCGATCCCCAAAGGCTGGAGGGCACACCTCCAAGTCTGGGTGATCGTGATGTTGGAGGACCTGCGATCAACCCCATGTAGCTTTGTGCGAACCGAAATTTGAATGCATGACCGGAGGAAAACATCCCAAAATTCCCTCGTAGACTGGGGGGATAGCTTGTGCATGATGATACAAGACTACTATTGGAAGACAATGACAGATTTTCTGAGATGATAAGGTGAGCTATGCATGGAGGATTAGTGAACAAGTATCTCCAGGATGTAAATAGAAGTCCATTCGCATCAAATATCAGGCAACCTAGGAATCCGCCGGGGTTTAAATTACCAACGCTTGAGACATATGATGGAAAAAGGATCCCGCTGTTCATCTGACAACGTACATAAGACACAGGAAGTACTAGGTGCATTGGACGAAGTAACGACATGGTGCTTCCCTTTGTACTTAATGGATATAGCCGCTCTATGGTTCAAACAGTTGGAAAGCAGCTCTATTGGCACATGGAAGGAATTGATCGAAAAGTTTATGAGGCAGTTTTGGGTTCACATCTCGAGACCCAAAAATGTGATGAGTTTAGCGACACTGAAACAGAGGACCGGAGAATCCCCGAGGAGTTTTCTAACATAGTCTAAGGACGCAGCGGCATGTTGGATTGTCCAGATTCATCCATGATTTTGATGGCAGATGTATCTGGAATTTTTGATGGCATGGAGTTCAAGGATTCATTAGCACAAGATCAACCTATGGATCTCGGAGAGTTTTATCATGAAGCTGAAAGGTTCATGCGATAGAAAGACACACGAGCAAACAAATTGGAGGTGAATGTTGTGCAAGGTGGAGGTCCATGCGAGGAAGGTTCAAACAAGGATAAAGGAAAACGAAAAGTAGAGGTGGCTTTGATGGATCGAAGCGTCCACGAAAGGAATCTAGATTCACTTCTTACATGGAATTGACTGAAACATTGAAACGGATATATCCCAATACTAGGGAAAGGTCCCCCATCAAAGACCAATGAGGAGAGAGACTACAAATGATGAAAAGAAATCATAAAAATACTACCTGTTCCATGAGCTAAACGAGCATTGTACAAATGATTGCAGACACATAAAGGATGAGATTGAGGGACATATCCAGAATGGTAAGCTGTTACAATATATGAGAACTCGGGCAGTGACAGTAGAACAAAAGCAACCACCATCCACATCAAACGGGAATTGCCTAGGATCGAGGCTTCCACTTGTCATCAATTGACCAAAATGGAAAATAATAAGTAATAAACTCCACAGTAAAACAACTAAGTCATTTACAGATGTACGTGATTGAGAATAGTCCCTAGGCATGCTATGAGATGAAAACAAACCGTCATACCCGAAGATGCATGCATTATAGTGTTTAGTTTTTGTTTTTATTTCTTTTTTGGTACTTGATTATGAAACTCACTCGAACGTGAAATTTGACATTGGTAATCTTGAGTCCCATCCGGACAATCATATTTCGTCTTGAACGGCACTCGATCTCGAACGATCACATTTCGCCTCGAACAAAACTCGATCTCAAATGATTGCAATTCGCCTCGAACAATACTCGATCTCGAATGATCGCATTTCAAACGGAGTGGCACACGATCTCGAACGATCACATTTCGCCCCTAATGGCACTCGATATCGAACGATCACATTTTGCCTCGAGCAACGCTCGATCTCGAATGATCGCATTTCGCCTCGAGCGGCACACAATCTCGAATGATCGCATTTTGCCTTAAACAAACACACAATCTCATGCAATCATCATCAGCCTGGGACAACAATGAATTTGATTAAAAGTCCTGAACGGTCATTAATGACAATCGGGCAAGATCACTGATTTGTTTACAAGTCATCAACGGGTTTCAAACATTGGACTTAAGGCAATTCAAAACATGCCTTCCTATCGCAAGGCATGTTTTGGGGGGCAAAGTTCTAATCAGTCTTTTTTCAAGGCAGCATACAGACGGATTTAACCCAACAACTTCACGATTATCAAGGTCGCTGAGTGTAGAGCGACAATTGTAGGGTCCACAAATCAAGTATAAATGGTTATACGAAGCTAGAGTTAGATGGAGTTGGTAGATAAACGATTCAGGGAGCTTGAAATATGGATGTTAACTTGGTACCCAAGGGGTCAGCATACCTCCATGAAATAGGAGGGATCAGCATAGCATTGTACAGTAGCAAGGATCGGCATGGTATATTGAAATAGGAGGGATCAACATCGCATTATAGAATAAAGTGGGATTAGCATAGTGTTATGAAAGAGAGATACTGGCATGCGCTTACTTGGAGGGTTCGACGTCCATATGAAAGAGAGGGATCGGCATGCGCTTACTTGGAGGGTTCGACATTCATACGAAAGAGAGGGATCAGCCTATGCCATCTTGGAGGTTTCGGCATTCATACGAAAGAGAGGGATCGAAATGTACCTACTTGGAGGGTTTGGCATTCAAATGAAAGAGAGGGATCGGCGTGTGCCATCTTGGAGGGTTTGGCATTCATATGAAAGAGAGGGATCGACATGCGCTTATTTGGAGGGTTCGACATGGATGAAGGTAGAGGGGTCGGTATGGTTTAGTGATTTGTAAAGTTATACTTCAACTCATTTGCAAGGGATCGGTACACGTCAAGAACCAAGTGCACTTTTGCATTCAACAATTAATAACTCGAGCTCATTTGGTCCAAATGAGATGAGAATTGAAGGGCTGACATATTTTATCATGAAGAACCACCATAGGAATCGCTGCACAAAAATCAACTAAGGAATGGATCGGTACTGATTCTTCCTTATGGAGATTTGGGTCTAGCAACCCCTATGGTGGGCTCATATGGATAAAGAGGTCCTGTAGTCGAAGTTTTGCCAATAAATACAACATGCATTGCTTTTAAAAAAGAGATCTTCATTCTGCTTCTCTTCGTCTTCTACCTAGGCCATACTCTACCATTTTATTCTTGAATTTCACAGAGTTGTAACTGTAATCCGTAGTATAAACTAATAAAAGGAAAATCATTGGATTGTACATAGGCGGAGGTTAGCCGAACCACTATAAATCTATGTTTCTATTTACTTGCTTTTTGATTGTTTTAATTTTTTTTCATCATTTATTTCTCTTCCCATTTCTATGAGTGGATTGGATTTTGGTGCCCTCACATAATTGGGTGTTGGTGTTCAATTTTGATGCCAACACACACATGCACATGTGGACATATTAATTGTACCATATATATAGTTCATATGTATATATACGTGTGTATGTCATATATGGTATATGTATTACTACTTATGTGTGTGCGCGTGCATGTTTGAAACACATCTACATAGTTAAAAGAAGATACATATATACATACATATAAATATACATCAGATATATATATAGACACACACACACTAAAAAAAACATGGTCGATGGCATGGAATTAAAGAGAAAATGAAATAAGTAAATACATGATTTAGTGAGTATCCTAAAGAAAAGAGGAGATGACAATACATTTAAATAGTTTGACCTTTCTCTTTTACAGGTTTTCAATTAAAACTAGATGTAACATCCAAAGGAAAGGTAATCATAGAATTGCTCATAATAAAATTTTAGCGTTAGAATTTGAAATCTAAAGTAACACATGAATATATATACAAAATCACCTTTAAAACATTGTCATAATTAAGACTGCAAAAAGAATTGACTAATAAAAACATTCCATATGCATGTGCATATGTTTTCATTCGAAATTAATTAAAATTTAAATTTCAAATATATTTGAACAATGAGAACATAAAATTATTTTATTTGAAATCATAAATGACTTAACCAAAATAATATGATTCAACATATTTTCACCTTTCAACAACATAAAGAAGCTTATGTGAAATACCAATGTTTGACTGTAAAATTCACCATTTTAAATAAATAAAATTCATAGAATATATGTGTATGTATGTGTGTGTGTGTGTATGTATATGCATATTTGTTGCAACCAAAATAAACAAACACCAACAATATGTTTCTCCTAAATATGTATAAAGAATTGGTTTCTTGTTTTATTAATAACATACATAAACAAGTTTTATTCAAATTAATAGGTGGTAATAGAATACACACACACACACATGAATTTTAGGTCAAGGTTGGATATCATGAATGAATAATATGAAATAGAACTAGAATCTGAAATGATCTAACCCTTTGTAACTTTGATTTGCAAATCAGCTCCTAAAACCCATGATTCACAGCTAATCTTGCTAGAATAAACTGAACCACCATGTTTGATTTTATTTGATTTAAATTTAGGTGAAAATAAAAATAATTTGTCCTTGGTGAAGCAAAGGGGGCTTCCATGGATGGGAAAAGGAGAAAAGAAAATTAAGTGAAAAAAAATGAATGTGTATTTGTTTTAATGAGACAATAGAAATCTTTCATATTCTCTTTTTAAAACTTTCTTTTTTAATTCCAGTCAACTCTAGATCTAATAACTTGTTGATTTCCTTTCCCCGGCCAACCTACATTATCCATTTATGGATTAAAAAAAATCATAAAATCCAGTAAATAATTGTTAACATTTAAGCCCCATTAAAATTCAAATGTATATCAATATGTGTATATTTAACTCTTATGTATACATCCAAATAATTATTTACAACATCCAAAACGTTAAAAAAATTAATAACTAATATTTGTTAAATATTAGTTAAATTAATCAAATTATAATATTTTATAAATAACTAAATAGTGTGTTTTTTAAGAATTTACAAATGTGGTTGCTTGACTCGAAGGTGTGAATTCAGTCAGCAATTAAAACCGACTAATTCAAATATTAGCATTCACACGTCTCCTTAGCTAGTAGTGTGATAGTTTGGCCGAATTCATCGCTTATTGAACATTTCAGTAAAATCATCTTTTATATTATCTTAAGCGGTACAAATGATGACACTAAATTGCACATGTTCTCTTCATCAAACCATATCTCTTTAGGGTGTATGGAATTAAGTATTGCTCAAACTTCTAAAATTATCCACATTCAACTCGGTTAATCCAAAAATAAATTCCTTGGTTCTATAGTAATAATTATTATCAATAGTACTACTTTAGTCGGAGATTTTGACTTTCAGTTATTACAATTGACCATGGTACTAACCTCATACGATCGAGGAGATGAATTCTATATTGAATAATGTTTCACTTCCACTGCTTCAAACTCAGACCCACATATAGTTGCTCGATCGATCGCCTTGCCATGATTTAACTATAATCAAAGTGGAGTATTCATATTGGCATTCCATGGTATACTCAGGTTAATGGAACCATTTAACATTTTTATACTAAGCTTTCATATTCGACCCAATTGTTATCTACCAACAAGAAACTTTTAGATGGGTCATTCCATACTTATTGTAATGACCCGTAAATTTTCAGTAATTATAATTGTTAATTTAATAAGATTTTTGAAATTTAATATTGATGAAAATAAAAATTTAGTGAATCATTAAAAAAAAAGTTGTGATATAATAATGAAAATAACTAAGAGGAAACATAACAGGGGTTAATTAAAGTTAATAATTAATGAGTTTGAATGGAATTCTAATTAAATAAAATAATTTAAATATTATGTCTTGGTTATAAGTGGAATATGAGAAAGCAAATGTAAATTTTGAAGTAATATGCGAAATAATATAATAGAATGGTAATTGGTTGGGAAGAATGAACAATACAAGTATTATAAAGGGTAAAATGGTGGCAAATTGATGTTACCTGTTAATTCACAAAATTCAAATAAAGATGATTAAATGTACTTTAATGATAATTAATATAATAACGGAAATGGTGAATAGAAACGTAAATCTATTTATAAGGCAGTAATTGATGTAATAAAAAGCATGAAACCAAGTAAATAAATTTACTGAGAATATTTAATTGTAATTAATGTATATAATGGGCAAAGATATAATAAATGGAAATATGATAGTTAATAACAAAGGGGTTAGAAATTTGAATATATTAATGTAACATTATACAAATGTAAGATGTAAATGGGCGTATAATAGTGTAATTGATAAGTACCCATGTTGACATCACCTTTAAGATGGTAAGTTTATAATTGGTTCATAATAAGAAAAAAAAACAAATGAATGTATTTATTGGAATGACAATTGACAATTAATGAATTCATTAAAATTGTAAAGTTATAAATTGATTGGAATTTGTAAATTGGGAATGGATTCAAAGTTATATAAAATGATGTAATAATACGTAATGAATTGTAAATGATAGGATTAATGCTAGAGAGTAATTATAATAGTTGTTGTTTGATAAATAAGTAAGAATGGGAACCAAGATTATTAGTTTAAATATAATAAAGTGGATTAATTGGGAAATATTAATGTGCCAAGATATAGCCTATGCTAACTTAAGTTAATAATTAATGAATTGAATGAAAGGCCAATTAATGAAAATAAACGGGAACTTTGATTTGTGAGTAATAAAAGCTTATTAACGTGACTAAAAGTTAGCGTAACGATTATTGTATGTTACCTATTTATGTAGAGTATTATACAATTGGAAATCAGTTACAATAATTATAATTTAATATTACATTAATGTTAATTAAGGTAATATTTGTAAGTAATGTTAAGGTTGTTCATATTGGACAATTTGTTGAATTATAAGTATTGGAAATAAAGCTTTATCAATTTATTGGGTTTTGAACCATAATAAGTGGAGTAATTGCAATTTAATGAAATTAAAAAATCTAAGTATTACGCCAATTAAGATGAAATGTGAGGATTGCAATAGATTTTGAATCCAATGTTAAAATTCATCAATTGGTAACAATGAATGAATAATAGAATGAAAAAAATAAATTTAATAGAATTTTTGGAAATTAAATTTATAATTTTTGAATTTAATGAAATTGTGGTTAATACTGAAATTCATAAACTAATCAACTCTAAATTGACATTTAAATTTGGGTAAATTAGTGTAAATGATTTAAAAATTTAAAAATGATGAAATTTGTTAATTAAAGAATTTAAATTGAAAATTTGATTTAATTTGTTAATTTATTTATTTAACTAAATAATGTAAAAATAGCCATTTTGGCCACTGACTCGGATTTTGACGAAACCAGTTTCATCGGATCCGTAACGGTGAATTATTATAGGATTTCAAGTTTTGATGATCGGACTTGTCGTTTGATCGTACGGACTCGAAACGTCCAGAAATCAATGAAATTGAAATCAATTTGAAAAATATTGATTTTAGCATAACTTCTTCATACGATGCAATTTGGATATGAAACCAGTTCCATTGCGTTATTTTAAAAAATCTATTTTGATATATGGGTTGACCTGATTTCGTTCAGGAGTCAGAACGGGCTTTTCGGGCCATATATCGTCAAGTGCGTACATCCAATCGATCCGATCCATTCTATTTCTACCCTACCTATAAATACCCTGTTATGAACCCTAGCCATCTCTATTTCTCATTTGTCTACGCGTATAATTCCATCAGCTCCTCCTCTTTCCAATGGCTGCAAACCTTAGATTCAATTGCAATTCAAAAATCAAAGTGAAAAAAATTCAAACTCCTCAAATACCATCAAATTTTATATCAATCTGAAGCTCTCAAAGAGCGTAATCTTCTGGTGTGATTCATTTTTCAAATCGGTACACCGTTTTCCTAGAATTCACGAATCAATTCTCGGCCATCCATCGCATCGAGATTGATTCTGCCTGATCGACAAATTGGTGGTACGGTTAGGGGGAGATCGACAATGGGAGTTCATCGGCGTTGTTCGTTCGTGAAGTTAGCGGCTAGATCGATGGCAATTCACCGATTAGGGTGTGAAAACCTATGGCGTGGCTGCAATTTCGCGTTGCCATTCGTCGATCAGAGGTGGCGCAGGTAGACGCGGTGGCTCGGAGGTGAAGGTCAGGTCCGACGTGCCTGGACGGGCGTGCGTTCGTCAGTCGACGATAGAGTGTACGATAAGGAGGCGGCACGTTGGAGTGTTTGCATGAGAGAAGTATCGGTCTGTAGGGTTTCTGTGTTTTGGGTTTGCGATGACGTGGCAGCTGAGGTAATGTTGATTTTGTTTTATATTTTTTTTGTTTAATTAAATTTGCAATCTACATCTTCTAATTCGCATAACTCTCACATACGAGGTCCGTTTTACGCGCGGTTTTTTTGTTAGGACCGTATCTGAATTCCAGACTTTCTGACATGATTTGGATGAATTCTGAGACTGTGTAATTTTTGGGTTTAAATTGGATTTAAATTCAATTTAAATTCAAAAGGTAAGTGTTTTAACCCACTCACAACTTCTAAAATTTCTTATGTTCGTTAAATTTAATTTATGTTGTGATTATGAATTTATTTATGACTGTTTTGTATATTTTAATCATCATCCCAGTTAATTGAATTTATTTAAATTAAATCATTATTTAATTTATTATTTTATATAATTGACAGTTAATTTCCTATTTTATATATACTATCAATTATATTGATATTGATTGATTGTTTTGGATGATGATTGCGATGGATGTGTGATTTTATGATGGATGAATCGATGTTTTATTTCTTATCATCATAATCTACAAGTTCTTTATTGATTTGTCATTATTGATTCGAGATTGCGGTTTGAAATGATATACAACCGTATTTTTACTTTAAATTGCGGATTGAAATGATAAATATCCGTATCACTTGACTATAGGATAGAAAATTATATACAGATACCATGGTCTATATATAAAAATATTTTGAAATGATATTCTATGGTTTCGGAAAGAAATATATGGATTTATATAAATACTGATTTTTGAGTATTATATAAATGTTATTTTATATATAGTTAAATTCTTGGTTTTAAGCTATGTATGAAATTGGATTAAAGTATAAATAAGTTTAATAGTAAAATTTGATTTTATTAAGATATAATATGGTTAAATATTTATTATATATCTTGAGTTTATAATGACTTAAATGAGAATAAGGTTGAAAGATAAATATGAAATTGATTTGAAATTTAATAAAAATTGAGATTTTAAAGGTGTGATTTTATAACTGGATTTTGGGTTTAAGATGAATTAAAAAAAATTCCAAGTATAAATAAATTGGAGGAAATATTTAGTTATTTGAATTCGGGTCTTATTTAAATGATAATGGATTTATTATGCAAATATTTCAAAACTAAATAATGGAAAATGGAGTTGTTGAATCGAAATTTCCAACCTTAGTTTTGAAATTTGTTTAATACTTAAAAATTGAAATATATTGAATTTGAAATGGTTTATTAAAAACTGAAGGGAGTTAAAAGTTATGAATTGAGATTTGATTTAGAGGTGAAGAAAATTGTGAAGTTGAGGAAATTTTTTTACTGTATAAAGAAAATTTTAAATTCAAACTATTTTATTTTATATACTGTTGAATATCCAAACTATTTAAGTTCGAAGTTATGGTTTGAAAGCTATGAAATTCAAAGTATTATGTTTTGAAAGGTTATATTTCAAGCATTTGGTTTCAAAATGTATTAACTTTGAAAGTGCTATGATTTTGGAAAAGAAAATATTTGAAATAAAAATGATATTTTATGATTCGGATTTTTTATATAAATAATATCATATTGATTTGGTTTTTGAAATGGAAAGGATATCGTATTTATATGGGAAATGGATATTATATTCTGGTTTCGAAGTATAATTATTTTAAAATGACCCCAGTGTTATAATAACGTTTGGTTGTTAAAGAGACCGGGATTGGAAGTTGTCATATTCTCTGCCAACTCCTAAAACCACTTTAACAACCGTGTATGCGGTGGAGATTCCAGAATGAAGTAGGATGTTGTCGGCGTTCCCTCTGAGGTAAATACGTGGACCCGACTCCATGAGTTGGCATAAGGTGGCTAAAACAAGAGCGATCTCGGGCCAATGTGGTCATTCCTCTGATCGGACACATCTCTTCGGTACTATACTCTGACTTTTGGATTTATTCGGTGGACACATCTCTTCGGTACTATACCCTGGCATTGCCTAGTTGTACCGTGTCACCTACCCTAGCGCGCCTTGTACGAGTTTGATTTGTGTCGTACCTATAGAGTATCCTTTGGTAGCCTCCCGATCAGGAGGTATTACGGTACTGTATAGACTAATAGCACTATTACGTGTTAAAGGGAATATTGGGTCACTCTTAACGCTATTTAAAAGTAAGTTTATTTTACTAATAGACATTATTAAATAACGAAATATTACTACATAGTAAATAGCTTAACGGATCCTTAGGAGATGTGAATCCCGAGCATCTCTTAAGTTACTGCACTCATATTTATTTCTGTTGATTTAACTTACATAAGATCTTTTAGTTCTGACTCGAGTGTTTTGTCTTTTCAATTCGCTCGGGTCAGCCCGAGCATTTTAGGGTTTGAAGGCCTTACTTTTGGAGGACGAAGACGAAGATTTTACTACTATCATATACTATATTATTCCACTATACCATTGTATTCCGCTGCATTATTAATATTCTCTGGTATGTGTAACTCTGATATGTATTGTACAAATAAAATCAAATATTTTGTAAACAGCTTCATGAACTGTTCATTTCATTATTATATTTTATCGTTCCGCTGCAAGATTCTGTTTTCTTTCATTTCTTTCTCTGTTTTTTCTTGTTTACCCCATAACAATCCGCCATTCTGTATGGTTTAAGTCTGACGTGTGTAGTTTATTGTCGATTTAAAGCGTGCGAAAAGGCGGGGAGTTATAGTTATCTAATAACAATAAATACCTAACCCTTTGGTGCCCTCATCGGCCATAAGTAATAACTTCCCAACATTTGGAGAGCTTTTCATACTTTGGTCTAAATGGATGAATCAATATCCTTTTCTCAAAATATCTTAAACATGAATATTTAAAACAAAATCCCATTTTATTTTTGATTAATTACTCACACAACTACAACTATTTGCAATTACAATCACATAACATTTTATTGAAGGATTTACATTATATGATTTAAGTTAATTACTTAAATAATTAGATCACAATAGAACAAAATATATAAAAGAAAACAAACACCATTACAAAAAAATATGTTAACAACAAAATTAGATATATGTAACAAATTACGTAATCATCCTTTGAGCATACCATTAAGTCTTTCTTCTGGAGCCGCACCAGTCGAAAGTGGTGAAATAGGTAGGTTTGAAAAATTCCTATTTTGGATCTATTAGGCCTATAATGTTTAAATGGATTTTATTTAACTTTATTTAAAAAGGTTTTAAATAATTATGTAATTATGTTTTTTATTCGGCCTTTTGGCCCGACTATATTCAGAATGACTAGACAAGATAGACTCGATTGTCGTCAAGGCCGATTGCCCAGAGCGATGATTGTGTGGTCCAGAAATCAAGTGCAGTCATTGATATGAAACAAAGACTAACCGAGACCATGAGATAGATTCTCCAGAATATTCTTAGTATGGGTTACTACCTCCCTCGAGCAGGGGATCGGTGCCTATCCCTTCCCTTAGGGGATCGATACATAACCTCAATCTTTGTCGAATGTTAGGTGAGATCGATATAAAGTGACAAGGAAGGCCCCACGAGGCTATATTTCAAATCTTAATTCGTTGGGAATTTGTATCCTCAAATTATGAGTAAATTACGTCACCTAAAAAAGGGATCGGTATAAAAGAGATTATATAAAAATGATCGGCATTAGCCCAGCAAGTGCTAGTCAATGGAAAACAATCAATATCTCAAGATCCATAAGTCCAATGCATATGAAATTTTGAAAACAAGATGGGGGTGACCCTAGATAGCTTACACTAAGAATCGCACCTTAAAAGGATAAAGAGAGAGGGATCGGCTATCTTCCCTCAATAGGGATCAGCTAGAATCAGGAGACAACTCACATTGCACCAAAGATCAAGCAATAACTCAAGTTCTACTCATCCAATTGACATGAAACTTAGAGCACAAGCTTACTACAACATGTGGAATACCTTATAGGGATCACACATCAAATAGGATACTTCAGAGGGATCAACCCCTATCCCTCTAAAAGGATCGACTGAAATCAGAATACATGCAACGCCACTTCATGGAAAATGCGATATCTCACAAACCGTAAGTTGGAATGGCATGAAATTTGGAAGGCAAGTAGCTAACATCATGGGGAACACACCAAAGGGATCGCGCCTATTCAGAAACCAAAATAGGGATCGCGGCCATTCCCTGTTGTGGGGTCCAATGGGCCTCAAAATTCTTGTGTGGCCTCGTCTTAGCTTGGAGGTTATTCTACCAAAATTTCAGTTTGATCCGTACACGTCTTCCCCTATAAATACAGCAGGCATGGCATCAAAAAAGCAATCCTTCTTTTAACTACCAAGGCTCATCCACTTTTATTCTTCATTCTTATACTAATGGATCCCAGTTGATTCAAAAATTCTTGTAATCATAATCAAGTGCAAGATCAGTAAAAATAGAAAGTGGACGTAGGACATGATTGTCGAACCACTATAAAAATCTGTGTGTTCATTTATGGTTTTTGCTCTATTTAAATTTAATTTTTCATTTAACCTCTATTAGACTTTATTGGGTGTTGATGTCCATTTTCGGCACCAACATTTTGGTGCTTTCACTGAGAATTGAATTCTCAGCTTGATTGGATCTCATCATCTATTTGTGGATTCTCATATTCGTGACATAGATCCAACATTTTACCAACAAGTTTCCTATTCTACTTAGATTTAAAAGAGATCTATAAGGAGACCATCAGCCACGGTTGGAGCAACTAGATCCACATCCCATGTTGTTGAAGGAAATGATGATGCTAGTTTTCTTGTTCAGAGTTGTTCATGTGTTTGTGGTTATTTAGCAAAATGATGCTCAAGTTGATTATATGCCAGCTCAATTCAAGAAACTGCTCGTGATAAGGGATCATATCTGATCCCTTCTACATCCTATAAAAAGAATATCGGCATGCCCAACTACATATTTCAAATCATGTATACTTCAACTACAACAAGAGAAATAGTCGATCCCTCTGTCAACGTACTACATTCACTACATGATTGATCCCTCCTTATTTGGGTCTAGCACTAATCACTCCATATTACCTATCCCTCCATACTCCGTATGACCGATTACTCTCACCAAACATTCAATATCGATCACCAAGGGATCGAGCATGTCATGGCCGGTCAGTCTATCCACTACCGATCCATATGCCACATTCATCCAAAATTGAATCCTTTTTTAACTTATCCCTGCACCACACTCAACTACAGTTGATCCCACCGGCCGATCCCTTTCACACTCAAAAAGGGGTCATAAATGAACCCTATGGCACTCAAACCCCTACCGCAGCGTAGTGCCTTGCATTTTTGATTCGGAACTCAACTTAAAGATAGTAGGTTCTATGCGCTTCCCTAACATTCTGTGACTGACCGCGGCATAAGGATCTAACGACAGCTGCTGAATTGCAACCAAGGAATGGACAATGAACTGCTGCTCAAACGGTACACCCAAAGGCTGGAGAACCAAGGTGATATGACATAAACTTGGATTTGTTACTGGATCAGGCTTCTAGCATATATTATGACTGCTCTGAACTAACCTGCTTCCAAATGCCTGACTTGCCAGATATGGTGCAATAGCTTCTATGATGACCGCCTTGCGCCGCTTATTATGAAATCTCAAAGTATAGCTATCCATCAGCAAAGTCATCGCTTAGCACTATGGAACCTCCATCGTTGAGTTACGAGTGTTAGTCATCGAAAGCCATCAAAAATCATCAAAACTTCTATCAAAAATCTCCCTTCAAGGCTGACCCAAAGTCGAACCTAAAGTAATCACCCATTTGACTCGAAGCAAACTTAGGAAGTTCTGGCCCAAGGTAAAACTCGAGTAAAACCAAGATTTTCTCTAAGAAAACACCAGTAGGACTCCAAACACCATTCGTCGCCAACCCAGCACTTCAAATTCAGCAACTCCAAGCGAACCAGGGGCTAACTCCAAGCAAATAGAAAATTTTCTCAGGTCGGACTCCAAGTAAATTATTACCAATCAATCAATACCGATCTATCTTGTTTTGGTCATAACTCAGGCATACGGATTCCAAAGTATTGAAACATGGTGTGCAACCTGAAGAGGCCTTACTTACTGCCTTATATGGATTTCAACCCAGTTGGGTGAAAGTGTGGGGGTCATCACCAATCAGTGACCCCATCCTAACTAATTCAACATTCGATCGGCGTTCTCAACCATCAAACATTGGACAATCATGTGTACAATGTTCACGAGAATTACAAGAAGCTGTAACTTGCAAACGGAACGGATTGAAAATGATTGGAGTATCTCCCCTAGTCGAAACCTATTCTTTAAAGCCATTCAACATGCAGAACATCTGAGGAGATTCAATCTGCTGATCATGCTAGCGTGTTCTATGAATATAGACCCTAGACAACATCTCTTGAAGTATGATTGGCACATGGATTCCACTAGAGCGACGGACTCCATCGAATACAGATGTTTTCCCATATTCCTCTAAGAGCTAGCAATCATGTACTTTGTACGATTACCACCAGGGTCCATCTCCTCATTTGATCAACCGGATCAGAATTTTGTCGAGAAATGCAGGATGCATGCAACCCGCGCCGAGGATGTGATTCCATTATCCAATTTATTCTAAGTGGCAGGCGAGCCACTGAAAGCTTCTTGTAGAGATTCAACGTCATCATCACTAAAGTGGGCAATCTCAATGAGAATATCATACCGATGGCGTTAATAAGGGGAATCAACCCCAAGACCGATTTGGCGACTGGTAAGCTAGAGAACTTCCTACGATCTTGAATCATTTAAGTTACAAAGCGAACCAGAACCTAAGCAAGGAGGTGGTAGAGCAGACTAGGAGAAAGAATGATGTAGGACTGTTGGCTGATGGAATCCAATGTGAGGATAACATTGAGGCCTTAAATGAGGACTCTAATTCTAGGAGATGACCCAAAATCAAAAAATTCAATTCGTATGCTCCTTTGAACGATTTAATTGAAAACTTCTACTTGGATACTCATGAGTCGGAGTAGCACCGAAACTAGCCTCGAGAGAGTCCATGAAGCCTAAAAGAAATTCAAGAAATGTTGTATATTTCAAGTTATACACGATCACAACACCAACGATTGCAGACACCTTCGAGATGTGATCGAAAATCTTATCTGAAAAGGAAAGTTTCAACTATATTGCAAGCCCCATAGAATGGCGGGTAGGGAACATCCTACCAATGAAGAACTTTGATTATTAACTAGACCGCTTACGGTTGACTTCTAACTAAGAAGGGCAAGGGCAAAGTGGAATAGCAAGCATGCAAAGCTGCTTCACATATCAGTAAGATTTATTTCAATTTCAATAATGTTGTAAACTATGTCCAACTTGAACTAAACTACTTCCAAATGATGCATATGACCAAGTACTTAGAGTTGGGTGCCAACCAACCTCCATGGAATATGATCGAAACTTTAGGGGATCATCAAGTTAAGCGTGATTCAACCGCTCATCGACTGCCATATGCCCCTGACTTGGGGGCGAGGACTCGAAATGGAAAGTGGGTGTGACTTTACAATCCAATTCTTAATCTGTACTTCAATTCTAACATAACATATATGCCTTACTCAGAGCCCAACAAGGTTAGAACCAATACAAAGTGGACACGATTGACCATCCGCTCGGCGAACTTCGCACTTGACTTGGAGACCAAAGGACTTGGAGTGATTATGATTCAACCATCAACTCTTCAACATGCACTTGAAGTTTGCCAAAATACTTGTGCCTTTCCCGAAGCTCAGCGAGATTGGGATCTGGCTAAAGTGGACGTGATTTAACCGCCTACACATCAACACCTTCCCTAGACATGGGGTGCAGTTTTGGAGCTCGACTTAAAGTAGGCATAACTGACTTTCTACTCATCAGCCATCACCGTTGACACAAGGACACGACTGCAACTTGAGGTGAACGTGACTTGACCGTCCAACCAAAAATTCTCTCCCTTGACTTACCGGAAGGAGTATGAAGAAAATTGCATGAGACCTGACTATCCAACCCAAGTATGGACCATGGAATGTGGTCCGGCCATCCATTGCTTAACCACCAAATGGACGTAAATCAACCGTCCACTCGCCAGCTTTTGTCCTAGACACCAGGCGTAGAATTCCTTCCTATGAATGAACATGACTCGACTGCTCATTTGACAACTCCTACCTTGACCTGATAGGTGGAGTGTAAATCTAAAATGAGTGTGACTAACCACCCATCATAAAACTTTAGTCCTTGAAGCATGGACCGGATTATAAACACAAGAAGATGGATGCGGTTCGACCATCCATCATCCAACTCGGGTCCCTAGAGCATGAACTAGAGTATAAACACCAAAACATGGACGTAGTTCGACCGTCCATGTACAAATTCTAGTCCCCAAAGCATGAACTGGAGTATAAACACCAAAACTTGGATCTGGTTCGACTATCCATGTACTAACTCCGGTCCCCAGAGCGCAAACTATAGATTAAACACCAAAATATGGAAGCGGTTCGGCCGTCCAGGTAGTAACTCTAATCCCTAGAGTGCGGACTAGAGTATAAACACCAAAATATGGACGCAGTTCGACCATCCATGTACTAACTCTGGTCACCCAGCGTGGACTGGAGTTAAACATAAAAAAAGTTGGACGTTGTTCGATTGTCCATCGGTTAACTCTAGTCCCTTAGCATGGTCTGAAGTATAAATATCCTAAAAATGTGGATATGTTTCGACTGTCCGCTCTCCAACTCTTGCCCCTAACTTAAGGGAAAACACACGACTCATAGTGGATTCGATCTGACCAACTTCTCCTCTGCTTAAGCTCAAAGTTCGCCAGAACCCTCATCTTACTCCCAAGGCATGGTAGAAGAAAAACCAAACTTAGACATGGATGCGATTCGACCGTCCAACAAATAACTCTGGTCCCCCGGTGCAGATTGGATTATAAACACAAATTGGGTGTGGTTCGACCACCTGCCAACAAAATCTTACCCCCAAAATGCAGATATGAGTACAAACAAAAGATGAGTGTGGTTTGACCACTCACTATTCCATAAACTTCGATGTTAACTTAATAGGAGGAGTATAAACTCGCTATGGATGGAATTCGACTGCCCACAAACTAATTCTACTAACCCAAGAATGGGAACGACAGCAAAAACTACTACAAGCTGAATATAATATGTCACTATAGCTTTGGTTTAGTGATCTTTAGAACTTAATGCAGTGAATATAAGGAGGCCTCAATACAAAACCAATCGAAACGACGTCCGAAGTTACAGGCGATCGATTATACCATACCACCGGGTCGATAGGAAATGTTAATCCAAGCTTTCCATATCATGACGTTAGGTTGATGGTTAATATCGATCCACAGCAAACACAAACAGATGTGACCTGGATGTCCTCCGAAAAACTTTGATCTATTATGGATAGAAGAATAAACCATAAATTAGTATGACTTGATCATTAATTCTCTAGCACCCTCCTTCGATCCACTAGGAGGAGTTTCAAATCGGATGACCATGAACCGACTACACCAGAGCCAACTCTATCCCTAGATTTGGAAAAAGAATATGAATCAATATGGATATGCCTAGTGAATGCGATGCGATGTTCATTCGTTGACTCTTACCATGATCCAACTAGAAGAAATAAATAAAAAAAATGTGAGTAGACCGCCCCCACACCGATCCTTGCCCTTGGTCCACCAGGGAGAGCATCAATCACTATTGGATGTCACTTGATCATCTATTTTTAGGTCCTTGCTAGAGTATTACGACATTTGCACCAAAAGTGGACATGATTGACCGTCCAGTACCCAACTCATACTTGAAATCCGACAAAGCATCGAAGTATTCCCTTGACTGGAAAACCCAGAATACAATCTAGGATAGGTGAGACTCACCTTCCATCAAACAACATGATCCCACGATTCAACAGGAAAGAGTATAAAGCTAAAGTGGACATGAATTTCCTTCCTACTTATCGACGTATGCCTCAGACTTAGGGGCACGAGGAGATACAAGATGAACATGAACCGGCCATTCATCGATCAACTCTAAGTCTTTGGAGTTTTGGTGGGAGTACAAATATGACTAGGATGAGACTCGATCGTCCATACTGTGCATTTATCAACCCGAGACCACGGGTAGAAGTGTGGTCATCCAAAGACTGACTGCAATAACTCAACATTGCGACTCATATCTGGTGTATATGATGACTCGAGGCTACGACTAAAAGGATTCCTAGAGACAGAATCATCGAATCGATACCCAAGCTCACGAGCATCTGACCATCACTCCAACTCGAATGACAAGTAATAGATTGTGAGCACATTGAATATAAAGCACGTTACTCGAATATACAAGCATATTCAAACTCGAAGCAAAAGCTCGCTATGTATCCATATGTAACACAAGGCTAAACTCTACTTGATGTTTAATTCAATGCTCCTTTAAGCCTAATCTTCAATCATCCCATATAATCACTCAAAGCATTTAGAACCCATCATGGATATTGAAGATCGAATCATAGCTCAATGCAACGATGAAGATGTAATTAGCTGGTTTTCTCTGAACGAACCTTGGTGTGTTCGCTTGGACCCATTTTGACATGTGTGTGATCTCACCGACTATCGCAAGTCAAGCATTGAATATCGGCTCGAGGAATATCGTGGTAAAACAAAAGCAATATGGCATGGATCCTGAAGTACTAGCTGTACATAAAAAGGAGGTGGATAAACTCGGAAACAATGGGTTTATTCGCGATGCCTTCTACCTGAAATTGGTATCCAATCCATTTTTTATGAGAAAAGCTAATAGAAAGTAGTGGACATACTTCGACTGCTCTAACCTGAACAAGGCATACCCAATAGACAACTTTCCACTTTCGAGGATCGACCGGTTGGTAGACTTAACTGCTGGATATGAACTGCTTTCATTTTTGGATGCGTACTCCAGGTACAACCAAATATCGATGCACATCCCTGACCATGAGCACACCAGCTTCATTACTGATCTTGGGCTATATTGCTATGTTGTGATGCCATTTGGATAAAAGAAGTTTGGAGCTACTTATAGGATATTGGTTAACCGGATGTTCAAAAACCGCATTAGGCGATCGATGGAAGTATTTGTGGATGATATGATCATGAAGTCACGATGATCAAATGACCACAATGACGACTTAGTGAAGTTGTTCGGTACTCTCTGGAAATATGGAATGAAACTCAATCCTTTGAAATCTTTTGTGATTCGTAGTTGGTGGTATACCAAGTTTAGGGAGATTACCAGGCTAAAGAATAATGACTTGCTCCATACCTTATCCAAGTCTAAGAGCTATTGATTGACTTTGAGTATTATGACATCATGCATATTCCCTAGGATCAAAACAAAGAGGTCGACTCATTAATAAAGTTTCCTGGCATAGAGGATACACAACAAATAGGCTTGGTTCCACTCGAAGTACTAAATACTCCAGAAATAAACTAAATGGAAATCAAATGGGTACTAGAGGTGGAGCCTAAGAAGGATCACAGATAACTCTGATTAAAGGTTATCTGCAACCAGGGATCCTTCCCAAACGGAGGAATGAAAAAGGATAAATCCTCCACAAATCTTCATGATATATCATTCAACAAGGAGTCATGTATAGAAAGGATTTTTTCATTCCCCTTCTTCGGTGTGTCGCCCATGCTGAAATCAGACGAGTCTTGAATGAGTCAATGAAAGAGAATGCTATGATCATGTTGAGGGGAAAACCCTGACAAAGAAAATATTTCGCTATGAGTATTACTGGTCAACTATCATTTGAGATGCAGCCAATCACGCTAGACAATGTGATAAGTGCTAGATGTTTGCAAAAATTCCAAGAGCCTCGCCTATGGAAATTACTCAAATGGTCAGTGCATAGCCATTCGCCACTTGGAGTATTGTCATCGTCAGCTCCTTGTTAATTTCTAAAGGTGGTGTGAAATACATCATTATAGTAGTGGATTACTTCACCAAATAGGCTGAAGCTGAACCTTTAGCCGCGATCAAACGATTTTTTTTGAATTCAAAGACTTTTGTCGTAGGTGTCATATTGAAAAAAGATTCATGGCATTTGCTCATCCTCAAGCTAATGGACAAGCCGAAGCTGTTAACGAAATCATAAAGTCCATTCTGAAGAAGCATTTGAAAAAGGCTAGAGGCAAGTCGGTTGATGGACTCCCATCAACATTTTGGGTATACAACACCACCCATAAGTCCACGATTGGTCATGCTCTATTCGCCCTTGCTTATGGCTCCGAGGCTGTCATCCCTATAGAACTTGAAGTCCCTTCTCATTGAATGCCTAATTACGATCCCTATTTCATTATAAATTATGAAAAGGAATTGCAACTCGATTGCAATTAAACTACAAGGAATTAACGATGACCCGTGAGTATACGATCACTCTAGGATCCAACGACAGGAACGTGTACATGAATTTACACACGTGCATCCCAAAATTTTGATTTCTTAAAACTAATAGAAATTGAATTCTGACATGAAGCTTTCAAAATAAAACTTAATCGGATAGCCAAAGCTTACTATCCCCATAGAACCCAGAGTACGACCAATGGAATAAAATTTTGAATTTATATTATTGGAAATTGACCAAGTGTCATGACAATCAAAGAGAAATATAACATTTTGGGAAATAATTCATGGAAGGACAGTGACTATTCATAAAAATGGATGGATTTCTTTTCGATGACTCTAACTTATATCAATTCAAAGCACGTCATGTATGCAAAAAGATGTACTTTGGGGGGAATTTTTTTAGGCGTTTTGACCCGGCTATGTTTAGACTGGCTGGACAAGTTAGACTTGACATTCGTCAAGGCTAATTGCCCAGATTGATGGTTGTGAGCTCCAGAAATCAAGTGTAGATAATGATATGAAGCATCGATCAACTGAGACCTAGAGATAGACTCTCTAGAATGTTCTAAATATGGATTAATACCTTACCTTGGCAGGGGATCAGTGCGTATCCCTTCCCCTAGGGGATTGATACATATCCTCAATTTTTGTCGGATGTTAGGCGAGATTGATGTAAAGTCATAAGAAAGTCCCCATGATGCTATATTTCAAATCTTAAGTTGTTTGGAATTTGTATGCTCAAGTTATGGGATAATTAATTCACCCAAGAAAGGGATCAGTATAAAAGGATTCATGTAAAAGTGGATTGGCATATTTCAGCCAAGAAAGTGCAAGTCAGTGAAAAATAATCAATATCTCAAGATCCATAAGTCCAATGTACATGAAATTATGGGGATAAGATGTAAGGACCCTAGGTAGCTTACCCTAAGGATTGCACCTTAAAAGGATGAAGAGAGAGGGATCGGCCCTCTTCTATCAATAGAGATTGGCTAGAATCAGGAGACAACTCACACTGCATCAAAGATCGAGCAATAAGTCAAGTTCTACTCATCCAGTTGACACGAAACTTGGAGCACATGCTTACTACAACATGTGGAATGCACAATAGGATCGCACAATGAATGGCATACTTCGGAGGGATCGCCCCTATCCCTCCAAAGGAATCGGTTGAAATTAGAATACATGTAATACAACTCCATAGAAAATACGATATCTCACAAACTAAGCCGGAATGGCACGAAACCTGGAGGGCAGGTAGCTAACATCATGGGGTACTCCCTAGAGGGATCGCACCCCATTTGGAACAGAAATAGGGATCGGGGCCGATCCCTATATTGGACCCCGATGGGCCTTAATATTCTTGTGGGGCTCGTCATAGACTGGAGGTTTGTTTATCAAAATTTCAGCCCGATACGTGCACATCTTCCCATATAAATACAACAGACGTGGCGTCAAGAAAGAGTTCCTTATTTTAGCTACCAATTCTCTTCCATTTTTATTCTTCATTCCTGTACTAATGGATCCCAACTGATCCAACCATTCTTGTAATTATAATCTAGTGCAAGATTAATAAAAATATGAAGCGACGTAGGCCAAGATTACCGAGCCACTATAAAAAACCGTGTGTTCATTTATGATTCTTGCTCTATTTTAATTTCAGTCTTCATTTAATCTCTAATATATTCTATTGGGAAATATTATTTGGACCTAACCCGAACCAGTTCAGTCGGTTGGATGGCGGTGTGCATGTGAGGTAGTTGTAACGACCCGGAAATTTCGATCCCGAAAATTCCAGATAGCAAGCTAAAGAAGAAAAGAGAAAGAAGAAGAAATAGAAACAAGTCACAGAAACCTCACATTCGCAGCGTATCAAAATATAATATCACATAAATAATAGTTTTACAAAGAGGAACTGTATTAGTACACTTACATTTTTATACATCAGAGCTACAACCAACACAACACTGGACAGTTTTAAAACAACATGACCTATATACAACAATATATATTATAGCGGAAACACTCCATACGTTCCTACCATTCAGCTCGCCTCTTGAGCTCTAGAACGCCCTTACTTGAAAATCTGTAATACTCGGTCTGACCCTAGCATTACATCAAAGTAACAGATGGGTCAGGCTGGAAACCAGCGTGAGTAAACCCATCTAACATGGAACACAAAAGCATACAACTTATATAAACCCGAGGTAACTTGTATCAATTTACAACTTTACAAGTCGTTATAGACATTACTTACATCACACATCAATTTCTAAGTACCAAAACTTAGATTAAATGGTCTAATTCACTTAAATCATTCCATTTCAGCTTATTGATTCCACATATCAATTCATAAAGAATCGAAGTGGTTTCGGATATTTACTAATACCCGAACCCGGTTTCTTCGAATTCAATACCATCTTAACCTATGTTATTCAAGTGAAATGCAATTCAATTTTAAATAAAAGACGTCACCTTTTTGCGCAGCAATTCATCATTTATAGATAACCATATTTTCATTGTCCACCCAAACATGTCATATCACAAAACATTTCATATCAGAGATATCAATCAATTCAAGGCATTTAATCATCATTTAACCATTCCTAAGCAAGATGGATCATTTCTAAATTAATTTAATTTATCCATAATCAAATCAATTACTAGTCTTTTAATCACTAAGGTTACCATTACTTAATCATTACAAATTAATTAATTAATCAATCTTTTAATCATGCATCATAATTCATCATCCTTGACTAATTATCTTTAATTACATAAAGTAATTATCCTTAATTAATTACACAAACTAATTATCCTTAATCATTTACAGTAATTAATCTTTAATTACTTTCATTAATTATATTAATTAATTATCTTTAATTAATTACTTCCATTAATCAACCTTAATCCATCATAAACAGTAGTTAACCATCATGTAATTATTTTCCTTAATTAATTAACTCCTTAATTAATTATATTAATCCTTTAATTAATTACACCAAGTAATTAATCCTTACTTACTTCTCCTAAGTAATTAACCTTCAATCACTTTCCATTGAGTAATTTCCCTTATATTAATTACATCCAGTAATTATACTTAATCCATTACCAAGTGACTATCTTTAATTAATTAACAAATTAATTAATCATATTCATTTCACTAATTACAACTGGGTAATTCATCCCTCAATTACCCTATAAACCAATTAATTAATCTTTAATTATTAATTAATAAACCTCAATTATCAATTAATCTCCTTTAATGCAAAGTAATCAATCCTTAAGTACCTTAACCTTTAATTAACTGATTAATAACCCTAATTATTAATCTATATCTCTCAATACAAATTAATTAATCCATAATTACTTTTATAATTAATTAATCGATCTTTAATTATAGATTAATTATTCTTTATCTATAAATTAATAAACCTTAAATTAGTAATTGATTAATCTTAATCCTTACATTAAGTGATTATTCTTTGATTTACTTCCATTAAACAATTATTATTTAATTACTTTTATTAAACAATTACTATTATTTAATTACTTTATTAAGTAATTCAACCTTTCATTAGATTATTCTTTAAAACCCTGTTATCTCCCTTAATTACCACTTGAACATAACTATGATTTCCTTGCCAAAAGAAATCCGGGTTCTGCTTATCTTTAACTTAAATATCCTATACATACTTATCTAAACTTATGATTCTAGGCATCAAGACTGACCCGAGCTCATACATCAAAATCCCGAGAAAACTCACGAGTTTCTCTCGTCTTCAATTGCTTCGAGTAAAACACGAACGTCCTCGAAGAAAAACCCGAGCACACGTTCTCTTCCCCAAAACCAAACCCAGATACACGAAAATCGTGCACGTTCATGTGCACATCACCTCCGATTGTCGATGAACTCCGCCCTTGCCTCTGACGAGTCGACCTCAACCATGGTAACACGACGTGATCGTCCAACTATCTCCATTCGCTATAAAATCGAATTCGACTCAAAGAACCCATCAGCCTTGAATGTCAACACCGTAAGATTGACCACCTCCCACGATTCTACGACCTAAGACACCTCGCCGTTCTCACCATCGCTTCGCCACATTCCCCTGTGTCTCCAGAACACCAGGCAATCGATTCTGATTGCGCCTCGACATTGCAAAACTCAAATGAACGCAGACGACAAAACCAGGCGATAAAATCCTATCCCATCAATTCTTGGCCATAACGATCAATGATAAATCGCCAAAGCATTTTTCCGATGATTTCATCATCCCCTCGATATTCAAGCTCAATCACGACTACTAGTTAGCCATTGATCCATGGAATTTGACCAAAACAATCGATCAGTTCAACTCAAGAAACCCAACCAATTATCCAACTAAAAATCGAGATGTTCACTTTAACATTCATGATTTTCTATTTCTATTTCAGTCATGCAATCAAAACTAAAATTGAACTCACAAATACCCAATTTGTATTTTCACCGTTCTTTATAAAATTCGAGACGAATACTTAATAAAATTCCATATCTTATTTTTAGGAGTTATGCTACATGATTTTGAACATTTTCCATTCACAAACCAAAGGCTAACAGTGATTAAATGATGAGAATTTGGATTTTAAAAGAATTAGAGCTTTGATAAAATCAACAGAGACTATATCAATATACACACAGGCATTCAATATTCGTATATATACATGCATCCATTTTAATCCAAGCATTCAGGTAACAGTATGGTTTTCATTCACACATCAATAATGAAATTCAGGTTTTCAAACTATTTTTAAAATTTGTTCACTCACCTGCCAAGAATGAAGAACAGAGCACTTTTAAATTTTAAAATAGCTTTTGATTTTGAAAAACTTCCGAATCCTTAAAACTCTGAGTTACTGGAAATGTTTGATTTAAAAACTTGAATGCTTGTTACTGAGACTTGATTAACTTTCCATTGATTCCAGGTTGAAGAATGTAGGCATTTGATTTTGATATTGCATTACAGGTTGAGGAGGATGTTTAAATTTTGCAAATGAGCTACAGATTTTGGTTTACATTTCTGGTTTTGAGGGATGATTTCATATTTGTTTGTAGAATTCCAAGCTAAAGATTTGATTTTCAGATTTGTTTAGAGAAATTGGTTTGAGTTTTCTTCTTAATTTTGAGTAAAAGATAGAAAAGAAATTGAAAAATGAGAAAACAATGTACATAGGCTGAAATTTGATTTATCAAAAATAAAATAAAATAAATTTTACAATGCCACTTGTTTTAAAGTTCAACGCTTGTCATATACATTAGTTATTTAAATTACACATGTTTTATTAAGCTTTAATATGATAACATTTGCCATTTTAGCTTTTATTTTAATTTAAAATGTTAATAAAAGCTTTTAACTTAATTTATTACATCTTATGTATATGTATATAAATTTCTATTTTTTAAAGAAAAACGTAACAAAACAAATTATAAAATAAAAGCTTATCCAAATATTTTTAAGTACTATTCTTTTGAATTTCAAAACATTAAATTCGAATTCAAATCAAATTGTAAAAGTCCAATTTAAAAATCAATTCAACAATACATATATATATTTTAAACAAACCCAAATTCAATCTGTAATTAATAATTCTATTTATTTACCTATATTAAAAAAACAAACCATTATCCTTATTATTTGAAAATAACAATTTTTATTAATTTAAAGTAATTATAACGAGAATTATCACATTTAATTTTGCTCGAAATTTTCGGGATATCACATTCTCCCCCCTTTGAATCTTTTCATCCTTGAAAAGGAATGAAGCCAGAATTTACTAAAATACTTGTATCAGAAAAATTATTCCTTGATCATTTTTAAAATACTTCTTTATAATCTACATAATGTTACCAAAACAGTTTTTATAAAAATACTTTTATAACTCGATGTTTCAACAAGTCCATCCTTGTTCTCATTGATATTCGGTCATTCGTTGATCAGGCGTAGGACTGAAAATCTATAAGTACTTGGTAAACCCATTTTCCACACCTAGTGAAAATATTTGGAAAATAATTTTATTAAAGATATAGAAAATATTTTTGAAAATAGAGGAAACATCTTTAGTGAGAATGCTTTGGAAAACATCACCCCCATCCATGATTGCAGTTACATCCTGGGTTACGTTGCCATCGCAACAAAAGTCCATGTAATTGTAGGCACTCCACGCCCCTCGATTATGCCATGGAACCCACAACAGATCGCAGTTGCATTCCAAGGTTACGTTGCCATCACAACAAAAGTCCATGTAACTACAGGCATCAACCCCCTCGAATTTCGCTGCCAAAAATGAAACTTCTCCACTCCCACATAGGTCGCAGTCTAGCGATGTAAAATCAAATGCAGGCTGTTAGCTCTCAGCGGCACACACGACTTTCGCTATGTAACCATAGGTCGCAGTCTACCGATATAAAATTAAACGTAGACTGTTGGCTCTCAGCGGCACACACGACTTTCTCTATGTTCTACAGTAGATTGCAGTGATATCGAATTACACTGTCATCACAACATAACCCAAATGCCTCTGTAGACATCAACAACCTCGACTTTCGCTACACACTACACAAAATCCTCAGGAACTAGTTTTGTCCGGACTCCTCACAGGATCAACTTTAGAACCCCCCCTTAGGGTTCAAGGCAGTACTACCCTGTGGCACTCCTAAGAAGTTCATCCCAAGGGAGCATCTTTTTCTCCAGAGCCATTTTCAAAACACTTTATACTATACACATATAGTATCTTCCAAATCATACACCTAGTATAAATCTCATATAAACCTCATTTTCACAAAATTTATTATCCCAAAATCGATAGTTCTCAATTAGGCATTCCAAATCTCCAAATTGATTTTACCTAAAAATTAAAAGCCTTTCCAAATTCGTAGGTTCCAAAAACATTTTCTCAAAATCATTCTCATAAGATCCTTTATATATATAGATATATATAACTTTAAAAATCTTTGGATCACTTCAAACTTGTATAAATTCCCTTTTTATACTTTAATTACTTTCAAAACCCTTTAAATTCTGGCTAGACTCATCATGGAAAATTTATCATATATATATATATATATATATATAAAACAAAGATACATAACCTTGTTTATACCAAATCAAATATTCAAATTTGATTACTTTACACAACCACTTACCATATCACTTACTTCCATAAAGTAAATTTCTATTATAGAAATATCCAATTACCCCTTAATTTTATCAAATATCTCACAAAATATACCTTTCATTTCAAAAACCATTTCATATTTCTTATCCACAAATTCCCAGTATCCATTTTATTCAAATCCGTACGATGTACACATATCATCCGTATGCATATCAATCTGATCGCTCACTCGATCACACAATTTCTCTTTCAAACTAGTATCGTCCACCCGACTTCCTAGTACGGACTCAGATCTGGTTTCTTGATCAGAAACCGTCATTCTCCTTGCATAGCCATAGCTATGATGGAGAATGTCCAGAACCAATCAACAACCCATATCCAGGTTCACCGTCGAAAATCGAGTGAAAAATCCCAACTCGGATCGATATAATTATCTTGAAATTTTGTGCTCGAATCTGGATCAAATCACTATGCGAATAGAGTAATATACGTACATCCTACATATTTATCTTTATTGATTATTACCCAAATCAATCTCCTTTTATATTTAATTCACGTACTCACAATTGTTTAAATCCTCGCTTGGATTATCACCTCAATTCTTATCTCAATTGGGTATTTAATCACAAACAGTTTGCACTCTGACCAGCTTAAATTTAGAAAATAGTTTGAAAAGTTAAAAATAGATAAGTAGTTGAAAAATAATTTTTAGTTTGTAAAATAACTATAGAATAGTCAAGTAATTGTAAAATAGTCAAATAGTTATAAAATAGTTAGATAATTGAAAAATAGTTGTAAATAGTAATTAGTTATAAAACAGTTGTAAAATAGTTAATTAGTTACAAAAATAATTGTAGAATGAGTATAAATTAGTTTGGGGTTTAAAAAGAAAGGTTGTATATAGTAAATAGCTTGGAAAAATAGGTTTATATTAAAACAATTTATTTTGAAAATAGTTCAGAGTCAAACTGTTCAATTCCCAACCTCCATTTCCAATCAATTCAATTTAAATTTCCACTTCCATTAAAATTGACTCAATTCCAACTTAAATAACTTCAATTTCCATTGAAATTGATTTAACCCCAATTCAAGTTGAATTAATCCTCAATTTCTTTCCTAAACTCAAATCAAATTCCATTTGAATTTTTAAACTTATCCACCTTCAATCACAATTCCAATTAATTCAAATCAAATTAAATTTGAACTGATTCAATTCAAATTTTAAATTTAGACCATCCCGAATTATATAAATTCGAGTTAAAATTTTAAAATGTTGATTCAATCCTTTAAATCAAATCAACTTATATCTTTAAACTATTTAATTTTGAATTCAAATTCCATTTTTAACTTATTTCAAAGTTCAAATAATTCAAATCCTTTTTAAAAAACAAAATCTTTGAATTTCAATTAATCATCAAATTTCAATTTTGAAACCAAACCTTTGAAGTTTTATCTTAAACATTCAAATCTTAAGTCCAAAATGATTCCATTTTATCTTAATAATGGATATATTACCACACCCCACTTCTTTATTCATTTAAACAAATCCAATTTCAACTTTAAAATTATTAATAATAACAGGATGGTATCATTCAAATTATTTTAAAACATCCATCCATTTCCAATTTTAAACTTCACATTAATAATCTTCCCACTTATAAGTTCGAAAACTTATCACTTTGGGTATCACATCTCATTCCAAATTTAAAACTCAACATTTGGAGTTTATTTCAAACCATCTTTGATGTTATGTATATCCACACATATATACATATTTACTTCTTGGCCCACCAAGCCAAATTTTAAAATTTACACCACCCTTGGTTTCAATTTGAATAAATTCTTTTAAAGTTTACAAACAACTTCTTACTCTAAAATAAGATTAAATTCAAAATAGTTTGAATAATATTATTTCTTTTAACATTTTGAAAACAATTTCAAATGTTTAAACTTAGAATTCAGAACTTCACAATTTGAAACCTACTTTAATTTACATCCTTTCTAATTTACAAGTTATTCTCATCAAATGGTTACTTCCTTAAAACATTTTATTGTTTATTGGAAAATAATCATCCCATTATTAAACACAATAACCATTCTATTTTCTGGTTTGAAACCAATTCCAATTCATCTTATTTTGAATCTCTTCCTCAACTTCAAGATTTTAATTTCTGTTTGAATCCATTTCAAACTTATCTTTATTCAATTTCAGTTTGGTTGTATTTCTATTTCCACTTAATTTAATTCCAATAATTTAACAACCAATTACCTTAATATTTATTAGTAAGAAATATTGCTTTATATATTCTTATATAAAATCATTTAAAATCTTCATATAAGAAAATAATAAGTACGCTCTCATATATATATATATATATATATATATATATATATATATGCACACTCAACTCATCCTAGGGTACCATTAACCCTATCCTTAATGAGTAATCCCACCAGAGCCAAGGTTCTCGCTTAACCTTCAGCTCTGATACCAAATGTAACGACCCGGAAATTTTGATCCCAAAAATTCCTGAAAGTTAGGTAAGGAAGAAAAGAGAAAGAAGAAGAAACAGAAACAAGTCGCAGAAACCTCACATTCGCAGCAGATCAAAATATAGTATCACATAAATAACAGTTTTACAAAGAAGAACTGTATTAGTACACTTACATTTTTATACATCAGAGTTACAACCAACACAACACTGGACATTTTTAAAACAACATGACCTAGATATACAACAACGTATATTACAACGGAAACACTCCATACGTTTCTGCCATCCAGCTCGCCTCCTAAGCTCCAGAACGTCCTTACCTAAAAATCTGTAATACTCGGTCTGACCCAAGCATTACATCAAAGTAACACCCAGGTCAGGCTGGAAACTAGCGTGAGTAAACCCATCTAACATGGAACACAAAAGCATACAACTTATATAAACCCGGGGTAACTTGTATCAATTTACAACTTGACAAGTCGTTATAGGCATTACTTACATCACACATCAATTTCTAAGTACCAAAACTTAGACTAAATGGTCTAATTCACTTAAATCATTCCATTTCAGCTTATTGATTCCACATATCAATTTATAAAGAATCGAAGTGGTTTCGGGTATTTACTAATACCCAGATCCTATTTATTAGAATCCAATAGCATCTTAACCCATGTTATTCAAGTGAAATGCAATTCAATTTTAAATAAAAGACGTTACCTTTTTGCCCAGCAATTCATCATTGATAGATAACCATATTTTCATTGTCCACCCAAACATATCATATCACAAAACATTTCATATCATAGATATCAATCAATTCAAGGCATTTAATCATCATTTAATCATTCATACGCAAGATGGATCAATTCAAAAATTAATTTAATTTATCCCTAATTAAATCAATTACTATTCTTTTAATCACTTAGATTACCTTTACTTAATCATTACAAATCAATTAATTAATCAATCTTTTAATCATCCATCTTAATTCATCATCTTGATTAATTATCTTTAATTACAAAAGTGATTATCCTTAATTAATTACACAAACAAATTATCCTTAATCATTTACAGTAATTAATCTTTAATTACTTTCATTAATTACATTAATTTAAGATCTTTAATTAAGTACTTCCATTAATCAACCTTAATTAATCATAAACAGTAATTAACCATCCTATAATTACTTTCCTTTTGATTAATTAACTCCTTAATTAATTATATTAATCCTTTAGTTAATTACACCAAGTAATTAATCCTTACTTCTCCTAAGTAATTAACCTTTAATCACTTTCCATTGAGTAATTTCCCTTATATTAATTACATCCAGTAATTATACTTAATCGATTACCAAGCGACTATCTTTAATTAATTAACAAATTAATTAATCACATTCATTTCACTAATTACAACTGCGTAATTCATCCCTTAATTACACTATAAACCAATTGATTAATCTATAATTATTAATTAATAAACCTTATTTCTCAATTAATCTCCTTTAATAAAAAGTAATCAATCCTAAAGAACCTTTAAAATCAATTAATTAACCTTTAAGTAACTATTAATTATCCATTAACTATTGATTAATAACCCTAATTATTAATCAATATCTCTCAATACAAATTAAATAATCCATAATTACTTTAATAATTAATTAATCGATCTTTAATTATAGATTACTTATTCTTTATCTACAAATTAATAAACCTTAAATTAGTAATTGATTAATCTTAATTAATCCATACATTAAGTGATTATTCTTTGATTTACTTCCATTAAACAATTATTATTTAATTACTTTTATTAAACAATTTCTATTATTTAATTACTTTATTAAGTAATTCAACCTTTCATTAAATTATTCTTCAAAACCCTGTTATCTCCCTTAATTACCACTTGAACATAACTATGATTTCCTTGCCAAAAGAAATCCGGGTTCTGCTTATCTTTAACTTAAATATCTTATACATACTTATCTAAACTTACAATTCTGGGCGTCAAGGCTGACCCGAGCTCATACATCAAAATCCCGAGAAAACTCAGGAGTTTCTCTCGTCTTCAGTTGATTCGAGTAAAACACGAACGTCCCCGAAGAAAAACCAAGCACACGTTCTCTTCCTCAAAACCAAACCTAGATACACGAAAATCATGCACGCTCACGTGCACATTACCTCCGATCGTCGATGAACTCCATCCATGCCTCTAACAAGTCGACTTCAACCACGGTAGCACCACGCGATCACCCAACTATCTTGATTCGCTATAGAAGCGAATTCGACTCAAAGAACCCATCAGCCTTGAATGTCAACATCGTAAGATCAACCACCTCCCACGATTCTACGACCCGAGACACCTCGTCGTTCTCATCATCGCTTCGCCACATTCCCCTGCGTCTTCAGAACACCACGAGATCAGTTCCGATTGTGCCTCGACGTTGCGAAACTCAAATGAACGCAGACGACAAACCCTGGCGATAAAACCCTATCCCATCAATTCCTGGCCATCACGATCAAAGATAAATCGCCAAAGCATTTTTTCGATGATCTTTATCATCCCCTCGATCTTCAAGCTCAACCACGACGATTAGTTTGCCATTGATCGATGGAATTTGACCAAAACAGTCGATCCATTCAACTCAAGAAACCCAACCAATTATCTAACTAAAAATCGAGATGTTCACTTTAAAATTCATGATTTTCTATTACTATTTCAATCATGCAATCAAAACTAAAAATTGAATTCATAAATTTTTGACCCGATTTATATTTTCACCGTTCTTTATAAAATTTGAGACGAATACTTAATATAAATTCCAGATCTTATTTTTAGGAGTTACGCTACATGATTTCGAACATTTTCCATTCACAAACCAAAGGCTAACAGTGATTAAATGATGAGAATTAGGATTTTAAAAGAATTAAAGCACTGATAAAATCAACATAGACTATATCTATATAAACACAGGCATTCAATATTCATATATATACATGCATCCATTTAATCCAAGTATTCAGGTAACAATATGGTTTTCATTCACACATCCATAATGAAATTCAGGTTTTTAAACTGTTTTTAAATTTTTTTTACTCACCTACCAAGAATGAAGAACATAGCACTTTTAAATTTTGAATAGCTTTTGATTTTGAAAAACTTCCGAATCCTTAAAACTTTGAGTTATTGGAAATGTTTGATTTAAAAACTTGAATGCTTGTTACTGAGAATTGATTAACTTTCTCTTGATTCCAGGTTGAAGAATGCAGGCATTTGATTTTGATATTGCATTACGGGTTGCGGAGGATGGTTAAATTTTGCAAATGAGCTACATATTTTGATTTACATTTCTGGTTTTGAGGGATGATTTTAGATTGTTTTGAGAATTCCAAGCTAAGATTTGGTTTTCAGATTTGTTTAGAGAAATTGGTTTGAGTTTTCTTCTTAATTTTGAGTAAAAGATAGAAAAGAAATTGAAGAATGAGAAAACAATGTACATAGGTTGAAATTTGATTTATCAAAAATAAAAGAAAATAAAATTTACCAATGCCACTTGTTTTAAAGTTCAACACTTGTCATATACATTAGTTATCTAAATTACACATGTTTTATTAAGCTTTAATATGATAACATTTGTCCTTTTAGCTTTTATTTTAATTTAAAATGTTAATAACAGCTTTTAACTTAATTTATTACTTCTTATGTATATGTATATAAATTTCTTTTTTTTTAAAGAAAAATGTAACAAAACAAATTATAAAATAAAAGCTTATCCAATTATTTTTAAGTATCCATTCTTTTGAATTTCAAAACATTAAATTAAAATTCAAATCAAATTATAAAAGTCCAATTTAAAAATCAATTCAACAAAACATATATATTTTAAACAAATCCAAATTCAATCTGTAATTAATAATACTATTTATTTACCTATATTAAAAAAACAAACCATTATCCTTATTATTTGAAAATAACAATTTTTATTAATTTAAAATAATTATAAAGAGGATTATCACATTTAACTTTGCTCGAAATTTTTGGGATATCACAGTAGTTATAAACTCGATGTTTTAATTTCATTCTTCATTTAATCTCTACTAGATTCTATTCGGTGTTGATGCCCATTTTGAGTCCATAGGGAGTACTTCGATCCTTTCCCTATTTTTATAAATATGATATGTATTTGAATCATATGTATAAAAGTATGTAATAGTCATAGGTTAAAACTAATTTAGAGAAGGAAACCATGCTTCTCTCTATTAATTTATACAATTAATTAAGGGAATATTTTTTTATTTAAAGAGTGTAACATTTCATCTCTCTTTAATTAAATTGATTTTTTTTATTAAAGGACATTTATGACCAAAATTTATACAGGGCATAGATTATAAGTATATCCAAATATATCTAGTGTAAAATGTGTAAGTGCAATATGGAAAAAGGTATACATAGTTAATATATATGTATATAGATGTTGGGATTTGCATCTATAATGTATACGTTGCCCATTTATATTTACAAATGTTGTCACAAAAATAATTTAAACTTATATTTAAATGTTTATATACACATATATCAAAATTAATTTATGTATTAAATGAAATTAATAATTTAATGATTGAATAGGTTTGATACAAAAGGTCTAAATGAATCGGTAGTGGTGCATTTAGGTGGCATTAAAATAAATAGTAAAAGACATTTAAATGGAAATTAAGGAAATGTAAAGATGGAAATCTTTTAGCCTTCTTTTAATCTTTCCCTAACTTGTTTCCAAACCATTTTAAATTTATATGTACATACATATAAATATATATCAAAATTAATTTATATATTAAATGAAATAAACTATTTATACTATTTAGATTTTATTAAGCCAAAAAAATAAATTTAATTTAAAATCCCAAATATCAAATTTTGCCAAGTAAAAGTATCAAATTGGAAATAATAAAGTAGTTAAAGATATCTAAAATATGTAAAATTAATACACACACACACACACACATACATACATATATATATATATATCAATAATTTTATAACATAAAAGTTGCCTAAACAATGTCATTATTGTTTTAAAAGCACAAGCTATTCAAAAATTACATTGTGTATGAAATATACATAATAATAATAAAGTCATCAATGTTTAGTTTGTGTGCAATAATTTGGCTCCATTTTTTTATAAAATGCAAAATTCCAACAAAGATATTTACAACACATAAAAGATGTAAAGATATATTTATATATGTAGACTCGGACGGTTATAGGTGACAACATTTGCACACATAAAATCACTGTAAAATATGAGGGATATAATCTACACTAAAAGATGAAATGTATTATTAAGATTAAGAATAGATGATTTCCATAAAATTAGCCTAAGAAACAAACCTTGAATGAAGATATATCCTTAGATTTCTAAGATCTACACTAGATCCTTGCAAGGGATGGACGAACCACTTATATTTTATTACTATTTTTGATATTTATATTTGATTTGGAGTTGAAAATTACTGAAAATTTTATTTATTTTCTACCATGGAAGGTTAGAAGGAGGAAAGTGGAAAAAATAAATGAGAAAGAATGAATTTTCTCTTAGAAATGAATAAGTGGATTTGCTCTAATTTAAAGAATGAAACATTTCCTATTCTTTAAGTAAAACTTCCCTAATTAATTCCCTTGATCATATCTCTCCCCACTCTTCTCACTTCACATAAGCCATCAAATGACATAAATTTTTCATAAGTCACTTTTGCAATTTTTATTTATTTAAACCTATTTAAAATTAAATCAATATTGTATACCGGTGCATGCAAATATAACTTTTATAAATGTATTCAAATAATTACAAATAACTTACAAACATTAACTAATGAAATTATTATTATTATTATTTCTCAAATATTAATTAATTTACAATATTTTATAAATTAAATAAATCATGTGGTTTTTTGAAGAATTCATCGGTATGGTTATGCGACTTAAATGTGTAAATTTAGTCAGCGACTAAATCGAATAATTCGAATATTAATGTTCTCACGCCACCTTAGCTAGTAGCGTGACATTTTGGCTGAATTTTATCGCTTACACATCTTTTGGTAAAATCAGTTTTACTTATTATAAGCGGTGCCTAATAGTAATGATTATTTATACCAATTCTCTTTGCCAAAAGTATACCATATTAGGACTTTGGAATTTGGTTTTGGTTAAAATTCCAACAACGTCCACATTTAACTTTGTAATTCCAAACACAAAATTCTTAGTTCAATAATAACAATTATTATTAACCATACCGCTCTAGCTAGAGACTTTAATTTTGAGTTGACTACAGTTGACCGTGATACTAACCCCATGTAAACGAGGATACAATTTCTCTACTGGATAGTGTTTCACTTCCAAAGCTTCAACTCAAACCTAACTATAGTTGTTCGATGGAAGTCATGCCACAATTTAACTATAATCAAAATGGAGTGTCTGCATTGAAGTTCCATGATATTCTCAAGCCAAGGGAATTTATATCAACTTAAACGATATAAATGTTAATTTTGTTGGAACAAGGCCAACATGCATCGGGTTAATTAGGTAAATTTCAATTTTTTTTATCATTTGGATCTTTATTAGGTCTATGAAATCTGAATTTATTTTGAACTTTTCTTAATTTTCTTTTTAGATAAAATCAATATTTGTTTAATTCATAAATAAAGTGTTATATTACTGTTATATTTATAATTATGATGCAATATGTGTATCATATACACTTATGTATATATGTTGGGGTTTACACCACAATAAACGTATTAGCCCCTCTATATATACATTTGTACCATTATATATATATATATATATATATATATATATATATATATATCCGTGTGTGTGTGTATAACATATACATATATAGTTTTATATTATTGCAAAGTAATGTTTGTAAATATAAGCATTTATATACGTATATTTTGCACGCGCGCTCTCTCTCTCTCTCTCACACACACACAGATATATATATATATATATATATATATATATATATATATATATATATATATATATACATACACACACATGCACTATATTGTAATATAAAATAATTATAAATATAGGATAGGTAACAATCAAAATCAAATTTAGACTTCAAAATTTTGATTTAGATCTTCATTTATAAAAAAAATTCTAGTAACTTCAAATTCAGATTAATGTATTTATTTTAATTAAATATAGTATATATTAAAATGTATACATTTCGTATATCTATATATATTTCATAAAATATATATGTATAATATGTATATAAAATATTATTTAGGAAATACTATATATGTATATATTATTTTTATATGAATGTTTTCATGTAAATTATTAATAAATGCATATATGCATAAACAAACATATTTTTGGCTGTACAAAATTATCATTTTTGTTTTAATTAACTAAAAGTATAACATTTTAAATAATTAATTCTGCATGGAATTAATATAAAATTATTTTTTATTCTGTAAACAAGTTTGCACTTATACATATTATACTAAAATTTATATACACGTATTTTACGTAATTTATATATGTGTATATATAAGTTAGATGTAACATTAAACTTAAATTAAATATTACATTATATTCATATTTACAATATATACAAAAAAAAGTTTCTTTTAATTTTCGAATCTGTAAATATACACACATACATACATATATTAATAATATATACAACATACTTTACCATATAATATTTATAATTAAATCTATTTTTTTTGTAAAACATTTTAATAATTTTTTATATGCCGCAAACAATATGTAAGAAATTACATGTGTAATTTGTTTTTAATTTATACACACATATACATATATATTATAATCCAAATGAAGACAGCACCAATATATGTAGATTCGTGATATCAATTTGTAACCAAACTAGCATATGACATGAATAAGCATATTGGACATTACAAATAAGTAATATTAACTTTCACAAAAGCCCAATTTTTCGCATCTTGAAATGAAAATTTTAACTCCTTCAATTGAATCTTGTATCTAGAAGTTGCTAGCTTCCCAAATACATCTACCACCGACGATCGAACCGACTTTAATTCAACGTGGGAAATGCTTGAAAGAGTGGAAGGGTGAGGTAGAATTTTCTGCCAACAAAAATGTAAGGGATGGAGACTCCAAAAAAGTGCGTTAAAAGAGTGGGTTAGAGATAATTAAATAAGGAGATCCTAAGGAATAAAACAAGGATCTAGATCCTTGCTTTTCTCATACCAGTTCTCCTTTCTTTTAATTCAAACTCTAACCCATCTTAGCCATCAAAATGGCCGCCCTAACCATGTATGCTATGGTCAGAAATAGAAAGCCTCACATGGGCCTCAAATCCACTTCAAGCCCGAACAATATCTATTGTATTTAAATCCAATTTAACATGTATCGATATCGAATATCGATTAGTGTTTATATAACCATTATATGCACACTATTTAATATAATTCAATACGTATCAAACAAAATTTTATGATTTATGTTTCATAAATATTTATTAATTTAATAAATTTATAATACTTTCAAATTAATTAAATTAAGGGATAATAGGAGTATTCAATGTTTTAGTTGTGTGAATTTTAGGATTAAATTTGGTTAGCAATTAATATTGAACCATTCGTATATTAACATTCGCGGGTCGCTTAGAAGGTGGTGTGACATTATGGCTAAATTTATATGTAACATCCCTGAATTTTATCCAAAACAAATTGATAACTAATTTAATTTTAAAATTAAATTGTGAATCTATTTGTGAATTAATTAGAAATCTCTAGGATAAATAAATATTTTAGATTATAAATAGAATTATAAAGTTTTAAGATTTATAAAAGATAGGTTCTGTTATTTATTTATATTTATAAATTTAGTTTAAATTAAATCTTGGAATTAAAATTCAAAATTAAAAAAACTTATAAATATATTGGGTTTGAACACGTTATATTTTAAATTACTAATGATTTGTTTTCCAAATTATATTAAATAGATATTTTGAATGAGAACATATAAACAAGAATAAAACATTAATTATAAATATTTATTAGTAATGTATAATTTAATTTCAAACCATATTTCTTTAATTTGTATAAGTATTAAATAATTGTTTTTAACATTTAAACCCATAATTAGTATAAATTGGAATTAAACCATTTTAAAATAGGATTCCTAATATAAGTTTGTAAATTAAAAATAAAATAGGATTTAAATTCATAAACATTTGTAAATATAAAGATTTAATAATTTTAAAGGTTTGAACTATAAATTTTAAATTAAATTGAATATAGGGGTTTAAACAAAATATATAAATTAATTTAAAGTAAGGGTTTACACCATAGAATTTTAAATTAATTTGGAACAAAGGATTTAAACAAAATTTGATGGGTATTGACAAATGAAAATTATATAGAAACATATATTAACAAGTATAAAAAAATTAATTAAAAGCATTCAATCAAATGTAAATAGATAAACCATATAAACAAATAACTAAACATAAAAAAAAAGTTTAAAAACAAAATTTTAAAATTATTTAAAAAAGGGATATAAAACAAAGTTATAATTTTATTTTTAAACAAGGTTAAAAACACAAAATACATATTTTAACAAGTGTAAGGAAGATAGCATTAATTTAGACAAGTGTTAATTGTAATTACAAGTGGCAAGGATAAGAAAGAGGGAAAAAAAACTTTTATTAACATATATTAAAAGAAACAATTAGGTTTCTCGATATTTCTTTCTCAGTTCATACTTCTCAAAACTGAGGAACAAATTATAAATCAAAATCTGAAAAGCTCTTAGCCCCAAATTCTTTAACCTGAAATGATTCACTCAAGTATTCAAGCAGAGATTAAAAACAAATGAAACAATAACCAGAAAGCAAATTTGTTTCAAAACTAGTAGATCATCTTAAACCTGAAAATCCAAACCCAAAACCAAAGATCAAAGATCAAAACAATTTTCAAAACCTGGGAAGCAAATCAAATGCAGTTTTCCCTGGTTGTAATTGAAGAACCTGTTTTCATAATTCAATTCATCACTGATTCAAGGCAAAGATTCCAGTTCAAAAGGAATAGAGTCAAAAGCCTGAGATCGACAAAAACAACTTCAAGCATTTAAGATTCAAATTTCATCCCGAAAACAAGAATCAGACATCATGAACAAAATCAAAGTAAAACAAATTTCCAGCAATCTAAACCTGGTTCTCTGTCTTCAGTTTTCCCAGATAAGTTTTAACTTTATAGTTAATGAATTTGTAACTTTAAAGTAAAAAAAATCAAGTTGTAATAAACTGCAGGTTTGTTTTATGAAAAGAAAATTCAAAAGAAAAGAACAAATTAAACAGCAAATTTAAACTAGAACTGATCATCATGATCAAAGAGCAAGTTCTTCAACCTGATACTGATATGAGACATGAAAATGCATCTTAGTCAAGCATGTGGATGGTCAAATTCAACTGAGCTAAAGTTAGAGATAAAGATCAAGTTTCCAGTTTGAAACCAGAACCTGGTCTCTGTCTTCAAAAATGTGAGTAAACTAACCCAATTTAACTTAAAACTGTGATATGTCTGGATGATTTTGCGTGTGGTTGTTAAGAAAAATGTTGTATTGGATGAAAATATATTTGCATTCATATATGTACTTAAGGGTTGAAGGTACATATCAGTATACAGGAGCATATAATTCTCTGTTCACCATTTCCAGATTTTAAAAATCTGTTCTAAAAACAAAAATCTCTGCTTCCAATTAATTTTAGCTAGTAATGTTAAAACAAAAAGGGTATAAAACAACAAGATATTATTTTTAAAAATAGTTTGAAGTACTTCTATCAAGTGATCATTTCAGTAATATAGAATTTACTGTAAATTCATCTTTAAGTTAGGAAATCAATTAATTCAATTTCGTGATTTGATTCCATGATGGGATTAGTGTTATCAAATAATGAATTTTAGTACAGATATCTCGATTTTTAATGAATGGATCGATGAAAAAAAATTAAGTCGAACGGGAAATACATTTCGATCGAATTCTGGCAACCCAGGTGTTGATGGTGGTCGGGGTTTGGGCTGGTGGTAGCTTGGAAGTCAGGTGTTCGGGGAAAAATAGATGGTAATTTTTTTTGTGATTGAGTCGTCAAGGCTATGGCAAACTAGGGTTTTAGCCTGATTCGAAGATAATGTAGAAAAGTTAGTTCGTGCGGCGTCGTCGAGAAGATTCGGTCAATCGCGCCAATGGGAATCGAACCATGGGAGGAAAATGGAGCTTTGACCAAAATTTCGAGGTCGTTGGTGGTCGTGACCGTCTAGGTGAAGCAATAGTTGGTCAGAGCATTTTGCTCTAATGTGATCGATTGTATCGAAATTCGATTTCATGATAGATTGAGGAAGCTGGGTGGTCACCAAGTTTGTATGGGTTATTGGCGATGTGGTGGTGATCACGGCGGTGGCTGGATCGTTGCCGTTGCCTTGTACATGTGCATGCGATTTCGTGTATCTGGGAAGAATGATGTTGGTTTGGGACGAAGAGGTTGGACTCGAAGTTGAATTCAAGATTGATCGGGTTTGTCTCGAAGCTAGGGAAATATGTGGGTTAGCTCGAAGTAAGGCTCGGGTCTGGGTCGAGATTATCTCGAAGTTTTGGTGATTTTACTCGGGTGTAGGAAGTCTGGCTTGAAACAGTTTTCAAAATTTTAAAATATAAACAAGTTTTCAAGGTTCAGTTTTAAATTAAGCTAAAAATACTTTCTTGATTAAATTCTCTTGATTAAGTTTTAAATAAGCTTTAAAATAATTATTTTTGAATTAGTTAAGTTCAAGTTTCCAAAAGCATCCTTATGTTTATTTTTATGGTATAAATGAGTAATTAAAAGATAAATGTTTATCTTAAATAATGTTTGATTTACTAAAGGGTTTTGAAATTTAACTATTTGTCAATGATAATTTATTTAAAGGATGTAGCTAAGGGATTTAGTAAGTATAGTTACTTTGTGAAATTAGATTTAAGCTAATTACCTTGGGTGATTACAATTAAGGATGACTAATTAATTAAGGTTAAATTATTAAGGATAGTGACTTACTTAAAGAAAATTACTTAATGAAAAGTAATTAATTAATGATTAAAAAAATTGATTAATCAAGTGATTTAAAATTAATTTGGGATTTATTAATATAAGTGATTAGGGATAATCACCTATTGTAATTAAGAGTAATTAATTAAATGGTAATTGATTAGGGGTTGATCAATTTATTAATGAATTAATTAAGGGAAGTTAATTAAAGGATAACTGAATAACTAAAGGTCAATTATTCAATAATTTAAGGTTGATTAATTTAAATTAATAAATGATTAAAGGACAAATAATCAAATGATTTGAAATCAATTAATGTTAATTAACCATGATTGATGACCCATCTGATCTGAATCAATCAGATAATTAATTGAGTTCACTTATAGATGTTTGAATTCTATTGATTGCCGAACTATTTGATATTCTGACATGCTATGCTTTGTGCTATGAGTTGTTTCAGTGTGATCTGTGATGAATGTAATTTATTTATTTATAATGCATTCATATTTTCTATCTGTGAATCTGTGTGTATAGATAAGCGTTATTGGAATATACCGCTTATCGGTATTGTTGTGATTGCAATCTGTGACGACTGAATGATGTTGCACTATTGTGTAAAACCCGTAGACTACACCATACACACAAATATGGATTGCACGAGGAAATCGACCGAGTCGCAAATTTTAACAATTTTAAAGATTGAATTCTTGAATCCAAAATAGTTTTAAAATTTGAATTGAAAGATTTTGAAACGAGTTTTCAAAAATAAAAGTTATTTTAAATAACTTAATAAAACTTTAAATTTAAATAATTTGATTTAAATTTGAATTCAATATTTGAAATTGAATTCTATGATGTGGAACTATGGGTTAAAATGGGTCATTCAACTCATAAATGTGTTTATGGGTTTTTAAACCATTTTAAAGGTGTCGTTTTTGGGAATTTGAATTTAACCCAAGATTTTAACCTGTATAGATATAATTGGATTCCTATAAAATGAAAACTATTTGTTTTCAAAAAAAATAAAAGCTTTCATGTAAGGAATGAATTTCCAACTTGTGTTAAAGAGATTTCAATTTGAAATGAAATGAGTTTCCAAGTTATCAATGAATCTTTGGAAATTGTTTGAAAGCTATGAAGTGAGTCTTTGACTTAAAGACTGGATAAGTTAATCCAATTTGAAAAGGGAAATCGTTTTGAAAGGCTATGAATAAATCTTTGTGAAAGATTGGTAAACCTTGTTTAAATTGAAAGGAGGTTTTTAAAATGAATCTTTTTTAAAAGATTTGAAATGGTAATTGGTTTAAACCATTTGAAAGAAAGTTTGGAATCATTAAATAGTGACTTAACTGAAATCCCATATCCTTATGTTTTTAAATATTGCGCTCATTATTCGGTTTAGCCAGGAGAAGACCTTGTGTCATATAACCTATTCCGAATAATGATACGACGTTATGGATAGCATTTGAAGACCGGTGGTGAAGACCGAGTATTTGCGAGAACGATAGGATGACCTATTGATTGTCTCTGCACCGAGTAGCTACGGTATAGAGATTTCATAAGTGATGGGAAGTCCGATCGGGATTGTAAATACCCGTATTTGCAAGGGCTTCCTCGGAAGTGTCTTCGGTTCTATTCGAACCCGGAACAGACTTGTATGGATGTGTGTCTGACATTACACTTTGAGATGTAAAACCGGTTTCTATCAAATACATTTCTGTTTGGTGGCGGAGATGTATTCTCTTAGCTTAACACCCTTCTCTGAGACGTACGAGCTCAGAGGTTATGTAATTGATGGTTACTAGTGATACATTCCCAATTTGGTAATGTGGCATACGAAGTGTTGCTGATCATTTGTTGATCAAAGCATGGCTTTGTGAAAAGCGTAGCTTTGTGGACGAGACTTCGTTGAACTTCACAACCCGAAATGGTCGAACAGGAAGAATGCAGCAAGGTTATTTGGGGGTAGCGCCCCCTGAGGGTATGTTCATTTCCTTCTGGATAGAGGTGATATCATAGTATGGAGCTCAGATATTTAACCTATGTGGTTACTGCAAATACATTACTTTGTGGTTATTGGTATCGAGCGCTCGGATAAAGGTCGGTTACGACCGGGGGATGGCATACCCGTGTTAGTGGTTAAATAGTTACAGAGGTAACCCGACCTTGTGTTGGCAGAGATCCGGTTAGGTTCTCTAGCGTCCCTCCAGAGGCGTACCCATGTGGCCCAGGAAGTTCCTTAGCCTGACCATTTGTTGGAAATCCATTCTTCAATACGTGCCTTGTATGGTTTTAGTTATAGAACCTTCCATCTAACATGGTAGCTATGGTAGGCATACTATAATGGTACGTATGCTGGCTAAGATTAATATTATACTTTCAAAATGTTTTCCACTGTGCACTAATAATAATATCAAATGGTTTTCGCGTATCAAGCATATTTGACTATCATAAGGAGAAATCTCCTCCAAGTTTGCATTTGCATTGTGTGTGTGGCGGGAGGCCTTATGGTAGTTTCATTTTTTAAAAAGCATTGCGGATTTCAATTTTTAATTCTTTTGTTTGTTTTTAAAGATAAAACTGTTTTTTTATTTGCTCATACCAGTCGCATGACTGACCCGGAGTTTATTGTTCCCTTCTAAACTCTGGCTGCCCACTATTTTCCACACGGGCAGTCTAGAGTTGGCTGTTTCAGATATACATATCGATTCGGTAGCTTCAGCTTTCTCTTTGGAATTCTTTGGAGTCTTCGGATTCAATGACGAGACTTGCTTGTCTTGGTGAAATGGATGGTGGTTCGAGCATTTGTTTGGAATTGCAGTTTTGGATTCATTCTTATCTAAAGTTCACTTGGAGTTATCTCTTGGGTATTCATTTTCCGCTGCTATATCATATTGCTATTCCGCTGTAGCATTGTTATCTTGTATCTCTGATATTGATTTTTATTTTATCGAATGTTGTATATCAATGATATTCATTTCTTTTTCTTCCGCTATGTTGTTATACTTGATGTGTTATGAGCTCCGACGAACCAGATTCGACGTTTGGATCTGCGGCATTTGAATACGAGTGTTGTATTCGGTGCCGATTTTCGAAGGTCGAGTTTCGGTCCGTCATATTTGGTATTCCGCAATTATTCACCCAAAAATTTGCGAAAATTTCCGCGATTATTCGTCAAAAAAATTGCATAAATTTATGCAACTTTTGGATATAATTGCATAAATGTCTGCAATTATTCAGTGAATAATTGGATAACTATATGTAATTATTTAGTAACTTAATTCTAGGGACCTAATTTACATACTTTTTTTTACTGGAGATTTTGTGTATTTTGAAACTTATTAGGGACCCGAGCCTAATATTCACTTTTCAAAAACCATCTTTATTTTTTACTTCATTTTACTAGAGATTTTAATTTTGACTCTTCTTTGTCATCTTGTCTAATCCCCTTACATTACTTGCGTGCAAGTCCTCAATTTTGATTGAATTCATACCATAGCCATGAATCCTCATCTCTATAGATATGCAATCTTTGATTCATTTTACCCCAGATCATTAAGTGATTTTCATGTATTGTTAGTTAGTGGATTGTTTGATTATATTTTGTAGTTTTGGGTTTGGACTATTCTTTTATTGTTTCGGACTTGCAAATTTCAATGCTACTTCTATTTTAGAAAATATAGATTTCTATTTGAACATACTATTTTAGATATTCACGTAATAGCATTGTTTCTCTGACAATTGTGTCACATCAATTTGATAGCAGATATTCACCTAATAACACTATTATCTATGGAGGATAACAAATTATTTGATACCGTGTATCTTTTCTCCAAATTGGAGTAATTGTATCATAGAATACTTACATGCAAGCAGTTTTAACTATAGTTTATCAGGCTATTGTCGGGGACAAATAATCAATTTGTTTTTCTATTTTTATTTCACATGTTATATATTGTTTTAGTTATAAATAATGGGAAACTTGATATGAGCATAATATATTTGTGAAGTTACAGGTCTCAAAGTTTCTTCTGTAATGAAACTATTTCCTAAATCCTTACCATTTCTAATTCAATTTAAACATTCACTTTTACATATTCGTCTAAAGTATTGCCTTGTTTTTGAAATGAAATTCCAAGAAGCACTATCATCTTAGGAGGATAATGAATTATTTGATTCTCACACGCAATAGGTATTTTTTCTTTCAAATTTGGGTAATAATAATGTTGATCAACGAAATACAGATACTTTTAACTATGCTTCATCATGCTATTGCTGGTAACATGTAACGACCCAGAATTTCTGTCATTTGAAATTCGTATATTTAATTGATTTTAAATATTAACAAGTAAAATTTGTAAGTCGAATAAATTTTATATTTCGAATATCTAGATTTAATTGGATAATTAAATCGATAATTTAATATTTGAAATTACATAAATAATTGGAAATTGGGTTTAATGTGATTAAAATTGATTTATAAAGTTGTGTTAAATCATATTGGAGTTAGAATGATGTTATAGAACTTTTAAAATTGAATTAAAAGTTAATTTTTGGAAATTGAATATTTTAATATTTAATTACGAGTAAAAATAGCCATTTTTCAAATAGTCTCATATTTCGACGAAACTAGTTTTATTGGGTCCGTAAAGTTAAATTATTATAAGATTTCAAATTTCGTGTCAATCGGATTTACGGTTTGTCCGGAGCAAGCTAAAACGCGTAGGAATCGGTTTAAGTGAATTTTAAATTTTAAATAGTCGATTTGAAAACCTATCTTCCAAATACGATCGAATTGGCTCCGATATACATTCCATTGCGTTCGGAATGGGGGTAAAACATTATGAACGCCAGGCGGCACGCTTCGTTTGGAGTTTGGAAAAATTTCGGGTGAATAGTGCGCGAATATTTTCTATATAAGGACCTCATTTTCTTCATTTTGCAACAAACCCTAGGGTTTCAAACTTCAGCCGCCACCTTCAGATTTAATGGCTGAAAACCATCCTCCTTCTTCCTCAAATTTCTTCAAATCTATTAAACGATTCGAAAAGTTATCAACTACAAAGTTGTAAATCGTAGCGAGATCTTTGAAACCAACGGTCAAGATCGAAAAATATGCTACGGATCGACGGCAAAGCTCGCTCAAATGTCGCACGTTCGAGCTCAAAAATCGAGGCTAGATGGAGACCGAGTTGCACGAGATTCATGCCGAAGGGCGGAGCTTGTGATGGCCTTTCAAATGACGTTGTTTGATCGTGTCCTCGGCGTTCGTAGTGATGGCGACAATTAGGGTTTGGCGGTGGCCTATATAGGTTGTGCGTGCGTCTTTTGCTGTTGAGGAAGAAGAATGTTGCGTGCGGTCCTGATGCAATCCGATGGAACGAACGGCTATGATGTAGGGTTTGAAAAAATATAGAAAAGAATTGTAAATTTATTTATATTAAAATTCGTATAAACCTTAGAAAGCTGTAACTTGTTCATACGAGGTCGAAAAATGACGAAACGACTTGCGTTGGATTCGTATTGTCGAATACTACGCAATGGAGCTGGATTGGAGTTGATTGGAGCTAGTGGAATTTTGAGTAAAATTAAATGCGCGTTTAATTTTATTCGGAACAAAACGTTGAAACCGCTATTGGAAACAAGGTGAGAACTTCTCACTCAATCGAATTTGTTTCGATTTAAATTTTAAAAAGTTAAATTTAAACTGCTTGATTGTGTGACTAAATGATGGTTGTTATCTGTTGTATTGAAATAGACCTTATACGCCGTATATTAAGCGGAGGTTATTATATTAAACACATATACCGCGATATTCCACCTTGAAGTAGAATTGGTATTATATATGTATTTGGAGTTGATTTTCCCGCATTATATAGCGGATGAGACCCTATTGCGCCGCATAATAGCGGATAATATTTTATATAAACCCATGTACCGCGATATCACGTCTTGAAACAGGATTGGTATTGTGCTAACATCTGTGGATGCAGGGAAACATGTTGGAGGGATCCAAATAGATTCCTCAAATAATTGAATTTGTTTCAATGTTGTGTGTTGATTATTTATAATCTCTATGTGATTATCTTTATGATTGAAATCGTTGAAGGTTAAAATTTAGCCGAATATAATTTTGGTATCGTTTGATACCGAAAATAAATAAAAATTTGATTTCTGAAAATTCAGGTTGAAAGTTTATATTAAAATTTATTTTTGAGAATTAGATAAATTTAAAAGAAGGAATTCTAAAATAATAAATTTTTATTTTTAATCTTATTGAATAAAATTTCAAAATATGGGAAAAGCTTTAATAAATGGATTACGGGTAATATTATTCAAAGGTTGAAGAATTTATTCAAAATACAGATTTTAAAGAGTTTGAAAATAAAAGAATTGGTTTTCTTTAAAAGGAATTTATTTTTTTGAAAGGAAATAAAATTTGAAACCCATTTGGGAATTGATTTTTGGCGATTGAATTTAAATCTTGTGAAAATCCATTTGGAAATGTATAGGTGTTTTGAAAAGAATTAGGAATCAATTTGAATATTGATTTGGGGTATAGTAGAAATTGATTTCAATTTGAAATTTGAATGAAATTCACTTGGTGTTTAATTTCTTGGAAAATCAATATGGAATTTGATTTGGTTATTTTTGAAATCAATTGAAAAATTGAATTGTTGTTGAAAGTGAATATTTGAAATCGATTTGAAAAATCGTATATCAATAGATATTTTGGAAATGTGAATTCACATGGAATTTATAAAGAAAAGGGAAATTTGTTCAAAAATAAACATTGATTTATTTTTGAAGCGTGGAAATAAATTTACGGATTTGGAACGTAAAATTTAAGTAAATCGGTAAGGATTTATTTAATTGGTTTAAATGAACCATTTTGAAATGAAAGTGTATTCTCCCTGGAAAGTCGAATAAAATTTCTGAGTAGCTTTGAAAGATACACACACACACACACACACACACACACACACACACACACATATATATAAATCTAGAATTTGTTTTGAAAAGGATACATTAGAGAAATTAACGTTTTAAATTGTTTTGAATCCTTTAAGTAAAGACCTATTAAGTTGACATAGAAATGATTATTTCTAAGATTTAATCAATAATTGTTTTTGAAAATAGTATTTAAATAGTTATACTCTATCTACTAATTTTATTTTGAAAATTAGTTTGGACTTAAGTTATATGTAATATTGGTATAATATTTTTTTATAACTAATATTTTAAGTAAAGTGTTTAAAGAAAAACAGTATTATTTCAAAGTGTTTTCCCGATATATTTTGGATAAGTGTTATAAATTATTTAAAGTATTTGAACTCGATAGATTTCCTGTGAAAATGAATAAATATTTGGAAGTGTTTCCGCATAAGGAAAATGATTTGAAATTTGTTTTCAAATGGTTGAAGTGTGGAAAATTATATCTTGTAAAGATATTTTTGGAAAATAAATAATTTGGGAAATTATTTGGAATCTGGTGATGTTGTGCAAATCAATTGATAGTTAAATAACCGACTATCAATATTTACCTTTAAATGGGTATTTGTTGTGATTTGCTTGAATTTGAATGCTACACTTATTTTAAAATAAGCGCCCGTTATTCGGTTTAGCCAGGAAAGGACCTTTGGGTCATGAATCCCATTCCAAATAGTGATACGTCGTAATGGATAGCATTTGAAGACTGGCGTTGAAGACCGGATATTTTTGGAAATGGAAGGATTACCATCGAATGTCTCTGCATCGGTTGATCCCCGATATAGAGATTTTATCACCCTTTGTGATAGGAATTCCGGACGTGATTAGTGAATGTCTGGATTGCACGGGCTTCTTTGGAAGTGCCTTCGGTTCCGTTCGATCCTGGAACGGACTTGTATGGATGTGTGTCTGACGTTACAATTTGAGATGTAAAGCTAGTTTCTATCAAATACATTTCTGTTGGTGGTGGAGAATTTATTCTTTTAGCTTAACACCCTTCTCTGAGACGTACGAGCTCAGAGGTTATGTGGTTGATGGTTACTAATGATACATTCCCAATTTGGTAATGTGGCATACAAAGTGCTGCTGATCATTTGTTGATCGAAGCATGGCTTTGTGAAAAAGCATAGCTTTGTGGACGAGACTTCGTCAGACCTCACAACTCGGTAATGGTCAAAACGGGAAAGATGCAGCAAGGTTATAGGGAGTAGTGCCCCTTAGGGTATGTGCATTTCCTTCTGGATAGAAGTGGTATCATGGTATGGATCCTAGATACTTAACTTATGTGGATATCACAAATATATATGACTTTGTGATTGTTGTTGGTTGAGGATCCTCGGATAAAGGTTGTTTACAACCGGGGGATGGCATACTCGTGCCAGTAGTTACCTACTTTTGCAGAGGTAACCCGGCCTTGTGTTGGCAGAGATCCGGTTAGGTTCTCGGGGCGTCCTTCCAGAGGCGTACCCATGTGGCAATGAGAAGTTCCTTGGCCTGACCATTTGTTGGAAACCAAAGAAACATTACGAACTCTTTATGATTGCAAATTGTATAACCTACCACCTCAGGAGGTAGCTATAGCAGGCATAATATAATGGTATCTATGCTGGCTAAGATTTATATTATACTTTTGAAATGGTTTTCCACATTTTGCACTTATAGTAATAATATCAAGAAATTCTCTCGTATCAAGCATGTTCGACTATCATAAGGAGAAATCTCCTCCAATTCTGCGTTTGCATTATGTGTGTGGCGGGAGGCCTTATGGTAGTTTCATTTCCAAAAGCATAGCGAAATTCTTTTTATTTTCTTTGCGAAAATAACTGTTTTAAGATCTCACACCAGTCCTATGACTGACCTCGAGTTTATTGTTCCCTTTCTAAACTCTGGTTGCCCATCATTTTCCACACAGGTAGCCTAGAGTCAGATTATTAGGATATTCTGGAATTCAGGAGATGCTGTGGAGATCAGGATCAAGCTGGATGGCATGGCGTATCAACTAGTTTTATAGTATTTCTTGTCTATTATTGTGTTGTGTTGTATATTGACTCTGATGATGTAATGTATAAAATGTACAGTTCTTTTGATTTAAAGATTATTCATTTATCTATTATATGTTGTTCCGCTGCAACTGTGAGATTCTGATATTGTTCTGTTGCTTCTTCTTTCTTACTTCTTCTATCTTTTTCTTCTTCTTAAACCCTAAGGGTTCGGTTTTCCGGCATTCGATTGTTCGGCGGTTGATAAAGTGGACGTATTAATGTCGATATTCGAGAGTCGAAAAATTGGGTCTTTACAACCTTCAGCTCTGAGTATAACACATTAACGCATTATAGATAGGGTGAAGTATACCCTAGAATGAGTATATCCCTAAGTTATCCGTTCGAATGCCTTAGTAAATTCTATTACTAACCACTGACAGTGAGTATGAGCGTAAAAAGAGGACGAGATAAGGGACAGGGGAGTAACACTACAAATGGTCAGTACCTTTACAATAGAGGAAACAATCTTTTCTCTATCAACCTCTTTTGTTCATCATCTCTTTTCAATTTTTTAATGGTTCCTGGCAGTTCCAGGAAGAAACTTTGATTTTGCATGGGATACAAACTCCAAATAGGTCAGAATTGTTTGTTTGGATGAATTGTTTGCTTTGGTTGCTATGGTTGATAGGTATATTTTGGTCGTTTAAACCAATTTTTTTTTGATTGTATCCATATATATGTTTATTCTGTTGGGTCCAGGTGTATTCTACGAGTGGTTAGTTATCTTTCGAACTAATCAATATCCCTGTATATTCGTAGATCTGGTGACCCAAGTATCTTGGTTCGTTCTTGTATCCATTATTGATATTCTGATTTGGTAAGACAAATGCAGAATAAATATTCAATTTTATCGAAAAGATATTTCTCTGTCTTTCATATGTTCTTGATTGTCTCTCTACTTTCAAATTTCGAGGACGAAATTTTCTAAAGGGGGGAATCTGTAACATCCCTGAATTTTATCCAGAATATATTGGTGATTAATTTAATTTTGAAATTAAATTGTGAATCTATTTGTGAATTTATTAGAAATCTCTGGGATAAATAAATATTTTAGATTATAAATAGAATTATAAAATTTTAAGATTTATAAAAGATAGGTTCTGTTATTTATTTATATTTATAAATTTAGTTTAAATTAAATCTTGGAATTAAAATTCAAAATTAAAAAATCTTATAAATATATTGGGTTTGAAAACATTATATTTTAATTAATAAAGATTTGTTTTCCAAATTATATTAAATAGATATTTTGAATGGGAACATATAAACAAGAATAAAACATTAATTATAAATGTTTATTAGTAATGTATAATTTAATTTCAAACCATTTTTCTTTAATTTGTATAAGTATTAAATAATTGTTTTTAACATTTAAACCCATAATTAGTATAAATTGGAATTAAACCATTTTAAAATAGGATTCCTAATATAAGTTTGTAAATTAAAAATAAAATAGGATTTAAATTCATAAACATTTGTAAATATAAAGATTTAATAATTTTAAAGATTTGAACTATAAATTTTAAACTAAATTGAATAAAGGGGTTTAAAAAATTATATATAAATTAATTTAAAGTAAGGGTTTACAATATAGAATTTTAAATTAATGTGGAACAAATTATTTAAACAAAATTTGATGGGTATTGACAAATGTAAATTATATAGAAACATATATTAACAAGTATAAAAAAAATTAATTAAAAGAATTCAATCAAATGTAAATAGACAAACCATAAAAACAAATAACTAAACATTAAAAAATAAAAGTTTAAAAACAAAATTTTAAAATTATCTAAAAAAGGGATATAAAACAAAGTTATAAATTTATTTTTAAACAAGGTTAAAAACACAAAATACATATTTTAACAAGTGTAAGAAAGATAGCATTAATTTAGACAAGTGTTAATTGTAATTACAAGTGGCAAGGATAAGAAAGAGGAAAAAAAAAACTTTTATTAACATATATTAAAAGAAACAATTAGGTTTCTCAATATTTCTTTTTCAGTTCATACTTCTCAAAACTGAGGAACAAAATATAAATCAAAATCTGAAAAGCTTTTAACCCCAAATTCTTCAACCTGAAATGATTCGCTCAAGTATTCAAGCAGAGATTAAAAACAAATGAAACAATAACCAGAAAGCAAATTTGTTTCAAAACTAGTAGATCATCTTAAACCTGAAAATCCAAACCCAATACCAAATATCAAAGATCAAAATAATTTTCAAAACCTGGGAAGCAAATCAAATGCAGTTTTCCTTGGTAGTAATTGAAGAACCTGTTTTCACAATTCAATTCATCACTGATTCAAGGCAAAGATTCCAGTTCAAAAGCAATAGAATCAAAGCCTGAAATCAGCAAAAATAACTTCAAGCATTTAAGATTCAAATTTCATCCCGGAAACAAGAATCAGACATCATGAACAAAATCAAAGTAAAACAAATTTCCAGTAGTCTAAACCTGGTTCTCTGTCTTCAGTTTTCCCAGGTAAGTTTGAACTTTATAGTTAATGAATTTGTAACTTTAAAGTAAAAAAAATTAAGTTGTAATAAACTGCAGGTTTGTTTTATGAAAAGAAAATTCAAAAGAAAAGAACAAATTAAACAGCAAATTTAAACAAGAACTGATCATCATGATCAAAGAGCAAGTTCTTCAACCTGATACTGATATAAGACATGCAAATGCATCTTAGTCAAGCATGTGGATGGTCAGATTCAACTGAGCTAAAGTTAGAGATGAAGATCAAGTTTCCAGTTTGAAACCAGAACCTGGTCTCTGTCTTCAAAAATGTGAGTAAACTAACCCATTTTAACTTAAAACTGTGATATGTATGGTGATTTTACATGTGGTTGTTAAGAAAAATGTTGTATCGGATAAAAATATATCTGCATTCATATATATACATAAGGGTTGAAGGTACATATCAGTATACAGGAGCATATAATTCTCTGTTCACCATTTCCAGATTTTAAAAATCTATGCTAAAAATAAAAATCTCTGCTTACAATTAATTTTAGCTAGTAATGTTAAAACAAAAAGGGTATATAACAACAAGATATTAATTTTAAAAATAGTTTTAAGTATTTCTATCAAGTGATCATTTCAGTAATATAGAATTTACTGTAAATTCATCTTTAAGTTAGGAAATCAATTAATTCAATTTCGTGATTTGATTCCATGATGGGATTAGTGTTATCAAATAATGAATTTTAGTACAGATATCTCGATTTGTAATGATTGGATTGATCAAAAAAAATTAATTCGAACGGGAAATACATTTCGATCGAATTCTGGCAACCCAGGTGTTGATGGTGGTCGGCGTATGGGCTGGTGGTAGCTTGGAAGTCAGGTGTTTGAGGAAAAATAGATGGTAACTTTTTTTGTGATCGAGTCGTCAGGGCCATGGCGAACTAGGGTTTTATCCTGGTTCGAAGATAATGTTGAAAAGTTAGTTCATGCGGCGTCGTCGAGAAGATTCGATCAATCGTGCCAATGGGAATCGAACCGTGGGAGGTAAACGGAGCTTTGACCAAAATTTCGAGGTCGTGACCGTCTGGGCGAAGCAACAGTTGGTCTGAGAATTTTGCTGTGATGGGATCGATTGTATTGAAATTCGATTTTATGATAGATTGAGGAAGCTGGGTGGTCACCAAGTTTGTATAGGTTATTGGCGATGTGGTGGTGATCACAACGATGGCTGGATCATCGCCGTCGCCTTGTACATGTGCACGCGATTTCGTGTATCTCGGAAGAATGAGTTTGTTTGGGACGAAGAGGTTGGACTCGAAGTTGAATTCAAGATTGATCGAGTTTGTCTCGAAGCTAGGGAAATATGTGGGTTAGCTCGAAGTAAGGCTCGGGTCAGGGTCGAGATTATCTCGGGGTTTTGGTGATTTTACTCGGGTGTAGGAATTCTGGCTTGAAACAGTTTTCAAATTTTTAAAATATAAACAAGTTTTCAAGGTTCAGTTTTAAATTAAGTTAAAAATACTTTCTTGACTAAATTCTCTTGATTAAGTTTTAAATTAGTTTTAAAATAATTATTTTTAAATTAGTAAAGTTCAAGTTTCCAAAAGCATACTTAAGTTTATTTTTAAGGTATAAATGAGTAATTAAAAGATAAATGTTTATCTTAAATAATGTTTGATTTACTAAAGGGTTTTGAAATTAACTATTTGTTAATGATAATTTATTTAAAGGATGTAGCTAAGGGATTTAGTAAGTATAGTTACTTTGTGAAATTAGATTTAAGCTAATTACCTTGGGTGATTACAATTAAGGATGACTAATTAATTAAGGTTAAATTATTAAGGATAATGACTTACTTAAAGAAAATTACTTAATGAAAAGTAATTAATTAATGATTAAAAAAATTGATTAATCAAGTGATCTAAAATTAATTTAGGATTTATTAATATAAGTGATTAGGGATAATCACCTATTGTAATTAAGAATAATTAATTAAATGGTAATTGATTAGGGGTTGATCAATTTATTAATGAATTAATTAAGGGAAGTTAATTAAAGGATAATTGAATAATTAAAGGTCAATTATTCAATAATTTAAGGTTGATTAATTTAAATTAATAAATGATTAAAGGACAAATAATCAAATGATTTGAAATCAATTTATGTTAATTAACCATGATTGATGAACCATCTGATCTAAATCAATCAGATAATTAATTGAGTTCACTTATAGATGTTTGAATTCTATTGATTGTCGAACTGTTTATATTCTGATATGCTATGCTTTGTGCTATGAGTTGTTTCAGTGTGATCTGTGATTAATGTAATTTATTTATTTATAATGCATTCATATTTTCTATCTGTGAATCTGTGGGTATAGATAAGCGTTATTGGAATATACCGTTTATCAATATTGTTGTGATTAAAATCTGTGATGACTGAATGACGTTGCACTATTGTGTAAAACCCGTGGACTACACCATACACACAAAAATATGGATTGCACGAGGAAATCGGCTAAGTCACAAATTTTAACAATTTTAAAGATTGAATTCTTGAATCTAAAATAGTTTTGGAATTTGAATTGAAAGCTTTTGAAATGAGTTTTCAAAAATAAAAATTATTTTAAATAACTTAATAAAACTTGAAATTTAAATAATTTGATTTAAATTTGAATTCAATATTTGAAATTGAATTCTATGATTTGGAAACTATGGGTTAAAAAGGGTCATTCAACCCATAAACGTGTTTATGGGTTTTTAAACCATTTTAATGGTGTCACTTTTGGGAATTTGAATTTAACCCAAGATTTTAACTTGTATAGATATAACTGGATTCTTCTGATTTGAAAACTATTTGTCTACAAAAAAACAAAAGCTTTCACGTAAGGAATGAATTTCCAACTTGTGTTAAAGAGATTTCAATTTGAAATGAGTTTCCAAGTTATAAATGAATCTTTGGAAATTGTTTGAAAGCTAGGAAATGAGTCTTTGACTTAAAGACCAGATAAGTTAATCCAATTTGAAAAGGGAAATCGTTTTGAAAGGCTATGATTAAATCTTTGTGAAAGATTGGTAAACCTTGTTTAAATTGAAAGGAGGTTTTTAAAATGAATCTTTTTGTTTAAAAGATTTGAAATGGTAATTGGTTTAAACCATTTGAAAGAAAGTTTGGAATCATTCAGTTGTGACTTAACTGAAATCTCATATCCATATGTTTTTAAATATTGCGCTCATTATTCGGTTTAGCCGGAGAAGACCTTGTGTCATATAACCTATTCCGAATAATGATACGACGTTATGGATTGCATTTGAAGACCGGTGGTGAAGACCGAGTATTTGCGAGAGCGATAGGATGACATATCGATTGTCTCTGCACCAGGTAGCTATGGTATAGAGATTCCCTAAGTGATAGGAAGTCCGATCGGGATTGTGAATACCCGGATTTGCAAGGGCTTCCTCGGAAGTGCCTTCAGTTCCGTTTGAACCCGGAACAGACTTGTATGGATGTGTGTCTGACATTACACTTTGAGATGTAAAACCGGTTTCTATCGAATACATTTCTGTTTGGTGGCGGAGATGTATTCTCTTAGCTTAACACCCTTCTTTGAGACGTACGAGCTCAGAGGTTATGTAATTGATGGTTACTAGTGATACATTCCCAATTTGGTAATGTGGCATACGAAGTGCTGCTGATCATTTGTTGATCAAAGCATGGCTTTGTGAAAAGCGTAGCTTGTGGACGAGACTTCGTCGAACTTCACAACCCGGAATGGTCGAAATAGGAAGAATGCAGCAAGGTTATTTGGGGGTAGCGCCCCCTGAGGGTATGTTCATTTCCTTCTGGATAGAGGTGATATCATGGTATGGAGCCCGGATATTTACCCTATGTGTTTACTGCAAATACATTACTTTGTGGTTGTTGGTATTGAGCGCTCGGATAAAGGTCGGTTACGACCGAGGGATGGAATACCCATGTCAGTAGTTACCTAGTTACAGAGGTAACCCGACCTTGTGTTGGCAGAGATCCGGTTAGGTTCTCGGGGCGTCCCTCCAGAGGCGTACCCATGTGGCCCAGGAAGTTCCTTAGCCTGACCATTTGTTGGAAATCCATTCTTCAATATGCACCTTGTACGGTTTTAGTTGTAGAACCTGCCATCTAACATGGTAGCTATAGTAGGCGTACTATAATGGTACGTATTCTGGCTAAAATTAATATTATACTTTCAAATGTTTTCCACTATGCACTAATAATAATATCAAATGGTTTTCGCGTATCAAGCATATTTGACTATCATATGGAGAAATCTCCTCCAAGTCTGCGTTTGCATTGTGTGTGTGGCGGGAGACCTTATGGTAGTTTCCTTTTTTAAAAAGCATTTCGGATTTCAATTTTTAATTGTTTTGTTTGTTTTCAACGATAAAACTGTTTTTTTGTTTGCTCATACAGTCCCATGACTGACCCGGAGTTTATTGTTTCCTTCCTAAACTCTGGGTGCCCACTATTTTCCACACGGGCAGTCTAGAGTTGGTTTTTTTAGATATAGATATCGATTCGGTAGCTTCAGCTTTCTCTTTGGATTTCTTTGGAGTCTTCGGATTCATTGACGAGACTTTCTTGTCTCGGTGAAATGGATGGCGGTTCGAGCATTTGTTTGGAATTGCAAATGTGGATTCATTCTTATCTAAAGTTCACTTGGAGTTATCTCTTGGTTATTCGTTTTCCGCTGCTATATCATATTGCTATTCCACTGTAGCATTGTTATCTTGTATCTCTGATATTGATTTTTATTGTATCATTGTTGTATCGAATGTTGTATATCAATGATATTCATTTTGTTTTCTTCCGTTATGTTGTTATACTTGATGTTTTATAAGCTTCGGCGAACCAGATTCTACGTTTGGATCTGCGGCGTTTTGATACGAGTGTTGTATTTGGTGCCGATTTTCAAAGGTCGAGTTTCGATCCGTCACATTATATCTTACTTGGCTTTAGTAAAATCCACTTTTCTTTTATTAACTGGTACCCAGTTGTGACAATAATTTACACCAATTCTTTTCGTCAAAATTATATCACTTTGGACTTATGTGATTCGGTAATGGTCAAAATTCCAATATCGTCCGTATTCAACTCTATAGACTAGCCACCAATTCCTTGGTTCAATAACAATAATTATTATTGACCAAACTACTCAAGCTAGAAAATTTGATTTTAAGTTGGCTTTAGTTGACCATGATACTAACCTTATATAATCGAGAAGACGAATCCTCTTTTGAAAAGTGTTTCACTTTCAATGCTTCTACTTGATCTAACTATAGTTGTTCGATGGACGTCATGCCATGATTTAACAATAATTAAATTCGTGCTTTCACATTGAAGGTCAATGGTATTCTCATCTCAAGAGAATTGTGTAATTTTATTACATCGATATTTTCTGTTTGACTTTAGTTATATTAACTAATAAAAAACTATCGAGTGAGTCATTCCATAGTTATCCAATAGGTATCAGGATGTAACCTCTTGATGCTCATAGTAGTCATGAGTAATACACTACCCAACATTCAAAGAGCGTTATATACTCTAGTTTTGACAGGTGTATCGATATCCAGTCTCGATACATCTTGACTAGGAATATTTAAAACGGTATATCTAATTCATTGTGATAAATTACTTATGGTTATAACATTTTGTAACTACTATCACAAGACATACCATATATGGATTTTCTATTAAATATAATTTAGTTAATTAATCAATATAACATATTATATCAAGTGTATAATTGAAAGAGAACCTCTTTACTTTGAACAAGATTGGTTATCGAGTTCAATATATGCAACAAATTAAATAATTGTCCCCAGAGCATACCGCTAACTCTATTAATTTTCATTGTGATAAAATTGTCATGATCACAACACTTTGGAACTACTATTACAAACATATCATTTATGGTTTTTCTATATTTAATATACTTTCAATTAAATACATAATTAATATAACACATTATATCAAGTATATAATAGAAAGAAAACACCTTTTATTTTGAACGAGATTGTTTATCGGGTTAGATATATGTATAAAATACATAATTTCCACTAGTGCATACGCTTAACTCTACTTTCAATCTCTCAATTACACTTAGGGTTAATTATGGAATCTTAATCTATCAACCAACATCTCTTTATTATTGATATACTGCGTTTATTATGTGGAGTTTTTGGATCATGTGTCTAGACATTCTATGAGCCATAGGGGCATTTATGATCTAAGTCACCTTTTTTTCCTTCACAAAACTGTGTCTTGGGATTGTCAACATTTAATCACCCTAAAAACAGTTGTAAATTTGTGTAATTATACTAATACTGCTTTCATTGCAATGCTTTTCAAGGTAACGTACTTTAGCCTTTAGATTGAAGCAGCCACCATTGCTTATTTGGAAAATTTCCAACTCAAAGCCCTTAATAAACGTTGAACATGAATTTAGGATTGACACACTATATTCAGTATCATTTATGAAGTTTGAGTCCGACCACTCATTCATAAGGAATTCAAAGTTTCCATAACTAATTCTCCGTATTTCGTAAGTACTGGATAATACTCTTTAATACAATTTAATGATATTAAATTGAGTTGATATTCGCTAAATGCATCAATTACATAAGCAAAATATGATATTGTAGAACCATAGCATATATGATAATTCCTATTGGCGAAGAATAAGGAATTCGTATCATATTAAACATTTCGATATAGTGTCTATGTCTATCATTTAGGACAATCCCAACATCCTTACTTGTAGATTTAGAAATATTTTAGTGCCTATTAAATATTCTTTCTTTTAGACTCATGGTTTCCCTACATTTTAACTGATAATCAACCTATTCGATTTCTCTGTCAAAATGCTCGATTTTGATGCTTGTCGAATAACGCTTTTATATCAGTTCATGGATCTTATCCAACACTTACAAACTCACTTATTGCACCCACTGACGCCGTGATACTTTGGTTATTATGTGTAAACAGTTTATTATAAGTCATTATATAGAATTTATGTTTCGACAAAGATGTACCAAAATTTAAAGTCATATTGGACGATAATTTTGCAAGTAGAATCCAAATTAACTCACGTATGGTCATTGATGAATTTGCTACGCAAATTTGAAAAACTAAAATTTACGAAGTTATTCTCATCAAATGTTGCTTACTCTATTCCAATTGCACTAGTCTTCCTTTTGAAGACACACCTACGGCCGATGGATCATATCCCTTCGGCTACAACTATTGTAACATATTTTGGTAACGTACTTAGAATCTAAAGCAAACGGGCCAGTTGGAAGCAGGTGAGTTATGTAGATTTCAAAATTTTCATATTATAGGATCTATTAGGTCTACGAAATCTAAATGGTTTATTAGATCCAATCTAATATTGTTTTAAATAAAATCTTATTTTATTTTATTTGTTCGAAAGGAGTTTTAATTTAATTTTAATATATTATAATGAGCGTATCTAATAAAATCATATGTGTATAGTGCATGTGCAACATACAAGTAATATACATGGTTAATGTGTACATTTATAGACGTAGAGATTTACACCACAATTGATACATTTGTCCCTTTATACATGCCTTTGTTGTCCATCGTTTTTTTCAAAAATATGTAATGATGATGATGACAATGATAACAATAATAATATGTACGTACATAGTTAATTATATCTACATATAATATGACATAAAATAATTTTAGCAAACAAACAGTAGTTTACTAATATTTATAATGTGAAAACTAATAAATTCAAGTATGCATTTAAAGAAAGGAGAGGACTTTTCTCCTTTCTTTATTCCTTCATTCAATGACATTCCAAATCAGCATTCGAACACTTGAATCTTTATATGTATCAAAATTAACGGTGATAATTTTCATATGTTTTGAAATTTAAAATTAACATTTAAAATCCAATTTTAACTTAGGAGAGATTCAACAATGGATTTATGATATTAAACAAAAGCCCTTTAAAACCTTGAACTAAAATTATACACACACACATGCAGTATATTGCACACATAGACGGAGACAAAGTCCACTTATAATCTTTAGTTGAAGAAAATATAAACATGTGTGAATATATGTTATATTTTTAAATACGTACATACATGAAACTTACATTTAATTCCATAAAATGATTTCCAATAACTAATATACATAGTTCACTAATATTTGTATATATGGATGTTACTAAATATCTTAGCTAACTAATTTTTTTAGTCAGATACAACAATAAATAGATAGAACAACATAGACATATATAAATTCATTGCATAAGATATGAAATTTAAACAATACAAACATGAAATAACATAAAATAATATGAGTGAGTAAAATATGGATCTAAAGTATACTAACCATGATGTAACATATAATTAAACGAAACTGAGAATCACCTTTTGATGTAGTCGAAAATTCACACTTTGAATGTATGAAAACTCCTAGATCCAATTGAAATTACAATAATCTAATGCATTGCTTTTGTATTTGATTGATTTGATTTGAGAAATTTTATTGCTTGGAAAACATGGATTTTCAGCCAAGAGTGGAGAGGAAGAGGATAACCAGAGAAGTGAATTGTCAGGAAGAATGAATGAAAGAAAGAAAGAAATTTTGTTTCAACGGATCATTGAAACCTTTCCAATTCCTTCCATAAAACCTTCCCAGTTTAATTCCTTATTAAATCTCAATCACATTCCCTATATTGTACGGCCGACCAAGATATATGCCTAGAAGGGCCTTCAAAATTTCCAAATCCGCTAAGTAATAATTGGTTAAATCATTGAATATTTATCGGTATCGTATATCGATACGTACATATATAACATTTATATGCTTTATTTAATTCTAATGGCATGTAAACGAAATTTAATAACTAATATTTCATAATATTAATTAATTTATGACGATTATAAATTAATCTAATTGTGTGGTACTTTGGAATATTCAAATATATTGAAAAAGCTTTTACTCCTTCCTTAATATGCTTCATCTACATAAAAATTCAAATAATTTCTTTCAAGCCAGCATAATATCTTTCTCATTTTTATTCTTGCTCAAAATAATATATTTTTTGGTAATAAAAATATCACATTTAAGCATATAAACATATATTAAAACATCTATTTATCAGAATTCCTATTCAAGAATCCAAAATACATTTTATTATATTTATTAAATAATGGGATGTTGCAGACTCTCCACCTTAAAGAAATTGCATTATTGCAATTTACTGGAGAAAACTATAATCAATTTATTCCTATCATCCAATTAAATAACCGGTTGCAACCATTCATCCAAGCAGCAGATACACACAGACAAAGGAAATAATCGTAATCAAATCTGTGTGTGTGTGTGTTATAATGATCAACGTCTGTTAATTGGCATATAACATGTTGCTTTCTACATTTATTAATGTCTTAATTCATATCCTCCAACCATATATTCTCTTCATCTCTTTATACATCTTCATTTTACTTGGATATATCGAAAATAAAAATTGATAATCCTAATTAAGAATCACGTTTTTCAAACTTGCTATATTCAGAGCATTCAACCTTCCTACTGTATCTTAAATATCTTTTTGAGACTAACTTGAATTTGGAAATATCTTCAAAAACATTTCCACTCCACAATTTACTAGCATGTTGCCCAGTTTTGATTATCACTCTAACTAGTCTAGATTTGATCAATTAAATTCGAATGAATCTCCTAACTAGCTAGTATAATTATTATTCGATTTATTTAATCTTCTTTTTGGTCTAGGCTACTTAAATGCAACCTATTGAGATTTGCTCGATTAACCGAGCATTTAACTTCCCCATTTCTCTAGGCATATTCAGTTAATGATATATTAAATGGTTGAATATCAGGAATTAAAGCAAACTTGAATTCAATTGATTTATAGAAGGTGGATACACAACCGACTCAGTAATATTAAAAAGATCACCAACTAATAAGATTTATTTACTTTTCTCAAGATTCTATAGCTTATAGAGAATAACTCGAACTGGTATTTAATGCTTTAAGTGCGACGAAAAATTCATTGTGTGATAATAATGCTGAAAAATAATTATCTGATCAACAAGAGGTATCAAGTTCAATAAACTCGAATCAGTATATTCTAAGAATAATACCCTTTACTCAAAAGATTATTTTGTCAAATATCTCATTCTAGCATTTAGAAATATCATCGATACATTGGCCAAACACGTCGACTGCAATTCGTAAACACTCAACGAATATATCAATGCATCCAATTTTCCAATATTATTCTCTTTTTACCTAAAATAAGATTACTAATCCCCTTGCGATTCCATATTGGAAAAACAACTAGCTTATAGAATGCTCTACTTTATCTAGATTTAAGTGGGTTTGCAACCTTCTGAGTGATAACTCTTATTTAGAAACCTACATTCTAACTATGCTTATATAAAACAATTCAAACACAAAATCAAATATTTAATGATGCATAGAAAGAAGCACTTTTATTAGTTTCTGATGCACAACTGTGATCATTGTAGGACCTTTCTACTCAACCTCACTTTATCACAGTTTATTTTATGATATATTCGTATTGCAAGAAATAGATTGTGGCCTTTTTCAGTTTTCATAATCAAGCTATTGCCCAAACCATTTAAACCAAATGTCCATACAATCTATTAAACAAATTCGAATATCTCAAAACTTCATTCTTGAAGAAGCATACCTTCTAAGACCTACTTTCCTTTATTCTATATAGAACCGGGTGACTCAATCGTGACATCTTTCCTAAGGTTGGTTTCTTAGGCTTACTGTACTACCTTGCCATATGACCCATTTTGTCTTAATTACATTATTTTTGTTTCATAGTTTAGCATTCGTTAGTATAGTGACCATTCTTTCCATATGCATAACATTCAACTTGAAATTTATCGAACTTTTTCTTTGTCTAGGTTGTTTTGGTTGAAATTGTTTCTTTGGCTTAGTCTACCTTGGTTGAAAAGATTTCTTATTCTTCTTAGACTCCCTGTTTTTCTTTTGGAAGAAAGTCCTCTCCTTTTATTGGAACTGTTAAGTATATTGTCCTTCAGATTCGAAGTCACATTTTGGACTTTCTCATTTCTTAATTTCATGTCAATGATTTCCTCAAATGAACATTTTATCTCAGTAAGTTATTTTTTCCATTAACTCCGCATTCGGTCTAAGAATAAATTTTTTATTCTTTTCCAAAGTTGAATTGATCAATGTTGGTCCATACTTTGAAGATCATTAAATTAATCTATATTCTAGCATCGATGAATTCCATTTGGGTTAGATCTATAAATTTCCAAAGTAGAGCTAAATTTTTAGCTTTTGGATGAAAATGAGCCTTAAACAAATTTATAAACCCATGCCAAGTTTTTTTCTTCTTTTGGTATTGCCACTACGATGGCATTGTACAAGTCTAAACCACTAGATTGTAACTAGCAAGATGCCAATCTCCTTTTCACTTGGTCTGTTAAACCCAAATCAATGAAAATTCTCTTATAGGTTCTCAACCAAGTATGCACACCCGTTACACCTTCACTTTCCAAGAATGGCTTTCCCCTAGACATGTATAGTCATTGTAAAGCCATGTGATTTCCATTCTAGAATTCAAATTTGATGCTTTACAATGCCTATACCTTGAGCATTCCCCATAAGTTCCATCCATTGGTCCATTGTCAATAGGATACCTAGGTTTCCTAACTTGATTCCTTGACTATTTGCTGATCTAGGAGATACGCCTGCTCTATGTTTATTCGGTCCAACCATTTTCTAATGAATAACACTTATTAGTTAAATGTCGAGTAATATTTTTATTTATATAAATATTTCACTAAAAAATGGGCACATATCACAAATATGTATATAAATTAAATCCTAGTGTTCTTCCTTCAAAACACTAATTTTAACCCATATATTACATAAATGAGTTATTCCTAACTCCACCTAGGTTACACTATTTGACTAATTACCTATGTTTGACTCATTTATAGTCGAATCTATTTTAATTCTTGATTTACACAATTCTAGCTCAACCTCAGCTTTGATACCATAATGTAATACCCCGGCTCCAATGATTGAATTATGGGAGGAATTTTAGCACCAGTAGCTCGGATCAGAAGGCATGTAAGGGAGAAACTTTGGCACACACTACTTTGGGTCAACATGGATATGTTACAATATCTGATCACATTTGAACAATATGTATCTCATCTCGACCCAAAGCTGTTGGAACAGGGCCAACTCGCAGTGGAGTTAAATGGTAAATTTCAAAAAAATCCTTTGTTGGATCTTTATTGGGCCTGTGAAGTCTAATCCATTGGGATCTTCTTTGAATTTTCATTTAAAAATGAAATCAATATTTTATTTAATTTTATAAATAAAGATTAGCTTTATACAGTTTGTATTATATTATGAAAATGTGTATCATATGCACATATGTGTGTATGTGCATGTGCGATATATTAATGTGTACCTGGTTTAACATGTCCGTATATAAATGCTAGGATTTACACTATAATAGACATATTACTCTCAGTAGTATTCGATCATGCTGTCTAAATGAAATATATGTACGCATCAAAATGATTTATTTATATGTATATAAACATTACAAACATGTGAAAATATAGTGTATATATATAAATGTAAAGAATTGAAAATTATAATAATCCACATAAATATTCAAATACGTATGCATATATAATTAAATCATAAAATCAGTTAATAATTAATGTAAAATAATTTTGAATATAAATATTTGCATGTATATTACTATAGCAAACCCGAGAATAAAAATAATATTTTAATATATATAAATGTTAGAATAATATGTATTTATATAAACATATTTTTATATGTCTATATATATGTTATCCCCTCTTTTGACCAGGCAATATACGTACGAGCTCGACCAATAAAACTTCGAAGTTGTCAAGGCAAGATGCCTAAAGAGATGACCACGAAGACCAAAAACCAAAGTACAACCAAGATCACAACATGTATACCAAACCACCAAAAAGATCCAAAACCCAAGAATCCACAAGTATGGAATCGGTACCGACCCAACCCTAGTGGTTAGTACTGACCCATAAAACCTTTCTTTCCTACCCTTTATGATGTTAGAAACATATTTCAATTATTATTCTGTTGATTTCAAGCAATGCTCTATCAATCTCCATGAACTCCTAAATCAACAACTTTGTTTTTCTACAACTCTATCATTTGGAATCCAACACAAGCTATTGTTGATGCAAACAACTATAAAATCATGAAGCTAACCACAACACGAATCGAAGAAAAGAGTTCAAGACGACTAGTTTGGCCGTTCTAGGGGTCGGTAGCGACCCCTAATCTTGGAGTCGTACCGACCCATACCGAAGTGATGATGTAGCACCCTATTTTGATGGAGAACTAGTCTATAAGAAGGAGAAATGGCTTGGAGATCTTTTGTGCAAGATTTTATTCTCCTTACCTCTATAAATAGAGGGGTAGGGCTCATTTTTTAGGACCTTTTATGCCTCAGTTCCACTCTACTCTATATTCTTGTAATTTTGAAAATCTAAGTATCGGATTTGTACTGACCCTTAAAAATTTCTACCCCAATGTCAGAAGATAAGCAATAAAATCATTAAATGGACGTAGGCCAGAGTTTGTCGAACCTCTATAAATCTTTATGTGTCCATTTTCTTATTTATTTTATTTTGTTTTGTTCACGTTTTATTCTCTTCTACATTCTATTGGGTATTTATGCCATTTTTGGTTCAAACATTTTGATGCTTTCACTAAGAAAACACTCGAACTCGCCTATCTAAGATTTAAAAAGGATTCTAAATGGCTAGACAATCAACCGGGGCTGTTGTTGGAGGAGATCAACACAAGGCTAGCCAAGAGTCGTCCTCAGGAGCTAACACCCCATCAATCTACATAATCAGGGATACGATGGAAACCATGATGAATGGATTGTAGGAAAGGATGATGCCTCGCCAGAAAGAGACGATAGAGAATTTCTTTAAAAGGATGGAAACAATTGGAGTTGTAGTAGATCATAATTAGAGACCTGAAGCTGGAGCATAGGTGGTTGGATCGGAGTAAAACAACCTAGAAAAAACCCCAAACCAAATAACATGGGTCGATACTGACCCATCCATAGAGGTCAATACCAACCCTTAAGGGCTTGGGAGCACAGGTCGTCTCGGCATTGGTAGGAATGACATGTGTTTGGGAGATGACGCAGCACATATGAAATTGAATCAGAATGCTAAAATGTGACTGAAGCGGGTGTCGGAATTCCCTTATAGAGTCAAGGGGTGGGCTGAGAATGCTAACTTTAGAATTCCTTTGAACGGCGATGACAGAGTGTAAAGATGGTGAGGTGAGTTACGAGGGGTGGATTTCCTAATCATAGCATGGAAGATGTGAACATGAGTCCATTTACTCCAAATATTCGATACACTAGGAATCCACTTGATTTCAAGTTACCAACGTTGGAAATTTATGACATGAAGACCAATCCAATAATTCATTTGATGAGGTACATCCGACATATGAAAGTGCTAGGTGCGTCTGAAGAGGTAATAGGACCATTTTCCCCTTTAAATTTGATAGGTTTGGCAGCATAATGGTTTAGACAGTTGGAGAGTGGTTCCATTAGCACATGGATCAACTTAGTAAATCGATTTGTAAAGCAGTTTCAGGTCCATATCTCACGACCCAAGAATGTAATGAAGTTAGCTAGTATGAAGCAGAGGGCCAGAGAGACCCTCAGGAGTTTTCTAACAAGCTCAATGCAGCGGCAGCTGCAATTGATAAGCCATACCCTTTGATGGTTTTGATGGCGGCAGTTTCGGGAATAACTACTAAGACGAATTTCAAAATTGCACTGGAATGGGATCCTCCAAAGGATATTTTAGAGTTTTAACATGAGTCTGAAAGGTTTCTGTACCAGGAGGATGCTGAAGCAGATAGGGAAGAGGTTGATGCTCTGGATGGCAGAGGATCGCTTGGAGTAGGACCTAACAAGGATAAAGGAAAGCGAAAGATGGATGACAACTTTGATGGATCAAAGTGACAGAAGAGGGAATCAAAATTCTCTTCTTACACGGACTTAAAAAGAAGATTTATCTGGATACTAGGGGACAAAACCCTATCAGAAGCCAGCGAGAAGAGAGCTCATTGAGTGTGAAAGGGCATCTAGAAACTCTTGCCTATTCCGTGAGCTAGATGAGCATAATACAAAAGATTGTAGGCACCTATGAGATCTGATCGAGGAACATTCAGAGATAACCGGTTACAGTAATACATAAGGAATTGAACTGCGGTGATGAAATATAAGTAGCCATCAACTGTAGAAAATGGAAATGGCTTGAATAAAAGTTAAGGATAGTCATCTCTCAATCGAGATGGTAGGGAATCAAGTCTGATTCTCACGATCTATTTTCCCTAGGCATGTTCTAGGCTGGATACTAGAGTGTAATGCTCGGCGAGGCAGTTAGCTTAATTTTAGATTTTATGTTGTTTTTAATATTGGAATTTGATTATTGCGCTCCAATTTAATGTGATGGCTAACATTGATTGCTCTGAAGTCCCATTCAGAGTCAGGTCTGGCATGCAAGGTGTAATTAACCTCGTCGAAGAGCAGGTGGATGGATTTGTATGATATTAATCGCTATAAAGTCCCAACTAGAAAGTCATAGTGGAAGTGCAAGAAGTAAGTCCTCTCAACGGAGCATGAGCAGATGGGCTTATTTGTCATTGAGTCTTCTTGTTGAAGAGCAAGTAGATTGGGCTCAGTAAGGGTCTGGAGAGAATGGAATTTGATTGCGTTGAGTCCCGAATGGAGAGTCGAACTGGAGTGCAGTAAGTAGGTCACTTCGTCGAAGAGAGACTAGGTATGCTTGCTTGTCATCGAGTCCCCTTATCATAGAGCAAGTTGATTGGGCTCAGAAAAGGTCCAAAGAGACGAAGGATTTGATTCATGACCCCAAACAACCATCGATTTTATTATTCGTTCGAAGAGACTATGGATTTGATTGTCGGCCACGAATAGCCATGACTTTTATTAACAATTTAAAGAGATTGTGGATTTAACTATCGGCCCTGAATGACCATAAACATAACTTACAATTCGGAGAGATCATTCCTTTAACCTAAATATAAAATAATCTGGACAGATCGTACATTAAATTGAATATAAAATGATCCGAAGAGATCAAAATTTTAAACATATACTGTTTTTGATAAAAGGATTTGTATGCCTTTAAGTTAAAATGAAACAGATAAATCCCGTATGAACATAGGATAATTTTGATATGTAATAACTCTAAATGAGATCAGAATGATAATGAAGTAAATCTCGAATGAACATGGGTGGTTTTGATATATGATGTAATGACTCCGAATGAAATCGAAATCGTGATTATGTATCCACAGAACTTAGGCAAAATCTAGAGTCTTAGGCTATGACAGCTCTGCAATGACCCATAATTGATAAGAAAATCCAAAGGATTGGGGCAATTCATTAAGCTTGAAGTAGCCAGAGAGGTTAGCTATCAAAGATTGACATCACATTTGTTCTTGAGCAAAGCATACCTTCTATTTGCAAGGCATGCATTGGGGGAAAACTTTATCCCATTTTTGATAAGGTAGTATATGGACAAGCCAAACAAATCAAACTTCAAAGTTTTCAAGGAAAGATGCCTAGAGAGATGACCATAATAGGCCAAAAAAGTGCAATCATGATCACTACACATATTCCAAACCACCACAAAATCCAAAACCCAAGAATCCACAAGTATAGAGTCAGTATCGACTCAACCTAAGGGGTTGGTACTGACCCATAAAACCTCCTCATAGCATGCCCATCTTTTACCCACCTACCCTTTATGATGTTAGATACCTATTTCCAATATTATTCTATTGATTCCATGCAACACTCTGTCAATCTCCATGAACTCCTGATCAGTAACTTTGTCCTTCTAGAACTCCATCATTTGGACTCCAAAACAAGCTATTGTTGATGCAAACAACTATGGAATAACGAACCTAACCATAAGACGAACCAAAGCAAAGAGTTCAAGACAACTAGTTTGCCCATTTTAAGGGTCGGTTCTGACATCTAACCTTGGAGTAGTACTAACCCATACCAAAGTGATGAAGTGGCGCCCTATTTTCATGGAGAAAAAGTCTATAGCAAGGACAACGACTTGAAGATCTTTTGTGCGAGATTTTAGGCTCCATAGCTCTATAAATAAAGGGGCAGGGCACATTTTCTAGGATCTTTTGGGCTCAAGTTCCACATAACTCTATATTCTTGTAATTTTGAAAATCTAAGTGATGGAGTTGTACCGACCCCTTAGAACTTCTGCCCCTAAGTCAGAAGATAAGCAATAAAATCGGTAGAAATAGGCTAGATATTGTCGAACCACTATAAATCTTTGTGCATTCATTTTCTTACTTATCTAATGTGTTTTCTTCACTTTTTATTCTCTTCTACTTTCTACTGGGTTTTTTTTGCCATTTTTGGTTAAAATAATATATAAACAATAAATCATATATATACACACATATATAATACATATTTACAAAGAACTCTCAGCTTAGGAATTTTTTTGGCATGGCCAACGAGATTGAATGGACCCCCTACCATTTTATTGAAGCACCAAAGAGAAGTTAAAAGAAACACATGCCAAAATTGGGCATGCATAAAGCAGACATAGAAACATGGTGTAACAATCACAAAGAGAAAACGCTACAAAAGGACAACAAATGAAGGAGGCAAGAAATTGATTAAAACTATAAGAATGAGCTGAAGCAGTCATCGGAAATAATCCAAATTCCTGGGTCAAAGCAGAAGTTAGGCAACTTGAACCTTTCGGTTCCCTGGCAATAAAATGATGAAGCGCTGCATTGTCTTACCTTTCTCCAGGGTAAATATCCTTGAATTTCTTTCTTTCCATATGATCACAATGAATCTCTTCATCATAAAGTTAAAAACTCTTGCACTCCCTTTATGGCTGAAAGTGTGCGATGGATCGTGTAATATGGATTTACAAGAATACAGAGTGTAGTGATGATAATAATACTGTAAATAGTGTGGAATATAAAAGCAGTATAGAAAAATGACACCAGAGATTTTATACTGGTTCGGAGCACCGTCCTACGTCTAGTCCCAGACTCCTTCTGGAATTTCACTAAAACAACAACCCTCACTTAAATCGGAGGAACAGGTTTATACACTCATGAGCAACCGAATAGGGACCTGAGTAGTAGAACAGGATTTCGCTTCAAAAGCCGAAGAGGACTTCACTCACCTGAGCAGCAGAACAGGACTTCAACAAATACAAAAAATAGTTATGACTTTAATGTGTTTGGATAACACGAATTTTTCACTTGCAGTACACCCTTCCTACAATCTTCTCCTCGAGTATAAATATATATATTTGAGGTATATGAAAAATAGAAAGGTATAGTATTGCTTTAAATGCAGAATAATTGAAAGTATGATGGCAAATAGATTTCAGAAAGTTAGATTAGAGAGATAGAGAATTCGATTGTGATTTAGTGAATTGAAATCAAGTTGGAGTTTGTATTTATAAAGGTTAGAAAGCAACGACTGTTGGTGGAGAGTTTCGATTGAAGTGTTGCGTCCGAATCTTTTCGTTAAAGGTTTGTATCTCTTCATAGAAAGTCGTGTCTCTTCGAAAAGTGGCTGTTATAGAAATTCAGTCAACTGAGCCTCTTGGCCAGTCGACTGAATATTCAAAGTTATTTTAAAATTTAATTTTTTTATATCTATGTATCTGTGCACTTGTGCATATTGTATAGTATTTTCTGGTCAGTCGACTGACTCTTATGGGTTAGTCGACTGACCTAGTAAAATCGATGCAAATTGCACAGGTTTTACAGGTATAAAAATATATATAGTTTTAAACACTTTTATAATATAATGTATATAACTTTAAACAATTATACATTCTTATATATTTATAAATTATTTGGAAATAAGACGATTAAATATATAAGCTAATATATACGTAAACGAGGAGAGATTTTAACAAAATTAACCTAAGACTCAAAAACAAAATAATACATTTGATGTACCGGTTTTTGAAGTCTTGTCCTCTTGTAGTATATATTCTCTTTTTGTCGTAGTAGTCGTCAAATCTGTAGGTCGTAGTGATAGCTTTGTGTCATGAATCAAAACCAAGTCTCAACATTCTCCCCCTTTTTTGATTGATGACAACCTGTAAATAGATATAGATTTCGACTATATATATATATATAGCACAAATGCTTACTCCCCTTGAATTTTTGACGCTCTATATCCTGCATTCTTAATGTTAGCAATAATATTTCTCCCCCTTTGTCATCGACAAGAAGGAATAAAAAATAAAAATATAATGCTGAGACATGGTTTGATTCATGACACAAAGCTATACTACAACATACAGATTTGAGACTGCTACGACAAAAATAGAATATATACTACAAGAGGACAAGACTTCAAAAAATGGTGCATCAAATATATTATTTTGTTTTTGAGTATTACGTTAATTTTGTTAAAATCTCTCCTCATTTATGTATATATTAGCTTATATATTTAATCGTCTTATTTCCAAATAATTTATACATATATAAGCATGTATAATTGTTTAAAGTTATGTATATTATATTATAAAAGCATTTAAAATTATATATATTTTTATACTTGTAAAACTTGTGCAAATTGCTCAGATTTTACCAGGTCAGTCGACTAACCCAGAAGGGTCAGTCTACTGACCCAGAAAATACTGTATAATATGCACAGGTGCACAGATACATAAATATACGAATTTAAAAATTTTAAAATAACTTTGAATATTCAGTCGACTGATCCAAAGTCTCAGTTGACTGAATTTCTATAACAACCACTTTTCGAAAAGACACGACTTTTTGTTAAGAGATACGAACCTTTAACGAAAAGATACGGACGCAACACTTTGATGAAACTTTTCACCAACAGTCACTGCTTTCTAACCTTTATAAATAAAAACTCCAACTTGATTTCAAATCACTGAATCGCAATCGAATTCTATATCTCTCTGATCTAACTTTCTGAAATCTATTTGCTATCATACTTTCAATTATTCTACATTTAAAGCAATGCTATAACTTTCTATTCTTCATATACTTCATATATATATATATATATATTTATACTCGAGGAAAAGATTATAGAAAAGGTGTACTATAAGTGAAAAATCTGTATTATTAGAACATACAAAAGTCAAAACTATTTTTCGAATTTGTTGAAGTCCTGTTCTACTGCTCAGGTGAGTGAAGTCCTCCTCGGCTGTTCAGGCGAAATCCTGTTCTGTTGCTCAGGTCCATGTTCGGCTGCTCAGGGGTGTATAAACTTATTCCTCCAGGATAAGTGAGGGTTGTTGTTTTAGTGAAATTACAGAAGGATTCTGGGACTGGACGTAGGATGGTGCTCCGAACCAGTATAAAAATCTCTAGTGTCATTTTACTATAATGCTTTTATATTCCGCACTATTTACAGTATTATTATCATCACTATACTATGTATTATTGTAAATCCATATTACACGATTCATAGCACACTTTCATTTGATATCAGAGCAAGGTCATCATATAACGGTAACACAGTTATCTGATAATCTAATAACCTGGAATTCTATCGATTGTCACAACATCATAGAATAATGGCCATAAAACGATCCAGTCGAAATAAAAAAGGCAAAATCCATGTCAAAGCCACCAGTGAGGACTATAAAAAGGTACTTTCTGATTTACAAATTTCAGTAAAAGATAATAATGAATAAGCTACTATTAGCGATAACATTTCAAAGCTTAATTTTATTATTTTGGAAAAGATGAAATCTGTAGAATGTGAAAATGAGAAATTGAAAAATGAGAAGTTAGATTTAGAAAATCAACTTAGTGTTTTAAAGAATAATTTTATGACTATTAAAGATTCTCTAGATGAACAAAACATCATATTTGAAAAAGAGAGAGAGAAATTTATAAAATAAATTTTTTATTTGAACAGACAAAGAGATTTATTACAATCATCTTTAGATAATCCAGAATCTCGAATTTTTCTTTTCGAAAATGAGATATGTACGTTAAAAAAGGAAAATTTTGAATTAAACAAGCAAATTGATGTTTTGTGTAACGAATGCGATTTTTTCCCGTTCGAAAATCGACATCCATACTTTACATCGTACTCGAATGCCGCAGATTCGACCGTTCAAATCCGATTCGCCTCTCCATCAACAAGAAGAACCCCGAGCGTCCTGAACCACTTGATCACCCGAGAATGGACAAAGTCCCATTTTTGTTCAACTCAAATCTTCTCATTCAATACTTAACAGGAAATTGTGATGTTAACTTTAAAATTCATGATTTAGTATAAGGTTTTAGTTTATATACCTGAACTAAGAAATCTTAAAGCTTGAGTTTTTACAAAACTCAAGTTCTATGCTGTTCTTTAAAGTTTCAGAGCAAACTCTTTTTTTTTTTTTAGTTAGATACCATTTTTAAAATTTTCTTTATAATCAAACAAACACATCTTATTAAGATACCAAGTCCTAACGACCAATAGATTTAGTAGAAATGATTTTTTTTTTAATAAAGCATGAGCTTAATCTTACTTACAGAGGTGTATTATAGGTTATCACTATGTAGGCATCAAATCTCACCCAATTTCACAGAAAGATATACACATGAATATTCACACAGATACATTTTTCAGATGTTAACATGCAACTAGTTTAAAAACTTAGGTTATTAAAGGTGTTACTCACTTTGTAAAAGCAGAGGCAGAGCGGAAAACAAAGAACAGAGGGGCTTTGAACAAAATTCTGGAAATGCTTTTGATCTTTAATGATTTGTTTTTTTTTTAGCTTGTTCGATCTGCTACTTGCTTTGCTTCATGAATTTGAAGTTAAATCTGGAGCTTGCTTTCAGAGTTGAATTTGGTTTTTTTTTTATTATCTCTGGTTTGAGTTGTCTAAGTTGATTTTTTTTTAGATGATTATGAACTGAGGAGAGTTTGATATATAGGAAAATGAAGCTTCCAGGATATGCTTTTGTACAGGGTTACTATTTGCTTTGACTAAAGATATTTTGTAAACTAAAATTTCGGCTGAGATATATACTTGTGTACTAAAGATTTTCTTTGTATTAATTAACTTTGTCTTGATTTGCAAGCTAATAGATATGTATATGTCTTTGTTGCCTTGTTCATACTTGAATATGATTTGTTTTTTTTGACCTGATACAATATTTGTGTGCTAATTAATGCATATGTCTTCAAATATGTCTACACCTAATTATAATTGCTGATCTTTATATTTTATTTTGTTTATTTGTACCAGGATATTTTGTGTATTGTGAATAGTTTGTCTTCTTTTATATTGTACAAATGTGTATACAGCAAACTACTTGTTATTTTCTTCTTGCTTATGTAAGCTTTGTTATATTTTATATTTTTAGTTTGTTTTATTCCTTGCTTATATTTGTATTTGCTTTACAAGCTTTTGCTTTGGTTTTGTTTTTTAAGTGTACATACTTATGTTATTTTGTTTTATGTATGAACAGTTTGTATATTTGTTTGTTTTGCTTGTACTTAATTTTATACCTTTTTGTTTAGGCTGAAATGTACAAGGTTATATGATATTAATGCAAGATATTTTTATTTATACTAGAAATATTTTGTTTATTTTGTTGACCAGAGATTTGTTTATCTTAAATTGTTGGCTGAAAAGGTATGTTGAGGCTTGCATTAATTACCTTGGCTTGTTTTATAAGTTTGAATTTTTTTTATTGTTTATAAATCATGAGATTAATATATATGTATTTACTTTATATTTTATAAAACTATATATATTTATTTTGTAACATAGATAAATTTATAGGTTTAAATTTGTTGTTAAAATTTTGGCAATTATTTGTTTACTTTATATTTTTATAGTTATTCCTAACCCATTTACTTAAGATTTAAATTCCAATTCCAATATATATATATAAATTCAAATTTACTCATGTAGGTACAACTATATAGATTCACATATGTATACAATTTCTAAATTTAAAACGATTTAATATATTTTTATGTGGATTCGAGGAAACTCGAATCAATCTATCGATTAATTTCACAATTTTCTTATTCAAAAATCCAATTAATTATCAATTTAAATTTATATAAAATTCGGGGTCGTTACAGACTTCCCCCCTTAAAATGAATTTCGTCCTCGAAATTCGCAGGCACGAAAATAACACAGAGATAGATACATCAAGATAAAGAAATAATTTTCCAAATCAAATTGGATATATTTATTCTGCATTTGGCTTACCAAATCAGAATATTGGCAATATGAGAACAAACTCATGCAATACTACACAGGATACTCGGGTCATAAATTCGGCGAAATATGTAAAGCACTGGTTAGTTCGAAGGGATAACTAACCATTCGTAAAATATTTCCGGACTCAAATTGTATTCACATATCTGTCTACTTTTGGGTATAATTTCAAAAAAAAATTAGTTTAGAAACCAGAGTATATCTGTCAACCATAGCAACCAAAGCAAACAAAACAACCAATACATCAAAACAAACAATTTTGGCCTATTTGGAGTTTATGTCCCATACACATGTATCAAATCTTCTTCCTATATTTTCCAGGAACCATCGAAGAATTTACAAGAGATGCTGGACAAAAGAGATAGATTTAACCTTCTATAAGTGTTTCAAATACTAGTAATGGATTCAAGTTGGAACATCTCAAACTATATATATAATTTGCCCCTTTTCGGACTTCAATCAACCCAAGAAATTATAATAGAATTTTCAAATTTCGTTTCAAACGATATTGTTTTACCGATTCAATTCAATTTATCTTCATATTTAATTAATCGATTTAACTCAATTTAAAATTTTCAATTTGTTTAAATTTTCAATTCCAAATTTTCAATTCATTTATATTTATTAAAGTTTAAATCGAAAACTGATAAGAAATCAATGAAGATACGAAGTAAAGATTTCCTACAATGATTCGTAGGGCCATCATCACACCGAAACTTCTTTCTGGAGCTGTCACGAAGCAATCAAAAGAATTTAGAGACGAATCAAAGGAAATTGATAAGAAAGTTGTTCTCCACTATTGCGGGGTATTGACCATTTATAGTCGTATTCCCCTGTCCCCTATCTCGTCTTCTTCTCGCGCTCATACTCACTATCAGTGGATAGTAAGAGAATTTACTTAGGCATTCAAACGGATATCTTAGGGATTACTCATTCTAGGGTTTACTTCACCCTATCTCTATTGAGTTACTTAATGTGTTATACTCCTGAGCTAAAGGTTTACCTTAGCTCTGATACTAAATGTAACGAATGCGATTTTTGCCCGTTCGAAAATCGACATCCATACTTTACATCGTACTTGAATGCCGCAGATTCGACCGTTCAAATCCGATTCGCCTCTCCATCAACACGAAGAACCCCGAGCGTCCCGAACCACTTGATCACCCAAGAATGGACAAAGTCCCATTTTTGTTCAACTCAATTAACAAGAAATTGTGATGTTAACTTTAAAATTCATGATTTAGTATAAGGTTTTAGTTTACATACCTGAACTAAAAAATCTTAAAGCTTGAGTTTTTAGAAAACTTAAGTTCTATACTGTTCTTTAAAGTTTCAGAGCAAACTCTTTTTTTTTAGTTAGATACCATTTTTAAAATTTTCTTTATAATCAAACAAACACATCTTATTAAGATACCAAGTCCTAACGACCAATAGATTTAGTAGAAATGATTTTTTTTTTAATAAAGCATGAGCTTAATCTTACTTACGGAGGTGTATTATAGGTTATCACTATGCAGGCATCAAATCTCACCCAATTTCACAGAAAGATATACACATGAATATTCACACAGATACATTTTTCAGATGTTAACATGCAACTAGTTTAAAAACTTAGGTTATTAAAGGTGTTACTCACTTTGTAAAAGCAGAGGCAGAGCAGAAAACAAAGAACAGAGGGGCTTTGAACAAAATTCTGGAAATGCTTTTGATCTTTAATGATTTGTTTTTTTTTTAGCTTGTTCGATCTGCTACTTGCTTTGCTTCATGAATTTGAAGTTAAATCTGGAGCTTGCTTTCAGACTTGAATTTTGTGTTTTTTTTTTATTTTTTATCTCTGGTTTGAGTTGTCTAAGTTGAATTTTTTTTTGATGTATATGAACTGAGGAGAGTTTGATATATAGGAAAATGAAGCTTCCAGGATATGCTTTTGTATAGGGTTACTATTTGCTTTGACTAAAGATATTTTGTAAACTAAAATTTCGGCTGAGATATATACTTGTGTACTAAAGATTTTCTTTGTATTAATTAACTTTGTCTTGATTTGCAAGCTAATAGATATGTATATGTCTTTGTTGCCTTGTTCATACTTGAATATGATTTGTTTTTTTGACCTGATACAATATTTGTGTGCTAATTAATGCATATGTCTTCAAATATGTCTACACCTAATTATAATTGCTGATCTTTATATTTTATTTTGTTTATTTGTACCAGGATATTTTGTGTATTGTGAATAGTTTGTCTTCTTTTATATTGTACAAATGTGTATACAGCAAACTACTTGTTATTTTCTTCTTGCTTATGTAAGCTTTGTTATATTTTATATTTTTAGTTTGTTTTATTACTTGCTTATATTTGTATTTGCTTTACAAGCTTTTGCTTTGGTTTTGTTTTTTAAGTGTACATACTTATGTTATTTTGTTTTATGTATGAACAGTTTGTATATTTGTTTGTTTTGCTTGTACTTAATTTTATACCTTTTTGTTTAGGCTGAAATGTACAAGGTTATATGATATTAATGCAAGATATTTTTATTTATACTAGAAATATTTTGTTTATTTTGTTGACCAGAGATTTGTTTATCTTAAATTGTTGGCTGAAAAGGTATGTTGAGGCTTGCATTAATTACCTTGGCTTGTTTTATAAGTTTGAATTTTTTTTATTGTTTATAAATCATGAGATTAATATATATGTATTTACTTTATATTTTATAAAACTATATATATTTATTTTGTAACATAGATAAATTTATAGATTTAAATTTTTTGTTAAAATTTTGGCAATTATTTGTTTACTTTATATTTTTATAGTTATTCCTAACCCATTTACTTAAGATTTAAATTCCAATTCCAATATATATATATATATATATATATATATATAAATTCAAATTTACTCATGTAGGTACAACTACATAGATTCACACATATATACAATTTCTAAATTTAAAACGATTTAGTATATTTTTATGTGGATTCGGGGAAACTCGAATCAATCTATCGATTAATTTCACAATTTTCTTATTCAAAAATCCAATTAATTATCAATTTAAATTTATATAAAATTCGGGGTCATTACAGACTTCCCCCCTTAAAATGAATTTCGTCCTCGAAATTCGCAGGCACGAAAATAACACAGAGATAGATACATCAAGATAAAGAAATAATTTTCCAAATCAAATTGGATATATTTATTCTGCATTTGGCTTACCAAATCAGAATATCGACAATATGAGAACAAACTCATGCAATACTACAAAGGATACTCGGGTGATAAATTCGGCGAAATATGCAAAGCACTGGTAAGTTCGAAGGGATAACTAACCATTCGTAAAATATTTCCGGACTCAAATTGTATTCACATATCTGTCTACTTTTGGGTATAATTTCAAAAAAAAATTAGTTTAGAAACCAAAGTATATCTGTCAACCATAGCAACCAAAGCAAACAAAACAACCAATACATCAAAGCAAACAATTTTGGCCTATTTGGAGTTTATGTCCCATACACATATATCAAATCTTCTTCCTGTATTTGCCAGGAACCATCGAAGAATTTACAAGAGATGCTGGACAAAAGAGATAGATTTAACCTTCTATAAGTGTTTCAAATACTAGGAATGGATTCAAGTTGGAACATCTCAAACTATATATATAATTTGCCCCTCTTCGGACTTCAATCAACCCAAGAAATTATAATAGAATTTTCAAATTTCGTTTCAAACGATATTGTTTTACCGATTCAATTCAATTTATCTTCATATTTAATTAATCGATTTAACTCAATTTAAAATTTTCAATTTGTTTAAATTTTCAATTCCAAATTTTCAATTCATTTATATTTATTAAAGTTTAAATCGAAAACTGATAAGAAATCAATGAAGATACGAAGTAAAGATTTCCTACAACGATTCGTAGGGCCATCATCACACCGAAACTTCTTTCTGGAGCTGTCACGAAGCAATCATAAGAATTTAGAGACGAATCAAAGGAAATTGATAAGAAAGTTGTTCTCCACTGTTGCGGGGTATTGACCATTTATAGTCGTATTCCCCTGTCCCCTATCTCGTCTTCTTCTCGCGCTCATACTCACTATCAGTGGATGGTAAGAGAATTTACTTAGGCATTCAAACGGATATCTTAGGGATTACTCATTCTAGGGTTTACTTCACCCTATCTCTAATGAGTTACTTAATGTGTTATACTCCTGAGCTAAAGGTTTACCTTAGCTCTGATACCAAATGTAACGAATGCGATTTTTGCCCGTTCGAAAATCGACATCCATACTTTACATCGTACTTGAATGCCGCAGATTCGACCGTTCAAATCCGATTCGCCTCTCCATCAACACGAAGAACCCCGAGCGTCCCGAACCACTTGATCACCCGAGAATGGACAAAGTCCCATTTTTGTTCAACTCAATTAACAAGAAATTGTGATGTTAACTTTAAAATTCATGATTTAGTATAAGGTTTTAGTTTATATACCTGAACTAAAAAATCTTAAAGCTTGAGTTTTTAGAAAACTTAAGTTCTATACTGTTCTTTAAAGTTTCAGAGCAAACTCTTTTTTTTTAGTTAGATACCATTTTTAAAATTTTCTTTATAATCAAACAAACACATCTTATTAAGATACCAAGTCCTAACGACCAATAGATTTAGTAGAAATGATTTTTTTTTTTAATAAAGCATGAGCTTAATCTTACTTACGGAGGTTTATTATAGGTTATCACTATGCAGGCATCAAATCTCACCCAATTTCACAGAAAGATATACACATGAATATTCACACAGATACATTTTTCAGATGTTAACATGCAACTAGTTTAAAAACTTAGGTTATTAAAGGTGTTACTCACTTTGTAAAAGCAGAGGCAAAGCAGAAAACAAAGAACAGAGGGGCTTTGAACAAAATTCTGGAAATGCTTTTGATCTTTAATGATTTGTTTTTTTTAGCTTGTTCGATCTGCTACTTGCTTTGCTTCATGAATTTGAAGTTAAATCTGGAGCTTGCTTTCAGACTTGAATTTTGTGTTTTTTTTTATTTTTATCTCTGGTTTGAGTTGTCTAAGTTGAATTTTTTTTTTGATGTATAATAACTGAGGAGAGTTTGATATATAGGAAAATGAAGCTTCCAGGATATGCTTTTGTATAGGGTTACTATTTGCTTTGACTAAAGATATTTTGTAAACTAAAATTTCGGCTGAGATATATACTTGTGTACTAAAGATTTTCTTTGTATTAATTAACTTTGTCTTGATTTGCAAGCTAATAGATATGTATATGTCTTTGTTGCCTTGTTCATACTTGAATATGATTTGTTTTTTGACCTGATACAATATTTGTGTGCTAATTAATGCATATGTCTTCAAATATGTCTACACCTAATTATAATTGCTGATCTTTATATTTTATTTTGTTTATTTGTACCAGGATATTTTGTGTATTGTGAATAGTTTGTCTTCTTTTATATTGTACAAATGTGTATACAGCAAACTACTTGTTATTTTCTTCTTGCTTATGTAAGCTTTGTTATATTTTATATTTTTAGTTTGTTTTATTCCTTGCTTATATTTGTATTTGCTTTACAAGCTTTTGCTTTGGTTTTGTTTTTTAAGTGTACATACTTATGTTATTTTGTTTTATGTATGAACAGTTTGTATATTTGTTTGTTTTGCTTGTACTTAATTTTATACCTTTTTGTTTAGGCTGAAATGTACAGGGTTATATGATATTAATGCAAGATATTTTTATTTGTACTAGAAATATTTTGTTTATTTTGTTGACCAGAGATTTGTTTATCTTAAATTGTTGGCTGAAAAAGTATGTTGAGGCTTGCATTAATTACCTTGGTTTGTTTTATAAGTTTGAATTTTTTTTTATTGTTTATAAATCATGAGATTAATATATATGTATTTACTTTATTTTTTATAAAACTATATATATTTATTTTGTAACATAGATAAATTTATAGATTTAAATTTGTTGTTAAAATTTTGGCAATTATTTGTTCACTTTATATTTTTATAGTTATTCCTAACCCATTTACTTAAGATTTAAATTCCAATTCCAATATATATATATATATATATAAATTCAAATTTACTCATGTAGGTACAACTATATAGATTCACATATATATATACAATTTCTAAATTTAAAACGATTTAATATATTTTTATGTGGATTCGGGGAAACTCGAATCAATCTATCGATTAATTTCACAATTTTCTTATTCAAAAATCCAATTAATTATCAATTTAAATTTATATAAAATTCGGGGTCGTTACATTTTGAAAAATAGTAATATTTCTTTTGAAAATAATAATTATGAATTTAAAGCTAAATTTGATAAATTTAACCCCGAAGTCACAAAATTTAATAAAGGTCAAAACGATTTAAACATGATTTTATCTAGTTCTAGACCTTTACATGATAAAAGTGGTTTAGGATATAATAAAACTAATCATATAAATAGCACTAGATACTCTTTTATGTATAGTACAATGTTAGTGCTACTACTAAATTTCGAGTAAATTCGAAATCCAATTTTTATACAAATTCAAATACTGTTATGCCCAATAACATTTATAATTTCTCTAGAAGTACAAGATCATTGACGGGAAATATGAATAAAAATAATTTAAGTATTTGAGTTCCTGCTAATTGGAAAAATAGAGAAAAATGCATTAATGATTATTTTGATATGGTAGTTAATAATGAAAATTATATTTATAAAGGTTCAACCACACCCAAATGGGTATGGTTTCCTAAAAATTAGGAAATTATAAAAACCTTGGGTATCGCATGCTTTAAATGTTCATTATTTTTTGATACCTTGCATTATAAGTAGTAGTTATTTTATTCTATATTGTTAACACTTATGTGAAATATAATATATGTTATCATACAAACTCTCCTTTTCATTGATGACAAAGGGGGAGAAAGATATTGCGCTAACATTATTTGTAGGAATAAACAATGCAAGCACAGATTAAGGGGTAAGCATATAATGGAGTAAGTTGTTATTGTTTTTCTTTTTATTAAATCATTAGTATTCGCTTCGTATGGCTTGTACTAAATAGCCATCCTATAATTTCAAAGACTCTTATTTATGAAAGTTTAATGTATGAATATTTGTTCTCTTCGTAATATCTATGACTTCATACTTTTATTTTGTTATTCCTTTTTGTCGATGAGAAAGGGGGAGAGATATTATTGCTAACATTAAGAATGCAGGATATAGAGTATCAAAAATTCAGGGGGGGCAATCATTTATGTTATATATATACAGTCGAAATCTGTATCTATTTACAGGTTGTCGTCAATCAAAAAGAGGGAGAATGTTGAGAGTTGGTTTTGATTCTTGACACAAAGCTATCACAACGACATACCGAGAGGACTGCTACGACAAAAAGAGAGTATATACTACAAGAGGACAAGACTTCAAAAACCGATGCATGAAATATATTATTTTGTTTTTGAGTCTTAGGTTAATTTTGTTAAAATCTCCCCTCGTTTACATATATATATATATATATATATATTAGCTTATATATTTAATCGTCTTATTTCCAAATAATTTATACATATATAAGCATGTATAATTGTTTAAAGTTATATATATATATATTATATTATAAAAGTGTTTAAAATTATATTTATTTTTATACCTATAAAACCTGTGCAAATTGCACAGATTTTACCAGGCCAGTCGACTAACCTAGAAGGGTCAGTCGACTAACGCAGAAAATACTGTACAATATGCACAGGTGCATAGATACATAGATATACGAATTTTAAAACTTTAAAATAACTTTGAATATTCAGTCGACTGATCCAGAGGCTCAGTTGACTGAATTTCTATAACAGCCACTTTTCGAAAAGACACTACTTTTTGCGAAGAGATACGAACCTTTAACGAAAAGATTCGGACGCAACACTTCGATCGAAACTCTTCACCAACAATCGCTGCTTTCTAACCTTTATAAATACAAACTCCAACTTGATTTCAAATCACTAAATCACAATCGAATTCTCTATCTCTCTAATCTAACTTTCTAAAATCTATTTGCTATCATACTTACAATTATTCTGCATTTAAAGCAATACTATACCTTTCTATTCCTCATATACTTCAAATATATATATTTATGCTCGAGGAGGAGATTATAGGAAGGGTGTACTACAGGTAAAAATCCGTGTTATCAGAACACACAAGTCAAAACTATTTTCTGTATTTGTTGAAGTCCTGTTCTGCTGCTCAGGCGAGTGAAGTCCTCTTCGGCCGTTAAGGCGAAATCCTATTCTGCTGCTCAGGTCCCTGCTCAGTTGCTCAGGGGTGTATAAACCTATTTCTTCCGAGTTAAGTGAGGGTTGTTGTTTTAGTGAAATTACAGAAGGAGTCTGGGACTGGACGTAGGATGGTGCTTCGAACTAGTATAAAAATCTCTAGTGTCATTTTACTATACTGCTTTTATATTCCGCACTATTTACAGTATTATTATCATCACTATACTCTGTATTATTGTAAATCCATATTATACGATCCATAGCACACTTTCATTGGCCTCCTGAAACCTTATATATTTGTCTCCATTAATATTCAAGACCATTATTCATGGTAGCAACATTCGTACCAGTTAGGATATTGGTCCATGAGGCATTAATTTATGGGCAAGAGAAGAAAATATAGTCCAGAGTTTCAGGTAGCGATTGATAGAAAGTGCAGTATATACTCACGTTCATACCACGTCGGAAGAGCTTGACCTTGTAAGCATGGAATTATTAATGATTGTCCAAAGAGTGAAGGGGTCAGTTGCACCACTATAAGTCTTTTAAATTATCCTTTTCCATTTGCAATTAGGTAATATGAAAAAATTCAAAATTTTCCTATACAACGTTCCAATCTTAGAATTCTTACCTTTGTCAAACCAAGAGTCCAGATCGTCATGAGTGTCATGGACTGGAATTTTATGAATTTTTTTCCAGACATCGTGTATCCTTAGATTTGAAGAATGTGGGAGAATAATTCTCCTAACTTGAATCATAGAAGTCACTGAGGCAGGCATACACACTCCAAACTGAATAATTTCATTATGATTGATGTGTCTCTTAAGAATTAGACCACGTTCAGCCCAAGGATCATCCCAAAAACGAACTTTATTATTATATGATACAACATACTAGATAAAAGGAAGTACAGTTTCACGAAGATTAAATATAATCCTCCATGTCTAGCTAGAATTTTGAGGTATTGGCATTAACTTGAAGTCACCATTATGCATCACATGAGAAAGGGACCAGTTGACCCATAAGCTTTCTTTCATATTTAAACATTTATCAATATGTCGAGCAAAGGCAACCTCATTCCAGCTTGTTATATTTAAAGTTGCATGGAAAATATAACAGGTTTTATAAGGGTTGCCCTTCCAGCTGGACTTAGTTTCTTATTAACCCAACAATCAAGATTCATATTGATTCTTTCATATAGAGGTAAGAATTAAAGAGTGGTTATTTTGTAGTGGTTAGAGGCAACCCAAGGTAAGAAATAGTCCCATGATTTGGATGTAAGCCGGTTGCAGCATCAATGTTATTAGCTTGGGCATGCAGATACTAGTGATCATAATATCAATTTTTTGAATATTGATTCTAAGTCCAGTCATTTTATGGAAGTTGGAGAGAGTGTTAGTGATTTTTGAAATGGTGGTGGCATCAAGAGTGAAAAAAAATAACAAGATCATTAGCAAAGAGAAGAGAAGTAACCTCGGGACTTTTGCATTTGGGGTGTATTGTGAAGGTCTTAAGGGCAACGGTTTTCCTGAGCAATTGAGTTAAGTATTCCATAACCATGATGAAAATATAAGATGACAAAGGATCACCCTGTCTAATCCCTTGTTTACTACCAAAGAAGCCCTCACTAGACGTATTAATGATGACAGAGAATTTAATAGTGGAGATACACTCAATAACCTAAGAAATAAAGTGAGACTATATCCCATAATTCTAACAATGGAATTCCATTGAATCGTCTCAAAAGCCTTCATAATGCCAAGTTTTAACATAGCTCTAGGTGAAATTTTATTGCTACTATATCCACGGAGCAATTCATGAGATAGCAACACATTGTCTATAATGTCTCTGTCAGGAAGAAAGGTAACTTGGTTGGATGAACTAATTGAAGGCGATCTTTTTTCATTCTGGTGGCAAGAATTTTAGATATACATTAAATCATGTTACAACATGAAATTGATCTGAAGTCATTAACAGTAGTAGGATTTTTAACCTTTGGTATCAGGGCTATGTTAGTGGAGTTAAAGGCTTTCATCATTTTAGCATGTTTAAAAAAGCATCTGACAGCCTTACACACAATAACTCCAACTATTAGCCAACATGAAAAGTAAAAATAAGCATTAAAGTCATCAAGACCCGCACAAGAATTTTTTTAGGAGAAAACATGGCTTGTTTGATTTCCTCATTAATAATATCAAGGCTTAGGGAATTATGTTCTGTTGCATTGAGTGGAGGAAGAATAAAGGGGTCTATATCATCAATGGAAGGAACAAAATTCAAGCCACTACCAAAGTGGCCAGAAAAATATTGAATGAAAGCTAGACTAATACTTGCTTGGTTGTCATGGTGAAGGCCTTCATTGCCAGTGATAGTTTCTTTAGATTGCTTAGATTTAAGGGAAGCATGAAAGAAGGAACTGTTTCTATCACCATCCTACTTCCATTTAAATATTGCCTTTTGTCTCATCATTATCTTTTCAATGATAAGAGCCTCAACATACTGAGCAGAAAGAGTAGTCTTCATGTTGGTAAGTGTTGGATTGTCAATGTCGACGAGCATACTCCTTTTTATGTCTTCAAGTTGGTGCTTTAATTGTTCAGTTAACTTGCTTCCATTACCAAACCTGGCCTTGGCCCATTGTTTAAGTGTTTCTTTAGTTGCAAGAAGTTTTTTCTACAAAACAAAAGGCGGATTTTCATGGTTAGGTTTATTCCATACAGTATTAACAATACTCTAGAAGTTAGGCTCCTCAACCCGTGAATTAAAAATTTTGAAACTTGTTTTTCCTCTCATAACTGGCCCTTCAAGGAGAAGGATTTGTGGTGAGTGGTCAGAAAGCAAGGGTGGAGGAAGGTGGTTGAGAACAGATGGCCATTTAGCAAGGGCGGGTTGACTAAAAAAGGCATAGTCGATTTTAGAGAAGGTTCTAATGCCATTTCTTCTTTTGTTATTCCAAGATTATTCAGCTCCAGAATTTTGATTTCAATTAGGTTGGCATCATGAATGGTAGCATGAAGGGGCTTGATTTCATTTAAGGATAGGGGATTACCTCCTATGTGGTCAGAAGTTTTTGTGGAACAGTTGAAATCTCCATAAATTATCCATGGATGAGTGTGTTGCCTAAGAAATGAGATAGTTTTGATGATAGGAGCTCTTGCATTGATAGAATTCGCAGCATAAACAAAGGAACGATAGTAAGAGGTAGATGAAGGGGTATAAAAAATGTGGCAGTGAATCATTTGATCATTTTTTGTGATAAGGGTCAATTGGAGTGAGTTTGGGTCATATACAATCATAATCCTACCATATATAACAGCACCATGATTGTGAATAAGATTCCAATTGGGGTTTATGAATCTAGCAGCTCTTTATATCAGCTTCAAGCTTAGTTTGGTCTCCAAAATTGCAAGGATACTCGATTGATTATTTTTTATCAGAGTTTTTCATTTGAGACCCGACTTTCTATCTCCAGGAAATCGCATCATCTTAAAGAAAGAAAGGGGTAGAAGAAGAGAAAAGAAAGAGAAAGAAGAACACACAACAACAGATAACTCACAGCGGAACGAATGAAATATAATATATCACATAAAATATTACGTAGTATCTTATTACATCAGAATACACAACCTAAAACAACAGACAATTATAAACATCTGTCTAACTATACAACTCAAGATGCTGATACAGATACCAATCAACACAGTGGAACCATAATATATCTACACGTGGAAGCCTCCTGCTCCATATCTCCTCCAAAATTCGTCAAGCAAACCTGAATCACTTGACTACTCATACATAATATGAGTACCCAAGAGTTTAATAAAACAGAAAATAAACACGCGGGTCAGACAGGGGTCTGGTGTGAGTAAACGGTTTTAAATTGCTTAACTTCAGAAAAACCTTTGAAAAGAAAAGGTATCACGTAAGACTTCCCACACATAAACATGGAAAAGTTTTTACCTTACGCTAACCAAAACATTTGATAGGAAATCCAGTGATATTATAATAGTATCTAGGGTTTTCAAGTAAATAAGAAATAGCCGAAATTGTTACATTATTAAATTCCAGCTACTAGCCACAAAAGTGGGTAGTACAATCCAAATCGTCGGGTCTCGTAGGAAGAATGAGTTTCCATCAATGGCATGGCTACTGGGGTACTTCCCGTCACAGTACGTGGCCTAGATCAACGTACCGAGATGTAAGCCCGCTCCCCTGCAATACAAGGCCGGAACCATCCCTTACTGGACAGTCCCAAACAAGACCACCCCGCAGTTGGCGCGACCAACCACACACTAAGCCGAAATAGAAGGGACCTCTAGATAAATCTCACTCTCAAGTGGGGGCTACCCACGAAGCCTTGCTGCACCTCCCCTGTTTTATCCATTCCCGATTGATGAGGCTTGAGGCTGCGATTACCGTTATAGAACACATCTATCTTAGAATGCTCATCGTCCACCTGACGATGTTTTGAAAGCATTCAATCCATACAATTTCGTTCCAGGTTCGAACGACACCGAAGTCACTATCTCGTTGCACTCATTTTGGAATCACCCTCGGAGTCGACGACCATAGCGCTTGCACTCTAAATTACCATCTCGAATCTATAAGCACTATTCGTCAACTCATTACGGAATCACCCACAGAGTTATACTGACGTATAGCCCTTACACCTCGAGTCTGCACAAAGTTCCACTTGGATTCACGACCTAACGTTTAATTGGAATCGATGTGGTTTTCAGATTATCCAAATATGAAAACCCGATCCCGGTCTCACCGAAACCAAACGCCATTTTAATGTCCAAGTTGTACTTAAGGGTTTAAACAAATTAAACTCATATTCAGGATGATATAAACAGATAGATGAATAACATTATCACAACAGATAATTCATCACGACATTCATCTCACAACAGCTGTAACAACCCGCATATTTGTCGATTTTATATTTAAATATTTTATTTAAATATTTTATCGGTAGTCGGATTTTAGTCCGAAAAGCTACTTTTTGCATACGGTCGAATTAGGGCTCGGGACCACTCCCATTGAGTTTAAAATGCCGTTTGCGACCTTTTTGAGTATAAGCTTCGATATGTTTGGAGAAAGTTGATTTCTACTACTTTTTACTTTGGGTTTGGTTTTTGGGCTCAACCCTATGTTAACTTATGCTCAAATCTGAGCCACTCTTCCCCACTCACCCTCATTCTCTTCTCATTTCAGTTTTTAGAGTGTTAATGGTGGGAGAGATTGGAAATTAAAATTCCAAAACCCTAGTTTCTCTTGCAAATCAAATTCCTTGCTCCAAACTCAAGAAGAACCCATTGGTAAGCTTCTCTTCTTCTTCTCCAACTTATTCTCTTCCCAATTTCAGAAATTCCTAAACCTAATCTTGGGAATGTTCTTGTTTTTGAGCTTAGATTCAAGCTCATTTGGGTTGGGTTGAAGAGAGGTTGATTCTCCAATTGCTTTCAAGCTTCTTCTTGTTCGATTTTGTGAAAAGGTGAGATTTTTATCTCACATCTATGACTATAATTATCTTTGGTTGTTGGGTATGAATTCCTAACACTTCTTCATGTGCATTTGCTCTTGATTTGGATTGGTTTTGTGAATATTCCAATTTTTGGGTTTTTAAGACAAATTTGTGTAAAATCCTTTTATGGATGTTTGATCATGCTTTTGGTGATGCATCGAGGAGCATATAGGGCCGGGTTGCCGTTTGGCATAAACCCTTAGAGCCAATGTTCGTCCGATTGCATTTTGGAAGAGTTTGCTCTTCATTTGTATAAGGCTGAAAAACAGCCCAGGCATGATTCAGTCGACTGGAATCTCTGTTCAGTCGACTGAACCTGAAACCCGAGAGTTTCCAGGCATGATTCAGTCGACTGAAAACTTCTGCACAGTCGACTGAAACTGGAAACAGAAAGTTTCCTGAACTTGGAAAATTTCCATGTACAGGGTCAGTCGACTGAAATTCTCTGTTCAGTCGACTGAACCTGCTGTTTGAGTCCAATTTGCCTTTTTGGATTGGAATTCCAATTTAAATCGATTCGTGATAATCCTATTTGTTGTTATCATCTATTATGATTTTGATGACTCTTTTTAGGGATTTTTGAATATCCATTTCGATGGATTCTTTATCGATTTCTTTGGATTTTATTCACGTCTTCGTATGTGAATTTTTGTGATTGGTTGTTCTTACAATCTTCTTCGTGATTTGTCACTTTAAAAATATAAAGGTTTCCTATACTAGTAGTAAATATCAAAACTCTTTACTCAAACGATTTCAATACTCTTTTAATACCAAATTCGTTTATAAAACCGTTTTCCAATCTATTAGTATATACAAACCTTTACCTCACTCGTATGAGAAATCTAATTAAACGGCTTAGTAAAACAAGTGGTATGAAACGCTTGCGTTTACTTTGTCGGTTAATTCTTGGACTTGTTCGATTGAACCTCTTGTGACAATTTTCTAATGGAGATTTACAGTTTGTTCGTAAATATTTAAGTTAAGCAAGTGGTTATGGGACATGAAGCTAAACTCATATATTTACTAGCTTAGTGTAATTGACACTTCTCGCTGATCATGACGATCATCTTTGTGATTTAGACTAGCAATGTGCGATGTCTCTTTGTCTGCGAGGGAGACTAAACCCCGTTTTGTGGAGTTTCGACTCAATTTGTGATGGGGTAGCAACCCATGGTCTTCGGGCCGTTTGTGGAGCTTCGGCTCAATTTGTGATGGTTAGCGACCATGGAATTAGCGTTCCGTTTGTGATACACGTGTTGGTGAGCTTTATGCTCCCGTTTGTGATAGGCCTCCCCCCTTTGTGATTTCTGGATTTCTTGTGTAGATTCCTAGAATTTGTGTTTCACCAATTTTCGTGATTTCCATTGATAAGTTTTATCAATATTTGTGCATTGGTGAATTTGTGTGTCATTGACTTTAGTGGTTTCTGAATTTCTTGTGTAGTCTTCTGGAATTTGTGTGTCATTGACTTTTGTGATTGACGTTGATATTATCGTCAATATTTATGGTATGGTGAACGAAATTAGGCGTATGACGTTTCTTTGATTCTTGTGTAGATTTGGTGACATTGATTAATCTCTTGATGATTATCAACTAAGTATATATTTATATATATATATATATATATCACAGCTTGGCATTGTGATTATTATGTGTTTAGTCATATCTCTTACTCTATATCGTTTCATCTGATATTTATAGTTAGACTGATCCGTTTATTATTTTCTTATTAAATAATACTCGGGTCAGACCGAGATGTTACAGGTGCTTCTGCTTGACTTCTCATCCGGGATTAACTCCTTGACTTTTGGGTTAACTACTTAGATTAGTAGTTATTTGGTTGTATACATTTGAGATATAGACTCCTTAATGTATACTTATTCTTTTGTGTAGTTCGTGTAACTATTCTTTTGTGATATTGTGGATCTTTTTGGACCACTTCTCTGATGTACACTTCCTAGTGTAATATTCATATCTTATTCCGCCTTTGTGATATGAATTGTCTGTGACTGATTTGTGTTATGTTTATTTCTATATTTGTTTCCGAAGGATTTTATAGCCACTGTGTAGTAGCTTTGAGTTTGTGTTGGTATGTCGGATTTCCTCTTGAAATAGAATGCATGTTATATTATCTGACATATCGGTGCTTGCGCAAAGAAATTACACGGATGGTCGCTCCTCAACAGCCTTATTCTCCATGCTAGTCGACAGCATTCACCGTAATGTTCTTGGCTAGCGTGGGTATAGAGGTGGGGCGTCACAGCTTGGTATCAGAGCCAAACTTCGGAACAATATGGAATATTATAACAAGGATCATCGTCCTAAGTCTTTCTTAGGAGTTGTGCTTTAGGATTTTATTCGGGTCTTCGTACCGTTCTATCCTATTTTCTTTATGATTCCTTGTTTTATCTATCAAGATTGCTTGATATTCAATTTGGTGAATAACATTTTCTTCTTCTTCTTTCTTTCTAAAGGAAGAGAAATGTCTAGACCAGGCCGCCCCAGAGCCGTGCCATCTAGCACTCCGCCCCAGGATGGAGTTTTTATGACTGCTCAACAGCTTCTTGATTTGGTAACTAATGCTCAAGCGGCTGGAGCTAACCCAGAACCTACTCACCCAAAGTCGGGATTTGCACGCTTGTGTAGCGATTACACTAATTTGGGTGGGGAGTCATTCAAAGGTTTCGAAACTGTTATTGAAGTACAGGCTTGGCTAAGAACATGCGATCGCATCTTTTCGTGCATGAATCTTATTGACCTTCACCGAGTTCAGGTGGCCTCTAGTATGCTCCGAGAAAGAGCATTGGATTGGTACGAGCTTCTTATTTCTGAGATTAATGAAGCGGATCTCACTTGGGAGAGATTCCGAGAACGCTTCGAGTTGAAATTTGTACCGGAAGCAGAGAAAGTGACATTGGCTCGACGATTTATAGACCTTGTTCAAGGTGAGTCCTCCGTGACTGATTACGTCGCCTCCTTCGAGTCGCTTTCCAAATATGGGGTTGAATACATCAACACCTCTCTTAAGAAGAACCAGAGATTCGTTTATGGCTTAAACAAAAGCCTCAAGAAGCCATTACTTTTAAAGTTAGAAGTTTCTTTCGACCAACTCGTTGATATCGCTCTTCGTCTTGAAGAGGCGGATAGAGAGAATGATGTTGAAGTGGTGGGTTCCAAACCAAACTTCAACAACAGGAAGAGGTCAAATAAATTTAAAGGCCCTTATCCCAATAAGAAAGGGAAGCAAGCAACCTCCATGGCAAAGACTTCTTCCTTTGGTCGTGGGGAATGCTATAATTGTGGTTCGAAGGACCATTATGCGAACAAGTGCCCAAAGTCTCTTTCTTGCCGCTACTGCAAAGTTCCCAGTCATGTTATATCTTCATGCCCCAAGCTTCAGGGCAAGAAGGAGGGAAAGTTAAATGTTGCTCAAGCCCCTGGCAACACATCTCGTGGCCAAGGTATTTCTCATTCTATTCTAGATGGAATTATTTTGTTTCGTGATCATCCTATTCGAGTTCTTTTTGATACGGGTGCGTCCCATTCTTTTATATCAAAAGAACTTGTTGATGCTTTTTCTTTGGATGTTTTGTGTTTAATGACTTCTTTGAGAATTGCGAATCCGGTTGGTGGATCCGCAACAATTAGTTTATTGTGTAAAGATGTCGAGATTATTTTGTGTGATTTATCTTTCCGAGCCGATTTGCATGTCATGCGTTATTTAGGCTTTGGAATGATTTTGGGAATGGATTGGCTTAACCGTTATGAAGCTCATATCCTATGTCCTGAGCGGACTATTCATCTTCGACATCCTCAATCTGTTAATCAGGTTTCTGTTATTCTTAAAGATTCAGATTCTGCTTTGGTTGCATCTTTATATTCTTTAAATCCTCGTGATGATGATGATGATGATGAGGGTGATATTATTTCTCTTATTCACGTCGTTTGTGAATTTTCCGACATATTCGAGCCCGTTTTAGGATTACCACCTAAACGAGCAATTGAGTTCAGAATTAATCTTACTCCGGGAGCTCAACCTATCACTCGTCCTCCTTATCGTATGTCCAATAAAGAAAACGAGGAGATGCGTAAACAATTATCTGAATTGGAAACGAAGCAATTTATTCGCTCTAGTTCCTCGCCTTGGGGAGCTTCAGCTATTTTTGTGAAGAAATCCGATGGTACACTTAGGCTTTGCGTTGACTATCGCAAGCTTAATGATCTTACTATCAAAAATAAATATCCTTTACCTCGGATTGATGATCTATTCGATCAACTTAGTGGTGCTAGAGTCTTTTCACAATTGGACTTGGCTACGGTTTTCATCAGCTTCGTATTGCAGAGGATAGCATTCCTTTGACATCATTCCGCACTCGGTATGGATCTTATGAATGGCTTGTTATGCCATTTGGGTTAACAAATGCCCCGGCTTATTTCGTTGACTTAATGAATCGAGTTTTTAAAGACTTTCTCGATCGGTTTGTTCTCATCTTTATCGATGATATTCTTGTTTATTCTAAAACCGAGGAGGAGCATGAAAAACATCTTCGGATTGTGTTGGAAACTCTTAGGAGTAATCAACTAAAGGCAAAATTTTCTAAATGCCATTTTTGGCAATCACGTGTGAAGTTTCTCGGTCACATCATTTCTGAATCCGGAATTTCCGTGGATCCTTCAAAGATTGAAGCGATTCAAGATTGGAAGAGACCGGAGAATGTGACAGAGATTCGTAGTTTTCTTGGATTGGCGGGCTATTACCGTCGTTTTATTAAAGACTTTTCTAAAATTGCCGTGCCTCTCACTAGCTTGACGAAGAAAGGTGTTAAATACATTTGGTCGGACAAATGTGAAGCTTCTTTTCAGAAATTAAAAGAACTTCTTTCTGATGCTCCTATTCTTGTTATTCCCGAAGGGAATCAAGATTTCGTTGTTTATACCGATGCTAGTCGCATTGGTTTGGGTGCCGTTCTTATGCAAAAGGAACGCGTTATTGCTTATGCTTCTAGGCAATTAAAGCCTGCTGAGACTAGATATGCCACTCATGATTTAGAGCTTGCGGCTATTGTTTTTGCTCTTCGGATTTGGCGTCATTATCTCTTAGGAGAGAAATTTGTTCTTTACACAGATCATAAGTCTTTGAAATATTTATTCTCTCAAAAGGAACTTAATTTGCGTCAACAGCGCTGGCTCGAATTTCTTGCACCATATGATCTTGATATTCTTTATACTCCCGGTAAGGGTAATCTTGTCGCCGATGCTCTTAGCCGTAAACAACAAGCTGTTGTTTCTATGATGATATCCGAATGGAACGATCTCGAGATTTTATCCACTTGCGAAATTCGAGACCGTGTTTCCGATTTATGCTCATCGTTTGTTTTATGTAGCCTTGTGGCTCATCCATCTCTTTTAGACCGCATTCTTGAAGCTCAAGGGCTAGATCCCGACTTGGCTCTTCTTGGCCAAAATATTAGGGATAAAATGGATATTGAAGGTTTGAAAGACTTTGATATCGATTCTCGTGGCGGCATTCGAAAATTTGGTAGACTTGTCGTGCCAAATATTGGTGATCTTCGTAAAGATATTTTAGAAGATTAACATCGTTCTAAGTTTACCATTCATCCCGGTAGTAGTAAAATGTACGCGGATATGAAGCGACTTTATTATTGGGAGGGAATGAAACTTGGCATCGCTAACTTCGTTAAACATTGCATGACTTGCCAACTCGTTAAGGCCGAACATCAAAGGCCCGGTGGGTTATTGCAACCTTTAGAAATTCCAGTTTGGAAGTGGGATCAAATTTCCATGGATTTTATAGATGGCCTTCCCCATTCTCGATCGGGTTATGATAGCTTATGGGTAATTGTTGATAGACTTACTAAATCCGCCCATTTTATTCCCGTTCGGTCTAACCGAACTGTTCCTCTTTTGGCCAAGATATTTATCAAAGAAATTGTTAAATTGCATGGGGTTCCTACTTCAATTGTTAGTGATCGTGATCCATTGTTTACTAGTGGATTTTGGAAGAGTCTTCAAAAAGCTTTGGGAACGAAGCTTAATTTTAGCACCGCTTATCATCCCCAGTCTGATGGACAAACCGAGCGTGTGAATCAAACTCTTGAAGATCTTCTTCGTGCTTGTGTTCTTGATTTTGGTGGAGGTTGGGAAGATCATATCTCACTTGTTGAATTTTCCTATAATAATAGCTTCCAATCTAGTATTGGTATGGCACCTTTCGAGGCACTCTATGGTAGGCCATGCCGATCTCCTTCTTGTTGGCTTGAGGCCGGTGAGAAGCTGGCTTTAGGTCCAGATTTTATTCGTGATTCCACAGAAAAGATTGATCTTATTCGTCATAGGATGAAAGAAGCCCAAACTAGACAAAAATCCTATGCCGATAACCGGAGAAGGAAGTTAGAATTTTCTGTGGGAGATCTTGTGTTCATTCGTATTTCACCTATGAAAGGTGTTGTACGTTTCAGTCGATCGGAAAAGTTAGCGCCTCGATATATTGGGCCATTTCCTATCACCGAACGTATTGGTTCCATGGCTTATCGCCTTTTATTACCGGCTCAATTTTCTGCTATGCATGATGTGTTTCACGTTTCTCAACTTCGGAAATGTCTTCGAGATTCTGATTCTATTCTTGAGCCCGGTGTTGTGGAAGAGATTGAAGTTTCGCCTAATTTAACTTATGAGCAACATCCTATTCGTATCATTGCTTCGGAAGTCAAACGACTTCGAAATAAAGATGTTCCGCTTGTTAAAGTTCAATGGTCTTCAAATCCTAAGGATTGTTCTTGGGAATCTAGAGAGTACATCGAGCGTACACATCCGGACTTACTTTCTCGTGCTCTTTGAGGTGAACTTCTTATTTCAAACTTCTTTTGTGTTGAATATGCTTCTATGGTTGTTACTATATATCTTCTTCTTGTAATATTGCGAGGACGCAATTTCTTTAAGGAGGGGAGTCTGTAACAACCCGCATATTTGTCGATTTTATATTTAAATATTTTATTTAAATACTTTATCGGTAGTCGGATTTTAGTCCGAAAAGCTACTTTTTGCATACGGTCGAATTAGGGCTCGGGACCACTCCCATTGAGTTTAAAATGCCGTTTGCGACCTTTTTGAGTATAAGCTTCGATATGTTTGGAGAAAGTTGATTTCTGCTACTTTTTACTTTGGGTTTGGTTTTTGGGCTCAACCCTATGTTAACTTATGCTCAAATCTGAGCCACTCTTCCCCACTCACCCTCATTCTCTTCTCATTTCAGTTTTTAGAGTGTTAATGGTGGGAGAGATTGGAAATTAAAATTCCAAAACCCTAGTTTCTCTTGCAAATCAAATTCCTTGCTCCAAACTCAAGAAGAACCCATTGGTAAGCTTCTCTTCTTCTTCTCCAACTTATTCTCTTCCCAATTTCAGAAATTCCTAAACCTAATCTTGGGAATGTTCTTGTTTTTGAGCTTAGATTCAAGCTCATTTGGGTTGGGTTGAAGAAAGGTTGATTCTCCAATTGCTTTCAAGCTTCTTCTTGTTCGATTTTGTGAAAAGGTGAGATTTTTATCTCACATCTATGACTATAATTATCTTTGGTTGTTGGGTATGAATTCCTAACACTTCTTCATGTGCATTTGCTCTTGATTTGGATTGGTTTTGTGAATATTCCAATTTTTGGGTTTTTAAGACAAATTTGTGTAAAATCCTTTTATGGATGTTTGATCATGCTTTTGGTGATGCATCGAGGAGCATATAGGGCCGGGTTGCCGTTTGGCATAAACCCTTAGAGCCAATGTTCGTCCGATTGCATTTTGGAAGAGTTTGCTCTTCATTTGTATAAGGCTGAAAAACAGCCCAGGCATGATTCAGTCGACTGAAATCTCTGTTCAGTCGACTGAACCTGAAACCCGAGAGTTTTCAGGCATGATTCAGTCGACTGAAAACTTCTGCACAGTCGACTGAAACTGGAAACAGAAAGTTTCCTGAACCTGGAAAATTTCCATGTACAGGGTCAGTCGACTGAAATTCTCTGTTCAGTCGACTGAACCTACTGTTTGAGTCCAATTTGCCTTTTTGGATTGGAATTCCAATTTAAATCGATTCGTGATAATCCTATTTGTTGTTATCATCTATTATGATTTTGATGACTCTTTTTAGGGATTTTTGAATATCCATTTCGATGGATTCTTTATCGATTTCTTTGGATTTTATTCACGTCTTCGTATGTGAATTTTTGTGATTGGTTGTTCTTACAATCTTCTTCGTGATTTGTCACTTTAAAAATATAAAGGTTTCCTATACTAGTAGTAATTATCAAAACTCTTTACTCAAACGATTTCAATACTCTTTTAATACCAAATTCGTTTATAAAACCGTTTTCCAATCTATTAGTATATACAAACCTTTACCTCACTCGTATGAGAAATCTAATTAAACGGCTTAGTAAAACAAGTGGTATGAAACGCTTGCGTTTACTTTGTCGGTTAATTCTTGGACTTGTTCGATTGAACCTCTTGTGACAATTTTCTAGTGGAGATTTACAGTTTGTTCGTAAATATTTAAGTTAAGCAAGTGGTTATGAGACATGAAGCTAAACTCATATATTTACTAGCTTAGTGTAATTGACACTTCTCGCTGATCATGACGATCATCTTTGTGATTTAGACTAGCAATGTGCGATGTCTCTTTGTCTGCGAGGGAGACTAAACCCCGTTTTGTGGAGTTTCGACTCAATTTGTGATGGGGTAGCAACCCATGGTCTTCGGGCCGTTTGTGGAGCTTCGGCTCAATTTGTGATGGTTAGCGACCATGGAATTAGCGTTCCGTTTGTGATACACGTGTTGGTGAGCTTTATGCTCCCGTTTGTGATAGGCCTCCCCCCCTTTGTGATTTCTGGATTTCTTGTGTAGATTCCTAGAATTTGTGTTTCACCAATTTTCGTGATTTCCATTGATAAGTTTTATCAATATTTGTGCATTGGTGAATTTGTGTGTCATTGACTTTAGTGGTTTCTGGATTTCTTGTGTAGTCTTCTGGAATTTGTGTGTCATTGACTTTTGTGATTGACGTTGATATTATCGTCAATATTTATGGTATGGTGAACGAAATTAGGAGTATGACGTTTCTTTGATTCTTGTGTAGATTTGGTGACATTGATTAATCTCTTGATGATTATCAACTAAGTATATATTTATATATATATCACAGCTTGGCATTGTGATTATTATGTGTTTAGTCATATCTCTTACTCTATATCGTTTCATCTGATATTTATAGTTAGACTGATCCGTTTATTATTTTCTTATTAAATAATACTCGGGTCAGACCGAGATGTTACAGGTGCTTCTGCTTGACATCTCATCCGGGATTAACTCCTTGACTTTTGGGTTAACTACTTAGATTAGTAGTTATTTTGTTGTATACATTTGAGATATAGACTCCTTAATGTATACTTATTCTTTTGTGTAGTTCGTGTAACTATTCTTTTGTGATATTGTGGATCTTTTTGGACCACTTCTCTGATGTACACTTCCTAGTGTAATATTCATATCTTATTCCGCCTTTGTGATATGAATTGTCTGTGACTGATTTGTGTTATGTTTAATTCTATATTTGTTTCCGAAGGATTTTATAGCCACTGTGTAGTAGCTTTGAGTTTGTGTTGGTATGTCGGATTTCCTCTTGAAATAGAATGCATGTTATATTATCTGACATATCGGTGCTCGCGCAAAGAAATTACACGGATGGTCGCTCCTCAACAGCCTTATTCTCCATGCTAGTCGACAGCATTCACCGTAATGTTCTTGGCTAGCGTGGGTATAGAGGTGGGGCGTCACAACAGCATATCACATAACGGAGATATCCAGTATCAACCAATATCAATCATCCAATATCAATCACTAACCAATATAAACCAATCATCCATAAACAGAATTGATTAACTCTTAATCAATTAGATTACCATAATCCTTCTTCCTTAATTATTATTCCAAATAAATAAGTTAATCATCTCTAATGATCTTCCTTAATTAATCTCCCTTGATTAACTATACTTTAATTACATTCAAGTAATCATCCTTAACCATATTCAGTAATTAACCTTTAATTACTATCATTAATTACAATAAATAAATGATCATACATTTACTTCATTTATTAATCAATCATAATTAATCACATTAAACCTTAATTAATTACAATTAATTAATCATACTTAAATTAATCATTTATACTAATCAACCTTGATTAATTAACAAATGATCCTTATTAACTAATAATTACTTTAATTAATTAAATAATTAACTTATAATTAATCATTCATTAATCATAATTAGTAGCTATCAACTTGTAATTACTTATCTTAATTAATTAACTTCTTAATTAATTATCTTCTAATTTAATTATATTAACCCTTGATTAATTAATCCAATTAATTAATCCTTAATTACTTCATTGAGTAATTATTAAACAATTAAATTAATAAATAAATCCTTAATTAACTTAGTGATTAATCTTTAATTAAACACATTTTATTATTTAATTAATCTCATTAATTAATTAACTAAATAATTAAGTAATTAACTCTTTAATTACTTAACAAGTAATTATCTCTAATTACTTCATTAATAACTCTTGATTACTTTCTTAATTAATTACCTTAACAAATAATTAATTCCATTATTAAATAATCCTTAATCTTTAATTAATTAATTACTTCATAATTAATTAATTTCAACAATTATATTAATCAATTCTTCAATTGATAACATTAAGTGATTACCCATTAATCACTTCCATTTAATTACTTCCATGAGTAATTATCATTAATTACTTTCATAAGTAACTAACTTTCTTAATTACATTCAACAACTAACCATTAATTACTTTATTAAGTAATTACACTTAATTTATCATAATTAAGTGATTATTTAAATTTAAATAAACAATTAACTAATTATTTAAAATTAATTAAACAATTAATAAATTAACTTCTAATATTAAAGAAAATCTTTAATAAATTGAGAAAACCATAAATCTTAATCAAACATAACTTATTAACAAATCATATTAAATAAGTATTCTTAAGTTAATTATCCAAATAATTTAACCTTATTTATTTCCATAAATAAATTATTTGAATTCTTTAAATCTTATTAATTCAAAAACAAATTATTAAACTTGGTTTTCAAAATCATAATAATAATCTTACTTGGAGATAAAGCATTTACAAATCATTCCAAATTTAAACACTTTAAATTATCAAGTTTTAAACTTATTTAATTCAATATAAATTGAAAATTCTGTTATTAAAACATTACTTCAAACTTTAACTTAAAACATTGAGTTAATAATTAAATTCAAACCACTCTTTCAAATTTGTATTTTTAAAACTTAATTAAAATAATTATTTTTAAACAAACCTCTTAAAACATTTTTACATTTGAAATATAAATTCAATTTTTACCTTTAAATGTTTGATTTACTTCCATTTTTAAAATAACAAGTTTATCTTTATTTTCCACTTCCTTCATAAACTTGTTCTTATAGTTTTAACTTGATTTATACTAATATACAAAACCAATCTAATCTGCATATACCATACACAGAGTAAAGCAACAAACTCGAGTACCAACCCGAGAAACCCTCGTGCTTTCCCCGAAGCCAACCCAGCCCCATCTCCTTCGAGTCGCCCCCGAAACACACGCGTACTTCCCTTCGGATTTCTATCATCTTCCCCATCTCAAAAATTCCAGATCCAAAACCTGTGCACACCACTAACACAGTGCACATGCACCTCCGCCGCCGGCCACCATCGTTCATCGCGACGACCCACCACGGTCACAGGATCACATGTGAGCACCACCATAAGCCCAGATCAAAGAAAACAACCTTGAATCGAATTCGAGCATCGAGCTCGAACATCTGCAGAAACACAAGCACAAACCAAACCCACCGCCGGTCATAGCCACCACCGGAATCTCCATCAATCACCTCAAAGCATCGCTGCAACCACTACGCTACTATTTCCAAGTCGCGATCAAATCCGGTTCGATATTCATGTCACCACTTCCACTACAGTCAATCCAAATCGAAACCCACCGAAACCCTAGTTTCTTCAATCCCCGTCACATTACTCATTGGAAAATTCAAATGTAGTTTTCCCTTAATCTATAACATACATTCAATTTTCAATCCAATTATCAACTCGAATTAATACGTATAATATCCACAGTTCATAAAAATCCCTAAATCCTTCAAACCAAAAATTCAACTTAAATACACAATTAAAAATTATGATACCAACTCTAAAAATCATAACTTTCCTATTGTAATTCGATTATAAATTCAAAACTAGAAATTGAAATCACAAATTTTTGCCCAAATTTGATTTTCTACTGTAAATTGAAAATTTTGAGTAACTCTTTCAAATTTAAACCCTATAATTATTTTTAGATGATAAATTATGTAATTACAAACAACTTTCATCTACAAACCAATATCCAGTTTGTATTCAAAATCAAGCTATTGAATTTAAAAGAGAAAATCAAACTTGTAAAATAAAAGTATTATTATACAGGCATTCAATATATTTTTTATTTTTTATTTTTTATTTAACAAACTTACATTCAGGTAGACTAAAATACATCATCAAACTCAAATCCATTTGCATGCAACATTCAATTAAAAATTATATCAAAACTGTTTTTAAAATATAATTTACTCACATTTTCAATATGCAGGGACAGAGCAGTTTTGATTTTTCCTTTCCAGGCTTCCAATTGTTGTTTCAAACTTGCAGATTGATTTGAATCCTTGCATTACATGTTGAGGTAGAACTAAATTTTGTAGATTTTAATTGATAAGAAATTGCAGATTTTGAAGCTGAACTTGATTCCATTTGGAAATGCAGGTTGATGAGGACTTCAATTTGCAGAATGAAATTCTAGCGGATTTTGATTTGCAGATTTGAAGCTTTGAAGTTGCATATTTTAATTTAAATTCAGATTTAATTTTTGAATTCAATTTTTAGGGTTTTTGAAGAGTAATTTACTAATTGCCATTAGAATTAAGAAAAGAAATGTAAACAAAGAAAAAGTGTTTTTGAAAGAAAACTAATTTTTCTTAAAAATATTTATCAAAAATAAAAATTATAAGTTGCCACTTGTCTTCAACCATTTACATTTTTCATTAAATTGATTTGCATGATTAACAAGAGTTATAAAGATATGTTTACATGTTTACACATGTCTTAAGCAAATTTTTAATAATTTCTTTTCATTTAGTTTAAATGTAATATAAACTTATTTATCAAATTTACTTTATAAATAAATATAAGTTTACTTTTAAAAGAAATATTCTAACACTAATTAAAAATGCAAATAATTCTTATACATGTTATTTAAAATCTAACATTTATATTTATCATTTATAAAAATTTTAAATTAAAGCAATTTAAAATAAACAAAACAAAGCTTGTTTAAATTCTTTTTAAACCATCATATTTAAAATAAATACCAAAGTTATATTTTAAAACAAATGAATTAATCTTTAAATTAACTTTTGAAAACATTGATTTTAAAACAAAGCTTCAATCTACAATATTCATACATTATAAATTATCAATTGATTTAATTAAATTTCAAAATAACTCAAATTATAACATATGCAAACATATGTATTACAATTTGAAAATTCATCTTTAATTTAAAACAAAAGATCTTCTATTCACAATATGTATCAAATGTATATATTATAAACAGAATAAAATTTGATTAGCTTTGAAAATCAATTCTTATCCATTTCAAATTATTAGAAAGATATTGATCACAATCATCAGATTAAATATTTATTAACCTTTAAAAAGAATAAATTTATCAGTTTAAATTAAAATTATAAAGAAAAAATTATCAAGCCAATTAAATTATTAAGGCTGATTATTAAATTGATATTGCCCAAAATTCTGGGTCGTTACAATCCTCCCCCCTTAAAAGAATTTCGTCCCCGAAATTTAAAAGCAAAGGTAATTTAATAACCCGGTACAGATTTTAATTTCAAATTGCAAAGCATACTTAACAACCAGCAACTAACAACCATAACAATCAAATAAACAAACAAACTTAACTAGTTATTCTGACACAAATCAGAATAGATCTTACTAATACTATCTCGAGTTTCTCAAGTATAAATCACCGGGAGACTCGCTCTACAAAAACCAATAAACTAACTACACTACCAAAATTCAGAGCTCCTCTCATCTCCAGATCCATCAATCTGAACAGAACATCGGATTATACTCAAGTCCATCTCAACTTCCAAATCCAACTGAACTACAGATTCAACAACCAATCGATGAATCATACACGTACTCCCTCAGAGATACGTGAAATATAATTAATTCCAGTTATCCAAACTGGCAATTCAATCTCATCCTAAAAAACACAGATAAGAAATCCCAAATGCCACAGCACTAGCCATCCAATCTTACCCAATTACCGTTCTCTTCTAACCAGAGAATTTGAACAACAATGAAGTCTCTAACTTCGAATTCCAAAACTCCTTATCTCTTATCCGAATGACTCAACAGACAATCATGGGCTGCCAATCTCTTCCTGATCAGCTCAATCTATGCTGATACTTCCAGAAATAACTAGACCAAAGAAAACCAGTTTCTGGATCATATCCATCGAAAAAGTTTTCCAAAATCCGTCGAACCCCAAACACATGCTCTACTCTAAAGCAATAGCAATTTGAATTTGCTTCCTTCCATGCACAGCTGCTAACTCGCTTTCGCTGCACAACTCTGATTCTGAAATAGTTGAGAATACTGTTGATGAACACGATTACAAACTTATCTATTATATCCGAGAACATGTTCATCAAATCCATAAAAATCTGAGTGACTCATATGACTCAGTCACAACCTTACAGTAGAATCCAACTCAAAACAAGATCTGACCAGATCCAAATCCCAAAGAATTTATGAGCTGCTACACCAACTCTTCCTCTAGGCTAACCACCAAAATTACTCCTGGAACCAAAACAGTATGGAACTCAACTCCAGATGCAGACAAACCTCTGATTACTTTAGTAGCTCCTACTTCCATATGAGAATTCTCAGCCTCAAACAAAAGATTGCCTAAGACAAAATTCCCAAACAAATCGCAAGTCGCTTTTGCGATCCTACCTAGTTCGGATTCCAAAGAAAACTGTCCTCTCTTTACCAATTAGAACAGCTTTAAGGTTTTCCAAACAAGGTTAACCCTTCAAAACCATACACCGACTGCCCGGCTGCTGAAAAAGAACCACTAAGATTCCTGAACCATTGGAGAGACAAGCCACACAGCTACTTCCAAACTCTACCTCGATGATACTACAAAGCTATAAGACCTCTCGTCAGCACAACGAATACTTCGAGCTGAAACTGCTACCACAACTAATTAAAGACTTCTAATCCAAAGGCTTCTTCAAACCCAAAACCATCAACAAATCACACAACAAACCTTCGAGATGGCAGACAACCTCTCAAGAAATCGGACTCCAAATCAAGCATCCACGTCTCGCTCTTCATAAGGAATGACAAATGAGACCATGCGAAAGCAAATAACTTATAGACCTTAGTCTCATATTTCAAAACAGCCAACCTCCTTGCTAAAGATCCAAACAACTTCTACGTTGACGAATCTTCTCCGTGGCAGGTAAAGACTGCTCCTCAACCTCTTCTAAAAATGCTTCAAAAGAAAACATCTTTAGAAAAATATCCAAGGATATTACATCTCATCATGCAGATATCAAGATATCATCACTTACTTCTGCACTTCCGAAAAATCCAAACTCAAGAAAATTCGCTCACCCGAGCGAAATCCAAACTTACACTTCAAAGATAAACTCCGAATCTTTTGAAAAGATTTCCTTCGGATATCAGAGAAATCCTTACTCCAAACTACAAATCTTACTCGAGACAGTATTAGGTCTATGGTCTCGACAAATATACTTCCAACCTCAAACATAAGGATCTCTTCCATCAGTGGTAGTCGTGTTACACACACACACACACACCACTACTCCATCTACCTCTAAAAATTATGTTGGAAAATCCGAACAGATAACCCAACAGGTGTGTGTGTGTGTGTGTGTGTGTGTGTGTGTGTGTATATATGTATAGTTATATATATAGTTATATATAAAAATTACAAATACGCTCTCTCAAGAAAGACACCACTACAGAGCCTAGGTATTCACTCAACCTAATGCTCTGATACCAAATGAGATGACCCGACTTCCTATCTCCAGGAAATCGCATCATCTTAAAGAAAGAAAGGGATAGAAGAAGAAAAGAAAGAGAAAGAAGAACACATAACAACATATAAATCACAGCGGAACGAATGAAATATAATATCACATAAAATATTACATAGTATCTTATTACATCAGAGTACACAACCTAAAACAACAGATATTAGACAGTTATAAACATCTGTCTAACTACACAATTCAAGATATTGATACAGATACCAATCAACACAACGGAACCATAATATATCTACACGTGGAAGCCTCCTGCTCCATATCTTCTCCAAAATTCATCAAGCAAACCTGAATCACTTGACTACTCATATATAATATGAGTATCCAGGAGTTTAATAAAACAGAAAATAAACACCTGGGTCAGACAGGGGTCTGGTGTGAGTAAACGGTTTTAAATTGCTTAACTTTAGAAAAACCTTTTAAAAGATAAGGTATCACGTAAGACTTCCCACACATAAACATGGAATAGTTTTTACCTTACGCTAACCAAAACATTTGATAGGAAATCCAGTTATATTATAATAGTGTCTAGGGTTTTCAAGTAAATAAGAAATAGCCGAAATTGTTACATTATTAAATTCCAGCTACTAGCCACCAAAGTGGGTAATACAATCAAAATCGTAGGGTCTCGTAGGAAGAATGGGTTTCCATCGATGGCAGGGCTACTGGGATACCGTCCGTCATAGTACGTGGCCTAGATCAACGTACCGAGGAGTACGCCAGCTCCCCTGCAACACAAGGCCGGAACCATCCCTTACTGATAGTCCCGAACAAGACCACCCCGCAGTTGGCATGACCAATCACACACTAAGCCGAAATAGAAGGGACCTCTAGACAGAGGTAAATCGCACTCTCAAGTGGGGGCTACCCACGAAGCCTTGTTGCACCTCCCCTGTTTTAGCCATTCCCGATTGATGAGGCTTGAGGCTGCGATTACCTTTATAGAACACATCTATCTTAGAATGCTCATCGTCCACCTGACGATGTTCTGAAAGCATTCAATCCATACAAGTTCGTTACGGGTTCGAACGAAACTGAAGGAACTATCACGTTGTACTCATTTTGGAATCACCCTTAGAGTCAACGGCCATAGCCCTTGCACTCTAAATCACCATCTCGAATCTATAAGCACTATTCGTCAACTCATTATGAAATCACCCACAGAGTTAAACTGACGTATAGCCCTTACACCTCGAGTCTTCACAAAGCTCCACTTGGATTCACGACCTAACGTTTAATTGGAATCGATGTGGTTTTCGGATTATCCTAATATGGAAACCCGATCCTGGTCTCACCGAAACCAAACGCTATTTTAATGTCCAAGTTGTACTCAAGGGTTTAAACAAATTAAACTCATATTCAGGATGATATAAATAGATAGATGAATAACACTATCACAACAGATAATTCATAACAACATTCATCTCACAACAGCATATCACATAACGAAGATATCCAATATCAACCAATATCAATAATCCAATATCAATCACCAACCAATATAAACCAATCATCCATAAACAGAATTGATTAACTCTTAATCAATTGGATTACCATAATCCTTCTTCCTTAATTATTATTCCAAATAAATAAATAAATCATCTCTAATGATCTTCCTTAATTAATCTCCCTTGATTAACTATACTTTAATTACATTCAAGCAATCATCCTTAACCATATTCAGTAATTAACCTTTAATTACTATCATTAATTACAATAAATAAATGATCATACATTTACTTCATTTATTAATCAATCATAATTAATTACATTAAACCTTAATTAATTACAATTAATTAATCACACTTAAATTAATCACTTATATTAATCAACCTTGATTAATTAACAAATGATCCTTATTAATTAATAATTACTTTAATTAATTAAATAATTAACTTATAATTAATCATTCATTAATCATAATTAGTAATTATAAACTTGTAATTACTTACCTTAATTAATTAACTTCTAATTTAATTATATTAATCTTTGATTAATTAATCCAATTAATTAATCCTTAATTACTTCATTAAGTAATATTAAACAATTAAATTAATAAATAAATCCTTAATTAATTACTTTATTAATTAATTACTTTATTAATTAATTACAATTTTAATTAATTACAATTAGTGATTAATCTTTAATTAAACACATTCTATTATTTATTTAATCTCATTAATTAATAAACTAAATAATTAAGTAACTAACTCTTTAATTACTTAACAAGTAATTATCTCTAATTACTTCATTAAAACTCTTGATTACTTTCTTATTAATTGCCTTAACAAATAATTAATTCCATTATTAAATAATCCTTAATCTTTTAATTAATTAATTACTTCATAATTAATTAATTTCAACAATTATACTAATCAATTCTTCAATTGATAACATTAAGTGATTACCCATTAATCACTTCCATTTAATTACTCCCATGAGTAATTATTATTAATTACTTTCATAAGTAATTAACTTTCTTAATTACATTCAACAACTAACCGTTAATTACTTTATTAAGTAATTACACTTAATTTATCATAATTATGTGATTAATTAAATTTAAATAAACAATTAACTAATTATTTAAAATTAATTAAACAATTAATTAATTAACTTCTAATATTAAAGAAAATCTTTAATAAATTGAGAAAACCATAAATCTTAATCAAACTTAACTTATTAACAAATCATATTAAATAAGTATTCTTAAGTTAATTATCCAAATAATTTAACCTTATTTGTTTCCATAAATAAATTATTTGAATTCTTTAAATCTTATTAATTCAAAAAAAAATTATTAAACTTGGTTTTCAAAATCATAATAATAATCTTACTTGGAGATAAAGCATTTACAAATCATTCCAAATTTAAACACTTTAAATTATCAAGTTTTAAACTTATTTAATTCAATATAAATTGAAAATTCTGTTATTAAAACATTACTTTAAACTTTAACTTAAAACATTGAGTTAATAATTAAATTCAAACCACTCTTTCAAATTTGTATTTTTAAAACTTAATTAAAATAATTATTTTTAAACAAACCTCTTAAAACATTTTTACATTTGAAATATAAATTCAATTTTTACCTTTAAATGTTTGATTTACTTCCATTTTTAAAATAACAAGTTTATCTTTATTTTTCACTTCCTTTATAAACTTGTTCTTATAGTTTTAACTTGATTTATACTAATATACAAAACCAATCTAATCTGCATATACCATACACAGAGTAAAGCAACAAACTCGAGTACCAACCCGAGAAACCCTCGTGCTTTCCCCGAAGCCAACCCAGCCCCATCTCCTTCGAGTCGCCCCCGAAACACACGCGTACTTCCGTTCGGGTTTCTATCATCTTCCCCATCTCAAAAATTCCAGATCCAAAGCCTGTGCACACCACTAACACAGTGCACATGCACCTCCGCCGCCGGCCACCATCGTTCATCGCGACGACCCACCACGGTCACAGGATCACATGTGAGCACCACCATAATCCCAGATCGAAGAAAACAACCTCGAATCGAATTCGAGCATCGAGCTCGAACATTTGCAGAAACACAAGCACAAACCAAACCCACCGCCGGTCATAGCCACCACCGGAATCTCCATCAATCACCTCAAACCATCGCTGCAACCACTACGCTACTGTTTCGAAGTCGCGATCAACTCCGGTTCGGTATTCTTGTCACCACTTCCACTACAGTCAACCCAAGTGGAAACCCACCAAAATCCTAGTTTCTTCTATCCCCGTCACATTACTCATTGGAAAAATTCAAATGTAGTTTTCCCTTAATCTATAACATACATTCAAGCTTCAATCCAATTATCAACTCCAATTAATACGTATAATATCCACAGTTCACAAAAATCCCTAAATCCTTCAAACCAAAAATTCAACTTAAATACACAATTAAAAATTATGATACCAACTCTAAAAATTATAACTTTCCTATTGTAATTCGATTATAAATTCAAAACTAGAAATTGAAATCACAAATTTTTGCCCAAATTTGATTTTCTACTGTAAATTGAAAATTTTGAGTAACTCTTTCAAATTTAAACCCTAAAATTATTTTTAGATGATAAATTATGTAATTACAAACAACTTTCATCTACAAACCAATATCCAGTTTGTATTCAAAATCAAGCTATTGAATTTAAAAGAGAAAACCAAACCTATAAAATAACAGTATTATTATACAGACATTCAATATATTTTTTATTTTTTATTTAACAAACATACATTCAGATAGACTTAAATACATCATCAAACTCATATCCATTTGCATGCAACATTCAATTAAAAATTAAATCAAAACTGTGTTTAAAATATAATTTACTCACATTTTCAATATGCAGGGACAGAGCAGTTTTGATTTTTCCTTTCCAGGCTTCCAATTGTTGTTTCAAACTTGCAGATTGATTTGAATCCTTGCATTACAGGTTGAGGTAGAACTAAATTTTGCAGACTTTAATTGATAAGAAATTGCAGATTTTGAAGCTGAACTTGATTCCATTTAAAAATGCGGGTTGATGAGAACTTCAATTTGCAGAATGAAATTCCAGCAGATTTTGATTTGCAGGTTTGAAGCTTTGAAGTTGCATATTTTAATTTAAATTCAGATTTGATTTTTTTAATTCAATTTTCAGGGTTTTTGAAGAGTAATTTACTGATTGCCATTAGAATTAAGAAAAGAAATGTAAACAAAGAAAAAGTGTTTTTGAAAGAAAACTAATTTTCTTAAAAATATTTATCAAAAATAAAAATTATAAGTTGCCACTTGTCTTCAACCATTTAAATTTGTCATTAAATTGATTTGCATGATTAACAAGTGTTATAGAGATATGTTTACATGTTTACACATGTCTTAAGCAAATTTTTAATAATTTCTTTTCATTTAATTTAAATGTAATATAAACCTATTTATCAAATTTACTTTATAAATAAATATAAGTTTACTTTTAAAAGAAATATTCTAACACTAATTAAAAATGCAAATAATTCTTATACATGTTATTTAAAATCTAACATTTATATTTATCATTTATAACCATTTTAAATTAAAGTAATTTAAAAGAAACAAAACAAAGCTTGTTTAAATTCTTTTTAAACCATCATATTTAAAATAAATAACAAACTTATATTTTAAAACAAATGAATTAATCTTTAAATTAATTTTTGAAAACTTTGATTTTAAAACAAAGCTTCAATCTACAATATTCATACATTATAAATTATCAATTGATTAAATTAAATTTCAAAATAACTCAAATTATAACATATGCAAACACATATATTACAATTTGAAAATTCATCTTTAATTTTAAAAAAAAATATATCTTCTATTCACAATATATATCAAATGTATATATTATAAACAGAATAAAATTTGATTAGCTTTGAAAATCAATTCTTATCCATTTCAAATTATTAGAAAGATATTGATCACAATCATCAGATTAAATATTTATTAACCTTTAAAAAGAATAAATTTATCAGTTTAAATTAAAATTATAAAGAAAAAATTATCATGCCAATTAAATTGTTAAGGTAGATTATTAAATTGTTATTGCCCAAAATTCCGGGTCGTTACAGCATTGGTTAAGTTTAATATCAAGGTGGGCCCCCATAATATTCCATATTCCTACGTGTTGTGTCATATATCAAACTCAGTTGCATTGAGTAATTCTTGTTTCATTTTCCCAGTCACTGCACGATTGGAGTTTATGCAGTTAGGAAAGGTGTAACATTCTTGGAATTTAGCTAAGATTAATTCGATAGTTAATTTGATCTTTGGAATTAAACTTTGAAATATTTGGTAATTAATATAAAATTTTGAATTAAATTGTGAGATTAATTGGTAAATTAATCTGAGTTTCTTCAAAAAAAATTAAAATATGTGTTTTATAAATTGATTGGGAAAATAGAATTTTGGATTGGAATTCGAAAATAAGTATTTTATAAAGTTGTGTGATTATTTGAACTTTCCAAATTGAATAAGATATATGTTTACCTATGTATATAAATGGATTTTTGAATCGAATTTGGAGTTTGAAATTCAAGATTAAATATTTTAGAAATAAAATTGAATTTAGAATACTCTATATTTTGAGATGAATGAAAATTTGTCTTCTAATTATAATATATGATATATGTGAAAGTTAAATTTTGGAATTTGATTTAACAAATAAATTAGATTTAAAAAGCTTTACAAATTAAGGTTTCTATATGTATGATTATTTATAAATTGTATAAGTGATTGTATAACATTTAAACCATAATAGTATAATTTAAATATATATATATATATATGTGTATGTATGTATCTTTTGAATTAATAAAACGTATGTTAATATGAAAAGAAATGTTTTTCAAAAATAAAGCTAAGAAGGTTTAAAACAAAAATTAACAAAATAATTTGCATTGGGGATTTAAACATAAAATTATAAACTTGTAACACTTGTACATAAAAATTTAGCATGAATAACACTTTTTAAGTGATTGTGTTATGAATTGGGACAAATGTCAAAAGGAAACTATTTCCTTTTGAATCAAAATTTAGAGAAAAAAACATGCATAGAAGAAAAATGGTCAGGCTGTTTTCATCTTTCTCAAAAATGCCTGAGAAACAAAGGAATTCGAAAATCCTCTTCAAATCTGAGATCTGAAACAAAAATTGGAAACCTCCTCAAAATCTCAAAAATTAAACTAAGATCAAAAACAAATTCTAAAGTTAAAGCTAGAGATTTAAATCAAAGTCCAGGAATTAAACTCAGAGCAGAAGCAATCACCAAAACAAAGAAAATCTGCAAATTAATCAAGCATGGAGTTTAAGATCAGCTTTTCAAATCAAAGCCTGCAAAGTGTAGTTCAACTACTTCAACTTGAGTGAATCCACAAATTAACTCAATCTGGAAAACAATCTGAAAACAATGAAAATAAAAAATAATAAAGCAATTTCCAGTTTAAAATTCTGGAAGCAATTCCAGATTTTGCTCCTCTATTAAATGCCGAGCAATTCATGAAACAAAGGGAAATTCAAAGTAAAGCAAATGCAAGCTTCAGTTCAATCATTCTCATAATTTTTAGGCAGTCCTCTATTCTTCAAATAGGCGAGCAAACTTTCTTCTATCTATCCCTATGTCTTAACGTTGTGGCTGATTTGAAATTGTTGTCTAGTTGTTAAAAGTTGCTTGCATGTTGTGTGTGTGTATATATATATAATGGGTGTGCATGCCTGTCTATAAAGGTCTCTGCTTAGTAATAGGTTAGCCAAATTCAAGACAAAAAAAATTCACATCTCAAAATCATCAAGGATTTAGATAATTATCTTCAAAAGAAAAGTGTTTATATTTACCTGACTTAAATTTTAAAAATAGTATCAGGTTGAAATAATTAGTAAATAATTAGAAAGGGTGAAATTACAGTGAAATTCCTTTTTTTTACAGAAAATCCAATGAATTCAATTTTGTATTTTGACCCCATAATTAGATTCGTGCTAATAAACAAGGTTTTCAAAAAGAAAATTTATGAGTTTTAGGTTTGGTAGACTGTGAGAAAATATGAGTTGAATAGAAAATATATTTTGGTTAATTTCCGATGATCGACGCTAGCGGGTTCGTCATGATTGGGTCGAAGTGTAGTCTGAGTATGGGTGGTCAGGGAAAAAATGGCGACATGGTTGACAGATCGCAGGGCGTGGCCAGGATAAGGTGGAGTAGGGTTTAACAACCCATTTTGGTCGATGATGGAAATTTGTCAATTGCGACATCGAGGATAAACTAGAGGTGATCGGACCAAGACAAGAGGGTGCGGGGGTCTTTGATGTATTTCTAAATAAAGCAACGTGGATGATTGAGGCTGTGATCGTCGGCGAGGAGGTAAATTTGTTGATCTCGGTTTGGTTCCAGTATTCTATCAAACAGTTCGATTATAATTTTGATGTGGTACTGGGTTTCTGGGGAGTGGGAGCGATCGAGTGGGTCAACGTTGGCTTGATGGCAACCTCGGTGATGATCAGAGATGTGCTGATCATTGGTGCATGGATACGTGTGTCACATGTACATATTGGTTACAGGAATTGGAGAAGGAAGAAGAAGAAATGATGGCCTCGGGTTTGTCTCGAGAAGAATGGAATTGGGTTCGAGTTCGTTTCAGGAGGACTTGAGTGGGTTTTACAATGGTTTGAAAATTTTAAACCTAAGACGAAGTTTCAGAGAAAAAAATTTACTCGTGAAAGTATCAGGGAAATTGGGTGCGTGACTCGGGAAAGACCCAGGGTGGTCTCGGGTCTGGAAATTTTGTATAAAATAGTTTTTATTTTTAAAACCAGAACAAGTTGTATTTAAAACGATTTTTTTGTAAATCAGTTCTTTTGCAAATAATAAATGCTTATCCAAGTTTGTATTGGTCAAAAGTTTTAATAATAAATTATTTAAAATTATTAAGTTAAAAATGTTTTAATCTATATAACTTTTGATATTTAAGTTTATAAACTTAATTTTTGATAATTGAGTAAATGATTGAGAAAAATTGTAACGACCCTGGATTTTTGGCCCCGTTTATTTTAATATATATTTAATTAAATAAAAAGTAGCTTGATCATCTTAAAATGAATATGATTTTGGAAATAACTGCTATTTGTTCATATGGATGGGTATTTTCAAAAAAAAAAGAAATTGGACTCTGGGAATTTAAAATTAAAAAAAGCTTGATAATATTTACAATAAAATTTATCTTATATAATTTAATTAAAATACTTTACTTTGTTTATATTTAGTATAAAATAGTACATATAGATAATAATGTTTGAAAATTCTAAAATAAAAGTTTCTTAACAATATTTTTAATAAAATTTACCTTATATAATTAAATTAAAATGTTTTACATTGCTAACATTTGATAAATAAATACATATGGATGGTAATGTTTAAAATAAGATCAAAGTCTAAAGATATAAAATATAAAATATACACAGTGATAGTGTTCAATATAAAATATTAATAATAATGTAAGTCAAAAATATAAATATAAATAAATAAGTAAACTCATGAATCTAAGCTTAATATTTATAATTAAAATACAAATGGAAATAAATATGAAATATAAATATAATTGTAAATAAATTATATGAACCCAATTTAAATATTTATAGCTAAAGTACAAATACAAATAAATATAAGTAAGTAAATTTATGAAATATACATAAATGTTGATGGCTAGAATACAAAATAAAAAAAATGAAAATAAAGGTGAATGAATAAGCTTGTAAACAAAGAATAAAACCAGGACAAAGTATAAAATAAAATAAAATAAAGTCAAATGTAAAATAAAACCTGATACATATGTATGAACATTATGCAAGCTAGAAAATACCAAAATAAAATATCTTCATTTCAAAGTCAAATGAAATTAGTATGCAAAACAAATATTTATATCAAGATTGTCTTCATATGCAAGACAAAAGTAAGGTAGTGTCTGACAAATATATTTACACAAACATATATGTATTTTGAAGTTTAAACTGAAAATAATAAGATAAATATATGTATAAACATGTCTTCATTCACAAGCCATTGACCTGCAATGTATATGTCAACAAAACAAATGATAATTATGTAGACTAAGTTAGAAACCAAAGTACTGAATATTTTCTTCTCAAGGCTAACATTTTGTCAGCTCAAAATATTTTTAAAGATTTGCTCATATCAAAACAAAAATGAGAAACATCGTAACTAGTTAATACCTGCCTTGAGCTTCCAGTCTTTTTCTTATATATATGAATACAACTGGCCATTCTAGTTCTTTCAGCATAAATAAAACTCTGTAAACCTGTGAAAACAGAGAACAAGAAAAAGAGTAAACTCCAAATTTATTCAAACAATAACAGGCAAGAACACAAGCAGTTTCAACTGCAGATTCAAACAGTTCAAGTTTCAGATAATCAACATCAAATTTATTCTTTGTTCAGGAATGATTCAGGTGAGTAAACAAGAAATTTTATAGTTTTAAAGTTCAATCTAAACAGTTCATGATTCCAAGATTTTGTGACATGGTATATATTTGAGATTGTATAATCTGTGTTGTGTTGATCTCTCTGTTGATGTTATAGGTTGTAATTCTCTTCCAAAACTCAAGTACTTTTTATCAAGTCGTGATATTTTAGAATTTCAAAGTATACAAGATGATTCCACCCCAAACTAAGATTTTTAACATTGATTTAAACATATGAGAGAGGAAGTAACCCTGGAAACTTAGATTCACAGGAAATTGAACAAAAATTTGATAAACCCAATTGATTAAAAGGTTAATTCATATTCATAATTTGAAATATTAATGAATTTCATGATTTTTAAAACAAGAACGAGGATTTTTAATTAAGAAATTTAAGAGCAGTTCACATTTGTATATAAATTGCTTTTTTGTCAAATTCTAAAGATTTAATAAATAATAAACATTTAAATTTGTTCTGAAGCAAGATTATGTATCTATGATGTTGAGAAAAATGTTGTATAATTTTTCAAAAACAAGGGTTGATCGATCGAGATTGAATTTGGGCTTGTGTTCTGTTCTTCTTCTTGTTTGTAACATTGTGGGTTCGGCCCTTCTCACGTGATCGAGTTGCATAATATTTTGGTGGAAGGTTGCTTGGCGTGATGTTGTCGTGTGGGCGAAGTCGCGCCGTCTCCTATGGCTTGATCGTTGATCACGAGGCATATTTGCCGAGGGTTCTGTTTTGTAGTTTTTCCATGGAACTGTAAATTTTCGTTTACGATCATGTGAGGACGATCTGGGTTTGAATTTCATGTTATCATATGATTTGGGATTTGCGCGATGAGCTGACGTTCGCCTGTGACAAGTTGTGCCGTCGTCCACGTGTACGGTGGTGGGTTCGCGTGTCGGTGTCATGGTTCTTCTGACTCGAGTCGTGCTCGAGTGGAAATAGGGTTGGCTTCGAGTTTTATAGTGTGCGAGTATGGGTTTCAGATGCTATTCATAATTTTTGTTAAAACATTAAACGCACTGAAAGAAAAAAAAAGAGAAAAAGAAGAGTTACTGAGTATATGTCTCAGGGGATTTAGCGCTAAACTTGAAGTAGTGCACGAGTTTTGAATAAGGGAGACCCGGGTTTTCTGCAAACTGTAGTAATGGATTTTTCAAAGGTAAGGCTAAGTGGAAGAATTTCATCAAGCTTAATTCTGGAATCTTAATAACTGTTAAATAGTTTCAAGTTAGAAGCTGGATACATGTTTTAATTATTTTTCATTAATACTTAACGATGTTTAAGCCCTTAATTATTATTATTTTAATCAAGTAATTACAGTTTAAGTTAAGTAATTTCTTTAAGTTAGAAGTGTAACTGATTAACATTTAAGTTTGCAGTTTGTAGTAATTTGAGTTTCAAAATTTTAAAGAAATTTCTTTTAATTACTTACATGAAGTAATTAAGAATGTTTAAGTGATTGATAAATGAGTAATTAACTACTTAAGTCAATAAATGAATGATTAATAGTTAACTAATCAAATAATTTAATTATGAATTAATAGTTAATTAATTAAGTAATTAAGAATTAAGGATTTATAATTGATTAATTAAGTAATTAGTAGTTAAATAATTAAGTAATTAAGTTTTATTAATTTATAATTAAGGTTTTTAATTAATGAATAAGGAATAGTGATTAAAGTTAAACAACTTGATTTTAAAGTAATTAATTAAATGAAATAAATAAATGATTAATTGAATAATTAAGATTTAATAGTTGATTAAGAAATCATTAATTAGATAATTTGAAATGAAATAAGTAATTGATTATTAATTAATGATTAATTAAACAGAGTTAAGTGGTTAACTCTCAGGTAATTAATTCTAAATTGAATTAATTACAAATAAGAATTAAAGATGACCGCTTACGGATTGTTATGTTGACTATCTGATTTGTGATATTTATCTGATGATATTCTGTGATGCTCTGTGATATGTTGTGTTATATCTATGATGATTGTGCATGATTTTCTGAGATAAATGGTATGTGAATTATATCATTTATTTAAACTGTTTAAGTTAATTAGACAACTTGGCCTTTAAAACGTTGTTTGGATTTCGATGAGACCGGGATCGGGTTTGCTACATTACAGCGTGATAAGGGGTTCTCGCTTTGCGTTAGGTAGCGAACGGGAGACTCTTACCCTACATGCCCCCGGGGGTAGTATAAGGCCTTGCGGGGTTGGTTGCGAGTCGAGAGGCTGGCCGTAAAAGCAAACCCGAGGTATCACTGTGAGCCACAGTGGGGCTGGGATGGTTGAAAAGCCTACCGGTGTTGACTCTGAGGGTGATTCCAAAATGGGTGTGACGAGATAATGCCTTCGGTTTCGTTCGAACCCGGAACGAACTTGTATGGATTGAATGCTTTCAGCACATCGTCAGGCGGACGATGAGCATTCTAAGAAATATGTCCTGTAAAGGTAATCGCAGCCTCAAGCCTCATCAACCGGGAATGGCTAAAATAGGGGAGATGCAGCAAGGTTAGGTGGGTCATGCCCAAGCAGGACAAGATATTCCCCTGTCTAGATGTCCCTTTTTATTTCGGCTGTGTGGGCGGTTGCAAGCTACAACCGCGGGGTTTATCTTGTTCGGGATTGTTCAGTAAGGAATGGTTCCGGCCTTGTGTTGTAGGGGGTCGGGAGTGACCCTCGATACGGTGATCTAGGCCCGTACTGTGACGGGCGGTACCCCAGTTGCCCTGCCATTGTTGGAAATCCATTTTCCCTACGAGACCCTACGGTTTTGATTTGTATTACCCACTTTTGTGGCTAGTAGCTGGAGTTTAATAGATGTAACAATTTCAGCTATTTTCTATTAACTTGAAAACCCTCTAGAAACTATTATAATATCATTGGATTTCCTATGAAATGTTTCGGTTAGCGTAAGGTAAAAACTTACCCGTATTTATTTGTGGGGAGTCTTACGTGATACCTTTACTTTCAAATGTTTTTCAAAGTTAAACAATTTAAACCGTTTACTCATACCAGACCGATGTCTGACTCGGAGTTTATATTTTGTTCTTCATAAACTCTTGGGTACTCAAATTTTTATGAGTAGCCAAGTGATAGGTTTCAGACTTTGATTTCTAGAGAAGCTTGGAGCAGGAGTTCTAGACGTATGTAGGTATCAACCTAGTTCCGTTGTGTCAGTAGTTGATGTATACTATATCTCTGATGTATGTAGTGACAAATATATGTATGACTGCCATGTGTATGGATATTGTATAACTCTGATATATGTAAAACTAAGTAATAGTTATGTGATATATTATATTTTGTTCCGTTCCGCTGTGAGATTCTGATGTCTTGTTCTTTCTTTTCAATTCTTTTCTATTTCTATCCCTTTCTTTCTTAATGATGATACGTCTTTCTGGTAGTAGAAGGACGGGTCGTCACAGTTGGTATCACAGCTTAGGTTGGTGATAACCTTGGCTCTGGTAGGAATTACTCATAAAATAGAGTCTATAATACTCTAAAATGAGTTTGAGTGTATTAATAGATATGAGCGCGTATTTGTTAGTGAATATAAAATTATTTTTGTATTGTGTTGACTTATCTGTTGAGTGTTAATGAATTCTGGTCGATGTGAGGGACGCCATTACATCGGTAGGGATTTCTAAACTCTTAAACAAGGTAGACCGACACAGTATTGTTTTTAAAGTAGGGTAAATGAAATAGTTTTACCCAAATTATATTTTGACATAAAAGAAATATTTTTCTAAAATTATTATATATATATTTGGATGTTTGGTTGTTAATACTATAATTGAATAAAAATTTAAAATTCGAGTGGTTTATAACCAAATAAAATTGTCTAAGTATGATTTTAAATAAAAATGAATATAACTAAAATTTGATTAAACCAGAATTTAAGTCCTGGAAATTTGAAAGGTGTTTAAATGAATTTAAACAAAAGGGTTTGGGAATTTGAAATCTTGGGAATGTTTGAAATGTTTTTCCAAAGATTTGAAGGCAATATTGGAGCATTGTTTTGGAAAATATTGTTGAATGGAAATTGTTTTGGAAAGAATTTGTGGAAGTAAGGAAGCACTGAACTCGTTTTAGTCGCTGGAAAATAGTCCTGATGATGATGGTCCACATCATCAGTATTCATTTTCGAGTTTCTAAAGTGATGGATTGCTACCAGGTAGTTGGTCATGATATTGTTTGGAGTTGTTGGGTATACAAGTTGTTTTAGAAATTTCAAAGGAAAAATTGTTTTGGTTGGAATTTGGAAATTTGATTTGATATACCAAGTGGGTATGTGTAGTTATCATTTCAAAAAGGTTTTGGAAATGAAAATCGGGCAATTGAATTCTAAGAAATTCTATTTAATAATGTGAAAAGTTTAAATGAATCAACTATTGAGCTTATAAAGTAAAGTTGATATTAATAAGAAGAAATTGGGAATTTTAACCCGAAAATTAAAATTTAACTTAAGTAAATGAAAATGAATAAAATATATTTGAGTTTAACCTGAGATAAGTTAGATAAAATTGAAGTTGAAATTAAATTAAATTGAACTAAAATTGGAAGGTGAAATGATTGTAAATGGGTAAATGAAAACTTATACCATAAGATGGTAAGTGTTATATATATATATATATATATATATATATATATATATATATAAAATCAGAAATTGTGATTATAAGATGAAATGACTCAAATGAGCAATATAATCTTTTAAGTAAACAAATAAGTTTTGAGCTCATATATTGAGAAATAAATTTAAAAGAATGGTAAGTAGCTAAATTTAACTGGAGTTGAGTTGGAATAAAACTGAATGTAAATGAATTCAGTCGAGTTATAAATAATATTGAATGGAATTAAATTCTTATGTAAATAAATAAATGTAAACCAAGTAAGCATTGAATTGAATTAGAATAGAATTGGTGTGAGTTGTAAACAAATCTAACTCAAGCATAAATTGTACGACTTTATAAATAAATTCAATAATGAATTGTTAATGTAAATTAAAATTTAAGAATGGATAAAAATAAACTAATCAAATAAATTAGTAAATAGTTAGGATTTGATTAGAGGAAAATCAATCAAATATTTACATGGAAATTGGTGGAATAGAATAAACTTAAGTTATTGGGTGGAACAGTTTGAAGAAAATAAATAACTTGAGTAAATTGTGAGATGGTTATTTAAAATATTGGTTGTCAAGTTTTATAAAATGGTTTGGAATCAAACTTGTAGAAATGAAAAAAAATGTAATGTAAGGATTGTGAATAAATTAATTGGGATGGAATCAAGTATAAATTGAGTTGGAATCAATTTAAAATTTGTTGTAAAGCTTAAGTATTGATTTATTCACAATAATATTGTCGAGTTGCATAAGAAAATGGGTCGTTCGAAGTAATCGAGATTTGATAAAATTCTATGAATTATTAGAAGCAAAATATGATGATTTTGAAATCATTTGGAATGGATATGAGTTTGTTTTGCTCAAATGAATTATATATATAAGCAAGTAAGTTGTAAATCACTTAAACTGAAGGGAATGATTTGAGAATTGGTTGGAAGTAATTGTAATAAGTGTCGAAACTTTACATATATGCTTATATAAAAAATTAGCAACAAAACAATTTCAAATTGAAAATTTAAATAAATTAGTGGATGAAACTAATTTAAAAATAATGATAGGAATCAGTTATAAATGGAAGATAGTCAATAAAATTCAATATTCTGAGTTGAAAATAAATTGAGTTCACATGAAATTGGAAATTCAGATTTAAAATATGAAGAGATAAAGGCTAAAATGGTAGAGTAATAATATAAGAGTATATATAATGCTTATATTAAACTTAAGAAATGAATGGTGAAATTCTTAAGTAAAATTTGATATTGAGAAAATTATTCCAAGTGGATAGAAATCAAAATAATGTGAATAAAAGAAATTGATATAGTTGATGATCAATGGATTTAAATACGTAGGATGAACGTATATTATTTTATTCGCATAGCAATTGGATCCAGATTCGAGCACAGAATTAAAAATAATTATATCGATCCGAGTTAGGATTTTTCACTTGATTTTCGACTACGAACCATGGATATGGATTTTGATTGATTCTAGAGATTCTCTATCATAGTTGTGGCTATGCAAGGAGAATGACAGTTTCTGGTCAAGAAACCAGATCTGAGTCCGCACTAGGAAGTCGGGTGGACGATACTAGTTCAAAAGTGAAATTGTGTGATCGAGCGAGCGATCGAATTTGATATTGCGTACGAATGGTATATGTACATCATACGGGCTTGATTGAATAGATTTTGAAATTCTGTAAAGAAGTCAATAAAATTGAGAAATAGTTGGTTCAGTAGTTTTTTGAAATTGAATTGCCAGAATGGATGTCTGGAATTCATTGTGTATTCCATATATCCCATCTAAGGAAATTTGTTCACGACTCATCATTTGTTGTAAAACCGGTAGTTCAGGAATTTGGAAGTTGAGTCGAATTTAACTGTGGTCAGGAATTCAGTTCGGATTGCCGATCATCGAGAGACAACTCTGGATAGTTTTGGGAAAACTTATCCGGATTCGTGTTCAGATAACTAGTGATGTTTGTTAAGATAGACTGTTTGGTTGTTTGTTAATATATGAATGATATGCATGTTTAAATGGTTGATATAACAGCTTGTAAATTATCTTTATTTTAAATTTCGGGGACGAAATTCTTTTAAGGGGGGAGGAATGTAACGACCCTGGATTTTTGGCCCCGTTTATTTTAATATATATTTAATTTAACTAAATAAAAAGTAGCTTGATCATCTTAAAATGAATATGATTTTGGAAATAACTGTTATTTGTTCACATGGATGGGTATTTAATAAAAAAAGAAATTGGACTCTGGGAATTTAAAATTAAAAAGAAACTTGATAATATTTACAATAAAATTTATCTTATATAATTTAATTAAAATACTTTACTTTGTTTATATTTAGTATAAAATAATACACATAGATAATAATGTCTGAAAATTCTAAAATAAAAGTTTCTTAACAATATTTTTAATAAAATTTACCTTATATAATTAAATTAAAATGTTTTACATTGCTAACATTTGATAAATAAATACATATGGATGATAGTGTTTAAAATAAGATCAAAGTCTAAAGATATAAAATATAAAATATACATAGATGATAGTGTTCAATATAAAATATTAATACTAATGTAAGTCAAAAATATAAATATAAATAAATAAGTAAACTAATGAATCTAAGCTTAATATTTATAGTTAAAATATAAATGGAAATAAATATGAAATATAAATATAATTGTAAATAAATTATATGAACCCAATTTAAATATTTATAGCTAAAGTACAAATACAAATAAATATAAGTAAGTAAATTTATGAAATATACTTAAATGTTGATGGCTAGAATAAAAAATAAAAAAAATGAAAATAAAGGTGAATGAATAAGCTTGTAAACAAAGAACAAAACAAGGACAAAGTATAAAATAAAATAAAGTCAAATGTAAAGTAAAACCTGATACATATGTATGAACATTATGCAAGCTACAAAATAACAAAATAAAATATCTTCATTTCAAAGTCAAATGAAATTAGTATGCAAAACAAATATTTATACCAAGATTGTCTTCATATGCAAGGCCAAAGTAAGGTAGTATCTGACAAATATATTTACACAAACATATATGTATTTTAAAGTTTAAACTGAAAATAATAAGATAAATATATGTATAAACATGTCTTCATTCACAAGTCATTGACCTGCAATGTATATGTCAGCAAAACAAATGATATGTAAACTAAGTTAGAAACCAAAGTACTGAATATTTTCTGCTCAAGCCTAACATTTTGTCAGCTCAAAATATTTTTAAAGATTTGCTCATATCAAAACAAAAATGAGAAACAGCCTAACTAGTTAATACCTGCCTTGAGTTTCCAGTCCTTTTCTTATATATATGAATACAACTGGCCATTCTAGTTCGTTCATCATAAATAAAACTTTGTAAACCTGTGAAAACAGAGAACAAGAAAAAGAGTAAACTCCAAATTTATTCAAACAATAACAGGCAAGAACACAAGCAGTTTCAACTGCAGATTCAAATAGTTCAAGTTTCAGATAATCATCATCAAATTTATTCTTTATTCAGGAATGATTCAGGTGAGTAAACAAGAAATTTTAAAGTTTTAAAGTTCAATCTAAACAGTTCATGATTCCAAGATTTTGTGACATGGTATACATTTGAGATTGTATAATCTGTGTTATGTTGAGCTCTCTGTTGATGTTACAAGTTGTAAATTCTCTTTCAAAACTCAAGTACTTTTTATCAAGTCGTGATAATTTTAGAATTTCAAAGTATACAAGATGATTCCATCACAAACTAAGATTTTTAACATTGATTTAAACATATGAGAGAGGAAGTAACCCTGGAAACTTATGTTCACAGGAAATTGAACAAAAATTTGATAAACCCAATTGATGTAAAAGGTTAATTCATATTCATAATTTGAAATATTAGTGAATTTCATGATTTTTAAAACAAGAACGATGATTTTTAATTAAGAAATTTAAGAGCAGTTCACATTTGTTTATAAATTGCTTTTCTGTCAAATTCTAAAGATTTAATCAATAATAAACATTTAAATTTGTTCTGAAGCAAGATTGTGTATCTATGATGTTGAGAAAAATGTTGTATAATTTTTCAAAAACAAGGGTTGATCGATCGAGATTGAATTAGGGCTTGTGTTCTGTTCTTTTTCTTGTCTGTAACATTGTGGGTGCGGCCCTTCTCACGTGATCGAGTTGCATAATATTTTGGTGGAAGATTGCTTGGTGTGATGTTGTGTGGGCGAAGTCGCGCCGTCTCCTGTGGCTTGATCGTTGACCACGAGGCATATTTGCCGAGGGTTTTGTTTTGCAGTTTTTCCTTGGAACTGTAAATTTTCGTTTACGATCATGTGAGGATGATCTGGGTTTGAATTTCATGTTATCACATGATTTGGGATTTGCACGATGGGTTGACGTTCTCCAGTGACGAGTTGTGCCGCCGTGCACGTGTACGACGGTGGGTTCGCGTGTCGGTGTCATGGTTCTTCTGACTCGAGTCGTGCTCGAGTGGAAATAGGGTTGGCTCCGAGTTTTATAGTGTGCGAGTATGGGTTTCAGATGCTATTCATAATTTTTGTTAAAACTTTAAACATACTGAAAGGAAAAAAAAAAGAGAAGAAGAAGAGTTACCGAGTATATGTCTCGGGGGATTTAGCGCTAAACTCGAAGTAGTGCACGAGTTTTGAATAGGGGAGACCCGGGTTTTCTGCAAACTGCAGTAATGGATTTTTCAAAGGTAAGGCTAAGTGGAAGAATTTCATCATGCTTAATTCTGGAATCTTAATAACTGTTAAATAGTTTCAAGTTAGAAGCTGGATACATGTTTTTATTATTTTTCGTTAATACTTAACGATGTTTAAGCCCTTAATTATTATTATTTTAATCAAGTAATTACAGTATAAGTTAAGTAATTTCTTTAAGTTAGAAGTGTAACTGATTAACATTTAAGTTTGCAGTTAGTAGTAATTTGAGTTTCAAAATTTTAAAGAAATTTCTTTTAATTTCTTAAAGGAAGTAATTAAGAATGTTTAAGTGATTGATAAATGAGTAATTTACTACTTAAGTCAATAAATGAATGATTAATAGTTAACTAATCAAACAAATTAATTATGAATTAATAGTTAATTAATTAAGTAATTAAGAATTAAGGATTTATAATTGATTAATTAAGTAACTAGTAGTTAAATAATTAAGTAATTAAGTTTCATTAATTTATAATTAAGGTTTTTAATTAATGAATAAGGAATAGTGATTAAAGTTAAACAACTTAATTTTAAAGTAATTAATTAAACAAATGAATAAATAATTAATTGAATAATAAAATTTAATAGTTGATTAAGAAATCATTAATTAGATAATTTGAAATGAAATAAGTAATTGATTGTTAACTAATGATTAATTAAACAGAGTTAAGTGGTTAACTCTCAGGTAATTAATTCTAAATTGAATTAATTACAAATAAGAATTAAAGATGACCGCTTACGGATTGTTATGTTGAATATCTGATTTGTGATATTTATCTGATGATATTCTGTGATGCTCTGTGATATGCTGTGTTATATCTATGATAATTGTGTATGATTTTCTGAGATAAATGGTATGTGAATTATATCATTTATTTAAACTGTTTATGTTAATTAGACAACTGGCCTTTAAAATGGCGTTTGGATTTCGATGAGACCGGGGTCGGGTTTGCTACATTACAGCGTGATAGGGGGTTCTCGCTTTGCGTTAGGTGGCGAACAGGAGACTCTTACCCCTACATGCCCCCGGGGGTAGTATAAGGCCTTGTGGGTTGGTTGCGAGTCAAGAGGCTAGCCGTAAAAGCAAACCCGAGGTATCACTACGAGCCACAACGGGGCTGGGATGGTTGAAAAGCCTACATGTCGTTGACTCTGAGGGTGATTCCAAAATGAGTGTGACGAGATAATGCCTTCGATTTCGTTCGAACCCGGAACGAACTTGTATGGATTGAATGCTTTCAGCACATCGTCAGGCGGACGATGAGCATTCTAGAAAATATGTCCTGTAAAGGTAATCGCAGCCTCAAGCCTCATCAACCGGGAATGGCTAAAACAGGGGAGATGCGGCAAGGTTAGGTGGGTCATGCCCAAGCAGGACAAGATATTCCCCTGTCTAGATGTCCCTTTTTATTTCGGCTGTGCGGGCGGTTGCTAGCTACAACCGTGGGTTTTATCTTGTTCGGGACTGTTCAGTAAGGAATGGTTCCGTCCTTGTGTTGTAGGGGGTCGGGAGTGATACTCGGTACGGTGATCTAGGCCCTTACTGTGACGGGCGGTACCCCAGTAGCCCTGCCATTGTTGGAAATCCATTTTCCCTACGAGACCCTACGGTTTTGATTTGTATTACCCAATTTTGTGGCTAGTAGCTGGAATTTAATAGGTGTAACAATTTCGGCTATTTTCTATTTACTTGAAAACCCTAGACACTATTATAATATCACTGGATTTCTTATGAAATGTTTTGGTTAGCGTAAGGTAAAAACTTACCCGTATTTATTTGTGGGGAGTCTTACGTGATACCTTTACTTTCAAATGTTTTTCAAAGTTAAACAATTTAAACCGTTTACCCATACCAGACCCATGTCTAACCCGGAGTTTATATTTTATTTTTCATAAACTCTTAGGTACTCAAATTTTTATGAGTAGCCAATTGATAAGTTTTAGACTTTGATTTCTGGAGAAGCTTGGATCAGGAGTTCCAGACGTATGTAGGAATCTACCTAGTTCCGTTGTGTCAGTAGTTGATGTATACTGTATCTCTGATGTATGTAGTGACAAATATATGTATGACTGCCATGTGTATGGATATTGTATAACTCTGATATATATAAAACTAAGTAATAGTTATGTGATATATTATATTTTGTTCCGTTCCGCTGTGAGATTCTGATGTTTTGTTCTTTCTTTTCTATTATTTTCTATTTCTATCCCTTTCTTTCTTAATGATGATACGTCTTTCTGGTAGTAGAAGGGCGGGTCGTCACAAAAATGAAATGGTTTTATAATCCTTAATCTAACTTAAGGATTTTAAGTTAATAAATGTATTAATGATGGCCTATTTCCAAAGGATTATTAAATAAGGATTAAATGATATAAATAGTTTATCTTTTGATTTATGAAATCTTAAATAATTAAAGAATTATTAATTAATAAATGTAATTAAGGTAAATTTGTTAATATTTTAAGTTTGATTAATCAAGTAATTAAAGAATAATTAGTTAAAGATTAATTAATTATTAATTTAAGGTTATTTAATTTATAGTTAAGGCTTGATTGGTTAATCAAGTGTTTAAGGTTAATTAATTTAAGGAATAATTAATTAATGTGATTAATTGATTTTAAGGAAATTAATTTGAAAATAATTAATTAATTAAAGGTTAATCAATTAATGAAAGTGATTAAGGATTAATTAATTAATCAATTATCGTAATAAATTAAGGATAATTAATCAAAGGATAAATTATTAATTAAAGGTTAATTAATGATTAAAGAATAATTAATGGTAATGGTTTGAAATTTGTTAATTATTAATTAACCATGATTAGAAATTTATTCATAGGTAAATGATCTGATTTAGATTAATCAGAAAATTAATTGGTCTTATGAATGGATGTTTGGATTGAGTTAAATGCCTTGAATTATGCAATAATCCTGAGATGTGATGCTTTATGATACTAATTATTCTGGTTTGAGCTGTGAACCGTGGTGTAATTTAGTCATATGTTATGTAATTAATTATCTGTGATGAAATTAATTATCTGGGATGTAACTTATTTATCTGTGATAAACGTATCTGCGAATCTGTGAATGAAGATAAGCGTTATAAGGATATACCGCTTATCTATATTGTTATATTTGAATATGCGATGATTATAATGTTGCACTATTGTGTGTACAACCCCTGGACCACACTATACACACAAATATGGATTGCACGAGGAAATTGGTTAAGTCACCCATTTTTGAAATAGTTTTTGAAATTGAAATTTGAATTATTAGTAAGTTAAATTTGATTGAAAATGAATTAAGCTGGTGAAGGAAACCAACTACATGAAATAAAGTTAGAAAGATAAGCCAATTAAAGCAGATTGGTAAATGAAGTGGAAATTAAAATTATGGATAGACAAATGAATTAACATTTGTAAGCAAATAAATTTGGAAATCGAATATTGGAAATTAATTTAAATTGTGTAATGGAAGTTAGTCAAGTTTCGACTAATTAAAATATAGGACTGAGATAAAATTTGTAAGTAAACTAATTGATTCTAGAGGGTAAGCAGATAAATTGGAATTGTATGTTGAGATGACATTAAATTTAAAATGTGTAAAATAAAGTGGAGTTATAGAAAAAAATTAGAAATGAACCAAAATTATAAAAGTTTGGTAATAAATTTTTTTTGTTTGAGATTTGAAATAAATTAGTGAATGGAGCTAATTTAAAATAATGATATAAACTAGTTGTGAATGGAAGATAGTTGATAAAATTCAATATTCAGATTTTGTAGATGAACCAAATTCAAGAAGAATTGAAAATGAAAATCTGGATGAAAATTGGGCAAAAGTACTGAGATTTGAAATTAATTAGTAAATTGATGCAAATTGAATATATATGGAATTGGAATTCAAATTGATTAACTGTAGATCAAAACCAAGTAGTAAAGTGAATGTAATAATATAAGAGTATATAAAATGCTTATATTAAACTTAAGAAAAGTTAAGGATGAAAGTTCTTAAGAAAATTTGGTATTGTAATTATACTAACTATTATGGAAATGGAGATTAAGTAAGGTTATGAAATGGGATGGTTGTAAATAAGTGAATGGAAACCAAAATTAATGTGAATAAAGGAGGATATAGTTAATAATCAGTGAATATAAATGTGTTTATTTTGAGTAATGAATTGATATAGTTAATAATCAATGAATGGCAACAATTCATTCACAAATTTGAAAGACTTTAACTTGTATAAATGAAATCGGATTTTTTCGAAACGAAAACTATTTGTTTTCAAATAATAATAGCTTTCATATAAACAAAAGATTTCCAATTTGTATTGAAAGATTTCAAGTTGAAATGAAATTGAATTTAGTTTTGAAAGATGCGAATGAACCTTTGTGAAAGATTATTAAATCTTATTTTGAAATTGAAGAAGATTTTAAATGGTGTATCTTTTATATAAAAGATTTGAATTGTAAATGGTTTTGAAAGCTATGAATTGAATCTTTGATTGGAAGAGTTAATCCAATTTTGAAATGGAAGTTGTTTTGAAATATGTGAATGAATCTTTGTGAAAGCTGGGTGAACTTTGTGAATTGAATCTTTTTTTTAAAGATTTAGAAATGGTAATTTTTTTTAAACCATTTGAAAAAAAAGGTTTTAGGTTTTAAAGTTGTGACTCAACTGAAATTTCATATCCATATGCTTTTAAAATATTGCGCTTATTATTCGGTTTAGACGGGAGAGGACATTGTGTCGAAAATGATACGACGTTATGGATAACATTTGAATACCGATGGTGAAGACTGGATATTTTCGAAAACGAAAGGATAACTCGTTGAATGTCTCTGCACCGAATGATCCTCGGTATAGAGATCTCTATATGTGATGGGAAGTCCGGATGTGATTAGGGATTATCCAGATTTGCAAGGGCTTCTTTTGAAGTACCTTCGGTTCTGTTCGAACACGGAACAAACTTGTTTGGATGTATGTCTGACATTACACTTTGAGATGTAAAGCTGGTTTCTATCAAATACATTTCTATTTGGTGGTGGAGATTTATTCTCTTAGCTTAACACCATTCTTTGAGACGTACGAGCTTAGAGGTTATGTAGTTGATGATTACTAGTGATACATTCCCAATTTGGTAATGTGGCATACGAAGTGCTGCTGATCATTTGTTGATCAAAGCATGACTTTGTGAAAAATTGTAGCTTTGTGGATGAGACCTCACCGAGCCTCACAACCTGGTAATGGTTGAAACTGGAAAGATGCGGCAAGGTCTCAGGGGTCGCACCCCTAGGGTATGTCCATTCCTTTTGGAAAAGGGTGGTATCATGGTATGGATCTCAGATACTTAACTCATGTGGACACTGTAAATTTTATTACTGTGTGATGTTGCTTTGTGATTGAGGGCCCTCGGATAAAGGTCGCAAACGACCGGGGGTGGCATATCTTAGGTTGTACTCTCGGGAAGGGGGTACACCGGCCTTGTGTTGGTAGAGAGCTGGGTAAGTTATCGGGGCGTCCCTCTAGAGGCATACCCATGTGGCAATGGGAAGTTCCTTGGCCTGACCATTTGTTGGAAAATCCAATCTCCAATATGCACCCTGTACGGTTTTAGATGTATAACCTACCATCTACTCATGGGGGCGCCCCACTGTTTAGATGGTAGCTATAGTAGGCATAAAATAATGGTTGTATGCTGGAAAGATTAATATTATACTTGCAAATGTTTTCCACTATGCACTAATAATAATATCAAAATGGTTTTTGCGTATCAAGCATTTTTTACCATCATAAGGGGAAATCTCCTCCAATTCTGCGTTTGTATGGTGCGTGTGGTGGAAGCCTTATGGTAGTTTCATTTTCCAAAAAGCATTGTGGATTTCAAATTTTAAAATCTTTTGTTTGTTTTAGAGATAAAATGTTTTTTTGCTCATCCCAATCCCATGACTGACCCGGAGTTTATTGTTCCCTTCTTAAACTTTGGGTGCCCACAATTTTCCCACATGGGCAGTCTAGAGTTAGGTTTTTCAGATAGTCAGGTTTAGTAGATTGTCTGAAGCTAGTTCAGTCTTTGGATTTAGACTGACCTGGATTGCTTAGTGCATCGTTATTGGGAATTCAAGCTATTTCTGGATTGCTGCCTTGGAGATGGAGATTACCGATACTGGAGTTCTCTTTTGAAGACTACTTTCTCTATTGGAGTTATTGTTCCGGTGCTATTTGTTTCCACTGTTGTATATGTCGGTCTGATATTGTTGAGCATTATTGATTTCATTGTTGTATATCATATTGTGGATATTGTATCATTGGAGTTGTATATGATATTATTATTTTTCTTCTGCTGTGTTGTTATACTTAATGTGTTATAAACTCTGGTACGAGTCAAATTTCTTGGTTGAATCTGTGGCATTCGAATACAATGAAGTACGGGTGTCGATTTTCGATCAGAGCTGAAGGTTGAACTTTAGCTCAGAAGTATAACACATTAGGTAACTCATTAGAGATAGGGTGAAGTATACCCTAGAATGATTATATCCTTAAGATATTCATTCGTGTGCCTCAATAAATTCTCTTGCTATCTATTGATAATGAGTATAAGTGCAAGAAGGGGACGATATAGGGGACATGGAAGTACCACTACAAACGGTCAATACCCTGCCACAACCAGGAAACAATCTTTTCTCCATCAATCTCCTTTGATTCGTCTTTTCAATTCTTTGATGGTTCCTGGCAGCTCCAGGAAGAAGCTTTGATATATTTGCATGGGACATAAACTCCAAACGGGTCAGAATTATTTGTTTGGATGAATTTTTTGCTTTGGTTGATATGGTTGATAGGTATATTTCGGTTTTTATACTAAAAGTTTTGGGATTGTATCCATATATCTGTCTATTCTTTGGGTCCTGACATATTCTATGAACGGTTAGTTATCCTTTGAACTGACCAATGCCCCTGCATACTTCGTAGATCTGGATGACCCGAGTATTTCGTGGAGTGTTAAATAGATTCGTTCTTGTATCTATTGATGATGTTCTTATTTGGTAAGCCAAATGTAGAATAGATATTCAGTTTGATCTGGAAAACTGTTTCTCTATCTTTGTGTGTTCATTTATTTTTTGTTGTCTCCCTGTCTCGCAAATTTAGAGGACGAAATTTTTTAAGAGGGGGAATCTGTAACATTCCTAGAATTTAGCTAAGATTAATTCGATAGTCAATTTGATCTTTGGAATTAAACTTTGAAATATTTGGTAATTAATATAAAATTTTGAATTAAATTGTGAGATTAATTGGTAAATTAATATGAGTTTCTCCAAAAAAATTGAAATATGTGTTTTATAAATAGATTGTGAAAATATAATTTTGGATTGGAATTCAAAAATAAGTATTTTATAAAGTTGTGTAATTGTTTGAACTTTCCAAATTGAATAAGATAGATGTTTACTTATGTATATAATGGATTTTTAAATCGAATTTGGCGTTTGAAATTCAAGATTAAATTTTTTTAGAAATAAAATTGAATTTAGAATAATCTATATTTTGAGATGAATGAAAATTTGTTTTCTAAGTATAATATATGATATGTGTGAAAGTTATATTTTGGAATTCGATTTAACAAATAAATTATATTTAAAAAGCTTTATAAATTAAGAATTATATATGTATGACTATTTATAAATTGTATAAGTGATTGTATAAGATTTAAACCATAATACTTATAATTTAAATATATACGTATGTATCTTTTGAATTAATAAAACATATGTTAATATGAAAAGAAATGTTTTGCAAATATAAAGCTAAGAAGATTTAACATAAAAATTAACAAAATAATTTACATTGGGGATTTAAACATAAAATTATAAACTTGCAACATTGTACATAAAAATTTAGCATGAATAACACTTGTTAAGTGATTGTGTTATGAATTGGGACAAGTGGCAAAAGGAAATTATTTCCTTTTGAATGAAAATTTAGAAGAAAAAAACATGCATAGAAGAAAAATGGTCAGGCTGTTTTCAACTTTCTCAAAAACTTCCCATGCTTGAGAAACAAAGGAATTCGAAAATCCTCTTCAAATCTGAGATATGAAACAAAAATTCGAAACCTCCTCAAAATCTCAAAACTGAAACTAAGATAAAAAAAACAAATTCTAAAGTTAAAGCCAGAGATTTAAATCAAAGTCTGGGAATTAAGCTTAGAGCAAAAGCAATCACCAAAACAAAGAAAATATGGAAATTAATCAAGCATGGAGTTTAAGATCAGTTTTCAAATCAAAGCCTGCAAAGTGAAGTTCAACTACTTCAACTTGAGTGAACCCAGAAATCAACTCAACCTGGAAAACAATCTGGAAACAATTAAAATCAAAAACAATAAACCAATTTCCAGTTTACAATTCTGGAAGCAATTCTAGATTTTTCTCCTCTATTAGACGCTGAGCAATTCATGAAAAAAAGGGAAATTCAAAGTAAAGCAAATGCAAGCTTCAGTTCAATCATTCTCAAATTTTTCAGGCAGTCCTCTGTTCCTCAAATATGTGAGCAAACTTTCTTCTATCTATCCCTATGTCTTAATGTTGTGGCTGATATGAAATTGTTGTCTAGTTGTTAAAATTTGCTTTCTTGTTGTGTGTATATATATAATGGGTGTGCATGCATGTCTATATAGGTCTCTGCTTAGTAAGAGGTTAGTCAAATTCAAGAGAGAAAAAATTCACATCTCAAAATCAACAAGGATTTAGATAATGATCTTCAAAAGAAAAGTGTTTATATTTATATGACATAAATTTTAAAAATAGTTTCAGTTTGAAATAATTATTAAATAATTAGAAAGGGTGAAATTAGAGTGAAATTCCTTTTTTTTTATAGAAAATCCAATGAATTCAATTTTGTATTTTGACCCCATAATTAGATTCGTGCTAACAAACAAGGATTTTTAAAAAGCAAATTTATGATTTTTAGTTTGGTAGATTGTGAGAAAATATGAGTTGAACAAAAAAAAATATTTTGGTTAATTTTCAATGATCGACGCTAGCGGGTTCGTTATGATTGGGTCGAAGTGTAGTCTGAGTATTTGTGGTTAGGGAAAAATTGGCGACAGGGTCGACAGATCGTCGGCGCGGCCAGGATAAGGTGGAGTAGGGTTTAACAACTCATTTTGGTCGATGATGGAAATTTGTCGATTGCGACATCGAGGATAAACTGGAGGAGATCGGACCAAGACAAGAGGGTGCAGGAGTCTTTGATGTGTTTGTAAACGAAGCAACGTGGATGATTGAGGCTGTGATCGTCGGCGAGGTGGTTAATTTGTTGATCTCGGTTTGGTTCCATTATTCTATCAAACCATTCGATTTCGATTTTGATGTGGTACTAGGTTTCTGGGGAGTGGGTGTGGTCGAGTGGGTCAACGTCGGCTTGATGGCAACCTCGGTGATGATCGAAGATGTGTTGATCATCGATGCATGGATACGTGTGTCACCTGTACCTGTTGCTTATAGGAATTGGAGAAGGAAGAAGAAGAAATGATGGCACCGGATTTTTCTCGAGAAGAATGGGATTGGGCTCGAGTTCGTTTCATAGGGACTCGAGTGGGTTTTACAACAGTTTGAAAATTTTAAACCTAAGACAACGTTTCAGGGAGAAAAAATTTACTCGAGAAAGTATCGGGAAAATTGGGTGCATGACTCGGGGAAGACCCAGGGTGGTCTTGGATCTGGAAATTTTGTATAAAACAATTTTTATTTTTAAAACCAGATCAAGTTGTATTTAAAACGATTTTTTTTGTAAAACAGTTCTTTTGCAAATAATAAATGTTTATCCAAGTTTGTATTGGTCAAAAGTTTTAAAAATAGATTATTTCAAATTATTAAGTTAAAAGTGTTTTAATTTATATAACTTTTGATTTTTAAGTCTATAAACTTAATTTTTGACAACTGAGCAAGTGATTGAGAAAAATGAAATGGTTTTATAATCCTTAATCTAACTTAAAGATTTTAAGTTAATAAATGTATTGATGATGGCCTATATCCAAAGGATTATTAAATAAGGATTAAATGATATAAATAGTTTATTTTTTGATTTATGAAATCTTAAATAATTAAAGAATTATTAATTAATAAATGTAATTAAGGTAAATTTGTTGATAATTTAAGTTTGATTAATCAAGTAATTGAAGAATAATTAATTAAAGATTAATTAATTATTAATTTAAGGTTATTTAATTTATAATTAAGGATTGATTGATTAATCAAGTGTTTAACGGTTAATTATTTTAAGGAATAATTAATTAATGTGATTAATTGATTTTAAGGAAATTAATTTGAAAATAATTAATTGATTAAAGGTTAATCTATTAATGAAAGTGATAAAGGATTAATTAATTAATTATCGTAATGAATTAAGGATAATTAATCAAAGGATAAATTGTTAATTAAAGGTTAATTGATGATTAAAGAATAATTAATGGTAATGGTTTAAAATTTGTTAATTATTAATTAACCATGATTAGAAATTTATTCATAGGTAAATGATATGATTTAGATTAATCAGATAATTAACTGGTCTTATGAATGGATGTTTGGATTGAGTTAAATGCCTTGAATTATGTGATAATCCTGAGATGTGATGCTTTATGATATGAATATTATGGTTTGAGCTGTAAACCGTGATGTAATTTATTCATATGTGATATAATTAATTATCTGTGATGAAATTAATTATCTGGGATGTAACTTATTTATCTATGATAAACGTATGCATCAATCTGTGAATGAAGATAAGCGTTATAAGGATACATCGCTTATTTATATTGTTATATTTGAATATGTGATGATTATGATGTTGCACTATTATGTGTACAACCCCTGGACCACACTATACACATACAAATATGGATTGCACTAGGAAATTGGTTAAGTCACAAATTTTTGAAATAGTTTTTAAAGTTGAATTTTGAATTCAAATAGTTTTGGAAATGGATTTGGGTTAAATATGAAAAGCTTTTGAAAGGGAGTTTTCAAAGATGAAAGTTATTTTGAATAACTTAATAAAGTTTTAAAATTTAATTTGAATTCAAAATTTTGAAATTGAATTCTATGTTGAGAATTATGGTTTAAAAAGGTTATACAAGTTGTAAATGTGTTTATATGGTTTTAAACCATTTTAAAAGTATTGTTTTGGGATTTTGAATTTAACCCAAGTTTGAAAGACTTTAACTTGTATAAATGAAATCGGATTTTTTCGTAACGAAAACTATTTGTTTTCAAATAATAATAGCTTTCATATAAAGAAAGGATTTCCAATTTGTATTGAAAGATTTCAAGTCGAAATGAAATTGAAATAGTTTTGAAAGCTGTGAATGAACCTTTGTGAAAGATTATTAAATCTTATTTTGAAATCGAAGAAGATTTTAAATGGTGTATCTTTTATATAAAAGATTTGAATTGGAAATGGTTTTGAAAGCTATGAATTGAATCTTTTATTAGAAGAGTTAATCCAATTTTGAAATGGAAGTTGTTTTGAAATATGTGAATGAATCTTTGTGAAAGCTGGGTGAACTTTATGAATTGAATCTTTTTGTTTATAGATTTGGAAATGGTAATTTGTTTAACCCATTTGAAAAAAAAGGTTTTAGGTTTTAAAGTTATGACCTAACTGAAATCCCATATCCATATGCTTTTAAAATATTGTGCTCATTATTCGGTTTAGCCGGGAGAGGACCTTGTGTCATATAATCCATTCCGAATAATGATACAACGTTATGGATAGCATTTGAAGACCGGTGGTGAAGACTGGATATTTTCGAAAATGAAAGGATAACTCGTCGAATGTCTCTGCACCAACTGATCCCCGGTATAGAGATCTCCATATGTGACGGGAAGTCTGGACGTGATTAGGGATTATCCGGATTTGCAAGGGCTTCTTTTAAAGTACCTTCGGTTTTGTTCGAACCCAGAACAGACTTGTATGGATGTATGTCTGACATTACACTTTGATATGTCAAGCTAGTTTTTATCAAATACATTTCTGTTTGGTGGCAGAGATTTATTCTCTTAGGTCAACACCCTTCTCTGAGACGTATGAGCTCAGAGGTTATGTAGTTGATGGTTACTAGTGATACATTTCCAATTTGGTAATGTGGCATACGAAGTGCTGCTGACCATTTGTTGATCAAAGCATGACTTTGTGAAAAAGTGTAGCTTTGTGGACGAGACCTCATCGAGCCTCACAACCCGGTAATGGTCGAATCAGGAAAGATGCGGCAAGGTTTTAGGTGTCGCACCCCTAGGGTATGTCCATTCCTTCTGGAAAAGGGTGGTATCATGGTATGGAGCCCAAATACTTAACTCATGTCGACACTGTAAATTTTATTACTGTGTAATGTTGCTTTGTGATTGAGGGCTCTCGGATAAAGGTCGCAAACGACCGGGGGTGGCATATCTTAGGTTGTACTCCCAGGAAGGGAGTACATCGGCCTTGTGTTGGCAAAGAGATGGGTAAGTTCTCGGGGCGTCCCTTTAGAGGCGTACCCATGTGGCAATGGGAAGTTCCTTGGCTTGACCATTTGTTGGAAAATCCAATCTTCAATACGCGCCCTGTACGGTTTTAGTTGTATAACCTGCCATCTACTTATGGTGGCGCCCCACTGTTTAGATGGTAGCTATAGTTGGCATACAATAATGGTTGTATGCTGTCTAAGATTAATATTATACTTGCAAATGTTTTCCACTATGCACTAATAATAATATCAAAATGGGTTTTGTGTATCAAGCATTTTTGACTATCATAAGAGGAAATCTCCTTCAATTCTGCGTTTGCATAGTGTGTGTGGTGGGAGGCCTTATGGTAGTTTCATTTTCCAAAAAGCATTGCGGATTTCAAATTTTAAAATCTTTTGTTTGTTTTAAAGATAAAATGTTTTTGTTAGCTCATACTAGTTCCATGACTGACCCAGAGTTTATTGGTCCTTTCCTAAACTTTGGGTGCCCCCAATTTTCCCACACGGACAGTATAGAGTTGGGTTTTTCAGATAGTCAGGTTTAGTAGATTATCTGGAGCTAGTTCAGTCTTTGGATTCAGACTGACCAGGATTGCTTAGTGCATCGTTATTGGGAATTCAAGCTATTTCTGGATTGGTGCCTTGGAGATGGAGATTACCGACACTGGAGTTCTCTTTTGAAGACTACTTTCTCTATTGGAGTTATTGTTACGGTGCTATTTGTTTTCGCTGTTGTATATGTCGCTCTGATATTGTTGAGAATTATTAATATCATTGTTGTATATCATATTGTGGATATTGTATCATTGGAGTTGTATATGATATTATTCCTTTTCTTTCGCTATGTTGTTATACTTAATGTGTTATAAGCTCCGACACGAGTCAAATTTCATGGTTGAATCTGCGGCATTCGAGTACAAGTGAAGCACAAGTGTTGATTTTCAAATGTTGAAAATTGGAACATGACAAAAGGTATTAGACAATTGGGAGTCAGTATTGTTGTTTTCCTCATTTACCGAGTGACTTCTGCTTCCTTTTTTAGGGTCACTGCACCATTCAAAGAGCTAGGAGTTTGTTGTATTTGGATTAAAAGAGGAAAAGTTGGTTGGATGAAAGGATGGCGAGGTTTGATGTGTTGAAATGAGTGAGAAGAGGAGAGAGATGGTGAGGAGGCAGAGGCAAGGAAGGAGAGTGAGAAGAGGAGGGTGGGGTTGAGCGTGTGCACGTTTTAGAATGCATATGCACAGAGCAATAGGTTTTATTTTTGTGGTCTTTGTAGTTCCTTTCTTGCTTTTGACTTGAGTTTTTCTTTTTTTTTCTTTTTTCCTTTAGCAAACTATTTCAGATTATTATCTTTACAGTTCATCACATGCTCATTGATAGATATTATGTTGTTCGGTTGGCAGTTGCTTGTTTTCAAGGTGTTGGAGTTGTGGTTGGGGCTGAAGTCTTTCTCTGGCGTTTCCTTATGTGTATTTATGCCTTATGCTCTAATTTGACTCGATTCATTTTCTTTTTCCTTTTCAATATTCATAGTACTAACTTCTTCTAACATAAGCACCTCGAATCTGTTACTAGTTAATGTTGGATTAGCATGAGTATCCTTTTCAGTTATTACAACCTCACTTTCAACATGATTTGTATCCGCGACAGAATCTTCATGTTCTTCCTCATCTATAGCATTTTTTCATTATTTTGAGTGTCACCATTATCTCTATGCATGATATCAATGAGACAGTTCAGAGAAAAGAAAGCATCCACCAATTCAGTTATCTCAACTTCACGAATATCCTCATGTCTTTCTTTTTCCTTCTCCAAAACACTTTCATTTCCATTGTACTTTTCCTTTTCCTGATCATTCTGAATTTCACCTTCTTTTTTTCTTTTTATTTTTTGAATATCATTTTCAACTCTATCCATTGAGTTATCAACTATAGAAATTTCAGTCCTATTTGAATTAAAGTTGGTCTTCAGGTTATATTTCCTTTTAAATTTGCCCACCCTATGCCATTGTTGTGTAGTCTTCTTATTGTATTCCTTAGCTTCTTTATTAATTTTAACTTGCTTGGTTTCATCAATTTTGGCATTCTCATGCATTTCTTCCTTGCTTCCTGTACTTTTCAGGTGACTAGTCACAAAAATGAGTGGTATGTCCAAAACATTTATAGATACTATATATGTCTGGCTTCCATAAATACTTAACTAAGATTTTTTGTTGACCACCATCAACCAAGTTAATCATAAAGTCATCTACAAGTTCAGTCATAAGAGTAACATCAATGAGACACTTAGCGTATTCTAATCTTTCAAGTTTCTCTGTCATTTGATCCATACATAGAAACTTTCCTATTCGACTCGACAGCCGGTTTATTCCCATATGCGACCACGTAAATAGAGGAATACTATGCAAGTGAACCCACATAGGCACGAAAGAAATAGTACCATAGCTTTTACTTACTTTTGAGTAATATGGTCTGATTATAAAAAGCTTGTTCTTCATGATAATTGGATCACCATGTAGAATTCTTTCTTTATCTTCTTGACAAGAGAGAAGGAATAAAAAGATAACGCCATTTGATTTTACCTTAATCGAGCCCTTTAACTTCCATATCATTTTCAAGCGTTGAACCACTATAGAGAAAGATAGTGCTTCGTCGAGGAAGAAACCAATTAAAAAGTCACCCCAAACATTAGAGCCTACTTGGATAATCTCCTCTGGTGGCTTCATGGCACCATCAACGATAATGGGACTGATGTCAACCAGGATGTACTTGCCAACATTACATGATTTATGCTTAAACAAGGAAGTCCATTCCGGTTGACGAGGAAGAAGAGGAGGGCAGAAGAAAGAGCTGCTAAGGGAAGAGGAAGGAGAGGAGCTGGGTCGGGGGGGTCGGTGGATGAGGAAGAGGGGAACAAGGTAGTAGGGGCGGAGAAGTTGAGGGAACCATGAGAGGCTTGATGGTAAGGGATGGTACAGGAAATGGTAAGGCTAGAACAGAATTAGGTACGGGGGGAGGGGGGTCTGCCATGAGAGGAGTAATTTGTTAGGAAATATTTTTTTAATATATATATATATAATTATAAGTATTTATGAATTTACAAACACATATATAAATAAATATAAATATATATATATATATATAAAATAAACTAATATTTATTTACAACAAGCTCTCGACACATAGAAAAATTTAATAATAATTTTTTTAGTATGTAGAACTATTTTTAAATAAACAAGTTGTAATTAAATCTAAAAACCGTTTGGAAAAATATTAAAAAATATTATAAAATTGATTTTAAAAACTAGAAAGTATGTTTTATTGTTATATATAATTTTACAATTTATTTAATATTTTATTTGAATATATGTATGTATGTATATATATATATATATGTCTATTTGTATATTTGTTTTTCTATATAATTAATTTCTAGTTATATAATTAGTTAAATTAATATATATATATATATAAAATAAATACAATGTTTTATAACATATGTTATATAATTTTAAAATACATGTTATAAAATTTTATTCTTTAGAAAATGATTTATTGTTCAACAAATCATATTTAAATAATATTTAATTATAATTTTTTTTTAATTATTTAGGTTGAATGTTCAATGTCAACATACATTCAAGATAATGATAAATATTATTTATACATAGATGCACCACAATATCTTCAAACATATGGTATGCGGTAGAATATCGATAAACTAGATTCGTAGTATTTCTATCTAAGCATCATGAGATTTAAAGATTAATTAAACACTGATCAGTTAATGTAAATCAGATAATTACATCTTCCAAAGCCTATTGAATACATGCTGTAATGTAGTTAAGTACTCCTTGAATCAGATTCAAAAGTTGGAAGAGGCCAGCTCCAAATTGTTTGCCATCATCAATCGGATTGAAGCGTTTTGATATGTATTTGAACTTGGAATTTTTGGTACATGGAATGGGGTAATTTTAGCTAGGAATAGCATCGATGAGATGGACTTGTATGTCTCGAAAAGTGAGGCACATGTTGCTTTAATAAAGGAAAAACAAAGTAGTGAAAAAAGGATCGTGGACCTTATTCTCCTCTTTACCATTTCTTCTTTTCATCTAACAAAAATACTTCCATTCTAGCCATCATATTCTAACCACACTCATACCATCCAAGATTGGCTATACACCCCATCTTGGGCCTAGCCCAAACCAAAAATTGTTGCATTTAAATCCAGTTTAAACGCGTTCCGATATCGCATACCAATAAGTATATTTATAATTATTATAATACACCGTTTAAAATTGTTCAACACAATAAATATAATTTATAATTAATATTTCATAAACATTAATTAAACTAAATTAATTTATATCAATTACAAATTAATTAAATTAGGTGGACAAAAGAGTATTCAAATTTTCGGTTGTGTGACTCTTTAAGTATAAATTTGGTCGACGATTAATATAGAACAATTCGAATGTTAACGTTCGCACATCACTTAGTATGTGGTGTGACATTTTGGCCAAACTTATCGCCTACCTGGTTTTGATAAAATCCAATTTTACTTTACTAAGCGTTACCCAATTGTGACTATTATTTACACCAATTCTCTTCGTCAAAAGCATATAGCTTTGGACTTATGGAATTTAGTATTGGGGAATTTAGTATTGGTTAAAATTCCAATGTCTTTTGTATTTAACTCTGTAATCCAAACACAATGTCCTTGCGTTATGACCTTGAATTTTGAACACTTTGCATTCAAATATCTGAATTATTCAAATATTTGTGTCTATTATTTAATGTGATTAAATATGATTTTATAACAGAGTTAAAAACTTTTAAAAAAATTATTGATGATAGAAAACTTATTTTGAAACGTGTTTACAAAATTATACATTTAATATAAATGCTAAAAATGTTATCAGAAAACGATTTGTTAAAAATCAACTTTTATTCAATAAAAGTTGGGTAAATATTTTGCAACTTGAATAATTATCATATGAACACATTAATAAGAATTAAACACTCTCTTATATTAACAAAAGGTTAATTGAAATAAGTATTCAATTAAGGGAATATTTTGTACAAAAAGAACCACAAAATCAAGGAATAAATTAAGGAAAGCATGCTTGTGTAAGGTTATGGCCTTACATGCTTGAGTCCTCTTTTCTTTATGGTTAAGGAGTGGGTTTTCTAATCTTTTCCATACATTTCCCAAGTCTACAAATAAGTGGATAAGCTTTCTTCATTTCTCACAAATTCGTAAACCAAAAATCAATGTTCTTCGCTTCTGCTTCCTCTCTAACTTTCTAGAAATCTATTCAAACCAACTCATTTCTTCACCAAGCTTTGCAAAAGTCCTTATATCATCTAGAGAACAAATTTTAGCACCTAAGAAGTGAAGAAATGATGGAGAAAGGGGGAATGAGGCCTTAAGCTGTGAGTTTTGAGCTATAGCCTTTCTAGGCTTGGCCATGTACGAATGGAGGAAAGAGGAGGTCTTGGCCATGAGCTAGGAGCAGGTGGATGTGACTGGAGGATTGTTTAATTGTTTGAATGTTGATAAGAAGGATTTAGTTTGAATAAAATTGAGTTATTATCACTTCTAATGAAGTTAATTACTTGATATTAATGCTTGTTGAAATTGCTTGCTATTATTTAATAATAGACACTAACTACTTAAAGTTAAAACCTTTTATTATATGCTTCCAAAAGCATAAGATTTGTTAAAGTAGTTGCCTTAAAGAGAATGGAATTATGTTGTTTAAATTAAGCACATTTAAACATCTAAAATGGACACGATTATTAGTACATACGTTAGTACATGTTTCGTAGTGATATAATTTGAGTTTAGAATCATATATGTGTGTAAAATGAAATGACACTAGATATTGAATTGAATGCAGAATCGTTCGTATAGCGATAGTCGCTATAAATGCACCTTGAAATATCTTAACTGTAATTTGTGAAAAGTGGTAATTTAATAACATATTTTGATAAAATTAGTTTTGGTTCATTTATACACTTACATAAGTGTTGGAAAATTAAATTATATGTTTTTTAAAAGTTACAAAAAATATAAACAAAGCTAATAAAGTTTGAAGTAAAAAAGTTCGCTATATCGACACTTTTAAATAACTTGTTTTTGGAAAATAACGTTGTTTTGTAGGAAATTTCTTAATATTTTCTTTAGCTTTTTAACAAGTTGATAATATATTATTCTTATTGTAAATGTTTTGAAGCTTAATGCATTTGATCGCTAGTTAAATGAAGAGGTAAAGTTATAGCGAAATAGTCGCTATATGAGTAATTTGTTAAAATACCTTTTTTCACAAATTTTTATAAAATAATTAAAAGATCTTATTTAAGATTTTTCCTCATGGTATTCAAGCACCCAAAGTATACTAACTATTCTAAAAAAATGGATCTAAAATCAATTGATAAGGCATTGAAAACTAGGCGCAAAGTTGTAGTAAAAATGTGTTAAAAATTGTAACGGAACTTTAAAGCACTTATGAAAATGCTAACTTTTCTATTTGAAACTATAAATTGTTTAAAAATAATATTTAAATTATGTATTTTTCTCTAATATTTTTAGTTTTGTTTTCTAACTTATAATAGAGTGTTTTATAACTGGTCTCAAGTTTAAATATATTTTTAACAATTAACTATGAATTTTTAAACTAAGTGGCTCTTAAAATAAAACATGCTTTTCTATTTATTTCAAAAAAATTATTTGTACATATTATTCTATATTAATAATTGTAATATAGTTTAAGTAGTTTTAAAGGTGTTTAAACATTTCAATAAGTAATTTAAAGATATTTCTATATATAAGTTTTAAATATTAAATTAAGTATTTTACGAATGTATTAAAAGAGATTTGGATTTGAACACTAAAGTTAAAATAAATGGTTTTGTGGAACTATTTAAAAGTGTATTATCTTAATTAATAAGTATGGACATAATTTATCCTTTAAAATAATGTTTAAAGTTAATAATAGATATAAGTAAAAGGTTTTGGGTTGTAATAAACATTGTTTTAGTAACAATTACTTTTAACCCATATTATTAAATATACTTGGAAATATAATTAGATATTACTAAGGACTATTTCGTATATAACTACGAGTAAATGGTTTTGGGTTTTTTATGGCAATGTTTTAAAGAACACTTGTCTTTGACCCTTAAATATAATTGAATCTTTAAAGGAGAGTTTTAAAGAGAAATGTTTTTAATGCATGAAATGTTTTGGGTTTGTAGTAAACAATGTTTTAGCAATACTTGTTTTTAAATCCTTTAATTATATTTTAAAGTGGAATAATTTTAACTGCACAATTAGATCTTTAGTAATATAGTTTTAAAGATAATAACAAGCATTGAAATCTTTTATAAAAGATAGAAAATGTTTTATGTTTATAAAAGAATTTGAGGTTTCGATTTCCCTTAACTGACGTTCCTAATTATGGTGGTGTGGAACTTTCGTTCCATGTGTAATACCGAAGGAATAGTGTTTGGGGATGTTCTTATCTCTAACTTAAATAACATTTGTTTTAAATTGTTTGATTATATTTTAGAGTAAGTAAAACTTGTTAAGTGATTTGTGAATATACTTAAAACATTAAGATATGTATATGAATACTTTTTAAGTATTGAAAAGAGTATAAGGTTATAGTAAAAATAAGTACATATCTTTTATAAAGAGAAATTATATATGTATATAATTTATAAACGAAGTTTTATTTTATAATGAAGTATTAATTTATAAATGAAGTTTTGATTAATGAAAGAAGTTTCATTTGGTAGAAAGGGTTTTTAACAAAAGATGAATTAATAAAAAAGGGATTAAAAGTCATTTGTATGACTTGATTATGCTTTGGATGAATTAATAGTGCTTGTATGGTTACTTGCTTATGGAGAGTACATGGGAATTAGTTCCCTTATATGATCATTCACACTATTGTTGAATAAGACCAAATTCATCGATTCAGTCTTGGAGAGACCGGGATTGGTAAGTGGTCTGCTTATTGAAAACCACTTCAAGACTGAGATACAGGTTCTATGTTTTAGAAATGGCATAATGGAATCCATGTGTGGTTACAAAATCTATTGAGATGATGGAATCCATATGGAATTTGTTATTTGTTCGAGTATTGGAGACTCGTGTGAAGATGCCAAACGTAGCCTCAACATCGAAAAATGACTAAAGATAGAGTAGGTTTCATGATCCTGGGGTGTAGCTGACCCATGTAGGGTACATCAACTCTATATCTAGATTATGCTTATCAATATGTTGTGCATGAGTTGATGACATTTTGTACACATTGGTCACGAGAGTGTTTGGATGATGGCCCAATTGTGTTTGCCTTATGGTATATTTTATCTAGAGATATACGGTGCTCGAAAGATAGTTTCTGCTTCTTGTCATAGGTGATCGGTCTTAGTTTACCGAGGAGGTCTCCGTGGAAAATACATTCATACGAACGTGCCATAGTGGTTTTTTTTCTTTACCTAAATATGCTGTTAAATGTAACCAATGTAACCATTTCAGCCATATTTATATTTATATTGAGCACCTAGACATTATTATAGTATCATTGGAGTTTCTAAAAGATATTGTTTAGTTATCGTAAGATAAAAACCCGTTTGTATTTATTTGCATAGTGGTCTACGAGATACCTTTATTTTGAATGGTTTTATAACGTTAAATAATTCAGATGACTTGAGTTTCTCACGTTGGTATACTATACTGATCTGGATGTTATTTTCTTATAATTCTCGAGTCAGACCCATGTATATTTCTAGATTCCATTGATGTTCATTGGAGTACTTGGAGAGGAGCTAGATGAGTACCTACCATAGTTTTTATTTTTCGACTGCATTACTTTGTTTATATATATTAGCAATTGTTTGGACAGCTAGTTATAATTGTCCATGCTGATGATAGGTTAGTTTGCTCTAATTATTGTATACTTATAGTTTTCTTGTAAAAGATGGTTTTAATAGTATATGTTATCATTCCATTATGAGATTATAATTTTCTTGTTCTCCTCTTTCTTGTTCGTTCTCTTTTCTTCGTTTTCTTTTACCTTAACGTTTTGTCTTTTCGGCACTTAGGTGCTCAGCATGTGAATAGCGTGGATGTATTAGTGCGGACATTTAAGGGTCGAAAAGGTGATCATTGCATTTTGTTATCAAAGCTGAAGGTTAAGCAAGAACCTTGGCTTTGGTTGGGTATAACACATTAAGAAATAGGGTAATGAAATGCCTTATTATGAGTTTGAGTGTATTATACATAGAGAATAAGTATTTTTTAGTGCTATAATAAATTTGTATTGTGTTAATGGGTCTATTGAGTGCTTATTGATTTAGATCGACGCATCTGATCAACATTGTCGATGGGGTCCTTTAAACACTTAACAAGACGAACCGACACAATATTGTTTTTGAAATTTGATGAATGAAATAATTTTACCTAAGTTTATGTGATATCCAGGAAATTTTAGCAATATCAATTTAATAATCTGTATTTAAAATTAAATTGATTAGATAAAATTTTAATAAAAATTTACTTGATTTAATAATCCAATTAAATAAATGTCTAATTGATGAAATTTATCTTTTAAAAGCTAATAATTGTTTTCCTATTTATAATGTATGTAATATATATATATATATATATATATATATATATATATATATATATATTGTAAATGGATAAGTTTTGATTTGAAGTTAAATAAACAAATAAAATCTTGTTTTTAAAATTCTAATATACATTTGATAATCTGAAGATTATTATTTTATTTAATAAATAACTAATTGTTTAAAATACTTAAAGTAATTGTTTTAAATTGTATAATTATATTTTAAACATAGTTTAAATTTTAATAAGATAAAACAAAAGTTTATTTTATTTCTTTTTGAATATAGCTTGATAATTATAATTTGGAATTATTTAGAAATTTAAAATACCATTTAAACATTAAACATTAATGTATATGATTAAGATAAATAAGATATGTAATTTATGATTTCTTTTATAAATGATTTAAAGTTAATAAATATGTTATTTTCTAATAATAATAATAAATGTATAAATGTAGATATGTTTTAAAAGACAAATTTATTATTGTCAAATTAAATATGTTAATATAAATTAGTTTTAAAATTGGATTTTAAATGTATAAATAGCATTTGAATTTGAATTCATTTTGAAATTCAAATGAATAAACATATATGAATAACCATATTTGAATTTTGTAAGTTAGCTTTCATGTTTTATAAATTGTTTTATTTCATTAAAGAGAAATACATATACATTTATTTATGGAACTACTATATATGTATTTAATAAAGGAAAGAGGATTTTTATTTATCTTTAAATTAAAAGTTACAAGTAACATATGCATAGAACAAGTGTTAATATTCTAGGTGATTAATAAGACAAGTGTAAACAATTTATTTTCTTATTTTGACAAGTGTCTTTTATTTTGATTTCTTTTAAAAAAATTTAAATAAATCAGTTATACCTATATAAAACATGTTTTCTTCATCTATATTCTTTTCTAATGTTCATTTTCTTCTAAAAAGAAAAAAGAAAGATATCAGCTGGAACAATTTGTTTCAGAAAAACTCTTAAACCTGAGAATCAAATCCATAATCAAATCTATTCAAGCAATACAAACACTCCTCAAACCTGAAATCAAATCAATATCTTTTATTTTTTCAAAATCAAGCCTGCAACCTGAATTCATATCAAAAAACATGATTGTCTGCATCCGTTAAGCCAGAAGCCTGCATTTCCAATTGAAACAAGATCAAGCCTCTGCAATGCAAGTTTGAGAAAAATCAAGTATTGTCTGCATGCAAGTTATATCAGGCAACAGAAAACATACAAGTTAAAGCAAGTTCAACAGCAACTTAGTTCTTTTTAAAGCATGGAAGTAAATGCAATTCAAGTTTTGTCTAAAGCGTTTCAGGAAATTTGTGCTCTGTCTTTCATGAAATCACAGGTGAGTAACATAACAATTTTCCAAATTTAAGTGAATATTTTGTTGCCTGATCTTCCATAAAACAAATATGTTATGACTGCATTTATCAGTGAATTTTGTGTATGTAGGAAATATTGTTGTGCATGCATTTGTATTGCTTCTGACTCTGGTTCCAGAACCAGATTCTTTTAAAAATAAAAATAAAATCCCCTTGTTCTTGTTTTAAATTTTATTAAGGATTAAATCTTGAAGTAACTGTGATGATTAAACCATAGATTAGCTTAGAAATTTATTTAAGTAAAAATCAAATTGGGTAATGTCTCTGAAAATTTTAAATTTCAGAGTATGTTAAATAAAGATGAAACTCAAACATTAAAGATTATAAATTCAGGGTTATAATCTGGAAACTTAAACAAGATAATGATTTTTAAAACTATAATCATAGTGTTTAGTTAGAAGTTGTGACTGCAGTTCTTTTTTGAACTGATAATGGGTTTGAGTAAATCTTTGATGATCAAGTTGATCAGGAGCTTTGGGGTTCTTGGTGGAGGAAGAGCAGTGATCAGGGGATGTGGCAAAAATGTCAGAAGGATGAATAGGTCTCGGTGGAGGAGATGGGAAGTGGATGAAGTCTGTAAACCTAGTTTTTAGGTACTGCAAGTAATTTCATTTGTGTGGGAGTTTCAGGTGACCGAGTGCGGTGATTTTTGTGGAGGTAGTGGCTTGGGTGTCGAAGAGGGGTTGGACGGAATTGCTAGGCCGCCGGTGACCCGTGGAGCGAGGATGTGAGGGTTTCCAGGTTTGGTTGAGGGTGAGCCTGTTGTTGCTGCCAGGTTGAATTGGGGTAACTCGAAATCGTTTTAGAGTGAAATGGAATGGTTTGACGGTCGCGAGGTGATGTATGGGTGGTAGGTGATTTGTTCATGGTTTGGATGGTGGCCGGAGGTGGCTACAGCCACCGTGCATATGCACGGAGCAGAGGAAGTATCAGGTGAAGTTTTGGGGATTGCTATGTGTTTTGACACGGGTTATACTCGGGATAATTCAAGAATTGCTCGAAGTAGTTGTTGGTTTTTCTCGGTGTAGAAAAGAGAGGACTCGGGTTTATTTCTGAGTTTACAGGTTTCAGAAAACCTATAATTTCAATTTAAAAGATTTGTTTTAAAATCTTAATGCAGGATTTTTGAAAACAGAATTTAAGCCAAATTTAAAATTTGAATTTCAAATGAGTTTTGAATCCAAGTTTGAAATTTAAATTTAAACTTTGAAATAAAATTTTTAGAACAACTTCAAGAGTTTAAATATTTTAATTTAACATAAGCTTTAAATTTAAGTAAGGATTTAAACATAAGTTTAAATCTGGAATCAAATTTCAATTTTGAAACAATGTTTGAAAATTAAGGATGTTTTAAAAAGAAATTTAAATGTCTAAACAAATTGGTTGTTCAAACATATTTAAACATGATTTGTATTTTTTAAATGAATTTGGAGTTTAAATTTCTTATAACTTCTTTATAAAATAAGAATAAAGCTTTAGAAGATTTTAAAATGTTTTTAAAACTTTGTTTAAGTTAAGTTTGATTTCTTTTTAAATTTAAAATTTAAAATGTAATTTAAAAATAAATTTTAAGTTAAATTGTTTTAAAATTACTTTATTAATGATAATGTAATCATTAATAAGAAATGTTTTATTTTAAAATAAATCAAAGATTTAATGATCTTTGTTTTATTGAAATTAATAATTTAAATAATTTAATTAATTTGTTTAATTTAATTAAAGATTTGAAATTAATTAAGGTTGATTAAATTAGTAATTAATTCAGGTTAATTACTTAAGAAAGGTAATTAAGGATTTGTTAATAAGCTAATGAAGGTCATTAACTTGTGATTATTATTAATTAGTTAATGTAATTAATTTTGATAATTAATTGGATTAATTAATTTGAATAATCAATTATGAAACTTAATTAAGTATGATTACTTTATGGGAATAATTAAAGATATTAATTACTCTTTGTAATTAATTTATTAATTTGATTAGTTTAAATTAATTAATTAAGTTTAATTAATTTAGAATAATCATTGAATGGATTGATAAGAAATCAATGAGGAATAATTACTTAGAGAAGTAATTAAGTTAAGTAAATTACTGGAAGTAATTAATTAAAGTATGATATTTGGGATTAATTACTTTGTGAAGTGATTAATAATTAATTACTTAATGGAATTAATTTAAGCATTTATTAATTAAGTATTTGAATAATTAAGTGATGTAATTAATTAAGAGTAATTAATTACGAATGAAATTAATCAAGGTTGATTAATAAATATAATTAATTATTAAATGTAATTAATTTAGAAGTAATTAAAGAAGTAATTAAGGGTAGTTAATTACTAAATGTAATTAATCAAGTATGATTAATAATTGTGGATTAATTAAGGTTAATTACTTGATGTAATTAATTTAAATAAGTAATTAATTTAAATTTAATTAAGGATCATTAATTAACAAAATTAATGATGTAATTAAGGATTAATTAATTAGGATTAATTAATCAATGATAAGTGATTAAGGAAGTAATTAATTTATGTAATTAATTAATTAATGAAGTAATTAAAGGTTAATTACTGAATTTGGTTAAGGATAATTAATTTGTAAAATTAATTAAAGATAATTACTTGAATGTAATTAAGGGTAATTAATCAAGGGTGATTAATTAAGGTGATTAATTTGAGAATAATTAATTAATTGATTGGTAATCAATTGAGGGTTAAGTAAGCAAGTTTTAAATGGTGAAGTAATTAATTTAATTCATTTTAAATTAATTAAAGATAGGTAATTAATTTAATTCACTTTAAATTAATTAGAGATAGAGGTAATTAATTTAGTTCATTTTAAATTAATTATAGAAGGTGTGATTTTAGATCTTTGCTTATGAATGGATGATATGGTTTGCCCTGAATGGTTTGAATCTCAGACATGAGATAAATCGTGTTGTGTGTTATGGATGCAATGGTTGCATTGTGATGATGATATGAGTTATCTATGGATGATGAATATATGGATTATCAATTTGTGATGATTACCTGTTTATGATAATATTGATTATCTATTATGATGATATGAATTATCTATCTGTGTATATATGGATAATTAGAATGAATTGTTTTAAACTTAAAACAACTTGGACCTAAAAGATACGCTTTGTATTTCGATGAGACCGGGATCGGGTTTCCATATTTGGAATCCGAAAACCACATCGATTCCAAATAACGTTAGGTCGTGAATCTAAGTGAAGCAAGTGAAGACTCGAGGTGTAAGGGCTATACGTCAGTATAACTCTGTGGGTGATTCCGTAATGAGTTGACGGAATAGTGCTTATAGATTCGAGATGGTGAATCAGAGTGCAAGGGCTATGGTCGTTGACTCTGAGGGTGATTCCAATAATGAGTGCAATGAGATAGTGCCTTCGGTTTCGTTCGAACCCGGAACGAACTTGTATGGATTGAATGCTTTCAGAACATCGTCAGGCAGACGATGAGCATTCTAAGATTTGATGTCCTATAAAGGTAATCGTAGCCTCAAGCCTCATCAACCGGGAATGGCTAAAACAGGGGAGGTGCAGCAAGGCTTCGTGGGTAGCTCCCACTGGAGAGCAAGATTGATCCCTGTCTAGAGGTCCCTTTATATTCGGCTGTGTGGGGCAGTGGTTCGCGACAACTGCCAGGGTTGTCTTCTTCGGAACTATTCAGTAAGGAATGGGTCCGGCCTTGTGTTGCAGGGGAGTGGGAGTACTCCTCGGTACGGTGATCTAGGCCACGTACTGTGACGGGCGGTACCCTAGTAGCCCTGCCATTGTATGGAATCCAAAATCCAATAAGTGCCAACGGTTTTGATTGTATTACCCACTTTTGTGGCTAGTAGCTGGAATTTAATAGATGTAACAATTTCGACTATTTCTTATTTATTTGAAAACCCTAGACACTATTATAATATCATCGGATTTCCTATCAAATGTTTTGGTTAGTGTAAGGTAAAAACTTTTCCATGTTTATGTGTGGGAAGTCTTACGTGATACCTTTCTTTTCAAAGGTTTTTGAAAGTTAAGCAACTTTAACCTGTTACTCACACCAGACCCATGTCTGACCTGGAGTTTATTTTTGTTTTTCATAAACTCTTGGGTACTCAAATTTTTACGAGTAGCCAAGGGATTCAGGTTAGGATTCGGGTTAGCTTTGACGAATTATGGAGGAGCAAATGGAGCAGGAGGCTTCTGTGTTATAGATATATAGTTCTGCTGTGTTTTCTCTGTGTTGTGTTTGTATTGAGTTGTAAATACTAGACAGGTGTTTATAACTGTCTAGTATGTGTTGTATTATCTGTGTACTCTGATAATGTTGTATACTATGTAATACTTATGTTGTTAATATAATTTATTCGTTCCGCTGTTTAGATTCTGATGTGTTGGTTCTTCTTCTTTTCTTTCTTTCTATTCTCTATCCCTTTCTTTCTTATTAGCGATGCGACTTCCTGGAGTCTGGAAGTTGGGTCGTTACAGTGGTATCAGAGCATTAGGTTGAGTGAATACCTAGGCTCTGGAGTGGTGTCTATCTTGAGAGAGCGTATTTGTTGTTTTGATATATATCTATATATATATTTATTATTCCTACCTATCTATTGGGTTACCTATTCGGGTTTTTCCAATATAAGTTATAAAGGTAGATAAGGTAGTGGTGTGTGTAACACAATTACTACCATTGGTTGGAGCTTGAATGTCTGAGGTTGGAAATGTATTTATCGAGACTGTAGACCTAATACCGTCTCGAGTGAGTTGTGCAGTGGTGTAGAGATTTCATCGATCTCTGAAGGTAACCTGTTAAGGTTTAGAGTTTATCTTTGAAGATGGATGAGTTGAGTTTGGATCCATCGGTTTGGCAGAAGTGTGTAATGTTATTTTGATACCTCAGGTAGTAATAGCTGCGTGATGCGATGTAGTGACTATGGATTATGCCCGAAGATGTTTTCTTTGGAACAAGATTTAGGAGATATGTCCGTTTTGGTGATGTGGCTGAGTTCAGCTGGTTGTTTGTGTTTGGTTTTGAGGTCCGAGTTTCTCGAAGAACTTCAGATAAGGAAGTTTTGGCATTGGTGTCAGCAGTGCAACTCAGAGTGTCTGTGTTGGCAGAAGTTGGCTGGCTGAGTAGTTTCTGAAGGTGGAGTTCAGAAGCAGCAGAGTGGACCCAATACTTTATTGGATTGGCTAATTAAGAGTAAGCTGTTCCGTTTGGTAAAGAGAGAACAGTTTTCTTTGGGAATTGGTTTGGATTGATCGCAAAAGTGACTTGCGATAGATTGAGTTTTCTTTTGATGTATTGAAGAATTTTTGGTTGTCTTCTGAGAAGTCGGAGGTTTGTCCACTTCTGAAAATTGAGTTTTCTTATCGTCTGGATTCCAGGAGGGCTACCGGTGGATCAGCTAGTAGAAGAATGGTTTCTCATGATAGAGTTTGGTGAAGCAGCTCAGGATAGATCAGAGTTGTGCAGCGGAAGCAGTTTGGAAATGCTTCTGTTTTGTCTTTTCTGGATAGAAGAAGTAAGTTTGTTCTTCTGATGTTTGAAGAGTAGAGTTGGTGATCTTAGTTTTGGATTGATCTTGAGGAGATCATTGGGTTGGGATGTTTTTGGTTCTGTTGTTTCTTGAAGCATCAGCAAGGGATTGAGCTGATCAGTTTGGATGTAGGCAGCCCAGGATCATCCGAAGAGTTTAATGGATAAGAGACGAAGGAATGTAGATTCCGGAGTCGGAGATTTGTTTTGGATCTCTTCTATGTTTTAGTTGGATTGGTGTTGGTTTTCAAGAATTGAATTGCCAGTTGCGATAACTGGGATTCGATGAGATTCACGTATCTCTGAGGGAGTACGTGTATGAGTTATCTCTGGAAATGGAACCAGCTGTTCAGGAAGGAGTGGTTGAGTCAAACTCGTCTGTAGTCTGAAATCTTGCCTAGTTCTATAGGTCTAGATGAGTAGAAGCTCTGTAGCTTCGTAGTTTAGATTGTTTGTATATTGTAGGGCGAGTATCCCAGTATATATATATACTTGGGGAAACTCAAGAGATTTTATCCAGAATTTTTCTAGATAATTAAATTTGTTTGATTAGATAAATTGGTTGTTATGGTTGTTAGCATATGATTGATGTATGTTTGTGATTTAAAATCTAGGATTTTAAATGGGTTATTAAATTACTTTTGCTTTTAAATTTCGGGGACGAAATTCTTTTAAGGGGGGAGGAATGTGATATCTCGGAAATTTTAGCAATATCAATTTAATAATCTGTATTTAAAATTAAATTGATTAGATAAAATTTTAATAAAAATTTACTTGATTTAATAATCCAATTAAATAAATGTGTAATTGATGAAATTTATCTTTTAAAAGCTAATAATTGTTTTCCTATTTATAATGTATGTAATATATTTATATATATATATATATATATATATTGTAAATGGATAAGTTTTGACTTGAAGTTAAATAAACAAATAAAATCTTGTTTTTAAAATTCTAATATACATTTGATAATCTGAAGATTATTATTTTATTTAATAAATAACTAATTGTTTAAAATACTTAAAGTAATTGTTTCAAAATTGTATAATTATATTTTAAACATAGTTTAAATTTTAATAAGATAAAACAAAAGTTTATTTTATTTCTTTTTGAATATAGCTTGATAATTATAATTTGGAATTATTTAGAAATTTAAAATACCATTTAAACATTAAACATTAATGTATATGATTAAGATAAATAAGATATGTAATTTATGATTTCTTTTATAAATGATTTAAAGTTAATAAATATGTTATTTTCTAATAATAATAATAAATGTATAAATGTAGATATGTTTTAAAAGACAAATTTATTATTGTCAAATTAAATATGTTAATATAAATTAGTTTTAAAATTGGATTTTAAATGTATAAATAGCATTTGAATTTGAATTCATTTTGAAATTCAAATGAATAAACATATATGAATAACCATATTTGAATTTTGTAAGTGAGCTTTCATGTTTTATAAATTGTTTTATTTCATTAAAGAGAAATACATATACATTTATTTATGGATCTACTATATATGTATTTAATAAAGGAAAGAGGATTTTTATTTATCTTTAAATTAAAAGTTACAAGTAACATATGCATAGAACAAGTGTTAATATTCTAGGTGATTAATAAGACAAGTGTAAACAATTTATTTTTTTATTTTGACAAGTGTCTTTTATTTTGATTTCTTTTAATTTTTTTTAAATAAATCATTTATACCTATATAAAACATGTTTTCTTCATCTATATTCTTTTCTAATGTTCATTTTCTTCTATAAAAAAAAAAGATATCAGCTGGAACAATTTGTTTCAGAAAAACTCTTAAACCTAAGAATCAAATCCATAATCAAATCTATTCAAGCAATACAAACACTCCTCAAACCTGAAATCAAATCAATATCTTTTATTTTTTCAAAATCAAGCCTGCAACCTGAATTCATATCAAAAAACATGATTGTCTGCATCCTTTAAGCCAGAAGCCTGCATTTCCAATTGAAACAAGATCAAGCCTCTGCAATGCAAGTTTGAGCAAAATCAAGTATTGTCTGCATACAAGTTATATCAGGCAACAGAAAACATACAAGTTAAAGCAAGTTCAACAGCAACTTAGTTCTTTTTAAAGCATGGAAGTAAATGCAATTCAAGTTTTGTCTAAAGCATTTCAGGAAATTTGTGCTCTGTCTTTCATGAAATCACAGGTGAGTAACATAACAGTTTTCAAAATTTAAGTGAATATTTTGTTGCCTGATCTTCCATAAAACAAATATGTTATGACTGCATTTATCAGTGAATTTTGTGTATGTAGGAAATATTGTTGTGCATGTATTTGTATTGCTTCTGACTCTGGTTCCAGAACCAGATTCTTTTAAAAATAAAAATAAAATCCCCTTGTTCTTGTTTTAAATTTTGTTAAGGATTAAATCTTGAAGTAACTGTGATGATTAAACCATAGATTAGCTTAGAAATTTATTTAAGTAAAAAATCAAATTGGGTAATGTCTCTGAAAATTTTAAATTTCAGAGTATGTTAAATAAAGATGAAACTCAAACATTAAAGATTATAAATTCAGGGTTATAATCTGGAAACTTAAACAAGATGATGATTTTTAAAACTATAATCATAGTGTTTAGTTAGAAGTTGTGACTGCGGTTCTTTTTTGAACTGATAATGGGTTTGAGTAAATCTTTGATGATCAAGTTGATCAGGAGGTTTGGGGTTCTTGGTGGAGGAAGAGCAGTGATCAGGGGATGTGGAAAAAATGTCAGAAGGATGAATAGGTCTCGGTGGAGGAGATGGGAAGTGGATGAAGTCTGTAAACCTAGTTTTTAGGTACTGCAAGTAATTTCATTTGTGTGGGAGTTTCAGGTGACCGAGTGCGGTGATTTTTGTGGAGGTAGTGGCTTGGGTGTCGAAGAGGGGTCGGACGGAATTGCTAGGCCGCCGGTGACCCGTGGAGCGAGGATGTAAGGGTTTCCAGGTTTGGTTGAGGGTGAGCCTGTTGTTGCTGCCAGTTTGAATTGGGGTAACTCGAATTCGTTTTAGAGTGAAATGGAATGGTTTGACGGTCGCGAGGTGATGTATGGGTGGTAGGCGATTTGTTAATGGTTTGGATGGTGGCCGGAGGTGGATACAGCCAACGTGCATATGCACGGAGCAGAGGAAGTATCAGGTGAAGTTTTGGGGATTGCTGTGTGTTTTGACACGGGTTATACTCGGGATAATTCAAGAATTGCTCGAAGTAGTTGTTGGTTTTTCTCGGTGTAGAAAAGAGAGGACTCGGGTTTATTTCTGAGTTTACAGGTTTCAGAAAACCTGTAATTTCACTTTAAAAGATTTGTTTAAAAATCTTAATGCAGGGTTTTTGAAAACAGAATTTAAGCCAAATTTAAAATTTGAATTTCAAATGATTTTTGAATCCAGGTTTGAAATTTAAATTTAAACTTTGAAATAAAATGTTTAGAACAACTTCAAGAGTTTAAATATTTTAATTTAAGATAAGCTTTAAATTTAAGTAAGGATTTAAACATAAGTTTAAATCTGGAATCAAACTTCAATTTTGAAACAATGTTTGAAAATTAAGGAAGTTTTAAAAAGAAATTTAAATGTTGAAACAAATTGGTTGTTCAAACATATTTAAATATGATTTGTATTTTTTAAATGAATTTGGAGTTTAAATTTCTTATAACTTCTTTATAAAATAAGAATAAAGCTTTAGAAGATTTTAAAATGTTTCTAAAACTTTGTTTAAGTTAAGTTTGATTTCTTTTTAAATTTTAAATTTAAAATGTAATTTAAAAATAAATTTTAAGTTAAATTGTTTTAAAATTACTTTATTAATGATAATGTAATCATTAATAAGAAATGTTTTATTTTAAAATAAATCAAAGATTTAATGATCTTTGTTTTACTGAAATTAATAATTTAAATTATTTAATTAATTTGTTTAATTAAATTAAAGATTTGAAGTTAATTAAGGTTAATTAAATTAGTAATTAATTCAGGTTAATTACTTAAGAAAGGTAATTAAGGATTTGTTAATAAGCTAATGAAGGTCATTAACTTGTGATTATTATTAATTAGTTAATGTAATTAATTTTGATAATTAATTGGATTAATTAATTTGAATAATCAATTATGGAACTTAATTAAGTACGATTACTTTATGGGAATAATGAAAGATATTAATTACTCTTTGTAATTAATTTATTAATTTGATTAGTTTAAATTAATTAATTAAGTTTAATTAGTTTAGAATAATCATTGAATGGATTGATAAGAAATCAATGAGGAATAATTACTTAGAGAAGTAATTAAGTTAAGTAAATTACTGGAAGTAATTAATTAAAGTATGATATTTGGGATTAATTACTTTGTGAAGTGATTAATAATTAATTACTTAATGGAATTAATTTATGCATTTATTAATTAAGTATTTGAATAATTAAGTGATGTAATTAATTAAGAGTAATTAATTACGAATGAAATTAATCAAGGTTGATTAATAAATATAATTAATTATTAAATGTAATTAATTTAGAAGTAATTAAAGAAGTAATTAAGGGTAGTTAATTACTAAATGTAATTAATCAAGTATGATTAATAATTATGGATTAATTAAGGTTAATTACTTGATGTAATTAATTTAAATAAGTAATTAATTTAAATTTAATTAAGGATCATTAATTAACAAAATTAATGATGTAATTAAGGATTAATTAATTAGGATTAATTAATCAATGATAAGTGATTAAGGAAGTAATTAATTTATGTAATTAATTAATTAATGAAGTAATTAAAGGTAATTACTGAATTTGGTTAAGGATAATTAATTTGTAAAATTAATTAAAGATAATTACTTGAATGTAATTAAGGGTAATTAATCAAGGGTGATTAATTAAGGTGATTAATTTGAGAATAATTAATTAATTGATTGGTAATCAATTGAGGGTTAAGTAAGCAAGTTTTAAATGGTGAAGTAATTAATTTAATTCATTTTAAATTAATTAAAGATAGGTAATTAATTTAATTCACTTTAAATTAATTAGAGATAGAGGTAATTAATTTAATTCATTTTAAATTAATTATAGAAGGTGTGATTTTAGATCTTTGCTTATGAATGGATGATATGGTTTGCCCTGAATGGTTTGAATCTCAGACATGAGATAAATAGTGTTGTGTGTTATGGATGCAATGGTTGCATTGCGATGATGATATGAGTTATCTATGGATGATGAATATATGGATTATCAATTTGTGATGATTACCTGTTTATGATAATATTGATTATCTATTATGATGATATGAATTATCTATCTGTGTATATATGGATAATTAGAATGAATTGTTTTAAACTTAAAACAACTTGGACCTAAAAGACACGCTTTGGATTTCGATGAGACCGGGATCGGGTTTCCATATTTGGAATCTGAAAACCACATCGATTCCAAATATCGTTAGGTCGTGAATCTAAGTGGAGCAAGTGAAGACTCGAGGTGTAAGGGCTATACGTCAGTATAACTCTGTGGGTGATTCCGTAATGAGTTGACGGAATAGTGCTTATAGATTCGAGATGGTGAATCAGAGTGCAAGGGCTATGGTCGTTGACTCTGAGGGTGATTCCAATAATGAGTGCAATGAGATAGTGCCTTCGGTTTCGTTCGAACCCGGAACGAACTTGTATGGATTGAATGCTTTCAGAACATCGTCAGGCAGACGATGAGCATTCTAAGATTTGATGTCCTATAAAGGTAATCGTAGCCTCAAGCCTCATCAACCGGGAATGGCTAAACCAGGGGAGGTGCAGCAAGGCTTCGTGTGTAGCTCCCACTGGAGAGCAAGATTGATCCCTGTCTAGAGGTCCCTTTATATTCGGCTGTGTGGGGCAGTGGTTCTCGACAACTGCCGGGGTTGTCTTCTTCGGAACTATTCAGTAAGGAATGGGTCCGGCCTTATGTTGCAGGGGAGTGGGAGTACTCCTCGGTACAGTGATCTAGGCCACGTACTGTGACGGGCGATACCCTAGTAGCCCTGCCATTGTATGGAATCCAAAATCCAATAAGTGCCAACGGTTTTGATTGTATTACCAACTTTTGTGGCTAGTAGCTGGAATTTAATAGATGTAACAATTTCGGTTATTTCTTAGTTAGTTGAAAACCCTAGACACTATTATAATATCATCGGATTTCCTATCAAATGTTTTGGTTAGCGTAAGGTAAAAATTTTTCCATGTTTATGTGTGGGAAGTCTTACGTGATACCTTTCTTTTCAAAGGTTTTTGAAAGTTAAGCAACTTTAACCTGTTACTCACATCAAACCCATGTCTGACCCGGAGTTTATTTTTGTTTTTCATAAACTCTTGGGTACTCAAATTTTTACGAGTAGCCAAGGGATTCAGGTTAGGATTCGGGTTAGCTTTGACGAATTATGGAGGAGCAAATGGAGTAGGAGGCTTATGCATAATAGATATATAGTTCCGCTGTGTTTTCTCTGTGTTGTGTTTGTATTGAGTTGTAAATACTAGACGGGTGTTTATAACTGTCTAGTATGTGTTATATTATCTGTGTACTCTGATAATGTTGTATACTATGTAATACTTATGTTGTTAATATAATTTATTCGTTCTGCTGTTTAGATTCTGATGTGTTGGTTCTTCTTCTTTTCTTTCTTTCTATTCTCTATCCTTTCTTTCTTATTAGCGATGCGACTTCCTGGAGTCTGGAAGTTGGGTCGTTACAGTTTATATTTTATATACAGAAGAATATTTTTTCATAAATTGGTATAGTTATTTATGATATATTTGGTTGTTAGGAAATGATAACATTCAATTATTATTGTTTATTATTTAATTAGTTATGCTCGATCAGTTTATGAGCATTAACTATTATTTATTAAATAGAAAGTAAATTACCTTTTCACAACATGGGTTGGTTAGATAGTAATTTGTAAGAACATGAAAAAGAACACGTTGCGAATCAAGTTTCATAATTTGACTAAGGCATTCGATGATAATGTTGGGTTAAAAAGCTAACTTAAATAAAAGTCATTATTGTAGTTTACTAAGAAAGATAAGATATTGTAGAATGATTATATATAAGAAAGTATATAAATATAGTTTATACAAATATAATCGTGGTTTATATAAATAGGGTTTAGGTAAATATGACTTGTATAAATACGATTTATAAATAAGAAGGATTTAAATCGATAATTTGAGAAATTAATCTCGGTAGTTTTTGAAAATGGTTTCAACTTATTTGGAATAAATAATAATAGTATTATTTGAAACTATTTTAAAGGACTAATGTTTTTAAAAGAGTTTTAAGATTTGTTCGAGATGGAAGAAGCTATGCTGTAGGATCGTATAATATGGAATAGTGGAATGGTCTAGGTAGATAGCAATAAGCAGTAAGTAAAGTGACACCAAGACTTTATACTGGTTCGGACCTCATGTCCTACGTCCAGTCCTTAAGCTCCACTTAGGAATTCAACTAACCAACAACCCTCACTTAACCCGAAGGAATAGGTTTACAACTTACCGGAACAACCGAATGGGATTTCTTGCCTCAAATAATGAAGAGGACTTCAACTAGATACAAAGAGTATTTTTGACTTTTTGTGTTCTTGATAACACTAATGAGTCTAATGAGTACAATTTTCCTATAATCTTATCCTCAAGAGTATGAATTGTGTTTATGAAGATTTAGGAAATATAAATTGCTATGAATCAAAAGAGTGTTTAAGATAAATCAAAGATTCAAGCAATTGAAGTGGTTTGTGATTGCTTTTGAAAACTTAAGAAATCTGAAAATATGATCAAGATAATAGAGAAATTAAGGAAATTAGAATTGTTGATTTTCAAATGATAGAATCATGTATTTATAGGTGTAGAAGAGGTGTATCTATTTGCAAAAGATCCAGTGAAGAGATGCATCCATTACCATTGGAGAATGGTTGCAATTCCTGGGAAGAAGAAGGTGTCTTTTCATAAGAAATTCACAGGTTTAAATTCAGTCGACTGAACAGGAAATTTCAGTCGACTGAAGTTGTGCATGTTGTTATTCTGTAACAGGTTCAGTCGACTGAAATTTCATGTTCAGTCGACTGAACTGGTAGTTTCTGCACAGTGAACATTTTACTAAAATATAAGTTATGAAATGTGTTCTTGTGTTTGTGCAAGCTTCTTGAGGATAGATTTTAACAATAAAACTAAGAGTAAGACCTATATAATAAGTACTTATGAAATCCTTAGTCTTCATAGTCCTTCCCTTAGCTTTGCACATATCTCTTCCTTTTTTGTTGAAGCACATTGTCATTGATCAAAATATAGCGTATCAACATTCTTCCCTTTTTTGATTTATGACAATACCTATGTTTGTAGAGACGTAATTATCTTTCCTCCCCCTGAATATATGCACTATCTTTCCTACAAAACAAAGTTAGTGACATAGACTTTTCTCCCCCTTTGTCATCGACAAAAAGGAAGTAATAATTTGTAGAAGTATATAATTGTCAAACAAAGCAACCACATGCATGCCTAACCATATTGTGAATTATACAAATCATAGAGTATCCGAATAAAAGAAGGATATTTACACAAGCCTTTTCGGAAGTGTTTGAAAATTAATAAAGAGTTCCGGAAATCAAACCATCAAAAAGATCAAGGATCCTTGTCCCAATCATAAGAGCCTTCACGACCTCCTTCTGGTTCACGAATAACAAGGCCACCGGTTGTTTGTCTGAAAGCTGATCCTCCTTGACCACCATTGTTACCACTAGTGTTGCTGCCCGGATTCTCCTCGGAAGATGTCCACGTGAACATTGGAGTTGGGCGCTTACCGCGTGAGGTAGAAGCAGAAGTGGTGCTGGTGCATGAAATGGCATCCCATAGTTTATTGAAGAACCTTTTACCCTATCAAGTTTGTGATCAACCTTTTTGAGACGAGTATCAAGGATTTGTTGATTACTTGATGGAATTCCCAATGATTGATTTGTAGTAAAATCTGGTTGAACAAGACGTATTTCATCATCTTGATCAAGTGGTTCTTGTTGTTTAGCTTGAGGTTGAGGTTGGTGAGGTTCTTGTTGACGTGCTTCCCATTCGGATAGTGACATGATACGAGGAGGCCTTACCGGTAGTTGCATGAGGCTTATAGTCCGATGGTTGATTTGATGAACCATCGTATTTTCTGAGTTCGGTAGTGGCGTATCAATGTCTAGGAGAAGTCGCATTATGTACTCGCCAAAATATATCGTTCTCATTTTCCCATTGTTGAAGGAAAGAAATTCATCAAGTATCAATTGTACCCAATTTACTTTAATGTTTCCCCATATAGCATATAGTGCCTGGTAGTTATTCGGGTACACTATTTCATAAGAGCCGATACGTGGGGTAATGGTCCTCATAAGAGCTTTGTGTAAAAGCCTAGCTCTTGGTCTTAAGGAGGTGGATTTGATATCTCGGATATTGATGTCATCCTCTAAAAATTGATGATTTATATTATCACGAATATGCGGATTGAAATCTATTTCCTCAAGCTTTCTAACAAAGTTTGGGGTTCCAAGAATATGAGCAATACGATCAAGTGAAAACCATACTTTTTTCCCGCATACCATACTCCAAACACTGTCATTCGGATTTCGTGGAGTTTGGTGTCCGAGGTTGAGGTTGGCATAGAATAATTTGACCATAATATGGTTGATGGCATGGTAATTACGATTAATGTCTAAAAGCGATGTCAAACTTGCTTGGTCTGTTGAAGCTTGAATATTGTATGTTTGAAGGCCTTGGAAATCAACAAATGAGTGCTCGAAAATCCTTGACTTCTTCATCTTGTTCCACCGAGTGACCGCAACTCCATTGTAAAGCAATTGAGCAATTTGGACATCAACTGGCTCGGAGGAGGTTGAAGTTGAAGCTCTAGAACGTTTAGGAGGCATAATTATGGAAATTTTGAGGAGGAAATTGAGAAAAAGTAGGAATTGGGGGCTAAGGTTTTCTTAGAAATGGGGAAGATGAAGTTTGGAACCGGTAAAAATAAAAGTTAAAAGTGAAAAAGATGGCTAAGTAGGGTAAGAAAACTGGGTAAGCTGCGTTCAGTCGACTGAAATGTTCTGTTCAGTCAACGGAACTGGAAGCCGAAAGTTTTCTGGCTAAAATTCAGTCGACTGAACAGAGATTTTTAGTCGACTGAACTGTTGGCTGAAAGTTTCTATCATATATTTAGTCGACTGTGCAGAACTATTCAGTCGACTGAATTTTGCATTTTTGGTTTTTCTTGAATTTTTTAATGCAAATGTTTTATTTAATGAAATAACTACAATTATATAGTAATGTTATGATACAACAACATTATTTTGTCCACAAAAATCATCATTTCTTGGGGGATGGAGTCTTCTTCTTTGGTGTTATATATCCCTCATTCGCCATATAGTTCTTGTCCCATGAATTTGGGCTATATTGAGGTATTTGTGGTGATACCCAAGGATTTATCGGATCGATTGATGTATGATATGAAGAAGATGGATCAAACGAATTAACTGGTCGAGGTAAGGGCTCACTCACATCCTTTTTCTTCGAGCTGCAAAATTTTAAACCAATTTGCTCAAGAAAGCTTAAGCGTTTAGCCGTTACTTTCTGTTCAAAATACAATTCACGTTGAAGGTCTATTTGCTGCTGTTGATAATGATGAATTTCATCGATCTTTTTCTTCGTATTTGGAGAGATAAATAGTGCACGTTTGGCCTTCTTGGAATCTGGTGTATACCCGGTTCGATAATTTTCCCATTTATAAACAGGCTCGTGTTTTGGTGTTGGCGTAGGAAGATGGGGTAATGAGGCTGAGCTATCGGTTGAGAAAGTTATGATGATAGGTGAGTTTGATTTGTTGGAGAACATTTTTCTACAGAGTTTGAACTTTTTGTTTTGAAAAGAAGTTTGTATTTTGTTTTAGTTTTTAACATGTATATATATTGGCTTAGAGTTATAAGGAAAGTGTGGTGTAGAATGAATAGGAGTTTAGAGCCATAAATTGAATTACCGGTTAATAATTTATTTGAAATGAATGGTCTTGGAGGGATGTTCTAGTTCATGTAATAATATGTAGCTAATTCAAGTGTATAGCTTAAATGGTTAAGTTATCAAACTTATAGTCAAGTGACCTAAGTTCAACTCTGACCTTTGTTGTGATGATTATTTTGATTTTAAAAACATTGTAATTTATTTTTATATTAAAAATTTAAATATCTTTTTCTGATATTAAACCTAATTGTCGACGTAGTTTAACAAATGAATTTTCTAAAATTGGTTTGGTAAATATATCAGCTATTTGATTTTTGGTAGAAATATATTCTAAATTGATAATTCCTTTTTCGATATTGTCACGTAGAAAATGGTGACGAATATCAATATGTTTTGTACGAGAGTGATTTACTGGATTTTTAGATAAATTTATTGTATTTGTATTATCACAATATATTGTAGAATTTGTTAAATTTATATTAAAATCTTTAAGTGTTTGTTGCATATATATGACTTGAGTACTAACTAAGGCGGCAGATATATATTCCGCTTCACAGGTTGGAAGCGAAACACAATTTTGTTTCTTACTAAACCAAGATACAAGTGATTTTCCAATGAAATGACACGTACCACCTGTACTTTTTCTATCTGTTCGAGATCCACCAAAATCAGCATCACTAAATGAAACTAACTCGAACGGACAATCTTTTGGATAGAAAAGACCAAAGTCCTTAGAATTATTAAGATATCGCATAATTCGTTTTACGGCTCTTAAATGTGATTCTTTAGGATTAGCTTGAAAACATGCACATAAACATACACTCATCATTATTTCTGGTCTACTAGCGCTTAAGTAAAGTAAAGAGCCTATCATACTTCTAAACAACTTTTGGTCTACACTCTTGCCATTTTCATCTTGATCGAGATGAGTTGTGGTACTCGTAGGAGTAGGTTTACCAGAAGTGTTTTCCATTCCAAAACGTTTAATTAGATTAGCACAATATTTTTCTTGGTTTAATAAAATTCCATTCGTTAATTGTTTAATTTGAAGTCTAAGAAAATAAGATAATTCTCCCATATGTGACATTTAGAACTCCTTAGTCGTTATATTTGAAAATTCTTTACACAATTTTTCATTAGTTGAACCAAATATAATGTCATCTACATATATTTGAATTATTAAAATGTTTTTAGTAGTGTTTTTAATTAATATAGTTTGATCTACTTTTCCGATTTGAAATCCCGAATCTAGTAGATAGCTCTTAAGTCTCTCATACCAAGCACAAGGTGCTTGTTTAAGACCATATAAGGCTTTCTTTAATTTATATACATGATCCGGATATTTTTCATGAATGAATAAAGGGGGTTGTTCTACATATACATTTTCTTTTATAAAACCATTTAAAAAGGCACTTTTAACATCCATTTGATAAAGTTTAAAATTGTGAAAACAAGCGAAGGCTAATAATAAACGTATTGCTTCAAGTCTTGCAACTGGAGTAAACGTTTCTTCGTGATCGATTCCTTCTTCTTGATTATAGCCTTGTGCTACTAATCTTGCTTTATTTCTCGTAATATTTCCAAATTCGTCTTCTTTATTTTTATAGACCCATTTAGTTCCAATAACTGATTGGTTGTCAGAAGGAGGAACTAACTCCCAAACATTATTTCGTTCAAACTGATTTAACTCTTCTTGCATGGAAATAATCCAGTATTCATCTGTTGAAGCTTCTTTTGAATTTTTAGGTTCAATAGTTGAAAGAAAAGCAACATGACCTACTTGGTTTAGTTGACTTCTTGTTTGAACTTGCGAATCAATCTCTCCAATTATATTTTGTGTAGGATGATCTCGTAGGATTTTAGGAGGAGATCTAATTTGATTGTTATTTATTTGATTAATATTTCCATTATTTTCAAAACTTATATTTTCTGTGTTGGATATAATTTCTTCATCATCTTTGATGATTGTATTTTTACTAAAGTTTTCATCAAAAGATACATGTAAAGTTTCTTCTATTACATTTGTTCGTTTATTGAAAACACGATATGCCTTACTTCGTTCTGAGTAACCTACAAAAATACCATGGTCAGCTTTTGGATCAAAATTTCCAAGTTGGTCTTTTGTGTTAAGAATAAAACATTTTGACCCAAAGATTTTTAAGTACGAAATATTAAGTTTTCTTCCATTAAAAAGTTCATATGAAGTGTTTTTAGTTAAAGGTCGTATGGAAATACGATTTAATACATAGCACACAGTTGCTACAGCTTCTGCCCAAAAATGCTTTGGTAATGTACTTCCATTTAATAACGTTCTTGCGCATTCTTGAAGAGTTCTATTTTTCCTTTCTACAACTCCATTTTGTTGTGGAGTTCTAGGAAATGAAAAATTATGATTTATTCCTTTCTTTTTACAAAATAATTCAAATGATTCATTTTCAAATTCGCCTCCATGATCGCTTCTTATATTTTTGACTTTTAAATTCTTAATATTTTGAATTCTTTTAACAAAATTTTTGAAATAATCAAATGTATCACTTTTGTTTTTTATAAATATCGTCCATGTATATCTTGAGAAATCATATGTTGGTCCGAATAAATCCATATGTAATAATTCTAATGGTTGTAAAGTTGATATAACTTTCTTAGATTTAAAAGAAGATTTAGTTAATTTTCCTAATTGACAAACATCGCAAATATTATTTATTTTAAAATTTATTTTTGGTAAGCCTTTGACTAATTCATTTTTTGAAAGTTTTTGAATAGATTTAAAATTAATATGACAAAATCTTTTGTGCCATAACCAATGATCATTATCCTTGACCACTAAACACATATCTTTATTATTATTAATTTCATGTTTAAAACATAAATATTTCTATCTCTCTTTCCTTCAAAAATTAGATTTTGATTTTGATCAAAAATACAACATTCATTTTCAGAAAAAGTTATTTAAAAACCTTTGTCGCATAGTTGACTTATGCTTAATAAATTATATTTTAAGTTTTTAACTAAAGAAACATTTGTAATAAGGGGTAAATTTGATATACCGTAGTTGCATACATCTCCTTTGCCAATGATGAAACCTTTTGAGTTATCTCCGAAGGTAACAGAGCCACCATCAAAGTATGAAATATTTGTAAGCATCTCTTTGTCTCCGGTCATGTGTTTTGAGCAACCACTATCCAAAATCCATTTACTTTTCTTGAGTGGGACCTGCAAAAAATATTAATAAATATATTGGTACCCACTTTTTAATAGGGTCCTAAGAGTTAGATCTTAGAAACCAAACCCAAATGAGTTTAGTATCCCTTTTATAAAGATAATTACTATTTTTGTGAACTGTTTCTATAAAGGAATTTATATATTTGTTTCGAATTAAATTATTGTTTGTTTTCGGAACCCATATTTTGATTTCCTTTTTCTTTTTAGTGTGTCTTGGTATGTTATTTTTCAATACTATACTATGTTTTGAATTATCTTCCTTCTTAAAATTAGCATTTTTCTTTGGAAGAATTTTTGATTCTTTTTTAAAACCTAATCCATTTTTATTTGAAGAGGATTGAGAATTTTCGAGAATTTTAGATAAATTTTCTCTTCCCTTATTAAATTTAGAAACATTTTTAGTAATGTTATCTAATTTAATTTGAAGACTAGTATTTTCTAATTCAACTTATTTTAGTTTATTTTTTAAATTGTGATTTTCAGAAATAATTTCATCATTCTTTGTCTTTTGAGTTTCAATTTCTTGGCTTAAAAGTAAAAGTTGACTATCTGGGTTTGAGAGAGTTTCTTGAACTTTTTCAAGTTCTTCTTCCAATATTTTTTTCTCATCTTTTAACATATCTCTTTCAAATTCATCTTTGTTCTGATTTCCACGTGTCTCTTTAAGTTTCTTTTTGAGAATTTTTATAGTATTTAAAAATTCAGTGTTTACTTCTATTAAATCATCATAAGATAAATTACTAACCTCAGATTCTTAAGCTATGAAGCATACATTTGCTTGTTTATTGTTGCTATCACTATCACTATCTGATGAATCTGAATCTGGATCATCCCATGTGACAGAAAAAGCCTTCTTTTTAAATTTGTCTTTCTTATTCTTGTTGTTGAATTTTTTCTGATTCTCCTTCTTTAGCTCAGGACAGTCTTTTATCATATGACCTTTCTTGTGACAATTAAAACATTCCATATTTGAGGATGAAGGTTTGTTAAGAAATTCCTTTTGAAACCGTTTTTATTTCCTTTTCTATATTTTAAGAATTTCTTGAAATTTTTGGCAATAAATGCTAGATCCTCATCTTCAGACTCTGATTCTTCCTTTTCTGCGTGAAAAGCCACATTTTTTCTTTCATGTGCTTGATCTTTCTTAGCTTACATGTTAACTTCATAAGACATAAGGTTTCCAATTAATTCTTCTTGCTTCATTGTAGATAAATCGTTTGCTTCCTCGATTGCTAAGACTTTTCTCTCCCATTCATCAGTGAGTGAATTTAGTACCTTAGATACAATATCAAAATCCATATACTTTTATCCTAATCCTATTAAGGCATGATGAATGTCTTGAAATCTCGAGTACATGTCATTGATGGATTCATTCCGTCGCATTCTAAAGTTTTGGAACTGGTTCTTTAGCATGGAGATCATTGTTTGTTTGACCTTGTTTGTGCCTTCATGTACGATTCTAAGTGTATCCCATATCTGATGTGTAGTAGTACAAATGCTAACGTGATTGAACTCATTTCTATCCAAAGCGCAAAATAGCATATTCATAGCTTTGGCATTTGCACTAGCTTCATTCTTCTGAGTTTGTGTTCATATAGGGTAATCAGTTGTAGGTACAACGAACTCTACTTGAGTTGCATTCCAGGCTTCAAAGCTTGTTGCTTGCATATAAATCCTCATACTTGTAGCCCAATAATTATAGTTTAGTCCATTGAATAGAGGGTGTCTTTGGGTAGATAGTCCTTCTGCAAATGTAGAGCTATATGCAGTTGTTGTGTTTGTTCTTGTGTTATTTTCCATATTATCAACATGTCAAATAACGGTGTAATGGTTATAGGACAACCTTGCTCTGATACCAATTGAAAGAAGCTATGCGGTAGGATCGTATAATATGGAATAGTGGAATGGTCTAGGTAGATAGCAATAAGCAGTAAGTAAAGTAGACACCAAGACTTTATACTGGTTCGGACCTCTTGTCCTATGTCCAGTTCCTAAGCTCCTCTTAGGAATTCAACTAACCAACAACCCTCACTTAACCCGGAGGAATAGGTTTACAACTTACTCGAACAATCGAACGAGATTTCTTACCTCAACTACTGAAGAGGACTTCAACTAAATACATAGATTATTTTTGACTTGTTGTGTTCTTGATAACACTAATGAGTCTAATGATTACAATTTTCCTTTAATCTTATCCTCAAGAGTATGAAATGTGTTTATGAAGATTTAGGAAATATAAATTGCTATGAATCAAAAGAGTATTTAAGATAAATCAAAGATTCAAGCAATTGAAGTGGTTTGTGATTGCTTTTGAAAACTTAAGAAATCTGAAAATATGATTAAGATAATAGAGAAATTAAGGCAATTAGAATTGTTGATTTGCAAATGATAGAATCATGTATTTATAGGTGTAGAAGAGGTGTATCTATTTGCAAAAGATCCAGTGAAGAGATGCATCCATTACCATTGGAGAATGGTTGCAACTCCTGGGAAGAAGAAGGTGTCTTTTCATGAGAAATTCGCAGGTTTAAATTCGGTCGACTAAACAGGGAATTTCAGTCGACTGAAGCTGTGCATGTTGTAATTCTGTAACAGGTTCAGTCGACTGAAATTTCCTGTTCAGTCGGCTGAACTGGTAGTTTCTGCACAGTGAACATTTTACTAAAATATTAAGTTATGAAATGTGTTCTTGTGTTTGTGCAAGCTTCTTAAGGATAGATTTTAACAATAAAACTAAGACTAAGACCTATATAATAAGTACTCATGAAATCCTTTGTCTTCATAGTCCTTCCCTTAGCTTTGCACATACCTCTTCCTTTTTTTTGAAGCGTATTGTCATTGATCAAAATATAGCGTATCAACCCGAGGTTACCCTCAAAATAAAGAAGTCTATTTGGGAAACAAAGTATTTTTATGTTAGCTAGTTCGACTGATTCGGAAGTGACTAAAAATAGGTAGGAGATGTGTTTCGTTGGAAAGCACTTTCCTTGGGTATTACCTTTTTTGGTTTAGGGGATATATGATACTATTTGATAGAACCCAGTTCCTTGTATCATTTTGTTATTATTCGATCTAGATGAATATTTTCCAAGGATTTTAAAGAGAATATTTTGGAAATTGGTTTTGGAAATGATTTTGGTTTAATCCCAAAAAGTCTGATTTGACATCCAAAAGATATATGTATATATTATTATTTCAAATGATTTGAAATAAAATTCCATAGTTTAATTCTTAAGTTTTCGATCGAGATATATTGTGGATGCTTGCATCTCATGCATTTGGATAGTTTGGTTGCGCATCTTGTTTGATCTATTGATTGGTAGGATTCAATTGTTGAGATAAAATGGAATTTTTGACGATTTTGGATTGTCAGAAACTTCTAAATTGAATAGAAACTTAAAAAAGTTGAATTTTTATTACTCCTAATTCGAAAAGATTGTAAATCAAAACAAGTTTAAAAATTTGTTAAGCATCTTTGATAAATAGAACATCCGATGTTATTGGGCCAAATAACAAGCGCCTTTGCTTTAGGTCTGTCTAAGGAAAGTATGACTCTAGTCTTGAGTTTGGATACTATAGTCCTACTCTACCTAGCTACCTGCCTGACCTGATAAATAAAGTAGTTTAGAAGAATGACTTGACTATAAGATCCAAATTAGGCCTTCGATGAAATTTTAGTAATTTGAATAAATATTAAAGTTTCTATATACTCTTAGGATATAACAGATTATTATACGAATAATAAACTTAAGTCTTGAAATGTCTTAAAATGAAATTTTGTTTTGGTAAAATATTTTATAGGCAAGATAAGTCTTTATGATATGTTTATAAACTTAAGCAATGTTTTAAGAAACGTTGCGTAAATGATTTTAGCATTATATAAGAAATGATTTTGTGTAAGAGAATTGAAAAGAAACGGCGTAGTTAAGAAACCAAATTGTATTAAATGCATAAGTTGTACATAGACCATTTTATTCGCATAACAGTTCTCAATTTAGGATTCGAGTACATGATTTTGAGGTAATATACACTAGTCCGAACAAGGATTTTTTGCTAGATTCTTGACGGTGAACGCTTGATACAGATTCTTGATATGATCCCTAAGTTTCTATCATAGTATAAGACTATGTAAGGAGAATGTAAGTATCTAATCAAAAAACTTGATCGAAGTCCGCACTAGAGAAGTCAAGTGAGATATAATAGTTTGGAAGTGAAATTTATATGATCGAGCATGTGAACGAATCTGATATTGTGTACAAATGAAACACGCACATTATATAGGCTTTAATATATTCGAATACAATGATTTTTTGGATTATGGAAAGTTTGGGAAAGGAATCTTGAATTATTTGAGGTAGCATGAATAATCTACTAAGTCATAACCTAAGGCAGTTGAGAGAAAGGTAGAATAACGAGTTTATTTATCATCCTCGTGCGACAAGAAGATTTTTGACTTAGGCAAACCATTAATCTTTTTGGTTAAGTGTAATATTGTTAAATATCCTCGAGGATGAAATATTTTAAGGGGGAGCATGTAACGACTTTGAATTTTGAACACTCATATTTAAATATCAAACTATTCAAATATTTGTGTCTAATATTTAATGCAATTAAGTATGATTTTATACTTTTTTGAACACTTTTTAATTAATAACTAATGTTAGAAAACTTATTTTTGAAACGTATTCATAAAAATATACACTTTTGATCGATGTTGAAAATGTGACCAAAAAACGTTTTGTTGAAAAACAACTTTTTATTCAATATAAGTTGTGTAAATTTTTTGCAACTTGAATAGTTATCATATGAACCGGGTTAATAAGAATTAAACATCTCTCTTATATTAACAAAAGGTTAATTAAACTAAGTATTTAATTAAGGAAACAGTTGGAAAAAAAGGACGTCTAAATCAAGGCACAATTCAAGGAAAGCATGCTTGTGTAAGGGTATGACCTTACATGCTTGATTCCGCTTTGCTTCATGGTTAAGGAGGAAGTTTTCTAATCTTTTCCACACATTTCCTAAGGATATAATTAGAAGAGAAGCTCTCTTCATTTCTCACAAATTCACAAACCAAAAATCAATGTTCTACACTTTTTCCTCCTCTCTAACATTCTAGAAATCTTTTCAAACCCACTCTTTTCTGGGCCAAACTTTGCCAAAGTCCTTAATTACTTGAGCTAGATGGACTTTGCCAATGAAGGAAGGGGGTGGTCTTAGCCATGAGCTAGGAGCAGGTGGAAGTGACTGAAGGAGTGTTTAATTGTTTGAATGTTGATAGGAAGTGTTTAGGTTGAATAAAAATGAGTTATTATCACTTCAAATAATGTTAATTACTTGATATAAATGCCTTTTGAAATTGCTTTCTATTATTTAATAATAGACACTAACTACTTAAAGTTACAGCCTTTTATTATATTCTTCCAAAAGCATATGATTTGTTAAAGTAGTTGCCTTAAAGAGAATGGAATTATGTTGTTCAAATTAAGCGCATTTAAACATCTAAAATGGACATAATTGTTAGTACATATGTTAATACATGTTTGGTAGTAATATGGTTCGAGATTAGAATCATATATGTGTATAAAATGGAATGACACTAAATATTGAACTAAATACGGAATTATCTGTATACCTATAGTCGCTATAAACGCACTTTGAAATCCCTTAACTGTAATTTGTGAAAAGTGGCGATTTAAGTACATATTTTGATAAAACTTGTTTTGGTTGATTTACACTTATGTTAGTGTTTGGAAAAGTAAAGAATATGTTTTAAAAAGTTATAGAAAATATGAATAAAGCTAAGAAAGTTTGAAGTAAAATGGTTGCAATATTGACACTTTTAAATAACTTGTTTTTGAAAAATAACGTTTTTTTATAGAAATTTTATTTGGGGTTTCTTTACCTTTTTAGCAAGTTAATAATATATTATTCTTATTGCAAATGTTTTGAAGCTTAATTCATTTGACAGCTAGTTAAACGAAGAGGCAAAATTATAGCGAAATAGTTGTTATATGAGTACTTCGGTAAAATATCTTATTTTCAAAAAAATTTACAAAATAATTATGAGATATTATTTGGGCTTTTTCTTCATGGTTTTCAAATACTCAAAGTATACTAACTATTGTAAAAAGAATGGATCTAAAATCAATTATTAAGGCATTAAAAATAGGCGCGAAGTTGTAGCAAAAATGTATTAAAACTTGTAACAGAACTTTAGCAAGCACTTATGGAAATGCTATCTTTGCTATTTAAAACCATATATTGTTTAAAATTGATATTTAAATTATTTATTTTTCTCTAATATTTTATTTTTGTCGTCTAACTTACAATATAGTGCTTTAAATTTGGTTTCAAGTTTAAATGTATTTCTAAAAATTAACTATGAATTTTTAAACTACGTGGCTTTCTAAATAAAAATTGTTTTTCTATTTATTTCAAAATTTCTTATTTTAACCTAATATTCTACATAAATAATTATCTGGAAAATAAGCACAGGGAAAAAGTTGCAAAAAAATTTAGCCTCAAGGACAACAAGTTTGTTTTTTAGTCTAAGGAATACTTTTTATTGCGAATAGAAAATGATAGTTGCAACTATCATTCTGTGATTTACACTAAAAAGTATCTTTCGGCCTAAAAACAAACTTCTTATCCCTAAAACTAAATTTTTCTCCTACTTTTTCTTTAAGCCTAATAACCCCAATAATTATCATATATTTTAAGTAGTTTTTAAAAAGTTTAAACATATTAATAATTATTTAAATTTATTTCTGTATATGATTTTTAAATATTAAATTAAGTATTTTACAAATGTAATAAAAGAGATTTGGGTTTGAACATTAAAGTTAAAACAAAAGGTTTTATAAAACTAGTTAAAAGTGTATTACCTTAATCAATAAGTGTGGACATAATTTAACCCTTTAAAATATATGTTTAAAGTTAATAATAGATATAAGTTAAAGGTTTTGGGCTATAGTAAACATTGTTTTAGCAACAATTGTTTTTAACCCTTATTGTTAATTATACTTTGAAATATACTTAGATATTACTAATGACTATTTAGTATATAACTACAAGTAAATGGTTATGGGTTTGTTGTGACAATGTTTTAAACAACACTTGTCTTTGACCCTTAAATATAATTGAATCTTTAAGGAGAGTTTTAAAGAGAGGTGTTTCTAAAGTGTTATCCAACATTCTAGATCGACTATATCGAACTGATTGTTTGAGTTAGATTCGACTGCCATCAAGGCCGATGACTCCAGAGTGACAATTATGGGGCCCAAAAGTCAAGTGCAGATGATTATATGATGTTTGGATTAAATGAAATTGATATATGTACAATGTAGAATGTTCGAAGTATGAAATATGGATCAACACATAGGAGGGATCATCATAGATTTGCTCCAACAAAAGGAATCGGCATGTTGCAAAGTACAAGAGCATTCTTGTGGAAAGCAATCAATATCTCAAGTCCTACAAGTCTAATGCCCATAACATTTGAAGAGCTAGATATGAGGACCCTAGGGAGCCTACCCTAGGGATCGCACATCAAAAGGTCAAGTCTGAAAGGACCGGTTTACATCCCTGGGAAGGGATCAGTAGAAAGCAGCGTGCAAGCCATGTTGAATCAAAGATCAAGCAATAACTCGAGCTCCAATGATCCAAATGACATAATTTTGGAGGCTAAACATATATTTCATGAGAAAGCCACCATAGGGATCGCTCCCTAAAATTCGAGTAAAGAAAGAATCGGCACCAATCCCTCCTCTTTTGGAATTGGGCTCAGCGATCCCTCTAGTGGGCCTATATGGTTTAGAAGGTCCTTCAGTCGAGATTTCAATGAGATTTGGTTGTCTTCATCTATAAATACTAGGTTGATGGGTTATTCTGAGGATCTTTATACTGCTTATTGCCCTAGACTCCATTGTAATTAAGTGTTAACTTAGTTCTACTATTGTAATCAGATTCAAAAGTGATTAATATAGGATAAACTTCCAAATGGTTATAGGCATACAACGCCGAACCACTATAAATTTCGGTGTCTTCGAATATTGCTTATTCTCTGTTGCTTACGTATTCATCTACTCATTTTAATTTTTCTTTTCTTCGCTTACTTCTTTACAAAAAACTATTCTTGGGTATTTGTGACCATTTAGGCGCAAACATTTTGGAACTTTCACTCAGAACCTTGATTCTTAGCTTGTTAGGATCCTTTTATTGCTATTGGATTGGTTAAATCCCCCAAATAAGATCTGCAGTTATCTTCAAGGACTTGCTCATACTACTCGGATTTGCAGAAATTTAAGAAGAGCTATCAACAATGGCGAGAAATACTATATCCACTTCTCAGAACGTGGAAGGAAATAGGAATACTAGCATCGAGCAAGGAAGCCCAAGCATTCAACCAATGAATGTGAATGCTGAACCAATTGAAGTTCAGAATCCCACTAGCTCTATTACAAGTGATGAATTTCATAATCTACTAAGAAAGCTGATAGAGAGCCATCGATAATTAAATGAACAAATTAAAACACATACCAATTTAATGAACCAACATAATCAACACCAGTGAGGGAAAGTTAGGAGGGACCTCTAACCACAATGACCCGTCATGAATAAATGCAGGCATCTTAATCAGCAGCAGTGAGGGAAAGGTGGAGATAGGGGCCAAGAACGATAGAGATATTCTAGAAGAGGGAAGCCTAGGATTTTGATGTACGATACTTACACACCTTGAATACGTCTTTGGAGAATATATATTTGTCTACTTGCAATGCCATGCAATATAGGAAGTCATCTCCAAAAGAATCAACCGAGAAGCAGAAACAAACCTGAAAATACCGTAGGTTCTATGAATGCTATGGACATGGCACAAATAAATGCAGGCATCTCGAAAAACTGATTTGAGAAAGGAAGTTGCAGCAATTTGTAAAAACCCCGTAGGATGGTGGACAGGGGACATAGACCCCAACCAAGGACTAGCACAATGCAAGGCCGAGGAACCTGCACGAACCGGTGGAAGATTGGTAATAAATACGATAGTCGAAGGACCGCACCCAGTAGATAAGAGTTGGCATGAGATGTAGCGCAATGTTAGCATGATTAAGCACATGGATTTTGAATATTTTTTGAATATAGAAGATGGAGGTCCAACAAAACAGCAATGTACAATGGCGGATGATATCGTGTTTAGAAACAGAGATGAAAACCAGGTGGAGGATCCGACGATGGACACAATGGTCATTTGGAACATGATTGGCCCCGCTTTGGTGAGAAGGCTATTGATTGATTGTGGAAGTTCTGTAATTATAATTTTCGAAAAAGCCTATGATTAAATGCGGATGAAAGCTAACGACTTAAAGCCGTATGAATCTTGCATACACGGTTTTAATAGTGTTGCAACTAAAGCCGTTGGTTACGTTGAATTACCTATAGAGTTAGGAGAAGGTGACAATAGGAGAGTGCGAACCTTGCCATTCGTTGTTTTGGATTTTGACTCTCCTTATATTGTTTTTCTAGGCCGATCGGCCCTAACCAAATTCTAGGCAACCTTTCCCCATGGTGTTTGACTTTGAAGTTCTGATAGATAATGGTGTTGGAGTTGTTCACGGTGACCAGGCGACTGGATGTGCCTGTTATGCAGCCGAGTTAAGGGATTCTCAATGCAAGGAGAAAGGTAAGGGTGTGGACAAGACTATTTGAATCCAAGCTACTAAATATAGACAACTAGTGCCTGAGACTTGGCTCAGGCACTACGATCAATTCTATAGAGGTATAGATCTGAGAAATGATAAGGAGTAGCCCAAAGAGGCCAAGGCTGCACCAATTGAGCTGACGATTGACATCATAGTTAGCCACGATGACCCATCACGAGTCCTAAAGATCGAATCACAAATCAACCCCTCTATAATGAAAGAACTTGCCAGATTTCTCTGAGCGAATCTTGACGTGTTTGTTTGGACTCACTCCAACATGTGTGGAATCTCGCCTACCATTGTGAGCCAATCATTGAATTTTGACTCGAGGCATGTCTCGGTGAAACAAAAAAGATGTGGCGTGGATCTGGGGAGATCTGCAGCTCTCAAAAAGAAGGTGGATGGAATCAAAGACAATATGTTTATTCGCGATGCCTTCTAACTGAAGTGGGTATCTGATCTTGTCCTTGTGAAAAAGGTGAATGGAGAACATGCATTAATTACTCGGACTTGAACAAGGTATTTCCGAAAGACAATTTCCCTTCTAAGAATCGACCAATTAGTAGATTGTACCGTAGGATATGAGTTTCTACATTTCGTGGATGCATAGTTGGGACATAACCAAATCCTAAGGCACATTCCCGATTAAGAGCAAACCAGTTTCATTATCGACGTTGGGTTATATTGCTATGTAGTGATTCCGTTTGGACTAAAGAATGCAGGAGCGAATTACCAACACTTAGTCAATAGGATGTTTAAAGATCAGATTGGAAAAATGATGGATGTATATATGGATGATATGCTCAAGAAGTCGCGACGATAAAGCGACATATTAGAGACCTAGCAGAAATCCGATATTACAAGACGAAAATTAATCCTTTGAAATGTTCTTTTAGCATAGCACTAGGGAAGTTCTTGGGTTTTATTGTTAACGCCTATGGAATCGAAGCTAATCCCAAGAAGGTTCAAGCTATCTACGATATCCAAGCGCCAAAGACTAATAAATAAGTACAGGGTCTGAATGGGAAAGTTGCTGCCTTAAGCTGATTCATTTCCAGAGCTACTGACAGATGCATTCCTTTCTTTGACTTGATTCGAAAAGAAAAAAAGAAACTTCGAATGGATCTAGGATTGTAAAGACGCATTTCAAGCTTTAGTGAATCACTTGGAGAGACTCCCCTATCTTGTCAAAGCCGGTGGATGATGAAAATTTATACATCTATTTGGTCATGTCAGTACATGCTATAAGTGCCGCATTACTTCATGAGGAGAATCGAATTCAGAGACCAGTTTATTACATCAGCAAGCGATTGACGGGAGCTGAAAGGAACTATCCAAAAATAGAAAAACTAGCATACTTCTTACTGATTGCATTACAAAAGCTCCGCCCATACTTCCAACACACATGATCAATGTTTACATCAACCAGTCTTTACGATAGGTCCTGCAACTATCTGAGACGTCTGAAATATTACTCAAGTGGAATGTCGAGCTTAGTTAATTCAATGTCACTTATATCCCTCGTAGGGCTATCGAGGGTCAAGCATTGGTAGATTTTATAGCGGAATTTAGTGTGTAGGGTGATTCCCTATAGAGCAGCGAAATCCTTAACATACGGTTGAAATTGTATACTAGTGGAGCGTCCAATGGTCATTGTTTTTGAGAAAAAATTGTGCTTGTGACTCCCAAAGATCGGTCAATCTGTTATTCTTTAAACCTTGATTTTCCAGTGATAAACAACGAAGCTAAGTACGAGGCTCTAATTGTTGGACTTAAACTTAAACTCGCTAGAGAACTAGGAATAAAGTCTCTTGAAATCTTTTGCGATTCACAATTGGTAGTACCAGGGGAGATTATCAAGCTAAAGGACAACGGCTTGCTCCATACATTGCCCAACTCCAAGAGTCATTGACTGAATTTGATTACTATGATATTTCACATATTCCATGGGATCAAAGTAGATATGCCGATTCATTAGCAAACTTTGCTGGCACCGATGACGTACAATAGTTGGGCTTAGTTTCGATTGAAATATTAAATGCTCGAGTATAAACCTGATAGAAATTGATCGGGTACTAGAGACGGAGCTTGAGAGGGAATCATGGATGACTCCGATTAAAAACTATTTGCTACAGGGAATCCTACCTGAACAAAGGTACGAAAAACGAGTCCTTCGTAAAGTTTCACGATATATTATGCAAGAAGGAGTTATGTACATAAGGGGTTTTCCTATTCCCCTACTCTAGTATATCATTCATGATGAGATAAAACGAGTCCTAAAAGGAGTTCATGAAGGGGAATGTGGTGATCACACTGGAGGCAAACTTGTAACGTCCTCTATCTAGAGGCCCAAAGCTAAGCTTTATAGATGCTGCAGTCATCCATAGTATTAACTTCCCGCGACTAAATATGACTATGTTAATGGTACCTATAATATCAAAAGCTCTTGAATATTAAATAAAATCACAGATTTCAAAAAAAACAACATTTTACTGATTACATTTCAAAACACATGTTTCACATTCAAATTATATAATCCTATAATTATTTCCCAGATTCAGATAAAATATATCTATTATATAAATACACCAAGAACAACATATAATGATGCCTCCTTGGTTGACCAGAGTACTATATAGACATAGCTGTCTGAAATACAACACATCAGAATAAAATAAAATAAAACTCCAACTCCAAAATAGCTATTCATCAGCCACCTGCTTGTCCTTGGAAGCTTTATTCGTCAAACTAGTAAAATCTGTAAAACATCAATCCTCAACCTACTCAAATCAATATTGAACACCCAAGAGTTTAAGGGGAAAATATAAACTTTAAGTCAGACATAAAGCTTGGTGTAAACAATACTATACATCTTGGTTATTTGATATTTAGTGAGACCATGCCGCTTGGCGGAACGAGTTTCCCCTCACTAATATCCATTTAAAACATACCTTTCGCAAACCTTTATCCAACAACCAAAACTGGTTAAAACTCTAAAGCATTATTTTTTAAACATACATATCTGATAACAAATGAACTATATGTCCGAAAACTATATTTTTGTTTGGCTAACTACTAACCTTTGGCTGACTCGAGCCTACCAGACAATATAATTAAAATAATCTAACACCTGCTAGACACTCCTCTTTTGGATGGTCTGTCCTTAACTATCTGTTAAATACTCCTCTTCTGGATGGTCTGTCCCTAACTTAACATCTACTAGGGTCACCTAATCCTAATGGTTTTGCGGGCTCACCAATAACCTATTTGTATACAAACGTATATTCATTTTTGTGCGTAATCATAATTTTAGTCTTACTTATGACAAAGCCCATATAATGGAATTTTGGACTAAATTAGCTAGGGCTAATAGCTAATGAATAATGCATGACCCTATACCAGTCCTATATGTTATTCTAATGTTTGAGTCATTTTACTTCGGGTAATATTCCCTTTAATTTTTCATGAATACCTTTTCATCTCAAATTGATTCAAAACTTTTAAACTAAACACAAATAAGGAAAATATACACTCTATGCTTTACTCAAAATCACCTTGCCATATTATATATACCTTACTCAAATCTTTGTTAATGAAAACATTTAAACCTTTGAAAATACCCCTTTCAAATCGATTGAAAGTACCCTTTTCGAAACCAAGTAAAACCCTTTTTCCACCTAGGCCGAAAGGCCAAAACATTCCTTTCGAAACCATTCATAATCTTCCTTTTAAAAATGTTGAAAAACCGTTCCTTCGAAAGCATTAGAACCTTAGACATCCTTCTTCAAAACCTTTAAACTTTAACTTTCGAATACATTGGAATACCTTTCCTTTCAAACCTTTTGGAACCATTGGGGAATCACCCCTTGGAAATCATTCTTTAAAACCTTTCGAAAGCAATAAAATATCAAACCTTTCAAAAGCCTTTAGGTTCAGGTAAAACATGTGGAAATACCTTTCGAAACAATTAAAAATTAACTCCTTCGAAACCATTTGGTTCTACCTTCAACAGAGCAAAAAAGGATTATAAAACATTTAAGCCGAAAGCAGTCTTTTGAAAGCATTTCCTAAGCAAAGAAATGATGATGTCGAAACCAACCTTTCGAAAACATTGGAGAAGCGAGTATGTTTTAAAAGCAAAGTATACCTTCCGAAACCATTGGCATCGAAAGGTAGAAAAGCGGCAGCTAGGGGTTTTGACCCAACGAAAGCATTAACTTAAAACAAGAGGTCCAGCCCATTCGAAACCTTTCCTTTAAAACATTTGACTTAGCTAAAAGCCAACTAATTCGAAAGCATACCCTTTGGAAGCAAAGCAGGCGCGTTTTCATTTAAAAGTAAAGACACGCTTCGACCCCTTCAAAACTTTTGGTCTCGACCTAGTGCCTTCCACCTTAGTCCAATTCACTCTATACCAAGTTATTGATGCTATGTGCACTAGTTTCGATGTCATGGAGGCAGCAGTACTTGGTCGAAACCTTGCCCGGAAAGTGGCAAAACATGCTAAAAGCATGTAAAAATCGATGTTTATTTTAAAAAAAATCTTTTCAACTAACTTGCATTGTTTGTCAAAATATTATTAGTTGCTAATTTTCTTTTTTAAAAGTGCTTCCAATATTTCAAAAATAAACAATTTAATTTATTTATAAAATACCCCTTCTCCTTTTATAAACATATAAAACATTTAAGTCTCATATCTTAAGTAATTTTATATACCTATCAAAACACTTAGGAAAATTCTACAAAAATTCCAAAAAATAAATTAGATTTTTTTTTCTTACATGTATTAATTTCAGATGAGAATTATATATAATTGAAGCATAAATTATTTTAAACCCAATAAATCATTTTCTTCACTAGAAAATTAATATAAAATCCACACTAATTCAGAAAATTGTGAAAATTGAAACCCATCTCTAAAATATCATTTCTGATCTATATCCAAAATAGCAAGGCATTTGGATATTATTAAGTAGGGTTTTCACATCAAAACATATCATAAAATCTATGTGAGCAAGCGTAATCATCAAAAAGCATATATAAACATTTAATCATTGATAAACATGGCATGCAAAATACATCGGATTCATCTTAAAACCTAAAATAATTAGAAAATGAGATGTATTCATTATTCACCTTAGCTTTTGAGATTAAAGTGTTTGAGATGTGAATGGATCTATGTTGATTAAGCTTCCCCTTGATTCTTTTATCTTCCTCTAGTTGCTTCTAACAGTGGCCCGCCTCTTTGTTTAATTTTTGCAAATGATTTGAATGTTAGGATACATGGCTAAGGGTTAAGGATATTAGAATGCTCATTTTCCTATTTTTCCCTTACCTATAACACTTAAACATTTAATTTTAGTTCATTTGTTATCAAAGCACGACTACCCCTTATTAATTAAAAATCTCAATCCCCTAATCATCACATTATTTTATTTAATTTGGCTAATTAAATATCCTAAATAATGTTACTAAAAATGTGGAGTGTTATGATCTTACCTTCTTAAAGAATTTTATGCACAAAATTACGTTAAGGTACACAACAAGTAAAACATAAAGGTAGAACATACCATCAACCAAATCAGGTTATGCATCTCTAATCCCGCTCTCAGTATCCTTAGTATAGTCTCTCTCATCGTCGCTCCATTGGACTTTCACTAATTTGACTGTCTTGTTCCTCAGCCTCTTATCATCTCTCGCGACTATACGAATCGGCTATCTAACTATAGTCAAGTCTGGTTCTACTACTAAGTCATCTAACAAAGTCGGTGCTATAGTAGATTTTGGATTTTAACACACTTTCTTAGTTGAGAAACATGAAAAACATCATGGACTCCTGCCAAACTATTCAGCAACTCTTCTCTATATGTGAGTTTCTCGATCCTCTCTACAATAGCAAATGATCCTACAAATCACGGTGCCAACTTCCCCGATTTCCCTAATCTAATCACACCCTTCATCGGTGATACCTTGATAAAAACATGATCTCCAACAGAGAACTCTAAGTCTTTCCGTCTTTTGTCTACGTAACTCTTCTTCCTAGACTGACCTTCCTTCATCCTAGCTCGAATCCACGCAATCTTCTCTGCATCTTCTGTAACAAAATGCAGACCAAGAACTAACCTATTGCTGGTCTCTAACCAACAAACTGGTTATTTGCATGGCCTTCCATACAAAGCTTCAAACGGTGTCATTCCTATACTAGTTTGATAATTATTGTTATACGAAAACTCGACTAAGTGTGGATGGTCTTCCCATGATCCTCCAAAATATAACACACAAGCTATTAACAAATCCTTCAAGACTTTGTTAGCTCTTTCCGTTTTCCCATCGGTCAGTGGATGGTAAGTGATACTCGTCTTGAGCTTGGTTCCTAAAAGCTCTTTTAGACTCTTCTAGAATTCACTAGTTAACAAAGAATCTCTATCACTTACTATACTACTAGGAATTCCATGAAGGCTAATTATATTCTTCATAAATAAATTAGCCAAAATAGGTGTCCTCCTAGTTGATTTAACTGGAATGAAATATGCACTCTTGGTCAGTCTACCCACCATGACCCATATAGTTTCATTTCATTTACTAGATATTGGCAACCCGTTAATAAAATCCTTAGAAATAGAATCCCACTTCCACACTAGAATATCCAATGGCTGTAGCAACCTACTTGGCTTCTAATGTTCGGCTTTTACCCCTTGATAGTTCAAACATTACTTCACCCATAAGTCTACATACCTTCCCATAAGAAACTCTACTTCATACTTTGATGCATCCTAGTTCCTCCTAGATGAATAGAGAACTTTGAACGATGGCATTCCTCTAAAAATTCCTTTCTAATGTCTCCCACATCCAAAACACACAATCTTCCTTTCTTTCTCAACCACCCATTCCGGTCAAGACTAAAATCTTTCAAGTCATCGCTCTTCGTTCCTTCCTTCCACTTGTTGATCCGTTTAGCCAATACTGGATCCTCCTCCTATTTAGAAGCAATCCTTTCAATCATTACTGGTCGAAATTCTAAACAAGATAACACTGCAGATCCTTTACTAGATCCGGTCTTAGATCTCCACTGAACTCTACAAGTTGACAACACTTCCAAATCCTTCCATTATGTTATCATTGCCAACACTGCATTCTGATGCTTTCAGCTAAGTGCATCTGCAACATTATTGCCCTTTCCTGGTGTGTAGTCAATACCAAATACTTCAACGACTTATGATTCGTATAAAGCTCAAACCTCCATCCCAAAAGGTAATGTCTCCATACCTTCAAAGCAAAAATCATTGCAACCATCTCCAATCATGCATTAGATATCTAACCTCATGTGGACTATGCTGTCGAGAAGCATATGCAATTACTTTACCTCTCTCTATCAACGCAGCTCCTAATCGAGTTCCACACGCATCTGTATAAATTACTAAATCTTGATTCCTCTCCAGAACAACTAATACAGGTGCATGGGTCAATAAGTGTTTGAAGCTTTGGAATGGTTCCTCACACTTATTGGTCCACACAAACTTCGCATCGTTGGTACTGCTATCCGTGAAAAATCCTTAATGAACCTCCGGTAATATCCGGCCAATCCAAGAAAACTTCCAATCTCAGTCACCGTCTCTGGCTTCTTCCAATTATTAATAGCTTCGATCTTATCTGAATCGACTTAAAACCCCTTCTCTGAAACCATGTGACCAAGAAACTTCACTTCCTTTTTCCAGAAATGACATTTCAAAAACTTTCCCTTCAGCTGATTCTGCCTCAGCATCTCAAGCACAACTCTAAGATGAACTTCATGCCCTTTTTCATCCTTAGAGTATATCAAAATATCATCTATAAAAACCAATATAAACCTATCCAAATACTCTTGGAAATTCGGTTCATCAAATCCACAAAGAATTCTGATGCATTTGTTAGTCAGAATGGCATCACTAACCATTCATACGATTCATATCTAGTTCTAAACGCCGTCAAAGGGATACTATCTTCTGCTACTCTATGTTGACGAAAACCTGTTGCCAAATCCAACTGAGAAAATACCATGGCTTTACCCAACTGATCGAACAAATCGTCAATTCTAGGCAATGGATATCCATTTTTTATCGTCTTCTCATTCAACTTACGATAATTGATACATAACCTCAACTATCTATCCGGCTTCTTAGCAAATACTGCGGCTGCTTCCTAAGGAGAACTACTTGGCCTAGTAAAACTCTTACTTTCCAAATCTACCAAATGCACATTCACCTCCCTTATCTCTATAGGTGTCATCCTACTTGGCGGTCTATTCACCGGTTCATCTCTAGGCACCAAATCTATCCAAAACTCAATGGCTCGTTTCGATCGCAATGCTACTACAAGCTCGAAGACATCCACAAATTCTCTAACCATGAAAATGCGATTCAACTCATCTTCCAACTCCACTACACCCAACAAAGCATTTTCCTCACAATTAGGGCTTTCTACGGTATATACAATCTGATCTCTATAGTCGGGGTGGCTAAGCGTTATCTTTCTATCATGACAAAATATCCTAGCATCGTACTTACTTAACCAATCCATACCCAATATAATTCTAAATCTTAAAAGTCAAATGCATGCAAACTAAAAACAAAGGAATGACCTAGCAAAACAAACTTTAAGTGGTCACACTTCATCCCAAGTGTCGCATACCCTCCTATTGGATTTGCAACTCTTAAGGATGTAACTAAATATGTGGGTTCTAGGTTAAGCTTATCTACCAAACAACGAGATATAAAAGAATGTGATGGACCAGTATCAAACAAAACGCTAACAGACATACCATGAATCTGAAGGTACTCCCAACACTGCCTTTCCTTTCTCCACCGTTGTTAGTCCTGATGTAGCAGGCTCTCTTATGAATACCTGGCCCTTTCCCTCCTTAGCAGTCTCTTTGCATCAATTCTTATAATGACCAATCTGATCGCAGTTGAAGCATTTGATGTTCTTCTTCCCGATCACTTCCTTTGCCTTTACAGTACGATACTTATTCGCAAAATGCCCCTTCTTGTCACACTTGAAGCCCACAACCTCAGATTTTCCCTTCTTCGCTACTCAACCTTTCCGAGACCCCTTCTTATGATAGAACTTCCTCTACTGGCCTTGCCTAAATTGGACCTACTTCGTCTTACTCTTCTCTAGAAAGGCAAACATCTCCTAGTGTCTCAAAGCCATCTCTAGAACCATATCACAAGATTCTTTGATATAAAGTGACGTAGCCCTCACCAACTCAGGCTTTAACCCCCTTATGAATTATCATTCCTTTTCAACACAGTATCCACAGTAGCATAACCATACCTAGTCAACTCCTCAAATCTTCTAGCATACTCTAAAAAAGACATCTCCCCCTGTTCCACCTAAGCAAACTTTCTGAGCAAAGCAGACTGCGCCATCATAGACATGAATCTTTCTTGAAACCTTCTCCTAAACTCAGCCCATATCATCTCCTCTTCATTTACTCCAGCCGTCACATTATTCCACCAAAATAAAGCTGCTCCCTGAAGCTGTCTCAAAGCAAGCCTCCTCATCTGCTCATCGTTGAGCCCTATGTCTGTAAAGATCATCTCTAAATGCAGCAACCGGTTCTCCACTTCTGTAGCATCCTCAGTTCCAATAAAGGTTTTTCCTCCAAGCCTAGCATAATCACTACTCAAGATTGCATAATGGTTGACACCGGAGCTTCATGAATTCCTACTCTAGCATTTCCTCCAACCACTCCAACAGTAACACCCGCCTGCATTATATTGATGAAAAATTGATACATAGTTCCCATACCCACTTGTGGGATTCCAGCACTAACATTCCCTACTTGTGCCTGACCTTGGTTTCTCCTAGTATTTGGTCTGGCATCACTCTTCCATTTCTAGAGTCCATATTTGTATTCAAGCCTCGTGAGATACAGAAGAATAACCTAAGAGAGATAGGAAACTAAAGATATATCGCATACTTAAATATAGTAAATACAAGTACGTTACTATAGTGTTATCCCATACCCTAATCTTACTCTAATTTCTTAGGATTATGTTTTCAAAAATAATTTTTAGTTAAAGTTTTTCATAAATCTATGCACCAATACCAAGTTGTAACATCCCCTATCTAGGGGCCCAAAGCTAAGCACTATAGTTGCTGCAGTCATCCATAGTATTAACTTCCAGCGACAAAATATGGTTACGTTAATGGTATCCATAATATCAGAAGCACTTGAGTATGAAACAAAATCGCAGATTTCAAAAAAAACAATATTTTACTAATTACATTTAAAAACACATGTTTCACATTAAAATTACATAATCCCATAATCATTTCCTAGATTCAAATAAAATATAAATTTTACATAAATACGGCAAGAGCGATATATAATGATGCCCCATTGGTTAACCAAAGTACTATATAGATATAACTGTCTTAAATATAACACGTTGGAATAAAACAAAATAAAGCAGAAACTCTTAAATAGCCATCCGTCATCCACCTACTCGTGTCTGGAAGATTTATTCCTCAACCTACTAAAACTTAAACACCTCAACCCTCAGCCTACTCAAATCAATTTTGAGCACCCAAGAGTTTAAGGGGAAAATGTAAACTTTGACTCAGACATAAAGCCTGGTGTGAATAATACTATGAAACTCGGTTATTTGATATTAAGTGAGACCACACCGATTAGCGAAACGGGTTTCCCCTCATTGATATCTTTTTAAAACATATCTTTTGTAAACCTTTATCTTGCAGCCAAAACTGGTTATGTAAAGCTTTATTATGTAAACATACATATCAGGTAACAAATGAACTATCTGTCTGAATACTATAGTTTTGTTTGGCTAAATATTAACCTTTGGCCGACTCAGGCCTACCAGACAATATAATCAAAATAATCTAACACTTGTTAGACACTTCTCTTCTGGATAGCCTGTCCTTAACTATCAGTTAAATACTCCTCTTTTGGACAGCCTATCCCTAACTTAACATCTTCCAGGGTCACCTGATCCTAATGGTTTTGCGGGCTCACCAATAACTATCTGTATACAACTATATATTCCCTTTTATATGTACCCATATTTTAGTCTAACCTATGACAAAGCCCTACACATTGGAATTTTGGACTAAATTAGCTAGGGCTAATAGCTAATGTATAGGGCGTGACCCTATACCGGTCCCATCTGGTATTATAATACCCGAGTCATTTTACTTAGGGTAATCTTCCCTTAAATTTTTCTTGAAAACCTTTTCATCTCAAATTGATTTAAAACCTTTAAACCAAACTTAAATAAGAAAAATATATACTCTATGCTTTACTCAAAATCACCTTGCCATGTATATATACTTTACTCAAATCTTTGTTGAAAAAACGTTTAAACATTTGAAAGTACCCCTTTCGAATCCATTGAAAGTACCCCTGTCAAAACCAAGTAAAACACATTTTCCACCTAGTTCGAAAGGCCAAAACATTCCTTTCGAAACACTTCATAATATTTCTTTTGAAAACATTGGAAAACCATTCCTTCCAAAGCATTAAAACCTTAGACATTCTTCTTCAAAACCTTTAAACATTACCTTTCGATGCATTGAAAAACCTTCCTTTTCAAACCTTTTGGAATCATTGAGGAATCACCCCTTCGAAACCATTCTTTAAAACCTTTCGGAAGCAATAAAACATCAAACCTTTTGAAATCCTTTGGATTTAGGTAAAACATGTGGAAACACCTTTTGAAACAATTAAAAATTAACTCCTTCGAAACCATTTGGTTCTACGTTCAACTAAACCAAAAAGGGTCATAAAACATTTAAGCCGAAAGCACTCTTTTGAAAGCATTTCCTAAGCAAAGAAATGATGGTGTCAAAACCAACCTTCCAAAAGGATTGGAGAAGCAGGTAAGTTTTGAAAGCATAGTATACCTCCCGAAACCATTAGCGTCGAAAAGTAGAAAAGCCGCAGCTAGGGGTTTTGACCTCGACAAAAGCATTTACTTAAACATGAGGTGCAACCCATTCGAAACCTTTCCTTTAAAATATTTGAATTAGCCAAAAGTCAACTAAGTCGAAAGCATACCCTTCGAACGCAAAGCAGGCGCGTTTTCTTTTAAAAGCAAAGACTTGCTTCGGCCCCTTCGGAACCCTTGGTCTCGAGCTAGTGCCTTCCGTCTTAGTCCAATATACTCTGTACCAAGTTATTGATACTATTTGCGTTGGTTTCGAGGGCATAGAGGTGGCAGTACTTGGTCGGAACCCCTGTGGCGAAAGTGGCGAAACATGCTAAAAGCATGTAAAAACCGGTTTTTACTTTAAAAAGAATTTCTTTTCAACTAACTTGCCTTGTTTGTCAAAATATTATTGGTTGCTAATTTTATTTTCTAAAAGTTCTGCCAATATTTTAGAAATAATTTTTTTAATTTATTTATAAAATACCCCTTCTCCTTTTATAAATATATAAAACATTTAAGTCTCATATCTTAAATAATTATTTATGCCTATCAAAACTCTTAGGAAAATTCTAGAAAATTATTTTTAACATGTTTTCTAATACATATTAATTTCAGGCCCAAATCATATATAATTTAACCGTAAATTATTTCAAACCCAATAAGTCATTTTCTTTACTAGAAAATAAATATAAAATCCACATTAGTTCATAAAATTATGAAAATTGAAAATCTTCTCTAAAATCGCAAGGCATTTGGATGTCATTAAATAGGGATTTTACATTAAAACATATCAATAAAATCTAAAAAGCATAAATCATCAACAAGTATATATAAACATTAATCATTCAAAAACATTGCATAAACATGCAAAATACTTCGGATTCATCTTAAAACCTAAAACAATTAGAAAATGAGATGTAATCATTATTCACCTAGCTTTTGAGATTAAAGAGTTTGAGATTTGAATGGATCTAAGTTGATTAAGCTTTCCCTTAATTCTTTTATCTTCCTCTGGTTGCATCTAATGGTGGTCGGCCTCTTTGTTTAATTTTTGAAAATGATTTGAATGTAAAGATACAGGCTAAAAGTTTAGGGTATTAGAATGCTCATTTTCCTATTTTTCCCTCACCTGTTATACTTAACCATTTTATTTTATTCATTTGTTAACAAGGCACAGCTACCCTTATGAATTACAAATCTCAACCCCGTAATCATCGCATTATTTTATTTTATTTAGCCAATTAAATATCCTAAATAATGTTACTAAAATATGAGGTGTTACAAAACTCCAACAACAAAAATACTCTGTTACAGGTATTATTGGTCAACCGTCAACCGAGATGCCACTGACTATGTAAAATGACATAACAAGTGCTAGATATATGCAAAAGTTCCAAGAGCCCCACTGACAGAAATCACGCAAATGGTCATCCTATGACCGTTTGTTATGTGTGGTATAGATATTATTGGTTCCTTACCGATCTCTAAAGGTGGTGCAAAGTACGATATCATCGCAGTTGATTACTTCACCACATAAGCCGAAGCAAAACCATTAGATATGATCACAACCAAGAAAGTAATCAACTTCATTGTATGGAACATCATCTGTCGTTTTGGTCTTCTATGAACTATTGTAACAAATAATGAGACTCAATTTGACAATGCTGAATCCCAAGACATCTCTCAGAGGTATCATATTAGAGGTGTGCCGTAGTCACTCACTTCTAAGCAAATAGACAAGTTGAACCTATGAACAAAATTATAAAGTCCATTCAAAAGAAGCATTTGGAAAAGGCTAGAGGCAAGTGGGTTGACGAACTCCCGATGGCACTATGGGCTTCTAGGACGACCCATAAATTCGCTACTGACCATACTCCATTCGCCCTAGCTTACTATTCCAAAGCCGCCATTCCTATTGAGCTCGAAGTTCATTCTCATCAAGTGACTTAAAAAATAAAGATATCCTCTTAGAATCTCTCGACTTTATAGATAAGAAGCGCAAGCAAGATGAATTGTCGCCCGATACTACAGCATTAAAGTACGACCTAGAACTTTGAAATCAGCGATCTTGTCTTGAAACGGGTTTTTCCTGCCCCGTAGCACATGAATCCAATCTAGGAAGGTCCGTGTGTAATTGAACAGAGGCTTGGAGATGGAACTTTCAAGCTAGAAACTGTTGGTGGCATCACACTTCCAAGGGCGTGGAATAGCGAGCATTTACTATGCTATTTCACTTAGTTTATTTCTTTTTCATTTAGTTGTATTTTCTTTTAGAATTTGCTTTAGCATTTGACTTTCTAGATATGTAATAAGATAGATTATTTCATTCCTTTCCATTTAGCAAATAAACTTTTGAACTTATTTTATATTTATGTTTGATGTAGCATTATGTATTATTTACATAATGAAATCGATTAATGTCGATATGTCCGAATGAGTTTCCAGAGTTTGGAATTGATCAGTTATGCCAGTTCCCAATGGGACTAAAAAAGATGAATGTAGTCCAATTGTTCATTTGATAACTCTTATTCTTAATTCAATGGATGGGATACACAATGAGGAATGGAGTGACTCGGCCATCTGATGATTGAATAAATCCTGTCGAATGATGGGACTAAAATAAACTTAGAGCGATTGTGATAAGACCGATTGCTCGCTAAATCAAACCCTAAACCTTGGGGGGGAAATCAACCAATTAAGGAAAGTACAATCCGACTGCTCTCAGAAATTACTCTAAGTCCCCAGAGTGCGGACTAGAGTATAAACATAAATCAGGTGTAAACCGAGCATCCACAAAATAACTAGAAGTCTCCAGAGTGCGGACTAGAGTATAAATATAAATTTGGTGTGATACGACCACCCACCTACTATCTCCTATTCCCAAAGTGTAGATATTAGTATAAACAAATAGATGGGTGTGGTTTGACCATTCACTATTTTGTGAACTCCAGCCTGAAAATGACAGGAGGAGTATAAACTTGCTAAGGATGGAGTTCGACCATCCAACGTCTAATCTAGCTAACCCAAGATTAGGGGAAGGAGTATAATCACCCAAACCGTTAAACACAATGGCGTAACACCAAATTTCAAGCCCATGAATTTATATCAAACTAATGACAATGACCATATGGAGGCCTCGGGATAGAGCTAGTGGATTGTTATCAGAACTAATGAACAATGAATTACAAATACATTGAATGAAAAGTAATAGTTCAACTAACTAAATAACAGTTCACACGAGAGCTCAACAGAAAACAAAAACGTTTATTCACATGATAAGTTTCAAAATTATGGAACAAGTTTATTAAAAAACTGAGGGTCATATCCATAAAACCACGACTTACAAAAAGGCAACAAACAAACAGCTCTGCGAACTATGTACACACCGAGCTAAAGCGACGGCTATTTCTTCGATCTTCTCTCCTTTTTGGATTTCTCGGGAGTGGCGTTATTTGAACTTTTGCTCTTCTCTTCCTTAATCCTTTATCACCTTTAGTGAGAGAGCGTTCGAAGCTTGGAGGGAGTTCTTTGGGAATCGACCCACTGGGCAAAATGACTTGTAGTGGGATGAGGTATGGATCATCAATGTCCACCTTGATGGGCTCGGCTTTGGCCTTTCTCTTCAGCAACTCCTCCTTCTCAATGCACTCCTACAGGTTGATTTTGTCAGTGCATCGGACGGTATCGGTAATCACAACATCATCAGATTCATCCATCGACAGCAGTATTCTAACTTACCATTGTCGAGTGCTTCGATGACTTGAGCATTAGGCCCTGAAACGTCAGTGGCCATCAGAATCTGTATTGCTTTAGCTTCTTGCTCCACGAAATCGTCACTTTTAGGAGTTTGGCCAGGACCTGGAATACTTAGGGACTTGTCAAAACTAGAAGATAAGCCTAAAGCCATTGGCTATGAAGAACAAAACCTCTCGAACAATCGAGAGTAGAGTGTAATACCTACATCCGGCTAGCTATCGGTTGCCACCGGAGTGTCCCCTTCCAAAATAGAGGTCAGCACTTTAGATTGGTAATCGGGTTTATCAATATCGTAGCTTAATTCTTGCCCTAGGCTAAATGAAACATCCATTTAAGATTTGTATTCAATGATCAGTGGATCAAACATATGTCCTTAATTTCATTACGACTAGACTCTTTAGCATTTTCCACTTAGGATTCAATTTGTTCCATCATCTCCTTACAGCCTTCCCCTCTTGCTTCTTCTTTGAGGGCTTCTATTTTGGCAAATTTCCTGCTAGGTTTGATTTTCATACTCCTGGCCTCATCAGCCTCCTCACAATACCTTTGTGATTCTTCCTAAGCCTCGCTCTTCTCATCCGTTTCTTTCCTAAGAAGCTCTTCTAACTCCTTAACGTGGCAAGCTAAGATATTTTTCTCCTTTTGCAAGGAATCCTTTTCCGGATCAAGTGCGTCGCTGCAATTGAGGGCAGCATCGAGTTCCTTCTTATTGGCAGCTTCCAAACAACTCATTGCCTCAGACGTTTCGATGACACTCTTTTCTTCCACAACAAGTTTTGTTATCAACTCTGATATATCATTACCTTGGTGCTTGATTATATCTTTATCATGGATCATCTCTAACATGAGAAGATCTATTTCATATTAATGCTCGATTGACACCTGGGACATTTTTTCCGCTAAGTGCTAGAATGACTCATGCTGCACGAAAACATCGCTAATACATGCGAGAAAGCTTGCTTTGGGGTGCCCTGGGATCATAGGAATTGTGAGAAAGAACTTAAGCCTATCAAAAAAGATTTTTGGAAAAGCGGCCTTAAGTTCGACTGATTTCTCTGCTATTGAAGTATTAGGAGCAGCGGTCGACAAGGATGGATCAGAAGTGGCAATTGGATGCTTGCTCGAACTGTAGTCGTGAGGTTGCGTGGAGCTGGAAGAACAGAGTACTGCTCATGTGATATGGCAATTTGAGTTCCCTAATAGGAAGTCTGATCTCCACTGTAAACAGAAATATTAGGCCGATCTTCCAGATGGAATGATTGAGACTGGGAGTTACGCTTGGAAGAATAAGATTCCCTTGAACAACAAATTTTTCCCAACCGTTGTTTTTTTTTCCTTACGCCTGCCTGATTCTGAGCCGTGGCTAGATCCATAATGCGTCGTAGAGCCCCTTAAGCGATCAAAAGCTCAATACTGGGTCATTTCACTTGCAAAGTTCAAATGAGAATGTATAAGTAATGATTATACAAAAGAAAGATGAAGAGCATATAGTGGAGTGCACGTGATTAAGTGTCTAAGTATCTTCTCTTGAAAGACCATTAGTTGTAGCCTTGCTTATAACGTTTTCTTTCCTCTGTCGGTAGGAAGAATGCCATCACCATTCCTGATAGGATAATTAAGCCCCTTGATATTGATGCTTGGGAAGTCATAAGTCATAAGTCATCGGGGATCAGGAGATTTGAAAATCCTTTCATTTAACTTTCTAAGTGTTGGAAAGATGACTCTTTGTCAATAGAAGTGATAACGAATTCTAGATCCTTAGAAGTTTTTCTTTTGCGAAGTTTATATGCTAGCTTCTTCCTTCTCTTAGTTGGCATTTGGGATAGTGTGCCATGTGACGGTTCGACCACGAGCGCCTTGCCTGGGCCTAAATCAGCGTCGCCAGACTCATTGGTCTGGGCATCTCTAATTTTGCCTTCCTCAACGTTATCCTGAGCTCGCTCGATTTGGGGCACGACAGGGTTGTTGACATCCCTCTCTTGTTCTACAACGTTTCTCGGTAATGCTGCACTTCCAGCATGCCCAATGCTATGACCTCTTCCAACAGTCCAAATAAAGATAATAACTCATCAGGTATGATAAGTCTAACGTCCCTATCTTCGATAAGGATGGCACAAAAGGCGGAGATCGCTCTTGAAAAACTAATGCCCTTAGGACGTGCGTAGACAACTATAGATATTCAGGATGTTAGTGGTTCAAAAATATGACCTGGATTAATGGATTTAAGAGTGAAGTGAGGAAAACACTTACATTTTCTAACCATCGCCTTGCGAAGCCAGGCAGACACCGAACATAGAACCAATCGTTTGAAAATAGAAAGTTTATTCCAAGCACCGTTAGACTTGGCAGTTGGGTTAAGGCTCAAGGAAATGTAGGAAGGACTTCCTGCCATCATTTAAAATTATAAATGAACCTTATGTCCTCAAGAGTTGGCGGGCAGAACAGAACGCTCATGAATAGTAAAAAAGTTCCATGGAGGAAGGGTAGCTGTTCGGGTGAAGTTAAGTGGAAGCTGTTCCAAGATACCTTAACATTTCCCCAATAAAAGAATTAAAAGGTGACACATCTGGCCCGACACATGAATTTGTTGCACGCTGTGTACGCCTCCGAGGGAAAGTAAGGCCTATCATTTATCAAAGGAACTAGGACATCTTTGAATGGAATTCATGTATGGAACAAAGCCTATGAAAGGCGGCCTCACCAATTCAAAAGGCTTGAGAATCTATTGGGCTATCTAAGAGAATGGTGCCTTCTACTACGTTGGGTGCAGGACTTACATCCTTTGTCGGGAGGACGGGAACATCTGAAAAAAGGTTGACTGATGGGCCAGAAACTTCCGTTTGTTTGGCTTGATGACAAGGAGAAAAACTGCCACATATAGTCGCGGAGCTTGATTTTGCGTCCGGATTGCTATGCTATGAGTCTGGTCCAGAAGACATTGTAGATAAATGCTCTGAATGTCTGAAGTCCATATTAACTATACTCAGTTGACAATCGAGATTAGAAAAATTACATGTTCCCCCTGTGCAAAGTGTGAGCTAATGCGGTGTAGTGTAGTGTATAATAAAAATAAATAGCTTAAAATCAGAATACGAAGTTAAATGTTGAGACTTTGGATTATGACCAGAGTGACCGTCATCGCTAACTGTCTCAATTGGTGAAGAGATTGATTGGTTGTAAATACTTTGGGATCGACTATCGGCATATCAAAGTGTGAAATCTATTACTCAAGTCCATGTGCTGAGTTTTAGTCCATTTTGAAAGTTCCAAGGATTTGATTGTTCAATCTCAAGTTCAATAATGAATATGAAAGTCCTATTGCTCACTGTCATCATATGTTCAAGTTTGTTGAAGTGGATTAGTAGTTGTATTTGTTCAAACTGGTAGATTTGGATTAGGTTTCAAGTTCAAAGAGCATGTATGCCGATCCTTATGCGTCGACCCATATATGTCGATCCTTACCCTGAAGCATTACGATCAATCCCTCTCTCCAAACATAGGACACCGATGGCTTTCCTTCTACAACTATGTTGTTCCTACAGCGCTGACCTATCACATCGATCCCTTTATTTAAGCGAAGATTACCAACCCCTAATCCTACCAATCCCTTGTTTTCTTCCTCAAATAGTATCGATCCCTCTACTTCACCATCTTTCACCAAACTTCCAACAACGGATCTCCCATGTAAGTTTTATCCTCTCCTTAAGCCTTCATACCGAACACTTTCCTAAGTCATCAAACAAGGGATCGACACTCCACTTTACCGATCCCTCCTCTACTCTCTTTTAATCTCTCTCGTTGCTTATTCTACCAAGCTTTGTCGCACCCCATAACTCACATCCTCTAAGGCTTCTTCGGTCACATTCCATTATTCCATCAAGTGCCATCGTGATCGCTTATGGTCTAGAGTCAATTATCATGTAATAAAATCGAAATGTATAACTTATAAACTTATCTATATGAGTATATGAGTTAAAGTGTGGACGAGTGTTTGGAGATGTTCGAATTAAAGGGGAGAAGAGTTGAGTCTGTGAGACAGTTTGGATTGCAGATGGATTTCAAGCTCAAGGTGGGAGGGTTCAGTTTTGTGAATGGAAAAAGAAGGTTCAGTATGAAGGTAGATGTTAGGAAAACAAGGCAAGGGAAGCTATAAAGGTGATGATGGTTTATGTAAGGAAAGGGGGGTTAGGCACACAAAACAAGGGAAGATGGTTCAGCATAAAGGCGCCGCGTCTTAAAACATAAATATAAAAGGAGGGGTCAACTAGCAAATAGGAGGGATTGGTATGGAATGGATAAAAAGTGGGTTTGGTTCGACTTTTCTATTTAAAGAAAAGAAAAAGGGTTTGCCATAGAACATGCTGGCCCCTGCTAGCGTGAAGAGAAGGAAAAATGGTTCGTCAAAGGATATGCCGATCCCTTAAAAAAATATTAAGTAATAGAGAGTGAGAGATCGACCATGAGTATGTACTCAAATGAGTATAGGCATGAAGATTATAAAAAGCATGTATCTACAAAATGAAATGAAATTGGTAATGACCCGTGAATGTGCAAATACGTCCGGGAGACAATGAGAAGAATTGTATATGAACGTGCATGTGTATGACCTAAAAATTTCAATTTTTGTGATTGAGAGAAATTGAAATCAAACCTAAAGCCTTCGAGTTCAAGACTGAACAAGATAATTAAAGCTTGTTAGTCTTGTGAAACCAGACTTACCTACATCCACTGATGGAATATGGCCTTAGAATTATACTATTAGAAATCAACCAAGCATCGTGACGATCAACTAGAAATCCAGCACTTTGGAAAAATAATTAGATGGATGGATAACAACTATTCAAGAAGCTGGATGAATTTCATTCCAATGAATCTAACTTGCTTCGGTTCAAAGCATGTAATATTCACCATAAGATGTACTTTGGAGGGAAAGTGTTATCCGACATTCTTGCCCGGCTATATTGAACCGATTGTTTGAGTTAGATTCGACTGCCATCAAGGCCAATGACTCCAGAGTGATAATTGTGGGCCTAAGAAGTCAAGTGCAGACGATCATATGAAGTCAGGATTGAACGGAATTGATAGATGTCTGATGTAGAATGTTTGAAGTATGAAATATGGAACAATGCATAGGACGGATCGACATAGATTGGTTCCAACAAGAGGGATTAGCATATTGCAAAGTACAAGAGCATTCTTGTGGAAGATAGTATATATATCAAGATCTACAAGTCCAATGCCTATAAAATTTGAAGAACAAGATATGAGGACCCTATGGAGCCTACCCTAGGTGTTACACATCAAAAGGACAAGTTTGGAGAGATCAGTATACAACCGTTGGAAGGGATCAGTAGAAAGCAGCATGCAAGCCATGGCGAATCAAAGATCAAGCAATAACTCGAGCTCCGGTGATCCAAATGACATGAAATTTGGAGGCTAAACATATATTTGCATGAGGAAGCCACCATAGGGATCGCTCCCCAATTTGACCAAAGAAGGAATGCGTACTGATCCCTCTTATTTGAGAATTGGGCTTAGCGATCCCTCTAGTAGGCCTATATGGTGTAGAAGGTCTTTCAGCCGAGATTTCAGAGAGATATTTGGTCATCTTCATCTATAAATATTATTTTGATGGGTCATTTTTGGGATCTTTATACTGCTTGTTACTCTAGACTCCATTGTAATAAGTGTTAACTTATTTCTACTGCTGTAACCAGATCCCAAATGGATTAATAAAGGATTAACTTCCAATTGGACATAGGCATACAATGTGGAACCACTATAAATTTCTGTGTCTTTGATTAGTGCTTATTATCTGTTGCTTACTTATTCATCTACTCGGTTTAATTTTTCTTTTCTTCACTTACTTCTGTACAAAAAACTATTTTGGGTGTTTGTGACCATTTTAGGTGCAAACATAAAGTATGAAATGTTTTGGTTTGGTAGTAAACAATGTTTTAGCAATACTTGTTTATAAACCCTTCAATTATATTTTAAAGTGGAATATTTTTACAAGCATAATTAGATCTTTAATAATGCAGTTTTAAAGATAATAGCAAGTATTGAAATCTTTTATAAAAAGATAGAAAAAGTTATATGTTTAATTTATAGAAGAATTTAGGGTTTGGATTTCCTTTACCGACCTTCTTAATTATAGTGGTGTGGAACTTTTGTTCCATGCTTAATACTGAAGGAATAATGTTTGTGGTTATTCTTAGCTGCAACTTAAATAACTTTTTTTAACCTCTTTGACTATATTTTAAAGTAAGTGAAATTTATTAAGTGATTTGTGATATACTTATACCATTGAGATAAGTATATGAATACTTCCTAAGTATTGAAGAGGATATAAGTTTATAGTAAGCAAAAGTATATATCTTTTATAAAGAGAAATTATATATGTATATAATTTATAAATGAAGTTTTATTTAGTAATGGAGTGTTAATTTATAACTGAAGTTTTGATTAATAAAAGAAGTTTCATTTGGTAAAAAGATTTTTTTAATACAAATGAATTAATTAAAAAGAGATTAAAAGTTGTTTATTTGACTTGATCATGCTTTGGATGAATTAATAGTGCTTATATGGTTACTTACTTATGAAGAGCATACGGAAATTAGTTCCCTTATGTGATCATTCACAATATTGTTGGTTAAGACCAAATTCATCGATTCAGTCTTGGACAGACCGGGATCAGTAAGTGTTCTACTTACCAAAAACCACTTTAACACCGAGGTACAGATTCTATGTTTTGGAAGTGGAATAATGGAATCCATGCATGGTTTCAAAATTTGTTGAGACGATGGAATCCATATGGGATTCATTATTTAATCGATTATTGGAAAAAGATGCCAGATGTAGCCTCGATATCGGAAAATGACTAAAGACTGAGTAGGCTGCGTGATCCTGGGGTTTAGCTGACCCATGAGGAGTACATCAACTCTATATCTAGAGTATGCTTATCGTTATGTTGCGCATGTGGATGGTACTTGGTGCACATTGCTCATAGGAGTGTTCGGATGATGGCCCAATTGTGTTTACCATATGGTATATTTTATCTAGAGATATAGGACGCTTGGAAGGTAGTTTTTTATCCTTGTCATAGGTGATCGGTTTCAGTTTACTGAGGTGGTCTCCCTGGAAAATCCATTTATATGGACATGCCTTAGAGATTTTGTTGTATACCTAAATATGTTGTTAAATGTAACCAATATAACCATTTCAGCTTTGTTTATATTTATATTGAACATGCTTGACATTGTTAAAATATCAGTGGAGTTTCTAATAAAAATGGTTTGGTTATCATAAGGTAAAAATCATCTGTGTTTATTTGCGGAACGGTCTAATGAGATACCTATAATTGAAATTTTTTATAATATTAAATAATTCAGATGATTTAATTTTCTCACGCTGGTTTACAAGACTAATCTAGGTGTTATTTTCTTATAATGCTCGGGTCATCCCCATGTTTACTTCCAGATTTCGTTGATGTTCATTAAAGCTATAGGAGAGGAGATGTATGAGTACCTACCGTAGTTTTTCTTTTTCCGCTGCATTACTTTGTTTGTTAGTAACTGTAAGGACGGGCAATAAAAACTGTCCAAGCCGACGATAGGATAGGTAGCTCCGATGATTGCATGCTTATAGTTTGCTTTGTATAGGATAGTTTTGATATTATATATTATCATTCCGTTATGAGATTATGATGTTTTTGTTCTTCTCTTTCTTGTTTGTTTTATTTTCTTCTTTTTCTTTTACCATAATGTTCTCTCTTTTTGGCACTTAGGTGCATGGCATGTAGATACCGTGTATGCATTAGTGTCGAAATTTGGGGGTTGAAAAGGCAATTGTTACACCTCGGTTCAACAATAACAAATATTATTAACCGAACTACTCTGGTTGAAGATTTTGACTTTGAGTTGACTTGAGTTGACCGTGATACTAACCCCACATAACTGAAGAGATGAATCCTCTTTAGAATAGTGATTCACTTCCAATATTTCCACTCGACCCAACTATAGTCACTTGATGGACACCGTACCACGATTCGACTATAATCAAAGCGGAAATTTCATATTGAAGGTCGACAGTATTTTCAAGTCATGATAACTATGTAAATCAATCACCTCGATATTTTCTATTTGACCTTTGTTATATTAACCAATAGAAAATTATCGAGTGAGTTGTTCCATAGTTATCCAATAACTATCACCACATAACTCCTAGGTGTCTCTAGTAGTCATGATTAATACACTGCTCGATATTTGGAGAGCATTACATACTCTAGTCACATGGATACATCAATATCCAGTCTTGATGCATCTTGACTTGGAACATTTAAAATGACGTGTTTATTATATCGTTATACAATACTCATTATTACAACTATATGTAACTACTATCACAAACACGCCATTTATGGATTTTCTGTTAAATATATTTTAGATAATATTTAATTATTTATAACACATTATAAAAATATATATAACAAAATTAAAAACACCTTTATTATGAACAAGAATTGATTACAGAGTTAAATATTTCCTCTAATAAGAGCACTTGATGATGACTCTTGTAGGTGTCCTTAAAGTATAAAATGATGGCGACGTCCAAAGTTCTTAAGTCATTTTATCTTCATTTTGGCCTTCTACCTCCAGTTAAAGTCTGCTTGGTTAAAAACCCAGTTAACACCATTGTACTGTTCAGTTGATATTACGTATTATCTTTCCACTATGAGATTATAATGTTGTGTTCTTGCTTGCTTGTTATATTCATTTTCTTTTATTTTTACCTTAACGATCTATCTTTCCGACACTTAGGTTATCAGCATACGAATATTATAGATGTATTTCATATCGACGTTCAAGCGTCGAAAAGTTGGATCATTATATTTGGTATCGAGTCCCAGGTTAAGCGAACACCTTGGTTTTGATTTGTTATGGATCATTAAAGATAGGTAAGTGGCACTCGAGAATAAGTTAAGTGTACAGAATATACAAAAGCATGCTTGTATTTTCTATAAACTACACCCCTTTTTTCAGCTTTTCCTTACAAATAAACTCTTTCTTTGAAATAACACTATCCTTCATAGCTTATAGATATTTTACTATGTATGGATAGTATAAATATGAGTACTAGAGCTACCAATGCTCAAGGAGGTAGAGGAGATCGGGGTAGTATTTTCATGAACGGTGGGACTCAGGTACTAAGGAATGTTGCACCTATCAAGGAACCAAGAGTGAATGTCATAAAGGAGGTCATAAAGGCCAGGCCTCAGATGAGTTTTTCTTTGCTTTGTCATGATTATGAGAAGTTGGGTAAGGATTTAGTGGCTTGGAAACATTCGTAGAAGTTCAACCTTAGCTCAAATTGTGTGATGGATATTCAGGGATAAGGAGTTGGATGATGTGACGAAGCATCGGTTGGCATCGCAGCATCTGATAAACATAGCCTTGGATTGGTGAAGTTTTATTATTGCTAATGTCTAAGAGAACGACTTCTCTTAGGCCCAATTAAAGAGGTTTTTCAGATGAAGTTTGTCCTGGAAGCCTAGAAGACTTTGTTTTTTATAAGCTTCTTGGTTTTGAACCAGGATGCCATGATTGTGGCGGAGTATGAGAATCGATTTATTGCATCGTCTCGGTTTGGATTGGGGTTAATTAACGCACCATTAAAGAAAAATGAGGTGTTCATCGTGGATATGCATCTTGAGCTCCAACAGGATATGACTAATCACATCATGGGGTCTTTTGTGAACATGGCTTTAAAGTTTGAGAGCTTATCACCGAAGCTGTCTATTTCTATACAGTTGAGGACAATAAATGAAAGTTTAAGCCATCGAGTGGTTTAGCCTGTCACAAGTATTAGAAGAAGAGGCATTTCGCTAGGAGATGTATATTGGTTGGGGGAGGATGGGTGATGAAAACACCATTAGTGAAGGCACCGGTTGTTAAGGTACTGAAGTTATAGCCATTGACAGCCAGACTCAGTTTGTTCTGAGGCAGAGTTGTTATAAATGCCATTGGCCAAGTATTTTGCTAGAGAGTGTTAGATGCTCCAGAAAGTGCAACAGCCTTGAGCTTTTGCGCTAGCTTTAGCACTTTCTACTTCTACCGCTGTAAAGGAAGCAGATTCTGGAAGGTATTCTATCTATTTCTGCTATTCTTATTTGTGTCTTATTTGATACTATTGTTTCTCTTAGTTTTATATCTAGTATTCTTTTTGATAAATTAAAACTTAAGCCAGTGATGGCTTTAGATTCTTTTTGTGTATTGAACCCTATTAGGGGCTCGACTAATCTTTCTATAATCTGTTTAGGAGTTCTAATTTCTGGTTCTAACCAACTCTTTCCTCGCTACCTATATGTTTTAGATTTTATAGGCTTTTATGTTCTACTTGGGATAGATTGATTATCTCGATATTATGTAGCTCTTGATTATATGAAGAGAACCATGTCCTTTAAGAATTGGGAAGGGAAAATCCTAGTACTGGATTGTAGGAAGTCTAGTTTGCTTATGTATGGATTTCTTTATTTTTTGGATGTGGAGGAAGGAGAGTTGTGTTCGATCTTGGTTGTTCAGGAGTTTTTGGGCTTGTTTGAAGAGATGTTGTGTTTACCACCTCATTATGAGATAGAATTTCACATTGATTTGATTAAAGATACAAAACCTATGGTGTTGCCTATTCGTAGACTTGCATCGAAGGAGAAGTTGGAGCTATCTATTTAGGTTATGCCCATTTAGGACTGGAAGAGGCCAGAAAGCATAACTGATATTACAAGCTTTTTGGTTCTAGTAGATTACTGTAGGAGGCTCATGCAAGATTTCTTGAAGATTGCCTCTCGATTAATGAATTTTATGAAGAAAGACGTCAAATTTTTTTGGGCGGATAAATGCGAGTAAGCATTCTTAGAGCTAAAGAAAAAGTTAATGAGCACTTCTGTTCTTACTGTGCTAAATGGAGGTGAGTTTTTGACTATTTACACTAATGCATGTGGAAAGGATTTAGGTGTTGTGTTGATGCAGCATGAAAGGGTGATCACTTATGCTAGTCGACAGCTTAAATCATATATAGCGAGGTATGCAACTCATTATTTGGAGTTGTTAGCGGTGGTATTTGCATTGAAGATATAGAGACATGGTTTGTTAGGTGAGAGGTTCAAGTTGTACACGGATCATAAATCTTTAAATTATCTTTTTACACATAATGACCTAAAGATAAGGTGACAAAGGGGTTGGAGTTTCTTACGGCCAATGATCTAGACATATTATATACATTGGGAAAGCTAATGTCATAGCTGATGCGCTCAGTAGGAGGCATGCAGTTGTGGCCAATTTTAGGTTCGTCCAACTTCGATTAGCCATATCGAAGGCAATCAACTTATAGATCTTCGTATTGCTAGGATAACCAAGGCTATGAGAGAGAATAAGGCATTAGAGAAGTGGTCGAGATTCGAGGTAGATAGTCATGGAATTTTGAGGATAAACGGTAGGTTGTGTGTTTCGAATCTTGATGGTATTAGAAATGAGGTTTTGTTATAGAGTCGTCATTCTAGACTGATGATACATCCATGAGTCATTAAGATGTATCCGGACGTGAGATGTACATTTTGGTGGAAAGGTGTGAAGAGAGACGTTTCTCTATGTGAGTAGATGTGCTTATAGCCAGTAGGTTAAGGTAGTGACCAGAAAATAGTTGGACTGCTTTAGCCACTTGAGGTTGTGAAGTGGAAGTGGGAGCAGATTTTTATGGATTTTGTCAAAGGATTGCCTAGGTCGAGGAGAGGTAATGATCGTGTATGGATTATTGTAGATTGGTTGACCAAGAGCACTCACTTATTACCAGTGAAGGCAACGAGGACTATTTCTAGTTTGTCTCAAGTATATATTAGAGAGATCGTTAGGCCTCATGGAATTCAATGTGATATCATGAGTGATAGAGGTCTGATCTTCATGAGTCGGTTCTAGAAGGGTTTGCATGATGCACTTTCGACAGAGCTGAGCTTAAGGACATTTTATCACCCTCAGACAGTTGGACATACTAAGAGGGTGAATCATGTATTTGAGGATTTGCTTCATGTTTGTACTGTGGACTTTGGAGGTGTGTAGGAGGATCATTTGCACCAAGTTGGGTTTTCTTATAAAATTAGTTTTCAGGAAAGCATTGGGATGGCGCTTTTTGAGGCATTATATGGAAGGCCTTGTAAGTCTCTATCATGTTGGATGGAACCATGAGATTGCTTAGTGCTTAAACTAAATATGATTTGTTATGCCACAGATAAGGTAGTGGAGATTTGGAGGCATTTGAAGGTAGCTTAGAGTATGCAGAAGTGCTAAGAAAATGTGAGATGGAGAGATTTGGAATTCTCAGTTGGGGACTTTTTGTTCATCAAAGTTTCCTCAATGAGAGGGTGGTTCAATTTGGGAAGGAAGGGAAGTTGTCTCCTCATTTTATAGGACCTTTTTGATACTTGATAGGATAGGCACTCTTGCTTATAGAGTTGAGTTACTGTCTAGATTGTCGTCCATGAATGATGTTTTCCACATATATGATATAGTAAGTATGTGCACGTTCCTAGTTTGATTATTGAGCCGTCAATGCAAGAGGGTTTAGAGATTGAGTCAAACCTGACTATATTGAGATAGCCTATTCGTGCTATCGATAGAGATACGAAGCTATTGAGGACTAAGTTTGTTAAGTTAGTCAAGGTACAGTGGAGCGAGGATGCTCGGGATTATACATAAGAGTTAGAGGGTAGTTTTGAGGGTATCCTATTTAGAGTTCTTTATAGACTAGTGGTTTCTTATCTTAGTATCATATATCTTATGTAGCGTACTCGCTGCTTGAAGTGAAGTCAGTTGGTATTCATTTGGTTTATAGTTTAGTTTGTATATAGTTTAAGTAGTACTCTATATACGTATTTGGTTTCTTCTATCTTCTTTGATTAGCATAACATTTTGAAATATAGTTAAGTTTTATAAATGTGATTTATGACCTCATTAAACATCTTTTCATTAATAAATAATGATAGGAGCTTTGTATTTGAAATTTGTTTACAAAAATAAATACTTTGATAAAACACTGATAATTTGACCGAAAATCAGTTTATGGATAAACAAATTTTGTTAATTGATATAAATTGTTTGAACTCATTTATACTAAGCTAATGAACATATAGACACATTAGGAACTAATTAACAAACTTTGCTTCATAAAGCAAGTTGAATGTTTTAGAAGCTTCAAAGGGATAAGAGATATTTGTATGTAAGGGTAGTTTGGTCATTTACTTAGAAATGAGGTAGAAATAGATGTGATGGAGTATGTGAGGGGTGAGCGTTCCATGGTGAGTGAGAGAAAGATTTAGGCTACCATCTTGAGTACATATAAAAGTGGGTAAGCCTCTTGATTTATATTTTGTTAATTTACACGAAAAATATAAGCTCTTTTACTCTTTCTCTTCATAATTTTCAAAAAGAAAATAATTTCAAAACACATCTGAATAAACTCAAACTTGGACTAGAGCCTTAATACAACATCACAATACCTTTTATTAACTTGGAATGGAAAAATTAAAAGCATATCTCCCCCCATAATCTTGGGCATGGGCTATTATAGGTAATATTGCCTTGAAAACCAGTGCAAAGCTAGGAAAGGGTAGGAAGTGAGGTGTTAACATGGTTAAGGTAGGAAGTGGTTGCTTGGACTTGCTTGTTTTCTTGCTAAAGGGTGAGATAACTCACCATTGAATGGAAAAATATTGTGTATGTGTGCTTGTGATTATTTATTTCTTTGTGATTGAATGGATATTGATCTATGTTATAATATTTATTCGTTTCTTACTTTGAAAGCAAATGACATATGTAATCCATACGTATGGACTTGAATGGACTTGTCAGACTTGTGTCATATCCTTGAAAAAAAGAAAATAGGTTATAGTTGAACACAGATTTGAATTGGACTTGGATTTTAAAGTGCTCTTATAGCGATAGTTGCTATAGATGCACTTAGGAGGTGCCTTGTGTTCGATAATTTCTAAGGAACTTTATAGGTTAATCCATAGGGGTTTCTTGCCATATTTGTGATGTATGTTATGTAATCTTAAAGCCATTAAAGTTTTGGGTGTTAGAAAGTTAAGTAACATATGGAAAATGACTAAATTTCTACTTATGGAAAACTGCCCAGTTGTAGCCTTTGTTTAGAACTTTAAAGCTCTGAAAATATATACAATTTAAATATTTATTTCATTTTGTTTATACGTATTTTATAACACCTATTAGAGTATTGTAAAAGTGGTTTGAGATTTTTATGAATTTTTAAGAATTAGTCATAACTTTCTAAAGAAGAGGGTTTGCTTTTAAATATAAGGAAAACATGGTTTTCCAAGTTTCAAAATATTTTATAAACTTGTTATTTTAAAGTAATATATAGGAAAATATTTAAAACCTATTATAAGTATTTTAAAGTATTTTAAAATCATTTTTCATCATATATAATTTTTAGAAAATTATTTTATTATTTTATTAAAGTATAAATATCTTATGTTATCCATTACCTTTTAAATTGTTTTATTAAATATTTAGTTTTATAAATAAATTACTTTACACACATACACATATATCAATTTAAAAGGAGTTTTCAAATTATAAACCAAAGGTTTAGAAAGGGACTAGAAATTTCATAGGGCTAAATCGTATTTTGTTTACTTGTTTGAAAGGTGATTAACTATGTTTAACACTAAAAGCCGAGCGAGGTAGACTTCTCTATCTGTGAGAGTTAAGATTAATGTTCGAATAGGGATAAAAGCAATAGTGCTCTAACCTACCACCTTCTCTCTTGACCAAGGAATAGTTAAGTTAGAATGTCGAAAACATTTTAGTGGTGTTGTTTACTTATTTATGGAAAGTCAGTAATACTATACTTAACACTTAAAGCCGACTAGGTAGACTTGTCTATTTGTGCGAGTTAAGAAGAAATTTCTAGGCAAGACTTTGATATGTAACAAGTGCTCTAACTTACGTGGCTTTACTTTTAACCAAGGGATAGTATAAGTTGGAATATCAAAAACATGTTAAGTATGTAAACCTTGATTTCTATAAACGATCATTTTTAACTAGATAGTTGATTAGTTGACTATTGAACTTGATCGATTATAACTTAAGAAGTACATAAAAGCTTTGCATTTCATATCCTTTGAGAACCCCTAGGGAGGAGCATTGGTATGAAACATCTCTAGCTTTAAGAACTCATAGATACAAGATCCCATAGGGAGCACTCCTCTTTATACTATTCGCTTACTTATAAAAGAACTGGAATTGAGTTTACCGAAAAATTCATCGAATTAGTTTTGAACAGTCCGGGATCAGCAAGTGTTTTACTTAGCAAATACTACTTCAAAACTAGTATAAGTCAATATTTTGGAAGCGGTTGTGAAGTGGAATGTTATAGAGTTGAACTGTCTATCTAAAGGTTAAGTCCACGAGAGAGGTTAGCATTAGCATTCGTCATAGAAATTATGCTGGAATCTATATGGAAATTCAAGATTTTTTCCAAGATGCTTGGATTGAAAAAGAGATTTGTGATCAATCCTAGATGATGGAATCCATTTAGGAATTCATGTCCGGTTTGAGTAAGGAAGACTCGTGTGGTATATGCCGAATGTGACCTCAACATTGGAAATAATAGAAATAGAGTAGGACGCACTGCTTGGTGTTTAGCTAACCCACGACAGGGTATATCAACTCCAAATCTAGAGTATGCTTATCGATGTTGGTATTAGGAGTTGACAATGCTTTGTTCCATGTGGTTCTATAGATTTGTGCATGGGCTAGTTGTGTTTACCTTGTGGTATATTCTATCTAGAGATATACAATGCTCGAATGTACTTTCTGACCCTTGTCAGGAGGCTGGCCTCGGTTTATATAGGGTTATCTTCAGTGAAAATCCATATTCCTACATACTTAGCATTTTTAGACGTACTTCTAATATTGATGTGGTGCGATTAATGTAAGCATCGGGGCTATTTGTTTTGATTTATATTCTACACTTTAGACATTACCTATTATATCACTATATTAACTTAAAGAATGGTTGGTTTTTTGAAGGGAAAACTATTACGGTAATCTATATAGTCTCAATAGTTATTGTTACATTTGCATGTATCTTGGGTTTTTCCATTCCGGACTTATGTCGGACACTTGATTTTTGTTTTCCCTAAATTCCTCGTATACTCTTTCAAGTAGGCTAAGAAAAGTAGGTTTTACTTTAGTCGTTTCACAGTTCAAGAGATGAGCTGGAGGCCTCCGTTATCTATTTATTTATATTTCCATTGCACTATATTATGCATGTATGTATCAGCATTATTAGCATAGGCAGTTATATTTGTCCAGGCCGATGATAGTACTTAGGTTTTGTAACTTTAAAATTTCTGTATCCAATTTAACCCTTCTGCCAAAAGTGGCACAATAACTAAAGATAACCTATTATAGGATTATATCTAGTAGAAACAGCAAGAATGTGAAAAAAAGCGTGGTAAAGTAGAGAGACACAAGATTGTTATAGTGCTTTGGTAATCTATAGCCTACAGTACACTTTATATTTGATTGGTTATGGGTTTGGAAGAGAATTAATGCCAACGAAATAGACTTGTCTATCTATGAGAGTTAAAAATGAAGTGTAGCGGTAAGGAATTGATATGCAACTAGTGCTCTAACTTACTCGGCTCCACTCTTATCCGAGGGATAGTATAAGTTGGAATGTCAGAAACGTGTTAAGTATACGAACCTTGATTTCTATAAGCGACGTTTTTAACAAGATAATAGATTAGTCGACCATCGAACTTGACCAATTATAACTCTAGAAGTATCTGAAAGCTTCGCAGTTTCATACCTTTTGAGAACACCCAGGTGGAGCGTTGGTATGAAACGTCTCTACCTTTAAGAACTCGTCTATCCGAGATCCACCAGGAAGGGCTCCTCTTTATATAGTTCACTTAACTTTAAAAGAATCGCAATTGAGTTTACCAAAAATTCATCGAATTGGTTTTAAGGAGTCTAAATTGGTAAGTGTTTTACTTACCGAATACCACTTCAAAACTAGTATGCAAGTCTATGTTTTGAAAGTGATTGTGAAGTGGAATGTTATACAGTTGAACTATCCATCCTATGGTTAAGTCCAGGGGAGAGGTCAACATTAGCATTCATTGGAGGACTTATGCCGGAATCTATGTAGAGATTTAGGATCTGTTAGAGTCGCTCAGATCCACATAGAGATTCGTGATCTATTCGGGTTGCCAAAATCCATTTGGGTATTCATGTTCTATTCGAATAAGAAAGACTCATGTTAGATATTCCGAATGAGATCTCGACATCAGAAATGACAAAAAATAGAGTAGGACTCATAGCTTGAGGTTAGCTAACCCCTAACAGGGTATATTAACACCAAATCTAGAGTATTCTTATTGATGTTGGTATTGGGAATTGATGATACTTGGTTCCATGTGGTTCTACAGGTTTATGCGTAGGCTAGTTATGTTACCTTATGGTATATTCTAGCTAGAGCTATATGACGCTCGGAGGTATTTTCTAACCCTTGTCAGGAGGCTGGCCTCACTTTATCTAGGGATGTCTTCAATGGAAAATCCATATTCGAACGTAACTTAGAGATTTTAGATTTACGTTTAATACTATTAATGGTGTGGTTAATGTAAGTATCACAACTATATGATTTGATTTATATTCTACGCTCTGGATATTATTTATCATATCATATGTTAACTTAAAGAATGGTGGCTTCTTTTAATGGGAAGACCATTACTATAATCTGTATGGTCTTAATAATTACAGTTGCATGTTGCATGCATCTTGAATTTTCTCATACTAGACTTATGTACGACAAATGGTTTTTATTCCCCCTGAATTCCTTGTAGGCTGAGCAAAGCAAGTTTTACTTTGGATGTTTCAAAGTTCGAGCTAGAGGCTTCCATTATTTGTCTATTTCTATTTCTATTGCACTGCGATATGTATTTATGTATCAACATTGCAAAGTTAGGCAGTTATTACCGTCCACGTTGATGATAGTACTTAGGTTTTGTAATTCTAAAATTTCGTATTCGAAGTGACACTTTGTACATTTATTTTGATATTATATATTATCATTCTTCTATGAGATTCTGGTGTTGTGTTCTTTCTTACTTGTTCTATCCTTTTTCTTTTACTTTTACCCTAACTATGTCTTTTCGACACTTTGGTACTTGGCTCACCAATACCATGGTTGTATTTGGTGTCTACATTCAAGGGTCGAAAAGTCCAATTGTTACAGCTAGAGTGCAGAGTCTTTACTCTGTGTGCTTGTTGGAATGGTAGATGAGTCTCATCACCTAAGACACACTCCTCATTCTTGCTATCAATGAGAAAACCGTTGTTCCTCTTTGGTGCGTAAGATTTTCTACTAGATCTTCTAATAGGTTGCATGTTATCCTTTACTAGTGAACTCGGTTCTCCCACTATTTCAATCTTAGTGTTAGTCTCTCAGTTCTCATCTAAGTGTACAACTTCATTGTTAATTTCCTTTAATAGAAATTCCTTTTCTAAAAATGACAACGTGTATGGAAACAGTCACATTTTGTTCCTTTGTGTTGTAGAAAATATATCCCCTTGAATTCTTGGGATATCCTACAAACTTACACAATGACAATCTTGCCTTAAGCTTATTTGGGCTAATGTTCTTAACATAGGCCAGACAACCCCATACCTTCAAATGATTGAAGTGGGGTTTCTTCCCATTCCATATCTAAAATGGTGTCTTAATTATAGATTTAGTGGATATTAAGTTCAGCATATGAGATGCGGTTTCCAGTGCATATCCTTAATAAGACAGAGGCAACTCCGCTTTACTCATCATGAAACGAATCATATCTAATAAGTTCGGTTCCTTCGCTTTGACACACTGTTACATTGTGGAGTATAGGATGGAGTAACCTAAAAGATAATCTCATTATCTTTTCAGTATTGTTGGCACTCTTGTCCAATGTACTCGCCTGCTCGATCAGATCGTAGGATTTTAATCTTTTATTTCGTCTTATTTTCGACTTCATTCTCATACTCCTTAAATTTCCCCTAGACATCGAACTTGTTTTTCATAAGATACACATATCCTACTCCCCAAAAATTATCCATGAAGCAAACAAAGTAAGAACTATTGTCTTTGGTTATTACAGACATTGGGCCACATATATCACTATGTACTAGCCTTAAAAGTTGACTAACTCTTTCATTGCTTCCACTGAAGGGTGTTTAGTCATTTTCCCTTTGAAATATGATTCACTGGTATCAAATGATTCGGAATCAAGTGACGATCGAAAAAGTATGGTTTTCAGTTTATGCGGTTGTTTCTAACTAATATGACTGAGCCTACAATGCCAAAGATAGTTATCATTTATATTGCTACTAGAAATACTCACAGAACATGCATAATTTGTATTAAAACCTTCACAAACTTTATTTCCATATATTCACAACATTATTTGCACAAAGAAATACATATCCACTCTTAGAAAGTCTAGAAACAAATACAATCCCATAAACAATGTCTTTCATAAAATAGTAATGATTTAAAACCCACACAAAACAACTAGGCAAGCATAAATGGTAATCTCTCACTATTGTTGCATCTAAAATAGATCCAACAGCAACTTGGAGTCCCATTTTTTCCTTTGCCACATGGCGCTAGTTCTTAAGCCCCTTTAACGAGTTGCAAATATAAGTTCCAGATCCTATATCCATTCGACGGTAATTTTTTAATCGGTTAGAAAATCATCGAAAAAATGTAATAAAAATAACCGCAAGCGCACGACATACAATAGTAGTACGTATGGTAATACAGGTTGATCCGTAAGGAAATGAGTTAATTTTAAATTCTACTCAATCAAATTAAACAAACGCTTGAGATTGTTTTTAAGGTAAGAAAAATGTTAAAAATAACTAAAGAAAAGTAAATAAAAATACGAGATTAAGAGATAACTTAGAGGAAAATTCACTCTCATAATTTCACATAAATCAACAAAAAATCAATCTATGATCTCTCAGTTTAATCTGAGTAGAATTAATGATGTATTTATCATAAGTATGGTCTATTTGTGTTATTAGTTAACACAACTTAAACCATCAAACTTTAATACAACAACTAAAACCACTTTGTTAAATGTCATGAAAATGAATATGAAACTAAAACAAAATCTATTTTATGCGTGATCTATTTACTATTTTTGATTAGTAACATAGACCAGCAAATTTTGATTTTATTTTAATTCCATGATCAAAATCACTTAGTTAGATGTCAATGTAAATTGTGTTTATATTTGAGCAAGAATAGCATAATTGTGATAAACAACACAGGCTATCAAATTCACTAATAAACATACATTAACAATAACTATCCATGAAGCATAAAAAGATATCATAAATAATAGAATATGTTGAATTTACATAATTAAGAGAGCTTCAATACCCCTGAATTGAAGGGGTTTAGCTTCTCATTTGTGTTATCACTTCAACACATGTAAATTTCAACACAAAAAAGCAAGCAAAGTATAATTAGAATAAAAAGAGAACTAAACTACTTGCATAAAAATAAAACTAATTGCAATGAAAAGAAAGCTAATCTACTAACATAAAATAGAAGAAAGCATGTAAATAAAAGTAAGCATGAAATAAAAGAAAGTAGAAAAAGAAGATGAAGAGGCTTAGAAAGCCATTTTATTTCTCATTAATTTGTGGCTACAACTTGCGTAATATGATAAGAAGATTAAAAACTCCATTACATGAACATAAGAGGGTTATTAATACATGCTAAAACCCTTATCCATATTTTAGGGTGCTACCCAAAATGCTCTTTACGAAATGTAACCTCCAAGTAATCATTAGTATGAGCTTAATCCTCCATTAAATGTGCATGTGGCTTTAATCTCTACTAACATGTGCATTAGCTCTTAATTTTAGTTTATGGTTAGTGGATAGGTGGGGTCCTCCATGTTGCATGAATTCATTTATTTCTTCATTCTTTTGACTTCCATCTTTGTGCATGCATACATACATGAAGCCTCTTCCATTTTCCATCCAAATTCCTACAAATAAAACTAAAATATGCAAATTAAAATTCTAAAAATTAATACATGCACAAAATTACCATTTTCCCCCTAAATGAAGATGAATGAATGATGATTTGATGAAATTTGGATATTGGTAAATACATGTAAAAACACCCAATTATAACATTTGTTTAAATAAAAGTAGATTAAATATGGAAGTAAAAATATGCATATTTACGTGCACATCAGTATCTAAAATTTAAGACATTTTATTAATTACAAAACTTTTTTGAATACCTGATAGAGCTACAAAACTATTCTGCTTCTTTTCTTTCATAATATTGAGGTAGTCATGACATTTTCTCTTCTAGCGTCCTTTCTTATGACAATGACTATGCTCACCCTTTCATCGGTTGCCTTCTTTCTTTCTTAATTTTCGTTTTACCATCTATTTTCTGCTTCTTCAGACTATTCAAAGATGACTGTAATACCCTAAAAAAATGTGTATAATTTAGTGAAATATTAAAATGTGAAATCATGAGAGATATTGGATTTACCAGATTAAACCAGCGTTGTTGTGACCATCTTAATTTTCTGAATCGCGTGTTATTTTTATTTGTTTCATTTAAAGTCCGTATGAGAGAATTGCGGACGAAAAGGCGATCGCGTCGAACGGGCGCCAAACGGTTGAATTTGAATTGACGGTTGGAGTTATTCCCTCCTTAGATATAAATTGAAGTGTGTACTCAAAATTTTCATTTTAGAAACCACTGCTTACCTCTTTCTTCTTTATTTCTATAGAGAAACCACTCCACCAAAATTCAAATAACACACTCAATTCTCAACTGAATTCAAAGAAACCAAAAGCAACAAAAACCTATCAGATTATGCTACGACCTAGCAATGAATTGGAAGCCGAAATTTGAAAGTAGGAAGAATAGAACCCATGAAAAATGAGGAATTGGAATGGAATTGGCCATTCTATGAGTGATCTTCAATTAATCCTTCATATAATGCAATCTCAACATTATAGGATGATCTATAAGCTATAGTTAGTGTAGTAATTCATATATATACATGTGATTTTGAAATTAACACGGTTGGGAAGGATTTGGTTTGATTAAAAGTATTAGAAACTAGGTTTAAGTAAATTTCCAGAAATCTAAAGTATAATACCTAAGTTCATGAAATAATTGATATACTTAGACTTGGAAATCTAAAACTAGGATCTAGGGACGATATAGGATGATCCGACACAAGGCAATAACATTCGAAATTGAAAACAATGTTGAAGAGCATAAAAAATCGAACTTGGAAAAACTGGAAAACACCCTACCTGGTGGACCGGTGAGCCTGACCAATGCATTGTGCACATTACGTTCTAACAACTTGAACCTTAGCCAAATGGCCCAAACTTACTATAATAACACACGATTCAATTCATGCTTTCTCCTACATTTCAAAAGATAATCTCGAAGGCGATGAGGCAAGTGACGGTGTTATGAAATGGAGTGATGTATGAAAGGTGACGATAATACAGAATAAATGATATAGTGATACGATGATGATAAGTGACTAGTAAATATTGAATGGCTTGGTTGTGATATAAATAAAATACAAATATATATATGGTTTTGATATAAAATTTGGATGCGATGATGTAAGTGAAAAGTGACGAGTTTGGAATGCAAGTGTGGACCTACAACATAAGTAGATGTCCAGGCATATCAATATTTTCTTCTCCTAAAGGCTTGGAGAAAACCAGGTGGATGCTAGGCAACCCAATAGAGCAAGAGGATGGTCCAGGGAGTGAGTCCCCTGGGTAGCACAAGAACGATAAGCTTCCCTATAGACTCAATGAAGGTGTGTTCTATTTCGAATGCGCGATGACCGACAATAGGATCCCTATAAGGTATGGGACCGGACCAGGGTATGAGTCTGTTCAAGTATGATGTGATGTGATTAGATATATGTAACTGCTAGATATAGTGGATGACTGAATGTATAGTGGCAGAACGATAGACTTGTGTCATGTTATAATGTTAATTTTATACAATATGTAGACTAGAGTATAACTCACTTACCGGACTTATGTCTGACCCACTCCTATTTTCATTGTAAATATATTCAAGTTGTTGGACTTGAATGATGATATGGTATCAATGATGGAGATATATATGTATATAGTGTTCATGATGTATATATATAATTGTTGACCTGGATTTAACCTTATGTGTGTGGGTTTGGATTGTAACTATATTTGTTTAGACATATGTATATGACACTTCAGATATATTATGGTGATGTGATTATGTTATTGATTATGTATTATATTTGATTCATTTCGTTATGAAACGCTAAAAGTGGTTAGTGCTAGTTAGAAATTGTATTTGATATCTGCATGTGATTGTGACTCTATTTATATATTATCTTATCCCAAATGACTTGCCTTCTCGGTTCTCGGGTGTTAAAATCGGTTTGGGCATTAAATCCGACGGTCAAAAAGTTAGGTTGTTATTTTTGGTGACAGAGCTTCCAAGATAGGAATTAGGAACATATTCAAAGAGCATATTTGTATTTCTATTAGATATATATCATAGGAGTCGAATATGTTTGCAGTTGTTCTAGTTTAGCTATTTGTCTATTAGGGAGTTTTTAATGAATCACAATTACAAATAGCAGGGGATGAGTAAGTTAAAGAGGATGGAAATTGGAACAAAGATAAATATAGTTGGGGTAAGACCAATGGAAGTGGTATTAGAATTGAACTAGGGATATTGGGATGCGAACATCCACGTTCGATTCCACCGATATCTATAAGTGACAAGTCATACCAGTGTAAACCCCGTAGTACATGCACCTAGGGTATAAGGAGTAATTCTGGGTCATACGTTGAAATTGAACCATAATTAATAATAGTGAGTGACTAAGAACTTATGAAAATATATATAGACATTGGATTTGATTGGATAAATGCATTGGATGGGGAGTTCATAGGGATAATAAAGGAATTGAATTTTGGAAATAAGATACTCTAAAAGTAGAAAAAAATTTTAGAAGAGAATTTGTTTTGAATGTTGGAATTTGAATTTTTTTTTATAAGAGAATTTATGAATTGATATCATATTTATATAAGACTATAAGTATTTGAAGGATTTTAACAAAAAAATTAAAATATTATTTTAAAGTATTTTTTAGTGGATGAATCTATATATGTATATTTTATAAGAAGTGCAGAAAAGATTTTTATGTTAGATATAAATAAATTTGTAAACAAAGTGAATTTTAAAATATATTTGCGTATATTTAGAATATACTATTTGATTTTATTGAAAATTTTCAATGTATAAAATAGATTTATGTATTCGTTTACATATGTGATAAAATGGTTATAAATGATTTGAAATGATGTTATAAAACAAAGCAAGAGTATTCAAAAAATAGTCGCAATTTATTTAAATTTTAGATATATTTTAAAGTGATTAATATTAAGTCATTGAAGTTAAAAGAAATTAATTGGCATTGAAATTAAAACGTGAGGACAAAGTAAATATTTGACGAAAGGATTATACTTTATGGCTCTAAGTAAATAGGGATTTTTAGTAAAATAATATTTTGAAAAGATAAGGAAGTTTTTAAAAAGAAAATATAAGTTTAAATTATGATATAGTAATGAGTATCTGGTCAAAAATGTTTTGCTATTATTTTAAAATGTGAAGACAAATTTTGAATGGTCAAATTTGAAATTTGTTTGATGGTTAGAAAGCAAATAAGGAAGAGAAGGTTATGCAGTGGAAGTGGCTCCTAGTGCAAATATTCCATCATCGGTTATAAAGAAGGAGAACAGATTGTGAGTTAGAAGTGAGTTATGATTTTGGATAAGAAATGATGGTAAATAGCTTAAGAATAATTCTCACATATGGCGTAAATCGACTGATTTTGGAGTAGAATGAATGATTCATTATATGAAGATGTTAAATGTGGATAGAAATGTGGCATGGATAAGGGTTAGGGGACTGGGCATGATATTGTCGTAAGTCATGATCCCCATAGTCCCATGGAATTGGATAAAGAAAGAAAGATTGCAGTTATGGTTAGAAAAGAAAAAATAAAGCTAAGTTATTGTGTTGAAATAAATTAGAGAAAAGATGATTACCAAATATGAAAAATAAATTGGATAAGATTATATGAAAGAGATTTGGGCCTAAACTATACTTCTTTGATATTGCAAAATTTAAAGATGTAGTTGAAATAAAATTTTAAGCTAATTAGTATAAGAAAATTGAATGATATTGGAGTTTCAATTGACTGATCCCGTTAACCAATTAATTTAAAATATTTTGAGATGTGGATGAAGATTTTAGTTGGATGGTCTAGAATTTATTTTGGATAGGGTCCTGGTGACCAAATGATAATACTACGTGACCTCCATAGTATAGAAATCTAAATGATTAACATTCGTATTCTTTTGTTTTTGTTATTGCGGTAATGATTGAAGATGAAAGTGAATGATATAAATATTAGTTTTTTGTTTCATAACTTCATAAAGATAAGTTATTTGAATTGATTGGAGGAATGTTGTTGCATGATGTTGTAGGTAGCGTTACACCATTTATGTTTTATAGCTTGGATGGATGTTTTTCTCCAAGCAAGTAATTCTTGCCTTGCACTATATGTTTTTTTGATAATAATTATAGTTTGTCGATACTTGAGTAATAGATGTAACTATGAGTATATGATTTGGATTGGAAGTGACATGAGTTTGATGGCATGTTCACTATGTTGATGTTCTTAGATAGATTATTGCGTAAGATGTCGTTGTACTAGTATTTTGTTAATTTGATTTTGGTAGTGAGACACCATCCATATTGAGTTGTCTCGTCCATAATATAAAAGAGTAGTAAGTCGATAAAATGATATAAGAGAAAGGAAACTTTGATTGGGTATTATTAGAAAATAAATTGAGTTTGGATTTTGGTTGTGTAAGGTATTTAGTTGGGACTTTTGATTGTAAAAGATATTCTCGATTTGGTTTGGTATTATTGATAAATGGAATGAATTTTTTGAATTGTGGATAGATATTATTTAAAGAATGAAGAATTGTGGAAAATTGTAACTTCTATTTATAAAAGGTATTCTAATTTGGATTGACGACAAGGATTATATGAGTAGTATTTTGATTGGTATGTATAAAGAAATTTGATAAGGGATTTTGAGCTATTAAGGTAAACAAGATTTGAGGAATAAAGAAAAGATGTATTAGATTGAATGGATACGAAAGTAAAATTAAGATATACCAAAGAGTGGTGTGGATTCAAGTGTTTCATGGTAATTGTAGAAAATTTTATTTGAAAGACTGAAGAGATAGTGTATAGTTTGCATGCACAGAAGATGCAGACTGATTCTATTGAAATGGATTTGGGTATGACTTCGAGTGAGGAGTAGATGTCCTCTTTTCAATCATCTCTCGGATTGAGAAGAGACTATCTATTCAAAGAAACTCTTTGGAGTAGCAACTTAATGGTACAGAGTTTACATTGCATATGAGGTATGCGTAAACAATCTATGTAACAACCCAAAATTCTAGTTATTTAATTTTAAATGTTTAATTAATTTTAAATGTTTAAATAATTAGATTTTAGAATTTAATAACTTATAATTCAACTATAGGAATGATTAAATATTTTTGAATTGTGAATTAAATGTTAATTAAATAGATTTAATAATTTTATTTAACTCCTTTTAATTAATAAATAATATTGGTGAGTTCAATTTGTAAATTTATTTACAAATACAAATAAATTCGAAAAATAACGATAATTAAATATAAAATGATATTTAAATATATACCATTGTCTATAAACTTAAATTTATAGACAAAGGATTTTGAATTGTTGTTATTAGGACCTATATCCCGTTACTTTTGAAAAAGGTGTTTTTTCAAAGATTTTGGGAATGAAATGATACGTATTCACTCTAGTTGATTTTTTAGAGGAACCGGAATACCACTGGATGCTCCACGTTGTTTAGATTCTAGAATTTCACCATATTTTACTAGGAGGAGTTCCCTCCTTGTCATTTTGATTTTTCTCATTTGAGAAATTTGAAAACAATTTATTTTAATTGGAAAACCCAGGCATTTAGATCTAAATTTGTCATTTGAAAATTTTGGATGCATAACATCTATATCAGAATATTCTCTATATTTCGTCACATATGATTGAGATATGGTGGTTGATTGCATGTGGATTTATATCATACTAATTTTTACATGTAGAGTTACATCATATTGCTTTTGTATTTTCTATTAGATCATGTAAGTACAGGGAATCGAGAAGTTCCTACTTGACTTCTTGTGCACCTGCATTTGCATAGAGATAATAAATTACGTGCCAAAATATAAATCAAATGCAAAATGGTACGTAATAAATTTAGAAAAATTAATTTGGTTGGTGATTTTATGCCCAGCAATGGGAGGCCACTTGGCATTTGTTTTCTTTAATTGGTTTGGAGCCCGTAGGAAATTTATAGGTTTCTTGATTGAGCCGCGCAAAGGAGACGCTGGTGAAATTTTCCGTAAATGTAAGAGTTTAAAAAATTTTACGGAAAATTTCTGAGAATTTTTTAAAATTTTTTGACAATTAAATTTTGATTTTTGGGTAATATCTTCGAACAAATGAATAGAAGAGAATTAGTTGATATAGAGGGTTGGATTTAAAGGACTTGGAAATTTTAGAATCTATTCCAGCTAATTGGTTTTGGAAAATAAGTTTAATAGCTCATTTTAATTAATAGTTTAAACTTAAGGGTTTGGAAACATTTTCTTTCTTAGGAATTTCGAGGGCAAAATTCATTATGGGGGAACATAGCAACCCAAAATTGTAGTTATTTAATTTTAAATGTTTAATTGATTTTAAATAATTGTATTTTGAAATTTAAAAAATTATAATTCAAATAAAAGGAATGATTAAATATTTGAATTGTGAATTAAACGTTTTTTAAATGATTTTATAATTTTATTTAACTCCTTTTAATTAATAAATAATATTGTGAGTTCAATTTGTAAATTTATTTACAAAAATAAATAAATTGAATAAATATCAATAATTAAATATAAAACGATATTTAAATCTATGAAATTGGCCGTCCAGGGCACAGTCTCGGATTTTGATGAAACTAGATTCACTGGATCCATAATAATGAATTATAGTATGCGGTTGAATTTGATAGCGATCAGATGAATCATTCGGTCGTGGCATTGAAATTAATATCGAAAATTTAATATAATAACTGGGTTTAAAAAGCTATATTCCACATACAATCGAATTGGGGCTCGTGGCTAATTCCATTGTGTTCGGAATAGGGTTATGGCATCTAGAGCGCCAGGCGGCACATCCCTTTTAGAGTCAAAGATTTTTGGGTAAGTTTTGTTGAATAATTTAAATTTTAAAATTATATGTATATATATATATGTGTGTGTGTGTGTGTGTGTGTGTGTGTATATCATCCATACTAGCCCATACTCTACCATACCTATAACAACCCGGAATTTCCGTTATTTGATTTTGAATATTTACATGGTTTTAAATATTGGATTTGGAATATAAATTGATTTTTTAATTTCCAAATATAGCGATTTATCATAATACGGAAATAGTGAATAATTGAAATTTTAGTTGAATATGAATAAAAACGATTTCTAATGTTGATATAAATTCTATTTAAATTAGAATTTAGTTAGTAAGTTTTTAAACTGAAATTTCAAGTGATTTAATCAATTTTTGAAATCATCGATTTAGTTGACGCGTTAAAATAGCGATCCGAGACATCATCTTGGAATTCGACGAAACCAGTTCCATTGGATCTGTAAGAGTGTATTATTATCGAATTTCAAATTTTGTAGCGTTTAGAGTTACCGTTTGATCGTACGGTATAGAAACGCGTTGAAATTAATATTGAAAATTTAATATAATAATTGGATTCAAAAATCTATCTTCCACTTATGATCGAATTAGATCCCGAAACTTATTCCATTGCATTCGAAATAAGGGTATAACATTAGGAACGCCAGGCGGCACGCCTCAATAGGGGTTTGGGGTTTTCGAGATATACTAAGCGAGATATTTTGAAACTAAATAATATTATAAAAATTTCAAGTCAACCCCTAACCTCTCTTATCAGTGGCCCTATATGTACGCGCATGCACCTATATCTTTTTTAAACCGCATCTTCCTCTTTCCATCTTTTTAAACGCGGATTCAAAGAAAAAAAGGGGAAATTCGAAACCGAAATCGACATAACAAAATTATATGAATCACGATAGAGCAACTCGCACTGCTTGTAAGCATGCGCTGCGATCATTGGCATCTCACATAGGCGACTAGAGTGGCGATTCATGGCAACTGGGTTGTCGATTTGGGGAGTATAGTTTGGGAACTAGTTAGTTAAGGCTAAGATAAGCTATCGTCAGAGTTTGGGGCTGGTGCGGCTCTCCGTAGGGGGTCACGATCTTGCTGGGCCGAGGTTCGGCGGGCAAAGTCCCGATTTAGTAAGGGCGATCGAATGGTTGTTTGATGGCGTCAGGAAGGCGGCGATGGAAGGAGGGTGATGGGGGCAAGCTACATTGAAGTGATAATGGACTCTGATTAACTTTGGTGATGTGGTCAAGGGTTTAAGGTCAGTGTTTTGGTTCATGGATAACTTGGAGATGCATGAGGGAAGGTGTGACAACCTGCAAATCTATACCCTTTGAATCGACAACAAACCACACATGTCCGACCCAAAAAGCACAAATTGACGGGAAGTCATGAGAAATAAAAGTAGAGAGAAGAAGAGAAAAGAAGAAAGAGAGAAGAATAAAACCAAACAGAATCTCACATCGCAGCGGAACTTATAATATCATATCAATGATCTTTACGAAACAGAAACTATGATATCATATATATCAATCAGAGTTCAACTCCATGAAGATCTCCAGCTCGCCTGCTAAATCTCCAAAAGCCCCAATCTGAACCTATAAATAACAAAGCAGCGGAAAATAACAAAGCAGCGGAAAATAAACATGTATACATGTATACGACATGAAGATCTCTAGCTCGCCTGCTAAATCTCCAAAAGCCCCAATCTGAACCTATAAATATACTCGGTCTGACCCGAGCATTGAAAGGGAAGAATGCATGGATCGATATGGTAAATCAACATGAGAAACACACTCAACTGAATATATTAAGTTATCAAAACTTTTATTTTCAAAACAAAAGTATCTCGTAAGACATGCCCACACATAAACACGGACATGTTTTGATCTTACGATAACCAAAACATTTCATATCAAATCATGTTATATTATAATAGTGTCTAGTATATAAATAATAATTAAAATAGTCGAAATTGTTACCATTATTAAATTCCAGCATACTAGGCTGTACAAACAAAATGGCAAGCATGTAGTGAAGTTTGGATTTCCATACAAATGACTAAGTGAAGGGACTATCTTCCAGCAGTACATCTCTAGAGGAATGTACCGAGGACCATCACAAAGGATCCTCTACCAACACAAAACCGGCCTACCTCTATAGCTAGGTAGTACCGAATATATCATCCCTCGGTGTTACCGACCTTTTCGAGGGACCTCATAGCATACAAACCACATTAACTTACATCCCGAACGTCATAGCGGAAAGAAATATATCTAGAAGAGGATGATCATATCCTAATTGGGAATGAACCACTTAGCCTTGCTTTGGTCATTTTCAGTTGATGGGGCCTGGGGTAACGATTACCTTTTACATAACACATATCACATCACTTTGAATGTCACATTGTCATTTTCGTTGACTACTAATTTCCTTCCATAAAAATACAATCTTTGAGCTCGTACGTCTCAAGGAGAATGTTAAGCTAAGAGAATTCGCCTTCTCCGCCACCATTGATGTACGTTTGTAAAAACCAATATAGTAATCTTAGAAATGCAATGTCAAACACTCGTCCACACAAGTTGTCCAGGAACAAGACAAACTTAAGGTACTTTCCTACCACATCCTATCGGGATATCCCTAGGATTAGTAGCAAATAGTCCTTACATTGGATATTTCATAACGAAGAGACTGCTGCTACTATATGTATATTGGGATTTTAACCCCAAGCGATCAACAAGCAGTCCTTCACTATGAAAATCCTAAATATCAATATCATCGACCAACCTACACAATCATCACATATACATTGGTCTAAAGTGGTTTGTAGATAAACCAACATCGGTCTCTTCGCACCAACAACGCAAAAGCGTTTCTCAACCTCACATAGAAACTAAGTCTCATAGACTTATTACGTCTCCAACTTTCAACTCGCTATCCTTTGGCCAAGAAGGAAGCTCGATAGATTGGAGTAATCACTCTGCACTACACGAATCAACATTCTCAACACAAACGATAATCAAGCCTATATAGACGGCTATGTACTAAGATTACGACTAATTAGTTCCCACATTAAGTCAAGGAACAAAAATGGGCAAATTTGATAGTCGTTTACTTAACTATCAAAGCAACAAACAAATATTTAGCACCATAAGCAATCACCGGGCCCTTTTAATTAATCTTTCATTAATTAAATCACTTTTCCAAATTAAATACTTCAAATTATCTTTAAAAAGATATATTCTCAAAACCATTTTAATATTTCACTATTTGGAAAACATTTCCATATACTTATTTTAGTAATAAGCGAATTCACAATTTACTTTACTTTCAAACCATTAAAACTCCATTTTAAAATATCACTTCCCAAACATTCTTTTAATTTAAAAGAATTATTCACTGTCCAAAATCGTGAATATAATTCTCTAACCAAATTCGTTATTTCTACACATAAAGGATTATCCACTATCCAAAATCATGACTAAAATCCCTTTAATAAGATTTCATATTCAACTTATCAAAATAAGTTGATTTCACATTTATAAAATAATCTTTATAATTCACATTTCTATTTTATAAAAACTTCCATTTATAAAATTTCTTTATCAGCCAATCTCATTTATATGCCAAAATCAAATTATAAGTTAATTACTTATAATTCTCTTTATTTACAAATTCATTCCTTTTATAATTTCATAAATTTATAAATCTTATTTACTTATAAGATTCAATAATACTTCATTTTAACACTTGTAAAACTCATTTATAATTCCATTACTTTTATTTATAAAATATCAATTTTATAAATCTTATATAAACCATTTATAGTAAATTTAAAATTCTCATTTAATTTATTTTACAAAATAGTTAACTCCATATTTCAAAAAATCATATTTAGGTATATTTCACAAAAATCAAAATTTTATAACATAAAAATTATAACATATTGTTTATTTAAAATAAATTCATTTTCTTAACAATTCAAAAACTTATATTTTCAAAATCACTTTTTTATATTTCAAAATTCCAAAATATGTTCCAATGCTATAACAGCACTAAATAAGGTGATTCATATCAATCACGACATCCAAATCATCATATATCACATGATAATAGCATATATAAAGATATCTGTAAATAAAATCAACACTGGTAAGGAATCCAGTTGGATCTCTCCAACCTGTCACCTGCAACAAATATATTATGAGAAAATTATGAGAAAATATGTACAATGTTCGTTTCGAGGCATACGTGCGTACAAAAGGTAATCCACTCATACACGGGAACATATAGGGTCTCATCCGCTAAAATATGCGAGAATATATCCAAACTAATCAATACATAGATAATATATCACATATCACCCAAACAATCATCAATCAGCATAAAATAAAAGTAAGAGTGAGTTGTACTCGCTTTGATTCCAATAGCCGTTGCAGAGTTATATTTCGAATAAAATTAAATGAGCGTTTAATTTTACCCAAAATTTTCAATCAACTCCAATCCTTGCTCCATCGCATATTGTTCGTCAAAACGAACCCACTTGTTTCGTCAAATTTCGACCTCATATGGAAATGTTATGCAATTTTAAAGTTTACATGAGTTTAAATAAAATTAATTACAAAATATTTTTTTAAAACCTAATCAAATCATGGTTGTTCGATTCTGCCTCTACAATTCTGGGTCATGCCCCTTTCTTCTCTCACGCGTATCCTCCTTCCCCGGTAAAATCGCACGCACTCGAACCCATATAGCCACCGTTTCCACTCGAATTATGCTCCTCCTTCGACGAACTCGAATATGATTAGTGACCACCACATGATAGCTCATCCTCACCTCCACCAATGGTCCACGCACATAGCTCCCTAGTATCGCCTTCTCCTCGTAAAATGTGCTCGAATGTGCTGCTTTCATTGTTAGAATTTGGCAAATTTAAGCCAGTGCAAAAAATAATCCACCGTTGGATCGATAGATCTCATCGTGCTCTACAATTTTGGTTTAGGAGTTATGGCCTAAAATTTGATGGATTGGGAGATAATTATGGAAAAAAATTATAGCTTTTTGGCCATTGAACAAAAACCAGAGGCTAGGGTTAGATAGATTAGGGTTTGTGGAAAAAAAAAGTGTGGTCTTTTATTAAAAAATGCAAACACTATTCACCCGAAAATATATCGAACTCCAAATGAAGCGTACCGCCTGGCGTTTATAATGTCCACTCTATTCTTAACACAATTGAATATATATCGGGAGCCAATTCCATCATATTTGGAAGATTGGTTCTCAAAACAAGTTATTTAATAAAAATTTACTTAAACAAATTTATACGTGTTGGCTTTGTATGACCAAACCGTATGTCCGATTGACATGAAATTTGAAATAATATAACAATGTAACATTACAGATCCAATGAAACTACTTTCGTTAAAATCTGAGACAGTGTAAAAAATGACTATTTTTACACATTAATTAAACCGATAATCCAGTTTCTATAAATTAACTTTTAATTCAAATTTAAAAGTATACCAACATCATTCTAATTCAAATAGAATTTAAAACCATATTTTAAATCAATTGCATTCACATAAAATTCAAGTTCAAATTATGCCTACAATTTCAAATATTAAATTAATAATTTAATTATCTAAATAAATCAAGATATACGAATTATAAGTTATTCAACTTATAAAATTAACTTGTGCATATTTAAAATCCATTAAATATCCGAATTTCGAATAACTGAAATTCTAGATCGTTACAGAAGGTATTAAGGGTAATTAATAAAGTTAATTACCTTTTTTAGAAAGATTAATTATTTTGTTTAAAATCAAATGTTTGAAAATGTATAACCTTGTCATACGAGGTCAAAATCTAATAAAACAAGTGGTAACAGATTCGTATGGACGAGTGCTACGCAAAAAAATTAGTTTGGAGATTTTTGAAGTCAACTGGGATTTTAGATTAAATTGAACGTAGTTCAATTTAATTTAAAATTTGAGATGGTTTGCAAATTAAAAATCAAGGTGAGTAAATCTCACTCAATTTGGTTAACTGGTTTAATTTATAATAATTAAAACTAATTATTGGATGATCGGTTGAATTTGATATATAATTTATCAGTTGGATGTTATATTATATATAGTAGTATATTTATTGGTAGTTGGGTATATTCCCGCCGATTGGAGCGGATGAGACACTATGCTCTTCGCATAATTGCGGATAACCCCATATTACCGCGATATCCCGTCTCGAAGCGGGATTGGTATTTTATGTTGTGTAACATCTTTGGATGCAGGAAAACAGGTTGGAGAGATCCAACTGGATTCCTCAAAATATATTGATTGTTATATATATATATATATATATATATATATATATATAGATATATATATATATATATAGTGATACGCGATTTGATAATCTGTTATGGATTGTTGTGTGACTTGATTTATTGGATGCTGAAGTAGCACTGGCCTTAATTTTGGTATTTTAATGACCATAAATATTATTTTTGAATTTGAAGGGATTAAAAGAAGATTTTGGATATAAAAATATTTTTATCGATTTTGGATTATTTTAAAGGAAATTGGTTTGGATAAAACAATGATTTGATTTTGGGCTGTACTTAACTATTCGTAAAATGTTTTAGATAGAGATTTTAAAATAACCTATATAAAGGATTTTTAACAATGAATTTTTAAATAATATTTCTGAAAATATGGAAAAGACATTGAAATCGATATTTAAAATAGATTTGTAAAATAAATAGGATTTATAAAGTAATGGATTCATAAATGAAATTTTACAAATGAGATTATTTTTATAAGCGAGTGAATCCCAAATGACTTTATAAGCGTATAAACGACATTTATAAATAAAGTGGAATGATTATCAGTTGATAAATTGAAAATATAAATTTACAATGTGAATTTATATCGAGATATAGAAATCGATTTTTGGTAAAAAGGCAGCGAATTCTATTTTTGAAATGTGAGAATGATTATGAAATTGAAATGTAGTCGATGTGATATGAATCAAGAGGGATTTATAAATTGAAATTGGTAGTATTAGGTTTTAAATATAGATTTTTATCGAGAAATTAAAATTGTTTAAATGGGAAATGAATTGGAATTGATTAATTTTATTTAAAAATGAATTGGAAATGTGTTATCGATGTTTATATAAAGTGTTTTAATATTTTATATATAAACAACTTTTTAAAATAAATTATTATTCTTTAAAGATACTTATCATAGATATAGAGTTTTGAAATGATTGTAATTTATTTATAAATCCTCTCGAGATTTGTAGATGGAATTTATTTAACGATATGATTTTTATAAGAGAAATATTGTAATAGAATTTTGGAAATTTAAGTAAATTTTTGAAATTTTGATATATGAGGACTTCGAAAATGAAGTAGAATTCATAAAAGAAGTTAGAAATGGGTAGCTAGAATTATAGACAAGTGTAATCGGTTTTGGAAAATTTAAAGGAAGTTAATTAACGAATTTTGGAAACTTATATAACCCATTATAAATGAGGGAAGGAATTTACAAGTAAATTGTAAAGGATTTGAAAAGTATGAAATCAATGGAATATTTCCTAAGCATTGGAAATAAAATGATTTGGAAAAATATACGTATAAATATTTCCTAAGTATTGGATTAGAAAGATTTGAAATATTTTAACTACGAGATTATCATTTTAGAAATATTTACAAAGCATTGAAATATAAATGGAATTGAAAAAATATTTCTGGGTACTGACATGATTCGAAATATCCTGTATGGATATAAGTATTTGAAATTATTTTCAATTATTAAAATATATTGGAAGAGATTTGAATATATATCTTTGTAAAGATATTTTAAAATGAATGTTTTGAAAGATTTATAAAATTGTGCCTAGTGACTACTTATGTGTGAAATTTGATATTTAAATAACCAACGATCAAACTAGCCAGATTGTTGATCGTTTCAAAGAGATCGGGATCAGATTTAACTATCCGAAAACAATTTCAATCTGATTTGTGCATTACGAATTTTGATATCATGAAGATAATGAAGAAGGTGATTTTGAAGATTCGGTTTGTTCAGTCGCAAAACAACTTGTATGAATGAATGCTATCATTTTCATCGTTGCCTGGAAGGCAGTGTTAGCATTCCAAGTATGAATGCTATTCTAAAGGTAAAACGTAGCCTTAAGCCTTATCAACCGGGAATGACTAAAACAGGGGAGATGTAGTAGGGCTAAGTGGGTCACACCCAAGTAGGGTATGTTATCACTTTTCTAAATACCCTCGGATATATTATAATTATGGATATGGTTGTGCGTGGAAAAGAGAGCGCTAGATAGGGTAGGAACATGCAGGATGATAACATATTCGGTATTATCCAGTAAGGGGTGGGCCGGTCCTGTATTGGCAGGGATCGTTACAAACGATCTCGGTACATTTTTCTAGAGATGTATTGTGACGGACAGTACCCCAGTAGCCCAGCCATTGTATGGGATCCAATATCCACTACGAGCCTGTATGGTTTTGATTTTACCCAACTATGGTGAAACGTTAGATGCATGCGTTTCAGCTATTTTATAGTTTATTTTCTACAGATACTATTATAATATCAGATGATTTTGATATAAAATGTTTTGGTTATCATAAGGTAAAAACCAGTTATATTTATGTGTGGCGTGGTCTTATGAGATACCATTTTTTCAAAGGATTTTTGATAACAGTAAGAATTCAAATTGAGTGTCTTTTTATCACGCTGGTTTTCCAGGCTGACTTGGGTGCTGAGTATTACATATTCAGGTTAGGATGCTATGGAGCTCAGGACGCGACCTAGAGGAGTCTTAAGCGTATTCCACATACTTGATTATATTCTGCTATGTGTGTATGCTGTGTATTTTGCACTTGTGAGGACAAGTTATTAAAACTGTCCAGATTGATTATTGACTATTGTACTCTGATGATTGTATGTATATTACAGTTACAGTTTCTTGTATAAAGATCTGTTATCATGTATTATATTTTTTTCCACTGCGATTGTGAGATTCTGTGTTATTATTTCTGTTTTCTTCTATCTCTTCTTTTTGTTTCCCCTAACAATCCAGCATTCGATTTCTTGGCATGTAATACAGTGGATGTATTAGTGTCAATTTTCGAGGGTCGAAAAGCCCGGTTCGTTAAAGTGGTATCAGAGCTGAAGGTTAAGCGAGAACCTTTGCTTTATTGGAAATTACTCATTAGAGATAGGGTCAGTAGTGCCCTAGAATGAGTCTGAGTGTACTACAGATATGAGCACGCATTTGTTAGTGAATATAAAGTATTTTATGTTATGTTGATTTATCTGTTGAGTGGCTTATAAATTCTGGTCGAATATTAGGACATCACAAAATCGATAGGAGTCTCTAAACACTTCAACACGATAAACTGACACAGTATTGCTTTGAAATGGGTAAATGAAATAATTTTACCCAAATTATATTTTGATATAAAAGAAATAATTTATGAAATTATTATAGCATATTGGTGCGTTTGGTTGTTGTTGTTATTACAATCAAAACAAGACATAAAATTGAAATGGTTACATAAAACCAAAATTGAAATTGTATAAGAGTGAATTATGCACGAGTAGAGTAAAAATGGATTTAAACCAGAGTTTGGAGATTTAAAATCCTAGAAAGTTTGAGTTTTTTTTTCCAAAGTGTTGTGAAAAGTAAAATAGCATTATTTTTGTTGAATAAAAATTGTTTTAAATGGATTTTGGAAGTGATAAGGCACTGAACTCACTTAGGTCGCTAGAAAAAAATTTCGATGATGATCGCAACATCATCAGTATTCCTTTTCGAGTTTCTAAGTGACGGATTGCTACCAAAGGATTGATTGGCTATGGAGGTTGTTTTGGGAAAACAAATGTAGTTTGAATTGAAAAGCATGATATGATATAAAAAGGAGTTATGTATGTATAAATGGTTTCAAAATGATTTTTGAAATAAAATGGGTTTTGAATTCTGAAAATTGGTAATGAACAAATTATCTAATTAGTGGATTGAACTTTCAAAATGTAAGCTTGGATATTGAAATTTAACTTATGATAAGTTAAATAAGGAATTCAAAGGAAGTTGGATTTATTTTGTAATGAACTAAAAAGGAATAGATGTGGACTTGAGTCATAAATAGAATTCGACTTAAGTGGCTAGTAACTGAATATGTTTTGAATGTGTTAATGAAAATGATATTGGTGGTGAATCGAGATAAATAGATTAAATGAATTAATAATGTAAATGGGTGAAATATGAATTGAATACAAGCGAATTGAACGTGAATCAATTGAAAATGAAAAATTGGTATATGAATCACTTGAAAGTGAATAAACGAAATGGGTAAATTGTGAATGGAATTCAGTAAAATTTATGAACTTGAAGTAATTATGTTGTATAATTTATAAATTGAATAAATGGTTAAACATTTGTGTGAAGCGAACAAAATATGAAATTGGGTTATGAGGTGTAATTTAACTTAAGTTAGTTAAATGAAATTGAATTTGATTTGGGATAAATAAATAAATTGAATTTGAATTGGAAATAGTGAATGATTAAGGTGAATATGAACTTAAGTTTTAAAGTTGTATATATAAACTTAAGAAATGGTGTAAAATGTTTATAATGAAGAGTTAAGAAAAAGAATTGATGGAATGATTTCTGAAATGAACTTAACTCAAGTAAAATAATTTGAAGTGAATTCGGGATATGTTAAATGGAATTGGATTTGAATTTTCAATAGCTTAATGAAATGAATGTAGACTTGAGTATGGAAATCAAAATTGAAGACGATCTGGAATGAATTAAAGGAAAGAAAGTTTAAACTTTGAAATGGAAATCCAAATTTGAATTATAAAATGAATCTGAACTCAAGTCAAACAAAATGGAGTGGTTTTCGAAATAAAAATTAAGCGTGGAGTATAAAATGAAAGTGAACTAATTAGACAAATAAATTAGTGAATTGAATATTGGAATAAAACTCGATTTATAAATGGAATTCGACTTATATGTAATCGAATTAATATATTTTGAACTGTTGTCGAATAAAATAGAAATGGACTGAAATGGTGGTAACTTAAGTTATAAACTAATTCAATTTAAGAGTAAATAAATTAAATACGGTTTTGAGATGTTATTTAAATGAAATTGAGTTCGAAATTAAATTTTGAAGTGGAAATGAATATAAGTGATGTGTAAAAAGTTATAATACATCTTAATATTAATTTTATGAAGAGATTCATAAATAAATTGACATGGAATGAAACGCCATTCATATAAAATGAAATGACAAATATTGTGAATAAATTGAATAGGAATAAATGAAGCTTGATAAATTGATTTAAAATCAATTTAAGCGGTTTATTAACTTGAGTGGTTATTTTATTAAATGAATATCACCGAATTTGCATGGGAAAATTTGTCGTTCGACGTAAATGAAACTAAAAAAATTTACGCAGGTAAATGGTAAGTGAATAAATTGATCTAGAATCAATTTGAAATAGATATAACTATAATGTGTGTGAATATGAATTGGATGCACTTAAATTGTTGTGAATCATTTGAAAGTGAATCAAATGGTATATAAATCGACTGGAATGAATAACTGAATGTTGGAACCTTGTGATTTTGGATAAATGCATGGGTTACATGTTTGATTTATGCAAATTATGTGTTTAACTAGTTAAATAAAGATGATGTTATTAAAATTCATAAATTATGAGACTTATGGGTTTTATTTGAGTAAGTACAGGTGTAAGAAGACCATTTGGCTATATTTTGGTTGTGTGATTGCATATAAATTGAGCGAGCTCACTTAATAACGCTAAAATAAGGTACGCTTACGAATTTAGCGCGTGAAAAATAAAAATATTGATATATATTGTATTTTCCGACCAGGAGAGTCGATGTATTTCTTTTTATCATATTTGTCATATTGCAAAAGGCTCTCTGTACAAGGGAGTCTCTGTAAAAAAATTTGAAAATTTTCTAAAAAATTTTGTTAACCAAAATAGATTTTGAATTATATTTGAAATTAGGTGTTTTGATTTAGAAATGAAAAATAATGTTTTTAAATGGAACTAAAAGGTTTGAGAAAATGAAGTATCAAGTTTTAATTAAGTGGCTTTTGATAAGTTAATGGGTTTGTTGCATTTTTCCTACTTAGTAATTTCGAGGACGAAATTCTTTTAAGAGGGGAGGAATGTAACGACCTAGAACTTCCATCATTTGATTTTGAATTTTTAAATGGTTTTAAATATTGGATTTGGAATATAAATTGATTTTGAATATGAAGATTTTTGTTGAAATTATAGAATGAATTTGAATTTTAAATATAGCGATTTATCGTAATACAGAAACGAAATTTTAGTTGAATATGAGTCAAAACGATTTCTAATATTGATATAAATTCTATTTGAATTAGAATTGAGTTAGTAAGTTTATAAAACTGAAATTTTAAGTGATTTCACCAATTTTTGAAATCGTCGATTTAATTGACGCGTTAAAATAGCGATCTGGGGCATAGCATCAGAATTTGACGATACCAGTTTTAGTAGATCCGTAATAGTGTATTATTATCGGGTTTTAAATTTCATAGTGTTTAGAGTTACCGTTTGGTCGTACAGGATAGAAACATGTTGAAATTAATATTGAAAATTTAATATAATAACTGGATTCAAAAAGCTACCTTCCACATACGATGGAATTAGGACCCAAAACTTGTTCCATTACGTTTGAAATAGGGGTATAATATTAGGAACGCTAAGCGGCACGCCTTAGTAGGGGTTTGGAGTTTCGAGATATGTTAAGCGAGATATTTTGAATTAAATAATATTACGAAAATTTCAAGTCAACCCTAACCTCTCTTATCATCCACCCTATATGTACGAGCCTGCACTATTTCTTTTTTCAAATCATGTCTTCCTCTTTCCATCTTTTCAATCGCAGATTCGTATAAAAAAGGGGGAATTTCAAAATCCATTTCGAAACCGAAATCGACATAAAAAAAATATATGAATCGTGATCGAGCAACTCACGCCACTTATATGCATGCGCTACAATCGTTGGCACCTCATATAGGCGACTGGAGGGTGAAGCGAGGCGATTCACGGCAACTGCGCTGTCGATTTAGGGAGTAGAGTTTGGGAACTGGTTAGTTGAGGCTAGGAGAAGCTATCGTCGTAGTTTGGGGGTGGTGCGGCTCTCCGTAGAGGGTCGCGATCTTGTTAGGTCGAGGGTCAGCTGGCGAAGTTGCGATTTAGGGGGGCGATCGAATGGTTGTTTGATGGCGTCAGGAAGGCGGCGATGGAAGAAGGGAGATGGGGCAGACTACGGTGAAGTGATAATGGACTTCGATCAACTCTGGCGACGTGGTCTAGGGTTTGAGATCGCGTGTTTTGGTTCGTGAATAACCTGGAGATGCATGAGGGAAGGTATTAAGGGTAATTAATAAAGTTAATTATATCATTTAAAAATATTAATTATTTTGTTTAAAATTGAATGTTTGCAAATATATAACCTTGTCATACGAGGTTGAAATATAACAAAATAAGTGGCAATGAATTCGTATCGTCGAGTGCTACGCAACAAAATTGGTTTGAAGATTTTTTGAGTCAAAAGGGATTTTAGATTATTCAATTTAATTTAAAATTTGAGATGATTTGCAAATTAAAAATCAAGGTGAGTAAATCTCACTCAATTTGGTTGACTGTTTTAATTTATAATGATTAAAATTAATTATTGGATGATTGGTTGAATTTGATATATGATTTATCAGTTGGATGTTATATTATATATATTAGTAGTTGGGTATAGTCCCGCCAATTGGAGCAAATGAGACACTACGTGCCCCGCATAATTGCGACGAACCTACCTTACCGCGATATCCCACCTCGAAGCGGGATTGGTATTTTATGTTATAACACCTATGGATGCAGGGAAATAGGTTCGAGAGATCCAACCGAATTCCTTAAAAATATAGTGATTGTTTCATATATATAGTGATATACGATTTGATAATTTGTTATGGATTGTTGTGTGACTTGATTTATTGGATGTTATAGTACCACTGGCCTTAATTTTGGTATTTTAGTTACCATAAATATTATTTTTGAATTTAAAGGGATTAAAAGGAGATTTTGGATATAAAAATATTTATATCGAATTTGGATTATTTTAAACGAAATTGATTTGGATAAAACAAGGATTTGATTTTGGGTTATACTTAGCTATTCGTAAAGGTTTTAAATAGAGGTTTTAAAATAAATTATATAAAGGATTTCAATAATGAATTTTTAAATGATATTTCTGAAAATATGGAAAAGAAGTTGAAAACGATATTTAAAATATATTTGTAAAATAAACAGGACTTATAAAGAAATGGATTCATAAATGAAATTTTAAAAATGAGATTATTTTTCTAAACGAGTGAATTCCAAATTAGTTTATAAACTTATAAACAACGTTTATAAATAAAGTGGAATAATTATCAGTTCATAAATTGGAAATATAAATTTATAGTGTGAATTTATATGAAGATATGAAATTCGGTTTTTGGGGAAAAAATAGCGAATTCTATTTTTGAAATGTGAGAATGAGTATGCAATTCAAATGTAGTCGATGTGATATGAATCGACAGGGATTTATAAATTGAAATAGGTAATATTGGATTTTAAAAATAGATTTTTGTCGAGAAATTAAAATTGTTTTAAAATAGGATTTTATTTATTTAATTATATAGTTAAAGCAGTTTTAGTATTGAAATATTTCGAAAAGTGGATTATTCAAATATTTAATATTTATTAAAATGAATTCACATTTTTTTATAATAAGCTTTGTAGATCGATTAGTTTTGTTTAAAAATGAACTGACAATGAGTTATCAACGTTTATATAAAGTGTTCTAATGTTTTAAATAATTACTTAAAAAAATTTTAAAAATAAATTATTATTCTTTAAAAATAATTATGATATATATAGATTTTTGAAATGATTGTAATTTATTTAAAATCCTTTCGAGATTTGTAAATGGGGTTTATTTAACGGATATGATTTTTAGAAGGGAAATCTCGTAATGGAATTCTGGAAACTTAAGTAAACTTCTAAAATGTTGAAATCGAGGACTTCGAAAATGAATTAGAATTCGTAAAAGAAGTTAGAAATGGGTAGTTGAAATTATAGACAAGTGCAATCGATTTTGGAAAATTTAAAGGAAGTTAAGTAATGAATTTCGAAAACTTATGGAACCCATTACAAATAAGTGAAGGAATTTACAAGTAAATTGTAAAGGATTTAAGAAGTATGAAATAAATGGAATATTTCCTAAGCATTGGAAATAAAATTATCTGGAAAAATATACTTACAAATATTTCCTAAGTATTGGATTGGAAGGATTTGAAATATTTAACTATGAGATCATCATTTTAGAAATATTTTCAAAGTGTTAAATTATAAATGGAATTGAAAAAAATATTTCTAGGTATTGATATGATTCGAAATATCTTGTTATGGATATAAGTATTTGAAATTATTTTCAATTATTGAAATATACTGGAAGGGTTTTGAATATATATCTTTATAAAGATATTTTGAAATGAATGTTTTGAAAGATTTATAAAATTGGGCCTAGTGACTGCTTATGTTTGAAATTTGATAGTTAAATTACTAACTATCAAACTGGCTAAAATTGTTAATCGTTTCAAAGAGACGGGAATCGGATTTAATTATTCGAAAATCACTTCGATCTAATTTATGCTTTACGAATTTTGATGTCGTGAAGATAATAAAGATAGTGATTTTGGAAATTCGATTTGTTCGGACCTAAAACAACTGCATGGATGAATACTATCATTTCCATCATTTCCTAGAAGGCAATGTTAGCGTTCCAAGGATGAATGTTATTCTAAAGGTAAACATATTCTAAAGCCACATCAACCAGGAATGACTAAAACAGGGAAGTTGCGGCAGGGCTAAGTGAGTCATACCCAAGAAGGGTATGTTATCACTTTTCAAGATACCCTCGAATATATTATAATTATGGATATGGTTGTGCATGGAAAAGAGAGCGCTCAATAGGGTGGGAGCACCTGTGGTGATAACATATTCGGTGCTATCTAGTAAGGGGTAGACCGGTCATGTGTTGGCAGGGATCGTTACGTACGATCTGGTACATTTTTCTAGAGATGTACTGTGACAGGTGGTACCCCAGTAGCCCTGTCATTGGATGGGATCAAATATCCACTACAAGCCTGTACAGTTTTGATTTTTCCCAACTATGCTAAAACGTGAGACGCATGCATTTTGGCCCATTTTATAGTTTATTTTCTATATACATTATTATAATATCAGAAGATTTTGATATAAAATGTTTTGGTTATCGTAAGATAAAAACCCGTCATATTTACATGTGGCGTGATCTTATGAGATACCTTTTTTTCAAAGGATTTTTTATAACAGTAATAATTTAAATTGAGTGCTTTTCTCACGCTGGTTTTCCAAAATGACTCGGGTGTTATTTTATTATATGCTTGGGTCGGACCAAATATTACATATTCATATTAGGATGTTATGGAGCTCAGGAGACGAGCCAGAGGAGTCTCAGGCATATTCCACGTACTTGATTATATTCCGTTGTATGTGTATGCTATATAATCAGCACTTGTGAGGACAAGTTATTAAAACTGTCCAGATTGATTGTTGACTGTTGTACTCTGATGATTGTATGTATATTACAGTTACAGTTTCTTATATAAAGATTTGTTATCATATATTATATTTTATTCCGCTGCGATTATGAGATTATGTGTTATTATTTCTATTTTCTTCTATCTCTTTTTTCTTTTCCCAAACAATCAGGTTTTTCGGCATTCGATTTCTCGACATGTAATACTGTATCAGCGTCGAATTTCAAGGGTCGAAAAGCCCGGTTCATTACATTACCCATGCCCATACCCTATATGCAAGCCCTTACCCCTTCTCCCATTTATATGCTTCACTATAACTATAAACAGAGGCTCTCTCTTTTGTAAATCTAAATTGCAAATTTCATTTCTAAAAATCTACTTCATGGAAAATCATAAAACAAATTCTAAAAATCTCGTTTTGATGAGAGCTTGGATCCAGTATGCGTTATAGAAGGTGCGGCAGCCATTGATGTTGCTCGACGGTTTCATGGCTTGGGTTTAACAACTACAGTTAACATTTTCGAGCTATCCGTGTGGAGTTGAGGGAAATCTAGATGATGGTTGGATTCGTGGCATGAAATGGCAACTACATTCGAAGTTTCGTGGTGTGCGGCTAAGGGTTGGTGATCGCTTCATTTGTATGGACGTGAGGGGACCCATCAGATCGCGAACTGGTAGGGGGGTGCGACTTAAAATTTGAAGGGTCCGAGGGGTTGCTCTCGTGTAGAGTGGCGCGTCGGCGAACACGGCTTGTCAAATGGTGGCCTGGAGGAGTAGTTCTTGTGTGCGTGTACATGGGAATGCACGGTGTCACTGTGATCATCATTTTGGGGAAGAAAGGCAATGAGGGGCGCAAAGTTGTAAATATGTATAAATTTGTTTTATTTATTTTTAAATTATCCGATAATTTATGATCAAATAACTTTTGCGTACGTGGTCGTATTCGAATTCCTTTTTTTGAGTTGGACCCATGTCGTTGAGATCTTCGCGAGGGATTTGGTTTGGTCGGATTTGGAGCTGTGCAGTTAATACCCTGCTATTACCCCGCTATAACCCTGCTATATCTCGTAGCGATTTCTACCATTACGATTTTTCCATATAGTCCCAAATATAGCCTTTCAGCTTTAAGCCCCGCTATTTGCATTATATCTCGTTATTCCCGCTATATTCCGCTATATCTTCTTTAAAAGAAACGAATTGAAAAGTGAGATTTATAAATTATCAAAATTACGAAATTTATTTATTTAATTGAATTTTCAATATATTTTCAGAAATGAAAAATACTCTAATATTCTACTAAATTCAATTATGTTATATAGTAGTTTTACGTTTGCTTACACTATACATTCGCACATGTTTTTATTTAAATTATTTTCATATTAATTATAATTCAATTTAATATTAATTTATTATTCAATTACCATTTATATATTTGTAAAAATATTAAGTATGATTTTTATATGCAATTTTAGTGTGATCCGCTATATCATCGCTGTATCCCCATGATGACTTTTTGCACCTCCGCTGCATTGAATCTGCCGAGCGCTTTAACTGCACAGATTTGGAGCTAGTGGAATGTTTGGCTAATATCAAACGGTCGTTCGATTTTAGTCTGTGACACCCCACAATTCTAGGCACCTCGAAAATAGGATATGACTAGAAGCATGGGTGCACGGGTGAAATAAAATTCCATTACATAACACAAAGACTAAGGCTACAACATAAAATGATTATAATATTATAGCGGAAGAAAACTTTCACTACTTATAAATTAATAGCAAAGTAGCTTCATCAACGTTATCCCAAATTTATTTCTAAAACCAAAAGTAACAAGTAGTCTCCACCAAAACATAAAACATAACAAAGTTCAAAATATAGGTCCCCATATATAGAGGAAAGTACGGAAAAGAGAAATGAAGTACATGAAACAAACGAAACAAAAGGTGAAGATAATAACTGATCCAATGACCCTCAAGCTGTGAAGAACTGCAACTTAGACCTGCCTCCCGGTGATTTGGGGAAAATAGAAAAAATAGGAATGGGTCAGACATAAAATCTGGTGAATGTGGAATAAAATGAAGCAGAAAGAATAAAACAGTTTAATTCCAAGTCTTCCGCGGATATCGCAGAGGGTGAATAATATAATACGATGAATCCTTCTTAGATATAGTTCCTAAGAAGCCAAAGTTCATGTTCACTCTAGGGAAGTCAACCATGCAGCAATACTAAACGTCAATCGGCCTGTCGGACATATTGTCCTTACCTATCCACATGCTACAACGTGAAAGTCATGCTCTTTACTCATGCACTATGACTAAATGCCTCTTACGTTTGACCGACACCGACTCAAACAACCTCGCAGGACCCCGAAGTAGCGCTCAGGCTCCGCCAAACTGGACACCTATCCTCCTATCTCATCGGTCACCAACGTAGACTTACCCTAATCCAAAGTGTCGGTCATCCGAAAGAGCGCCCGTAGCTGGGTCGGCTGCGCAAAATCCTCCAACGATCTGCCTAAATAAGCCTACGTCGGAGCACACTTGTCATGTTCCATCCTCGTCAATCTGTCTAAAGAAGCCTACAATTACGGATGATATCTATCCTACGTACTTGCAACCTATGAAAGGTAACAAATATCCTTGCGAACCTACTTGACCGCTCCAAGTACGTACAACCAAAACTATATTTTGGTTTTAACTATGAAACACCTATCCAGACCGTTACAAGGTCTGCCTACCAAATCGCTTCTAGATTAATTAATTTTACCGTTATAGTTTACATACTGTTTATTTTCATTAACCTGTTTTAGGCCATGTTTACATCCAATTTGGTTATTTCGCAATTTTCCTTTTTCTTACATAAATGGTATTTCAATTTCACATCCATTCAACCCATATGGTTTGTCTGTAATTTTTATGCTATTTTGTTACAAATTTATACTAGCCTTTAGGGTCCATTTAATTTACATTTTTATTTCACCCTAATTTACATTGTCCTTTTAGAAAATTAATCTGTACAAATTTTTTATCCAATAGCGACAAACCATTTAATTACATAAAATTCCACTTTTACATTTTTAGGCCATATATGAAACAAACAATTATGCCAATTAGACTTTCCAATTTTGTTCCAAAACCATACTCAAAATTATGTAATTATATCAATCGAAACCATAACTTTATTCAAGTAACATATTCTTAATTATTTCAACTAAGCTATTCTACCATTAGAAATTGAATAACAATTCTAATTCAGTTTAATTAAACCAATCTTATTTACACCATGAAATTTGAATAACAATTTGTTTGTTCCAAATTTCAAGCCAAATATGAATTAGAACTGAGAAGTGGAAGAAGAAGAAGATACAATAATTTACATAAATTCAATCTTATTTATGCCATAAAACGTGAATAGACAATTTTTATGTCCTATATTTTAAACCAAACATGAATTAGATTTGAAAAGTGGAAGAAGAAGAAGTTGCAATAATTTACATCTATTATCAATTAGTAACAGAAATTAATTCATATTAATGTTTCAGAAATGAACTGAAACTGAACTACTTTATTTTCTATTTCATATTAATTCTCACTCACCTGGCACTTGAGCTTGCATAAATTTGAAAAAAGCTTTGTTTCAATCTTTCTCCCTTTGATTCTTCTAAATTCCACAAATTGCTTAAATATATATAGATAATTTAGTTTGGTTTATATATTTCTTTATTTAGTAGAGAAAAGGAGGAAGAATAATGCACACTAAATTTTCTATAGAATTATGGCGATGGCTGAATAAGAGGTTAGGTTTAGGTTAGGTGATTTATTTGCAGATTGTTTAAGTGAACATAATCCATTAGATTATTTTAGATTAAATCTGGTTCTTTCATACACTTAATGGTTATCCATTCTAGCCCATACACATCACTCAACCAATAAAATTTGGCCATCTCATCCTATTACATCACTGGAGTGAATGGGAAGCTGCCACATGTCTGAAGCAACGTTGAAATACGTTGAAAAATCGCTGGAAAAGAACCAGCTAAAAAAAACATCGCTCCAGATTTTGGGCGACAACGGGACTTGATCCCTGGTCACTAAGAAAGTCACCATGCACATTTACCATCGTACCAAATGCGCTTTTAATTATGTTTCCCTTAAAATATCGGGGTGTTATATTCTCCCCCCTTAAATGATTTCGTCCCTGAAATCTCCAAAGACGGAAGAGCATAATTAACGATCAGCATCCAAGAACTACATCCATCTACTCAATCATCATCCATTTCTATCATTGTCCTTATTTCTAACTAATGCAATTTATGATTTATGCAAAGTGAAATGCATATGAACTTACCTGATGTGAAAAGGTAGTCGGTCTACTGATTTAGTTGACCTCCTGTAATGCAAATATGCTTGTGCAATGCAACCAAATGTATGCAATTACCCTAGTATAATTGATAATTCTACATGTATGTTTCAATCATTCACCCTAATGCACCATCCATATGCAACATCTATTTATATACATACACACACACATAAAACCATGTGCAAATGCAATATATAACAAATATGCACATTCAGGTGTCTGTATCTAGTTGACCAATTATCCTAATAAATATCCATCTAGCGCATGCAATGCATTCATTTGCAAACATTTCCATCCGCTTGCAATCATTTTCATCCATCAAACATAACATGCATTAATAACATGTTTACAACCAAGCTACCATCCATAGGTTTCACCTAAAGATTATTGAAAAGACCCTAACAAAGGAAAGATCAAAGATAGGATATTTGAAGTGTGCCTTCAAATGGAAGTGGATAAGAAGTTTGAATTTTCTCCTCAATTCCCATGTGCACTCCTTGAGGTCATTTCCCCACTGAACTTTTACTAGATGAACTTCCTTGTTGCGTAATCTCTTGATGTCGTGTTCCAATATATGGGTGGGTGTACGACGCACAAGTGATTCACAATTTACCTCCACTTCCCTTAGCTGATCGAGTTCTACTACAACTGCAGAATCATGTAGACACTTCCTCAGATGCGAAACATGAAAACATCGTGAACTCCTGCCAACTTATCTGGATGATCAACTCTGTATGCCACTTTTCCAATCCATGCGGTGATTGGGAAGGGTCCTACAAATCTCGGTGCCAACTTACCCACTGAGCCAAATCTTATAACATTTCTAAGAGGAGAAACCTTGACAAAAATCATATCTCCAACCTCAAACTCCGAATCTGAACGCCTTCTGTCGGCATATGATTTTTGTCTATCTTGTGTAGTCTTCAACCTCTTGCAAATCAAATCCACCTTCTCGAAAGTTTCCCTCACCAAGTCTGGTCCAAGCAAGTCCGATCGGTGGTATCCCACCAACAGACTGGTGATCTACATAGTTTGCCTTAGAGGGCCTCAAACAGTGCCATCCCAATGCTTGTGTGATAAATATTGTTATACGCGAACTCCAACAAAGGTAGGTGGTCTTCCCAAGAGCCTCCGAAGTCAATGATGCACAATCTAAGAATATCTTCCAAAACCCTATTTACCCTCTCAGTTCGTCCATCTGTCTGAGGGTGATATGCCATGCTCAGATTCAATTCCATTCCCAAGGCATGCTGAAGACTCCTCCAAAACTCACTGATAGATAATGGATCTTTGTCGCTCACAATGCTGGCGAGAACTCCATGAAGCCTAACTATCTTCCTTACATAAAGAGTCGCCAAAGATGCTGCCGACCTATTACTCTTAATGGGTATAAAATGAGAGCACTTCTTCAGTCTATCCACAATGACCCAAATGCTCGTTTTCCCTCTTCATGACCTTGGTAATCCATCCACGAATTCCATAGAGATGCTCTCCCATTTTCATAATGGAATATCCATTGGCTGCAATAGTCCTTTGGGCTTCTTCTATTCCGCCTTTACCCTTTGGCAAGTGATGCACTTCAATACATGCTCCGCCACACTCTTCTTCATTCCTGGCGAATAGAGTACCCACTTCATATCCCGATACATCTTATCACCACCGAGGTGCGCTGTCATATTAGAATAATATGACTCGGCCAACACCGCATTTACTAAATCCTCACTATGGGGCACATAAAGTCTACCATTTCTTCTAAGCCATCCCCTAGTGTCCATGGTATAGCACCTAAGATGTGGAGATGAATCTCCTCTATCAAGCTTATCTAAAATTTCCTTTCACCCTTCGTCCTTACCTTGCCTTGCTCCAATCTTCTCCATCAAAGTAGGCTGGACGTCGAGGGCTACTAACAATCCCGGAGCTAAATCCGATGCAGATCTAAAATCAAAGGTAGAAATGTACTCCAAATGCTTCCATTCCAAAAACAAAGGACTTAAAAACACTTTGCTTCTACTCAACGCATTTGCCAGTACATTACCCTTGCCGGGGGTATAGGAAATCTCAAAGTTATAAGAGGCTAAAAACTCCATCCATCTTTGCTGTCTCAAATTCAAGCCTTTCTGACAGAATAAATACTTCGAAGACTTATGATCTATGAAAAGCTCAAATCTTTCTTTTAAGAGAATGTGCCTCCAAGACTTGAGAGCAAAAACTATAGCCGCCAACTCAAGATCATGCGTCGGGTAGTTCTTGTCATGCGTTTTCAACTGTTTACTCACATAGCACACTACCCTACCTTTTTGCAACAGTACCGACCCTAGTCCTATACCACAAGCATCAGTATAAACTAAGAAAGGCTTGGTTCCATCCGGTAATACCAATATGGGTGCGGTAGTCAAAGCTTTCTTCAATCGACCAAAGGCATCCTCACACTTGGCATCCTGAACAAAAGCTGAGTTCTTCTTGGTAAGGCGGGTAAGTAGAGCTATATCCTAGCAAAGTCCTTAATGAACTTCTTATAGTAGCCATCAAGACCAAGGAAACTCCTTATGTCTGTGGCATTCTTAGGGGTCTGCCATTCTTGTACTGCTGCCACTTTCGCCGGATCACTGCAAGTCCATCCTTTGAAATGATGTGTCCTAAAAAGCGAACCTTATCCCTCTAAAAATGGAACTTGGAGAACTTCGCCATCAACTTCTGTGCTTGCAGGGTCCTAATCACTTCTTCTAAGTGAACAGTATGCTCCTCTTTGCTTCGTGAATAAACCAAAATATCGTCAATGAACACCACCATAAATTTGTTCAATGGTTCGCAAAATACTTGACTCATTAGGTCCACAAAATATGTCAGAGCATCGGTTAGCCCAAATGGTATGTCTAACCACTCAAATAACCCATCCGGAGTCCTAAACATAGTCTTCTCGATGCTATCCTCCGCCACATGCAACTGATGAAATCCCGTGGCCAAATCTAGCTGCGAAAATACCTTGGCTCCTACTAGTTTGTTGAAGAGATCATCTATATAGGGAAGAGGATAATGATTCTTCTTCGTCGGCTTATTAAGCTTCCTATAATCCACATAAAGTCTGAGAGAGCCATCCGCCTTAGTGGTAAATACGTTGGGTGCGCCTCACTTAGAAATGGACCTATGAATGAAGCCCTTCGCAAAAAGCTCCCCAATTTTCTTGCTTAACTCACGACATTCCTGAGGAGCCATATGCCTTACCGGTAAAGCAACTAATTTGGCATTATCGACAACATAAACCTTGAACTCGATCTCTCTACGATGTGGAAGGCCAGCAGCCTCCTCGAACATATCTGAAAAGTCTCTAACTATGGGTACCGAACTCAACTATCGGTCGATAAGTCAAGAGAATAAAGGTAGCTCAATATGACTGATCATCTAGGATCATAAGATACTTCCAAGGTACATCCACTACAAGTTCCTAACCTCACTACCCACTTATCACAATCAAGAATACACCATACATGGATAGCCAATCCATACCAAGAATTAACCTGAACCCGGAAAAACCCAATACAAAGGCACTACAGTCAAACTCAACCCCTAAAATAAAACATTTCAAATCCTGAAATAACATGGACAAATAGGCCGATCCTCCTATGGGATTTGATACTACTACCAGGTCGATCACTAAGCAAGTATCAAGACCAAGACCCTCTACCAGGGTACTAGATATAAAAGAGTGCAAAGCTCCAGAATCAAATAGGGTACGAACAGGAAAATCGGAGATAGATAGCATACCTTCGATGATCACCTTCTTTCCTTTGTCCACAACCGAACGAGTACTAGAGGAAGGAGTTGCCTCTAAAGCATAAGCCTAAGAAGGCTATGAAGGTATCTGTGAACTGTCATTGGGATTCGATGGACAGTCCTTTTTTATATGTACCACTTGATTGCAAAGATAGCACCTCAGTCTTGGTCGCTCTCCTGCCCCTCTACAATCTTTAGCGAGATGACCTAGTTTCCCATAAGTATTGCACTTCCAGTCCTTCCTTGGGACTTTCCTTTTTCCACATGACCCTCTTCCTCCTTTCCTCTTTCCTTTCCACTGCTTCTTCCCATCATCTTCTGCACCACATCTTCTTTCTTCACAGTATCAGCAAGTAAAGCCATATCTACCAATCCCTCAAAAGTGGTTACCATCGGAATGTGGCTCACCGTCAACTCTGCAGTGGCTAACTCAGCAAACTTCAGCCCCTTCTTGTGAGGGAGTATTAATTAGGTCTAGTCAAAATCTGGCAAGCTCATTGAATTGTTTAACATATTACTTAACTATCATATCCCCTTACTTGAGCTGTATAAATTTCTCTAGCTACACTCCCTCTTCAACCTACGATAAGAATTTCCTCTCGAAACCTAGTACGAAAATCCGCCGAAGTCAAATTATCAGCCTCAGCCTCCACAATCTCTCACCAACAAAGCCTCTCCCTATAGCTGCCATGAAGGCAATTGCCTCCGAGCCAAGTCCTCCAATCCAATAAGTCTAGATATCCGCTCACAACTACGGATCCAAGATCTCCCTCAGTATATGACTCAGTGCCAAGAAATGACTTGCCTCCTAAGATGGTGTATTCCTTTCATAACTTGGAAAAAATTGGAATGCCTGGTGGATGGGCTGGAGCCTCCACCGTCGTAGCAGCATCCCCAGTGGGTAGCTCAGCTTGTGTAGTAGCCTGCAAATAACGTCTGAACCAAGCAAGCATAATAAGGCATAGAACTTCGAGGATATCTTGTGGTTCAGACATTTCTATCTGTGGATATTAAAAAGATAAGATTAGGTACTCAATAAATAGTTCAATGATAGAGAGGAAGAGATATGAGGGTCCCATTTATAAAATTTCTTTTTTTCCAAAATATATACATATACTTTTAAAAGTATTGTTTGGAATATCCATTAAAAATTATTCGAAAAACTTTACATTTTTAAAATATTTTTAGGATTACCGAAACCTTAGCTCTGATACCAATTGACACCCCACACCTCTAGGCACTCCAAAAATCAGACATGACAAGAAGCATGGGTGGTTGGTGAAATAAAAATCCATAATGTAGCATAAGGACTAAGGCAAAAGCATAAAGTGAGTAAAATATTACAGCGGAAGAAAACTTTCACTAATTACAAATTAATAGCAAAACAGCTTCATTAAAAACAACATTGTCCCAAATTTATTTCTAAAACCAAAATTACCAAGTAATCTCCACAAAAACATAAAACATAACAAAGTTCACAATATAGGTCCCCATATATAAAGTGAAGTACGAAAAAGAGAAACGAAGTACATGAAACAAAAGAAAAAAAGCTGAAGATAACAACTGCTCCAATGACTCTCCAAGCTGCAAAGAATTGCAATGTCGACCTGCCTTCTGTGATTTGGGGAAAAAAGGAAAAATAGGAATGGGTTAGACATAAAGTCTGATGAATGAGAAATAAAATGAAGCAGAAAGAATAAAACAGTTTAATTCCAGGTCTTCCTCGGATATTGCGGAGGGTTAATAATATAATACGATGAATCCTTCTTAGATACAGTTCCTAAGAAGCCAAAGTCTATGGTCACTCTAGCGAAGCCAACCGTGCAATAATACTAAACCTCTATTGGCCAATTAGACCTGCTGTCCTTACCTATCCACGTGCCACGGCGTGAAAGTCGTGCTCTTCACCAGTGCACTGTGACTAAATGCCTTTTAAACTGACCGAGGCTAACTCAAACAACCTCGCAAGACCCCAAAGTTGTGCTCAGGCTCCACCAAAATAGACTCCTATCCTCCTATCTCCTTGGTCACCAACGTGGACTTGCCCCTTTCTAAAGTGTCGGTCATTCGAAAAAGCGCCCATAGCTCGGTCGGCTACGCAAATCCTCCAATGATCTGCCTAAATAAGCCTACATGAGAGCACACTTGTCTGGTTCCATCCGGGTCGATCTTCCATAAGAAGCCTACGAATGCGGATACTTTCTATCCTATGTACTAGCAACCTATGAAAGGTAACAAACATCCTTGCGAACCTACTTGCATGCTCCTAGTATTGATAGCCAAAACTATATTTTGGTCTTAACTGCATAAATCACCAATCCAGACCTTTACAAGGTCTATCTACTAAAGTGCTTCCAGATTAATTAATTTTATTGTTACAGTTTACATACTGTTTACTTCCATTAATTTTCTTTAGGCCATTTTTACATCCGATTTGGTTATTTCACAATTTTCCTATTTCTTACATAAATGGTATTTCAATTTCACGTCCATTCAGTCCGTATGGTTTGTTTGTAATTTTTATGCCATTTTGTTACAAATTTATACTAGCCTTTAGGTTCCATTTAATTTACATTTTTTTCACCCTAATTTACATTCTCCTTTTAGTGATTTAATATGCATAAAAAATTTATCCAATAGCCATAATCCATTTAATTACATAAAATTCCACTTTTACATTTTTAGGCCACATATGAAACAAACAATTATGCCAATTAGACTTTCCAATTTTGTTCCAGAACCATATTCAAAATTATGTAATTATATCAATCAAAACCATAATTTTATTCAATTAACATATTCTGAATTTATTAAACTAACCTGTTCTACCATTAGAAATTGAATAACAATTCTAATTTAATTAAACCAATGTTATTTACGCCATGAAATTTGAATAACAATTTGTTTGTTCCAAATTTCAAGCCAAACATGAATTAGAATTGAGAAGTGAAAGAAGAACTAAATACAATAATTTACATAAATTTCAATCTTATTTATGCCATAAAATGTGAAAAGACAATTTATCTTTCCCATATTTTAAACCAAATATGAATTAGATTTGAGAAGTGGAAGAAGAAGAAGTTACAATAATTTACATCTATTCTCAATTAATAACTGAAATTAATTCGTATTAATGTGCCAGAAAAGAACAGAAATTGAACTACTTTACTTTTCTATTTCATATTAATTCCCACTCTCTTGGCACTTGTGCTTGCATAAATTTGAAAAAAGCTTTGCTTTCATCTTTCTCCTTTTGATTCTTCTACCCCAAATTGTTTGAATATATATAGATAATTTAATTTGGTAGAGATTTTTTATATTTAGTAGAGAAAAGGAGGAAGAATAATACACACCAATTTTTCTGTAGAATTATGGCGATAGCTGAATAAGAGATTAGGTTTAGGTCAGATGGTTTATTTATAGATTGTTTGAGTGAATATAATCCATTGGATTATTTTAGATTAAATCTGGTTCTTTTATACACTTAATGGCTATCCATTCTTGCCCATACACATCACTCAACTAATAAAATTTAGCCATCTCATCCTATTACATCATTGCAGCGAATGGGAAACCGCCACATGTTAGAAACAACGTTGAAATACGTAAGAAAATCATTGACCAACTAAAAAACATTGCTCTAGATTTTGGACGACAACTTGACTTGATCCCTGGTCACTAAGGAATTCAAATGTGCCTTTACGACTGTACCAAATGCGCTTTTAATTTCTTTTAGTTATATTTCACGTAAAATATCGAGGTTTTAGATAGTCCAAATTGTAACGTTTCGGCTATAACGATTTAACTCACATTAAATTTTATTATATCATATCACTGATGTTATAAACGTTTACCGATTGCTTGGATGTTAATTAAATTATTTCATTGATTATTTGATTTAATTTCCATTTGGAAAATGGATGACACATTAATTTGATCGTTCTAAACCCATATGATTATCTGTATATTATCCATAACCATTGTTTTGCAGGAAAAATATGTAGAGAGACTTTGAGGGGTTTCTTGCCAATACTGGTATTTACATTCTTATGCTGTTATATTGATGGTTAATTAAAATAAATCCTGGTATTCTGTTTAATTTGTTACCCGTCGTTATAGCAATTTAGCTATATTGTCATTTATTAAATTCCATCGCCAAACCCTGTCAATGAACATGAGCTTGTGTTTCCACTAAAAAGAATGTTGAAAATTCATTAATCATTTTAATTAATGATAATTTAGATTAATTAAACATTTTAACTAATGATTTTGAAATTAATTCACCAATTTAATAAATGAAGATTAAAATTGGTTTATCTTTAGGTTTACTTAATCATTTTATATAATGATGTTTTATACTTAATTAATCGTTTTACATAATGATTATTTGAGTTTAATTAATTCTTTTAATTAATGGTAATTGAAATTAATAATCATTTTACCTAATGATATTTAAAAGTAATTAGTCGTTTTAAATAATAATATTTGAATTTAGTTAATCATTTTAATTAATAATTGTTTTAAATTTAGTTAATTGTTTTAACTAATGATATTTGGAATTTAGTTAAATCATTTTAATTAACGATGTTTTATAATTAAATAAATCATTTTAGCAAATGATGTTTTAACTAATCATTTTAGCTAATGGAGTTTAAATTTAATTAATCCAATTAATTTATGATTATTTGAGCTTGATTAATTGCTTTAATTAATGGTATTTAAAATTTACTTATCATTTCAATTAATGATGTTTGAGATTAATTATTTATTTAATTAATGATTATTTGAATTTAATAAATTTTTTCTCGATGATTGATATTTAAAATTAATTAATTGATATAATAAAAGTGATTAAAGTAAATTTATTAACTGATTTAAAAGTTAATAAACTGATTTAACAAAGATTTTAAAGTTGATTTACCGATGATATAAAAGTGTTTGGAAATAATTAACTAATTTATATAAAGATAAATGATATGTTTATTAAAAGAAAATTTGGATACCCGTCCAAGATCACATAACAAGGGAAAATTTTGGATAAGTTAAAAGGAATCAGAACTCGATTATTGGGATGTTAAATTGGATAATCTTCTGGATGTCTGTCTAATGTTGGTTTAGGCTTTCGAGGTCGAGCACTTGGAAAAAATTATCCGCTTAACGTTTTAGCAATCAAGAACTAATTCTAAAAGTGTGACTAATATGGAAATATGAAAATCAAGCACGAGTTTAGTTCATTTTTAAAAAAGAAAAAGTTATATTTGTTTATGGAAATGAATTATTTCCGTAAAGTGGATCACTTATATGGAAATGAATTTTTTATACAATTAGCACTAAACATGGAAGAAGTAAACTTGTCACTATTTCAAAAGTTAGGAATAATCATTGGACATGACTTTGAGGTAACACTACCTTGACTTGTCTGGTATTATTGTTAACCAAGAAAAAGTATAAGTTTGAATTCAATGAGTGGTGATAAGTATATAAGACTTAGTTTTCATATACGATCGTTTTATATCCTCGATATTTGGTATCTCAGCTATTGGTTACTTCAGCTACTTTATTATCATTATTCTAAAATGATTTATTGCTCAATTGAGCATTGCTATCTTTTATCGGAAAAGAACTAAACTAAAAGCGCGAGTGGGGGCCAAGTTATATGGGGTTGCTTCCATTAGGGTATTTTGACATCTCATCTAGTTTGCATTCGGTTGTGCACTTAGATGTGGAAATATTTGAATTCTCGGTAAGGTCTGACGAGGTCTAGGATGGAGGGTCCCTCGAAGTGTCACGGAGTATATTAGCTTCTTAGAAGTATATTACTAGAGGTATACTTCAAGAGGGGGCACCTTCCTAGTCATTTGTTGTAAATTTTCCTTTCCTTATTTGATACGAAAACCCTGAATTTGTTTAGTTTTAAATTGCCACAAGTAAAGCCAACTCCTCATCACGGCATTTAAGTATTGATTTAGTCCATTCTATCAAGTTGGACTGTTACCTTATTTATCCCATTCTATCAAGTTTGGACTATCATCTTATTTTGTCCATTCTATCAAATTTGGACTGTTTTTCTTTGTTCTATCCATTCTGTTCAGTTTTGGATTTTACTCAGTTATTTCCATTCTTTCAAGTTTGGTTTTAATATTAATCATGCACCTTGGTATTTGGATTTATTTCCTGATATTTATTTCTACTCTTACATGTATTGATGTTACTCTTATGAGGTAAAAACCCATTCTGTAGTAGCGGCGTGGTCACACAGAACTTTTATATGTTTTCCATTATTCGAGTTATCTCACACTGGTATTTCTAGATTGATCCGAGTATTATTTTATTATAATGCTCGGGTGAGACCGAGTATTTTTCTATGTTAGCTTTGGTGTTATGGAGATCTTGGAGCGGAGTTAGAGACACACCTATCGTAGTGTTTTATTTTCTGTTGTATTATATAGTATCCCTATCAGCATTTGTAAGGTCGAGATTTCATAATTGTCTAGCTGATAAGGTTTGTTTTTAACTCTGATATACTCTGTATTTTTGGAGTGACAATTTTTACTGTCCTTATTATATTATATGTTGTCGATTCTGCTTTGAGATTTTTTTCTTTGTTCTTTGTTCTTTTCTTTTTTATTTATCCTAACAATCTGCCCTTTTGTCGACTGGATGCGCGACATTGGAAGACAGTGGTTTTTGATGGTAAAAAAGGCGGGTCATTACAATCTATTGTATGGTCGATTCTTTTAACTCTATCTCAAATTAGCATTCTTCTTAGATTATAATTCCACTTAGATTTTGGATTCTGAATCCTATGGTTGCATTGGTTGAATAAAATAGTATTTCTCTTGTTTGGATGTTTACTTAGCCGTAGGTAGTAGAACTTAGGATGGAATGTTTGAATAATAGAGGAAGTGATACTTCGAATATCAAAACTCGTTGGATATTGGGAGAAGTGATATCATAAGCTTAATGATACCACTTGAATTTGATCAGAAGCTTGGATGGAAGATGTGATATGTTCATCAGGTTAAGACATTAATCACTTTGGATGCTCTTAGTTGAAGAAGAAATAGTATGATAATTTAAGTCTTTTGGATTTGTTTGGATAAGACACCGACCACTTTTGAGTTGCCTTGCCTTAACAACTCGAAAGATGAATTTAGGAAACTACTGTTGGGTAATTTAGATGTAAGGTATGTGCATTTAGGGATGGTATGAGAAACTGCAATTTTGAGCATTTTGTGCTAAGGCAACCTGTTGTTATATATTATGGCATTATTGATTTGAGATGGTAGCATAGGTTGCAAAAGTTGTAGATATGCACGTATGATTGAGATTGGTATTTTTAGATGAGCCATACCGACAATTGAATTTATTAGAATATTTTAGGGAGAACTGTTTGGTTAGGGACATTTGGAATGTGGAGGAGTGGATCTGATCTCTTCAATTCGATTTCTTTTCAAAACATTTTCCATTTGATTGATTATTAGTTTAGTTAATATCTAGGTTTTCCTGAATTATTAGTTGAACTCGGTGTTGTTTTTATTTATGTATGGATTGATTATTATCTTGATATGTTCCATATGTTGTGACTTCATGATTTATTGCTATACATATGTTTACCATGTGATATGCTGGTGTTATTGGTTGTGCAATTTATATGATCACCCTAGGATGCTTGCATCATGCTTTATATGTCATATAATCTCATTCATATAAGGGGACCCAAAATGTTAGATATTTGCATACATGATGTCATATGTTATCTGCATACGTATCATGATGCTATGTTGTTGGTTGAATTTCATAAAGTACACAAGCACCACTATATGTATATATAAGTTGATAGATGCACGTGCACTGATGGTTTTAATTTCTAATTATTGTATGTTATGTATGAATGCTTGGTTTAATTTTCTTTGTTGTATGGATGATTGTTTAGGTGAATGGTTGTATGACTAACTGTATGTTAGATATTTGTTCGATACAAAAAATATGATACATTCTTTGACCTAGGGAATTTCAGGGATGAAATTTTTTAAGGGACGGAATGTAATACCCCCAAAAATTGTGTATAATTTTAATAAGATTTAAAATATAAAATCATGAGAAATATTGGATATATTGGATTAATTAAAAAAAATTATAAGAAAGGGCAAAAAAGTAGTTGTACAAACTTTAGAAATTGATGACGGAACTAGCGTCCTTGCAACCGACTTATTTTTTCGAGTCGCGTGGTTTTTTTGTTTGTTTTATTTGGAGTCCATATAAGAGAATTACAGACGAAAAGATGATCGGCTCGAATAGATGCCAAATGGGTTTAGTTCGAATTTGAATGTGAACTGACCGTTGGAGATTTTCCTTCCCTAGATATAAACTAAAGCATGTACTCAAACTTCGTATTTCAAAAACCACTATGTACTTCTTTTTTCTTCATTTCTACATAGAAACCACTTTACCAAAATTTAAATAACTCACTCAATTCTCAACCTAATTCAATGAAACTAGAAGAAACGTGAAGCTATCAAATTAGGCTATGATAAACAATGAATTAGAGGTAGAAATTCAAAATCAAGAAGAACAACAATCATGGACAACGAGGAATTAGATTGGAATTGGTCATTCCATGAGTGATCTTCGCCTAAATCTTAATGTAATGCAACCTCGACATGGTAGGATGATATTTAAGTTATACTTAGTGTAGTAATTTTTACACACACACGATTTTGAAATTAACGTAGTTGGGAGGGATTTGGTTTGATTTAAAGTATTAGAAACTAGGTTTAAGTAAATTTCTGGATATCTGAAATATAATACCTAAGTTCATAAAATAATTTATATACTTAGACTTGAAAATCTAAAACTAGGGTCTAGGGACGTTATACGATGATCCGAGACAAGGAGTTAGCGAGAAAATTGAAAATGATATTGAAATGCACAAAAACCCGAACCCTAGATAAACTGGAAAACACCATTATCGGTGGATCGGTAAGCCTGACCAGTGCACTGGTGCATATTATTTTCTGACAAATTGAACCTTGGCCAAATGGCCCAAACTTAATATGATAACATGTGATTCGATTCGTGATTTCTCCTATGTTTTGAAAGATGATGTAGAAGGCGATAAGGCAAGTGACGATGCTAAGAAGTGGAGTGATGTACGAAAGGCAATTGTGATACGGCACGAATGATATATGCGATACGATGAAGATAAGTAACTTATAAATATTGAATGGCTTGGTTGCAACATAAATAGAATACATATATATATATATGGTATCGATGTGAAATTTAGATGCAATGATGTATGTGAAAAGAGATGATTTTGGGACGCAGGGTGAATGAATAGGAGTATGGACCTATGACACAAGTAAATGTCTAGGTGTGGCGATATTTTCTTCCCCTAAAGGCTTAGGGTTGACCAGGGGGATGCGAGTGTATGTTAGGAACCCTTTAGAGTAATAGGATGGTCCAAGGCATTAGTTCCTTAGGTAGCACAAGGACGATATACTTTCCTGTAGGCCCAAAGAAGGTGTGTTCTAATCAAATTATGTGGTGGATGACAATAGGCTTCCTGTAGGGTGTGAGACCAAACCAAGGTGTGAGTCTATACAAGTATGATGTGATGTGGTTAGATATATGTAACTATTAGATACGATGGACGACTAAACGAATAGTGGTCGGATGATAGACTCATGCCATGTTATAATGTTAATTGTGCACTATATGTAGACTAGAGTATACATCATGCTAAGACTTATATCTGACCTACTCCTATTCCCATTTTTAAATATATCTAAGTTGATGGAGGTGAATAATGATATGGTATTAGGGATGGAGATATATTTATATATAGTGTTCATGATGTCTATAGGTATTGTACCTTGATTTAACCTTATGTGTGTGGGTTTGGATTGTATCTGTATTTGTTCAGACATATGTATGTGACACTTCAGATGTATTATGGTTTTGTGAATATGTTATTGATTATGTATTATATTTGAATCATCCTACTGTGTGACTTTGAAAGTGGTTAGTGCTAGTTAGAAATTGTATTTGATATTTGCCTATGATTGTGAATTTATTTATAGCTTATCTCACCCTAATGACATATCTTTTTGGTTCTCGAGTGTTAACGTCGATTTGGTTGTAAAATCCGAGGGTCAAAAATTCAGATTGTTACAATGATGCCTTACCTTTAATTGCAAGCACTACAGACTGATCCTTAGATTGTGACTCGGTCAACCTCAATATATTAAGGAGCTCTCCAAGTTTCACATTCGGATTGTTCATGTTATAGTACAGTGTGAACAGTTCCTACTGTAGGGTCAGTGAATGAAGGATCGCATTGACCTGTAACTTATTGCTTATAGTCAAGTCCAATAAAGCAAGCCTATCAATATTGCCCATCATTATTAGCATGTAATCGTCCACCTTCTATTCCTTTTGCATTTTTGTTTTGAATAGTTTCTTAGTAGTTTCGCACTTTAAGGAATGAGACTACTCACTAAATAGTGCCTTGAGACTACTGAAAATATCTTGGACAGACATTGATTCGTGTTGCCTTGGCTTTTGTTTATCTAGAGTAGAAAGCATGATACTTGGGTGATATTGAGGTCAGCGACCCACTTACTATAAGCAACATTCAAGTCTTGGTCATCGTCATCAGTGGGTCTTGTTAGCGGAGCACAGGTTACATGATGACCAAACTCACTCGTATGTCAAAGCCATTTTTATAGCTCATAGCCAGTTGACATAATTGTTTGGGTTGATTAATCAATCACTTTCATTCAAAGGTCTTGGATTAAACATTATCTGCAAGTTTTAATGAATAGATTATTAGTACATTAACATAGTTTGATATTCTTATAATATTAGAAAGGTTAAACTTTACGTTTCATTTTACTAATATGCCCCCGCTAGTGTTTTATGTTTCCCTAGACCCTAAGTCGAAACATAAAAGTCTTTCAACTTCACAATAGGCTTTAGGACTTGTATATCTTGGGATTCTAACCTTGAGGAAAGCTCAATAAATCATACGTCCATATATGATAAATAACTCTTATCGGTTGTATCATACACAACTCTCAACCCATGGTTCTTTGTCCTAATCACGCCTTTACCTTTAGGAAAGTTCAACAAATAAAGTAGTATCGTTCGCTCATACCTACCATTCGTGACGGCCTAAGTATAGTGCACATATCTTTAGGAAATCTTAACAAATATACGTAGTTATCTTACATCGTCTATTCAATATATTTATAGTACTACACATAACATCCTTAACTTGATGGAAGCTCAACAACAAAAGAGAATGCATGTAACATATTAATATATAAATGGTAGAATATAACTTTATATTGAAGATTCACAATCTTTTGTATATTACATCGAGTGATATCAACTTATGGGGTAATGTAATTCTTATGAATTACTCTTGTGATTGAAGTGTTGGACACATCAGAAATCATGGTATATGCACAATTATGTATGTATTTATTCCCTAAGTCTATTAATTGTTTCTTGATGTTCCATTTATAATTTATAAATTCATATTATATAGGTTTTATTATTATATAACTTTTATATTTCATATTACTTATATAATAGACTTATATATAATAGTTTACTAATTATATGTCGTTTAATTAATTTTATATCGATTTAATATAGCATTGATATTGAATATTTATTATATACAATAACCTTTATAGTATAACACATATATCATATACATGTGTGTATTAATTAACATTTTAATTAATTTATTTAATTAACAAATTTAATTATATATTCATTTCAAAATTCATTTTATATACATACATGTGTACTTATGTTATTTTAACATTTTAAAACAACATAACACATATCATAATATATGATACATGTGTGTGTGTGTGTGTGTATATATCAATTAATTAACTTATTTAATTTATTTAATTTATTAATCTTATTAATACAGTTTTAAATTTATAAATTAATTTATATTATTTTCAAATATTCTGAAAAATCTTATTATCTTATAACTTCAATAATATTTATAATATTTTTTAGTTCAAATTTAACTTTTAAATTCAAAATTTTATATTTTTAAATTTCAAACAATTTTGAAAATTAGCCCAAGATGCAATTTAAATTGAGCCTTTTCTACTATGGTAAAATTTCAAAAAATTCTTTTATTGGGCCTGTGAAGTATAATGCATTTAGAACTTTTCTAAATTTTCTTTTCAAATAAAATCATTATTTAATTTAACTTTATATAATTTATAATATATTCTTTATATGTGTATTATATACATATTTTTATGTACATGCATGTGTGACATAATAATATGTACATGGTTTAACATACCCGTATATAGATGCGGGGATTTACATCGCAACGAACATGTTACTCACTCTAGCATTCGATCATGTTGTCTAAATGAAATATACATGTGCAGCAAAATTATATATATATAAATAAATTATATTCATATTAAAATATATCATCTTTATATATAATTGTAAAGAATTGAGAATTATAAATATTTACATAAAATATTTAAATACGGTTATATATAATTAAATCAAAAAATCATTTAATAATTATATAAAATAATTCTGAATATAAATATTTATGTGTATATTTCTTTAGCAAACCTGATAATAAAATATTTTTTTTAATATATATAGATAAGTTAAAATAATATGTATTTATAAATATGCATATATATATATAATAATATCCCTCCGTATGTTATTATTAGACAAAGAAAGGCTCCGATTTAACGTTTCCAAAGATATCATGCGGTTGAGAATTTAACATCTCATCATAATACTCAGAATATGTTCCCACTATCCTCCCATGATCTACCCAACTTATGAATCCTCTACTAACCCTTTCAACCCAACTTTTCTCAATAGTGGTCTTCCTCTTACTCCCTATTTCCTAATACTCAAACAACGTATGTGCTCGTCATGGATTTCTAGGTGTGATTATATCTTTTTTTGTTTTACATCTTTCATACATTAACATATTCCTAATTTGACTTTTACACATGGGTTTTTATCTTGGATTTGTCTCAATTGTTCTTTTTTATATAAAAAACAGCAAGACCACTGTGCCGATTACAAGAGAACTTAAAGGCATAAGCAATTAGAGCTAATTTCTTCTAAATCTAGGAACCTAGGCAATCCAAATAGAAGCGCAAAAGGTCAAAAGAGGTTGAGTAATTAAAAGAAATATGTAATAATGCGCACATCATTATTGAATGATTCAAAAAAATTATGCAGATGTTAGATTTTCAGCCACCAGTTTCTGCTGTTAGGCTAATGATTTATATGCATTGTGAGAATTCAGAAAAATTACCATGAATTTAAAGTGTAATTTTTGATAAATTGAAAAAGTATTTTGCTGTTTTGTTTAGTCACTGAGTTTAATTAATTTGAAGAACGCTTTAAATAATTAAGATGTCGTTTTTGTTTACCTCAGTAACATCCTATAAAAATAAATATAAGAACATGAAATGTGCTTTAAAAACCCTAACGTACTTTGTTAGTCAGTTCATTTTGACATGTACTACTGTCATTTTCCAAGATCATATATGCCATAATTATTCAAATGATGCATGCATTAGCATTAACATAGATTGAGCATTATTTTAACATTGACAATTGAGATTCTCCTTAACTCATATCTTAAAGTTTTAGATTTTTTTTTAATCTCAAAATTTTCATCCATTCAATTTTTTGACTATATTTTTTTTAATTTTTACTCTTAAGTGAACTTACTAAGTGTGGTCTGTTATTAAATTTAAAGTATGATATACATGTTTTGTGGTTTAAGGGTCAAACTTCCATTTTCAAATTGGGTATGACTCCCAACGATATTGCTCATTTATCTCATAGGTCCCCATTTACATATTGTTCCAGATTATATTATACATAAAATTAAATCTCACTTTAATTTGGGTTTTAGTAGTTATTTCCTCAGCTTTATTTAGGTGAATAGCCTTCTAATGGTTTAAGTTGGGAGATTCATGTGATTTACTTTTCCTTTCATGCATCTATATGTGTAAAACAATGTTTTTATTAAGTAAAATACCTCTACCAACATGAGTAGTGCAATGGAAGTTTGAAATGGTTACTAAAAATTATAGTTACTAAATATTGAGCAATATATGTTGTCATTTCAAGGTTTACTTATATCATGTAGCACCTACTGAAAAAATCGAACATGGTTAATGAATATATCGATGTATATTGGTTTCCATGCATTCTTCCTATCATGGCTAGAAAGCAAACATGAAATTGTTATGGGCTTCATGTTAAATGCATACACTAGAGAAAGCACATTTTTAGGATACTAACAATTTTTACCTACTTGCATCTTCAATACAAATTTCTTGATTTACTAATTTGTACAAATTTGAATGTTGCATACATTTTTTAGAATGTTGTACAAACTTCTTTATTCTCAATATTTTAGACATGCTGTAAAGGGAATATTGTACAAAATCTCATTCAGCAAAATTATTGGTTAAATTGTTTTTCTATATTCTTTTTATTAATGGATTTTGACATAAAGTTACACACTAGCTTACTTTTGCATTTTCACAAGACCAAATCCATAATGTTGCAGCATCAATTGCTCAAACCTACAAAGGAGTATTAACAGACAACCAGAAGGTGAAATTAAGGTGGTTTTTATGGTTATTTTTTAGACATTTTCATGAACTATTATATGTTCAAAAGATGGAAAGTAAACAATAACTTGAATGCCTTAAGTTGGATTGATTATTTTAAAAATAACTAATCGCTTATGTTCCATATTACTACAAGTAACCACTCTCAAATGATACTTGGATCACCTACTTATGTCATAGATTCGTATCTGCATCTGTATCCACATTCGCATCTATTTCTTTATTTGTATCTTGGGAAACCAACTTATGTCATAGGCTGATATGTCCAAATATTTTGAAGGTGCTAGCTTTGTCGCGCAAGAAAAAGGTTGTTGGCTACACTAATGAGTTGACTATGAAACGATGCATTTCATTATTTGAGCTACCCTAGTTATACAGAAGTCAACTTTATGGAGTAACCAAGCTTCATGTTCATTACCGCAGCACTAACATTTGAAAGCTCAAGCATCTTATAAAGTATCACAAGTTTACATTATTAGGCTCTTTAAAAGTACCGTGTTTACCATCTTTACGTTAGTTTTAGTTGACTATTATTTATTGAGAATTATTAATCACGTTGTCAACTATCAATGCATATCCGAAATAGTTAAGTTAGCAAAACCATTATCAATGTAAACTAATTGGTATGGTGTGTTTATTCACATATCACTACATCAATATATGCATCATGGCAACCAAAAGTGCCACAATTTCTATAAAATAAATTTTACACCCGTGCAATCGGCACGGGCTTTATACTAGTGTATATATATATAATAAACTATATATATATATATATATATAATTTAATACAAATTTAAAGAGAACCATCGGGTCTAGAAATAATTATATATATATATATAATTATAAAAATTTATGAATTTACAAACACATACACACACATACACATACGTATATATATATTTGTGTAACAGTAAAATTTGTATATGAACTAATATATACTTACAACAAGCTCTTGGCTCATATAACAAATTTAATCATATTTTTTAATATATAAAAATGATTTTAAATAAATGATTTATGATATAATTTAAAACCCATTCGATAAAATTTTAAAAAATTAATTTTAAAAACTAAAGATTATGTAATCTTGTTATATATAATTGCACACTTTATTTCATATTTTATTTGAATATATATATATATATATATATATATATTTGTTTCTTTGTTTATATAACTAGTTTCTAGGTAAATAGTTAGTTAAATTAATATATAAATATAATATACATTAAAATAAATAAAATTTTGTTGCTGAATTATAATTATAGAAAATAATTTTTTATAAATTTTAAAATATATATTATATAATTTTATTCTTTAGAAAATTATATATTATTTGTTAAAATAATATTTAATTATAAAATGAATTTTTTAATTTATCAGGCTGAGAGTTCAATATCAATATACATTCATGATAATGATAAATATTATTTATATATAGATGCACTACAATATATTTAAACATCTAGTATGCGATAGAATATCGATAACTAGATTTGTAGTACGTCTACATAAGCATCATATGATTTAAGGATTAATTAAATATTGATCCATTAATGCAAATAAGAGAATTACCTCCCCCGAAGCCTATTTAATATATGTTGAAACGAAGTTAATTACTCCCTGAATCTGATTCACAAGTTGGAAGATGCTAGCTTCAAATTGTCTACCGCCGTCAATTAGATTGAAATGTTTAGATGTGTATTTGAACTTGGAATTTTTGGAACTTGGAATAGAGTGATTTCGACTAGGAATAGCAGCAAGGAGATGGACTTGTATGTATTGAAAAGCGAGGCACATATTGCTTTAATAAAGGAAGAACAATTGTATAACAACTTAAAATTTTAATGGTAATTAACTAAAGTTAATAATAGTATTTTAATTATTAAAATAGATTTTTGTGAATCATTGAATGAATTGATTAGGAAATTGTTTAATAAAAAAGATTTAAATCATGAAAATATGATATTTTAAAATTTTAAATAAGTTAAAAATGTGAAAATTATATTTTACAAAAGTGATATAATTGAAGTGTGGTATCGGTAGAGAAAAGAAGAGTTTTTGAAATGGAATTTGTATTTATTTAATTTAAATAAAATTTAGTTTTGTATATATATAAAAATAATATATATATATATATATGTATGTATGTATGTATGTATGTATGTATGTATGTATGTATTAATTTATTTAAGCTAAGCTTGATAGCCCAACCCAAAGCCTAAAATTTATTGCATACTCGAAACCTTGACTTTTCCTTTTCGAGAGTTTTCTTCCTTTAGTAAATATTCATGCACATATTTATGTCTATTTTATCATCTCCAGAAGAAAACAATGAATCTTCTTCACTTTTGAAAATCAAGGACAAACTATATAATTTACTATAAATTACCTAATTTAAATATGTGATTCTTTGATCATTTTACATCCATGCTAAAAAGAAATTCAAATTTTGGTGGCTCGTATGGGATCTGTGTGTACCTTCAAAGGGAGAGGGGGAGAGGAAGCACGGTGTTTAGGCGAGTGATATACACTCACACATCTATGTCTTGCTCATCCAATTTCAACTATATCTTAGCCTAGATCATCGTATGAATGGTTGTGTATGAATATATGCTTCTTAGAAATAGAAGTATTAAAGTGGGATTCGTATCGAAATAGGATCAAAAATGGTCTTAACTTGCTTCAGGAACGGTCGACCTGCTAGGTCAACCGGCCAACCATGACCAGTCGATGGTGGTCGACCATTGCTTGAGCATGTTTTAATCTTTTTTATTAAATTTAAATAAAAATTTAAATAAGTTATATAAGTTGAAATCTATTATAAGTGAACGGACTAAAGGTATTTTGAGAAGTAATATGTATTTAATGAAATAGTATGTAATTTATTTGTTTAAAGAATTCAATTAATTAAAGTATAATTATATATTTGATTATATAACTCATTCAAAAGCTAAATATATATTTATTTCGAAAATATGACACATAATTTAATTAACATTCTAAGTTTTCCAAAGTGAACTTTGTAAGTAATTAATTGTATAAATAGAAGAATGTATGTATTTATATGTGTGTGTAAGTTAAAGTTAATTAAACATTCAATATAATTCTAAAGTGGTTATTATTGATTTTTGATGCTATTTAGCTATGTTATTATGAATTGAATGTTGGGAATGATTAGTTATTTGATAATTTGTATAATTTATATGTGAGTTTATAAAGCGATATTTAATTTTGGAAATATAACTTATTATATTTAAAAAGTTATTGACTTATTAAAATGAATATATTTTGGTTCGAAATTGTTTATTTAAAGGATTATACATATATATAACATTTGGAAAATAAATAATTATCGTTAATTATGGCTTCAAGTATTTTTAAGTATTATTTATATACAATAAACTTATATGAAAACTATTTCTATAATATATATATATATGTGAAAGTTTGATATGATTTTACACCATACTTCTAATTTCTGATCTCCTACTGACATAGATGACATGAGTGATTCACTATTGATATGGATTTGACTGATGATTTAAGATGATACGGTGATAGCATCCTTGATATGATTTTCTTAAGACTTAATTCTTTGTGAAGAGAAATCTAAATAAATAGAGTTATATTACTGTTTGTGATGGGCACATTCGGTAATATTTCTCTAGGTATTATTTGGACTCATTATATAGAATGTCGTAAAGATTGGGATAGTTTATAAGCAGTGAATAAATGCTTGAGTATCACACGGTAGTATAGGACGCTGTTGTGATATTTATTCGGTTATTCATTATAAGTATATGACACTCACATGACAGGAATAGTGATAAAAATGTGAGGTGATACATGTAGTGATGAGTATAGCTTCGTGCTTGTATTCAGCCAGCAAGGCAATATGCCTTATGATGAGAATGATTCGTGTCCATTATTATTAGTTCTATATGCCATTATTATGATGTACAAATCCACCCTAGTGCTCTAATCGTGGGGTCACACCCCAGATCTATGACACTCCATATTTATATAGCTACGTGTGTTCACTCCTGTGTTACATAAGCGAACAGTCTATTACCTATAGGGCTAGAGTCGAGATATGACTATTGAGTCCTTGCATTAACGAGCATACTAGTGGATAGGTGTCACGATACCTTGAAGGTAACTAAGACTTTAGAGACTTCATGTCTCTAGAGCTTGCTTCATGCTATCGTTCTTCCTTTTGGTACTAACGGAGTGATAGATTGGATATACTATTGATACACCTCATTTATGTATAGATATGTGTTAGATGACCCACTAATTGATGTGTGCATATATGGATCTACTTAGGACTTCGCGTCTGTCACATATTCATTTCCCATCACGGAATATTTTGATTGATCATATGTGAGAAGATGAGATTATACTTATAATAGATGTGTAGAGTATAGTGGCTTCTCGTATGTTTATTATATTGATAGGTAGCATATCCTATTTTTCGTGTTTTGACGATGATGTTCTATTTATTGAGATTAAGAAATATATTTAGACAATGCTACATGTAAGCTTGATTATACTTGGTGATATCTCACTTATAGCTATATTCTTTATATTTTGATGATGATATCTGGATATGTGCAATTCACTCGTCTGTATTGATTCTGTGGTTTGATTTGATGTGCTTTATATGGGTGATGACATCTTTATATTCATGGTTTTGAGTTATATATGTGATATGATGCTTTGATGATTATCTATAGCATTATGTTTATATTCCATGCGTATGTTTCTATATCTATGTATATTGATGTATTGATTATCGACTTGAGTATCCCTACCAGTGCTATCATATTATTATTCCTCATTATTGTTGAGTTATCCATATTATGGATTCCTAGTTAGACATAGTCTAAACCCGTGTGTTATTTATGTAATACTTAAGTTGGTTCGAGACATTTTAGGTACAGGGACTTCAAGACCAGCTTGTGTTTAGTGGGCTTAGATAAGATTTATATTAGGATTGTTGTACGATATTTGTGTGACTTTGATTCACTCTGTGTGTATGTGTGTATGATACTGAGTTGTACATTGATTATTTGTTGTATTACATTGTGTCAGTTGACATTTGAGATGACTTGTATATTTATAGTATCACATATTAAATATTATATGTTATCGCTACGATTCTAACTCTTTGTTCCCTGTTATCTACTGTATATTATGTATTGTCCGTCCTAGAGGCACACATGTTTATTGCTTTGTATTGATATTGTGTACGTATATGTGAGATATTTAATCGATGTTTTAAATCACACTAGTGTTAATCCAGGGAATATTCATATGTGTACCCTATATTTTCACGTTCTTCATATTATCTAACAGTATTACTCTATAATACTCTTTGATAGTATGGGTATAGAGGTAAGGCATTTTAACTTGACTTGATTAATTACTATTAAAAATCCGAGTTGTTACAAAAGGATTGAAAAAGGATCATAGGCCTTGTTTTTTTCTTTACCATTTAATCCCTTTACCAAACCAAAAAGCCGCCTCTTCTAGCCATCATATGACCAGACATACTCATACCATCTAAGGTCGGCTATACACGCTATCTTCAGCCTAAAACAATCCAAGCCTAAACCAAGTTTTTTTGCATTTAAATCCAATTTGAATCTATACCTGTAACATCCTAAAATTTTATCGTTATGATTTTGAATATTTAATTAATTTTAAATATTTAAATAATTAGCATTTAATAATATAAATCACTTATATTTAAATTTAAGGATTATTTAGATATTTGAATCATGAATTAAATATTAATTAAGTGGATTAAACAACCTTATTTGACTCCTTTTAATTTGTAAACAATAATGGTGAATCCATTTTGTAAATTTATTATAATAACAATAGTTCGAATAAATAACAAGAAAATCAATTGTTAATAAAACGACTTGATTTTTAATCATGTATTTCAAATGAATTTATAGTATTATTTTTAGCTTGGAAAATATTTAAGTTATCTTTTGATGTATTTTATGGCAAACGATGATATTTGTGAAATTTCACAGAATAAAATAATCAGTGTATTTTATTGTCGTTTTGAGATCGTGTCACTTTTTGGGGCGATTTTTATTTATGTCATCTGCGGTTCTTACGCGAACGGAATATGGTGTAGCGGAGTACCACAAATATTTCTTTTCAAAACCTTTTTAAATCAAATCAAAATTCAAATTATTCAACCAGTCATAATGGTGATTTTCTTTGATATAATGTGTTGATTGAAGTTTTTGGCTATCTTGGAAATTTTGGTTTACTTAATTTAGAAGCAAAGTATTTGGTTGTTTATAAAATCAAAAACTTCAACACTAAACCTATTTTCATCTTTTATTTCTCTTTCTCTCTTTCGTTCTTACTTCTCCTGTAGCCAAAATAAATGGCCATTATCTTCTATAAATCAAAATCGTGAGTAAATACTCAACTAAAAAATATAAAATATAGTTCGTTAAACTCATATAAGGGTTAGCTTCAAATCTATATTGATTTAGTTGGTTACGACATGACTTGGGGTGGTCGATGTAAAATCTATATATTCGAGCAAGTAGTCGGATTAGATATTGTGTATGGATAATTTTATACGTCATGCGGGTTTAACTATATCAATATGCTTTGCTGTGTGGCATATGGAAGTTTAAGAGCGACTTTCAATTTTTTTCTAAGGTAGTTTAGAGAATATTCTAATCAATAACCAAAGGTTGATGAGTGTAATGGTACGCTTAGTAAATTACCTATATCCTTGGACGATCAAGAAAGTTATGGATCTAAGCAAATTTCTAAATCTTGTTTGTTAGTCTTTTAACATTTTAAATAATGTTACGTGTATGTTTATTCCCTTATGGAATTCGATTGATAGCGTGATTTTATCGATGATGATTTATAAAGTTGTTGATTATTACAAATTAAGTCATAGTGCTTTTGAATAAAGTGATTTCGAAAGAATTTGAGAAAGAAATAATAATAGTATTATTTTGAAAATATTAATGAAGTATTATTATTTTAGAACATTTGAAAAGAGCATCTGTGAAGTGCTTTTTTCAAATATTTTTTGTTATGACCAAAGTTGGGCGATGGAAGTTCTTTGATTTGGAAGGCTTGACAAGTATATTTGTTTGCTCTAGTTATTGTCTTAGGAGGAACCAGAATACCACTGGATGCTCCGTGTTGTTCAGATTCAAGAGCTATACCATGCTTCGATAGTAGAGCCTCCTTCTTTTCATAATTGATTTTGGTTTCCATAAATTTCTCTTTGTAGAAATTTGAAAACATATTTGAATGTAAAACCTGGGCATTTAGTTCTATATTTATCTTTTGAAAAGAATGCATGCTTAATATTTTATTTTAGAATATTCTCTGTACTTTTATTGCATATGGTTACTATATTGTTCATGTTGCTATTGCTTATGATAGAAATAGCTTGTGTATTGCTCTTTTGTCAGCATTGTAACAACCCGTAATTTTGATCATTTAATTGAAAATGTTTAATTAATTTTAATATATTTAAATAATTGGATTTTGGAATTTAATAACTTATAATTCAAATATTGTAATTAATTAAATATTTGAATGGTGAATTTAATATTAATTAAATGGATTTAATAATTTTATTTAAATTCTTTTAATTAATAAATATATTTGTGAATTCAATTTGTAAATTTGTTTGCAATAATAAATAGATTGGATAAACATCGATAATTGGATCAAAAATATAAAACGATATTTAAATTTGTGAAATTAACATTTTGGAGGACTGGCTCGGATTTTGACCAAACTAGTGCCATTAGATTTAGAATAATAAATTATTGAATGTCGTCGAGTTTTGTAATGATCAGACGTACCATTTGGTCGTGCGAGTTCAAAACGTATAGTGGTTAAGTTTAAATACAATTTGATTTAAAAAGCTAACTTCCATATACTTTGGAATTGGGTCTCGAAAATAGTTTTATTGAGTTAAAAATAGGGGTATTTAGTATGGAACGCCAGTTGGCGCGCGTTGATTGAGTTCAAGATTTCCAAAGATGTATAGTGTAGAATATTATAATTTAAATAAAATCCTATATCCTATATTTTAATGCCATACACCAACATTGCTGCTCATACCCCCACGTGTTTAGCCTATACCCTCCCGTATACTCCCTTACCCCTCTTCTTATTAATCCATACCTGGTAAAGAGAAAGCGAGTTTTTAAAATGTCAAAAATCAAAAACTTGGTATAAGCAATCAAAAATCATGAAATATATTTCGTTGAGCTCATATGAGCTTAATTGATTTGGTGTGGAGATTGTAGGCCGCGTTTGTATTTTAGGCAGCTCGACCGTAATGGCATAGACTAGGGCTTTTAGATTTTAGGTGATTGGAAGGGAGTTAGTGGAAATGAGGTGCGGATTTGGGTTCATGCTGTGAAGATGCATCGTTGGCCATGTTTTGGTGAGGGCGGCTCTTGTTTGGAAGTGCGACAATGAGCGGTGACGAGGGAAAGAAGCACGTCATTTTTTAATCGGGAGATGCGGCCTTGAATACGTGGTGATGGGGTGGTTGCTCTCGGGTAGTGGAGTCTAGCAGTGGTGTCGGTTTGCTGGATAGATGACCGGTGGTGAAGTTTTAGGCGATGGAAGAAACAAACATGATGGGTAGCTATCGTGTGCACATTTAATTGGAGGAGGAAAGTTGGATATGTGGCTGATTAGGGGTAATTAATATTTTAATAATCTGGTTGGTGGATTTAATTGTTTAATTTAATTCGATAACTTATAAATCGAATAACTTTTGCATATGAGGTCTGATTTGAACGTTGTTTTTTGCGTTGGACTCGTAGCGACGACGGATATGCAATGGAGTTTTGGAATGGATTTAGGGGTAGTGGAATTTTTTTCTAAAATCGAATGCTCGTTCGGTTTTAGTTCAAACCGGAACGCTTCGGCGAAAATAGGAACCAATGTCAGTTTTACTTACATTCAAATTTACTATAACATATCTACGATGTTATAAACTATTATTGATTGCTTGGATGTTAGTTAAATTGTTTGATTGATGGTTTGGTTGACATTTGGAGAATGGATGACATTGTACCTTGATTGCTAAGAACTCATATGATTATGTATAATGTCCTTAACCATTGTTTTGCAGAGAGAATTTGTAGAGAGACCCTGAGGGCTATCTCACCAATAATTATATTTACATCCTTATGTTGTTATATTGACGTTTAATTGAAATTAATCTTGATATTCCATTTAAATTATTTAAGTGTCCTTATAGCGATTTTCGCTATACTGTCATTTATTGCATATCACTCCGTAAACCCTAAGGGGCATTTTGGATTTGAGCTTGTATTTTCACAAAATAGATGTTTGAAATTCATTAATCATTTGACTAATGATAATTTAAATTAATTAATCATTTTAAGTAATGATGGTTGAATTTAATTAGTTATTTTAATTAATGATGTTTGGAAATTAATAATCATTTTAATTGATGATATTTAAAAGTAATTAATCATTTCAGTTATTGATATTTGATCTTAAATAATCATCCTAATTTGTGATATTTGAATGTAATTAATCATTTCAATTGATGATGTTTGAAGTTTGTTCATATATTTAATTAATGAGATTTGAATATTAATTAAGTCATTTTAATTATTGATTTTGAATTTTAATTAGTCATTTTAATTAATGATTGTTTTAAATTTAATTAATTGTTTTAAATTTAATTAATTGTTTTAACTAGTGATATTTGAAATTTAGTTAATCATTTTAATGAATGATGTTTCATAGTTAATTAATCATTTTAACAAATGATGTTTTAATTTATCATTTTAACAATGAGGTTTGAATTTAATTAATCTAATTAATTTATGATTATTTGAACTTAATTAATTGTTTTGATTAATGGCATTTAAAATTTATCAATCATTTTAATTATTCATTTTAATTAATAAATATTTGAATTAAATAAATATTTTTAATTAATGATATATAAGGTTAATTAATAGATTTAATAAAAGTGATTAAAGTTAGTTAACTAATATAATGAAAATGTTTTAAGGTAAATTAACTGATTTAGTGTTTAAAAGTTAATAAACTAATTTAATGAAGAATTTTGAAGTTAATTTACTAGTGATATAAAAGTGTTTTGGAAATAATTAACTATTTTATTTAAAATAATTGATTTTCTTATTTAAAATAGATTATAAATGTGATTAATTATCTTTGAAGTTAATTAATATTGTTTTAAATTTATAAAGACATTTAAATTGTTTTTTAGCAAAGCCGGTAGGGTTGACTGGGCCCTTTGTTGAATATGCTAGTATACGATTTTTGTTTGATGATAATAAACATATATATATATATATATATATATATATATATATATTCATTTAAATGTATTTTTTATTGTACTATTTTATATTTTAAATCATTAAATAAATATTTGATGAATAAAATAAATAACACAGAATTCGTATTCAAACAAATATTATATTACAATTTTGAATAGTATAAATTTGAGCTCTCACTACATATATACATTTTCGATTACAATACAATTTCAATTACAACACATCTTTCAATCTACAACTTTCACCTCACTGCATATTCACTAACACTCGTATTTTTATCTTCAACTCTATTCTAGTTTGTATCCAGCATCTGAATTATCTGCAAAATAAACAATAACGCAGTAAAACTGAAAAGAAATATTTTGCAGTGTACAATAAAATGTGTGTTTTGAAAATATTATTTACCTCAATTATTTGGTTTGTTCGTCATCGTTTCTTTTGAATTCATCATGCACGAACAACTTGTGACATGCACAGTGTATCACTGTACATGCCACAAAGCCATGCACACCGATATACACTTGCATGTTAAAACTACAGGAACTAGTGAGCACAAGGTCAAACCAGAGCCGAGGTTGGATTCAATTCAGGTGCAGTACGAAAACAAGTCACAAAGTTTCAAATGCACTAGGGCATGCATATATGCATGTGTACACGTACACATGTGCACTGCCTCAGCATCTCGAATTTCAGCCAAGAGGCATCACGTACACCAAAACAACTCGGCGGTGAGTTAGGAAAGGAGAGGCATGAAAAGATGGTGACCAGCGAAAAATAAGAATGAAATTCAAAATCAAATCCAAATACAAGTGTAACTTCAGACTGCAACAACACATGTACACATGAAACAGAGGCCAGACACACCAGACTCATATAAACTAGTTCACAATGATATGCAGACCAAATCAAAACAAAGGTAGTTTCAAATACAAAACCACAGTCATATGAAATCATGGACAAGTACACGTACATACATATATATATGTAGTGACACATATACAAGTGATAATGTACAACATCAATTACCAGCAGCATGGATGTGTATCTCAACCAAACTTGACTGGATGAACATCAAACCAATCTACATGAATGCAGAATCAAGTGCAAGAAGACACAAAGTGGAACAAGGCCATATGAAATCAGACACAACAAAGTAAGCAAATGCAATAGCAACAAATTGAAATACACAGGTACAAGCCAACATGAATGCAACACTACGAAGTTCAGTGGCATGACACTAAAGGCACGAACACTTACAAATCAACACGGTAGAGTACAAAAAAAGATAACAGCAGTGGACATACCAGACGTCAACTGACCAGAACAAAATTCAACATCTACAACAAGTACACAAGGACAGACCACGAGCTCAACAAACTGTACAAGCTCATGAAACAAAGACATGAGAACAGACTTGATAGTAAAGCTATGAACAATCAAAGGAACCAGACTTAAGTGGCTTCAACAACCACATGCAAGTTAAGCTTCAACATAGACAAGACTACAAATACAAAGGCAAAAACCAGACTTCAAGATGATCCAGACCAGCATGTATGTGTGGACATGTACAAATATGCAGTGACAACCAGACAGTGGTGAACACAATACAAATGAACACAAGCCCAGACTCAATATAAAACTACCATACATATGTATAGACACATGTATACATATATATGCAATGACACACAGCATATGCATATGGTCAGATACAAGGCGGTACATGATGCAATGCAATAGAACAGTGGACATAAGAGAAAAGGTCGACACACATGAAAACTGTGACTCCCCACCTCTATACTCACGCTAGCCAAGGATATTACGGAGTAATGCCGTCAACTAGCAACGAAGAATAAGGCTGTTGAGGAGCGACCATCCATGTAATTGCTTTGTGCGAGCACCGATATGTCAAATAGTGTAACATGCATTTCATTTCAAGAGGAAATCCGACATACCGATACAAACTCAAAACTACTACACTGTGGCTATAATATCTTCGGAAACAAATATAGAAATAAGCATAACACAAATCAGTCACAGAAGTTCATATCTCTAAGGCGGAAACAGATATGAATATAACACATGAAAGTGTGTACATCAGAAGAGTGGTCAAACAAGATCCACAATAGCACAAAAGAATAGATACAAGTGCTACTCAAAAGAATATGTATACATCAAAGAGTCTCTATCTCTAATGTATATCAACTAAACTACAAATCTAATGTAGTTAGACAAAAGTCAGATGATGGCTCCATATAAAGAGTCAAGCAGAAGCACCTATAATATCTCGGTCTGACCCGAGTATTATTTAATAAGAAAACAATAAACGGATCAGTCTAGCTATAAATATCAGATAAAATGATATAGGATAAGAGATATGACAAAAGCGTATGATAACCGTAAAGCCATACTGTGATAAGTATGTAACTTAAAATCAACCAAAGATTAATAAATATCACAAGAATCTTCTCAAAGATCAAAAAGAATGCCATACTCTTTATTTTTATTCGCCAAGTCACAAATATTGGCAAACATCATAATGCCACTTGTAAAAGTTGTTGAAACACAAATTCACCAATGCACAAATATTGATAGAACTTATCAATGAAATCACAAGAATTGGTGAAACACAAATTCTAGAAGTCATCAATAAAAATCCAGAAATCACAAAACGGGGGAGGCCTATCACAGATCGGGAGCATGAAAACTCACCAACAGTGAATCACAAAATGGAACGCTATTCTATGGTTGAAAACCATTAATTTTTGAGCCGAAGCTCCACAAAAGGGTCCGAAGACCATGGGTCGCTACCCCACCAATTTTGAGTTGAAGCTCCACAGAAACGGGGTTTAGTCTCCCTCGCAGACAAAGAGACATCGCACATTGCTAGTCTAAATCATAAAATGATCACCATTGATCATCAAGAAGTGTCAATTACACTAAGCTAGTAAATAGATGAGTTTAGCTTCATGTCCCATAACCACTGGCTTAACTTAAATATTTACGAACAAACTGTAGATTTCCACTTGAGAATTGTCACAAGAGTTTCAATCGAACAAGTCCAAAAATTAACCGACGAAGTAAACGCATGCGTTTCATACCATATGTTTTACTAAGCCTTTTAATTAGATTTCTCAAACGAATGAGGTAAAGGTTTGTATATACTAATAGTTTGGAAAACGGTTGAAGAAACAAGTTTTGTAATAAAATAGTGTTGAAATCGTTTTGATGAAAGAGTTTTGATATTTACTACTAGTATGGAAACCTTTGTATTGTTAAAGTGACAAATCATAGAAATGATCTTAAAAACAATCAATCACCAAAATTCACATTCGAAGCCGTGAATCAAATCCATAAAAATCAATATCGAATCCATCCAAATGGATATTCCCAAAATTTCCAAATAAGGGAAGTCATCAAAGTCGATAGATGATAACAATAAGTCGGATTAACCCGAATCGATTAAAATTGGAAACCCAAACAACTTAGGCAAATTGGGCTGAGATAAGCAGATTCAGACGTGTGAAAATAATGACTCAAACGTCTGAAATTTGAAAATAAATATTTTTCAAAACATTATTCAGACGGCTAAGTCATTAAATTCAGACGTCTGAAAATGGCTAATTTAGCCTATTTGCTCTCGGGTTGATCACGAGCAATTTCAAACGTCTGAAATTTATAATTCAGACGTCTGACCTGGAGAATGAAATTTTGCCCAGAAAAGTATTCAGACGTCTGAATCATTTGTTTTAAATGTATGAAACTGAAGCTTGGGGTATTTTCTCCCCTAGGCCATTAATGGCCAAATTATATCGGTAGCAATCGGATGAGTGACGATTACGAGGGGTTTACGCAAAACGACCACCCAACTTTAAAGACTCACCAATACACTCCGATCAACGTGTAAAACATCCATATAAGGTTTTTCATAGATTTTGTTTTCAAAACACCAAAAATTGGAATATTCACCATATCAATCCAAATCAAAATCAATTGAATACGTAAAGATGTTAGGAATTCATACCTAACAATCAAAGATAATTATAGACTTTGACGTGGGATAAAAATCTCACCTTTTTCACAAAAACAAGGATGGAGAAGCTATAGAGTAAGGAAAGAAAAATCGCTCTTCAATTCCAACCTAAGAAGCTTGAATCTAAACTTAAAAGAAAAACATTTCCTAAGTTAGACTTTAGGGATTTCTGAAATTGAAGGTAGAATGAGTTGGAGAAGAAGAAGGGGATGCTTACCAATAGCTTCTCTTTAAATTTGGAGTTAGAACTTGGATTTGCAATGGAACTAGGGCTTAGGAATTCTAATTCTTTTTCTCTTCTCACATTTTTATGAAAGCTTGGAGTGTTAGAAAATGATAGTGAATGAAGAGAAGAGGGAGTGGAGCTAGAGTTAATAGTTTAGGCTAACCCAAACCCAAGGCCCAAAGTGCAAAGGTCAAATTTTAACTAGCTCCAAACATATCGAAGTTTATACTCAAAATGGTCGCAAACGGCATTTTGAACTCAATGGAAGTGGTCTCGAGTCCTAATTCGACCATTTGCAAAAAGTAGCATTTCGGACTATAATCCGACTAACGATGCTATATTTAAATAAAATATTTAAATACACGATCGTAAAATATGCGGGTTGTTACAGACTCCCCTCCTTAAATAAATTGTGTCCTCACAATATTTAAGAAGAAAACAAAAGTAACAACCATAAGAGCATATCAACACAAAAGAAATTGGAAATAAGATGTTCACGTCAAAGAGCACGAGAGAGTAAGTCCGAATGTGTTCGCTCGATGAATTCTCTGGATTCCCAAGAACAATCCTTAGGATTTGAAAACGATTGGACATTCACAAGAGGAACATCTTTATTTCGAAGGCGTTTAACCTCCATAGCAATGATACGAATAGGATGTTGCTCATAAGTTAAATTAGGCGAAACTTCAATTTCTTCAATAACACCGGGCTCAAGAATAGAATCGGAATCTCGAAGGCATTTCCGTAGTTGAAAAACGTGAAACATGTCGTGAATAGCAGAAAATTGAGCCGGTAACAAAAAGCGATAAGCCACGGAACCAATACGTTTGGTGATGGCAAATGGACCATATATCGAGGTGCTAATTTTCCCGATCGACTGAAATGCACAACACCCTTCATAGGTGAAACACGAATAAACACAAAATCTCCCATGGAAAATTTCAATTTCCTTCTTCGGTTATCGGCATAGGATTTTTGCCTACTTTGAGCTTCTTTCATCCTATGGCGGATAAGATCAATCTTTTCTGTGGAATCACGAATAAAGTCTGGACCTAAAACCAACTTCTCACCGGCCTCAAGCCAACAAGAAGGAGATTGGCATGGCCTTCCATAGAGTGCCTCAAAAGGTGCCATACCAATACTAGATTGGAAGCTATTATTATAGGAAAACTTAACAAGAGAAATATGATCTTCCCAACTTTCACCAAAATCAAGAACACATGCACGAAGAAGATCTTCAAGAGTTTGATTCACACGCTCGGTTTGTCCATCGGACTGAGGGTGATAAGCGGTGCTAAAATTAAGCTTCGTTTCCAAAGCTTTCTGAAGACTCTTCCAAAATCCACTAGTAAACAATGGATCACGATCGCTAACAATAGAAGTAGGGACTCCATGCAATTTAACAATTTCTTTAATAAAGAGTTTGGCCAAAAGAGGTACGGTTCGGTTGGACCGAACGGGAATAAAATGAGCGGCTTTAGTAAGTCTATCAACTATCACTCATAGGCTATCATGACCCGAACGAGAACGAGAAGGCCATCAATAAAGTCCATGGAAATTTGATCCCACTTTTAAATCGGAATGTCCAAAGGTTGCAATAACCCACCGAGCCTTTGATGCTCGGCCTTGACAAGTTGGCAAGTCATGCAATGCTTAACAAAGTTAGCAATATCGAATTTCATTCCATTGCAATAATAAAGTCGCTTCATATCCACATACATTTTGTTACTACCGGGATGAATGGTAAATTTAGAACGATGTGAATCTTCTAAAATATCTTTACGAAGATTATAATTATTTGGCATGATAAGTCTACCAAATTTTCGAATGCCGCCACGAGCATCAATATCAAAGTCTTTCAAACCTTCAATATTAATTTTATCCCTACAACTTTGGCAAAGAAGAGCCAATTCGGGATGTAGCTTTTGAGCTTCAAGAATGCGGTCTAAAAGAGAAGGACGTGCCTCAAGGCTACATAAAACAAGAGATGCACATAAATAGGATTCACGATCTCGAATCTCACAAGTGAACAAAGTCTTGAGATCGCACCATTCGGATATCATCATAGAGGCAACCGCTTGTTGCTTACGGCTAAGTGCATCGGCAACACGATTTCCCTTTCCGAGAGTATAAAGAATATAAAGATCATAAGATGCAAGGAATTTGAGCCAACGATGTTGATGCAAATTAAGTTCCTTTTAAGAGAATAAATACTTCAAAGATTTATGATCGGTGTAGAGAATAAAGTTTTCTCCCAAAAGATAATGACGCCAAATACGAAGGGCGAAAACAATAGCCACGAGCTCTAAATCCTGAGTGGCATATCTATTCTCGGCTGGCTTTAATTGCCTAGAAGCATAAGCAATAACACGATCCCTTTACATAAGAACGGCTCCCAAACCAACACGACTAGTATCGGTATAAACTATAAAATCTTGTTCCCCTTCGGAAATCACAAGAATAGGAGCATCGAAAAGGAGTTCTTTTAATTTCTGAAAAGAAGCTTCACATTTGTCTGACCAAATGAATTTAACTCCTTTCTTTGTCAAGCTAGTAAGAGGCACGACAATTTTAGAAAAGTCCTTTATGAACCGATGGTAATAGCCTGCCAATCCATGAAAGCTGCGGATTTCCGTAACACTTTTCGATCTCTTTCAACTTTGAATCGCTTCAATCTTTGAAGGATCCACGGAAATTCCAGATTCGTAAATAATATGGCCGAAAAATTTCACACGAGATTGCCAAAAATGGCATTTAGAAAATTTTGCTTTCAATTGTTAAACCATATGGCATAACAAGCCATTCATATGATCCATAACAAGTATGGAATGATGTCAAAGGAATGCTATCCTCTACAATACGAAGCTGATGAAAATCGGTTGCTAAGTCTAATTGTGAAAAGACTCTAGCACCACTAAGTTGGTCGAATAAATCGTCAATCTGAGGTAAATGATATTTATTCTTGATAGTAAGATTATTAAGCTTGCGGTAGTCAACGCAAAGCCTAAGTGTACCATCAGATTTCTTCACAAAAATAGCTGAAGCTCCCTAAGAAGAGGAACTAAAATGAATAAATTGCTTCGTCTCCAATTTGGATAATTGTCTACGCATCTCTTCATTTTCTTTATTAGACACACGATAAGGAGGACGAGTGATAGGTAGAGCTCTAGGGATTAGATTGATTCTGAACTCAATTGCTCGCTTAGGTGGTAATCTTAGAATGGGCTCAAATATGTCGGAAAATTCACGAACAACGTGAATAAGAGAAATGACATCTTCCTCATCATCATTATCGTCATCATGAGGGTTTAAAGAATATAAAGATGCTACCAAGTTGGAATCCGAATCTTTAAGAACAATAGAAATCAGCTTAACAGATTGAGGATGCCAAAGATGAATAGTCCGCTCAGGACATAGGATTTGGGCTTCATAACGGTTTAGCCAATCCATTCCCAAAATCATTCCAAAGCCTAAGTAACGCATGACATGGAAATCGGCTCGGAAAGAAAAATCACACAAAATAATCTCGACATCTCTACAAAGCAAACTGAGTGTTGCGGATCTACCGACCAGATTCGCAATTCTCAAAGAAGTAATTAAAGCAACAACACCTAAAGAAAAAGTATCAATAGGTTCTTTTGATATAAAAGAATGGGACGCGTCCGTATCAAAATGAACTCGAATAGGTTGATCACGACACATAATAATGCCATCAAGGATAGAATGAGAAATACCTTGACCACGAGAAGTGTTACTAGGAGTTTGCACACATTTAGATTTCCCTCCTTCTTGCCTTGAAGTTTGGGACATGCAGATATATGATGACCCGAACTTTTGCAATGGCGACAAGCAAGGGGCTTTGAACACTTATTTGCATAATGGTCCTTAGAACCACAATTGAAGCATTGCCCACCATTAGAGGTAGAAGTCTTTGCTATAGGAGTTGCTTGCTTCACTTTCTTATTGGGATAAGGGCCTTTGAACCTATTAGGCCTTTTCTTGGTGTTGTTTTAGTTAGGTTTGGCACCCACAAATTCAACATCACTTTCCTTATCTGCCCGAAGAGCGATATCAATAAGTTGGTCAAAAGAAACTTCCAATTTCGGAAGTAATGGCTTCTTGAGATTTTTATTCAAGCCATAGACAAATCTCTGATTCTTCTTCAATGGGGTATTAATGTACTCAACCCCGTATTTAGAAAGAGATTCGGAAGATGCGACATATTCCGTCACAGAAGACTCATACCAATCTAATGCTCTTTCTTGGAGCATGCTAGACACCACTTGGACTCGATGAAGATCAATAAGATTCATGTGAGAAAAGATGCGATCGCAATTTCTAAGCCAAGCTTGGACTTTGATAACGCCCTCGAAACCCCTGAATGGCTTTCCACCCAAATTTGTGTAATCACTGCATAGGTGTGCAAATCCGGATTTTGGGTGAGTAGGCTCTGGACTGGGTTCGATAGCTTGCACGTTCTTTACAAGATCAAGAAGCTGTTGTGCGGACATAAATACTCCATCCTGGGGAGTAGCACTAGAATGACCGACGTTGTGACAGCCAGGTCTAACCATTTCTCTTCTTTAAGAAAGAAAGAAAGAAGAAGAAAAAAGGTTATTCACAAAATGAAAATCAAACAATAATGATTAATAAAACAAGGCATCACAAAAGAAAATAGGATAAGATGGTACGAAGACTCGAATTACATCCTAAGGCGCGACACCTAAGATGGACTTAGGACGATGATCCTTGCTAGAATATTCTACATTGTTCCGAAGTTTGGCTCTGATACCAAGCTGTGATGCCCCACCTCTATACTCACGCTAGCCAAGGACATTACGGTGTAATGTTGTCAACTAGCACGAAGAATAAGGCTGTTGAGGAGCGACCATCCATGTAATTGCTTTGTGTGAGCACCGAATATGTCAAATAGTGTAACATGCATTTCATTTCAAGAGGAAATCCGACATACAGATACAAACTCAAAACTACTACATAGTGGCTATAATATCTTTGGAAACAAATATAGAAATAAGCATAACACAAATCAGTCACAGAAGTTCATATCTCTAAGGCGGAAACAGATATGAATATAACACATGAAAGTGTGTACATCAGAGTAGTGGTCAAATAAGATCCGCAATAGCACAAAAGAATAGAGACAAGTGCTACACAAAAGAATATGTATACATCAAAGAGTCTCTATCTCTAATGCATATCAACAAAAACTACAAATCTAATATAGTTAGACAAAATTCAGATGATGGCTCCATATAAAGAGTCAAGCAGAAGCACCTATAACATCTCGGTCTGACCTGAGCATTATTTAATAAGAAAATAATAAACGGATCAGTCTAGCTATAAATATCAAATAAAATGATATAGGATAAGAGATATGAAAAAAGCATATGATAACCATAAAGCCATACTGTGATATGTATGTAATTGAAAATCAACCAGAGATTAATCAATATCACAAGAATCTTCTCAAAGATCAAAAAGAATGTCATACTCTTTATTTTTATTCACCAAGTCACAAATATTGGCAAACATCACAATTCCAATTGTAAAAGTTGTTGAAACACAAATTCATCAATGCACAAATATTGATAGACCTTATCAATGAAATCGCAAAAATTGGTTAAACATAAATTCTAGAGGTCATCAATAGAAATCCAGAAATCACAGAAAGGGGGAGGACTATCACAAAACGGGAGCATGAAAACACACCAACACATGTATCACAAAATGGAACGCTATTCCATGGTTGCAAACCATTAATTTTTGAGCCGAAGCTCCACAAAACGGTCCGAAGACCATGGGTCACTACCCCACCAATTTTGAGCCGAAGCTCCACAGAAATGGGGTTTAGTCTCCCTCGCACACAAAGAGGCATCGCACATTGCTAGTCTAAATCACAAAATGATCATCATCGATCATCAAGAATTGTCAATTACACTAAGCTAGTAAATAGATGAATTTAGCTTCATGTCCCATAACCACCGGCTTAACTTAAATATTTACGAACAAACTGTAGATTTCCACTCGAGAATTGTCACAAGAGTTTCAATCAAACAAGTCCAAAAATTAACCGACGAAGTAAATGCATGCGTTTCATACCACTTGTTTAACTAAGACATTTAATTAAATTTCTCAGATGAATGAGGTAATAGTTTGTATATACTAATAGTTTGGAAAACGGTTGAAGAAATATGTTTTGTAATAAAATAGTGTCGAAATCGTTTTGATGAAAGAGTTTTGATATTTACTACTAGTATGGAAACCTTTGTATTTTTAAAGTGACAAATCACAGAAATGATTGTAAAAACAATCAATCACCAAAATTCACATTCGAAGCCGTGAATCAAATCCATAAAAATCAATACCGAATCCATCTAAATGGATATTCCCAAAATTTCCAAATAAAGGAAGTCATCAAAGTCGATAGATGATAACAATAAGGCGGATCAACCCGAATCGATTAAAATTGGAAACCCAAACAACTTAGGCAAATTTGGCTGTGATAAGAAGATTCAGATGTCTGAAAATAATCATTCAGACGTCTAAAGCTGGAAAATAAATGTTTTCCAGAACATTATTCTGACGTCTGAGTCATTAACGTCTGAAAATGGCTAATTTTTGCCTATTTGCTCTCGGGTTGATCACGAGCAATTTCAGACATCTGAAATTTATAATTCAGAAGTCTAACCTAGGGAATGAAATTTTGCCTAGAACAGTATTCAGACGTCTGAATCATTTGTTTCAAACGTCTGAAACTAAAGCTTGGGGTATTTTCTCCTCTAGCCCATTGATGGCCAAATTATATCGGTAGCAATCGGATGAGTGACGATTACGAGGGGTTTACGCCAAACGACCATCCAACTTTAAAGACTCACCAATACACTCCGATCAACATGTCTAACATCCATATAAGGTTTTTCATAGATTTTGTTTTCAAAGCACCAAAAATTGGAATATTCACCAAATCAATCCAAATCAAAATCAAATGAACGCGTAAATATGTTAGGAATTCATACCTAACAATCAAAGATAATTATAGATTTAGATGTGAGATAAAAATCTCACCTTTTTCACAAAAACAAGGACGGAAAAGCTATAGATCAAGGTAAGAACATTCACTCTTCAATTCCAACCTGAGAAGCTTGAATCTAAGCTTAAAAGAAAAACATTTTCTAAGTTAGACTTTAGGGATTTCTGAAATTGAAGGTAGAATGAGTTGGAGAAGAAGAGGAGGATGCTTACCAATAGCTTCTCTCTAAATTTGGAGTTAGAACTTGGATTTGCAATGGAACTATGGCTTAGTAATTCTAATTCTTTTTCTCTTCACCAATTTTTATGAAAGCTTGGAGTGTTAGGAAATGAAAGTGAATGAAGAGAAGAGCGAGTGGAGCTAGAGTTAATAGTTTAGGCTAACCCAAACCCAAAGCCCAAAGTGCAAAGGTCAAATTTTAACTAGCTCCAAACATATCGAAGTTTATATTCAAAAAGGTCGCAAACGGCATTTTTAACTCAACGGAAGTGGTCTTGAGTCCTAATTCGACTGTTTGCAAAAAGTAGCATTTCGGACTATAATCCGACTAGTGATGCTATATTTAAATAAAATATTTAAATACAATCATAAAATATGCGGGTTGTTACAAAAACTCCATGATGCAACAATTCAGACTCCAAACTGCATATGCCAAAGTGGTGACAACATGATTCAGAATAGAACAGAGGAGACAACCACAACCAGAATAGATAACATTGCACCATGAACTCAATGAAGAAGTGGACTAATTGGCCCGAGCTACAAACTTATATGTATGCATATATGAAATAATATACATACACTGTGACGAACTAGAATTTTGACATTTGAAATTGGAATATTTAATTGATTTTAAATATTGGAATGTTAGTTTAACTTGAATTTCAAATATCACTATTTATTTGGCAATTAAATTATTGAATTTAATAAATGAAAATTGGGTAAAATATTGAATCTTGATTTTTAAGCCGATTAAAAATATTTCAAAGGCTTGTAAAAATCTATATTTATAACACTGAGGATAATAGAACTTTTAAAAGTTGAATTTAAAACTGTTTGGTTCAGTTTGAAATTTTATCGTTTAAATTGAATTGAAAAATAGCCTTCCGAAGGGCAGTCTCGGAATTTGGCGAAACCATTTCCATTGGATCCGTAATATTGTTTTATTATCGGATTTCAATTTTTGTAGTGTTTGGAGTGATCATTTGAACGTACGGTAGATTAACGCGCTGAAATCGATATTGAAATTTGATTTAGTAACTGGGTCCAAAAAGCTATCTTCTCCATACGATCGAATTTGGATTCTAAACTTTTCCATTACGTTCGGAATAAGAGTTTAATACTATAAACGTATGCGGCACGCCTCAATTGGAAACCGAGATTTTGAGTTGCGATAATAGAGACAATTTAAATTTGAATTTAAATTTGAAAATTAATAATATAATTGAGCACTGTACCAAGCTTCGACACGTTGAGAAATATTTAACCATGTGTTTCCCTTCCTTTGATTTATTTCACACGTCTTCGTTTAATTTAAAAAAAATATAAGATAAAAGAAACGAAATCAAAATCATTTCGAAAAAACCCTTTTCTATTCCAAAACAACTCAGTATCGATTCAAAATCAATGGCCGCATTTTCCTTTTAATCTCAAAATCGATTAAATAAAAAACAACAGACAGAGGGATTCACGATCGAATCGTGATCGGTAGCTAGGTTCGCGAGCTGGTTAGCAAGGTCGAGGCGGCTGCTAGCATCAAGGGAGGTCGCAATAGCGAGGCTGGTGGCGATTGGTCATTGGTGAGGGCAACGGCATATCGTTCGCGGCAATTGTCGCGTGCGTGAACAGAGGGGAGCTAGCGGCAGGCATGGTGATGCTCGTAGGTCGCGAGCGTGGGTGGGGGTCGAGCTTGGAAGTTAGGGTTTGGATCCTCGGCCGCGTGCGTATCTTCGAGGTGGAATCGCATGTTCGTGTAAGGTAGTTTAAATTTTTAGCATTTTAATTTAAATATTATTCAGATTTAAAATTTATAGATATATATGAATATATACAGTTAGGAAGTTCTGTTTAGTTTAAAAATATATATATATATATATATATATAAGGTTTGAAAAAAACAGAAATTTTAAAAGGTTGAAAAGTTCATTTGAAAATTTGATTTTTAAAATCAATATAGATATTTTTTTTGTAAATGCTGTTTCAAGATGGGAAATAAAATAAATGTGCATATTTTAATTTACTAAAAATAATCTATTAAAGGGAAATTAGTTTTGAACTAAGTCATTAGTTAATTAAATTTAAAAATGGCAATTAATTTTTTATTTACCAATTTAATTATTTTTAGTTATTAAAAGATTTTTAAAGAAAAAGAATATATTAATTCAAATTTAAATTATTAGATTAAAAATAAATTATTAGTTTAAACCCAAATTATTAGCTAAATTAAATGAATAAATAGTGATTAATTGTTCGATTAGTTCAAATATTAATAAACTGTAAAATATTTATACAAGGTCAAAAATCATGAAAACAGGCTAGAATGGAAATGGATTGCAAAATAAAAGCAAAGGTGAGATCTTCTCACTCACATCTGATACGGTTATTTTAAGTGGTTAAAATTTAAAATATTGATTGATTGCTTGAATTGATGTGATAATATACGTAGTAAAATATATATATATATATATATATATATATATATATATATATATTGGAGTGATTGATGTCCCGCATAATAGCGGATGAGACCCTATGCACCCCACATAATAGTGGATGACCCTTTATACCGCGATATCCTACCTCGAAGCAGGATTGGAATTTTAAATTGTTGTGTTAACATCTGTGGATGCAGGGAACAGGTTGGAGGGATCCAAGTGGATTCCTCAAATTGTTTGAATTTATTTCATATTTTGTGATATAATTTGTTGATAATCTATAATTGATTATATTGTTAATTGAAATTATTGAAGGCTATGGTTTGGCCGAATATATTCTGGTATTTTATATACTAGAAATATAAAATTGAATTTTTAGAAGGAATTTAAAATAGAGAATTTTAAGTAAAATTGTCACGACCCAAACTCGATGTCCAATAAACAACATCAAATTCGTTTCGCGGGAGCTTGCAACACCATTAAATGATAAATAACACAGCGGAAATAAAAAAAAATGATATCACTGATATAACATGAATACAATATTCGATACATCAATTTGATACAATGATAATCATCAACATCAGAGAATATACAACACAAAATACAGCGGAACATGATACCATATGAAATAAGTCTTCTCAGAATATAATACTGCAACTCTGATCCAAAAAGCTCCAAAACTCCTAGCTCGATCCATCATCAAGATTGCACCAAGCTAAATAAGTCTCGTCCATATCCAAAGAAAACTGAACTAGCTCCAGATAATCCACTGAATCTAATTATCTGAAAAACCAAACTCTAGACTGCCCGTGTAGAAAAATTTGAGCACCCAGAGTTTAGGAAATAAACAATAAACTCTGGATCAGTCATGGGACTGGTGTGAGCAAACAAAAATAGTTTATCTTTAAAAACAAACAACGAAATATTTTAAAATCAATTCGCAATGCTTTTTAGAAATGAGACTACCATAAGGCCTCCCGCACACACACACAATGCAAACGCAGAATCGGAGGAGATTTCTCCTTATGATAGTCAAAGATGCTTGATACGCATTAAAAAGAAACATTTGATATTATTACTAGTGCATAGTGTAGTAAAAATTATTTCGAAAGTAAAGATATAAATCTTAGCCAACATAGACATTTCGAACTATGCCTACTATAGCTACCATCCAAACAGTGGGGCGCCACCATAAGTAGATGGCAGGTAATACAACTAATACCGTACAAGGCACGTATTTGAAGAATGGATTTTCCAACAAATGGTCAGGCCAAGGAACTTCCCATCGCCACATGGAAACGCCTCTGGAAGGACGCCCCGAGAACCAAACTGTTCTCTGCCAAACAAAGCCCGGAATCCTTTTTCCCAAAGGATATTACAAACCCTCAGATATGCCACCCCCGGTCCTTTGGGACCTTTAAACGAGAGCTCTCTAACCAACATCACACCATAATAATAAGTGTTTCAATATGAGTAAGTATCTGGGCTCTATACCATGATACTACCCTTTTCCAGAAGGAATGGTCATACCCTAGGGAAGCTATCCCTGAAAACCTTGCCGCACAATTCCTGTTTCGACCATTACCGGTTTGTGAGGCTCGACGAAGTCTCGTCCACAAAAACACACTTTATACAAAAGCCGTGCTTTGGGTCAACAAAATGATCATAGAAATGATCACCAAGATAGACGATCAAACAAATGATCCTATCACAAATAATCAACACAATGATCATTTCACAGCAACACTCAGCATGTCACATTACCAAATTGGGAATATATTGCTGATAACTTCAACTATATAACCTCTGAGCTCGTATGTCTCAGAGAAGGGTGTTAAGCTAAGAGAATAAATCCTCCGCCACCAACAGAAATATATTCGAAAGAAATCAGCTTTATATCTCAAATTGTAATGTCAGACATAACTATCCATACAAGTCTGTTCCGGGCTCGAACAGAACCGAAGGCACTTACAAAGAAGTCCTTGCAATCCGGGTATTCACAATCCCGATCGAACTTCCCATCACTTAGGGAGTCTCTATACCGTTGCAACTCAGTGCAGGGACAATCGATAGGTCATACTATCGTTCTTGCAAATACCCGGTCTTCACCACCGGTCTTCAAATGCTATCCATAACGACATATCACATATTCGGAATGGGTTATACGACACAAATGTCCTTTCCCGGCTAACCCGAATAGTGAGCGCAACATTTAAAACATATGGATATGGGATTTCAATTAAGTCGCAACTTAATAATTCCAAACTTTCTTTCAAATGGTTTAAACCAATTACCATTTCAAATCCTTTAAACAAAAAGATTTATTTCACAAAGTTCACTCAGTTTCACAAAGATTCATTTACGGGTTTCAAAACAATTTCCATTTGAATTGGATTAATTCATTTAAATCCTTAAATCAAAAATTTATCTCATAGCTTTCAAAACTTATTTCCAAAGATTTATTCATAACTTGGAAAATCATTTTCGATTCAAACTTGAAATCTCTTTAATATAAATTGGAAGTTCATTACTCATATGAAAGCTTTTTTTTATCACTTAGAAACAATAGTTTTATTTTGGAAAAACCCCAATTCCATTTATGCAAGTTACAATCTTTGGTTTAATTCAAATTTCCAAATCAATGTTTTAAAAAAAAATGGTTTAAACCCGTATAACTTGTAAAAATCCTTTTTAAATCATAAATACTGAATATAGAATTCAATTTCAGATTTCTTTTGAATTTTAATCTAATTCTGATTATTTAAATTCCAAATCTTTATTAGTTATTCAAAAATAACTTTTATTCTTAAAACAGCTTTTCAAAAGCTTTTCATATTAAACTTAATCTATTTCCAAAACTATTTGAATTTAAAAATTCAATTTCAAAACTTATTTAAAAATCTGTGACTTAACCGATTTCCTCGTGAAATCCATATTTGTGTGTGTATAGTGTGGTCCAGGGTTTTAACACAATAGTGCAATATCATCAATCATGATAGATTAAATACAACAATATATCCGATAAGCGATATAAACTATAACGCTTGTCTTCATTCACAGACCACCGATATACATATCACAGGTAATGAATTTCATCACAGATAATTAATTACATTACAGATCACAATACGAATCAGGATATAACACAAAGCATCACATGTCAGGGATATCGAACAATTCATCATCCAATATAATCCAAACATCCATAAATAGGGTCAATTTAATTATCTGATTAATTTAAATCAGATTAATGTCTATGAGTAAATTTGCTAATCATAGCAAATTAAAAATCAATTAATTTCAATGCATTTAATAATTTATCTTTTAATGAAATCATTAATTAACTCTTCATTAATAATTAATCCTTAGTTTATTATCTTTAAATAAATTTGCAATAGCTAAGTAATTACTCATTAATTAATAACTCTTTAAACCTTAATTAAGTAATTAAATCTTTTAATTATTTATTTTATTAACCCAAACCATTAATTAATTTAAATAATAAACTATCCATTTTAATTAACTTAATTTACAAATTAATTTCTATTCCTTTTCAAATTATTAAATTAATAAATTATTTTGAAATCAGATATTAGGTCTTCATTACTAAATTTATTACTTTAAAACATCAAGTAAAAATATAAATTACAAATCAATGATCACTTAAATTTGTTTTTAAAATAGTTTATTTGGTTTACTATTATAACTTACAGTCATGGAAGTCAGACCCGAGCCATCTCCCCTGATTTCTCGAGTGTAACCCGAGTGCTTCCATGATCTTCCCCGAGACTTCCCCCTGACCCCATGTTTCTTCTTCTTTTCCCTGTTTCTCTGTTTTTTTTTCTTCTAAACTAAGTAAAATTTACTTAAACTTTAAAACTAAGAAGAACTGGTATCTACAACAGAAGGTAGATAAATATCATCGAGTTGCTCCTGAAGCCATGCATCATTTTCTTCTTCTTCTTTTTTTTTTCTTTACTGCTGAAACAAAATTTCCTGAAACCGAGCATCACCTGACACGCGACCATCCCCGTGCATGTGCACATCATCGCGGCGCCACTCCGGCGATCTACTCCATCGGCGGCAAGTCACAAACTACCCATATACACGAAATCAAACTCGACTCAACACGACAAAACCCAAAATCAAATTTTCACCCATCGTTCGAACTGCACTCGAAACCAATCACCAGAAATCGCCTCAATACGCCTACTCCGGCCATATGGATACGAGCCACCCAACAGAAAACTTCGCCATAACTCGACGCCTCGATCCATCACTTCGCGGCCCATCCCGATCACCCATCGAAACTAGGAATGCTCGGAGTAACAGTTCGAAAAAAAACACAGTTCGAACCCTAAAAACCCTTCGTCCTCTCAATCCACGAATTAGAAAAATTATTTGACATTTTTCTCGAGATCAGGGGTAGCTATATTTGCTACAATCCAAGTTTCAATAATTTAAATTGATTCAATTCTCTTAATTTTGAAAAAAAGCAATTTTTATTCAAATCCAAACTGCTCGTGTATTACTAATCTAAAAATCTAAATTTTTGGTTTAAAAATCATATATTGCAGTAGGAATTTAAGTTATGATCTCGAATCAACTTTTTATAACAATCAAATTTATCACTTTTCTTTTTTTCTTGATTGCCTGTAAACTATGTTCCCTGCAGTTACATTATACTAACATGTTTAGTGAGCTTTGAAAAACAATTTTACTCTGATACAAACATAAATCTTTTGAACATCAAGATCCACTACCTAGATAAAGAGATTTGTTCTTCTTTTTTTTTTCTTTTTTTTTTTAGGTTGGAACATGATAGTAGCAAGAAGAACAGAGGTAGTAAAAGTTGTACAGGGCATTCATACATTCATTATCTAGCAACTAAACTCAACACAGTCCTAGACTACACATATTCAAACTGCTACCTCCACTTAATCTTTAACACATCATATTATAAAGGAGATTAACAAGTTTACTCACATTATCTTGAAGAACAGAGGTGGTTTAAAACTGGAAATGACATGCACAAATAAGGGACAGCAAAGCATTTACAGTAACTCAAAGCATCTATAACTTAACCCATAGATTTCAGCTTCAACAATTAAAAAATTAGATTGAGGGGTTTGCTCACATTGAAAGGTTTTGAAATAGAGAAAAATCCTGTTTCTTTTAAGGCCTGCAGTTTTGATTTTTCCCTTTTTTTTTTCTATTTCTTTTTACTTGCTGTGTTTCTTTTGAACTTGAATGATATTGCTTATTATTTTTTTTTCTCTGCTGGTTTGCTTACTTATGAACGAACTGGAATGAGAATAAATGCATATACAAGGAAAGCATGCAGTATATCATTTGTACAAAAAGCATGTTAAGGATGCTTGCATTTAATGCAAAGGTATGTTGCATTTATTGTTTTGCAATTCAGTTTGTACTTGTTTTACTTTGGTTACTTTGTATTCACTTTATATTTTATTTTAATTCAGGTTATTAGTTTCTACATGCTGAGATGTTTGCATTTATTACTTTGGTACATTATGTTTTATCTTGTATTGCATATGAATTTACAGCAAACCTTAGTTAATATTATACTTGTATGTTATTTCTTGCTTTGTATAAGCATGCTCATGTGTACTTGTGCTTATAAAAAATCCATTTGATTTTTATATTTTTGTATGTGCAGGCTGTTTTCTTTTGCAGCTCAACATATAAAATGTTTGAACTCTTGAATATATTGTATTGACTTCCTATGCAAGCCTACAGATATATAAATATATATATAGTTGTTTTCTTGTTTCTTACTTGAATGTATTTGCTATGTTTTGTTTATTTTCTTGCTAGGCTATTGTAATTGTATATGCAGTTTTGTTTATGTTTGCTCATATATACTTGTATTGTATAAAGTAACTCATTTGATTTTTATATTCTGTTTTTGTTTGTTTATGTATTTAATGTTTTATGTTTTATTTGTTTTGTAAATATTACTTTGCATTCAATTTAATATGTTGTTCACCGAGATGTCTTTTACATTGCTTGATTTAAATAGGTTTAATAATATAAATGAATTCAATGTTGTTATTATTATTTATTCAAACTTTTAATTTAATTTTCCTTTTCAACTTTAACTTTACAACGTATATTTTATTTTATTTTGAACACTTTATTTCAATTCCAATTCAATTATATTTAAAATAAGTTTCAAATCCAATTTATAAAATAATTAAGTATACATATCTTATCAAAATTGAGAAATTCAAACAAATCTATAATTTAACCTTAATTTAAATCAAATTATAAACTGAAATTCGTTTTTAAAAATCGGGATCGTTACAGATTTCCCCCCTTAAAAGAATTTCGTCCTCGAAATTCGCCAGAGAAATAACGAAGATAGATGAAAGATAGAGAAATATCTTTCCAGATCAAACTGGATATTAATTCTGCATTTGATTTTCCAAATCAGAATATTACCAGTAGATGTGAGAACAACTCAATCAACTACGAAACAATTGGGTTATTTGATCTACGAAGTATACATGGGTATTGGTTAGTTCGAATGGATAACTAACCGTTCGTAGAATATATCGATACCCAATGAAATAGATAGAAATAGATTCGATTAAGATTTCAGATTCAAGATTTAATTCATTTACGATTTACTGAAAATACAACTAATGATAGTTCCAGTGTCGAACAAAATTCGAACAATTTAATCGTAAACGTGAAGATTACCTTATGAAATTTTATTTTCCTTAATCAGCTTGTTGAGGTGGAAGAATCGTCTCTGATTGCATACACTTTCTTTACTAAAGTCTGGTTCTTTGCTGGACAGTTGTTGATCCTATGTCCCGGCTTGCGGCATTTATAGCATCCCGTAGATTCCTCATCTGGCCTCATAAATGGCTCTCTCATTCCTGGCTTCCAATCATTCTTGCATTTTTTCGAGTAGTGACCTTTTTCCAGGCAATTGAGACAAGTAACATCCTTCTTTTTCTTCGGTATACTCTTCTTTCCTTTATTTTTCTTCGATTTCTTTCCGCCAAACTTCCTTTTTCTCCAATTCAATTTATTTGTATCTCTATTCTCCTCCGGATCTTTTTGCTTTTCCAGAGTATCATATCGATAGCCCATATCAATCAATTCAGAAAAAGATTCCTTGACGTGAGTAGTCATTCTTTCCTGAAACTCCTTGTTCATTCCTCGAATAAACTTTTCATTCTTCTTTAACGGTGTATTCACCAATTCTGGACCAAATCGAGATAATTCCATAAATTTGTTCAAGTACTCTTCAAACGATAAGCTTCCCTGCTCGAAATCCATAAACTCCTGGTACACTCTAGAGATACCTACAGACGGCATATATCGCTGCTCAAACACTTCCTTGAAAAGACTCCAAGTAATTTCATCTGCCGACTCATCTACGGTAACAGTTTCCCACCAAACTAAAGCCTCTTCCTGGAGTTGCCAAGAAGCTATCAATCGCATCTGATCATTTTCTAATTTTAATCCTTTGAAAATCTTTTCGCACAATCGAATCCATGCATGTGCTTCGATAACGGTTTCTTTGCCAGTGAACGGCTTTCCACCTAGTCTAGAAAACTTTTGATATAGATCAGCCAAATTCAATTGAGATTGAATAGGAATATCTGTCGTTGCAGGGTTTTGACCAGCTAAAGTAGTACTTTCCTGTCTCCTATTTCGTCCTCTTCTTCCACTCATTCTTACTATCTGTAAATAGTAAGAAATCTGATTTAGGCATTCAGACGAAAAACTTAGAGAATAACAACAGATAAAGAGAATAGATTAAGAAATTTGTATTTTTGGTTCCACAGGTTATACTCATTCTAGGGTATACTTCACCCTATCTCTAATGAGTCATCTAAGGTGTTACACTCCATAGCTAAAGTTCTTACTCAACCTTCAGCTCTGATACCAATTTGTCACGACCCAAACTCGATGTCCAATAAACAACATCAAATTCGTTTCGCGGGAGCTTGCAACACCATTAAATGATAAAAACACAGCGGAAATAAAAAAAAATGATATCACTGATATAACATGAATACAATATTCGATACATCAATTTGATACAATGATAATCATCAACATCAGAGAATATACAACACAAAATACAGCGGAACATGATACCATATGAAATAAGTCTTCTCAGAATATAATACTGCAACTCTGATCCAAAAAGCTCCAAAACTCCTAGCTCGATCCATCATCAAGATTGCACCAAGCTAAATAAGTCTCGTCCATATCCAAAGAAAACTGAACTAGCTCCAGATAATCCACTGAATCTAATTATCTGAAAAACCAAACTCTAGACTGCCCGTGTAGAAAAATTTGAGCACCCAGAGTTTAGGAAATAAACAATAAACTCTGGATCAGTCATGGGACTGGTGTGAGCAAACAAAAATAGTTTATCTTTAAAAACAAACAACGAAATATTTTAAAATCAATTCGCAATGCTTTTTAGAAATGAGACTACCATAAGGCCTCCCGCACACACACACAATGCAAACGCAGAATCGGAGGAGATTTCTCCTTATGATAGTCAAAGATGCTTGATACGCATTAAAAAGAAACATTTGATATTATTACTAGTGCATAGTGTAGTAAAAATTATTTCGAAAGTAAAGATATAAATCTTAGCCAACATAGACATTTCGAACTATGCCTACTATAGCTACCATCCAAACAGTGGGGCGCCACCATAAGTAGATGGCAGGTAATACAACTAATACCGTACAAGGCACGTATTTGAAGAATGGATTTTCCAACAAATGGTCAGGCCAAGGAACTTCCCATCGCCACATGGAAACGCCTCTGGAAGGACGCCCCGAGAACCAAACTGTTCTCTGCCAAACAAAGCCGGGAATCCTTTTTCCCAAAGGATATTACAAACCCTCAGATATGCCACCCCCGGTCCTTTGGGACCTTTAAACGAGAGCTCTCTAACCAACATCACACCATAATAATAAGTGTTTCAATATGAGTAAGTATCTGGGCTCTATACCATGATACTACCCTTTTCCAGAAGGAATGGTCATACCCTAGGGAAGCTATCCCTGAAAACCTTGCCGCACAATTCCTGTTTCGACCATTACCGGTTTGTGAGGCTCGACGAAGTCTCGTCCACAAAAACACACTTTATACAAAAGCCGTGCTTTGGGTCAACAAAATGATCATAGAAATGATCACCAAGATAGACGATCAAACAAATGATCCTATCACAAATAATCAACACAATGATCATTTCACAGCAACACTCAGCATGTCACATTACCAAATTGGGAATATATTGCTGATAACTTCAACTATATAACCTCTGAGCTCGTATGTCTCAGAGAAGGGTGTTAAGCTAAGAGAATAAATCCTCCGCCACCAACAGAAATATATTCGAAAGAAATCAGCTTTATATCTCAAATTGTAATGTCAGACATAACTATCCATACAAGTCTGTTCCGGGCTCGAACAGAACCGAAGGCACTTACAAAGAAGTCCTTGCAATCCGGGTATTCACAATCCCGATCGAACTTCCCATCACTTAGGGAGTCTCTATACCGTTGCAACTCAGTGCAGGGACAATCGATAGGTCATACTATCGTTCTTGCAAATACCCGGTCTTCACCACCGGTCTTCAAATGCTATCCATAACGACATATCACATATTCGGAATGGGTTATACGACACAAATGTCCTTTCCCGGCTAACCCGAATAGTGAGCGCAACATTTAAAACATATGGATATGGGATTTCAATTAAGTCGCAACTTAATAATTCCAAACTTTCTTTCAAATGGTTTAAACCAATTACCATTTCAAATCCTTTAAACAAAAAGATTTATTTCACAAAGTTCACTCAGTTTCACAAAGATTCATTTACGGGTTTCAAAACAATTTCCATTTGAATTGGATTAATTCATTTAAATCCTTAAATCAAAAATTTATCTCATAGCTTTCAAAACTTATTTCCAAAGATTTATTCATAACTTGGAAAATCATTTTCGATTCAAACTTGAAATCTCTTTAATATAAATTGGAAGTTCATTACTCATATGAAAGCTTTTTTTTATCACTTAGAAACAATAGTTTTATTTTGGAAAAACCCCAATTCCATTTATGCAAGTTACAATCTTTGGTTTAATTCAAATTTCCAAATCAATGTTTTTAAAAAAAAATGGTTTAAACCCGTATAACTTGTAAAAATCCTTTTTAAATCATAAATACTGAATATAGAATTCAATTTCAGATTTCTTTTGAATTTTAATCTAATTCTGATTATTTAAATTCCAAATCTTTATTAGTTATTCAAAAATAACTTTTATTCTTAAAACAGCTTTTCAAAAGCTTTTCATATTAAACTTAATCTATTTCCAAAACTATTTGAATTTAAAAATTCAATTTCAAAACTTATTTAAAAATCTGTGACTTAACCGATTTCCTCGTGAAATCCATATTTGTGTGTGTATAGTGTGGTCCAGGGTTTTAACACAATAGTGCAATATCATCAATCATGATAGATTAAATACAACAATATATCCGATAAGCGATATAAACTATAACGCTTGTCTTCATTCACAGACCACCGATATACATATCACAGGTAATGAATTTCATCACAGATAATTAATTACATTACAGATCACAATACGAATCAGGATATAACACAAAGCATCACATGTCAGGGATATCGAACAATTCATCATCCAATATAATCCAAACATCCATAAATAGGGTCAATTTAATTATCTGATTAATTTAAATCAGATTAATGTCTATGAGTAAATTTGCTAATCATAGCAAATTAAAAATCAATTAATTTCAATGCATTTAATAATTTATCTTTTAATGAAATCATTAATTAACTCTTCATTAATAATTAATCCTTAGTTTATTATCTTTAAATAAATTTGCAATAGCTAAGTAATTACTCATTAATTAATAACTCTTTAAACCTTAATTAAGTAATTAAATCTTTTAATTATTTATTTTATTAACCCAAACCATTAATTAATTTAAATAATAAACTATCCATTTTAATTAACTTAATTTACAAATTAATTTCTATTCCTTTTCAAATTATTAAATTAATAAATTATTTTGAAATCAGATATTAGGTCTTCATTACTAAATTTATTACTTTAAAACATCAAGTAAAAATCTAAATTACAAATCAATGATCACTTAAATTTGTTTTTAAAATAGTTTATTTGGTTTACTATTATAACTTACAGTCATGGAAGTCAGACCCGAGCCATCTCCCCTGATTTCTCGAGTGTAACCCGAGTGCTTCCATGATCTTCCCCGAGACTTCCCCCTGACCCTATGTTTCTTCTTCTTTTCCCTGTTTCTCTGTTTTTTTTTTCTTCTAAACTAAGTAAAATTTACTTAAACTTTAAAACTAAGAAGAACTGGTATCTACAACAGAAGGTAGATAAATATCATCGAGTTGCTCCTGAAGCCATGCATCATTTTCTTCTTCTTCTTTTTTTTTTCTTTACTGCTGAAACAAAATTTCCTGAAACCGAGCATCACCTGACACGCGACCATCCCCGTGCATGTGCACATCATCGCGGCGCCACTCCGGCGATCTACTCCATCGGCGGCAAGTCACAAACTACCCATATACACGAAATCAAACTCGACTCAACACGACAAAACCCAAAATCAAATTTTCACCCATCGTTCGAACTGCACTCGAAACCAATCACCAGAAATCGCCTCAATACGCCTACTCCGGCCATATGGATACGAGCCACCCAACAGAAAACTTCGCCATAACTCGACGCCTCGATCCATCACTTCGCGGCCCATCCCGATCACCCATCGAAACTAGGAATGCTCGGAGTAACAGTTCGAAAAAAAACACAGTTCGAACCCTAAAAACCATTCGTCCTCTCAATCCACGAATTAGAAAAATTATTTGACATTTTTCTCGAGATCAGGGGTAGCTATATTTGCTACAATCCAAGTTTCAATAATTTAAATTGATTCAATTCTCTTAATTTTGAAAAAAAGCAATTTTTATTCAAATCCAAACTGCTCGTGTATTACTAATCTAAAAATCTAAATTTTTGGTTTAAAAATCATATATTGCAGTAGGAATTTAAGTTATGATCTCGAATCAACTTTTTATAACAATCAAATTTATCACTTTTCTTTTTTTCTTGATTGCCTGTAAACTATGTTCCCTGCAGTTACATTATACTAACATGTTTAGTGAGCTTTGAAAAACAATTTTACTCTGATACAAACATAAATCTTTTGAACATCAAGATCCACTACCTAGATAAAGAGATTTGTTCTTCTTTTTTTTTTCTTTTTTTTTTTAGGTTGGAACATGATAGTAGCAAGAAGAACAGAGGTAGTAAAAGTTGTACAGGGCATTCATACATTCATTATCTAGCAACTAAACTCAACACAGTCCTAGACTACACATATTCAAACTGCTACCTCCACTTAATCTTTAACACATCATATTATAAAGGAGATTAACAAGTTTACTCACATTATCTTGAAGAACAGAGGTGGTTTAAAACTGGAAATGACATGCACAAATAAGGGACAGCAAAGCATTTACAGTAACTCAAAGCATCTATAACTTAACCCATAGATTTCAGCTTCAACAATTAAAAAATTAGATTGAGGGGTTTGCTCACATTGAAAGGTTTTGAAATAGAGAAAAATCCTGTTTCTTTTAAGGCCTGCAGTTTTGATTTTTCCCTTTTTTTTTTCTATTTCTTTTTACTTGCTGTGTTTCTTTTGAACTTGAATGATATTGCTTATTATTTTTTTTTCTCTGCTGGTTTGCTTACTTATGAACGAACTGGAATGAGAATAAATGCATATACAAGGAAAGCATGCAGTATATCATTTGTACAAAAAGCATGTTAAGGATGCTTGCATTTAATGCAAAGGTATGTTGCATTTATTGTTTTGCAATTCAGTTTGTACTTGTTTTACTTTGGTTACTTTGTATTCACTTTATATTTTATTTTAATTCAGGTTATTAGTTTCTACATGCTGAGATGTTTGCATTTATTACTTTGGTACATTATGTTTTATCTTGTATTGCATATGAATTTACAGCAAACCTTAGTTAATATTATACTTGTATGTTATTTCTTGCTTTGTATAAGCATGCTCATGTGTACTTGTGCTTATAAAAAATCCATTTGATTTTTATATTTTTGTATGTGCAGGCTGTTTTCTTTTGCAGCTCAACATATAAAATGTTTGAACTCTTGAATATATTGTATTGACTTCCTATGCAAGCCTACAGATATATAAATATATATATAGTTGTTTTCTTGTTTCTTACTTGAATGTATTTGCTATGTTTTGTTTATTTTCTTGCTAGGCTATTGTAATTGTATATGCAGTTTTGTTTATGTTTGCTCATATATACTTGTATTGTATAAAGTAACTCATTTGATTTTTATATTCTGTTTTTGTTTGTTTATGTATTTAATGTTTTATGTTTTATTTGTTTTGTAAATATTACTTTGCATTCAATTTAATATGTTGTTCACCGAGATGTCTTTTACATTGCTTGATTTAAATAGGTTTAATAATATAAATGAATTCAATGTTGTTATTATTATTTATTCAAACTTTTAATTTAATTTTCCTTTTCAACTTTAACTTTACAACGTATATTTTATTTTATTTTGAACACTTTATTTCAATTCCAATTCAATTATATTTAAAATAAGTTTCAAATCCAATTTATAAAATAATTAAGTATACATATCTTATCAAAATTGAGAAATTCAAACAAATCTATAATTTAACCTTAATTTAAATCAAATTATAAACTGAAATTCGTTTTTAAAAATCGGGATCGTTACAAAAATAATTTTAGGGAATTGGATAAATTAAAAGAAGGAATTTAAAAGGGTAAAGATTGATTTTTGAAATCTTATTGAATAAATTCCAAGTATGCAAAAGATTTTAATAAATGGAAATAAATGGATTTTGAGTAATATTGTTTAAAAGTTGAAGAATTTATTTTAAAATTCAGATTTTAAAATTTAAATAAAGGTGTGAATATTGTATTAATGGTTTTTGAAATAAATTTGGATAAATAAAGGAATTATTTTTAAATGGAGTAAATTTTTGGAAAATCAATTTGAAAATTGATTTGGTGTTTGAAAAAAAAAATTGGAAATCAATTTGGTGTTTGGAAGTAAATTTTTGGAAAATTGATTTGAAAATCGTATATCAGTGGATATTTAGAAATTAAAATTCACAATGGGAATTTATAAAGGAATGGGTAATTTGTTTTAAAAATAAATAATGGTTTATTTTTAAAAGCGTGAATTTTTTTTTACGAATTTGGGATACAAATTGAAATAAATCGAGAAGGATTTATTAATTGATTTAAATGGACCATTTTGAAATGGAAAGCATATTTTCCTTGGAAAGCCGAATATGTTTTCAAAGTAACATTTAAATATAAATTAAAAGTTCTAAAGTTGGTTTTAAAGTGAATGTTTTTAGAGAAATTATTTTCTTAAAATTTTTTTAAAATTTTAAAGTAAATATTTATTAAGTTAATTATAGAATTGAATATTTTAAAGATTTAACTATATTTGATTTAGAAGATGGTTATTTCAATAATTATACTCTATTTAATAATTTTATTTTTAAAATTAGTTTGGGCTTAGGTTTTACATGGAATATTAGTATAAAATTCATAACTAATATTTTAAAATAAATGTTTTTAAAATAGTTTTCTTTAAGTATTTCCAAGTATATATTTGGATAAGTATTTAAAGTATTCGGACTTGGGAAATTTTCAATGGAGATAAACAATATTTGGAAATTTATTCCACGAGAGGAAAGTGATTTAAAAATTGTTTTCAAAGGGTTGAAGTGTGAAAATATATATCTTATGAAGATATTTTGAAATAAATAATTTGGGGGAAATTATTTAAATCTGATGGTTGTTGCGAATGTTGTTTGATAGTTAAATAATCGACTATTAATATTGGCCTTTAAAAGGCATTAGAATTTCGATGCAACCGGGGGTCGGGTTCTAAATGGTTATCCGAAAACCACATCGAATCTTAGTGATGGATCTTTTGTTTAAAAGATCAAAGTGGAAATTGTTGGGACTTACTTGAAATCTGAATGTAACCACTTATTTTTAAAATAAGCGCTCATTATTTGGATTGGCCGAAAGAGGACATTGAGTCATAAAACCCATTCCGAATAAATGATACAACGAAATAGGATTGATTTGAAGATGGTGTTGAAGACCGGGTATTTCGAAAACAAAAGGTTACCTGTCGAATGTCTCTACACTGAGTTTCTCCGGTATAGAGATTTATGTCACCCTATGTGATAGGGAGTCCAGACGTGATTAAAGAATATCCAAATTTGTGAGGACTTCTTTCCTTAATTGGAAGAAGTGCCTTCGGTTCCCTTTGAACCCAGAACGGACTTGTATGGATGTATGTATAACGTTGCACTTTGAGATGTAAAGCTGGCTTCTATCAAATATATTTCTGTTGGTGGCGGAGAATTTATTCTCTTAGCTTAACACCCTTCTCTAAGACGTACGAGGTCAGACATTATGTAGTTGATATTTACTAATGATATATTCCCAATTTGGTAATGTGGCATGCTAAGTGTTGATCATTTGTTGATCGAAGCATGACTTTTGTTAAAAGCATAGCTTTGTGGATGAGACTTCGTCGAACCTCACACCCCAAAAATGGTTGAAACAGGAAAAGATGCAGCAAGGTTATGGGGGTTGCGCCCCTCAGGGTATGTATATTTCCTTCTGGATAAAAAGTGGTATCTAGTGTGGAGCCTAGATATTTAACTTATGTGGATAAAAAAGTGGTATTCTGGTATGGAGCCCAGATTATTTACTTATGTTGTTGTTGGTTGTTGAGGCGCCTCGGTAAAGGTCGGTCTAGACCGGGTGTGGCATACTCGTGACAGTTAGTTATCTAGTTATAGAGATAACCCGATATTGTGTTGGCAGAGATCCGGTTAGGTCCTCGAGGCGTCCCTCCAGAGGCATACCCTTTCGGAAAGAAAGTTCCTTAGCCTTGACCATTTGTTGGAAATCCAATCACCAAATACGCTGTACGGTTTTAGTTATAGAACCTGCCATCTAACATGGTAGCTATAGTAGGCATACTATAATGGTACGTATGCTGGCTAAGATTTATATTATACTTTCGAAATGTTTTCCACACTATGCACTAATAATAAAATCAAAAAGGATTTTCATGTATCAAGCATGTTTGACTATCATAAGGAGAAATCTCCCCCAAGTGTGCGATTGCATTGTGTGTGTGTCGGGAGGCCTTACGGTAGTTTCATTTTCCAAAAGCATGAACGGATTTATTTTCCTTTTCTTTTTGTGCAAATAACTGTTTTGAGATGTCACACCAGTCTTATGATTGAGCTGGAGTTTATTGTTCCCTTTCTAAAATCTAGGTGCCCATAGTTTTCCATACGGGCAGCCTAGAGTCAGGTTATTAGTTGTTCTGAAGCGAAGTTAGAAAAGTATGCTGTAGAGATGTAACATCCCGGAAATTTGTGTGTTTAAATTTGTGATTTATTTGAACTTTTAAATTCAAATTGTGAATTTTCAAGAAAAATTAAATATTATTAATATGAAATAAAGGAAAGATATATGGAATTAAATAAATAAATAATAATAATAATGATAAATAAATAAAAATATATATAATAAACAGGGAATTGTTTAAACAATAAAATATATGTGACAAATTAAAACTTTCAGTTAAACTTCAAATAGAAAAAAAAATTCAAGAGTAAGCGTATGAAAAAATAACTATATAGTTAAAATCTTATGATTTATAACATGACATATGTAAGATATAACTTGCATATAAATTGTAAACCAAGAAACAATAAAATGAAGAGAAGTATTTTTAAACAAAACAATTGTACATACAAAGCTTATGCAAGAAGATTTAACAAAGATAAATATCTTCAAGAACAAACAAAAATTGTACTTATAAAGAAAAAAAAATCAACAGCATATATATGTAAACTAAAATGGGAAAAAAGGCATTAAATGCCATATATTCAAACACAAATGAAAATCTTACTTAGCACAAACAAAATCATATCAGCCCAAAAAAAAATTGATTTGTCAAAGAAAGAAAACAAAATAAAAGAAAAATCTGAATCAAGGGAAGTAAGCTGTCCTAGAAGATACCTACCCTTATACAAACTATCTACTTTATATATGCAGTGCAAATTAGTTCAACCTTTCATATAAACACATCCATACTACCTCCATTTCGTTCAAAACTTTTTACTGAAGAAAGGGAGAAAAACAAAACAGGAAAGAAAGATTCAAACTGCAGTTTCCAAAACAAGTAAAAGCAACCTCCGTTTTAAATTTAAAGCAACTCTGTTCTTTCCTATCAGGTGAGTAAACTTATTTGTTTTTTTGAAATCTAAGTATTTAGTTCATAGATCATGTGTTTTTTTTAATTGTATATTGGAAAGAAAATGTTGTTGTATTGTTTCTGTATTACTGAAAATATTATACAGTTTATCTTAAAAAGAAAATTTGTTCAGAACAAAAGTAACTGGAAGAAAATTCAAATAAACTCACACAATCTTTTCCTAGCTTATTTTTTTTTTAAAAAATAAGTTGTTGAAACTTGCATCACAGTTTAAAATTTTGTTTTGAGCTTGAAATGAAAATTTTGTTTCTGTAACCAAAGTTTTACAGTAAAAACAAGATTTTATGATTTATTCAAGTATTTCAAACCATTGATTTGATTATATAACTCAGATCTACATACAAAAATAGGATTTTTAAAACCAAGATGGTGATTTTTCATTAAGTTTTTGTTGAGATTTTTAAGATGATCAGAAAATCAATTTTTTGTAAAATTCCGGCAACCAAGACGATCGTAAGCCTCGTGATCGTCGTCGTAGCTAGGTGGAGGGTTTGGCATCACAAAAAAAATGCAAGTTGGATTTTTAAAAATCTAGATTTCTTATTCGAGAGCGATTTAGGGCTTAGGAACCCATTTGGGTTCACGTTCGAAATGGCGATGCCGCACCGTCCACAGGTGACCGGACTTCGTGCCTCCGGTACCCATCGTTGCGTTACACGCTGAGGAATCTTGGGTCAAGTTTTCGTGGTCTCTGATGACCAGAGGAGGTGGCGCGGGCTCGTTTCCTGGTGATGTGCTTTTGGGTTTGTTTGGTCGAGACGTCTCGATTTTGCTTTGAGTTTAATTCGAGACTCTGGGTGTTCGTACTGTTTTGGGAAATGGAGAGCGACTCGTGGATGGCCGCAGCACCGTCCCACGTTGGTGAAATTGGCCGTGCACGTGTACGTGCAGTGGTCGTGTGTCAGTGGTGAGATCTGGGAGAGGAGAGCAGTGTGACTCGAAGTCACTCTCGGGGAAGTGGGGTAGAAACTCGAAGAAGGACTCGAGTTTGTCCAGGGTTGTAGCGTGGTTGATTTGGGAACTTAAGAAAATTTTGTAAAAAAATTAGCACTCGGGTAAGTTTTAGCTAAAACCCGAAGCATAGGCCCATTTCTCTCGGGGATGACTCGAAGAACCCCTCGGGTTGGACCTGAAGATAACAAATCCCAGTTTTGCAATATAATTTTAAATGATTTTCTAATTTGTTCTTCATAAATGATGATAGTAGGTTAAGATAATGTAAAGTGTTGTTTCTTTTACTTAACAAAATATTTAAGAAGTATATTCAAATTTGTTAACTTAAAACAAATATATTATGATGGTTAAATAATGATTAAATAATTAATGATTAAAATTACTTTGAAACTAAAGGTTGATTAATTTAAAGAATAATTAGCAAATAAAAGTAATTAAGATTTGGTTAATTAACCATTAAGAATTAATAAATTAAGATAGTTAATTAAAGATTAAATGATTAATAAAGCCAGTTTAAAATTTAATAAATTTATAATTAAGTGAAATTTTAAACATTGATTTAAAATAATCAATAAAGATAATTATTTGGTTAATTTATTAAATTATATTCACTTTGATTTGTAAATAATTAACCATTGCTATGCACTATATTGATTTCTGTTGTGATTGTGATACTGTGTAATGCACTATGACTGTGATTTGCTCTGTATTGATGTGAAAACCCTTTTGCCGTAAACGGCATTTAAACTTCGATGCGACAGGGAGTCGGATTTCAGTTTGTTATCCGAAACCCACATCAAACCCTGAATGTGAATCTTTGTGATTGATATATCCACGTGTTTTAAAAATTGAGCGCTCACTATCTGGTTTAGCCGGGAGAGGACCTTTGTGTCATATAACCCATTTCGAATAGTGATACGTCAAAATGGATAGCATTTGAAGACCGGTGGTGAAGACCGGGTGTCTTCGAAAACAATAGAATAACATATCGATTGTCTCTGCACTGAGTTACTCCGGTATAGAGATTTCCTAAGTGATGGGAAGTCCGATCGGGATTGTGGATACCCGGATTTGCAAGGGCTTCTTCTTTTATTGGATGAAGTGCCTTCGGTTCTGTTCGAACCTGGAACAGACTTGTATGGTCGTGTGTCTGACACTACACCTTGAGATATAATGCCGATTTCTTTCAAATACATATCTGTTAGTGGCGGAGAATTTATTCTCTTAGCTTAACACCCTTCTCTGAGACGTACGAGCTCAGAGGCTATGTAATTGAAGGTTATAAGCGATATATTCCCAAATTGGTAGTGTGGCATGCTAAGTGCTGCTGTATGTTGATGATCATTAATTGATCATTTGTGATCAAAGAAAAGCTTTCGTGTAAAGCATAGCTTTGTGGAGGAGACCTCATCGGACCTCACAACCCGGAAATGGTCGAAACAGGAAAGATGCGGCAAGGTTATGAGGGTCACGCCCTTTAGGGTATGTCATTTCCTTCTGGAAAAAGGTAATGTCATGGTATGAAGCCCAGATATTTACCTGTGTGGTAGCTCCAATCTCATTTACTGTGTGGTTGTTTCTTTGTGACAGAGGGCCCTCGGATAAAGGTCCCAAAGGACCGGGGAGTGGCATACTCGAGTAGTAGTTACCTGGTTACAGAGGTAACCCGGCCTTGTGTTGGCAGAGAGCCGGGTAGGTTCTCGGGACGTCCCGCCAGAGGCGTACCCATGTGGCAGTAGGAATTTCCTTAGCCTGACCATTTGTTAGAAAATCCAAAGAAACAATACGAACCCTTTACGATTGTAATTTGTATAACCTGCCACCTCAGGTGACAGCTATAGTAGGCATAATATAATGGTACCTATGCTGGCTAAGATTAATATTCTATTTTCGAAATGCTTTCTACACTATGCACTAATAATAATATCAAGAAAATTTCTCGTATTAAGCATATTTGACTATCATAAGAAGAAATCTCCTCCAAGTGTGCGCTTGCATTGTGTGTGTGGCGGGAGGTCTTATGGTAGTTTCATTTTTGTTTCAAAAGCATAACGAATTTTCTTTACAAGTCTAGTTTATTTAAAAGCAACTATTTTTGTTTATTCATACCAGTCCCATGACTGACCCGGAGTTTATTGTTTCTTTTCTAAACTCTGGGTGTCCAAAATTTCTACATGGGCAGCCTAGTAGCAGGTTTCCATATCGTGGGAGTTAGCAGTATTTTGGAGCTTTTTCTTTGGAGATATTCTAGAAGCTTTTTGGATCTCAAGTAGTTAGTGTTTCTTGGAAGGGTGTTATCATTTCATTCCTATGAAGACTTTTGGATATATGATCATCGATGTATTATTATGATGTTATTTGGAGTTGTGGTGTATGTATTAAATACTCTGATGTATTGTTGGATATTATGATATTGTACCTGTGATGTATGCATGATATTCATTTTGTTTCGCTGTTTTATATTCATCTGATGTTGTTATAAGCTCCGGCGATACGAATTTGATGTCGTTTATCGGATATCAAGCTCGGGTCGTCACAGGAGATCAGGAGATAGGCTGGATAATGAGACATATCACTTATATTATGTAGTATCTGATGCGTATGGGTTGCTGCAAATTTAATTTCCATGTGGGCTGGTTATCATAACTGCCAGTGTTGTGTTTTGTTGATGTTGTACTCTGATACTGTAATTTAAAAACTGATATAGTTCTTTTGTTTATAGATTATTCATTTATCTATTATATATTGTTCCGCTGCGATTGTGAGATTCTGGTATTATTTCTGTTTCTTCTTCTATCTTCTTCTTCTTTAACCCTAACGATCTGGTTTTTTCGGCATTCAATTGTTCGGCATTTGATACAGTGGACGTATTGATGTCGATTTTCGGAAGTCGAAAAATTGGGTCGTCTCGTACACATAATAGCACAAGTATGTAGGCAACTGGATGCATGAACAAAGACAACATGAATACAGAATTCAAGTCTAACAAGACAATTCAACTCGAGTGAACCAAATCAGACTTAAATGAAATATCTCAAATTCAAGTATCGAGCAAAATAACAAGAATTGAACAAGTCGAGGTTATATCCAAATTTAACTAAGCAGCAAACAAAAATGTACAACAAACAACATGAAATGACTCGTAGCAATGACTGACCAGAATCAAGTTCAGGTCAGAGGCATGAACAGCCAGAGAGAAGATTCAAGGCAACATGAAGACAAGACCAATGAAAACTACATTCATATGGAATAGTGAAGCAACATGTATATACATATGAAACAGAGTGAAATGCAAGGCTACCAAGTTAAAGTATACATAGTAGCAGTTCGAGTAACAAAGTCGTGGCTCGAAAGAGAATGTAACGAAAGTTAACAAAAAATTCCAAATGCCAAAGTAACAAAGCCGTGGATTATATCAATATTTAAAAAAGCGGTTTCAAAAAGGATATTATCAATTGAAACTGTGATGAAGTGTTTTCAAACAAAGTCAATGATCATGTCATGCTAGAATCAAAGCAGTGGTGACTAAGGTAGTAGTAACAATATATCACACATATATGAACATGTTAGAATCATCTCGACATTTCGATCAAAAATCAACGCAAGTGCCAAAATCATGAATTATTCAAACTCAAATATAAGAACGTAATTTTAGGATTCAATCCCTATAAATACCCATTAACATCATCGGCAAAAAGCATTCGAGTTCAAGACAAAAATCCAGAGTATACTCTTAAATCGAAAACAATTTTATAACTTGAATCGAAGTCGAGAATTAAAAAGGGAAAAATTCATGTACCAACTCAGAGTACAAATTGAACTCGACTAAATTGGAGCAGCTAGATATTAATCAAAGCCAGCAAATCGATTAATGAAGAAACTCAAAGCGGAAACATAGTTCAGTCGATCTACAGGAATCAACAGCTTCAAGTTTTTACAAAGCCCTAATCTTTTCAAAAAGGAACGAAGCAGACATTACAAAGCAAATAAGAAAGTCGGCCGAAGTAAAGTAAAAGAGAATAAAGGGAGACATCTTTATATTTTTATGGGCCGACTTTATTTATTCAATATTTGGGCTTAAAATATTAAATAGGATTTTGTTTAGTTTGTAATTTTCTTTAAACCTGTGTAACTTTCTAGTCGTGTGACTAGGTTATAAACTGTGGTGGTGTAGCTCGAGAATTCGCAACTCAATGGCTGAGTTGTGGTAGGGTTTTGAGCGTAGAGTTAGGTTAGTTGTTAACGGGTATCGCAAGTATACTTGTGTAAGCGTCTGACTATTTAATTTCTAGTAGAAATCTTGGAGCAGCACATAGGTAGAGTTTTGCCGAAGCTGGGAAAATCTATGTTGTTTTATTTCTGCTTTTATTATTCTGCTATTATCTATGTTGCAATTATTATATATATTTCCGCATTAATTTTTATTATTATTAGCATCACCCTATTCACTCCCCCTCTAGGGTGAAATCGATCCTACACTGTACAAACTTATTAACATGAAAATAAAAGGAGGAAAAAACAAACTTAATCCCCCAAAAGAAACAAAGGCAATAAAGGAAGTGAAGGAAAAAAAAAAGAAAAAAACACAAAATAGAAAAATAGACAGAAGCACAATCATGCACAGTAAGGCCATAGAGCTACAGCCCCTTGATGATTGAGTAAGCCATGCAAAAAACTGCACTAAACCTTACTCGATTATATATGACATTACAAAGCACCTTTGCATGAACACTTTTATTTTCAAAAATCCTTGATTTCCTTTCCTGCCAAACCACATCAATCACCACTTTCAAATAAAGTAACAAAAGTAGGGATTTTTCATTTTTCCACCTAGTTGCCTTGAAAATTCTGTTCCATTCATTGAAAGCAAACCTCGAAGGAGGAGAAAATTTTCACTTAGCAAGAACAGCAGACCAAATAGAGAAAGTGTAAGCACAAATGAAAAATAAATGCACATTGTCCTCGGTGTGGTCAGCATAGAAAACACACACATTATCAATAGTAAGCCCTCTTTAACTTAACTTGGTTTTAGTCATTAAGACATTTCTAAGCATCTTCCAAAGCAGGATATTTAATTTATGAGAAGAATGACTGTTCAAAACTCTCTGATGCCATATGAATATCAGGACGACACTACTAACAGCAAGAGCAGTGTAATCAGTGGAGATTGAATGAGGAACTAACTTATTAGTCCAAAGATAATCACCTCCCTAACCTGGACATTGGAGCTTTGAATAACCTTCCATAATCGTTGGACTCTCACAATACTTATATAAGGCAAAGAGACATACCCATCATGTAAGAAATCACCAACTTTGGCACTCAAAGAAATACTAGTTTGCTTTATCTCATTAAGTGTTAAAGTGTTACATAATAATAAGCCCAAAGCTGACCAAGGTTCATACTAGAATTTTGTTTCACCAATAAAGGACTCCCTGAGTTGAAGGATATATCTCCAAACCCAGCCATAATATGGAGAAGCATCCACTACCCAAAAATGTATGCCTCCAAGCTGATGTACTCTATCCTACTTGACCCACAAATTGGGATTATTGTTAATAAAACTGTAAAAATGCTTGGAAAAGGAAGCAATATTCCATAATTTCATGCTCTTAATCCCCGGACCACCCTGAACAAAGGTTTTTTCTATTTTGTTTGAACGCAATGGGTATTAACTTCCTAGAATGCATATCAATAGCCCACAGGAAATGGTTCATAGCTTTCCTTATGTTAGAAATGAGCTTTGAAGGCAGTATAAAACATCTGCACCAATAAATTGTCATGTTTTGAATGATGGAGGTCGAAATGGTGAGCCTACCAGCTTAGGATAGAAATATATTAGCCCAGTTGTTCATGGTATTGGTTATTTTTTTCAAAGGGGGAAGGCAAGCGGCCATACAGTTTTTTCTAGAAGATAATGGTATGCCAAGGTGAGTGCTACCATTGTGAAGAGCAGGAAAACCAAAAGTTTCATGAGTAATCTACCTTTGGGGTTTAGACATTCCAGAAATAAAAAGGGAAGCTTTTTCATTGTTGATTTGAAGGCCAGTTATGCTATGAAAATTGTTCAGGACATTGGTTATGCTTGTCATGGAGTAAACTGTGGGCTTTGTAAAAAGAATAACATCATCAGTAAATAGTAAAGAAGAAACACGGGTTTTTACACTTGTTTTAAATTTTCTATTATCTTTTGAAAATTGTTTTATTATCTTTAGAAACAATAAGCATTGTTTTAAATTTATAAATAATGGTTCATCAATGAGAAAATCCTTTAAAAGGAATTATTTATAAATAAAGCTAAGTGTAAAATGTTTGGGTTATAGTAAACAAGGTTTTAATGATATTTACTTTTAGTCTTGTTCTAGTACACTTAGGATTATAAGTTTGTATTTTGAAAGAATATTTTTAAAGAGTATATCAGAAAAAAATTACCAGTATTTGTAATAAGGATGTAGAGACCCGACTTTCTATCACTAGAAAGTCTCATCGCTAATTAAGAAAGAAAGGGATAGAAGAAGAAAAGATAAGAAAGAAGAAAACACAACAACAGAAAAATCACAACGGAACGAATGAAATATAATATATCACATAAAATATTACATAGTATCATATTACATCAGAGTACACAACTTATACAACATATAGTAGACGGTTATAAACATCTGCCTAACTATACAACTCAAGATACAGAAGATACATATATCATACAAACACAGCGGAACCATAATATATCTACACGTGGAAGCCTCTTGCTCCATATCTCCTCCAGAATTCATCAAGCAAACCTGAATCCCTCGACTACTCATACATAATATGAGTATCCAAGAGTTTAATAAAACAAAAAATAAACACTCGGGTCAAACAGGGGTCTGGTGTGAGTAAACGGGTTAGAATTGCTTAACTTTAGAAAAGCCTTTGAAAAGAAAGATATCACGTAAGACTTCCCACACATAAACATGAAAAAGTTTTTACCTTACGCTAACCAAAACATTTGATAGGAAATTCAGTGATATTACAATAGTGTCTAGGGTTTTCAAATAAATAAGAAATAGCCGAAATTGTTACATTACTAAATTCTAGCAACTAGCCACAAAAGTGGGTAATACAAACAATACCGTAGGGTCTTGTAGGAAGAATGGGTTTCTATCAATGGCAGGGCTACCGGGGTACCGCCCATCACAGTACGTGGCCTAGATCACAGTACCAAGGATCACTCTCAATCCCCTGCAACACAAAGCCGGGACCATTCCTTACTGAATAGTCCCGAGTAAGATCACCCCATGGTTGGCGCGACCAACCACCCACTAAGCCGAAATAAAAAGGGACATCTAGACAGGAATGACCTCACCCTGAAATGAGTGCTACTCACCTAACCTTGCTGCACCTCCCTTGTTTTAGCCATTCCCGATTGATGAGGCTTGAGGCTGCGATTACCTTTATAAACACATCTATCTTAGAATACTCACCGTCCACCTGACGATGTTCCGAAAGCATTCAATCCATACAAGTTCGTTCCGGGTTCGAACGAAACAGAAGCCACTATCTCGTTGCACTCAATTTGGAATCACCCTCAGAGTCAACGACCATAGCCCTTGCACTGTGAATCACAATCTCGAACCTATAAATACTATATCCATCAAACTCATCACGGAATCACCCCTAGAGTTATACTGACGAATAGTTCTTACACTTCGAGTCTTTACTAAGCTCCACTTGGATTTACGACCTAACGTTTAATTTGGATCGATGTGGTTTTTGGATTATCCAAATATGGAAACCCGATCCCGGTCTCACCGAATCCAAATGCCATTTTAATGTCCAAGTTGTTTAAGGGTTTTAAACAATTAAACTTATATTCAGGATGATATAAAAAGATAGATGAATCACATTATCACAATAGATAATTCATATCAACCATTTATCTCACAAAGCAGCATATCACATATCATAGATATCCAAATCAACTAGTATCAACCAATCACCCAATATCAATCATTCAATATAAATCAATCATCCAATATCAATCAATCATCCATAAGCAGAATTGATTAACTCTAAATCAATTGGGTTACCTTAATCCTTCTTCATTTTATTTATTCCAAATAAATAAATTAATCATCTCTTAATGATCTTCCTTAATTAATCTTCCTTGATTAATTATCTTTTAATTACATTCAAGTAATTGGCCTTAACCATATTCAGTAATTAACCTTTAATTACTATCATTAGTTACAATAATTAATGATCCTTCATTTACTTTCATCAATTAATCAACTATAATTAATTACATTAAACCTTAATTAATTAAAATTAATTAATCACACTTAAATTAATCACTTTTATTAATCAACCTTGATTAATTAATTAATTATATTAACTAATGATCCTTATTAATTAATAATTTCTTTAATAAATTAAATAATTAACTTGTAATTAATCATCTTATTAATCATAAACAGTAATTAACAACTTGTAATTACTTATCTTAATTTATATCTTAATTAATTATATTAATCTTTTGATTAATTAATCTAATTAATTAATCTTTAATCACTTCATTGTGTAATTATTAATCAATTAATTAACAAATAATCCTTAATTAATTACACATTTAATTAATTACACTTAGTAATTAATCTTAAATTAATCACATTTATTAATTAATTAATCACATTAATTAATTAACTAAAATTAACTAAGTAATTAACTCTTAATTACATAAGTAATTATCTTCTAATTACTTCCATTAAATGATTACTCTTTTAATTAATTACTTAACAAATAATAAATTCCATCATTAAATAATATTTAATACTTTAATCAATTAATTACTCTATAATTAATTAACTTCAAAACAATTATATTAATCAATTCCTTAGATTAATATCATCTAGTGATTAACCATTAATCACTTCCATTTAATCACCCCCATGAGTAATTTTCCACTCATTACTTCCGTAAGTAATTACACACTAATTACTTTAAGTAATTATACATTAATTACTTCATTTAGTAACTACACTTAATTAATTCATACTTAAGTGATTATTTAAAATTAAATAAACAATTAACTAATCATTTAAAATTAATTAAATAATTAATTAATTAACTTCTTATATTTCAAAATCCTTAATTAATTAAGAAAATCATTAAACTTAATTAAACTCTTACTAATTAACAAATCATATAATCAAGTATTCTTAAGTTCATATCAAAATAATTTAACCTTATTTATTTTCATAAATAAATTATTTGAAATTAATCAAATTTTAATAACTTTAAATAAATTATTTTATTGGTTACAAGATTATAACCATAACCTTATTTGAAAATAATGCATTTAGAAGTCAAATTTAAAATTTAAAACACTTTAATTATCTAATTCAAACTTATTCATTTTAAATAAAATTTGAAACTTAAGTTTTTAACATTACTTTAAAATTTTACTTAAAACTTTGATTTAATAACTAAATTCAAAACACTCTTTTAAATTAAAATTCAAAATTTAATTGAGTTAAATTACTTCCAAAAGAAACCATCTTAAACAAATTTAATTTAAAATAAATTCAATTAACACCTTTTAAAAATTTGATTAACTTTATTTCAAAGAACAAGTTTAACTTTAATAAATTTGATTTCTTTTATAAACTTGTTTATACTTGAATGCTTGATCTCATTATACAGTACTAACTAAAAATAAACAACCTAAAAACCCAAGACAAGCACGACAACTTCACGAGTGCTACCCCGAGTAAAACTCCATCTCCTTTAACTTCGAGTCGATCACGATGAAAACGCGAGAGCAAACCCGAGTAGCCTTCGTCTTCCCCAACTCCTTATACTTCCTAGTTGCACAACGTACACGTGTGTACGTGCGCGACCAAACTTCTCACCTCTGACCATCCAATTGATCGCCAACCAACCCCAAATGACTTCAACGACCTGCACCTCAACCCAGATCGAATAAATAACCTAGGAATCGGAATTCGACCCTACGCATCAAAATACTACAGCAGTCACGATCACAAAACTACCCACGGCCGACCATCGCGACGCCATAAGACCTCGCCGACCCCACCATCGAAACGCCTCGTCTACGTGCTCCATCTTCCCCAAACGCGAACACCCCCGGTCCATTAACCAAGTCACGACTGTGACGACAGTCAAACCCATCCAAAATCAAGCTTAAACCCTATTTCGATCAAATCCAAACACCACGGCCTCCAAGAAAAATCACCAGTATTTTTCCCATCATCCACACTTCGAAAACTAGCCTCGACCATAATTTCGACTCAAATCAACAAGTAGGTCAACGGCAATTCACCATATTGCCAAAAACCTTCATCACCAAATTCCCAATTGATTATCAATTTAAAAATTATGAATTGCATATCAAAATTCATGATTTTCCATCATGATTATATGCATGTAGTTCAATTTAGAATTTAAGGTAGTTAATTTTTAACAAAAATTCTAGTTTCACTGTGTTTTCCATTTTAAAAATTATTGGTGAATTTAAATTCATAGAAACTATTTTTAAAATTACTACCTAACATTAACATACAATTTTCATTTACATATCAAGTTCAAATAAGGCTTAGATTTGAAAGATTTTTGCATCTTTCTTTAAGAAGAACAACTTCTATAATTATATAGAGATGAACATAAACAGATTTCCTATTCTCAGGCATTTCCTATCTATAACATATACACATGACAGTACAAATATTCATTAACAAAGCCAAATCCATCGCATGCAAAAATAAATTCAACTGCACTATGATTAAAACTATTTTTAAGAGGTTTACTCACCTTTTCTAATTTGCAGAGCAGGTTTTGATACTTTCCAGGCCTTGAAATCTTTAATTCTGGAAAATTCTTTGATTTTACTTTGTGAAGAAAATCCTCTGCATGCCTTCAATTAATGTTTTTAAACTTGCTGTTGAACTTGGTTTCATTTGAATTGCAATACATTTGAATTTGCAGGTTGAAGGTTGCAGATTTCATTTTTGATTTTCAGAATTTAATTTCAGATTTTACTCTTTATGCTTTTGGTTTTAATGTCAGGTTTTGAGAAAAGTTTCTGTTCTGAGTTAATAAAAGAAAACAAAGGAAAAAGTGTTTGTGAAAAAAAAAACTAGTTTTCTTCTAAAAACATTTATTTAAAAATTAAAATGAATATGTTGCCACTTGTTGATTAAACTTACATTTGTCACTCTATTTGCTTAATTTTCTTACATATGTTATTAAAATATCCTAACATGTTTACTCATGTTACTTAAGTATTTTTTTATAAATTTTTATTTAGTTTAAAATGTTAATATAAACTTACTTATTTAATTGACTAAATTAATAAATACTTGTGTATGAATATATAATTTTAATCTTCAAAGAAAAGTTTATAAAACTAGTTACAATACAAATAAATCTTTATACATATATTTTTATAACCATTTTAAAAGAAAACAAAACAAAACTTTGTTTAAATCCTTTTTAAACTATCATATATAAAATAAATAATTATCTTATATTTTGAAAACAATTGAATAAATCTTAAATTATCTTTTGAAAATTATTAATTTTTAAAACAAAGCTTTAAATTACAATTCATACATATATAAATTATTAATAGATTAGATTAAATTTCAAAACAACTTCAAATTATAACATATACATACATATATATTACAATTTGAAAATTCATCTTTTATTTAAAACAAAAGATTTTCCCATTCACAACATATATCAAATATATATATATTATAAATAGAATAAAGTTTTATTAGCTTTGAAAAATAAATTTTATCAATTTTTAAATTATTAAAAAGATATAAATCGATATTGCCAGATTAAATATTTATTAACTTTTTAAAAGATTAAATTTACCATTTTAAATTAAAATTATAAAGAAAAATTATCTAACCAATTAATTATTAATACAGATTATTAAATTGATAATGCCCAAAATTCCGGGTCGTCACATTCCTCCCCCCTTTAAAGAATTTCATCCCCAAAATTAAAAAGCAAAGATAATTTAATAACCCAGCAAAGATTTCAAATTTCAAACAGCAAAGCATACCTAACATCTGGTTACTAACAACCATAGCAATCAATCAAACAAGCATACCTAACTAATTATCCTGACACAAATCAGAATAAATCTTCTAATAATCTAGAGTTTTCCAAGTATAAACCACTGGGAGACTCGCTCTACAGAAGCTAACAAACTACACTACCAAAATCCAGAGCTCCTCTCACCTATAGATCCATCAATCTGAACAGAACATCAGACTATACTCAAGTCTAGCACAACTTCCAAATCCAACTGGACTACAGATTCAACAACCAATGATGAATCATACACGTACTCCCTCGGAGATATGGGAAATACAATGAATTCCAGCTATCCAAACTGGCAATTCAATCTTATAGACAATAGAACTTATTCTATCAAAGATACAGATAAGAAATCTCAAATGCCTAAAAACTAGCCATCCAATCTTACCCAATCATAATGCTCTCTTTAACAGAGAAATCTTAACAACAATGAAGTCTCCAACTTCGAATTCCAAACTCCTTATCTCATATTTGCATAACTCAACAGACAATCCTGGGCTGCCAATCTTCTTCCTGATCAGCTCGACCTATGTTGATACTTCCAGAAACAACTAGACCAAAGCAAACCAGTTGCCGGATCCTATTCAACAGAAAGGTCTTCCAAGTTCCGTTGAAATCCCGAACACAAGCTCCACATCCCAAGCAATAGCAAACTGAACTTGCTTCCTTCCTTGCACAGCTGCTACCTCGCTTCTGCTGCACAACTCTGATTCTGAAATAGATGAGAATACTGTTGATGAACACGAATACAAACTTATCCAATATATCAGGGAAAACTTGCTCATCAAATCCATAAAATCTTAGTGACCCATCTGACTCGGTCACACAACCTTATAGCAGAATCTAACTCAAAAACTAGATCTGACCAACCCAAATTCTAAAAAATTTTGAGCTGCTACACCAACTCTACTACTAGGCTAACCACCAAAATCGCTTCTGGAACCAAAACAATATGGAACTCAACTCCAGATGCAGACAAACTTCTGATTACTTCAGTAGCTCCTACTTCTACATGAGAACCTCAGTCTCAAACAAAAGATTGCCCAAGATAAATTCCCAAATTAATCGCAAGTCACTGTTGCGATCCAACCTAGTTCAGATTCCTAAGAAACCATCCTCTCTTTACCAATTAGAATATCTTTAAGCTTTTCCAAACAAGGTTAACCCTTCAAGAAAACTTTCACTATCTGTCCGGACTGCTAAAAGAAGAACCACAAAGATTCCTGAACCATCGGAGAAATGGCTACAATGCTGCTTCTAAACCCTACCTCGATGATACTACAAATCTAAAAGACCTTCTCGTCAGCACACCAAACACTTCGAGCTGTACTGCTACCACAGCTAACCAAAGACTTCTAATCCAAAAGGCTTATCAAAAACCGAAACCATCAACAAACCATACAACGAACCTTCGAGATGGCAGACATCCTCTCAAGAAATTCGGGCTCCAAACCAAGCATCAACATCTCGCTCTTCTTAAGGGATGACAAATGAGACCATGCCGAAACGAAGCAACTTATGGACCTTAGTCTCATATTCCACAACAGCCAACCTCCTTGCTGATCCAGATAACTTCTACACAGACGAATCTTCCCTGCAGCAGGTAAAGACTACTCCTCAGCCACTTCTAAAACTGCTTCAAGAGAAAACAACTTCAGAAATATCCATGGGTACTGCATCTCATCACGCAGTTATCAAGTTATCATCACTTACTTCTGCACTTCTGACAGATCCAAACTTACACTTCCAAGATAAACTCCGAATCTTTAAAAAATTTCCTTCGGAGATCAGAGAAATCCTTACTCCAAACTACAAATCTTACTTGAGACAGTATCAGGTCTACAGTCTCGACAAATACTTCCAACCTCAAACATATGGACCTCTTCCATTAGTGGTAGCCGTGTTACACACACACCACTGCTCCATCTACCTCTAAAACTTATGTTGGAAAATCCGAACAGATAACCCAACCGATCGGGTAGATATAGATATATATAGATATAGTTATACATAAAAATACAAGTACGCTCTCTCAAGAAAGACACCACTCCAGAGCCTAGGTATTCACTCAACCTAATGCTCTGATACCAACTGTACTGACCCGACTTTCTATCACCAGAGAGTCGCATCACTAATTAAAAAAGAAAGGGATAGAAGAAGAAAAGATAAGAAAGAAGAAAACACAACAACAACAGAAAATTCACAGCGGAACGAATGAAAAATAATATATCATATAAAATATTACATAGTATCATATTACATCAGAGTACATAACTTATACAACACATATTAGACAGTTATAAACATCTGTCTAACTATACAACTCAAGATACAGAAGATACATATATCATACAAACACAGCGGAACCATAATATATCTACACGTGGAAGCCTCCTGCTCCATATCTCCTTCAGAATTCGTCAAGCAAACCTGAATCCCTCGACTACTCATACATAATATGAGTACCCAAGAGTTTAATAAAACAGAAAATAAACACTCGGGTCAGACAGGGGTCTGGTGTGAGTAAACGGGTTAAAATTGCTTAACTTTAGAAAAACCTTTAAAAAGAAAGGTATCACGTAAGACTTCCCACACATAAACATGGAAAAGTTTTTATCTTACACTAACCAAAACATTTGATAGGAAATCCAGTGATATTACAATAGTATCTAGGGTTTTCAAATAAATAAGAAATAGCCGAAATTGTTACATTATTAAATTCCAGCTACTAGCCACAAAAGTGGGTAATACAAACAAAACCGTAGGGTCTCGTAGGAAGAATGGGTTTCCATCAATGGCAGGGCTAGAGGGGTAACGCCCGTCACAGTACGTGGCCTGGATCACTGTACCGAGGATCACCCCCAATCCCCTGCAACACAAAGCCGGGACCATTCCTTACTGAACAGTCCCGAGTAAGATCACCCCATGGTTGGCGCGACCAACCACCCACTAAGCCAAAATAAAAAAGGACATCTAGACAGAAATGACCTCACTTTGAAATGGATGCTACCCACCTAGCCTTGGTGCACCTCCCATGTTTTAGCCATTCCCGGTTGATGAGGCTTGAGGCTGCGATTACCTTTATAGAACACTTCTATCTTAGAATGCTCATCGTCCACCTGACGATGTTCCGAAAGCATTCAATCCATACAAGTTCGTTCCGGGTTCGAACGAAACCAAAGGCACCATCTCGTTGCACTCAATTTGGAATCACCCTCAGAGTCAACGACCATAGCCCTTGCACTGTGAATCACCATCTCGAACCTATAAATACTATCTCCGTCAAACTCATCACGGAATCACCCCCAGAGTTATACTGACGAATAGTTCTTACACTTTGAGTCTTTACTTAGCTCCACTTAGATTTACGACCTAACGTTTAATTTGGATCGATGTGGTTTTTGGATTATCCAAATATGGAAACCCGATCCCGGTCTCACCGAATCCAAATGCCATTTTAATGTCCAAGTTGTTTAAGGGTTTTAAACAATTAAACTTATATTCAGGATGATTTAAAAAGATAGATGAATCACATTATCACAATAGATAATTCATATCAACCATTCATCTCACAAAGCAGCATATCACATATCATAGATATCCAAATCAACCAGTATCAACCAATCACCCAATATCAATCATCCAATTTAAATCAATCATCCAATATCAATCAATCATCCATAAGCAGAATTGATTAACTCCAAATCAATTGGGTTACCTTAATCCTTCTTCATTTTATTTATTCCAAATAAATAAATTAATCATCTCTTAATGGTCTTCCTTAATTAATCTTCCTTGATTAATTATCTTTTAATTACATTCAAGTAATTGGCCTTAACCATATTCAGTAATTAACCTTTAATTACTATCATTAATTACAATAATTAATGATCCTTCATTTACTTTCATTAATTAATCAACTATAATTAATTACATTAAACCTTAATTAATTACAATTAATTAATCACACTTAAATTAATCACTTTTATTAATCAACTTTGATTAATTAATTATATTAACTAATTATCCTTATTAATTAATAATTTCTTTAATAAATTAAATAATTAACTTGTAATTAATCATCTTATTAATCATAAACAGTAATTAATAACTTGTAATTACTTATCTTAATTCATATCTAATTAATTATATTAATCTTTTGATTAATTAATCTAATTAATTAATCTTTAATTACTTCATTAAGTAATTATTAATCAATTAATTAACAAATAATCCTTAATTAATTACTTTATTAATTAATTACACTTTTAATTAATTACACTTAGTAATTAATCTTAAATTAATCACATTAATTAATTAATTAATCACATTAATTAATTAACTAAAATTAACTAAGTAATTAACTCTTAATTACATAAGTAATTATCTTCTAATTACTTCCATTAAATATTTACTCCTTTAATTAATTACTTAACAAATAATAAATTCCATCATTAAATAATCTTTAATACTTTAATTAATTAGTTACTCTATAATTAATTAACTTCCAAACAATTCTATTAATCAATTCCTTAGATTAATAACATCTAGTGATTAACCATTAATCGCTTCCATTTAGTCACCCTCATGAGTAATTTTCCACTAATTACTTCCATAAGTAATTACACACTAATTACTTTAAGTAATTATACATTAGTTACTTCATTTAGTAATTACACTTAATTAAATCATAATTAAAAGATCATTTAAAATTAAATAAACAATTAACTAATCATTTAAAATTAATTAATTAACTTCTTATATTTCAAAATCCTTAATTAATTAAGAAAATCATTAGACTTAATTAAACTCTTACTTATTAACAATCATATAATCAAGTATTCTTAAGTTCATATCAAAATAATTTAATCTTATTTATTTTCATAAATAAATTATTTGAAATTAATCAAATTTTAATAACTTTAAACAAATTATTTTATTGGTTACAAGATTATAATAATAACCTTATTTGAAAATAATGCATTTAGAAATCAAATTTAAAATTTAAAACTCTTTAATTATCTAATTCAAACTTATTCATTTTAAATAAAATTTGAAACTTAAGTTTTTAACATTACTTTAAAATTTTACTTAAAACTTTGATTTAATAATTAAATTCAAAACACTCTTTTAAATTGAAATTCAAAATTTAATTGAGTTAAATTACTTCCAAAATAAACCATATTAAACAAATTTAAATTTAAAATAAATTCAATTAACACCTTTTAAAAGTTTGATTAACTTTATTCCAAAGAAAAAGTTTAACTTTAATAAATTTGTTTACTTTGATAAACTTGTTTATACTTGAATGCTTGATCTCATTATACAGTACTAATTAAAAACAAACAACCTAAAAACCCGAGACAAGCACGACAACTTTACGAGTGCTACTCCGAGTAAAACTCCATCTCCTTTAACTTCGAGTCGATCACGATGAAAACACGAGAGCAAACCTAAGTAGCCTTCGTCTTCCCCAACTCCTTATACTTCCCAGTTGCACAGCGTATACGTGTGTACGTGACCAAACTTCTCACCTCCGACCATCCAATTGATCGCCAACCAACCCCAAATGACTTAAAAATAAATTTTATCAATTTTTAAATTGTTAAAAAGATATAAATCGGTATTGTCGGATTAAATATTTATTAACTTTTAAAAGATTAAATTTACCATTTTAAATTAAGCACAAGTTTAGTTTTAAAAAGTAAAATTCGATTCGGTTACGGAAAAATAATTCCATAAACGATATCGCTTATATGGAATGGATTTAGTCATACTTTTAAGGCTAAACGTTAAGACTTGGACTCGTTGCTACCTTAAAGGTTAAAAATGTCATCAAGGTGATGCCTAGAGGTAACACTGCATTAACTTACCTGGCTTCATTTTCAACCGAGAGATTGCACTTGTTTGGAATCGATGACAAATTTTAATATTTGATATTTAATTTCCATATATGATCATTTTAATTATCTTCGATAGTTGATTTATTAATTATCGGATTCAGCTTTCTTCATGGTGTATCGTCGGCTTAAAAATGATTTGCTGCTTTTCGAGCTTTGTTACCCTTTGTCAGAAGTGACTAAACCCAAAGCGCGAAAGAGGCCAAGCTATGTGGTGTTCCTTCCATTATGATATTTCACATCTGATCTAGATTGGATTCGGTTGTGCACTTAGATGTGGAAATATTCGGATTCTCGGTAAGGTTTGGCAAGGTTCGGCTAGGAGATTCCCAAGAAGTGTCATATAATATGTGATCAAGCTCAAAAGTATATTTCTAGAGTTACACTTCAAAGGGGGTGCACCTTCCTAGTCATTTAATGGAAATTTTCCTTTCCTTATTTGATTCGTGTAACAATCCGTGAATTTTTTGACTATTTAAATTGTTAAATTAATGAGTTTTGGTAATTTAATATGGAAAGAAATAAAAACTTTGTAATTTAATAATGAAATGAATGCTAAAATGAAATGTAACAATGGTAATTAAAACTAATAATTAACAATTTGAATGAAATTACAATTAATTAAAATATTTTAAATTGTTATACTTGGTTATAAATTGATAAGAAAATAAATGCACACATTAAATTAATAAATGAAATAGTATGAAATAAATAACCATTGAATAAAATTTGGGTTATATAAGAACTGTAACATTTATTTATAAATAATGTATTCATAAGTGTGATTAAAAGTTATAGTAACGATTGTTGTAAGTCACCTATTTATTTGGTCCATTTAACTGAAATGGGAAATAAATCAAAATTAAATGAACTTTAATGTTATATTAATGAGAATTAATGCAATAACTGAAAGAGTGAATGTAATAAAATAAATAGAAATGTAAATTCATTCATAAAGTAATATTTGATGTAATAAAAGAATAGGACTAAGATAGAATAATTAACTGGATTTAAAATCTTAATTAATTTGTGTAATTGACAAAATTACAAATTTTGAAATATAGTCATTAATACAAATAAAAGATGGAAATTGGAATATATTAATGTAATGACGTATAAAAAATGTAAAACCATGTCTGTAGAATAATAACTAATTTGAGTATAAAGATTTAAACCAAATAAAAACAATCTATTGGAATTAAATTATAATTAATAAGATTTATGGCAGTTGTAATCAAACGCTGTAAATTTTGAAATGTCAATAATGAATTGATATAGAGATGTTTTTTAGAGGATTATAAATTACTAAGTGATTTAAGGTGATAGAAATTGTGAATTATAGAATTTGAATTGAAAATTTGATTTTATTGATTTAATATTAGCTTATTTAATTAATGTGAAAATAGCCATTTTGGCCACTGACTTGGATTTCGACGAAACTAGTTTCATCGGATCCGTAATGGTGAATTATTATAGGATTTCTAGTTTCGTAACGATTGGACTTGCCGTTTGGTCGTACGAGCACGAAACGCCTAGAATTGAAATCAATTTGAAATAAGCTAATTTTAATGTAACTTCTTCGTACAATGGAATTAGGACTTGAAACCTATTCCATTGAGTTTAAAATATTTGAAAACATCTATTTCGATATATAGGTTGACCCATTTGCGTTCTAGAGGCAGAACGGGCTTTTCGGGTCATTTTTCGTCCAACGTGTAAATCAATCGGATCCATTTATTCTATTTCTGATCTGCCATAAATTCCTCGTTATAAACTGTGATGCCCCACCTCTATACCCACGCTAGCCAAGAACACTTCTGTGAATGCTGTCAACTAGCACGGAGAATAAGGCTGTTGAGGAGCGACCCTCTGTATAATTGCTTTGTGCGAGTACCGATATACCGGATAAAAATATAACTTTTCATCTCAAGAGGAAATCCGACATACCGACACAGACTCAAAGCTACTACACAGTGGCTATAAAGGTCTTTAGAAACAAATATAGAAATAAACATAACACAAATCAGTCACAGACAATTCATATCACAAAGGCGGAAATAGATATGAACATTACACATGAAAGTGTATATCAGAGTAGTGGTCTAAAAAGATCCACAATATCACAAAAGAATAGTTACATGAACTACACAAAAGAATAAGTATACATTATGGAGTCTATATCTCAAATGTATACAACAAAAACTACTAATCTAAGTAGTTAACCAAAAGTCAGAGGAATCAATCCCAAGAGAGAAGTCAAGCAGAAGCACCTGTAATATCTCGGTCTGACCCGAGTATTATTTAATAAGAAAATAATAAACGGATCAGTCTAGCTATAAATATCAGATGAAGTGATATATAATAAGAGATATGACATAAACATATAATAACCACAATGCCAAGCTGTGATAAATAAGTAATTGAAAATCAACAAGAGATTAATCAATATCACAATAATCTACTCAAGATAAAAAGGAATGTCATACTCCTGATTTCATTCACCAAGCCACAATAAGTGACATATATTGTAACGACCACGGATTTTCGTTCTTCGAAAATTCGACATCGATACTCACTTTATCGACTGTCGAGGAATCGAAGGCCGAAAACCGAGATGTTATGGGTTTTAAAAAGAAAAGAAAAGAAAGAAGAGAGAAAAAGAAGAAAGAAAAAAAGAAAAATAGAGGGAAAAGAAGATAGACAATTTTTTAGAAAACAGAGAATTAGAAAAACAGAAGATAGAAAATTTTAAAATAGAACGGATAGAACAGAGAAAGATAGGGAAAAGGAAAATAGAGAAAAGAACATAGAACAACAACAGAATCTCACAATTCGCAGCGGAACAACATATAATAATAAATGAATAATCTTTAAACAAAGAACTATATCAGTTATTACATTACATCACATTTCATTACATCATATCATCAGAGTGTACAACTACATACAACAACATAACAGTGCAGCGGAAAAAGAAATACTATATAAGTAATATGCCATGCCATCCATCTTGCCTCCAGCAACTCCAGAATATCCTGATAAACCTTAACTCTTAACTGCCCGTGTGGAAATTGGTGGGCACCCAGAGTTTAGGAAGGAAAACAATAAACTCCAAGTCAGTCATGTGACTGGTGTGAGAACTCAAAACAGTTTATTTATCTTTAAATTCAAAATAGAGGAATATTTTTAATTCAATTCGCAATGCTTTTAAAAATGAGACTACCATAAGGCCTCCCGCACACACACACAATGCAAACGCAGAATCGGAGGAGATTTCTCCTTATGATAGTCAAAGATGCTTGATACGCATTTAAAATAATATTTGATATTATTACTAGTGCATAGTATAGAGAAAATTTCATTTCAAAAGTAGAATATAAATCTTAGCCAACATACGACCATTATCGTATGCCTACTATAGCTAACTATGTTCAATAGCAGGTTACCGCCACATTCCATAGCAGGTTCTACAACTAAAACCGTACAAGTCTCGTATTGTTTCTTTGGATTTCCAACGAATGATCAGGCCAAGGAACTTCCCATTGCCACATGAGAATGCCTCTGGAAAGACATCCCCGAGAACCAAACCGGATCTCTGCCAACACAAGGCCGGGTTACCCCTAACTGGGTAACTACTGACACGAGTACGCCATTCCCCGGTCCTTTAGGACCTTTTCAACCGAGCGCTCGATATCCAACATCACACCATAATAAATAGAGTGTTTTCAACATGAGTAAGTATCTGGGCTCCATACCATGATACCACCCCTTTCCAGAAGGAAATGCACATACCCTAAGGGGAGCTACAGCAACCCCTAATAACCTTGCCGCATCTTTCCTGTTTTGACCATTTCCGGGATGTGAGGCTCGACGAAGTCACGTCCACAAAAACACACTTTGTACAAAAAGCCGTGCTTTGGGTCAACAAATGATCAACACAATGATCACTAAGATAGACGATCAAATAAATGATCCTATCACAATAATCAACACAATGAACATTTCAGCATCACTCAGCATGTCACATTACCAAAATGGGATATATCGCTGATAACTTCAACTATATAACCTTTGAGCTCGTACGTCTCAAAGAAGGGTGTTAAGCAAAGAATAAATTCTCCGCCACCAACAGAAATATATTTGAAAGAAATCGGCTTTATATCTCAAATTGTAATGTCAGGCATACAATCCATACAAGTCTGTTCCGGGATCGAACAGAACCGAAGGCACTTACAAAGAAGTCCTTGCAATCCGGATATTCACAATCCTGATTGGATTTCCCATCACTTATGGAATCTCTATACCAGGTGCGACCCAGTGCAGAGACAATCGATAGGTCATCCTATCGCTCTCGCAAATACCGGTCTTCAACACCGATCTTCAAATGCAATTCACAACGACGTATCACATATTCGGAATGGGTTATACGACCCCATGGTCCTTTCCCGGTTAACCCGAATAGTGAGCGCTTATTCAAAAAATAAGTGTGCATTCAAATTCAATCATATTCACATCAAATACCCATTCAAAGGGAAATACTGATAGTCGGTTATTGAACTATCAATTGATATGCATACATCACCAGATTCCAAATAATTTTCCAAATTATTTATTTTCCAAAATATCTTTACTAGATATATAGTTTCAACACTTCAAAAATAAATCAATATTTATTTTCATACAAATTCCACTTTTCATTCATAAATTCCATAATGAATTTACATTTCAAAATATCCATGCATATATGATTTCAATCATTCATTTCAATTTATCTTCAAAAAGATAAATTCTAATTTTTCATTTCATATTGGAAAACATTCCCATACTTATTAGATAAGTAATTCACAATCTTTTATTTTCAACACTTAGAAAATATTCAATATACTTAAACCGAATCAAGTATATATTTCTTTCTTTAAGGAAATCATTCACTTAACATATTTATTTGGGCCAAAACGAATGTTGCGTAAAACATCGTTACTACAACCCAAAATCACTAGTATAGGGATTCAAAATTAAAATAGATATATAAATCCCAATACTAAACCAAAACATTTCCATTCGGAAATCATTTACTATAACAACAGTGTTATAGTCCACTATTTCCTTTTATTTCTCGAAACATCTATTTCAACAATAAATGTTGAAATCTATGGTTTCGAATCTCAATACCTTTTAAAACATCGTTGGATCGTTTTAATTCTATTTAAAACATTCACATTCTAAACAATTTCTTTAACGTGTTATTCACTATTCAAAAACGTGAATAAACTGCGTTAACCAATTTCATTCTTTTATTCATTTTAATTCAAAGGATTATTCACTATTAAAAAAATGTGAATATAACTCCATTTCTAAGTTATAACAATTAACTTGTCAAAATAAGTCATTTGCGAATTTATAAAACAACGTTTATAAATTCCTTTTCTATTTATTTATAAAAACTTCCTTTATAAATCTTCTTTATTTACCTATTCGATTTATAATCTTAATTATAAACCAAAGGTCCAAATTATAAGCCAAACACTTATAATTTATTTATTTGCAAAAAATCGTTCCTTTGAACTTTACAAATTTTATAAACCTATTGTTTATAAAATTCCATTTATAACTTCACCGTTACATAATTCTATAAATTTCATTCATTAATGAATTTCATTTTCACTTCATTCAAACACTTATAAAGACTCGTTTTATAATGTCAATATTTCGATTTATAAATATCCGTTTATAAATCTCTTAATATAAATCAATTAATATTATTCTTTAAAACATCTTTTAATTTCCTTTATAATTTCATCATTTCGATTTATAAAATAATCAAATTTTATAAATCCTATATTTAAACTTTTATCATATATTCAAAAATCCAATCTAAATTATTTTATAAAATCATTAGTTCATATTTCTCAAAAATCGACTTTTAATCGTATTTCTAAAAATCAGCTTTTTAACTATATTTCACAAAAACCATAATTTTTATAACTTAAAAAAAATTATAACGTTTATTTATTTATAATGGATCAATTCCAAAAATATAGTATATTTTCAAAAATCACTTTTAAAATCATTTTAAAATCCCAAAATCTGGGTCCAATGATGCTACACACCAAATAGTCAATCACGACTAACAACGATATCATATATCGATATGATAATCCATCAAATATCAAAATATCTGAAATTAAATAAATACTGTTGAGGAATCCAGTTGGATCCCTCCAACCTGTTTCCTGCATCCAAAAACATTAGCACAATACTAATTTCGCTCCAGTACGAAATTATCGCGGTACATGTTCTTATTAAATATTATCCGCTTAATAACGGCGTAATAGGGTCTCATCCGCTAAACAAAAAATGCGGGAAATCAACAACTGCAATATATACATATGCCAATATATATATATTGATATTATATATAATACCAATTTCACTGTTTATGAAATATTCGCGGTATATGTTTTTAATAAATAACATCCGCTTACTAACGGCGCATAATGTCTATTTTAACAATCAATAATTTACAGTCATCATTCAAACATGCATTCAAATATTTTAAATCTAACTATTTAAAATAAAATCGAAATCTATTCGATTGAGTGAGAAATTCTCACCTTGGTTTTAATTTCCGTTTTAGCTTTTATTTCGAATAAAATTAAACGCGCGTTTAATTTTACCCGAAATTCTCACTAACTCCAAACGACTCCAAACCAACTCCATCGTGTAGTGCTCGTCCATACGATTCCAACGCAACTGAGTTTGCATTTTTTCGACCTCGTATGAAAAAGATATTGATTTTACAAGTTTACACATTTTTTAAATAATAATTTACAACATAATCTTATTAATCTTTATACCCAAGCCAATCTAAGCCATAGGATCTTGCCCCAACCTGATCACAGCCCTTGCACGCACTCCCTCTTCCTCATCACGTCCTTCTCCAGGTTATAGAACGCACGGCCATGAACCCATTAGCTAAAATTAGGGTTAAATAGCTCGGCCACCACGCTCAACTAAATCCCATCACACCTCCGCCATTTCGAAGCCCACGAGACAAGCTAGGTTCGGCCTTAACCCCAGCAAGCTCGGCCTCACCCTCCTCCTAGGGATGCGTGCGCAACTTGCTGCCTTCCCACTCGATTTCCCATCAATCCGTGAAGCCATTCGCGATCTCCACCGTTGATCTCGTAGCTCTCGTCGTGCTCTATCACTTTGTAGTTGAACTTTCTCGCTAATTGTCGACGGATTGGAAGATCTAGAGGGATGAAGTTGGAGCATTTCTGGCCATTGACAGTGGGGGTGGCGGCTAGGTCATAAAATTAGGGTTTAGTGATAGTTTTATCAAATTATGAAGGCAAGGGGTCTATTTATAAGGAACGAGCGACACTATTCATCCCGGATTTTCCGAACTCCGATTTAAACGCCGTAACCAGCGTACCTAGGGTTTATCCCGCGTTCCGGACACAATGGAACAGGTTTCGGAAGCTAATTCGGAAGTATGTGCGAGTTATGGCTGAAAACGCTCAATTTAAATTAAACCGATTTAAGTCAATTTCTAGGCGTTTTAATTTGTACCGGACAAACGGTAAATCCAATTGACTTGAAATTTGAAACCTTACAATAATATCACATTACGGATCCGATGAAACTGGTTTCGTCGAAATCCGAGACTTTTTGAAAAATGGCTATTTTGACTCGCCAAATTTAAATTAAAAATAATTCGATGCGTTTCGAGCTGCCACGATCAAACGATAGCTCCGATTGACACGAAAATTGAAATCCGGTAATAACTAACTATTACGGATCCAATGAAACTGGTTTCGTTCAATTCTGAGACTGTTCAAAAATTGACTATTTTACAGTCGATTATTAAATATTAAAATATTCAATTTTCACAAATTAACTTTTAATTCGATTTTAAAAGTTCTAAAATATCTCTATAACTCCAGTATGATTAAATAAAATTTTACAAATCATTTTCTATCATATTTAACTCGATTTTCAATTATTACCATAATTTAACATATTAAATTATTAATTTAATTATCCAATTAAATCCAAAAATTCAAATAAAATTTATTCGACTTATAAATTCACTTATAAATATCTAAAATTAATTAAATATTCAAATTTAAATTATTAAAAATTCTGGGTCGTTACATATATATATCCATGCCAATCGTAAAAGTTGGTGAAACACAAATTCCAGAAATCAACACAGGAAATCCAGAAATCACAAAGAACTATGTGTGAGTGGAATCACACACGTGGTGTCTAGGCTAACCGAAAAAGTATGTGTGAATGGAATCACACAAGTGGTGTCTAGCCTAACCAAAAAGCAAAAAGGTATGTGTGAATGGAATTGCACAAGTGGTGTCTAGGCTAACCGAAAAGGTATGTGTGAATGGAATCACACAAGTGGTGTCTAGCCTAACCAAAAAGCAAAAAGGTATGTGTGAATGGAATCACACAAGTGGTGTCTAGGCTAACCGAAAAGGTATGTGTGAATGGAATCACACAAGTGGTGTCTAGGCTAACCGAAAAGGTATGTGTGAATGGAATCACACAAGTGGTGTCTAGCCTAACCAAAAAGCAAAAAGGTATGTGTGAATGGAATCACACAAGTGGTGTCTAGGCTAACCGAAAAGGTATGTGTGAATGGAATCACACAAGTGGTGTCTAGCCTAACCAAAAAGCAAAAAGGTATGTGTGAATGGAATCACACAAGTGGTGTCTAGGCTAACCGAAAAGGTATGTGTGAATGGAATCACACAAGTGGTGTCTAGCCTAACCAAAAAGCAAAAAGGTATGTGCGAATGGAATCACACAAGTGGTGTCTAGGCTAACCGAAAAGGTATGTGTGAATGGAATCACACAAGTGGTGTCTAGCCTAACCTCGCAAACAAAGAGACATCGCACATTGCTAGTCTAAATCACAAAGATGATCGTCATGATCAACGAGAAGTGTCAATTACACTAAGCTAGTAAATATAAAAGTTTAGCTTCATGTCCCATAACCACTTACTTAACTTAAACATTTACGAACAAACTATAAATCTCCACTAGAAAATTGTCACAAGAGATTCAATCGAACAAGTCCAAGAATTAACCGACGAAGTAAACGCAAGCGTTTCATACCACTTGTTTTACTAAGTCGTTTAATTAGATTTCTCATACGAGTGAGGTAAAGGTTTGTATATGCTAATAGATTTGAAAACGGTTTAAGAAAACGAGCTTTGTTATTGAAAATAGAGTTGAAATCATTTTGTTAAAAGAGTTTTGATATTTACTACTAGTATTGAAACCTTTATATTTTTAAAGTGACAAATCACAAAGAAGATTGTAAGAACAACCAATTACTAAATTCACATTCGAAGACGTGAATAAAATCCAAAGAAATCAATATCAAATCCATCAAAGTGGATATATCTAAAATTCCCAAAGGAAAGGTCATCAAAGTCATAATAAGTGATAACGATTAATAGGATCGCTAAAATCGATAAACAATGGAAATTCACACAAAACAGCCTGAATATGCAAAAATAAACATCTCCAGACGTTTGATTTGGAATCCAGACGTCTGGATTTGTTCTCTGGAAATAACCCAGAGAACACTCAGACGTCTGAAACCTCAAGTCAGACGTCTGAGACCTATCCAGACGTCTGGTTTGATGGTTCAGACGTCTGAAAATAGTCTCTAGCTTTTTTTTATATATTATGCGTGCATACATTTTTACATTCCAGGTCCAAACCAGACGTCTGGACTTGGTCACCAGACGTCTGGTCACCTGGTCTAGGCAACAATTTGCCTAGGCCAAAGTGGCCAAAACGTATCGGGAGCGATCGGACGAGCAACGACGACTAAGGATTTATGCCTAGCGACAATCCGGTCTTATAGGCTCTCCGAAACACCTCTTAAAGCATGATCAAACATCAAAGTTATGATTTTTAGAGAATTGGCTTCAAACACCAAAAATTGGAATATTTACAAATCTAATCCAAATCAAAAGCAATTGCACATGAATAATTGTTAGGAATTCATACCTAACAACCAAAGATACTTATAGTCATAGATGTGAGATAAAAATCTCACCTTTGAACTAAATTTATGAAGATGAAGCTTGAAAGCAAAGGGTAATCAACCACTCTTCAAATCCAACTCTAGAAGCTTGAATCTAAGCTTAAAAGAAGAACATTCCTTAAGTTAGGTTTAGGAAATTTCTGAAATTGAATGGAGAAAGAGTTGGAGAAGATGAGGGAGATGCTTACCAATGGGTTCTCTTTGATTTTGGAGCAAGAACTTGAGCTAGCAAGAGGAACTAGGGCTTGGAGTTTTAATTTCCACTCCTCTCCACCATTGTTGCTAAAGCTTGAAGGGTTAGGAATTGGAAATGAAGTAAATGAGGAGGTGACGGGTTGGGACTGAATACATAAGTGGGCTCAGCCCAAACCAAAACCCTAAGTGAAAAGTAGCAAAAAATCAACTTTCTCCAAACATATCGAAGCTTATACTCAAAAAGGTCGCAAACATCATTTTGAACTCAATGGGGGTGGTCTCGAGTCCTAATTCGGCTGTTTGTAAAAAGTAGTTTTTCGAACTAAAATCCGACTAACGATAAAATATTTAAATAAAATATTTAAATATAAAATCGATAAATATGCGGGTTGTTACATAAACCCTAGGTTGTTTCTATTCTCATTTTTCTGTACGTACATTCTTTCTCAAATTCTCATTCCAATGGAAGACAAAACCTAATTCCAAACCTCAATTTCAATTTCAAAATCAAACTCAAATCCAAAAATTCAAACTCCTCAAATTATATCGATTTATATATCGATTTCAAGCTCTCGAAGAGCACAAGTTAATTTTGTTGTCTGTTTTTCGATCTGGGTTGCTGTATGGGTGGAACTGAGCAATTTAATCTCAACCGTTCATTGGTGGTTGATGATCTTCTACAAATCGTCGATTGGAGGGTATTGTTGGGCAGAGATTGGGGAATGAAGATCATCGACATCGGTAGCTTGAGTTTCTAAGGGTTGGATCGGCTAATTTAAATCGATTAGGGTTTAAATATATTCGGCGGCTGTTTTTATTTCACATTCATCACCGATCGAGGTGTCGCTGGGGGGGTGGGTTCGCGAGCCTTGGACGAGGTCGCAGTCGGCCTGAAGTTGCGGTGATGAGAATATGTTTGGGGTGGCGTGCATTCTAGTGGGTAGAGCGATGACTTCATGAGTTTACGCGACTGGTAGTGTAACAACCCGAGATTTCGCAGTTATTTTATTATCGTCATTAGACGATTAATTTTCCTAGCTGTTTGTTATTTGGAGTTTTGAATCGGTTTGAAATTTCTTTTATAATTGTGTTAAGTGTGTGGGCTTTAAATATAATTTTGGCCCAAGTCTCCATTCGTTTTGAAGCCGTAAAAATTTACAAAGGTAAAAAACCCGTTTTCCCCCTTCACCATTTTCATTCGAACCCTAAACCTAAAATCGAAAGAGAAACGAAAATAGTGGCTAGGGGTTTCGATCTCATACTGCTCGATTCTGTGTGGCCTCGACTTCAACTCCTTCCTTCGATTTTCACGGCTTCGATTCGCAATTATCAATCTCTGATTCGTGCGCGTCAAAACTAAGGTGAGTGTTCATCACTCACATCTAATTCGACTGGCTTGAATTCGTTGCTTATTTTGTTTTCGTGGTCTTCGACTTCGACTTGATTTCATCGATGTTGGTTTTGATTATGGCCTTGGTTTGAAATTGTTACACTGGAATTTAGTTTTGATTTCTTTTGTGATTTTGATTTCTGTTGATCGTGGCTTCAACTTAATTACCTTCTGAACTTGACTTCCCCCGCTATTGCATGACCTTCGGCAGTTATGTATTGTTCAAAGTGGATACTTGTATTTGATTCCAGTCACTAAGAAAAATTCGTATAAATTGATACTGCTTGTCCTTTATACGTCTTGAAAATTTCTAACATGTTCAGTGGTCTGTTATCACTTGGGCTCGTAGTTGATGTTTATAATTTCATTGCAGTCGTGAGTATTGTTCATGCATTCTTGGCTCTGGTTCATTTTTGCATATTGCCATTGCAATGTGGACTGTTGAGTTCCTTGCGACAGTTTGGGCACTGCCTTCATGTCTTTCATGTTGTATATTCTCTGTAGCACACTTGTGCTTGTTTGTGCAGTTTGTCACTGCCTGTTTCTATTTGCACATGGACTTTGAGTTGTAGCCCTTTCCCCTGTTGCATTATGTTGCGCACTGTATTGATTTTTCCTCTCACCTCTCTGTTGGTATTATAGTACTCTAGTGGTTGATGGACTCATTGATGAATGGACTGGTTCGCTGATGAGTTCATTTGCTCATTTCATTCATGTGTTGCACTGTCCAGTATTTTTACAAGTATATTTTATTTACTTGTTGCCAGTCACTTAAAATCTGTTGCATGTCCACTTTGTTGCAATACTTATTCTTGTGTGCTATGCCTTGTGTACTTGTCATGTTCTTACAGTACATAGGCTATTGAATTTCACGTTGAGGCTGGTGCTGTTTTGGTCGAGACTGCGTTCATATATGGTTATTTAAAACTAGTTCTTTGTTGAGGTTGTGTCACTGATGTTGGTTTGCCTTATTCATTTCTCAGTCGCACTCTGGTTCATTTTTACATTGTCACTCCCCCATGTAATTTGCAGTTGCATTTTTGATTGTACTGCCTTGGGCTAGAGGGTTTGTACTGTGCAGTCATGTACATTTGTGTTACCTGTTGTTGCACTGGTATCCCAGTTTTGTTGCACTTCGACTGCTCGTCTTGGCATTGTTGAGTCTTGTTCATTTGTGCAGCATACTTGATATATTCACATATACACTGCTGCATGATATCTGGTGCTTGCTGCCTCTGTTCATTTGAACTTGGTTGATGATTGGTTTTGTGATTTCTGGTTAATTGTAGTTTTAGTTGAACTGTATCTTTCTGTTGCACCATGAAGTGCCACTGCCTTGTGCATTTGGTCATTTGTGCCTTCGTGCTCTGCTGGTTTGGGAATGCATTATCCATTCTGCTGTGTTCGAAAGTGTATACCTGCTATTCCCTTTGTGATGCAATTGAAATTAAGTCACTGACTTGACCTTCTTGCATTTGGTGGCAGTTTGCTACTTCCTGAATGTTGCAGTGTTGTTTTATTCACTTGGTGGCATTTTTGTTCGCTCACCATTTACACTGTGCAGTCTTACCCTGCTGCATTCGTTTGATTGTTGTTTTGGGTTTTCGGCTGCAGTTTGTTTTCATCTTTTCTTGACCACTTTGGCATTTCTCTGCCTTGTTCGAACTTGCTTGGTTGCTGTTGCTTGAGACAGTCAACCACTTTAATTCACTTGGTCGAAGCTTTTCACTACTGTCACTTGTTTATTGCATTTGTTGGCACTGTGAATTCTTGAGCATTGGTCTTCGTGCCTTGTTGCTATTTCTGTATATGCTGTTGTGGTGAGGCAGTGTATGCGTGCGTGCACTGCAGCCACACAGTATCGACATTTGGAATTGATATTTGAACCTTCATTGATTTTGGCTCGTTGATCTTTTGGGTACATCATCACTGTAGTGGCAAGGCAGTGCACACAAGCGTGAACTGCAGCCACACGGCATGGCTTTTATGATATTCTATCTTGTTTTGAATATTTGATCTTTTGCATATTCCATATGCTGTAGTGGCGAGGCAGTGCACGCGTGCGTGTACTGCAGCCCTACCCAAATTAATATTTTAATTGATATTTCAATCGTTTGAACTGTTTTGTTTATTCAATTCAATATTCTGAATTGTATTCTGATTTGGTTTAATTTGCTGATTTGTTGTTTAACATTGTTACGTGTTATATTTATCGTTATCCGATTTCTTTATTTAAGGATCGGATAGACGAGATTTATTGTGACTGTCGTCTATTCATTATTTAATTATTATTGCTTCTGTGCACAAATAACCGAGTTTGAATTAGACTGACCCGTGTATTATTTTCTTTTGAATGTAATACTCGGGTCAGACCGAGTATTTACAGGTTGTTGATATCTTACTTTGGGTTGCTGCTTGAGTTATGAAGTCACTTCATATCTTTTGGAGTAGTCGTTGTCATTTATAGTAGCCGATATATTTGTATAGGAAGTTAGGTATTCATGTATATCATATACGATAATGTACTTGTATATGTAACTTCCAGAGTTGACGGTTGTAGTTGTATCGTATGTATTGTATCAAATGTATTGTAACTGACATCAGTTATTATATATATGAGACTTTCTATTTTATCAGTGTTCCGCATTTATATTATCTGTGTTATTATTATATTTATTGTCCTAAACTATTATGAACCATCGTAGTTCGTTTTATACTAGAATTGGGTATGTTGATGGGAGTAAATAAATAAATGATGAAAAATAAAAATATATACCACTCCTATCGAAATAACCAATACTAGTGTAAGGCCTAACTACGGATGACCGCTCCTATCCAGCCTTATTCTTCGTGATAACAGACAATATTTCCTTTAATACTCTTTGTTATTATGAGCATAGAGGTGGGGCGTCACAGTTGGTATCAGAGCTTGGGGTTTATGGACATAATATAAAACATAACTTAGATGGAACATGTGTTACAACTATTAGTCGATGTTTTATTATGTTTTGAGTCAAAACTAAAGTTTTGAAATTAGGATGGAATTTTTAAATATCTTTATTTACAAATAAAAAGTGAATTTGTGTTTTGATGATTGATTGAATTGTGTTTTATTTATCAGAGTGCGCAGCGGAAACAGTAAGACTGCTTCGCTGAGTACAGCTGATAATTATTTTGATTTAAAAATCAAAATATGAGAATGAATTTAATTTCATTATGTTGTTCAACCAGTGGTTTGATTTATTGAAATTCTTGCTGGTTTTCTTTGGTGCTAATCATATCTGATTAGATTATTGCTGTTTTGAATTATCTTCGTTGAAGATATATTTGAATGATTTCTTTGTTCATTTGGCGGTATTCGTGCAAATTTATGTTGCACGTTACTGCATTGATTTTACGTTGAACCGATGCTTGGTTATGAAATGTATTTTGTTGCCGTTATTTTTATAACGGGATTTTTACATCGATGCTAAATTTTTGAAGGCCGGTGTTTTGTTGACATTTTAATGAATGAAAATTCACTGATATGAAATTTTGATGCAAATTATTTTGATGAGATTTTGACGTTTAAAAATTACTATCACTTTGACTTCAGTAACCGTCAAATTTTTAAAGTGGATTTTTCAAGCGGTCATCCCGCAATGCTGATTTTGAGATCCGTTTCTACAGTGTTTTGAGAAGTGCAATTTCCTTGTCGAAATTGTCACTAATGTTGTTGTTTTTATCACGGATTTGCAAATCGTTTTAAAAAAAATTGTTTTTCAAATTTTTTATAGTTTATGCTTTCAAAAGAATGAGGAAGCGATTTAACGATTCAGCAAAATCGAGGACTATGAACCCTTTCTTTTACTGATTCGCTTAATTCCGGACTTGTTCGTTTGAGAATGTAAATTATTACTTTTATAAAATAAATGAAATTGTTTTCAGAATTTTTACAGTTTGCGTTTTCAGAAGAATGAGAAAGTGACTTAAACGTTTCAGCAAAATCGAGGACTATGACCCCTTTCTTTTACTGATTCGTTTAATTCCGGACTTGTCCGTTTGATAATGTGAAATGTTATTTTTGGAATACACAATTTTGCACGTTCAAGGAAACGATGAAGAGAATCAAATGATTTAGTAAAACACGTGGTATGGGACATGTGCGTTTGCTATTTCGGTTAATTCCGGACTCGTTAGTTGAATATATGATGATTTTCGTGTGCTTTCGAGCCACTATGTTGGACCTTCGGGTCATATGTCGGACCTTCGGGTCAATACCAGTACCGGACCTTCGGGTCATTTGTTGGACGCCAAAATTATATTGGGTACTTGGAAGGCTTCGGCCATTTGTTGATACACGTGCGGCGTAGCTAAAACTCGCCATCTGATGGGATCGATCCAAACTTTTATGTTGATTTTCTAGATTATCTTAATTGATTTCTAGATATTTGTTGTTTCCAATTATCTGCAGGTAATTGGATATTTGTTGATATGAGTTCTAATTATCATTTTTGATAATTAGATATTTGTTGATTTGATTATCGCTTGTGATAATTAAATATTTGTTGATATGAGTTCTAATTATTGTTTTTGATAATTAGATATTTGTTGATTCGATTATCGCTTGTGATAATTAAATATTTGTTGATATGAGTTCTAATTATCGTTTTTGATAATTAGATATTTGTTGATTTGATTATCGCTTGTGATAATTAAATATTTGTTGATATGAGTTCTAATTATCGTTTTTTATAATTAGATATTTGTTGATTTGATTATCGCTTGTGATAATTAAATATTTGTTGATATGAGTTCTAATTATCGTTTTTGATAATTAGATATTTGTTGATTTGATTATCGCTTGTGATAATTAAATATTTGTTGATATGAGTTCTAATTATCGTTTTTGATAATCGAATATTTGTTGATTTGATTATCGTTTTTGATAATTAGATATTTGTTGATTTGATTATCGCTTGTGATAATTAAATATTTGTTGATATGAGTTCTAATTATCGTTTTTGATAATTAAATATTTGTTGATTTGATTATCGTTTTTGATAATCGAATATTTGTTGATTTGATTATCGTTTTTGATAATCGAATATTTGTTGATTTGATTATCGTTTTTGATAATTAAATATTTGTTGATTTGAGATTTGGTTATCGTTTTTTATAATCGAATATTTGTTGATTTGATTATCGTTTTTGATAATCGAATATTTGTTGATTTGAGATTTGATTATCGTTTTTTATAATCGAATATTTGTTGATTTGAAATTTGATTATCGTTTTTGATAATCGAATGTTTGTTGATTTGATTATCGTTTTTGATAATTTAACGTTTGTTGATTTGAAATTTGATTATCGCTTGAGATAATTAAATATTTCTTGATCTGGGATTTCTGATTATCTTGTGATAATTATTTTTTTGTTAAGAATTTGTGAATTTCTTTTATGAAATTAAAAGATTTCTTTGACGTTTGAATTCTCTGCCTTTATTTTCTAGCTTAACCAGTTTATGTTAGTAAAATATTTGGGATTGACGACCTTAATTATGAAAATTGCGGGGACGCAATTTTTATAAGGAGGGGAGTTTGTAACAACCCGAGATTTTGCAGCTAATTTATTATCGTCATTAGACGATTAATTTTCCTAGCTGTTTGTTATTTGGAGTTTTGAATCGGTTTGAAATTTCTTTTATAATTGTGTTAAGTGTGTGGGCTTTAAATATAATTTTGGCCCAAGTCTCCATTCGTTTTGAAGCCGTAAAAATTTACAAAGGTAAAAAACCCGTTTTCCCCCTTCACCATTTTCATTCGAACCCTAAACCTAAAATCGAAAGAGAAACGAAAATGGTGGCTAGGGGTTTCAATCTCGTACTGCTCGATTCTGTGTGGCCTCGACTTCAACTCCTTCCTTCGATTTTCGCGGCTTCGATTCGCAATTATCAATCTCTGATTCGTGCGCGTCAAAACTAAGGTGAGTGTTCATCACTCACATCTAATTCGACTGGCTTGAATTCGTTGCTTATTTTGTTTTCGTGGTCTTCGACTTCGACTTGATTTCATCGATGTTGGTTTTGATTATGGCCTTGGTTTGAAACTGTTACACTGGAATTTAGTTTTGATTTCTTTTGTGATTTTGATTTCTGTTGATCGTGGCTTCAACTTAATTACCTTCTGAACTTGACTTCCCCCAGCTGTTGCATGACCTTCGGCAGTTATGTATTGTTCAAAGTGGATACTTGTATTTGATTCCAGTCACTAAGCAAAATTCGTATAAATTGATACTGCTGGTCCTTTATACGTCTTGAAAATTTCTAACATGTTCAGTGGTCTGTTATCACTTGGGCTCGTAGTTGATGTTTATAATTTCATTGCAGTCGTGAGTATTGTTCATGCATTCTTGGCTCTGGTTCATTTTTGCATATTGTCATTGCAATGTGGACTGTTGAGTTCCTTGCGACAGTTTGGGCACTGCCTTCATGTCTTTCATGTTGTATATTCTCTGTAGCACACTTGTGCTTGTTTGTGCAGTTTGTCACTGCCTGTTTCTATTTGCATATGGACTTTGAGTTGTAGCCCTTTCCCCTATTGCATTATGTTGCACACTGTATTGATTTTTCCTCTCACCTCTCTGTTGGTATTATAGTACTCTAGTGGTTTATGGACTCGTTGATGAATGGACTGGTTCGCTGATGAGTTCATTTGCTCATTTCATTCATGTGTTGCACTGTCCAGTATTTTTACAAGTATATTTCATTTACTTGTTTCCAGTCACTTAAAATCAGTTGCATGTCTACTTTGTTGCAATACTTATTCTTGTGTGCTATGCCTTGTGTACTTGTCATGTTCTTGCAGTACATAAGCTATTGAATTTCACGTTGAGGCTGGTGCTGTTTTGGTCGAGACTGCGTTCATATATGGTTATTTAAAACCATTTCTTTGTTGAGGTTGTGTCACTGATGTTGGCTTGCCTTATTCATATCTCAGTCGCACTCTGGTTCATTTTTACATTGTCACTCCCCCATGTAATTTGCAGTTGCATTTTTGATTGTACTGCCTTGGGCTAGAGGGTTTGTACTGTGCAGTCATGTACATTTTTGTTACCTGTTGTTGCACTTGCATCCCAGTGTTGTTGCATTTCGACTGCTCGTCTTGGCATTGTTGTGTCTTGTTTATTTGTGCAGCAAACTTGATATATTCACATATACACTTCTGCATGATATCTGGTGCTTGCTGCCTATGTTCATTTGAACTTGGTTGATGATTGGTTTTGTGATTTCTGGTTAATTGCAGTTTTAGTTGAACTGTATCTTTCTGTTGCACCATGAAGTGCCACTGCCTTGTGCATTTGGTCATTTGTGCCTTCGTGCTCTGCTGGTTTGGGAATGCATTATCCATTCTGCTGTGTTCGAAAGTGTATACCTGCTATTCCCTTTGTGATGCAATTGAAATTAAGTCACTGACTTGACCTTCTTGCATTTGGTGGCAGTTTGCTAGTTCCTGAATGTTGCAGTGTTGTTTTATTCACTTGGTGGCATTTTTGTTCGCTCACCATTTACACTGTGCAGTCTTACCCCTGCTGCATTCGTTTGATTGTTGTATTGGGTTTTCGGCTGCAGTTTGTTTTCATCTTTTCTTGACCACTTTGGCATTTCTCTGCCTTGTTCGAACTTGCTTGGTTGTTATTGCTTGAGACAGTCAACCACTTCAATTCACTTGGTCGAAGCTTTTCACTACTGTCACTTGTTTATTGCATTTGTTGGCACTGTGAATTCTTGAGCATTGGTCTTCGTGCCTTGTTGCTATTTCTGTATATGCTATTGTGGCGAGGCAGTGTACGCGTGCGTGCACTGCAGCCACACAGTATCGACATTTGGAATTGATATTTGAACCTTCATTGATTTTGGCTCGTTGATCTTTTGGGTATATCATCACTGTAGTGGCAAGGCAGTGCACGCAAGCGTGAACTGCAGCCACACGGTATGGCTTTTATGATATTCTATCTTGTTTTGAATATTTGATCATTTTCATATTCCATATGCTGTAGTGGCGAGGCAGTGTCGTCTATTCATTATTTAATTATTATTGCTTCTGTGCACAAATAACCGAGTTTGAATTAGACTGACCCGTGTATTATTTTCTTTTGAATGTATTACTCGGATCAGACCGAGTATTTACAGGTTGTTGATATCTTACTTTGGGTTAATGCTTGAGCTATGAAGTCACTTCATATCTTTTGGAGTAGTCGTTGTCATTTATAGTAGCCGATATATTTGTATAGGAAGTTAGGTATTCATGTATATCATATACGATAATGTACTTGTATATGTAACTTCCAGAGTTGACGGTGTAGTTGTATCATATGTATTGTATCAAATGTATTGTAACTGACATCAGTTATTATATATATGAGACTTTCTGTTTTATCAGTGTTCCGCATTTATATTATCTGTGTTATTATTATATTTATTGTCCTAAACTATTATGAACCATCGTAGTTCGTTTTATACTAGAATTGGGTATGTCGATGGGAGTAAATAAATAAGTGATGAAAAATAAAAATATATACCACTCCTATCGAAATAACCAATACTATGTAAGGCCTAACTACGGATGGCCGCTCCTATCCAGCCTTATTCTTCGTGATAACAGACAGTATTTCCTTTAATACTCTTTGTTATTATGAGCATAGAGATGGGGTATCACAGGTAGGGGTTTGAACAGGAGATGATGACGTGTCAGAGGTAGAATTTCTTTTGTTTTTTTAATTTAAATTTCTTATTCAAGCGTTCTAAATTTCATAACTTTTACATACGAGGTCCAATTCATGCGCGGTTTTTTCCGTTGGGATCGTACTGAAATTTCGGACATCTTGAAGCTTGTTTGGACGAATTCTGAGACTGTTTGAATTTTGGGTTTAAACTGGATTTAAATTCGATTTGAATTCAAAGCTGAGTGTTTTAACCCACTCAAAACTTCAAAAATTTCTTATGTTCGTTAAATTAAATTTATGATGTGATTTGGAATTTATTTGTGACTGTTTGGTACATTTTGAATCAACATCTCGATTAATTTGAATTTATTTGAATTAAATCATTATTTAATTTATTATTGAACATAAATAGCCAGTTAAATAGCTGTTATTGATTATCAGTTCTATAGTGATTTTTATTGATTAATTTGGATGATGATTGTGATGGATGTTGATTGTTGATATTGGATGAATGGATGTTGTATTTTATATCGTTATAAACTGCAAGTTCACTATGGGTTGAAATGATACATACCCGAATGATCCATAGATTAAGGAAAATCGTTATGGGTTGAAGTGGTAGACTCAAGCGATTTTATGGATGTTATTTATTTTGTGATTGCAGTTTGAAATGGTATTTAACCATAAAATTTTAAATTGCGGATTGAAATGATAAATATCTGTATCACTTGACCCTAGGGTAGAGAATTATATATGGACATCAGATTGGTTAAATTAAATGATTTTAAAATCCTTAATTTTTGAATGGAATTAAATGATATTTTGAAGTAAAATTGGATTCGTATAAATTGAAGTATTTTTGGAAAATCAAGTTTTGTGTTGAATTGTGAATTGGCTTAAAAAGGAATTGTTTTAAGACATTAAATTAAAATGGTCTTATTTTGTTGAAATGAAATAAATAGTTTTAAATTGATATAAATTCCAAATTCATATTTTCAAATATAAACTGTTTTAAATTATATTATTTTTAAGATTCTAAATTTTAAGATTTTTAGATTTATATACTATTTTAACCTATATTAACTATATTAAATTGATTTAACCTATTTTAAACCATTTAATTTATTTAAACTAATTAACCCGTTTAACTTATTTTAAATCTAATCAATCTATTTTAAAGCTATTTAATCTATTTTAATTATATTTAATCTATTTTAAATCTATATTAACTATTTATAACTATTTAAGAGTATTTTCTTCTAAATTCCAAACTAAATAAAATGGATGGGTTATGTTCAAATTCTCGATTTTAAAGTGAATATGGTTAATGATGTTATAACCTAAGTTGGGATTTAAATGTTAACTAATGGGATATGATAATTTTGAAGTAAGGATTGAACCTATTTTGGAAATATGATTTTGGAAGAAATTATGATTTTTGAAAATGATATGATTTTGAAAGTGAATATGATTTGAAGGCGAATATAATTTCGAAAGTGACGGTTTTGAGAATATGATATTTTGATACAAATTACGAATTGACTTTTGAAATATAAAGGAACCATCCGGTGTGTAATAAGCGATTGGTTATTAAAGTGACCAGGATCGGATATTGTCATACTCTCTGCTAATACCAAAAACCACTTTGACAACTGTGTATGCGGTGGAGATTCCAAAATGAAGCAGGATGATGGCGACGATCCTATATGAGGTATATACGTGGACTTGACTCCCATGAGTTGGCTTAAAGTGGCTAAAACAGGAGAAATCGATGGACCAAGTGAAGTCATTCCCTTAATCGGCACACTCCACCGGTACTCTGACTTTTGATTTATTTGGTGGCCACCCATGATTTTTCGTGGGAGTGTCTTTCTAATTGGGCGGTAGTAGCTGCTATGCGTTACCACTAGTCCGGAAGTGTAATTGGTATATCTACCCTAGCATTGCCTAGTTGTGCCGTGTCACATACCTTAGCGCTCCTTCTACGAGTTTGTTTTGTACCATACCTATGGAGTTCCCTCTGACGGCGTCCAGTACGGGCGAGATTATGGTACTGCATAGACTATGGGAATATATAAAATGTGTTAAGGGCGATATGGGTATCGCCTTAACGCTATTTTAATACTTTACTGTAGACACTATTATAATAGCATATTGTACTACATAGTAGATAGTTTAACGGATCCTTAGGAGATGTAAATTCCGAACATCTCTTAAGTTACTGCATTCACGTTTGGCACTGGATAGGAAATGTCAAACCCTGTAAACATCTCTGACGTCGTTCCAGTCATATTTATTTACCGTTGACTTAACTTACATAAGAACTTTTAGTTCTAACTCAAGTGTTTTGTCTTCGCTCGAGTCAGCCTGAGCATTTCAGGATTTGAAGACCTTATTTTTGGAGGACGAAGACGGAGATTTTATTAGTATTATTTATGATATTATTCCACTGCATCACACTGTTCCACTGCATTGTTATTTATTTATCTCTGATATGTGTAACTCTGATTCTGCGTTGTATAAGTATAATCAAATGTTTTGTAAATAGCTTCATGAACTGTTATTTGATTATTATATTTTGTCATTCCGCTGCAAGATTCTGTTTTCTTTTTTTCCTCTACTTTTTCTTATTTACCCTAATAAGAATCCGCCCTTCTATATGGTTTGAGTTAGCACATGTGTCTGGTAAAACTGTCCAAAAAGGCGGTATGTTACAGTTGGTATTAGAGCTTTGGTTTAGCGATAACCTTAGCTTAGTGGGGTCTGACTCATAATAAATAGGGTAGTAATACCCTAGAATGAGTCACTGAGTATATATATATATACGAGAGAGCGTACTTGTTAGTGTTATAAAAGGTTTTTATATTGCGTTAATTTGTTCCGTTTTGTATTTATAAATTCTGGTTGGTGCATAGGACGCTAAGACATCGATAAGGATTTCTAAACACTTAATAGGATAGACCGACATAATATTTGTTTTGAAATATAGGTAAATGAAATAATTTTACTATCGTACATTTTTATATATAAAATAATGATTTATAAATGATATATGCTTAGTTGTAATATGTTGTTCATTAAGTAGTGAAATTTATAAACATTGGTTGGGAATAGTATTTGAAAATAAAATAAATGAAAATTGAAAATCTAGTACTTAAGTTCCAAGGTTTTGAAAATTTCTTTCGAATGATTTTGGATTATAATAATAATATTATTTAGAAGTATTTTTTGATATAAATATTTCAACATAATTTGAAAGAACTGTTTTAAAGGAATTTTAGAAAGAAACAAGTTCTGCACTCCCCTCTCTGTCATTGGAAAATAATTTCGGTGATGAGTGCATGCATCATCGACATTCATTTTCGAGTTTCAAAGTAGGAAGGCCACCACTGTAGTAGTTGTACTACAGATTTATTTTGATAAATAAATATAAATTTCAAATTTCTTTAAATATAATTGGATATAAGTTATGAGTACATACATCTATCTATTGTTTTAAATGATTTGAAATGGAACCCGATAGTTAGTTCTTAAATTTCTATAAATTAGAGATTTCAATTATTATAATGGAATAAAATTTTAACTATTTAATAATTGAAACTTCTGAAGTTGTTATAAAAGAAGTATACAAGGAATTTGAAATTGTAACAAGTAAACAAACAGGATATGAAAATAAGGAATGATAACTATTGAAAATTTATTTACTAAAACAAAATAAAGTAAACTTGTGTAACTTTAAATTGCATTCTCAAAAGATATATAACTTACCAAATATTAAAAGTTGTAATGTTTAATAAGAAAATGTAATAAGATATTATACAAGTAAAACTTAAAGTAATGAAAGTATTCGATGAAATTCTTTAATAAATAAGAATTTAATGTTTTAGTTGTTACAAACTTAAGTTATAATTGAAATGTTAGTATAATAAAAGGTGGTAGAAAGTAGGTATTTTAAGTAAGTAATTATATAATTAAGTAAATGAGTTGATATGCTAAGAAATTGAATTGAACATGAATACTATAAGTAAATGAATTATAAACTTAAGTAAATGTTGAAGTTATTTATTATAAAAATAAGTAGGAAGATGAATACTGTAAGTGAAAGACTTTTAAGTTAATGTTTGAAGCTATGTACAACTAAAGGTGAATAAATGAAAATGAATTTTTGTAAGTAATAAATGAAATAAACACTGAATGAATGATGGGAGTAAAATGTTGTAGAGATAAATGTAAGTTAAAGAAATAATCCTTGTATGAATGAAAAGGAAAAAATAAAAACTGTAAATGTTGTGAAAGAAATTTAATAAGAATAACTCAAGTACATTGTAAATAATTGTTTGTTTTGGTTTATGGGTTGTTGGGATAGGATACTTCTAATTGTTTAGGATGTATGAATAATCTATTGACTTTTATCTAAGACCATTGAGTAGATGATATACTTAGTAGTTATTTGTCATTCTATGTGATTAAAGTGTCTAAACCCAAACAAACCATTTGTGTTGGTTGATATAGATGAATAACTGATTCGTTTTGGCTTCATGTGATGATTGTATGCTTTTAGTTGTAAATGATTGTTGTCATGTTATTTTGATTTGTTGGTTATAAATTGAAACAATTTTGAGTATTTCATTTTATATAATTATTAACTCTTTTGGATTATACAAATGAAATACAGGGTTATGGAAGAAATAGCTACAACTTCTGGTTCAGTAAAATAAGCGTTAATTGCCGACAAATAGGTACGTTCTCGGATTACGGTTTTCTAGCGATATTGTATTGTTTTCCCGCTGTTGGGATATATTATTTTGGAAAAAAATATGTTATATATTGTTTTATAGATATTATAATTTCTTCCAGACCTCTCCGTACAAAGGAGACTCTGCCGAAATTTTTCATAAATTTTGGACTTAGAAATTTTTATGAAATGTTTCCAAACTTTTGTTAACTTGAAAATAAAAGATTTAATTGTTTATAAATTTATATACTCTGTTTAAATTATTTATTTTGTAAATTTATTGTTTATGAATTTAATATTTTAAATAAGATATTTTGATTACTTGACTCCTTCTTTTTCCTCCTTTTTCCTTTTCGGTGACGAAAAGTTTTGAGTGGGGAGAGTGTAACGACCCGTGAATTTTAGACTATTTAAATTGTTAAGTTAATGAGTTTTGGTAATTTAATATGGAAAGGAATAAAAAATTTATAATTTAATAATTAAATAATGCTAAAATGAAATGTAACAATCGTAACTAAAACTAAGAAATTACAATTAATTGAAATGTTGTAAATTGTTATACTTGGTTATAAATTGATAAGAAAACAAATGCAAACATTAAATTAATAAATGAAATAGTATGAAATAAATGCCATTGAATAAAATTTGGGTTATATAAGAACTGTAACGTTTGTTTGTGAATAATGAATTCATAAGTGTGATTAAAAGTTATAGTAACGATTGTTGTAAGTTACATTTTTATTTGGTCTATTTAATTGAAATGGAAATAAATTAAAATTAAATGAATTTTATGTTATATTAATGAGAATTAATGCAATAACTGAAAGTGTGAATGTAATAAAATAAATAGAAATGTAAATTTATTCAGAAAATAGTAATTGATAATAAAAGAATAGAACTAGGATAAAATAGTTAACTGGATTTAAAATCTTAACTAATGTGTGTAATTGACAAAATTACAAATTTTGAAATATAGTCATTAATACAAATAAAAGATAGGAATTGGAATATATTAATGTAATGAAATATAAAACAATGTAAAACCATGTATATAATAACAACTGATTTGAGTATAAAGATTTAAACCAAATAAAAACAATTTATTGGAATTAAATTATAATTAATAAGATTTATGGCAGTTGTAATCAAACATTGTATATTATGAATAGTCAATAATGAATTGATATAGAGATTTGTTTAGAGGATTATAAATTACTAAGTGATTTAAGGTGATAGAAATTGTGAATTATAAAATTTGAATTTAAAATTTGATTTTGTTGATTTAATATTAATTTATTTAATTAATGTGAAAATAGCCATTTTGGCCACAGACTCAGATTTCGACAAAACCAGTATCATCGGATCCGTAACGGTGAATTATTGTAGGATTTCAAGTTTCGTAGCGATCAGACTTGTCGTTTGATTGTATGGGCTCGAAAAGCCAAGAATTGAAATCAATTGAAATCAATTTGAAATAAGCTAATTTTAATGTAACTTTTTCAAACAATGGATTAGGACTTAAAACATGTTCCATTGAGTTTAAAATATTTGAAAACATCTATTTCGATATATGGGCTGACCCATTTGCGTTCTGGAGGCATAACGGGCTTTTCGGGTCATTTTTTGTCCAATGTGTAAATCAATCTGATACGCTCATTCTATTTCTGATCTGGCTATGAATACCTATAAACCCTAGCTTGTTTCTATTCTCATTTATCTATACGTACATTATTCCTCAACTCCTCATTCTAATGGCAGACAAAACCTAATTCTCAAACCTCAATTTCAAAATCAAATTCAAATCCAAAAATTCAAACTCCTCAAACTATATCAAATTATATATCGATTTGAAGCTCCCAAAGAGTGCAAATCAATTTTGTTGCCTGTTTTTCGATCTGGGGTTATGTGTGGTAGGAACTGGACGATTTAATCTCGGCCGTTCATTGGTGGTTGATGATCTTCGACGGATCGTCAATTGGAGGGTATGGTTGGGTGGAGATTGGCGAACGGAGTTCATCGGCGTCGATAGCTTGAGTTGTTAACGGTTGGATCGACCAATTAGGGTTTAAATATAATCGGTGGCTGTTGTTTTTTTTCACGTTCATCGTCAATCGAGGTGTCTAGGAGAGGGGTTCGCGAGGCTTGGACGAGGCTGCGGTCGCCCTGTAGTGGTGGCGGCACGAAGATGTTTAGGACGGTGCGCGTTCCAGTAGGTAGGGCGACGGCTTCGTGAGTTTACATGCTGGTAGGGGTTCGAACAGAAGATGATGTTGTGTCAGAGGTAAAGTTTCTTTTGTTTTTATTTATTTTATTTAAATTTCTTATTCAAGCGTTCTAAATTTCGTAACTTTTACATATGAGGTCCAATTCACGCGTGGTTTTCCGCTGGGATCGTATTGAAATTCCGAACATATTGACGCTGGTTTGGATAAATTCTAAGACTATTTGAATTTTAGGTTTAAATTGGATTAAAATTTGATTTAAATTCAAAGGTCAGTGTTTTAAACCACTCACAACTTCTAAAATTTCTTATGTTCGTTAAATTAAATTTATGATGTGATTAGGAATTTATTTGTGACTTTTGGGTATATTTTGAAACATCATCTCGGTTAATTCGAATTTATTTGAATAAATCATTATTTAATTTATTATTGAATATAAATTGCCAGTTAAATTCCTGTTATTGATTATCAGTTCTATATTGATATTTATTGATTGATTTGGATGATGATTGTGATGGATGTTGATTGTTGATATTGGATGAATGGATGTTGTATTTTATATTGTTATAAACTGCAAGTTCACTATGGGTTGAAATGATAAATACCCGAATGATCTATAGATTACGGAAAAATCAATATGGGTTGAAATGGTAGACTCAAGCGATTTTATGGATGTTATTTATTTCAGGATTGAGGTTTGAAATGATATATAACCGAAAAATTTTAAATTGCGGATTGAAATGATAAAAATCTGTATCACTTGACCCTAAGGTAGAGAATTATATACGGACATCGGATTGGTTAAATTAAATGATTTTAAAATCCTTAATTTTTGAATGGAATTAAATGATATTTTGAAGTAAAATTTGATTTGGATAAATTGAAGTATTTTCGGAAAATCAAGTTTTGTGTTGAAATGTGAATTGGCTTAAAAAGGAGTTGTTTTAAGAAATTAAATTGAAATGGTCTGATTTTGTTGAAATGAAATAAATAGTTTTAAATTGATATAAATTCCAAATTCATGTTTTCAAATATAAACTGTTTTAAATTATATTATTTTTAAGATTCTAAATTTTAAGACTTTTAGATTTATAAACTATTTTAACCTATATTAACCATATTAAATTAATTTAACCTATTTTAAACCATTTAATTTATTTAAACTAATTAGCCTATTTTAACTTATTTTAAATCTCATTAATCTATTTTAAATCTATTTAATCTATTTTAATTATATTTAATCTATTTTAAATCTATATTAACTATTTATAACTATTTAAGACTATTTTATTATAAATTTCAAACTAAGTAAAATGGATGGGTTATATTCAAATTCTCGATTTTAAAGCTAATATGTTAATGATATTATAAATTTTAACTAATGGGATATGATGATTTTGAAGTAAGGATTGAACCTATTTTGGAAATATGATTGGAAGAAATTATGATTTTTGGAAACGATATGATTCTGAAAGTGAATATGATTTGAATGTGAATATAATTTCAAAAGTGATGGTTTTGAGGATATAATATTTTGATACAAATTGCGAATTGACTTTTGAAATATAAAAGAACCATCCGGTGTGTAATAAGCGATTGGTTATTAAAGAGACCGGGATCGGATATTGTCATACTCTCTGCCAATACCGAGAACCATTTTGGCTATGCGGTGGAGATTCCAGATGGAAGTAGGATGGTGGCGACGATCCTATATGAGTTATATATGTGGACCCGACTCGCATAAGTTGGCTGAAGGTTCTAAAACAGGAGTAATCGACGGGCCAAGTGCGGTGATTCTTTCGATCAGGCACACTCCATCGATACTATATCTGACTTTTGATTTATTTGGTGGCCACCCATGATTTTTCTCGGGCGTGTGTTCCAAGGTGGGTGGTATCTGTTATGCGTTACCACCAGTCCAGAAGTGTAATTGGTGTATCTACCCTGGCATTGCCTAGTTGTGACGTGTCACCAACCCTAGCGCGCTTTCTACGAGTTTGTTTTGTACCATACCTATGGAGTGCCTCTGACGGCGTCTAGTACGGGCGGGATTACAGTACTGTATAGACTATAGGAATATATAAAATGTGTTAAGGGGGATATGTGTAACGCCTTAACGATATTTTAATACTTTACTTTACTGTAGACACTATTATAATAGCGTATTGTACTAAATAGTAGATAGTTTAACGAATCCTTAGGAGACGAGAATCTTGAACATCTCTTAAGTTAATGCACTCACCTTAGACACTGGATATGAGATGTCAAATCCCGTAAACATCTCTAATGCCGTTCCACTCATATCTATTTACCGTTGATTTAACTTACATAAGATCTTTTAGTTCTGACTCGAGTGTTTTGTCTTTTCAATTCACTCGGGTCAGCCTGAGCATTTCTGGATCTGAAGACCTTATTTTTGGAGGACGAAGACGAAGATTTTATTATTATTATGTACTATATTATTCCATTGCATCACACCGTTCCGCTGCATTGTTATTTATTTATCTCTAATATAGGTAACTCTGACTCTGTGTTGTATAAGTATAATCAAATGTTTTGTAATAGCTTCACGAACTGTTATTTGATTATTATATTTTGTCATTCCGCTGCAAGATTCTATTTTGTTTTTATTCTCTCTGATTTTTCTTATTTACCCCAGTAACAATCCGTCCTTCTGCATGGTTTGAGTTGGCACGTGTGTCTGCTTAAACTGTCCAGAAAGACAGGATGTTACAGATTCGAACCTTTGAACCTGTGTTTCTTTAATTGCAATGGGAAGAGTCAAGCAATCTTCACAGTGTTTAATCACTGGTTTTGTCCATTCTATTGAGTATGGATTGTTATCTTATTTTATCCATTCTTTCCAGTTTGGATTTTGTTCGGATTATTTTCATTCTATCATTTCTGGTTTTTAATACTGTTTATGCCCATTTTTATTTGGATATGATTCCTGTTGTTTATCTCTACTCTTTCCTATATGGATGTTATTCTTGTGAGATAAAAACTCATCCCGCATTAGCAGCGTGGTCTTACAGAAATATTATATGTTCCCCATTATTTGAGTTTTCTCAAGCTGGTATTTCCAAACTGATCCGGGTGTATTTTATTATAATGTTCGGGTCAGACTCAGTATTTTTCCATGTTCGCTTTGGCATTATAGAGTTCTTGGAGAGGAGTTGAAGGTTCACCTATCGTGGTGTTTTATTTTCTACTATATTATATAGTATCCCTATCATCAATTGTAAGGTTGGATTTTATAATTGTCTAGCTGCTAAAGTTTGTTTTTGACTTCGATGTACTCTATATTTTTTGAGTTACAGTTTTTACTGTTCTTGTTATATTATATGTTGTCGATTTCGCTGTGAAATTCTGATTTTCTTTGTTCTCTATTCTTTTCTTTTTATTTACCCTAACAATCTGCCCTTTTGTCGATTGGATGTTAGACATTTAAACATAATGTTAGTATTCGGTTTCGAATTTCGATGGTCAAAAAGGCAGATCGTTACAACTTGGTATCAAAGCTAAAGGTTAAGCGCGAACTTTGGCTTTGGTAGGTTATGACTCATTAAAGATAGTGTAAGCGACATCCTAGAATGAGTTTGAGAGTATTATATGTGCGAGCGTATTTGTTAATGTTATAAAAACATATTGTGTTAATTAGTCTATTGAGTTGTTTATGAATTCTGGTCGAGACGTGGGATGCAACGGTGTCAATATGGTTTTCTAAACACTTGAACAAGGTTAAAAGACATGGTATTGAATTTTTGAAAAATTAGCAAATGAAATATTTTGCCTAGGATTATATTTTATGTATAAAATGGAGTAATTTTCAAAAGTATATATAGTTATAGAGTGTGTTTGGTTGCTCGAAAGTGATAATATTTATTTGTTATCACTATTGTTTGATCAGTTATGCTTAACTAAATTAGAAGCGTTGATTGCTATTCGTTGATTGTTGATTATTTGTGTTTGGCTTATTTATTAGCATTCGTTGTTTGAATTTATAAACGAACCCCTTGTGAATTAATTTTAACAATTTGACTATAAGATGTTCGAAGAAAATGTTAAGTTAAAATTCACCTTTTAATAATGTGAGTTAAGGATTAAACTTTAATAAAAGGTTGTTTAATATAATCTAAATGGTAAGTGTAAGCGCCAAAATTGGCCACTAACACCCAAATCCAGGTGAAAGAACCAAATCATAGCCACAAATCGTAGATAGAATGTATGTAGACAGTATGAATATGTAGACAGTATGAATATGAAGAACAGTAAAAATTAGAAAGAAAGCAGTAATAACAGAAGATTTATAGTGGTTCGGCTAACTCCGGCCTATGTCCACTCTAGAAATTTCCTTTTTATTGATATTAGAACCAGTTACAATCTAGAGTTTTTAGAACAGCAATGGGAGAGCAACCTTAGTGTAGGAAATGAAGGGAAAAGAATGAAGACCCCTTTTCTGAAGCCCTGCATGCTGTATTTATAGGCAAAACCGGAGTTACCGGGCTTCCTGAGTAGTCCAGGCCCATCAAGGCCATAGTCGAACCAAACTCAACACTACGACCGAACCATGAAAGCCGAGTCACATCCACCATTCCACTTCAGTACGACCGAACCAGAACATGACAAACCACCAAGACCGACCCCATCAAGGCCGAACCACCAATGCCAATTCCATATAACCAATCCACCAAGGCTGATCCCTTCGAGGCTGAACCACCAGTACCGATCCACTCCAAAGCCGAACCATATCGGGCCGACCCATCTCAACTTTCACACCATGACCGAATGATATGTTTTCCATCCTTTGCCCGATCGATCCTCCTCAACCAACCTATTTCCATCACCGGACCATGCCACCAAGATCGGACTATGCCACCACGATCGAACCATGCATGGTCTCCACTGCTCGACCGAGCCATGTATGACCGAGCCATCTTCCTATCGAACCACTCCATTCAGACCTACCCACGCCATCAAGGTCGAATCACCTTCCTACCGAACCACTTGATCATGACCGACCCCACCATCAAGGCTGAACCACCTTCCTACCGAACCACTCCATCCAGACTGACCCACACCATCAAGACCGAACCACCTTCCTACCGAACCACTTCAACATGACAGACCCACGCCATCAAGGCCGAACCACCTTCCTACCGAACCACTCCATCCAGACTGACCCCAAGCAATGTGGAGCACAACTTCGCGTGACCCGAAGAAAACTCCATGGAAACTCGAACCAAACCTAGCATGACTTGAAGTAAACTCCAGGTGACTCACGTCAACTTGACTTTTGTCGAAACCCATATTTAGAGTATCCTACGACTTTTGTCCATCGAATATGCCGAATCTCGGCTTCATAATCATGATCATCACTCGTGATTGATCGTCTGTCAATCTAGTTGACTCAAACTCATCGTATTCCTGCCTCGATAAACAAGCAGTCGATTTAGTTAAATCCGCCTGTCCATGGCCTTTCCATAAGGTAGGTTAACATTTGCCCCCTAAAACATGCCTTGTAATAGGGAAGCGTGTTTTGAATAGCATTTAATCCATCATCCAAAGTCCATATTACATCCATAGCCATACCATCTAATCCGCAATCCAATCTGTTTTATCCTAGTTCCATTGTCGTATCCTTATTCGAATCCGCAACTGCTCCGAGTTGATATCCGATTCTGAATCCAATAACCAAACCCTGAGACAATTTCATAGCCATCCGAACCCGTCAACCGAGTTTTAATCCATCCATAACCAATAGCCAAATCTATGACCTTCTGGGTCGATATCTAAATTCCGGACCGCTTCTGGCCCTTTGCCAAATCCAGGACCTCACCGGGTCCATCTATCCTAAGCCGAAATCCAAATCCATGACCTCTCCGGGTTTAACTTTGAATCCATAGACCTCATCGGGTCGCATTATTCTGTTCTAGCCTCGACTCTCCAATTAATGGCTTGTATGTTTTCTGGCCTCGACTCTTTAGTTGAGGACTTTTATATTCTCCAGCCTAAACTCTCCGACCGAGGGCTTTTTTTATTATTCGACCTCGGTTCTCCGACTGAGGATTTTTATATTATCCGGCCTCGGCTCTCCGGCCGAGGACTTTTATATAGCATTTGAGCCCATTCCATCGCTCTCCTGCGAAAGGACTCATAATATGTTATCACTGCCCCGTCTCTTCAATCGGGACCACGATCGCCAGACTTGTGTTATTTGTTACATTAATGTAAATCCAATCGTTTAAAAGTTTTTACAGCCAAGGAAAGACAAATAAATGTCTGCACATCCAAAGGAGAGATCAAAGTTTTCAAAAAAACAAAAAGTAAAACAAGATTCCATAGACTTGAGCAACACGGTTTATCATCGTCTCAGAGCATGCCTAGGGACCATCCTCGATCCCATACATGTGTAAGTGACTTAGCCATATCACTTCGAGTTCTATTACTTATTCGAAGACATAAATCTATTTAGTTGATAATAAGTTGACGTTGCCTAGGTCCAGTGCCATCTTCGGTCGAGATGGGCGGTGGCCGCTCCTTTTCCACCGCCATAGCTCGATTCCTTACATACTGCTATAGATGGCCATTCCTTACATGCTCCTCAACAATATATTTCAAATGCCTACAGTTGTTTGTGTTGTGCCCATCTAACTCATGGAATAGGCAATGCTTTCCTAATGCTTGCTTATATTCAAAAGGTTCCCTCCTTGCTGGCCTTCGATACTGGAGCCACGCTCGAGTATCTAAGTAAATCCTTTCTAGAGTCTCAGTTAAATCTGTGTAAGAAGAAAACTTTGACTACCTCCGAGGCCTTTTCAATGTGCTACCATTGTCATTCATTTTCTTTTTCCTTTATTATCTTTATTTGGATCCTCCCTGGGTGGACCTCCACCCCTTACTGCATAAGCTTCAACCTCTCTCTTCTTTTCAGCCTGTGCATCTTCCTGCCTCAGGAAGCTTTCCGCCTTATGGTAGAACTCCCCGAGATCCCTCGGTGGGTTCCGTTCCAATGATATCTTGAAATCTGAATTATGTACAATTCCTGAAACTACCGCCATCAAAACCATCGATGGATCGGGCCGATCACTGAAGTCACCGCTGCATTGAACCTGGTTAAGAAATCCCGGAGCAATTCTCATTTCCATTTTTTCTTCGATGTTAAAGTCATCACGTTCTTGGGCCTGACTAGTGGACCCGAAACTGTCTACAAACCTTACAATCAGTTCCGTCCATGTGCCGATAAAGCCACTCTCCAGCTGTCTGAACCATAATGTTGCAATATCTGTCAAATACAAAGGGAAGCATCATGCCATGACCTCCTTCGATGCCCCCGGCACTTCCATATGCCTCATGTACCTCATCGAGTGAACAGTCGGATCCTTTCTCTCATCATACATCTCCAGTGTTGGTAGTTTGAAATCTGGAATGTTTCTAGGTTACCAGATCGTAGGAGCAAAGGGAATCCTATTCACATCTTCCAAGTCTCTATTTACCAATCCACCTCTCATGGCTTGCCTAACCATCTCCGCCAACCTATCACTGTCATTGAGCTGTAATCTTTATCTGTTGCCTCTAATCTGCCCCCCGAGTTCATGAGTCAAGCCTGGACCTACTCTACTTGATGAGCATCCATTCCTTTATCGACACCATGTTATACAGCTCCACTAGCTACTTCGCTTGGGATTGGATCAACGTGCTCCGAGGGAGTGCCCCCTAGTCCTGGTGCTGCTCCTGATGGTCGTGCTCTGTTTTGAATTCTGATTGCTTCGTGCTCCTGACCCCTATTTCCAACATCTCCTGCAGTTTCGTTCCCTTGACTCTACACTCCCACTTCGATAACTTATCGAAGTAGTCTCTGCATCATCTCCTCTTATCTTTTCAGCATTGTTTCCATCTCATCTCTGGTGACGAAAATCGAGGTCTGATTAGCTCCCAAGGAAGCCTCCGGAATCCCCTCATGCTGACTCCTTTCAGTCCTCAGTCTTCTTGTTGATTGCCTTGGCATAGCTTTCCAGATCCAAGTCTTTAAGTCTTCAAATCCAGAGTCTAAGCTGTAGGTTCCCTGAGTTCTACCCTTCTCAGTGAAAGTACCAAAATGTTAGCGCCAAAATTGGTCACTAACACCCAAATCTAGATGAAAGCACCAAATCATAGCCACAAATCGCAGATAGAATGTATGTAGAGAGTATGAATATGAAGAACAGTAAAATTAGAAAGAAAGTAGTAATAACAGAAGATTTATAGTGGTTCGGCTAATTCTGGTCTACGTCCATTCCAGAAATTTCCTTTTTATTGATGTTAGAATCAATTACAATTACAATCCAGAGTTTTTAGAACAACAATGGAAGAGCTGCATTAGTGTAGAAGACGAAGGGAAACAGAATGAAGATACATTTTCTGAAGCCATATATGCCGTATTTATAGGAAAAACCCAAGTTACCGGGCTTACTGAGTAGTCCAGGCCCATCAAGGCCATAGCTGAACCAGACTCATCACTACGATCAAACCAGGCAAGCTGAGTCACATCCACCGATCCACTTCAGTACGACCGAATTAGAACATGATGAACCACCAAGACCAACCCTATCGAGGCCGAACCACCAACGCCGATCCCATATAACCAATCCACCAAGGTCGATCCCTTCGTGGCTAAACCATCAGTGCCGATCCACTCCAAAGACGAACCATATCTGACCGACCCACCTCAACTTTCACACCATGACCGAACGACATGCCTTCCTTCCTTTGCCTGACCAATCCTCCTCAGCCGACCAACTTCCACCACCGGACCATGCCACCAAGACTGCACCATGCCACCAAGACCGGACCATGCCACCACGACTGAACCATGCATGGTCTCCACGGCTCGACCGGGCCATGTATAACCGAGCCATCATCTTACCGAACCACTCCATCCAGACTGAACCACTCCATCAAGACCAAACCACATTCCTACCAAACCACTTCAACATGACCGACCCACACCATCAAGGCCGAACCACCTTCCTACTGAACCACTCCATCCAGAACGACCCACACCATCAAGACCGAACCGCCTTCCTACGAACCACTTCAACATGAAACCACTCCATCCAGACCGACCCCAAGCAACTCGAAGCACAACTTTGCATGACCCGAAGCAAACTCCATGGAAACTCAAAGCAAACCTAGGCGTGACTCGAAGTAAACTCCAGGTGACTCACGTCAACTCGACTTTCATCAAAACCCATGTTTCGATTATCCCGCGACTTTTGTCCATCGAACATGCCGAATCTCGGCTTCACAATCATGACCGACCATCACTTGTGATTGATCGTCTGTCCATCCAGTTGACTCAAACCCATCGTATTCCAGCCTCGACAAACGAGCAGTCGATTTAGTTGAATCCGCATGTCCACGGCCTTTCCATAAGGTAGGTTAACGGTAAGATAAAACATTTAGATAATAAATATTTGAGAAAATTTGATTAGAATAAATAAGAATTATTATAATATGAAATGATTTTATATAAAAGAAAGTTTACATAAATTTTTTTATAAAGTGTGCTTTAAAAAGGTTTTTTGAATCAAAATCCTAGAATTTTTGAAAGTAGTTCATAAGGATTTTGAGAAATGAAATAGTAGTAACTTTGGAAGTAATTGAAAGTAAAAATATTTTGGGAAGTAACATTTTAAATGGAATGCAATTTCTTTGAGAAAAATTGGAGGAAATCATCTCGATTAGTTTTGTGGTAATCTGAATAATCTTCTATGTGACGATCTTATGTTTGCTTAGCCAAACGTTGTAGGGTATTTAATAAATTATTATATTTATCATTATGCGATCGAAATGAGTTCAAATCTAAACGACCCAAATGAGTTTTAATGAATAAAACGTTGAAGTTATTATATATAAAAGTATATGTAGTATGATTTCGAAGACGAGTTTTTGAAATGAAAACCGGGTATTTAATGTTTAAGTTCCCTTATAAGGGAATTGTTTTCAAAACAAAAAATATTTCTGATAAGCGATTGTTTTGATAAATGATTTTACCCTTAGATAAATAGGGATAACTTAACACAGGTTTAAATTGGGTTAAATTTGATATGAATGTTTTGACAAACATTACCATATAATTGTTTAAACAATCTAAGTAGTATAAATTGTTTGTACTTTTTGGGTCAACCCATAAAACATTATTCAGTTTAACACTCTAATTAAAGAGGTTGAGAGGTTGACTCGATTTTAAAAGACTCAAATTTTGATTAGTTCTTCATTGATATGGACGGGGGACCACTGGGGGGTCAGTCGAATCCCGCTGCTTTCTTGAAAGAGAGATGTCTAAATTGTGAAAATTAAAATAAAATTTGTATGTACTCTTAGGATATAGAAGAGTATTATACAAGTAAATAAAGTAAAATAAGTTTTGTTTTGATGTTTTATAAAAAAATATTTATAAAATAATTTTAAACTTAGGTGAAATTTATGAAATAATTTATAAATAATTTTAGTATTGAATTAAATACTAAATGCAAATTTAAGCGATTCAAAAAAATGATGTAGTTAAAAAAATAATAAATTTAGAGTGTAACTTTTCATTTTGTCCGAGTGAGTTTGGTAAATCTTCTAAGCAATAACCAAAACTTATTGAGCAATGGTATGCTTAGTGAATTATCTATATTTTCGGGCAATCAAGAAAGTTTTGAACCTAAGTCAAGATTCCTTTGTTAGTTATTTGAAATTTTGAAACAATGTTAAGTGATAGGTTCTTCCTTATGGAATTTGATTGACTAATAGTGGTAGTTTATTCCTTTACGGAATTTGATTGATTTGATTGATTAATTGTGTGATTTTATATACCGTTGTTTAAAAAGTTATATTTATAAATAAAGGTTTTGAATTGTTTTTATTAGGACTTAAATCCCGGTGATTTTGAAAAAGTGATGTTGGGAAAATTTTGGGAAACAAATAAATTGTTTGCTCTAATTGTTGTTTTAAGTGGAACCAGAATACCAATGGAAGCTCCATATTGTTTTGATTCTAGAGTTTAACATATTTTGTTAGGAGGACCCTCCTTTTGGCATTTTTGGTTTTGGTTTCTGATGTACTCCTCATTTGAGGAATTTGAAAATAAATTTTTGAATATATAACCTTGATATTTAGTTCTAAATTTATCTTTTGAAATAATTAGATGCACATTATTTTATTATGGGATATCCTCTTAATTTAGTTGCATATGCTTGTTATGTTGCATGTAGATTTATATCAAACTAATCTTCACATGTAGAGTTACATCATATTGCTTTTTTGTCAACCTGATTCTCTTTTGGATTATGTAAGTACAGGTAAGCAAGAGATTTTCACTTGATTTCTTGCACATATGCATTTGCATCAAAATAATAAAACGCATGAAAAAAATAAAAATCAAATGCAAAAAGGTACGTAGTAGATTTAGAAATCAAAATTGGTTGATGATTTTATGTCTAGATTTTGGGTAGCCATTTGGCTTTTGTTTTCTTTGATTGGTTTAGAGCCCGTAGAGTCAATTTGTAGTGTTTTGATTGAGCAGTGAAAAAAGCATTGTCGAAATTTTTCGTAAAATTTTGAGATTTAATTAATAGGTTTAATAACTCATTTTAATTAATAATTTAAGCTTAAGGGTTTGGAAACATTTTCTTCCTAGGTAATTTCGAGGACGAAATCTTTTAAGGGGGAGAATGTAACAGCTCAGAATATTGATCATCTAATTATAAATGTTTAGTTAATTTTAAAATATTTAAATAATTAGATATTAGAATTTAATAACTTATGATTCAAATATTGTAATCATTTAAATATTTGAATTGTGAATTAAAGATTAATTGAATGGATTTAATAATTTTATTTGAATCCTATTAATTAATTAATAATATTGGTGAATTCAACTTGTAAATTTATTTACAATATAGATCGGATAAATATCGATAATTGGATCAAAAATATAAAACGATATTTAAGTTTGTGAAATTAACATTCTGGGGCACTGTGTCAGATTTTGACGAAACTAGCACCATTTGCTCCAAAATAATAAATTTTTGCATGTCGTCGAGTTCTGCAATTATCAGACATACCGTTTGGTCATGCGAGCTCAACACGCATAGCAATTAATTTTAAATATAATTTGATTTAAAAAGCTAACTTTCATACATTTTGAAATTAGGTCCCGAAAATAGTTCCATTGAGTTCAGAATGGGGGTATTTATTATAGAACACCAGTCGACACGCGTCGATTGGAGTTTGAGATTTTCAGAGATGTATATTGTAGAATATTATAGTCTAAATAATCCTATACCGTAAATTTTAATGCCATTCTCCAACATTGTTGCTTATACCCCCACATCTTTAGCCCATACCCTCCCGTATACTCCCTAACCCCTCTTCCTATTAATACTTACTTGGTAAAGAGAAAGCAAGTTTTTTAAATTTCGAAAATAAAAAGCTTGGAATATAAACAACCAAAAATCTTGAAATAAATTTTGTTGAGCTCATATAAGCTTAGTCTTCAATTTAATGTGGAGATTGTAGGTTTTGTTCATGTTTGGGCTGTTCGATCGTATTGCCATAGATTAGGGCTTCGATTTTAGGTGATTGGAAGGGAGTTAGCGAAAATAGGGTGTGGATTTGGGTTCATGGTGTGGAGACGCATATTGGCCACGTTTTGGTGATGGTCGTTTCTTGTTTGGAAGTCATGACAGTGAGCAGTGATGAGGGAAAGGAGCAGGTCGATTTTTAGTGGGGAGATATAGCCTCAAATCCATGGTGACGGGGTGGTTGCTTTCGGGTAGTGGATTCTAGTAGTGGTGTCGATTCGCTGGATAGATAACCGGAGGTGTGGTTTTTAGTAATAGAAGAAATGGCTATGGTGGGTAGCTGCTATGTGCACATTAAATGGGGGAGGGAAGTTGGATTAGTGGTTGATTAGGGGTAACTAATATTTTAATTATGTGGTTAGTAGATTTAATTGTTCAATTTAATTCGACAAGTTATAAATTAAATTAACTTTTGCATACGAGTTCGGATTCAAACGTTGTCTTTTGCATTGGACTCGTAAAGAGATGGCTACGCAGTGGAGTTGGTTTGGTTGGATTTGGAACTAGTGGATTTTTTTTCTTAAATCGAACGTCCATTCGGTTTTAGTTCAAACCGAAACGCTTTGGCAAAAATGGAATCAATGTGACTTTAACTCGCATTCAAATTTACTATATCATATCTATGATGCTAAACTATTATTGATTGCTTGAATATTAGTTAAATTGCTTGCTTTATTGTTTGGTTGAATTTCCATTTGGAAAACGGATTATATATAGTGTCCTTAATCATAGCTTTACAGGGAGAATTTGTAGAGAGACCTTAAAGGGTTTCTCGCCAATAATTATTTATTTACATTCTTATGCCGTTATATTGATCTTTAATTGAAATTAATCTTGATATTCCATTTAAATTATTTAAGTGTCGTTATAGCAATTTTCGCGATACCATCTTTTATTGCATATCACTCTATAAATCCTTGTATGTGCGTTTTGAACTTGAGCTTGTATTTTCACAAAATAGATGTTAGAAATTTAATAATCATTTTGATTAATGATAATTTAAACTAATTAATCATTTTAACTAATGATGTTTAAAATTAATTAATCTTTTTGATTAATGAGATTTAGATTTAATTAATTATTGTAAGTAATGATATTTGAATTTAATTAATTATTTTAATAAATGATATTTGAAAATTAATAATCATTTTAATTAATGATATTTAAAAGTATTTAATCATTTTGATTAATGATATTTGATTTTAATAAATCATCCTAATTCCTGATATTTTAATGTAATTAATCATTTTAATTAATGATGTTTGAAGTTTGTTAATCTATTTAATGAGATTTGAATATTAATTAAGTCATTTTAATTAATGATTTTTAACTTTAATTAATCATTTTAGTTAATGATTGTCTTAAATTTAATTAATTGTTTTAATTAGTGATATTTGGAATTTAGCTAATCATTTTAATTAATGATGTTGTACAGTTAATTAATCATTTTAACGAATGATGTTTTAATTTATCATTTTAACTAATGAGGTTTGAATTTAATTAGTCCAATTAATTTATGACTATTTGAACTTAATTAAATGTTTTAAATTAATGATGTTTAAGATTAATTATTCATTTTAATTAATGATTATTTGAATATAATAAATCTTTTTAGTTAATGATATTTGAATTAATTAATTTAATAAAAATGATTAAAGTAAATTAACTAATATAATGAAAGTGTTTTAAAGTTAATTAATGATTTAGTGTTTTAAAGTTAGTAAACCAATTTAATAAAGAATTTGAAGTTAACTTACTAATGACATAAAAGTATTTTGGAAATAATTAACTATTTTATTTAAAATAATTGATTTTCTTATTTAAAAGAGATTATAAATGCGATTAATTATATCTCAAGGTAATCAATATTGTTTTAAATTTATAAAGATATTTAAATTATTTTACTATCTTTTGAAATAATAAAGTGTTTTAAATTTATAATAATGGTTTATAAATGGGAAATTCCTTTAAATGGATTTATTTATAAATAAAGCTAAGCGTAAATTGTTGGGTTATAGTTTACAAGGTTTTAATGATATTTGTTTTTTACCCTTCTTTTAGTACACTTAGTATTATAAGTTTGTCTTCTGAAAGAATATTTTAAAGAGTATTTCCAAAGTCTTTTTTACCAATATTTGTAGTATGGTAATCAAGCACAAGTTCAGTTTTAAAAGGTAAAATTCGATTCGGTTATGGAAAAGTAATTCTACAAACGATATCGCTTATATGGACAGGATTTAGTCATATTTTTAATGCTGAACATTGAGACATGGACTAGTCACTACCTTTAAGGTTAAAAATTTCGTCAAGGTGGTGCGTAGACGTAATAATACCTCAATTTGCCTGGCTTTGATTTCAACTGAGAGATAACACTTTTTTGGAATCGATGAGTAGTGTTAAATATATGATATTTGATTTCCATATGCGTTCATTTTAATTACCCTCGATAGTTGATTTACTAATTATCAGATTCAGCTTTCTTCATGGTGTATCGTCACCTAAAAAACGATTTGCTGCTCTTCGAGCTTTGTTATCCTTTGTCGAAGATGACTAAACCCAAAGCGCGAAAGGGGTTGCTCCTATTAGGATATTTTCACATCTCATTTAAATTGGATTCAGTTGTGCACTTTGATGTGGAAATATTTGAATTCTCGGTAAGGTTTGGTGGGGTCCAAATTGGAGATTACCCAAGTGCACATAATATGTGCCCGAGCTCAGAAGTATATTTCTAGAGTTATACTTCAAGGGGGATGCATCCTTCTAGTCATTTGTTGAAAATTTTCCTTTCCTTGTTTGATTCAAACCTTTGAATCTATGTTTCTTTAATTGCAATGGGAAGAGTCAACCACTCTTTGCGGTGTTTAATTATTGGTTTTGTCCATTCTATTGAGTTTGGACTGTTATCTTATTTTATCCATTTTCTCTAGTTTGGATTTTGCTCGGATTATTTTCATTCTTTCAAGTCTGATTTTTAATACTATTTATGTCCATTTTTATTTGGATTTGATACCTATTTTTTATCTTTATTCTTTCCTGTATGGATGTTATTCTTTTGAGGTAAAAACTCATCCTACATTAGCGGCATGGTCTCATAGAACTTCTGTATGTTCCCCATTATTTGAGTTTTCTCACATTGGTATTTCCAAACTGATTCAGGTGTTATTTAATTATAATGCTTAGGTAAGACTGAGTATTTTTCTAGATTGGCTTTGGTGTTATGGAGATCTTGGAGGGGAGCTTAAGGTTCACCTATCATAGTATTTTATTCTTCACTATATTATATAGTATCCCCATCAGAAATTGTAAGATTAAATTTTATTATTGTCCAGTTGATAAGGTTTGTTTTTAAATCTAATATACTGTATTTTTGGAGTGACAATTTTTTTGTCCTCGTTATATTATATATTGTCTATTCTACTATGAGATTCTAATTTTCTCCATTCTCTTCTTTTTATTTACTAACAATCTACCCTTTTGTCGATTTGATGTTCCGCATTTGAACACAGTGGTGTCGACTTTCAATGGTCAAAAGGAGGGTCATTACAAGCATGGTTCTCTTTCAAATTATTACAAGTACAAGATAGGTGCAGGGATGCAAGAGATTACTATTTGATTTCTTATGCTCCTGCATTCGCATCAAGATGGTAAGTTGCTTGCTAAAAAAATCAAACGCAATATACGTATGTGGTATTTTTAAAGTTTGATGATTAATTGATCATTTTATGCCCCAAATATGGAAGCCTACTTGAATTTTGTTTTCTTTTATTGGATTGGACTAATTGTGGCGAGTTGTAGTTTTTCTGATCTAGCCGCACAAAGGAGGTGTTGCCAAAAATTTCTGTAACACCCCATAAAATTTAACAGGAAACTAATAATTAAAATAAGACTGAAATAGAATTTCTATAAATGTCGGTATATAGGCATGAAAGTTTCACCATTGTGTCTATGACTATTTTCTGATGAATTTTCATATATAATATGTTGAAAACGGAGTCTGTATGGAGAGGTTACGGACATTTGAAGTTTTCATATTAAAATGATTTAAAATGAATTTAAAATTTGAATTTTGAGAGAATTCCAAAAGTTTGAAATTTGAATTGGAACATTTACTTAAGTTGAAACTTATGCTAAGGAGAAATTAAAGTTAATGGTGATTTGATTGGAATTAAAAACGGGTAACAAATCAACAAAAAGGACAAATAATCAAAAGTCACTGGCTGAAATGAGGCTGGTCAACCATCCCTTGTAACGATCGCCTTTTTGGCCCCCAAATGCCAACGCTAATACATTCACGATAATCATGTGCCGAGCACCCAAGAGTTGGAAAGACAGAATGCTAGGGTAAAATAAAAGAACAAGAAAATGGAGAACAATAACATTAGAATCTCACAACAGAATGATAAGATATAATATCAAAATGATCTTTTACAAGGAAAATTCTATGTATACAATAATAAGAGCAAACTAATCTATTATCATCCTGGACAGTTATAACTGCCCATCCTTACAATTGCTGATATATAAAAAAAAGTAATGCAGCGGAAATAAAATCAATGATATGTAATCATCCAGCTCCTGTCCATGAACTTCATTGAACATCAACGAAATCTGGAAATATACACGGGATGATCCAAGCATTATAAAAAAATAACACCCGAATCAGTCAGGTAAACCAGCATGAGAAACTAAAGTCATATGAATTATTTAATGTTATAAAACCCTTCAAAATAAAGGTATCTAGTAAGACCAAGTCATAAATAAATACAGATGAGTTTTACCTTATGATAACCAAACCATTTCTATTAGAAACTCCAGTGATATTATAATAATGTCTAGGGTATTCAATATAAATATAAACATAGTTGAAATGGTTACATTGCTTACATTTAATAGCACATTTTAGGTATAAAAACAAAACTGCTAAGGCACGTTCGTATAAATGGATTTTCCATGGAGACCTCCTTAGTAAACTGAGACCGAACACTCTCGTGAACAATGTTTACCAAGTATCATTAACTCCCTGTACGCAACGTATCGATAAGCATACTCTAGATATGGAGTTAATGTACCCCTCATGGGTCAGCTAAACCTCAGGATCGTGCAACCTACTTTGTGTTTAGTCAATTTTCTAATTTCGAGGCTACATTCGGCATCTTTCACATGGGTCTTCAATACTCGCATAAATAATGAATCCCATATAGATTCCAACAGAATTCAGAACCACGCATTGACTCCATCATTCACTTCCAAAGCACAGAACCCACATCTCAGTCTTGAAATGGTATGATAAGTAGAACGCTTACCGATCCCAATCTCTCCAATATCGAGTCAATGAATTTGGTCTTATTCAATAGTAATGAGAATGATTGCATAAAGGAACTAAGTCTCGTATACTCTTCTTACGTAAGTAAATATACAATCACTATTAATCATCCAAAGTATGATCAAGTCACATAAACAACTTTAATCTCTTTTTAATTAATTTATCCTTTATTAATTAAAAACCCTTTTATTAGTAAAACATCTTTTTAAAACTACTTTCACTAATCAAAACTTCCTTTATATATTAATACTCCATTAGTAAATAAAACTTCCTTAATATACTTGTGTGTGTATTATTTGATTGTTCTTTGTAAATATATACACTTATATTCTACTATTTCAATATTCACTTATACTCTTTTCAATATAAAAGTATTCATATACTAATCTCAATGGTATAAGTATATTCACAAATCATTTAGCAAGTTTAACATACTTTAAAATATAATCAAGAGGTTAAAAACAAGTATTACTAAAAAGTTTGTTACTATAAACACCTTCTCTTTTATATATAACATTTTCTGTCTTTTTATAAAAGATTTCAATACTTGTTATTTTATTTGACTCCATTACTAAAGATCTAATTATACTTATAAAATTATTCCACTCTAAAATATAATTCAAAGGTTGGAAACAAATGTTATGAAAAACACTATTTACAACAACCCAAAACACTTTACATCTAATCATTATGATTTAAACTCTATTTTGAAGGTTTAACTACGTTTGTAAAATACTTAATTAATATTTAAAACTTATATATATATATATAGAAATGCTTTTAAAATACTTATTAATATAATAAAACACATTTAAAACTACTTAAAATATATGATAATTATTTATATAGAATATTGTATAAAATAAGGAATTTTGAAAATAGAAAAACAGGTTTTATTTTAAAAGTTACATAGTTAAAAATTCATGACTAATTATTAAAATATATTTAACAAATGATGTGTTATATTTTTGCTACAACTTTATATCTAGTTTTCAATGCCTTAACAAATGATTTTAGATCCATTCATTTTACAATAGTTAGTATACTTTAGGTACGTAAAAAGCATGAAGAAAAATCCCAAAGAATATCTTTTAATTCTTTTATATTATTTTGCAAAAACAAGTTATTTAAAAGTGTCGACATAACGACCTTTTTAGTATGAACTTTCGTATCTTTGGTTGATTTTTCTATATATTTTCAAAATATATATTTTATTTTTCGAAACACTTATAGAAGTATATAAATAAACTAAAACAAGTTATATCAAAATATGTTCTTAAATCATAATTTTTCACAAAGAAAAGTTAAGGGATTTCAAAGTACGTTTATAGTGGTTATCGCTATACGAACAATTTCGTATTCGATTCAGTATTTAGTTTCATTCCATTTTATACACATATATGATTCTAAATTCAAACCATACTACTACTACATGTTTTAATATATATACTTATCAATATGTCCACTTTAAATGTTCAAATGAACTTATCACAATTCAATGTTTTATAAGCCAACTACTTTAGCAATCTACATACTTTTAAAGCATATAATCAAGGGTTTAACTTTAATTAGTTCATATCTGTTATTACTAATATATAGCAAGCATTTTAAAAAGTGATTTAGCAAGCAATTTTCAAGTTATTAACTTGACTCAAAGTGAGAATAACTCACTTTTATCAAACCAAATCTCTTCCTACCAATATTCAATCATAACCACACTTCAACTAACATATCCTACTTTAACAAACATCACTAAAGCAACCTTTCCTCCCTTATAGCTCACGGCCCTCCCCCTCTCCCTCTCTTCCTTGTTCACGGCCAAAGGCCACTATCCCCTCTTGCTCACACAATCACCTCCTCCACAACCATAATACCCATGGCCTTAGCCTTCTTCCTATCCATTTTCTTCCCTCTAAAAGCACACGGCCTAAGGCCGAAAAAGAAGGAGAAGAAAGAGTGAAGCATGTGTAAAAGAAGAGGACTTGTTGTAGGAAATGAAGTGAGTGTGTGTGTATAGACTTAGGAAATAAGTGGAAAAGATGTTAAAACCCCCTCTCCTTCCCATCTAATGAACGTTCACACCATACCCTTACACATCCATACTCTTACACACCATACTTCCTTAACCAATTCCTTAATTTAAGGGTCCTTTAGTACTTTTTGTCTATACTTACTTTTACTGATATAACACTTAGTTTAATTGAATATTTTCTTAGGAAGATGGAAGATTTAATTCTTGTTTATATGTGCATATGATGACTTAGTAGCGTGCAACAATTCAAACAACTTTTACTTAAATAGAAAGTTGCTTTTTAACAAAACGTTTTCCAATCACATTTTCAATATTTATTCAAAGTGTCTATTTTTGTAAACACGTTTCGAAAATTAATTTTTCAAACATTAGTTATTAATTTAAAAGTATTTAACAAGGTTATAATATCATATTTAATCACATTAAACCTTAGACACAAATATTTAAATAATTCAGGTTCTTAAATACGAAGTACCCAAAATTCTAAGTAGTTACACCTTTATAGTAGTGGTCAACTGATTATACCATTTTAGGGCATAACTGCAATGGTCGAACGACCAGAATTTGTTTCGATCTAATGGTCCTCATTTGTTCCTACCTCTATAAATAGACCCATAGACCCCTATTTTTCCTTCATAAAATTTTGGGAATGCTAGCGAAGCTCGGTCAAAATCTTTTCCCTTAGGGTTTCAGAAACAGCAAACTTTTCTGTTAATTCAAATTTCTAATCTCTAATTTAAATTAACCATTCTTCTTCCTATTTTCTTATTTCTTAAATATAATTTATAAATACAATCTTTTTGTTGTATATTCAAAAAGAGGAAGTTCTAATGGAGATTTGGGAGCGGTATGAATCAGATTTCTTCTTCTTCTTGTTTGGGTTTCAGAATCAGTTAGGATTTTCCTAAAAGAGGGTTAGATGTTTAATTCTTTTGATTTCTAATTCCTGATTCTAAATCTAATTTCCATATACAATTCACTTTATTGTATATTCCAAAAGAGGGAGATCTAAAATAGAATTAGGCTTGGTGGAATCAAATCTAGTTAGGAAGCAAACAAATTTTCATGAGTGGAAATATCAAGTTTTTCACAATTTTGTAATTGAATAGTATTTATTTGGATCTAATGTATACCTTGGAAAATTATGGAAATGAAAACATAATATCTAAAACCTCTAGAATTTCCTTAAGTAAATATCAATCTTTGTATACGTTGGAACTATAATTGTTTTTGGTATTAATGTATTAGAATATGATTATTTGTTTAGAATCAAATAATCAATGGTCCATTCAACTAATTTCTCCTGCTTTAAATTGAAGTGTTAAAGGTTGAAAAGGAAATAAATTAGAAATGGTGTGTAAAGTATGAATTGAATTTGTTTGCATTTTGCACCGCCTATTTCTATTACTCAAATAAATAAGGAACTCCTTTCTCACCCCAAAAATGATGTATATAAAGGTTGAATTGAACACAAGCAATCTAATTTGTGAAGTTCTATTATTTAAAATAGAGAATAGATTCTAATTTATTAATATGGAACAAGTTGTAGGTATTCCATGTTTATACAAATCTATTTTATATGCATATGATAGTAGCAGTTCTTGTTGGAAATGTATATTTGTATGAGATAGATATTTCAAAATACTTTATAAGCGAATTATTATAGAATTATTGTAACATAATTATTAGACCTTAAATTCAACTCGTATATAAATATAAATAAAATGTATTGATTATAGTGTATTGAATGTGATAATTAGTATTACTAGAAAAGTTAAGTAATATTAATATGTTGGAAGGAAGTTATATTAAATTAGGTAATTAATCCTTAATTAGATGCGTAATAAGGGGATACCATATATGGCCTCAATTATTATTCATGTAGGGTGATGTATGTATATAGTGGATATGCATATAAGTTATGACAAAGTTATAGGGCTGCAAGGTTAGTTAAAAGCTGCATAAAAGCCTGCCCAGTTAAATCTAGCTACCAACGGTGTGGCTTTATGGAGTAATGTGGGACATTTCCTGTAATAAATAACTTCAGTGGATGCGAGTTTAGTCCTAATTCTATGGAGTAAACCTAACCAGTTAATCTGGCTACCATTATCCACGAATAGTCGGACTAATGTGAGATGTTACAAGTGGGTTATGGGTCATAAATTGCGTTTTGGATATGATAGGTAAAGCCTCTAGAAGGGGTCATCTTCGAATTTGAGGTATTAAGTGTCCATGGTAGGGTCTGCCTCTTTCTTAGGTGAAGTATTAAGTGACTTGTTAGGATTTCTTACAATGTCAGTAAGGAGGAGCCATGTCAGAACCTGCCTTTGGTTAGGTCTTAAATGAGGAGGATCTGCCTATGTAATATGTCTTAAATGATCAAAGTCTACCTAAGCCCAATTAAAAGATAGTAAATGGTTTGGGTTTTTCCTCTTACATCGTATATGCTAGTTACATAGAGTTGTGTGGTCGGACTAGAAGAGCCTTTGGGCTCACAGTTGACTTTTGTGTAGTCGGGACAAAAGGGCCTTCGGGCCTACATTTAACTTTATACGAATGTTATGTAGTAGGACTAAAAGAGCCTTTGGCTTACAGTTGATTTTACACGCATGTTATGATTATATATGTAAGATATATTTCTTATTTAAATAATACTATCCATGTACAATTGTGGTAAAGCTTAAGATTTTCATTTCACCAAACATTTGTTGTTCTGACCCACCCCTCATTACAACACAGGTTAGAAGAGTAACGCTGATTTAGGAGATGAAGGTAGGGATGAAGACTTGTGGCGGTTATCTGTATATTTATGCTTTTAAGTATTTTATTTTACCCGGTTCAGACAGCTATGCTATTGTACTCTGGAGGCTTTATGTAAACATGTTGTAATGTTTAAAATATTATGTTTCTGAAATGGTTTTCTTTACAAAATGAGTACTTGTTTCATACATTATATTTTATCCATTCCGTTGTGAAATTCAAAAAGTATAGATAGACAGCTCTATGTACTGTGTAATGTTTTAGTTTTATTAACTTAACAACTCGCCTTGAGATGGGCTTAAATTTCGAGGGGCTTTTATTAAATCGAAATTAGGTATGTTTTAGGACGGGTTGTTACATTTTTCGTAACATAAAGGACTTTAAATGTTTGATAACTCATTTTAATTAATAGTTTTTAAATCATAAGGGTTTCCAGACATTTTCTTCCTCTGAAAATTACAAGGGCAAAATTCTTTCAAGGGGGAATGTAATATCTCAGAATTTTATCCTTTTGATTTTTAATATGTAATTAATTTTAAATATTTAAGTAATTGGTGTTTAAAAATATAAAGCACTTATATTTATTTGAATATAATATTATTTAGATATTTGAATCGTGGACTAAATATTAATTAAAGAGATTAAATAATCTTATTTAACTCCTTTTAATATATAAATAATAACGGTGAATCCATTTTGTAAATTTATTTCCAATAATAAATAGTTTGAATAAACAATAAGAATATCAATTGTTAATAAAATGACTTGATTTTTAATGATGTATTTTTAAATTTATAGGATTTTTCTATAATCTTTAATTTGAAAAATATTTAAATTATTTTTGACATATTTTATGGCAAACGATGATATTTGTGAAATTTCATAGAATAAAATAACATGTGTTATTTTATTGTTGTTTTGAGATCATGTTGTTTTTTTGAGCACAATTGCATTTTATTTCTATCATCCCCAGTTCGTACGCGAGTGGTGTAGCGAAGTACCAAAAATATTTATTTTCAAAACCTTTTTAAATCAAATCAATATTCAGTTTATTAAACTAGTCACAATGGTGATTTACTTTGATACGATGTGTTGCTTTAAGTTTGTGGCTAGCTTGAAAATTTTCGTTTGCTTGAGTTATAAGCAAAGTATTTGGTTGTTTATAAAATCAAAATCTTCAACACTTAAACCTATTTTAATTTTTTTTCACTTTCCCCCTTTCCTTTTTACTTCTCTTATAACCAAAATAAATGGCCACTATCTTATAAATCAAAATCGAGAGCAATATTCAATGAAAAAAAAAAAAAATTAGATCTGTTGAACTCGTATAAGGGTTAACTTCCAATCTGTATTAGTTACATAATTGCGACATGACTTGAGGGCGTTTTATGCAGTGGCCGTAGAGCTAGGGTTAGAGTTTATCGAGGATTTAGGTGGAATTAGGTGAAACGGAGGATTGTGTCGTGTTTCTCAGTGGAGAGCTTCGTTTGGTGGAGGTTTTGGAAGGAGCGGGGTTGACTGGTGGGTCGCGACCCAAGGGTTTCACGAGTAGGAGTGTTAGGTCGTGAATTAGTGTAGGCGATCGAACTTTAATTGATTAGGTGGGATGGCGAGCTTGCATGTAGAGGAGTTCATCAAAGCCGATGTTGCTCAATTTCGTGGAGAGACGAGTGAGATAAGAGGGGAGAGAATGAGAGGCATTGTGGGTTTGAGCGTGTATGAGTGCATATGTGCACAGAATTGTGATTAGGGGACGGAGAAGATGAGTTAGTGAGTAATTGAAATTTAATTAAGCCGATTAATGAATTGTTTAATTCAAAAATAAATAAATAATGAATATCTAACTCATACGAGGTCGGATTTGAATGCAGTTTTTTGCATTAGTCTCGAATCAATATTATCTATGAGTTGGAGTTGGATTCGTCGAATTTAAAGCTAGTGGAATTTTGATCGCCATTTGATTTTAGATCAAACCAGAGCATGAAGCTTCAACTGGAATTTTGGTTAGTTTACTCACCTCTAAATAAACTATATGATATTTGTATTTTTATTGATTATTGCTAAATTCTAGGATGATAGTTGACAGTTTTAACAAAGTATAAATTAATGATAAAATTATAGTGATTTAATTTACGTTTAACGTAGTTAAATTAGTTATACTTTGTTTGTGACATCTATTTAGTAGAATTAAACACTATTTTACTATAATTAAATTGAATAGATTATTTTAGTCATTTGTCAAGTAGAATAAATCATCGTTCTATGCTTGCAAAGTAAAAAAATTATTTTTGAAGATTAATTAATATGTGGATTAATTAATAAACGATATGTTAACTACTGATTGCTAATTGTTGATAACAATATGTATGTTATTATTGTTTGATTATTGTTTGGATTTGAATTCCTACCAAAAAGAGGATTGCATAAATAATCTTATTTTGCAGGGGACTTTTGTAGAGAGATCCTAAGGGGTTTCTTACCATCAGTATTTTACTATTATATGCATCTTACTTATATTTTTATGTCGCTTGTATTTATTTTTGCTTGAAATATTCATGAAATATTATTTGATTGTGTAAGTGTTGTTATAGAAATTATCATTATACTGCCACTTATGAAATATCATTCCCTTATACCTCAATGTGTGTTGAATTTGTGCTTGTATTTTAATAAAATAAATATTGGTCATATTTTGAACTTTGAAAGTTGTTTAAACCATATTTTCAACTGTTTTTGAGAATTCAGAAAAAAAAGACAAGTTTTGTTAAAATTTGTAAAAGGGACTGTAAATTTGATTAATTACCTTTCGAGATAATTAATGTTGTTTAAATTTATGAAAACACTATAAATTTGATTTATCGTTTTTTGGGACAATTAACGTTGTTTTAAATTTATAAAAACATTATTTACTTTAAATATTTCTTAAATTCTTTCTAATGAGTTCATAAAGATTTTATAAGTATTTGGAAGGAATTTGGGATTTTAAAAATATTTTTAATTATTATTTTATCTTAAAGTAAAAGGTTATTTTGAGATGGTAATAATAAATTGATTTAATTAATCATTTTAATTATAAAGTTTAAAGTTAATTAATCGTTTTAATAATGATGTTTAAGTTAATTAATCATTTTAATAATAATGTTTAAAGTTAATCAATAACTTTTATAAGGTTATTTAAAGTTAATATTTGTGATGTGCAAAACCAAGCACAAGTTCAGTTTTATAAGTTTAAAAGTTTGATTTGATTATGGAAAAGCTAAGAATTGATTTCCATAAATATTATCGCTTATATGAAAAGGATTTAGTTATATACTTAGCACTAAACATCAAGGTATGAAAACTCATTTCAATTCCAGAGGTTAAAAATGCCATCAAGGCAAGGCTTAGAAGTAACACTACCTTAACTTGTCCGGCTTCCTTTCAACCGAGGGATAGTACTAGTTTGAAATCGACAAGTAGTGGCAATGGCATAAGATTTAATTTCCATACACGATCATTTTGATTTTTCTGATAGTTGATTTATTGACTGTCGATTACACTATCTTCATTGTGTATCGTTAATCTAAGATGATTTGTTTCTAATTTGAACATTGATATTCTTTGTTGAAAATGGCTAACACTAAAATGCAAGTGGACGTCAATGTAACGACCCCATCAACCCATATTAGTAAAAAAAACATTATAAGTAACGACATCTGCTCATCCGGAGAATACGGATTGTTAAGAACGATCGAATGTGAATATATCTTTATACTAACACTGACACATCATTTATACATTTTTACTTAATATCTAAACTGAAATTTGCCATGTACAGTATTAATACAAAGTAATAGGTACACCGATTTCTCAAAATCAGAACAATATATCATATAAGCATCAGTCATAGATCATAGTGGAATAATAACCTCATATACAAATACAAATTGTGAGTCTATAAAATAAAATACTAAACTCACATAATATACAAGCGTTACAATTCTCTAATCTCAATTATACATTTTATATAAAGGTCCAAATTCCTAAATGTGGTAAACGAAAAGTCCAAATGCTTATCTCCTTGCTAGCATAACCATTCAAAGGTTAACCTGTCCTGTAACTGAAAAGTCTCGGCCTTACTCGGGCAAAATAACACCCGTATCAGGCTATCTCTAAATATTTAATAGAGTGATAACAGGATATAACACAAGAACAAATAATATATAGGTAATAGAAATGTCCAGAATATAACGAGTCAAGAAATTAATTTAACTCGGAATAGGGTTATAAATTTAAGTCGTAAACACGAATTAGTTACTAAACATAGAATAACAGAATTTACTTAACTTAGCATCCATCATAAGACACAATAACATATGTTTATTTCACAAACACAAGACACAAGAATATATATTAATTTTGTGAACACAAGACACAAGAATATATGTTTATTTCATGAACACAAGACCCAAGAATATATATTTATTTCACGAACAGAGAATAGTCATAGAATCCAAACATCTAGAATCCAATAGATCTTACTCAAAATGATTGTAATGATCATACATAGAACCATAGCAAACAAACAAACAATTTGGTACCACACGAACCGACCCGATACTGGGGATGGTACACAGGACAGGAATCAAAGGATCACAAGCCGATCTCAAGGATAGCAGCCATGACTGAATCTTTTAGATTTATTTTAGATTATTACACTTGAAAAGAAATCCGAGAGTAACTTCTTAAGGATCTAGCAGCTACTTTCCGCACATCAAAAGAGAATAAACTCTACAATGCCAAATACTATTGCCTTCAGTAATTACTACGATTTAACCAATACGTCCCATAATGTATGGTGAAATCCAAGTATTTACTAAAAGCTAGTAAATATCACCTGGATACCATTGGAAAGTCTGAACTAAATTCTCTTAAGGATCTGGCAACCACTTGTTGCATGCCAGAAGAGAATACAATTCTAAAGTGTTAAGTACTTTCCTAAATACGATCACAAGAATTTAACCAAAAGTATCAAGCACAACTTAAAGATTCATACTATCGAGCAGTTAAATGTATTTTGCGCTACTAAACCAACATTAAGGATTATGGTCGTTTCTATCCTAAAAGCAGTTCTTTCGAACTCATTTCATACAGTGATGCAGATTTTGCTGGTTGCAAAACAGACAGTAAATGTACAAGTGGCATCTGTCACTTTATCAGTCAATCGTTAGTTTCGTGTTTTAGTAAAAAACAAAATTGCGTCTCTCTTTCAACATGTAAAGTCGAATATATCTCTGCTGCCTTAGCTTGTGCTCAATTAATATATATGCAACAAACACTTAAAGACCATGGGAAAATAATAATCAAATCTCCAATATAGTGCGATAATATGAGTGCTATAAATTTATCTAAAAATCCAATTAATCATTCTCGCGCAAAACATATAGATATTTATCACCATTTTTTGAGAGATAATGTCGAAAAATAGATAATAACTCTAGAATTTGTTAACACCGAAAATCAAATAGCTGATATTTTTACAAAACACTAAGTGAACAAACTTTTATTAAGTTAACACGGGATCTAGGAATCTATTCCTACACTGACCTGATTGACTAGAGTTTTATATGATGTTTAGTTCATATACTTCTATGAATTAGTTTTCTACCTGTAAATTACTCACTACCACATACATTGTTTTCAATAGTAACCATTAAAAAAATTATACACCAACCATTTAACTCCTATGGCTTCAGTCAATTGGCTCAACTGCTTTTCTAAATAAAACAAAGTTTTACCTTATTGATTCAATTTTATAATATTTAGAAATAAATAAAAAGAGATTAAATTTCTAAAAACATATAAAACAATGTCTTCTAATCACGACTCCACTTATTCCGTTATTAACTACAACTCCCCATCGTCCGGGCACTTATGTGTCTCCCATAAAAATCATTCCCGCGTCATCTCCATCCCTCATCATTGTCGCTTCACCGACATAACATATTGGTTTTTCTTTGAAAGGAAAGAAAGGTAAAGTTTCAATTGAACTGAAATCATCATCTCTTTCTGACAAAGTCGATGAGATATATTATTATCAATAAGAGATGACTAGCGTTCAACGTGGGATATATTACAAGCAATGCGACGACCCACATTTCGAAAGGTTTAAATCGACAATAATCCATACATGTTCGACTTAAACAATTCAGAACATAGATAATCGATGGGGTTAAATAAGAAAAATAAGAAGAGAAGAAGAAAACAAGACACAGAATCTCACAGAGGAAACGATAAAATATAATAATCAAATAAACAATTCATGAAACTATTTACTATACATTTGATTATAATCTATACATATTTATCAAAGTTATATATATACATTAGGGATAGATAATCAATACAACAGAATGATGCAGGGGATAATAATGATAGTAATATACCAAAACTCTGTTTTCGTCCTCCACAGAATAGTCTTCCATATGCTGAAAAAACTCAGGATTGACCCGAACGTAATGAAAAGACAAAACATTTGAGTCAGGACTGAAATACTCTTATGTATGTCAAATCAATATCACTATAATCAGTACAATAACTTAACAGATGTTACCCACTCATAACTTCTAAAATTTCTTATGTTTGTTAAATTTATTTATGATGTGATTTGAAATTTATTTATAGCTGTTTGGCATATATTAAATCATCATCTCGGTAAAATTGCATTTATTTGAATTGATTTTGTTATCAAATTTATTATTGCATAAAACTGCCAGTTAGATAGATTGTTTGATTTATTATTGAATATAAACTATCAGTAATTACCTGTATTCATTATATGCTATATATTGATGTTATTGTTTAAATTGTATGACGATTGTGATAAATGGTTGATGATTGATATTGGGTGAATGGATGTCGTATTGTATATTGTTATAAACTGCAAGTTATTATGCATTTTATTGCATTCGAGATTGCGTTTTGAAATAATATATAACCGTATTTTATTTTTAAATTACGGATTGAAATGATAAATATCCGTATCAATTGACCATATGATAGAAAATTATATACATGCACACATACTGTCCGATGGAATTTGAGTATTCGCTAATGGGTTAGTAAATTCCACTCAAACATTTTATTCAATGAGTTATACCGTATTCAACGAAGCATTATTCGAAATCATTTAAAACAATCGATAACATTAAGTCGAATAATAATACTTCCCAAGTTATAGAATTAAGGTTCTCAAAATAATTTTTCCCTCTGATTTTTATTATTTAAAAAAAACTATTATAATTTTCCACAAATCCACTTATTATTTAACTTTAAATAAGTGTTCACTTGTTTAATAAAATATTCTATAACCCCGAATTGTTTCAAGATTCCACTTATATGCACAAAGTTTTCTCAAATTTTCATATAGTTGTATTATTCACAAACTATATTTTAAAACCATATTTAATTACTCTTCTAAGTCCATATTAAAATATAACCATTTTATTTAAAAATAAACTAAGTTTATACTTTTCAAAACTACATTTGAATCCTATATTATTTATTTAATAAAATCATAATACATATATTCCAAATCTATAATCACTTTTATGTGAAAACAGGTTAGATTTGTATTTCCAAAGTCATATTTCCAAATCTATAAATATTTTACTAACCGTGCTTAATATATAAAATAACTTCCTAAAAACATCATTTTTAATATTTATTAACTTATTTTAGAAATAATTCTAAGATTTATAAATATAAATAATTCTCTTTCATAAAATTACTTGTATGTGAAGCTTATCAACTTATTTCATTTAACTCAAATTTAGGGTCTAAAGATCTGCATTTACGACCACTTAAATCTCATAAATTTACAAAACTTAAAACATGAAAGTTGTAAATAAAAATCTATGCTTTCTATAACATCAAGAATTATCTAATTTCGATAAGTACCGAAAATATTACGACTAAAACAACTCTTAGATTTTAACTTCATTATCGTTGTCGTTCATTCTCGGGACAGCAACACTAAAACGTATTTCAACCACGTAAACTACAAAATATCACAAAACTAAAATTAAGAAATTGTAGCAGATACTCTAAGCTTTCCATAACATCAAGAATCATCGAATTCTGATAAGTAACAAAAAATTATGGTCATTTTAATTTCAGGTTTAAACTTAGCAAATAAACAGGACAGAGCAATACTATCAGATTCAAACTCGATATCGACCGAGTAAACTTCAGAATTTTGAATTATGAATAATATAAAATTTGTAGCTAATTGAAAGAGCTTCTACAATAAAAAATTGAGCCATTTTGGATTATTTTACATCATGATATCATAGTTTTACAGTAGTGATGTTCACACTTTATTTTCAGCAAATAATCTAATAATCACTTAAACTCAAGCAAACAATTCACAATCAATTTGAAAGCAATTCAATCAACAAACCATCCAATTCAATTCAAATAGCAACTGACAATTGTTCTCATGGATTAGAGGTAGTAATATGAGTGATTAACTCACCTATTATTTTCTTATAGCTTGCTAAATCCTCTTTTAAGCCTTACTAATCTCCTAGCTTCTTCAAAATCACCTTAAAACTAAAGAACAAAATTTGAAAAGCAAGCAATTTGATCAAAAACCAAATCAAAATCATTCTTTTAGAGTTCTAAAGGATAGGGATAGGTTTTAAAACACTTACTCTTCATTATTCGACAAAATCCCTTTGATTTGAACTTTAAATTTGGAAATTAGGAACTAAGATTTTAAAGCTTTGAGAATGAGGAGTTTAGTTTTTGGTTTTCTATTTTCTGACTTTAGAATGAACAGAGAGATACTTTCTCTTATTTGCACTAATGGGTCAAGTGAGTTGAGATGAGGATCCACTAACAAGGTGCTGCTAATTCTCCTAAGTGTTACTAATATTTGTTTAAGTCTATCAGTAATAAACCAAAATTTTCTCTAACAATGTTTTAACAAAATTATTCGTTAATTTCTCAAATTTGACAAAACCAATTAACAGTTTAAAAATTGCATTTCAGCAAAAATTCTTTATATTAACACTTTACTCTGAACACCAAATTCAAATAATTGATTTAATAGTATTTCAAAATTTTAAATTGAAATCCTATTTAATAAATGAAACTCATTTCTTAATTATATCCAATCAATTATTCTTAACAATAAATTTAATTCCACAATTAAATTTCACAAATTACAATTATAAATTAGTTATCCTTAGTTAATTTTAATTAATTAAGTAAATAACAGGGTTGTTATAGTCAAGCTATATAGGGTTACTCTCATTAGGGTATATTCACATCTATTCTAGATAGGATTTGGGTGTATGCGCACAGAGATGTGAAATACTCATATTCTTGATAAGATTGGCTGGGTCCGGCTTGTACATTTCCCGAGAGCCATCGTAGTTCTCAAGTATGTTGTCTAGGGGTATACTTTCGGTACGAGGGGTGCACCTTCCTAGTCATTTTTGAAAAATTTCCCTTTCATTGTTTTTGATTCAAACCTTTGAATTGTTTTTTTTAATTGCATTGAGAAGTACCTGAAGCTCTTCTTGATGTTTAATTATTTGTGTCCATTCTCTAAGTTTTGATTTTTGATCCTGTTATGCCCATTCTTCCAAGTTTGAGTTTTGTTCTAATTTATTTACAGTCTTTCGTGTATGGAAGTTGTTCATGTGAGGTAAAAACCCGTTCCATATATATCAGCGTAGTCTCACAGAATCATTATATGTTCACCATATTTCTTGAGTTTTCTTACACTAGTTTTCCAGACTGATCCGCGTGTTATTTTATTATAATGCTCGGCTTAGACCAAGTATTTTTCCAGGTTTTCGTTGGTGGGACATGGAGCTTATAGATTAGAGCTGGATGTTCTCCTACTATAGTAATTTTTTTTTCCGCCGTATTATTTTGTATATGTATCAACAATTGTAAGGTTGGGAAGTTATAACTGTCCAGGCTGATGAGGTCTGTTTTTACTATGATTTACCTTGTATCTTAGAGTGACAGTTTATTGTCTTTATTATATTATATGTTGTCATTCCGTTATGAGATTATATTTCTCTTTATTCTTTTTCTTTTACTCTAACAATCTACCTTTCCAGCAATTGGATGTTCGATATTGAAATACCGTGAATGTATTTGGTGCCCACTTTCGATGATCGAAAAGGTGGGTTGTCGAAGTACCGATATCGCATACCGATAAGTATATTTATAACTATTATAAGTACATTACTTAAAATTGTTCAACATATTAAATAGAATTTATAATTAACATTTCATAAAAATTAATTAAATAATTGAATGTATAATACAAATATAAATTAGTTAAATCAGGTGCTCAAATGAGTATATGACATTTTGATTATGTGACTTTTTGGGTGTAAATTTGGTCAACGGTTAATATCGAACAATTCGAATGTTAACCTTTGTACATCACTTGGTGGATGGTGTGACAATTTGGCTAAATTTATCGCCTATCTAGTTTTGGTAAAATTAAATTTTACTTTGTTAAGCGTTGCCTGGTTGTGACTACTATTTACACCAGTTCTCTTCATCAAAACTATATCACTTTGGACTTATGGAATTTGGTTGTGGGCAAAATTCCAATATCGTTTGTATTTAACTCTACGGTCCAAACGCAAAGTCCTCGACTCAATAATAACAATTATTATTAACCGAACTACTCTGGTCAGACATTTTGACTTTGAGTTGATTTGAGTTGACCATGATGCTAATCTTATATAACTTATGAGATGAATCCTCTTTTGAATAATGCTTCACTTCCAATATTTCCACTCGACCCAACTATAGTCATTCGATGAGCACCATGCCATGCTTTGACCATAATCAAGCCGAGTTTTCATATTGAAGATCAACAGTATTCTCAAGTCGAGAGAACTGTTCAAATTAGTCACATCGATATTTTCTGTTTGACCTTAGTTATATTAACCGATAAAAAACTATTGAGTGAGTCGTTCCATAGTTATCTAATAAATATCAGCACGTAACCCCTAGGTACTTTGTGTATCCAAGGAGCATATCACAAAAGAGGTAAGAATGTCAATATCAAATAAATTCAACGAATCATCTTAGAATCAATAATCTCAAATAGCTTCGATCGTACAAGTCCCCAGCAGTCATAGTAATACACTATCCAATATTTGAAGAGTCTTGTGTACTTTAGTCTCAATGAAAACATTAATATCCAGTCAGTCGCGATGCATCTTGACTAGGAACATTTAAAACGATGTATTTATTATATTGTGATATAGTGCTCATGATTACAGCTATTTGTAACTAATGTCACAAACACGCCATTTATGGATTTTCTATTAATATATTTTAGTTAAATATTTAATTATTTATAACATATTATAACAAAAATATAACAGAAAGAAATACCTTTACTACGAATGAGAATTGATTATAAAGTTAATTAATTTGCAATAAATTACAAAATTGCCCCTGGGGCATAACCCTAACTCTACCAAAAGCAACATATAAAAGTTGTAATGATTGAGCCATTGTATAAATTATATATATATATATGGCATATATATCAAAATGGACATCACAACAAAAAACGATAATACATTCATACATGCATACGTACATACATATGTATATACACATATACACATCAAAATATGCCAGTACGTGAAAATCTCAAAATACGCCATTATAACTTGGCAGACTAAGTATAGTCCAAAAACTGCCCACTTTCAACATCCATGTAAAATCCTCCTTGCAACTGATCTTAAAACACATCCATAACTTCTAGAATCATCTCAACACTATCGTCTCTTTGAATGAAACAACCAGTTGTATAGATCTTGATCTCTGTGCAATGGTTGTTATATTTAAATAAAGTAGTACTCCAAATATAATATACATTATGTATAATATTTCCCATAGACTACTTAACAAGCAAAATTGACTGTTTTCCGTAGATAATCATCCTGAAATCACAACACCTCAGTTTGGCCGGAGGCACTGTCACAAAACAAAACCTCCAGTCAGGATAGAAATCAAGCTGGGTACAATAGCGTAACCGTAATAGAATATAAATATGATGTCGTGTATATAAGTGACATATCTATCAAAAAAATTATCACTCATAACACACTAACCGCTCAAATTCATTCGTAATAAAATAATGTAAATAAACATTGTAGGATCTAGATTAACCCTAGAGGGGGGGTGAATAGGGTTATAGCAAATTTTCTCGATTTAAACGTAAAAACAAACTGCATAAATAAATATGCTGAAAAGTAAATAACACACAAAATTTTCCCAGCTTCGGCAACCCCTGCCTACTGCTGCATTCCCAGATTTCTATTAGAATTAAACAGTATCCCGCTTACAAACACTCTACTAGACTCGCAAACCCTTTTGATCCCGCTCACAAACACTCTCATAGACTCGCACACCCTGCTCCGCCTATAGAGTTTCGCTTACTCGCAAACTCTGCTCCGCCTATAGAGTTTTGCAAACTCGCACACCCTGCTCACTGAACTAATTCTAACTAGACAATCTGACACTACCTACAACCTAGGTGGTGATTTACAAATTCTTTGACTCGAAAAGGAAAAACAGACATCAAAAATAAAGCAGGAGCAAAAAAATAAAATATAAACTTGAATCCCTAATTTTTGCTCAAAATAAAACTTAAAAAACCCCGTTTTTAAAAAATTAAACCCTAATAAAACTCAAGCCCTTTAATAAGAATAAAGGCCGGCCCTTTAATTCCTCTAGCCCGATCTTCTTTCTTTTGCTAGTTGCGGTCGATCTTCTTTGTTACAGAAATTAGGGCTTCCTCTCTTGTGATCCAAATTGGGGCTTTGTTCGATCTGACTGGTGTTGCTCTTGCTTGCTTCTTCTCTGGTGATCTATTGTCTGGTTCGCATTATTTGTGCTTCATTCGTTCTCTGATGATCGATTCTACTTGCAACTTCTCCTTTGATCGAGTTTGATAAATTGGTATGTATATTCTTTTGTTGCTTGTTTAATTGCTTGCTTGACTCGATGCCTATGATGAACTTTTGGTTTGGTATTTATATGAATTCGAATACACTTGCTTTCGTTCGTGTTCATTAACGTGACTTCATCACTTTCCTAACTTTTTACAACTTGATACACACGGCTTTCCTGATATACTTACTACTTGACGCTCACGGCATTGATTTTCAAAGGTTTGATTTATCTTTGGTTCATACGGCAGAAACTTTCCTTTTTAATTTTCTTTGACTTTACTATTTTCAAAGATACGTATTTGATTTTTGATACTTGATCATCTCTGCACTGTTGAATCTCGTTCATCCACTGTTGCTTTTGACTTTACGCGGCATTGATTCTCTGGCCCCTGTGAGCTTCGTCTCTGGCCATTTTTCTGGTTGGTTTAACCTGAGCTTCAATTTAGCATTGCATTCGTGAGTATGATGTTGTCTGTACATTTGGTCATGTTGCAGTATTCATTGTCGTTGTTCCCTGTAATTGTAGTTGTATCATTTCGAATTGCATACTTCTTCCATTTATCAACTCTGCATTTGTTTCACTGGTATCTTCATTGTGTTGATTTGAGCAGCTGGACTTAGTGATCTGGTGCATTTTGCTCGAGTCACTTGCATTTGTTTGCTGTCATGTTAGTTCGAATTGGACTTGCTCTTTTGTACTGCTTCACCATGTCACTTGAGGTCTTGCAGTTGGTTTATTGATGCATTCATGCCTGCTTTGTATCATTCATGCAGTCTTGTCTTGGTTGAGTTTGTTGTGCACTTGCTTGAGTTTCACTGCCATACTTGGTCGTGCTGTAGTCTTCAAGCATGTTGCTGTGTTGATCACTTGATTATGTAACTTGTGGTTTCATTACTGCACTCGAGTTTTGTTACTTGAGCTGCTTTGTTGAGTTCCATTTGACTTGACTGTACTTGTACAACTTCATTGTGGCTTGTACATGCTGTATTGTCTGGTCTTTGTTTTGCTTCTTTCATAGTTGCACTCTGTCTACTGCATAGTGGTCAGCTGTGTTACTTGACCTATCTGGTTCATCTGGTTGATGTGCATGTCACTGCTTCTTTTCTTGTATACATGTCCACTGCAGTTTCGATTTGTCGAAGCTTTGCATTTGATTTTATTGTGCCTTGTGTTGAACCCAGTTTTAAAAACTCGGGTTTGACCTTGTGCTCGTGTCGTGATTTTGAATATATTGCATGTGTGTTGAACCCGGTTTTTCATTTGGGTTTGACCTGTGCTCACCTGTCCCTGTAAATTATCAAGTGTATATCGATGTGCACGGCCTTGTGGCATGTACAGTGATACACTTTGCATGTCACACTGTTCGTGTGTGATGAATTCAAATGTAAATTATGACGAACAACCCAAATAACTGAGGCAAATCATATTTTCAAAAATTATATTTCATTTTAAATTGCAAAAATATTTCTTTTTAAATTTTACTGCGTTAGTGAATATTTTTGCAGATTGCTCAGATGCTAGATTCAAACTGGAATGCAGTTGAAGACAAAATACGAGTGTGAGTGATATGTAGTGAGGTTATCTGTACATATGAAATCGTGATGTAGTCAAAATTGTATATGTATAGTGAGAGCTTGAAATTGTACTATTCAAGATTGTAATAAATATTTGTTTGAATAAAATTTCTATTTGAATTCAAATTCTGTGTAGTTTATTTTATTCAACAAATATTTATTTAATCTATGAAAAACAAAATAGTACATTACCAAATACATTTAAATGAATATATAAACATATATATATATATATATATGTTTATTATCATCAAACAAAAATCATATACTTGCATATTCCACAATCTCCCCCTTTTGATGATAACAAACATATATTTAAGATTTTGACCGTGTTAAATGTATTTGACCAATTATATACTCTAATTGCTCCCTCTATTTAAATGCTTCCTCTCTACATGATGCTACCCCTACATATATGAATACAAATAGAAATATATTCAAATGAGCCTATATGCAAATGGAAAATTATTTGACCTTTGCTTGATTCTATTTGACAAAATCTTAACTTTTCTCTCCCCCTTTTGTTATCAGCAAAAGAATAATAATGTTAGGGAAAATAGAGATAGAGTGATCGATATTAATCCAACCTTAAACTCAAATTGAATATAAATATTAAACTTCAATAAGAATCAAACAAAAATCATAACTACCCTTGTTAGGCGCATATTCCCCTTTTAGAAATGATGGAAATGGTATTCTCATATAAAATCATACAATTGTATTAACTTATGGTACATTTATATCAGGAATTTGAATATCTACTAATCATGCATAACCATTAGGACTTTTAAATGAGATTAGTAGTATTCCAATTTAATTTTAAAAATGAAATCAAGTATCTTCTAACCACGCATGACCGTGAGGACTTTTAAATGGGATTAGAATCAACTTGTCTATTTAATCAATTAATTTTGATATGCGTTCCATACATGCATAACCGTAAGGACTTTTAAATGAGCATGGAAGCACATAATCAAAAATCCAAGTAATTCACCCATGCATAACCGTGAGGACTTTTAAATGAGAGTGAATACTTTGGATATTTATTTATTTTTACAAAAAATGTGACATGAAAAACAAATGATTCCTGATTATAGTACCACATATCGACAAACTATATTTAATATTTGATAAACAATGGTCGATAGAAATATGATAGATATAGAAATGATCATGGAATCTTTACCCAACAAAAAGTTTTATAACTCTTGTTTGAATTCCTAAAGAAATTTTTCAAAAATACTCTTTTGAGTAATGTATGTTAAATATCAACACTTATCACCTTTTCAATCACTATTTATCTTTTTGATAATTAGTAGGGAGTCGGATTAGTCAAAATTTGTCATGTAAAATCAAATAAAAATGACTAATCTGAAAATATGGTCAAACAATTATTTTCTCGAAGGGGTTATATGAAGAAAAAAAATCTGCTAAATGAAAATTATTTAAAATGAAAAATACGCAGATATTTTCTTTGAAAATCAACGCAGCAAATGAATGTTTCAAAAATTAATCACGTTACACTAGTAATTTTTCTATCAACTATATTACCAGTGTAATCTGCATCTGAATTTCTCTTTCAATTCAAAATATCACTAACTAAAATTGATAAACCAGACCATGAAGAGTGCATCAAAAATTTCAAACTCAATTTAACAACAATTTAAATGACATTCTTTTGAATTTGAATTGAAGCCATGTAAATAGTCAGAAACTGAGAATATAGAGTTTGCCGAATTATGACCAAATGTATCCAACAAAACACAATGTTTAATCCAAACAAATATGTATGAAGTAATTCGAAGAATAGTGATGGCATAAATGTAATTGGCCAACTATGTTGAACAAGTCAGAATCAAAAGAAACATCATCTTTACAACATCACAATATTTGGCTGATTTTATTCAGAATATGGTGCAGATTATCACATTTAATTTATCGATCAAATAAATATACCTTCACCTGTTTTACCTTTACGATAATTACTCGTGATTGCCCATTGTGATTCTGTCACCTTTGTACTAGGCTAAGGAACTTTGCTTTGTTGCCCCTTGTGTTTCTGGAACAGCCAAAAACCAGATAACACTGTTGTTGTTCCTTAGCCTGCCACCACACTCGCTTGGCTTCATATTTTGCTCTCTGTTTTTTAATTTTTGATTTAGAGCTGGATTTCTGTATCTGCGGTTCCTCCTTTTGAATTTCTTCATTAGTAATGTCAGCTCGGCTGTTCCATCATCATCATCCTCATCACAACTGCTATTTACCAATCCTGTTAAGCACATTTCTTTAACTGAGTTGGTTGTGGAGGACATCTCATTGCCGTTGACTTTTGCTCCATATATTGCATCGAGAGTATTCCAGATTTTCTGTGCATTTTCACAATAAGAGACAAAATAAAAATTATCACGATTAATATGAGAATATAATATATGCATAGCAAGAGCATTAATCGAGAGAATTTCCTTATTTGTTATATCACACCCATTTTCAATAATATCCCAACATTTAATATTAACAGATTTTAAATAAAATTCCATTTTCAATTTCCAGTTCAAAAAATATGTTCCATCGAAAATAGAAGGAATAATATTGGAACGACCCTCAACAAAAGTATTATCTGGTGGATTCATGACTCTAGAGTTAAAGAAAAATACTGTGCTCTGATACCACTTGTAGGATCTAGATTAACCCTAGAGGGGGGGTGAATAGGGTTATAGCAAATTTTCTCGATTTAAACGTAAAAACAAACTGCAGAAATAAATATGCTGAAAAGTAAATCACACACAAAATTTACCCAGCTTCGGCAACCCCTGCCTACTGCTGCATTCCCAGATTTCTATTGGAATTAAACAGTATCCCGCTTACAAACACTCTACTAGACTCGCAAACCCTTTTGCTTCCGCTCACAAACACTCTCATAGACTCGCACACCCTGCTCCGGCTATAGAGTTTCGCTTACTCGCAAACTCTGCTCCGCCTATAGAGTTTTGCAAACTCGCACACCCTGCTCACTGAACTAATTCTAACTAGACAATCTGACACTGCCTACAACCTAGGTGGTGATTTACAAATTCTGTGACTCGAAAAGGAAAAACAGACTTCAAAAATAAAGCAGGAGCAAAAAATAAAATATAAACTTGAATCCCTAATTTTTGCTCAAAATAAAACTTAAAAAACAACCTTTTTAAAAAATTAAACCCTAATAAAACTCAAGCCCTTTAATAAGAATAAAGGCCGGCCCTTTTAATTCCTCTAGCCCGATCTTCTTTCTTTTGCTAGTTGTGGCCGATCTTCTTTGTTATAGAAATTAGGGCTTCCGCTCTTGTGATCCAAATTGGGGCTTTGTTCGATCTGACTGGTGTTGCTCTTGCTTGCTTCTTCTCTGGTGATCTATTGTCTGGTTCGCGTTATTTATGCTTCGTTCGTTCTCTGATGATCGATTCTACTTGCAACTGCTCCTTTGATCGAGTTTGATAGATTGGTATGTATATTCTTTTGTTGCTTGTTTAATTGCTTACTTGACTCGATGCCTATGATGAACTTTTGGTTTGGTATTTATATGAATTCGAATACACTTGCTTTCGTTCGTGTTCATTAACGTGACTTCATTACTTTCCTAATTTTTTACAACTTGATACACACGGCTTTTCTGATATACTTACTACTTGATGCTCACGGCATTGATTTTCAAACGTTTGATTTATCTTTGGTTCATACGGCAGAAACTTTGCTTTTTAATTTTCTTTGACTTTCCTATTTTCAAAGATACGTATTTGATTTTTGATACTTGATCATCTCTGCACTGTTGAATCTCGTTCATCCACTGTTGCTTTCGACTTTACGCGGCATTGATCCTATGGCCCCTGTAAGCTTCGTCTCTGGCCATTTTTCTGGTTGGTTTAACCTGAGCTTCAATTTAGCATTGCATTCGTGAGTATGATGTTGTCTGTACATTTGGTCATGTTGCAGTATTCATTGTCGTTGTTCCCTATACTTGTAGTTGCATCATTTCGAATTGCATACTTCTTCCATTTGTCAACTCTGCATTTGTTTCATTGGTATCTTCACTGTGTTGATTTGAGCAGCTGGACTTAGTGATCTGGTGCATTTTGCTTGAGTCACTTGCATTTGTTTGCTGTCATGTTAGTTCGAATTGGACTTGCTCTTTTGTACTGCTTCACCATGTCACTTGAGGTCTTGCAGTTGGTTTATTGATGCATTCATGTCTGCTTTGTATCATTCATGCAGTCTTGTCTTGGTTGAGTTTGTTGTGCACTTGCTTGAGTTTCACTGCCATACTTGGTCGTGCTGTAGTCTTCAAGCATGTTGCTGTATTGATCACTTGATTGTGTAACTTGTGGTTTCACTACTGCACTCGAGTTTTGTTACTTGAGCTGCTTTGTTGAGTTCCATTTGACTTGACTGTACTTGTACAACTTCATTGTGGCTTGTACATGCTGTATTATCTGGTCTTTGTTTTGCTTCTTTGATAGTTGCACTATGTCTACTGCATAGTGGTCTGCTGTGTTACTTGACCTGTCTGATTCATCTGGTTGATGTGCGTGTCACTGCTTCTTTTGTTGTATACGTGTCCACTGCAGTTTCGATTTGTCGAAGCTTTGCATTTGAGTTTATTGTGCCTTGTGTTGAACCCGGTTTTAAAAACTCGGGTTTGACCTTGTGCTCGTGTCGTGATTTTGAATATATTGCATGTGTGTTGAACCCGGTTTTTCATTTGGGTTTGACCTGTGCTCACCTGTCCCTGTAAATTATCAAGTGTATATCGATGTGCATGGCCTTGTGGCATGTACAATGATACACTGTGCATGTCACATTGTTCGTGTGTGATGAATTCAAATGTAAATTATGACGAACAACCCAAATAACTGAGGCAAATCATATTTTCAAAAATCATATTTCATTTTAAATTGCAAAAATATTTCTTTTTCAATTTTACTGCATTAGTGAATATTTTTGCAGATTGCTCAGATGCTGGATTCAAATTGGAATGTAGTTGAAGACAAAATACGAGTGTGAGTGATATGTAGTGAGGTTATCTGTACATATGAAATCGTGATGTAGTCAAAATTGTATATGTATATTGAGAGCTTGAAATTGTACTATTCAAGGTTGTAATAAATATTTGTTTGAATAAAATTTCTGTTTGAATTCAAATTCTATGTAGTTTATTTTATTCAACAAATATTTATTTAATCTATGAAAAACAAAATAGTACATTACCAAATACATTTAAATGAATATATATATATATATATATATATGTTTATTATCATCAAACAAAAATCATATACTTGCATATTCCACACACATGTATCGTAGTCTTATCCAAAGTGATCCACATTTGCAATTCTAATCAACTGGGATATCTCATACTATGCTCATTCATAAGTTGCATCAATTTCAACTTAAAGCACACTGTTTTCAGATAATTATCTGTATAAACCTAAATAATTAACAAATGCACAATTTTCTTTTTTTACTATAATACGACCTTTTTCATTCATATATCTAAACAGTTTCTTAAATATACCATTTAAATCATGCCATTCATTTTACAAGGTCGGTATTTTAACTAATGAGAGTTATATTTCATACTCTCTTCTTTGAGTTCCTAACAGAAATATTAGTCGGTAACCCCCTTTGGATTCGTCTTCACTAGACTAACTGCCTAGACAAACATGTGCAGTCATTTTCACTTGCTGCTTATGACCAGTTATGAGTGCACTTCACACAATCCTTAACTTGCATCGCCTCTCTGTCTTTTGAACACGTATACTTTTTACGTGATGTAGATGCCTGCCTATTTCCACCTTGGGGTGCTATCTCTCACTACACTACATCTCTAATTGTTCATTAATTATCATCATATATCTATGCAATAGATCGTTGGACATTGTGACAAGGGACAAGGTCGTCACAATTCGAGTTACAATCCTCGAATCAGTCCGCTAGGATGGATTCAAGCTGCCTACTTGTCATAACCTCGTACCATTTCTCGTCAAATTTTAAAATCATTACTTTCAAAACATTTGACTTTTCTAACATCAATTATTCCCAATCGAAGTTATTCCCATGTTTCAATAATTTAATGTTTGTTAGTGCAATTCATCTTATTTCATATAGTTAGATTCTAACTTGGCAAATATAAACATGACAAATTGAAACATTCATTTCATAGCAATGTTAGATGGATTTTCTTCTAAATAACACTCTAAAGCTTCCAGAATCTTATTATGAAAGGATGCAGATAAATTGAATGAACACCGAAACTATATAGATAATAAACGCCAAAAGGTAAAGAGACATAAGATTTATATTGGTTCGGACTAAGATCCCTAAATCTACTTTAAAGGTTCTACTATGAACTTTTATTCCTCAATTTGATGTTCAAGTACTTCAATTACAAAGTCCATCATTAACGATCTTTTGATTAAAGCTTTCTAAAAAAGTGAGGAATATAGAATGATTATAGAATGTCAGAAAATCTCCAGTCTGCCCCTTTTCAATAGCGTGTGGTCCTCTATTTATAGTAAATTTAAGTTTCACCCATTGTTGCAAGGCTTTCACGTGGTTTGATGACCTGGCTTGCTATAGGCGGCTCGAATTCGAACACTTTTCATCATCTTGTTGAGAGTACCTTGATGTGGATTGATGACGCAGCACTTTAATATATAGTTCCTTTAATTCCTTTCGTTTATCTTGGCCATTGATCTTGGTTTAAGGGTATCGAGCTGTTGATTGTTAATACTTGCTGAAACGTCTTTAGTTTTGGTAGTTGCCGCTTTTGGCTGAACTTTTTGTCTTAATTGCACAATGGTCCTGATCTTAGTTGATGTCTTTGCTCTTGCTTTTGGATCTCATGTTCTCAGATATTGAGCCTGGTGCTTAAGCTCTTGGTGGTAAACAAATAATGGGCCTTGAAATTACAAACCAAGAAGCTTTCCTTTCGAATATTCGTAATTTTTATTAAGTATAAATTGTGGTGTAACACATTCCCCCTAAAATTCACCTCATTTGGTTGACATGAGGTGGACTTTAGAAAGAAGTGTGTCATATCGTCCTTAATACTTTGCTTGTTAGTTCCATTCCCATTATAAGGTTGACCCGAGCCTTTATGCAAAGTAGTTATCTTGGAATTTTCTGCAATATTACTTTACCGAGACAACTTATAAAGATCTAACCTTGATTTGAAAACATTTTGAAATCCAAACTTATCTAAAGGGTTTTGAAAATAGTTTAAACTTCAATCTCATCTAGAGGATTTTGGAAAACAACTTAAAATCTAACCACATCTAGAGGATTTCGGAAAATAATTTGAAATCTTACCTAACCTAGAGAATTTTGAAAAATAACTTGAAATATAACCTCATCTAGAGGATTTCGAAAAACAATTTGAAATCTAACATCAACTAGAGGATTTCGAAAAATAACTTGAAATCTAACCTCATCTAGAGGATATCGGAAAATAATTTGAAATCTAACCTCATCTAGAGGATTTTGGGAAACAAATTTAAAATCTAACATCATCTGGAGGATTTCGGAATATAATTTGAAATGAGTGCCTAGAGCCGAAAAATACTCTGATGCTATGCTCCAGTCATCTAGGCTCACATGGGTATCGGGCTTCTAGAAAACTACTAGTGGCGGTATAATGCCTATATTTTGCACACAGCTGACATGACTCACTATACAACACCGTGCATGGTACGTTTGACCATGGATCACTCTTTGCATGACAAGATTCGGCCATGGCTCACTCTTTTGCACAACACTTTAGTTGTGGCTCACTCGATGCGTTCGGCATGGTTAACTTCCTATGACTCACTGTTTGCACGACACGATCGACCGTGACTTACTATTATTGGGTATTTACCCAACGCATAGTTTTTCTGGACCATGGCTCGCCATATTAAGAATCTGCCTAATTTTCTAATATTTTTTGGACTCTACTCAACTTACTAATCTCTTTGCGAATCTACCCAACTTATTAATCTTTTTGGGAATCTACCCAACTTATTACTCTTTTTAGGAATCTAATCAATTTTGTAATCTCTTTGGGAATCTATCCAACTTACTAATCTTTTAGGAATCTATCCAATTTTCTAATCTCTTTGGGAATCTATCCAACTTACTAAACTTTTTGGGAATCTATCCAATTTTTCAATCTATCTGGGAATCTATCCAACTTACGAACCTTTTTGGGAATCTACCCAATTTTCCAATCTCTTTGGAATCTACCCAACTTACTATTTTTTTGGGAATCTACCTAACTTGCAAATCTTTTTGGGAATCTATACAAAACTAAGTAATTTCAATGAGGCAAAATCATTTTCTTGATGAAACTTAGTTGTTTTGAGGCGAAATCATCTACTTTGCTAACATAAGTAATTGTCGGGAGGTGAAATCATTTACTTATTGAAACTAAGTAGTTGCCATGAGGCGAAATCATTTACGTGGCTAGAAAAAGAAATTTCCATGAGGATAAATCATATACTGGTGAAACTGAGTAGTTGCCGTGAGGCGAAATAATTTACTTGCCGGAACTAAGTAATTTCCATTAGGCGAAATTATTTACTTGACTAGAGGCGGAAGCATGGCTTTGAAACTTGCATGATGCTACTTGATCAGAGTAGTACCATGACTAAAATGTTTTGAAGTAATTTTGAAAGTTGCATGATATTATTTAATCATGGAAACAATCACGACTAAACATTTTGATGCACTTTTGGAAGTTGCATGATATTTCTTGGTCACGGCAATACACGACTAAAACATTTTGATGTACTTTTGGAAGTTGCGTGATATTGCTTGAGCACCACAATAATCATGACTAAAACATTTTGGCGTACTGTTTAAAATGCTTAGTACTTAGGAAGATTGAAGTTTCATGTGGTATACCTGAGTTACGGCTAAAAGATTGATCACTATCTCAAACTTTCGATAAATCTTTTACTCGAGTAGCAACCATATATTGCGATAGTGTCTCAGATGCTTAACATTCCAAGTCTGAGGTATTCTATTATCATCTGGCCTCTTTAATTAATATGTTCTTGGACGGATGACGTCATGGATTATTAGGGGTCCTTCCCAATTTGGGCCGAGAGGTCCATTTGCCAAGTTCTTTGTGTTTGGCATTATCTTTCGAAGAACAAGGTCCCCTTTCTCAAATTTTCTGATCCGAACTCTCTGGTTGTAGTATCAGGTCATCCTTTAAATATAATCTACTATTCTCAAAGTAGCTTGGTCCCTAAGTTCGGGTAATGAGTCTAATGACTCTCCTTTTGGAGTTCTACATTCTACCATGTATTATAATAACACCTTCGGTGAGACGCAATTTCTAACTCAACTAGAAGCATAACTTCGAAGATGTAAACTAGGAAGAAAGGAGTATGTCTATTTAAGCTCTTAGAGCTTGTCCTATAAGCCCATAAAATGAAAGGCAATTCAACCGCCTGATTGCGTTTTGCTTTGTTTAATCTTTTCTTCAAACAGGCTTTGATAGTTTTGTTGGCTACCTCTACAGCTCCATTTGCTTATGGATGGGTTGCTAAAAAAAATCTTGATGATAACATGACCTGGCTATACTTTGCAAATTCTCGGCTCTCAAACTAAGTGTCATTGTCTATAATGATCTTATATGGAAGGTAATGTGGATACAATATTCCTCATCACAAACTTTATTACCTGATGAGAGGTTTTGGTAGCTAAAGGTTCTACTCTACCCATTTGTAAAGTAATCAATTGCTACTATGGCATATCTTGCTCCTCCTATAGCAATAAGGAAGGGGTCCGATAAGATCAATGCCTCAGATATCAAAGGGCCATGTATTCACCATTGAGGTGAGCTCACTAGGAAGAGCTCTCAACACCTTTGCATAAAACTGGCACCTATCACATTTCTTAAATACTATGAAACTGAACTAATTAATATACTGGGTGGAGCAAGTAGGTAAATACATAGTCCAACGTGTCTTGATTTAGGGTCATCCAACAGATGCCTTGCCTGAGTATTTTCTTTGCCTGCTTTTGTCCTCCATAATGGTCTCCGATAATTCCATCATGGGCTTCTTTTAATATTGTTGACCTTTTGAGACTATTACACATCGAGAGTATGGAATTAAGAATCTCATCCTATAAGTAATCCATCTATGATGTAGAACTTTGGTGCATTGTATTTGATTCTTCTTGCTTCGGTGGCATCCGAAGGTAGATTATCCTAGGTTAAATATTGAATGTATATCGACATCCAATTTTCTTCAGTTATTACTAGGATTGTAGATTCACCTCGGGCAGCCTAAGCTTGGGTTATGACTAACACTTTATTCAGTACCTGTATGTTAGGTTTCTCTAAGATCTCTATTGGAATGAAATTGATCTCTCTTACATCCTTCGAGATTGTATATTTTGCTAAGGCATCGACCCTAGCATTTTGATCCCTAGGAATTTTTTCTATGTGATAACTCCCAAAAGATTCAAGTAGTCGTTTTACCTATTTAACATATAAGTTTAGCCTAGGGTCTCACAATTTTTTTTAACTACTATCTAGGAATCACTATATATCCGGATCTTTAAAATCTTGATGGAAATTGTCGTTCTTAATTCAGCGATTAGGGATTCATATTCGGTGGCATTATTGGTTGCCAATAAGGTGAACTTGATCGCGCAATAAATCTGATCATTATTTGGGGTTACCAAGATATAACCAGGACCTGCTCGTTGCTCATTTGAGGCTCTATCTGCATAAAGTTGCCAAGAGAGTTGTTTACCCATTCTATCTCCTTTTCCAGTTTCGGCTCCGAAACCAATGCATTCAGTAATAAAATCGGCTAGAGCTTGACCCTTGATTGATGTCCTAGGCACATAAGATACCTCATACTGGCTGAACTCTATTGCCCATTTAATTAATCTCCTAGTGGTCTTAAGTTTATTGAAAACTTGTCGAAGCAGTTGATCTGTAAGGACCTTAATAGGATGGCTCTGGAAATATGGTCGAAGCTTTCTTGCTATGAACACCAAGATGTATGCAAGCTTCCAATTACTAGGTAGTGCTTCTTGGCTGGATCTAACCTTTTACTTGCATAATACACCGATCTTTGGATTCCATTATCATCTCTCACCAAGGCTGAATTTATGGCCTAATCCGAGGCGGCTAAGTATAGGAACACAGTTTCTCCATCTATTGGTTTAGACAACACCGAGGGGTACTTAGGTGCTTTTGTAGGTCTTAGAATGCCTTTTAGCATTCATCCGTCCATTTGAAAGTACATGCTTATGTAAATGGATGAAAAAGGGAACACATTTTTCGATTGATCGGCTTATGAACCTGTTCAGCAGCAATCTACTAATTCAAACTTGTTAACTCATTTCCATTAGTTGGAGCCTTCATGTTAGTTGTAGCTTTTATCTGACCCAGATTTATTTGGGTTCCTTTAATACTTACTATGAAACCTTAAAATTTCTGGATTGTATTCTAGAGGTATATTTCTGAGGGTTTAGCTTCATTTGGTACTTCTGAAGGTCGAGTGTTTCGGCTAAATGCGAGACATGATTCACTGATTGTTTGGATTTGACCAACATGCATCAATATAAACCTCGATATTTTGACCTATCTACTTTGTGAACATTTGGTTAACTAACCATTGATACGTTGCTCCGACATTCTTAAGACCAAAGGGCATTACCTTATAACAAAACAATTCCATGTTGGTGACGAAACTCGTATGCTCTTTATCGAGCTTGAACATTGGGATTTGATTATATCTTGAATAAGCATCCTTAAACGAAAGCAACTAATGCCCACTGGTAGCATCAACTAAATGGTCGATTCTCGACAAAGGGAAGCAATCCTTAGGGCAAACCTTGTTTAAATCAAGAAAGTCAATGCAAGTCCTCCACTTTCCATTTGGATTTTTAACTAATACTAGGTTTGCGGTCCATTTCGGGCAATATATGTTTTGGATGAAGTTATTCTTTAATAACGTCACAACCTCTTCTTTTAGGGCCATATAACGATTTTTGTCTAGGGATCTTTTTTTCCCTTATGGGTATAAACTTCAAATCTATATTCAAGCGGTGGAAAATAACTGAGGGGTCGATTCCCATCATATCATCACGAGTCTACGCAAATACGTCTTGGTTATGATTGAGAAATGAAATTAACTCTTCTCTGACAGATGAGTGGAAATAAGTCCCTATCTTGACTATCTTTACTTGTCATTTTCATCGAGGCGTACTTCTTTTAGAGTCTCGACTGTTGAAGCTGTCTTGGTTTCTTGTTTTGGACCAAGATCAAGCTCAATTTATTCTTCTTTTAGAATTTCCTGTACTACATGAACAATCTTTCTTTTCCTCCCTGTAGGTTTATTGCTTTACCCTCGTTCTATATCAATTAATTCTCCTTGATAGCTAGCTATGTAAATTAATTTCCCAACCGTAGAATCTTTTTGCCTTGGAAATTTTTTTGAAGGTCTTCTACGACTCTCCATGGACTTAGAACTCAAGGTATTAACCATTTCTCTAACTTCGAGGGGAGTAAGCTAGTTAATTTTGAAATCGTTCTCATAAGATGAAGTTTCCCTTTATTAATCATGTTTAGGCTTGTGTAATACAGTTGTCTTAAGATTTATTGATCTCCATTTATAAGCCCTTCTCCTATTTCAATGGGAAACTTTAAAAGTTGGTGTTTAGTAGACACATAACCATCCATAGTGACAAGAGCCGGTCATCCAAAGAAAGCGTTGTACACCGAGGGGATGTCCATGATAAAAAAGGTGGTTTCAAAGATCTTGGAGTGGGGGTTGCTTCGAATTTTGACCATTAGCTTACATTATATAAGGGGCATGGTTCCTTCATCATTAAATCCATATGTGGGAGCTTGACTAAGCATGAGTATGCTCTTGGGTAATCCTATTTTTTTGAAAGCGTGTTTGAAGATTATGTTGACATTAGCTCCCGTATCTACCATTATCTTTGCCACCCTTAAAAATCCAATTTGGGCCATGATTACAAGCGGATCATTTTGGGGATGGTAGACACCTTGTTTATCAGAATGACAGAATGTAACTTCCATCCCAGTCTTCTGTTTTTTCTCAACTCTCTTCGTCTCATACACCGAGATTCTTTCATCTTTACCTTCGTTAACGTACCTTTTCCAGTTTCCATGACTTGCTCTAGCAATGTGGGGTCCTTCCAAAATGATGTCCATAAAGTTTTGAGGAGACGGTAAAGACCTCGGAACCTGTACTTAGGTTGCACACATTCATTTCCTGCCGAAGCGACGGCTATCTAAGCGTTATCATTCTTTAGAAACTCATCTAACTGCACTTCTTTGATGAGTCTATTGATAAAGGACTTCAAAAGCCAACAGTCTTTAGTGCTATGCATGTTTTGTCGATGGTAGCTATAACATCTTCCTACTAGGTTGTTTTCTGGCTCCTTCCCTCTTCTCGGAGGGTATGAGATTTGGTCTTGGGTCATAGCATATATCTGAGCATATGAATGAGTTAAAGGGTATATTTCTATTACCGAGGTTCCTACTTAAGTTTTTTGGCTGAACCGAACTTCTTCTTGTCACTATTCCACTTTGGGATTTTCCCGACAGCTCCTTTTAATTATTCAATTTGAATTTCTCCTCGAGCTCGTAAAAAGAACTCGTTCAGAGATTTGCACTCTTGCCTCAAAAGGTCGTCCCATAATGGTGTCTTTCTCCACGATCTTGAAGTGATTGCCACCAGGTTGGTTTCATCTGTCATGCACTTGCATCAGGCGGGGATGTCATTAAATCTTTTATAATAATCCTTTAGGGGATTCTCCCATCCCCTGCCTAAAGTTGAGGAGTAAGCTTAGTCTTATTGTAGTGTCATTTGAAGCAAAGAATTATGTCAAGAATTCTGTGCTTTAGCTATTCCGAAGAGCTAATAGAATTTAGGGGATGGCTCTGGAACCATTTCAAGGCGGGTCCATTGAAACTCGCAGGTAGGAATCTAGGTTTAATCTTATCTGAGGCCCAGATCGTCTGCATTTGAATTTCATATAAAGCAATGTGGTCTTCGGGGTCAAATGTTCCATCATAAGAGACTTTCGGGATCTTGAATCCTGGAGGCATAGAGGCTTTCATGATTTCTGAAGAAAAGGGCTGAACTTCTAAAGCTTCATTTAGACGTCGAGACAAGATTGATCTTCTTGTAATTTATGTACCTTCTTTGATAATTTCATCAACAAGGTTTCCATTGATCGATCCTCACAGAGCCTTGGAGTTTCGGCTTCAGTATTCTGAGTTTATGGCCTGTTTTTCTACCTTCTTTCGAAATTCACCCTTTAAGGACTTAGAGTCAAGCGCCTCTCGGAAGGTCCTACTCTTGACGTTTTTATAGTCTCGGCTTTCCTTGCCGCTTCCACGAATCCAACTTCTAAAGTCTCATTAGTCATTGGTAACTTTTCGGGGTTTCGACTAAAAGTTAGAGGGTTCTCATCTTTCTCAAGTATAGCTGAAAAGTTTTGCTCCAATTCAACAAAAGTGGTCTTAACTTCATTCTGGTGTTGTGTAGGCATTGTGCTGTGTCAGAAATGAACTTCAACATTATTTACCGAAACTCGCTTTCGATGAGGACTGGGGCAGCAGTTTCCTCATTAACGGTTGGATTTGTTTGGTTAGTTTGATTTTCTTCATTCGTATGCAGTTCTTATGTTCCTTCATCCAGGTAGGGAAGCGAGGTGTCTTCCGAGAGGAGGATTTTGACTTCATATTGAGCTCGCTGGATTTGAAAAGAATGGAGGTTGGGGGCCCTCCTTCTAGCATAAAAAATGTTAGATTTTTCGCCTGATTAACACTCCAACGCTTTCGAAGTCTTATTCCAAAAGGATGCAGATAAATTGAATGAACGCCGAAACTATGCAGATAACAAGCGCTGAAAGGTAAAGAAATACAAGATTTATAGTGCTTCCCTACATCCACATTGAAGGTTTTGCCGTGAGCTTTTAGTTCTCAAATTTGATGTACAAATACTTGTATTACAAAGTCCACCAGTAATGATCTTTTGATTAAACCTTTCTAAATAGAGTAAGGAATATTGAATGATTATAGAATATCGAAAAATCTCCAGTCGGCCTCTTTTCAGTAGCATGTGGTCCTCTATTTACAGCAAATTTAAGGCCCATTGGTGTAGTGGCTTCCACGTGGATTGATGACCCGACTTGCTATAGGCAGCTCGTATTCAAACACTTGTCACCATCTTGTTGAGAGTACCTTGACGCGGATTGATGACGTAGCGCTTTTATATATAGTTTCTTTGATTTTTTCATTTATATTGGACGTTGATCTCGGTCTAAGGCTATCTGAGTCGTTGATTGTTGATACCTGTTGAAATGTCTTTGGTTTCGGTAGTTGCCATTCCCCGCTGAACTTGGTGTCTTTTTTATTGAACAATGGTCTTGATCTTAATTGACGTCTTTGCTCTTGCTTTCGGGTCTTGTGTTCTTGAATATTGAGCTTGGTGCTTAATCTCTCGATGGAAAGCGAATAATGGATCTTGAAATTACAAGCCAAGGAACTTCCCTTTCGAATATTTGTAATTTGTACTATGTATAAATTATGGTATAAAAAGCAATAAATGAGATATAGTTGCAACTTAAGTACACTTGAGATAGAATCAATTCAACGTTTCAATCGTTAACGCACATAAACCATTCCATAGCGTATACAGTCATGTATTCAAGGAATTAGACAATATTTCAAATTAAATCGTGCATAGTGCACGACGTACCAACGTGCATGTGCCCACACCTTTTCGAAGTTTCTCTCATGATTTTGTATGTGCGTATATATAATTTTATTATTATTATTATTATTATTATTATTATTATTATTATTATTATTATACTATTATTATTTCATGTCCACTAAACATGTGGTTTTATTTTCACTTCCTTTTTCCTGTGCATAAAACACGCACTCATCTAATTATCCACGTATCTTTCTTTTCTTCCTTTTCGCTTTTTTTTTCCTTTTTTCTCCTCTACATGTTTCCGCACGTATCTTTCTTTTCTTCCTTTTCGCCTTTTTCCCTTTCTTCTCCTCTATATGTTTCCCACGTATCTTTCTTTTCTTGTTTTTCACCATTTTTTCATTATATGTACACATCCTTTTCATAGTTTTTCTCGGCCACTTATCTCTCTTCCCGCTTCTCTTTTTTTTTAAAAAATGTGTGATCCTCTAAAATAGAGAAAAACACACTTGTAAATATGTATATATCACAGAAGACAAGGAGATGCCAACATGCCTAGCAGCTAGGTAATCAAAGTACAAATACAATGAAAATAACTCAGGCACTTCTGGAATGAGCTCCGGCAAAACCACCGTCCATTACACGTTGATTAAGATTTTGAATTTGTAAAAGAAGTTTAATATTAGATCCTATTTTTAAGTGATTAAGATTTGATAATATGTAAATGGACGTTTTTAGTAGTTCACGTTGATACCAAAAAACGTAACACCAAAGCTATAACAACTATTATTAAAGATGTGCACAAGTACCTAAATCAGGTTTCAAAATACATGCTCTGAACTTCAGTAGAAAAATTATAATCTTGTTACAAGTTGTATAGGAAAGAATTCCCAACGAACCGTCACACTCTGAGCATGAGCAAGATACCAAAATCAAGGGATGTCATTACGTTAGTTTAATTTTATAACGGATGCATCATTGGTTTGTTTCCCCACTTAACAAAAAATGTAAATAATAAAATGCTTTTTTTTCCGTCCAAATCAACTTAATATTCTAAACTAATCAAAAGAAAAAACATGGGTTTAACAAAATATTTAAACTTGGACGGAAAACATAAAACCACTTAGATTATGAAAGAATTTTAGAAAACTTCTTAAAACTGCTCACTTAAAGAAAATGTTGGAGCCACTTCAACTTTTAGAAAACTATGATAGTTTTGGTTTGAAACCGAACTTTGTATTTTGCATTTTTAATATGTATATAAATTAGATCTAGCTATTTAGACACAAAATAAAACAAAATCGATGACACAATAGTCCGAACCATTAGATTTTTTTTATATTCTCATATGAGAGGTGGAAATCAGAGGCAATCCAATGGCTGAGGTTCAACGTATCATTAATTGTATTACCATTTTGTGTCCCAATGGATTTTTCTGTTTTGAAAACACAAAGAAGAGAAAGATGTCGAAAATGATCAAACTAAAAAGGGATTTTAGTATATTAAATTGAAAATGTTTTTTTCTCGAAAATATAAACAACTCTTCTTTGTTCTTTTTTGTTGGAATGGCTAGAATTTCTCATATTCTTCTTCTCACCCCTGTCTTTTGACAACATATTATTGGAAATGTAAAATACAAAACTTTTTTTCAAGTGATCAAATGATACCTAAAAGTTGTGTATATGTCCGCTTACTAGTGAATTGAATTCTTCATGTAGATATATTATTAAGTGGAAAGTAACGCCACGTCTCTCTTTTTGAAAGCTATTTTTTTATATGCATCCATTTTGGTAACTATTTTATTCATCCACCTTTTTTATAATTCTCTCTTCTACATCTCTCATTTTCAAATTTAAGTTGTATTCGGTTATAACTTATGAAAAATGATAACATGCGCACACATAGTTGTAAAATTGTTCAAATATTTCTTAAATTACACCTAGTTTTCTGAAAATATAGATGTATTTTATAAAACGAAATTTAAAGGGATCTAAAACTTAGGATCTGTTTGATTTCATTTTGATTTTTGTGTTTTGCATTTTCAAAATTCATTATAATATTTGGATAGCACGGATGAAAATATTTAAAATTTCAAGTCATTATAACAATGAAGAAGAGCCGACAGATGAATGAAGAGACGACTGAGGATTGAGAATTGAATGAATGGACGGTGGAGAGATGAATCATTTTTCATTTTATATGTTAACTTCATTTTTCAAATTGGTTGTTTAAAAAAAAAAAATACAAAAACCAAATATTGCCTTGTTTTACAAGATCAAATTTCCCTACATTAAATGAAAATAAAATGCTTATAAAAATCTCTTGCTGTAAAAGGTACATTTCTACAAACACATAGCTTACGACTGTTTCGTTCCATCAAAACCCAAATTGGTTTTCTTTTGCTCGTTTGATGATTCGATTTACAATGCTCGATTATTTTGTTCTTCTCAATTCCAAATCGACAAACTATGAAACTGTACATATACAATTATACAATTTAGTATGAATGCTCATGCATGTAGCTTGCCATTAATTCCCAATTTTGTACTCTTGAAATTCTGTTCATTCATTGTCAAACATTGTACAGGTCGATAATAAAGTTAATCATTATGTTACAGAATCCGTTCTCTTGTTCATTACGATTTACTGTATAATTATGTAGAAAGACGGGGAAATGTACAAATCAGGACCAACGATTACAATTCTTTGCAAAGAGGAAGAAGTTTACTATCATCTTCTTTGGAAGTTCAAAGTCTTGATTCCAAACGCGAACACAACAGCGAAAACCACGGTAAATGCAAGTTCAGCCACAACAACCACACCCAAGAAATCATGTTTGAATCCAAAATATTCCTCTAGGAATTTCTTCACTGTTAAACCATTATCTAGCTTGGTTTCAATGTCTCCGAATTGGGAAACACATAAGCCATACAATGTCCAACTAACTGGGCATGCGTAGTAGTACCACCGCCACCACACTGGTATTCTCTGCATTGATATTTCTTTGTTAAGATGTGCATTTTACAAGTACTTTTTACATATAACGCACTTATAAGTTACAACTAGTTATCATATTTTGAGCTTTTGGGAACTTACGGGACGAGGAACCACAAAGCCAGCAAATAGGTTCCATATGGCATAGAAAGCGGTTGAGACGATTGTGGCAATATCGGCATTAGGTGTTAGTGACACCGCCATCATTCCATAGTAAGTGAAGTATAGGAAAGTGGTGAAGGTGAAAAATGTATACCATAGGAACTTCACTGCTGTCCACTCAAAATTTACCATTGCATAAACTAGACCACTGTATAGGACTGCTTGGAATAAGGTGTATGGTATCTCTATTGCAACCTGAATAATTTATCATGTAAAGTTTATACCTTTCATTGTTTCTATATAGAAAGAAATATATGAATTTGTGCATTACCTGGGCAAATGCATATGGTAATGGAGAGTACATGCCTGCAGCCTTTTCTCTGTAGAACACGGTTCTTTCAACATCTACAATAGGCTGAACAGCCTGACCATTTTGTGTGCCAATGAACATAACTGCAGCATACATAGAACCTAAAGCATTGAATAGATCTTGCTGGGTTGTTCTGCAAAATCATTCACCATGAGAAAAACCATGAGTAACTGAATAATGTTAGACAATGCACAAAGTTGAGTTTTTTAAGTTACGTTTTTCTGCCAAGTTTCCAGAAAATGGTGCCAATAATTATTGCGATAATCGTAGCAAGGAACATTCTGATTGCAGTGTAGGATGGATTTCGCCAGTAAGATTTGTAAAGTTTCCAGAAGCAAGCTGTGCATTGTACACTGAAAGATTGGGAAAATTTGGTTGGAAAGTGCAGATCTTTTGAACCAGGAGGAGGTATGTTCAGTTCACTTATTAATGCCTTGTTTCTCCTGCATTGTAATTCACCATTATGAGCAACTTTTTTATTTTCTTGTAACAGCTAAATATGATATTATAGTAAGCACCTGTATAGATCAGAGTTCCTGTATGTCTCGGAGAAGCTGATCCCCAAAACATCTTCTTGTGATAATGTGGTGACTTCCAACATCCATGTTGCAGGATTGTAGCCGTCTTTTATCTTACTTACTCCATTTATTTGCTGAATTGAAGAAAATACAGATCAATTCTTCCATTGGATGGATTTATTAGTAGAAAAGAACCAAAATGGTGTAGTTTTGATGTATTACCTCAAAGTACTTGATTAAGTCACTTGAATTTCGACCTAGTGGTCCTACATATATCTCTTCTCCGCCTCGTTTCATCAAGAAGAGCTGCAGTTGCATAAATTGTAAATGTATGGTATATGAATACGACATCTTGAAGTCCTTGTATAAAATCGACCATTGATTTATTTTAACATTGTTGATTAGTGTAACATGATACGACCCTACCACCTCCAGATAGACAATCTGGAGACATACCACTAATACATAGGGGACATCTTCTTTGAAAATTAAATTTGTGACATGATACAGCATAAGAAATGCCATTGGAGCCACTTGAATTATAATTTGATTTTGAGATATTTTGTCCTTTTCTATTTCACAGCAAAGATTCATATTACTTGATCAAATTTCATGATATAATCAACTTTTACCTCATCAAAAGATTCGAAAATGTCGATACTGGGTTGATGGATTGTGCAAACAACCGTTCTTCCTGTATCAACAGTATTCCGAACCGCCCGCATCACAATCGCTGCTGCACGTGCATCTAGTCCGGAAGTTGGTTCATCCATGAATATAATTGATGGATTGGCTACTAGTTCTACAGCAATAGTTAAACGCTTTCGCTGTTCAGTTGATAATCCACTTATGCCTGGCAATCCGACTAGTGCATTTCTTAGTGGGGATAACTCTACCAAATCCATAACTTCATCAACAAACATCTATAAGACAACAATATATTTCCTTAAATCAGTCAATTAAGAATGGGGCATTAGCTTTGTATCTATGCATGTACGTTATTCTAAAAGGATAGGTTATTTGCTAAAAGAGAAAAGATATAAGAAAGAAAAGATGAGGTGTTCAAACCTTGCTACATGCATGAATGATTGTGTGAGTTTATAGGCAAAATTTTGATTTATGCTAGCCCTAAAAAAACAAAAATGTATGTATGCATGTAGTATTGTACTGTATTGTGCGGTGTGTATATCTATGTATATATATATGTAAAGAGGTTACTCTTGACGGTATTATAATATAGGTGTAACTTCATCCAATATTATTTGCATGATATTAGTGTTGATAATTTCCTAGTAATACTAGTTCTCAGGTTTTTACAATATATAACCAATGTATATTTATTTATATACGATATGCTTAACTTTGACAACTATAATAACCCCATTCACTGATATAACTAAAACTGGTTTGTCTACCTTTCTTGTTTTCGAATCAACTTCTGAAGGCAAACGAAGCCAGGCTGAATACACCAAGGACTCATAAACCGTGACATGAGGTGAATGGATGTCATTCTGCTCACAATATCCAGATATACGAGCAAATGTTTCTTGCTTTTTGGGGTAACCGGATATGCTGACATCACCTTCGATGTATCCACCTGTCTTCCTTCCAGCTAATACATCCATCAGTGTAGTTTTACCAGCTCCACTTACTCCCATTAGGGCAGTTAAAACTCCTGGCCTGAAAGCCCCACTCACACCCTTCAGTAACACTAGTTTGTCCTCTTCTATACCTTGAGCTTTCATTTCCTAAATATTCACATTCATTCACCAAGATCTTGATTAAACCTAGCTACATTCAAAGATGCCAATTTGAAATATTATATATTTATATTACCTGTGGCATATCGACAGAATATCTTATATTATCGAAAGTCAATGAAAGGGGAGCAAATGGAAGAACCATTCCCTTTTTACTGCCCCCCCTTACTACGGCAGTTTGAATTTCTTTTTCTCCACTTGATGATAGCTCTCCTGTTATATTTGCATTCTTCTCCTCCAAATCTTCTTCGGACATTACTGCCTGTCCTTCTTTAAGTGCTGATTAACACAAAATATTGTTATAAATTAAGTATGATAATAGAATCATGGTATTTGAATGCTATATTATGCGTCTTTTGATGATGAATTGCATTTGTGTAGACCTAATATGGTATTTTCATTTTGGATTCCTTAACTTCAATAATAGGCATGTTTAACCATGAAACTGAATGCTGTAGTTTTACAAGATAGTTATTTGTTGTAGGTGACAAAGAAAGTCGATACTCACGGTCAAGATAAGCAAGTGCAGCAGTGAATAGGAAATTGAAGGCAAGAATATATCCAAGCAAAGCTCCTGAGCCAATCCAGAACCATTTTGCTTCTGGAAATAAACCCCGTGATTCTAAGACTTGGACTCCTAATGTTTTCGGACTTACAGTTATATTAACCACCTGCAGCGGAGAACATCAGATATTAATCCTCATCTCTCATTTCAGGTAACAAACAACTTATACTGGTTTCAGGTTTACTTGCTGCCATTTGTTTCCAAGAAACTCATTTACTGCTACTGCATTTTGTGCATACATCAAAGGTGATGACCAATAACCCCATATCCACCAACTTCTGATATCATCTACGAAATGTGGGATGAGGTAAATAAAATGAATATCTAGTTCTAGTAGAACACTAGTTTCTTGGATTGAGATTCTGGTTACTAGTTTGTGTACTTGTATTATTGATTAAAGCTGTACAAATATGTACCTCTTGATATAACAAAACCACCAAGTACTATGAGTACTAGTTGAGCAAAGGAACCAAATGTGTTTGCAATAACTATTGATCTACCAATTGCAGCAACAATTCGGAAAAGTCCCGAAGCCATTTGGCTGACCAATGTAAAGAGTAGAATTTGGCGGAAATATCTGAAAAGGATTCAAAAAATAAGACAATTTTAGTCATGCTTTTTTTTATATAGTTTCCAAGAGAATGAAGAAGTGCCAAATCAGACCTTCCCGCACTTGGGTCAAATCCAATCACAAAGTATGTTAAAGAAACATATATAGCACACTCAATGAAGGATATCGGTATCTTTAGTATCCATGTCGGTAGTGCATATGCCCATGATGGAAAGAATAGGAGATCTCTTTGTTTGTAAAACACAGGAAGTTTCACAATGCTCATAGCCATTTCAGCTAGACCATTGAAAAGATGAGTAACAAGACCGATAAATAGTGCACCCATATATATTAGTCCATCATTCACATTATCATGATGCATCTTCGTACGTAAGAAGACCGTCATGGCAATGAATGAAATTACAACAAGCTGTGAATCATAAAGAAGAGAAACATCAAAATAACATTATGAAGATGTGAACAAAATTCTAGGATTTAGTGATATCAGACTGTGAGCTTGCCTGGAAAATTTTAAAGAAGTAAACAAAGGAGTTCCTCTTCATCAACAAGTACTCTCTTTCAAAACACACCTTCAACAATTCCATTTTGCTGATTCCATACTCTGAAGTTGTTAAAGCAGCTGGGTGGTTCTTGTTCTTGTCAAACGGAGTGTGAAGTTCTTCAGTTAATTTACGACCAACATGAAATGACAAGAAAGATTTCGCAAACTCCTTAACTGGTATGAATCTGTATGGTTTTTCCCTACTCGACCAGTATTGTTTCTGGTCTTTCCTTGATGTTACCTGTAAATGTAGACTGTCTACATAAGTTCTATTTCGAGATGAGTATACTCATGTCCTTTTTTCCAGATAACTACATTTTATTTATGAAACTAAATTCATATCTTCTATTTTACATGGTCAAATTTGTTGAATTTTTTTGTGCGATTCAAATATATGAAAACTTCCTAAATTGCAAATTTGAAATTTATGGAAATCTTCCTTAATTACAACCTTATCTTGTTTAAAACCTTTCATATCTCCAATCGGAGAAGACTATAAATAAAGGGATAGGCACATGGAATTCATTGTCCACACAACTTAGAAAGAAATAATGTGAGTCAATAAAAATAAATTTTGTAACTATAATTAATCAAATTAAGGATTTTTATCATTCATCTGTAATCTCCTATAATCTCTCTTATTTATTGGAAGTAATAAAGCTTCTCTTTTTCAAAGTGGACGTACACTATCACGACGACAGTGAAGCCACTATAAATCTTTTGTGTCCCCTTTTCTCTTTTATAGTTATTTACTGATGCTTTTAAATAACCGTGATTTGATTGGAGAATTGACCAATCTGTTTGTTTTATCGCACCATAGCATGATCCTATAATTAGGTTTTTCCGCTGTGAGGGATCGATCACCCCTCTACAAAATTAGGCCTTATTTATTGACTTATTAGCTTTGTTTTCCTAAATTAGGATTTCCTTGCTTATTTTCTACCGGGTATTTTTTGGCCAAAAAAAAAAGTATGGTCAAATATAAGCTTATTCACTTACTTCTTGCAAAAAGTCAGCTACACCTTTCCTTTCAGGGCATTTAAATCCCATTGGTTCAAAAAATTCAAGAACATGTTCTCTAGGACCTTGATAGACAATTTGCCCTTCCGAAATTAACATTATGTCATCGAATAAATCATATGTCTCTGGAGCGGGTTGAAGCAAAGCTATAACAGCGGTGCTGCCTAGAATGTGAACCGACTGTCTAAGAGAGTTTACAATTTGAAAGGTCGTGGAGCTGTCAAGTCCAGTTGATATTTCATCCATAAACAGAGCTTTTGAAGGCCCCACAAGCATTTCACCTTCATAAATCATTTTAACATTTTGTTAGATAACGGACATATAAAACTAGATATGCACAAAATCAAGTTGAATAATTTGTGAAAATTGTTCTTGTGACACACATGAGTTCCTTGTGTTATAGCATGGGAAATACTTAGAATGCCCTTGACTGATCTCTATGTATCTCAAATCGAGGAGGGACATTTTGGTATTTTTATGTTGAGGCAACTCTCTGTGTATGCCACTAACCTAAATACCTATGTTTTTATACCTGTTGTTACTCTCTTCTTTTGACCTCCTGAGATTCCTCTTATCATGTTGTTTCCTACCATGGTATCAGCACATACATCCAATCCTAATATCTGTGTATTGATGGGATTGAAGTCAGTTATGTGAATAATAACATCCATGAAACTACATTTTATGCTGTGTACCTTCAGAATGTAATCTGTGATCACGACTTCTTGTCCTCCTAGTGTAGCAGCCTACAATGTTAAGATGAAGAAGATAGTATGTTCATGTGCAAATATATCGTCTATGAATGGAAAATAATGATTGAAGTTGCTTTTGTGAAATTGGAATAAATATGTTGTCTTTTCACTTTTATTTATTGAATTGAATGAATAATCATGAGTGTTATTGAACGGACACTTGTCAGTTGCTAATTTTGATTATAAATTGAACTTCTCTACAAATTTAAATTTTAAACTGCTGTGTTTTTGCAGCATCGAACTTCATTGTAGTAACATTATATCACAGTTAGATTCGAAGACACTTTCTCCCTGAAGGTGACAATTATGCAGATTTGATCATTGAAACCAAGGTGATCCCATTTTCCTCCCCATATCATCTTTATTACTTATATTAGAGTTCATGATCATATTCCATCCGAGTTCCTTATCAAAACTAGTCTTATTTTTTAATTATAACTTGATTGTAAATCAAACTAAAAATTCTGATGGGACTACATGCTATAGTTGATGGAAAATCAATAACGACAGATTTTTGATCTGTTTATGTGCTGCATATATAGTTGTACCTTCATGAACATATCAATATCAGGATCCGGCTTGATGTTTGCTTCCTTTTCTCTCCTTAATAACTCCATTAACATATCTAAATATTGACACATAAACTGGTTAAGTTACTGAAATTTCAAATCCACAAAATTCAAATTCAAGTACTCTTTTTAAATGAATTACCATATCTTGTACCAACACCTTGACATTTTGCAGAAAAAGCCAAGGTTTCTCTTACTGTCATTTCTCCAATATGAAGATCATGTTGACTTATATAAGCAGAAGTTCTTCGTGGAACAAATTCATTCATTCCATGCCCGTTGTATGTAACTTTACCCGACACTTTAAGTTCTGAGCTTAATTTTCCTGCTAATGCAAGTAACAAGGTTGTTTTTCCTGAACCAGGTGGGCCTAAAAGTAATGTCATCCTGTAAATTCATGGCGAAGTAAAACCACATCAAATTATTTTTTTTATTATTATAACTTCTCTGAATTATCCCGAATTTGTGTTTATTTTATTTTACCTGTTAGGCTTGATTATGCCAGTAATTTCATTAAGGATTGATATAGACTTCTTTTGACTAGGAAGAATATAGAGACTGTTGAGTAACCCTTCAATTTTGTTGGTAAAGAAGTTGACGAATGTTGAAATTCCTCTATTTCCTAAGTAGACTTCTGCGCTGATGTTCAAATTTTCAAATCGAACTTCAATTGTTGGGTTTTCAATTCCGACCCTGCATGAAAATTTGGATGTCAGAGAAGAATCAAATGCATTCTTAATTGAATTGCAAGAAACACTCTTGTCCTTCCTACAACTCGTGCCATTCCTTTTTTGCATACAGTACCTTGATCTGATGTACAAACTTGAAAAAAGTGAATAACCTACATATTCATCCATCCATTTAAAATTTGAATTTCAAATCTAAACTAAACTTACTTACCTGTCCAGTCTACCCTTTAGCCTCAACAAAAACTTCTCGTTGTCATCCTCTGGATTTCGGACAAGCTTTTCAAGAAGTTTCTTTTTTACTGCTACATCAAGATTTTCAATCTCAACTTCGGTTTTTGCACCAGTTGCTTCTGTGATTATTGCCTTCCTAACACGATTATAGGTAGGTAGCTTTTCAAGTGCTGCCCATTTTAGAGCTTCTTCATCATCTACTTCCCTTGAAGAAATTGAAAAGGCATCGCTTCTTCCACTAGCACTTCGCCATACTGAACCATTTCTTACTATGCTAGTCAAAATGCTATTTTCCATCATTTGGTTTATGAGAAATTCAGTTTCAGTGAAATATAAAATACTCTAACTTAGTAAGAATGAGAATAAGTTGAGGTTAATGAAGGAAAAGAGAGCATGTGAGACAAGGTTTATATAAGGTTTTATAATTGAACATGTGCAACTAAAATATGCATATGCAAATAATGAAATACAGTATAATACAAGAAATGATGGGAAGTGGTTCGATTTAATTTTTTTAAAATGTACCCGAAACTTAGCATCATGTGCAGTATTTATTGACAGGTTGTGAACCTCATGCAATCTGATTATTTATAATTAAGTAACCTTTGTCATTTATAATAATTTGTAATAGAGTAGTTTTTGGAGCAGGTCATGGATTGTGAATCATGTGTTGTAGCGCAAATATATAGAAATACAAGTAAAAAAAATGGCTAATTAAATACAGGAAAGCCCCGTGTAGCATCCTAGTTTGATTCATATACCATTTGGCACTTGAGAACTATACAATTTCTATGATAATTCAACCTTTTTTCCCTTCATTTTCCTGTCCTCTCATCATGCAATTTTGTGTGCTTAATTTGGATTCTCTGTTGTATACATGTATTGGTGCAAGTTTGTACACATAAATCGGTGATTCGGTAATTTTTGATCAGGATGCCATGAAATCATATTATCATTGTATGATTATATGCATTCCTGCATGTTATCGTACTGATTTTTATAGATCTTCTGCCCAAAATCTCCATATAGATATTTTCAATGTTTTGCTCAATTCTACATGACAAGAAGATACCGAGGCTCTATAATATCATACAATTACCTGCTATGTAGTCTTTTTAGATTATGCTGATTGCTGAGCTATATAATATCTAAAAGCTGATTTCTTACTAAAATCAATTATTTAACATGAGCATAAACTCGTCATCCTCTTAGTGAGACAAAATTTGATATTGCTCGTAGTCAGGTCTCCTTGAATCATCTTATACATTGTTTGCTAATCTGTTCTTTTACCGTTTCCAAAGTTCTTCATGACTACACGCTTTTTTATTCCAGGATAAGTTATATAGTTGTCATGCAATTTCAAATTCATGTATCTTATTATTGTCGCCTGTAGATGGCGAATATTATTGTCGCTAGTGTGAACACCTTATGCTCCATGAATTCTTTATCGTTATTTTATAAAATGACTTCTATTCACTTAAATCATCGAATGGTAAGTTACCAATGGTCATGTTTTACATGAAGCGATAACTATCATCATTTTTGGTTAATTAACTTGCAGTTGAAAAGAGTTACAACTTCCATCTCTCATCTAATCTATTCAATCTTGAGGACAAAATATTTATTTAAAGAATTCTAGAGCTCTCAAAAACATATTACGCTGAGAATTCTAAATCTCTCATAATCTAGAAAAGGCTAAAGATATTTACTCAGCTCTTTTAGATTTATATTTGTCTTGACTTTTCTCATGACATGAACAACTACAAATAAAGCATCTCCCATTTCAATTCATCCAAACAACAAAGCAAACATGCTTGAGTGAAGAAAGAGGGCAGTAAATCATTGTGAAAAGTGATAAGAATAAAAGTGAAAAAAAAAGATGAAAAAAGTTTGAATGTGTTTGTAATATAAAGCTGTAAATTTTGTTTTTCTTTCTTATATGCTTCTTTCATCTCTTCTAAAATTCATGTGTTAAATTTTGAGGACACTACATGCAGAATTGAAGAGGATGGAAATAGCTTGATATTGACGAAGACGGTTCGTGAAATGGACTTCGAAAGTTCAAGATTTTGGTTTGAAGAAGGCAGGAGTTGACTGCAGCAAATCAGACGTTTGAATAGGGAATTCAGATGTCTAAATTGGAAAATCTGACGTCTAGATACCCTATTCAGACGTCTCTGTTATCAGGTAACTATCCTGAAAAATTAATGGCTTAATTTAGCATTTTTCAACGTTCTGAAAATGTATTTCAACTACCTGACTTTTAAATTTAGCTATTTGAATTTGGCATTTCAACCCGCCGATTACCTGTAGCGTGGTTGTTTTAAGCCCGGGTTGTTGTTTGTTAACAAGTCTTCAAAGGCAATTTGGGAAATTTCTAAAGGAGAATCCTCCATATATAAGCTATTTTTTAGATCTTACAAAAGATTCATTCTAATTGAAATTAGAGTTTCCTCTAATTAATTTCTCTTATCGTTAATCTCCATAAAATCAAATACTATAGAATATTGAGTGATCGTTGTATTTAATATCTTATACTCTTTCATTATGGTAATAAAAATACCCTCTCTAAAGTGGACATACACTAACACAACGTTGATGAAACCACTATAGATCTCCTGAGTGATTTATTTTTGTTATTGCTTAAATTGTTTGCTTATGATTGAGATTGGTTTATTTGGATTGGATATTGAGTTTTGGTATTGAGATAATGAAAAGTTGTTTTTGCACATCTTGCAACGATCTCATTTTAGCGGCGTTTTGGGGTTTGGATTAGAGTGATTCGAGTTCAAATTCCATAACATTTAGTATCAGGGCTTTGATGTTTGTAAGGTGTTTATGAAAATGCTGAAATCGAAAAATATCTCGAAAAGCCCCTCAACGGTTGGTCTAAGTAGCGTAGCACCATATGAACGTCTATTGTATGCGGTTTCGGGTTCTCAATTGGTTATTGATAAATGAAATGATGATAATGATTTTGAAAAATGGCAATGGATGATGAAAGCGGTTTTTAGGCCGAATCGTGTGCATCGGGTTTTGTTTAACACGCATTTGTTGCCAACAGACATCTCAGATGTTGAGAGAAAGGGAATGAAAGAATGGGTATTCATTACACTCAAACTTGCTATGGCTGAGAATGTAATCTCCAAAATTAGTGATGAGACTACCGCTAAAAGTATTTGGGATAAGTTGAAGGAGTTGTAAATGAAGAAATCACTAACTAATCATTGATCTTGTTGCAAACTTTCTTTGCCTATAAGATGAAGGATGGTACTTCACAAAAGGCGCACTTGAATACCTTTGATGATTTGCTAATGAAGATGAAGTTAATAGACTTAAAGATCGAGGAAGAGCAAAAGATGATGATCTTGTTATGTTCGTTGTTGGACCGTTATACGGGCTTCTCAAATAGCTTGATCTATATCCGTGATACTTTGAATCCTAGTTATGTTAAAGCGGGTATTCTTAGTAAGGAGTTGCAGGATCAAATGAAGGAGTTGAGTGATAGTAGCAGTGGTGCTAGTAGTGGTCATGGTTTGTTCATGGAGAAGAAGAGAAATGAGAAGAAAGGAGAATCATGGGCGTCCTAAATCAAGGAAGCCTGGTTGGAGAGGAAAGTCGAACGAAAGAAATAACAGGTGCTATATTTGTAAGAAGGCCAATCATTGAAAGAATGAGTGTCCGAATAAGGATAGGAAGAAGAATGAAGTAGCATTTTTATCGGTGGCGGTGGAGAGTGATGTCGGTGAAGTAGATGAAAATGTATTGACGGTGGTAGCACAGATGTTCAGGTGGCGAATGTGTGCTCGATTCAGGTGCGTCTTATCATATGACGCGGAATAAGAATTGTTTTTCTCCTTATGTCGACAAGGAGGGAAATTCAATTGTTTTGGATAATTGTGTTATTTGTACATCAATGGGTATTTGTTCCATGTGGATTTGGATGTTCTGTGGTGTACGCTCACTAATGTACGTTATGTTTCGGGTCTTCGTAAGTCTTTTATTTCCTTGGGACAATTGGATTCTTTGGAATGTAAAATCACTATTGAGAGCAATAACTTGTGGCTTCAAAAGGTGCACTTGTGGTGTTGAAAGGTGTTAGAGCTTATGGAGTTTATTTACTTCAAGATGTAACTATTGAAGGTGAAACTTGTATGGATACTGACATTTCTCGTGGTTTGTATGTGATAAGTTGTGGCATTTGAGGTTGGGTCAGATAAGGTTGTGGCATTTGAGGTTGGGTCATGTCTCAGAGAAGAGTTTGGATATTCTTTGGAAGAGAAAAATGATCGATAGAGAGATTTCAATAAACTTGAGTTTTGCGAGGAATGTGTCATGGAAAGGCAAACCAAAGCAAACATGGATGTTTCGGGGCAGCACCAATGGATTCTTTGGTGGAGCTCGTTATTATATTTCTTTTATTGATGGCTTTTCTCGAAAAGTATGGGTATATGTAATGAAGACCAAGTCAAAGGCATTTGCTAAATTCAAAGTTTTGAAGGCTCTTGTTGGGATGAGAGTGGCAAGTCTTTAAAGGTGTTGAGGTACAAAAATGGCGAGGAGTATGTTTTCGAAGAGTTTATGGAATTTTGCAACCATCGTGGTATTTGGAGGTATTTTACTATACCGGAAGATCCACAATCGAATGGGGTTGCAAAGAGAATGAATCGTACTCTACCTGACAAAGCTCGATGCTTGAGATTGACATCAGATATTTCGAAGGGATTTTTGACTGAAGCTTTGTCAACCTAGTGCATATTATAAATCGAATTTCATGATTGTTTATTGATATAAAAAAATCGAAAGAAGTGCAAGGGAAGAGCATTGATTTGAGCTATCTTCATGTGTTTGGTAGTCCAACTTATGTGCATGATCCAAGAAATGATAAGCTTGAGCCTAGAGCCTTAGAGGTCTTGCTTGGTCATACGGGTGGTGTCAAAGGCTATCGGATTTGGAATCTGAAACCGAAGAAGATTGTGAATTCTCATCATGTTAATTTTGATGAGTCGGCCTTGTTCATGGAGAAGGGGAGCTCATGTGATGTTCCGGATTTGGTTCATGATGAATTAAAGGAGAAGGAAGTTATTTTCACTTTTCGTCTAAGGAGTAAGAGTTGTTGGAGATGCTTGTGTTGAGGAAGCGGTTGATGGTACATCACATAGTCCATATATTTCCTTTAGTAGTGTTGGTAATGTTCACGACTCTAGAGATGATTCGGTTCGAGGTGGAGCTGAAAGGAGTTTGGGTGATAGTATTGCAAATGAGGTCAGTCGTCGTGTTATAGGACCAACGGATATGGTGATTGGAACTATCTTTGATTTTGTGATAAGTTGGACTATGCTCTTCATATAGTCCAAGATGAGCCAATAGATCTAATAACGCATGGATTTGAGTGGTACATCAAAATGGATTTGTGTCATTTAGGAAGAGGTACAATCTTTGTTGAAGAATCAAACTTGCGATTTGGTTCCAGTTTCTAAAGAAAACCGTGTTATTTGGTGCAAATGGATATACAGGTGAAGGATGATGGGAGATACAAAGCTAGATTAGTGGCTAAGGTGTTTGCACAAAGTGAAGGGAAAGAGTTATGATGAGATTTTTGCATCGGTTGTGCTCCATACTTCAATCTAGCTATTATTTGCTACATTTACTATTCACGATTTGAAATCGAAGCAATTTTATGTGAAAACAGCCTTCTTGCATGGTGACTTGAATGAAGACATATACATCGAGCAACCAGAAGGTTTTGTTGTAGATGGTAAGTCAAATTGGTTTGCAAGTTGATAAAAAAATGACTATATGGTTTAAAGCAATCACCTAGACAATGGCATAAAAGATTTGATCATTTTATGCTTGAAAATGGTTTTGATTGGAGCGTCGAAAATGCTTAAGTATATTTCAAGAGGTTAGAAAATGATTGTTGGGTGCATTTACTCTTATATGTGGATGACCTATTCATTTCTTCTAAAGATAAAAATAAAATCAACAAGTTAAAAAATTCATTAACATCAGAATTTGATATCAAAAGATCTTGGAGAGGCAAAGAAAATTCTAAGCGTGGAAATTGAAAGGAATCGAAAGTATTTTGAGTTGAAATTGACTCAAAAAGACTATGTGAAGAAAGTGCTTTGTCGGTTTAGTATGGAAAATGCAAAGACGTCTAATATTCCGTTACCTTTGCATATGAAGCTTGCGATTAAGAGATCACCTATCTTGAAGAAAGACAAGGCTTATATGGCAAGAGTGACATATCCAAGTGAGGTTGGAAGTTTAATGTATATCATGGTGTATACAAGACCCAATTTTGCAATTGTCGTCTGGATGATTAGTCAGTGTATGACTAATCCGAGAAAATCGCATTGGAAAGTCGTGAAGGTTATTTTGAGATACCTTAGAGGTACTTTATCTCATGGTCTTTTTTTTGTGGTAATGATGCGATGAAATGCAAGTTGGTTGGTTATTGTAATTCAGACTTCTAGGTATGTCTTCACTCATGGTGGTACAGCCATAAATTGGAGATCTAGATTGCAAACCGTAGTTTATTTATCTATTACGGAGACGAAGTTGATAGTCGTTGTGGAGACGGCGAAGGAAGCACTATACATGAGGCGATTGTTGTGTAACTTGGGTTTTGAACACGATAGGATCGATGTTCAATGTGATAGCTATACACTTGGTGGAGAATTTGGCTTTTAGCTTTTGGACTAAGCACATAGAGGTGAGAAAGTCTTTCTTGGTAGCCATGGATGAAGAAATTTGTTCATTTTCGAAAAGTGCACACAAAAGATAATGCGGTGGATATGTTTAAAAAAGCATTGCCACTTGGAAAGTTCGAGCATTGCTCGAATTTGATTCACTTGTTAAAGTTGTTGGAACTTCGTATTTACGATATCTCGTAATTACGATATTTGGACTATAGCAACTATATTATATACTAACTTGTTTTTACAGGAATTAATCAAAGATCGGATTCAAATGAGCTTCATCTTTAAGTATGTATCGAGTCTGTGTCTAGAAGTTAAAATATGTTAAAATCTCTCCTATATGATATATATTGCATTATCCTTTCATTTATTTGTTTCAAAAAGAAAATCTCATTTTTTATGTTACATTCAGACGTCTGAATGCCTCGTTCCAGACGTCTGATTCTGGAAGTTTAAATATTGTAAACTACAATATTCAGACGTCTGAAAGTTATATTTCAGACGTCTTAATATAACAATTTTTTGCCCATTTTCTTTCTGTTTTAATTTCGTTGCATTTCAGAAGTCCGAATTTTTAATTTCAGACGTCTGAATATTTACAACGGCTATTTTCTTTTAAAAGACATTTCCATTCATGAAGAGGTACGATCTTTAATCCAACAGATAAACATAACTCTTGATGATAACTCTTCATGAACAATTGCAACTATTTACTATCTATATGAACACATTAGAATCAAGTTTTTAAAACCACTAATTCTATTGATTATTATTCTATTCTTGAAATTCTTGATTCTAATACATTTGTGCTTTCAACATCATTCAAATTCATTTCCTACTTCCTTAATCTTCACGCATTCACACATATATCATAAAGGAGAAAGATTATAGGAAATTTGTACTATTAAGAGACAAATTCGTGTTATTAAGAACACATTGTGTCACATACATTCTGTATAAGTTGAATTCCTCTTCGGCTGTTGAGGCGAAATCATGTTCTGTTGCTCAGGTCCCTTGTTCTGTTGTTCAAGGGTTGTATAAACCTATTCCTCCGGGTTAAGTGAGGATTGTTGTTAGTGAAATTCCAGAAAGGAGTTTGGGACTGGACGTAGAACGGGAAGTTCGAACCAGTATAAAAATTCTTGATGTGCTTGTTTTATTTTTACTTACTTTTCATTGCTATTGTTTATTTCCGCACTAGTATAATATAATTCCATATAGCACGATCCACGGTAACTTTCAAAAGTGCTAGGTGCCATGGGGTGTACGGTTGGAGAGAATATTTTAGTTATTGATGACGAAGAGTATATCGTTAGCGGATGGTGGCTTTGCCCGAGCTTATTGGCAGAGTGTAATGGGGGGTGGCTTTGTATGAGCTCATCGAGAATTATTCAAATGTTTCAGTTGAAGGTGGAGATGGTAATGGTTTGGTACCATTGGTTCTTGGTATATGGAGATGAATATAGTCTCGAGATGGAGTGTTAAATTTTGGCGATAATTAAAGAGGATAGAAATAACTTGATATTGGTGAAGACGATTCACAAAACGGAGTTCGAAAGCTTGAGATTTCGCAATTTGACGAAGTAAGGAGTTGGCTACAGCATATCAAACATCTGAATATGAAATTCAGATATATGAAAGTAAAATTAGACGTTTGGGTACCTTATTCAAATGTCTGTATTTTCAAGAATTATCCTAAAAGATTCATGGCTTAATTCGGCATTGTCAGCCATTTGAAAATACATTTTAACTGGTTGATTTTCAAAATTTAGCCATTTAAATTTGGCATTTCAAACGACCGATTACCTGTACATGGTAGTTTTCAGCCCAGATTGCTATTTGTTAATTGTGAAGGCTTCAGGGGCAATTTGGAAATTTGCCAAATAAGAATTCTTTATATATAAGCTATTTTTCAGATCTAAAAAAAGTTTATTCAAATTGAAAAAAGGGTTTTATCTAACTAATTTCTTTAATTCTTAATCTCCACAAAATCGAATTCTATAAAATTTTGAGTAATATCATTGTATTCAATTTCTTGTACTCTTTCATTTTTGTAATAAAAAGACTCTCTCCAAAGTGGATGTACACTAATACAATGTTAATAGAACCGCTATAAATCTCGTGTGTGATTTACTTTTGTTATTGCTCATATTGTTTATTTTTGATTGAATTGGTTTATTTGGATTGATTATTAAGTTCTGCTATTGAAATATTGTGTAACGACTCAGAATTTTAGTCAATTAATTTTGAAATGTTTAATAAATTTTAAACATTGAAATATTAGTTTTAAAAGTAAATATTAATGAAAATTTTAAATACAATAAAAAAAGTGAATAAGGATGATAAAAAAATGGCGTATGCCTGGAAGAATTATTGCGATCAAGAAAATGATAAGCGCTTCAATTCTTCTTCTTTCAATTACCATTCTGGTCGTATTTCATCATCTTCTTCAACCCGTCTCGCGAATCCCATACTCAATTCTAATTTGCGCAAAAGAACAGATAGGTTTCCGTATCCTCAAGCTCATTTTCATAAATCTCGCTATTCGAACTAGAAAAGGGGATTTCGCTGTTTTCGTTGTGGTGATAAAAATCACAAGATCAAGGATTGTTCTTTTTCTATTCGTTGCTTTAATTATGGAGTGGTAGGCCACAAGAGAAGGTCGTGTCCCTTGATTTTTAATCCATTCCTTAATTCTGAGACTGTTTTTTCTCCCTCCGATCCTTTTTTCTCTCAATCTTCGAGTCGTAAAGACCATCACTTCTATTTTGTTCTTGACTTCTTGAGATTGAGAGGCATGTTCATGGATTGTTGTACAGGAAATAAAGATGACTGTAATTATCTGTTCAACAAAGTTTTTTGGCATTTCGACTGCTTAACAGCTGATTTTATTGGTAAAGATTTGAATGCCGATAACTGGAATTTTTTTCAATCTGATGATCTATCCAGTAGTTATAATGCTGCTCATGATTTTGTTGATTCGCTTTGGGTGGATTTGGATCAGTTTAAAGTAAATGATTCGAATAGAGAGTTTCATTCTGACATTTTTTTATTAGATCCAGATGTCAGAGTCTGTTGTATTCAAAATTCTGAGTTGGTGGATAGATGTTCAAGTGAATATTCTGAATCAAAGTTCTTGGTTTCATCTGTTTCGTGTTCCTGCATTGAGGCTAGTGTGGATATTCATAAATGTTCTAAGGATAGGTCAATCGATGATGATTTTCTCTTGAATCAAAATAATTTCGTAGCTGATGGAGATGTTCTTTTATCCGATTGCGTTGATGAAGGTTATAAGAGAAATTGTTTTGGTTTAGATTTTCTTTGTGATAATTCTGGGTTGGAAGTCTCAGGTTCATCTGTGTTGAAAGATTTTTCTGGGTTTACAGTAAATAGTAGCTTCTTTATTGATCATGGCAATTGTGATGACAATAGTGAAGTCTCAGTTTCATCTATGCGGGAAGTCTCAGGTTCACTATTGACTGATAGGGTTTTTGATGAGAACATAGTTAGAAATTCTCATGCTGTAGTTCATTGTGCTTTTTCATCAAAAAAGATGCTTCCATTCAGAGATTTAATGTTGATCACAAGCACTCAAGATGTTTCATGTGTTTCAGTTAATAGAGGGACTGCTGTTAGTTCTCTAGATGGTTGTTTCTTATCTGAGAAGAAGATGGGCAGATCATTATTACTCTCGGCCGGTCTGGTGATTATAGAAGACATTGGGAGTTTTATTACTGATTGTTCTAGTTTTTTTCAGCCTCATATTGTTAGTCCTTTGGATGTTATTGCTTTTAAACTTGGAATTCCTCCGTGTGTCAGTGGTTTGGAACCCACATTGGATAGTATTTTTGTGTATTTGAACAAGTCTGCTATCTTTAGTAAAAAGAAAAGGCCAGAGAGCGATTGTTCTGTAGTTCTAAAGGCAAGTGATTCAGAGAGCATTGTTAGTGTTAACAATGTGAGTGAAGATTCGGAGAGTTCCAAATTGCAACAATTTGATCAAACTGTTTATTATTGGACGGGGGGTTTCAGATTTGTTATGTACTGTTGTCTTGCGTCTATAGGTAAATTTCCTCGTTCTTCTGCTGAAGCTAGGAATATGATTCGTGTAGCCAAACGAAGGGAAAGAAATAGTAAGAGATATTCAACTGATAGTATTAGGAGAAGTCCTCGTCTTAATCGTAAAGCTTTTTAGTCTTTCGTGTGAGGGTTGTTGATTTTTTGGGAGATTTTTTGTGTTTTTCATTGTTTTGGAGTTCTTTAGTGGTTGTGTTGTTGCTGTATTTTGTGTTGTTTCAGATTGGTTGTTGAGGTTTCAGTTGGCGGATTCAGATGTCTTTCAGTTAGTCACTGCTCTTTTGGTGTTGCTTCAGTCCATGGTATCTGGAAGATTTTGTCTTTCTAGGGTTGGTTTTTAGTCTCTTTGGAGTTTGGGTAAGTTTTTTTTTCTTTTTGTATGGGGGGTCTTATGCTACCTACTAGGCTTGTTGGCAGCTCCTTTTCTTTTGTAGTTATATATATGTGCATGTGTGCTCTCCTCTCCTGTAGAGGATCACACATTTTTCTCAAAAAAAAAAAGATTTATTTGAATAATGTATTAAATAATTGGAATATTCAAATTTATGAATCTTGGATCTAATATGAATGAAAATGATTTTGAAAGTTGATTTAAATTTCTATTTGAATAAGAATGAAGATAGTAAACTTCAATTTCTAATTAAAGTGATTAGAATTGGTTTTAAAAAATAATTGTTTTAATTAACATATGAAAATAGCCTTTCGGGGCATTGTCTCAGATTTCGGCGAAACCAGTGCCATTGGGTCCATGATAGTGAATTATTGTATGCCGTCAAATTTTATGGCAATTGGATGCATCTTGTGGTCGTACGAGTTTGAAACACACATAAATTAATTTAGAGAATTAATATAATATAATTCAATTTAAAATGCTATCTTTTGTATATGATCGAATTAGGTTTCGAGACTAGTTCCATTATGTTCGAAATAGGGGTATTGCATATAGAACGCCAAGCAGCACGACTTGTTTCGGATTTGAGATTTTTGAGTGCATCGGGCTAGATATTTTCGAATATGAAAAAAATATTAACCATTCTTTAGCCCATGCCCAAATACTCCAGCCCATACTTCATGCATGCCTACCCACAGCATCTTCCCCTTATTAAATCACGTTGAAACCAGAGAAAGCAAGTTCGTTTTTTTTTTCAAATTCAAACTTCCCCTCATCTAACAATTGATATTGATCAGAGCCACCATGTGCCGTTTCAGGCGAGGCGACCAACTGGCAAAATGTTGCCGACATCAAGATGAGTGAAATCAATGGTTAGATTGCTGTCATTGGTCAAAAGGTGGTCGTAGTTCATCGATGAACAGCGAGCGAATTTTCTTGGATTTCGACGTTTTGGTGAACTTTTAGGTGAGGGTCTAAAGGGATGTTGTAGAGCATGGTGAGGGCTACCTTCGGCTGGAGTTTGGTGGCGCGAAATCAACTATAGCGGCGGTATTTTTAGGTTGAACGGAAAAATGTTTTTGGGTTTTTTGGCAACTAGTAGCGACTGGAGGGGACGAGGTGTGAGGCATGGGCTTTTCGAGGTCAGGGGTTGCTTGAGGAATGGACGCGGTGGTCGTTGGTGAAGACAGGAGGCGACACGACATCGTGAAATCGAGCACGAGGAGGAGGAGCGGGAATTTAATATTTGTGAAAGTGGGTAATACTGTAATTGTAATTATATGATTAGTTTAATTATATTATAATTTAAAAATCGGTAACTAAAAACGTTTCTAACTCTCTCATACGAGGTCCAATCGAAGTGCTGATTTTTATGTTGCACTCATGATGAGGAAAGCTTCGATATGATACTGTTGGTCGAATTCTGAGTAAGTTAAAATTTAGGCTAAAATCGGACGTCACTAGATTTTAGTTTCAAAGCAGAACGCCTCCGCATCAACTAGAGTTTCGGTGAGTTACACTCACCTTTTTGGCTCACTAGTATGTTATATAGCTGATAAACATTGGTTATTGGATGATTTAAAGTTTTATCAGCTGATTTAGATTTATTTCCATCCCTGGTGCGGATGACCTTTTGCATACATACCCGCCTAGTAGTGGGTGACCTATGTTGTATGATTTTATAGTGTTTGTGATGTAGAGAAACAGGTTGGAGGAATCCAATAGAATTCCTCACCATTGTTAAATTTTATTTATATATATGTGTTCATATATATATATATATATATATATATATATGAGTTGTAATGCAAGGGGACATGTTGGAGGGATCCAATGAGATTCCTCGCTATTGTTGAACCGTTTTCAATAATATTCCTGTTATATGAATTATTAGATAATAAACCTGATTTTTGGCATTATTGGTTATGACATCGTTATATGTCAAAAACTTAAACCCTGTAGTGATAGAAAATCAATATCGATATTGGTTAAACGTTGGTAGCTATTGACCTTAAATTAACATTTTACTATAAATTGCCACTTGAGTTGGAATTGGTTGTCGAGACAGGAAATGATTTTTAAAGTCGAGTTTAAGATATATTTTGTTTTAAAGGATTTAACTTCTATTTTATTCCAACCTTTTTATCTATCTTTTCTAAGTTATTTATTTATTTTTAATATTGTTTTAAGATTATGATAATATTTTTTAAGATTATTTTTATCAATATTGTTTTAAAGATTGTTTATTTATACTTAATGTTGTTTAAGGTTATTTATAAATATTTAAATATTTTGAAAAGTTAATTATTCAAATAATTAATATGGTTTGAAAATAATAATAATGATGATTATTAATAACATTTTGGAAATTAATCATTACTATTTATAATAATGGTAAAGATTAATTATTATTGTTTATTTAATAATGTTTTGAAAATATTAATTATTATATAAGATATTTTGGAGGTAATAATTATTATTTATTTATAATGTTTATTGTTAATAATTATTACTATAAAATAGTGTTTTAAAGGAATTGATTTTTATTTATTTATAAATGTTTTCGAGACTTATAAATAGAGTTTTTAAATGGGTTTGGGTTTTATAAAGGGAGTTTTATAAAATATTTTGAAGATTTAAAGAAAGATTATTTAAAAGGTGAAGGAGTTTTGTAAATGGTTTGATATTTATAAACGAATTTATGAAATGAGTATATAGATTTATAAAAGGAGTTTTATAAATAGTTTTATGGATTTATAATGATTTGTAAATAATTTGAGAAATGTATAAAAAGAATTTATAAGTGATTGAAATTTATAAAAGAGAATATAAATTATTTTCAAAGATTTGTAAAATGGTTTATAACTGATTTTAGAGATTTATAAAGAGTTTATAAATGATTTTAGAACTGAATAAAAAGAAAATCTTTCTCAGTTCTGTAAATATACTTATACCATTGAGATAAGTATATGAATGCATTTTCTAGGTTGTGAAGTGTAATGTATGTGAATATACTTATATCATTGAGTAAGTATATGGATATTTTCCAAGTATTGGAAATATAGGGGCTTGTGGGTGTATCTTTGTAAAGCTATTTACATACAAATAATTTACTAAGTGATTTTAATTAAGGGAAATATTTATAAAAGGGGCCAGTGGTTACTTATGTACTTAACTAACTGTTGGTTTTTCCTTTGTATAAAAAATCCCTGATTTGAATGTTTGTTTATGCGATAGTTAAATAACCAACTATTAAATTTGAACCCAAAGCGTAACTTTGGAAATATCTAGGAGAAACACATGAGTTATGTGGCATATTCATCTCCGATGATGTTATACGGTGCGTGCAAATCTCATTTTGTTCTTCTGGGTTAAATGATAAGGAAATCCGTCCATTAACAGTTTGGAGGTGGTCTCCGCTCTTATATTTGACTGTTTATTTCCTAAAAACCTGGGGTTGAATTTACTGGAAACCATCGAGTGTTGTTTCGAAGAGATCGGGATCAGATATGTTATTCGAAGACCACTTCGATCCAACTGAAGCATTTCAAAGCAAAGACATTATAAAGATGATAGAATTGAAGATGGAGCTCTTTGAAGTGCAAGGGATGCTTGTTACTATCCTGATGGTGATTCCTAAAATGGATGTTTAGAATAGGTGCCTTCGGTTCGTTCATCTCCTGAACGACTTGTATGGATGAATGTTGGCATTGCATTGTGTTTGGTGGGCAGTGCTAACATTCTATGTGGGAAGTGATATATAAAATGTATAAACGTAGTCTCAAGCCTCATCAACCGAGAATGACTAAAACATGGAAGATGTAGCAGGGCTAAGTGGGTTGCTCCTAAGTAGGGTATGATCCTCTCTATCTTTAGTCGATATTATCTCTCATTTGTATGCTTCGAGGCCCATTAACAGAAGGGTAATCATATTCCTTACTACTAGTCAAGTGGTAGGCCGGTCCTGTGTTTGCAGAGGATCCCGGCGAGGTCATCGGTGTTTTTTATCTACAGACGCACTGTAAGTACCCAAGTAGCCCAGCCATTGTATGAAATCCATTCTCCAATATGTTCCTTTACAGTTTTAGTTGTATACCCATTATGCTGGAATTTAATTAATGTAACAATTTCGGCTATGATTAATAAGTATTTGTATCTTAGACACTATTATAATATCAATGAATTTAACATCAAATGGTTTGGTTATCGTAAGGTGAAAACCCATCCGTGCTTATGTGCGGCGTGGTCTAACGGAATACTTTTGATTTCAAAGGTTTTCTATAACTTAAAAATCTAGTTGGGTGTGTTTTCTCACATTGATTTTTCAGACTGACTCAGGTGTTATTTTATTATAATGCTCAGGTTAGACTGAGCATAGTACAAATTTCGTTTGGATGCTTTGGAGCTTCAGGAGACGAGCTAGAGGCCTAGAGATGTATTCACATATATATTTATTTTTCTGCTATATTCATTGTTGTATTATCAGCAATTGTGAGGACATGTTGTTATAACTGTCTGGGCTGAAATATGTTAATGTACTCTGATTGGTGTATGTATTACATTTTTTGTGTATAATGATTATTGTATACTGTATATTATTCGTTCTGCTGTGAGATTATGTATTGTTTAGTTTTCTTCTTATCTTCTTTCTTCTTTGTTTCCCTAACAATCGAGTTTTCTGATATTCGATTTCTCGGCACATAATACACACGTATTAGTATTGATTTTCGAGGGTCGAAAATCTTGGGTTGTTACATTGTGATATTAGAGCTAGGTTAAGCGAGAACCTTAGCTTTGGTGGGGTACTCATTATAGATAAGGTCGGTAGCAACCTAGAATGAGTTTGATTGTGTGTGTGTGTGTGTATGAGTGCGTATTTGTTAGTGATATAAAATGTTTTATATTATGTTGATTGATCTATTGGGTGGCTTATGGATTCTAGTCAATACGAGTAATTAATGTTATTGATAGGTATCTCTAAATACTTAAACAGAGAAATTGGCAAAGTATTGTTTTGAAATTGAGTAAATAAAATAATTTTACCTTGATTATATTTTATACATAAAGGGATAATTTTTTAGAAGTTATTATAGTATATATGATCTGTTTGGATGTTAGTGAATAATAATATTGGATTACGCACTCATAGTATATATAATGTGTTTGGATGTTAGTGAATGATAGTATATATTTGTTGTTATTATAATGTAAACAAGATAAACAATAAGAAATAGTTTTATATAACAATAGTGAAATTATAGATAAGGGAAATTTATAAATACATAAATAAAAAGATTTAAAAGCTGAGAATTTGAGAATTTAAATCCTATAGATTTTGGGAAATGTTTTCAAGGTTTTGAAAAATAATAATTATTTTATTTGGAAAATATTTTTGAATGGAAATATTTTAAAGTGGAATTTAAAAGTGTTAAGAAAGCACTGAACTCACTTCGATCGCTGGAAGATAAATTCGATGATGACTGCAGCATCATCGACGTTCATTTTCGGGTTTCCAAGAGAGGAATTGCTATCGTAGGAGATTTGTTTTAGTAAACAAGTTTTGAATTAAATCCCAAATATGATTTGTTTTACAAAAAGGGATATATATTAAATTATGTGTTATTTAAAAATAATTTGAAATAAGAACAGAAAATTAAACTCTGAAAATTTTCATTCAAGTTTTTTATGAAAATATGAGAAAGTAAAATTTATAACTTATAAATTTTTAAGAACTAGTAAGTTAAAACAAAATTTAAAATTTGTTGAATATAAATGTTAAGAAAAATAAACTGGAAATTGAAATATGAAATGAAATTTAATTTAAGTTAAATAATGAATTTTAAAAAGGGAATTTGATTCAAGTAAAGGTATATGAAGTGAATTAATGACATGAGTTAAATGAAATTGAGTTTTATTAGAAATGGATATGAATTTAAGTTGTTAAGTGAAAATAAACATGAGAAGTGTTAAATAAAATGTTTATAATAAACTTAAGTAAAATTTGATGGAATGGTTCTTAAGTGATATTAGTATTGAAAGAAATATACTAAATAACAAATAAATGTAAATAAAAGAATTTGAATAATGAGAAACCAATTAAAATAAACATGTAAGTTGTATGTATATTTTTTTATTCACATAACTGTTTGATCCAGATTCAAATACACGATTTCGAGATGATATACATCGGTCCGAGTTAGAATTTTTCATTCAATTCTAGATAGCGAACACTGGATATGGATTTTTGATTGATTTTGATATTCTCTATCATAGCATGTGGCTATGCAAGGAGGATGGTGGTTTCAAATTAAGGAACTAGATATGAGTCCGCATTAGAGTGGTCGTGTGAACGATACATGTTCGAAAGTGAAATTGTGTGATCGAGCAAGCGATCAGATATTATGTTGCATATGGATGACATATGTACATCGTACGGGATTTAATAAATTAAAGTTGAATTGGAAAATGTAAATTGACGTGGTTATGAATTAATTGAGTGTGTATTATTCGTTTAATGGTTTCTCTGGTTACATTTGTTACATTTGCATATAGTTATTATATAGTCTATGTTATACATTGATATTACTTTCTATATACGCATTCTCACTAGATGTGAGTGATTGGTAGGTGAGGATGGCTTTGCTTTGCATTTGGAGCTCACTTTCGCATTATATTGATTGTATATGCTTGTCAATGCTAATAAAAGGTACACATCTCGGATTACATATCGTATTTTTATATTTTTCCTACGGGATGCCTCATCCTTGAAGATGAGATATATATTTGTGATTATATATATACTGAATTTTTTTCGATCGAACCGCACAAAGGATACATTACTGAAATTTTACATAAATTTAAGACATTAATTTTTTTTGAGAATTTTGGAAAATTTTTGATAATTAAAATTTGATATTTATGTTATAACTTGGAATGGTATTAGTTAGTAACTATGAATAAATTTATAGACTTAGAAATGGTGATATCAAAGTTTCAACAAATTGATTTTGAAAAGTTAAGGCTTAAAAGAATTTGGTAATTTATTTCAACTAATTGGTTTTGAAAAGTTAATGGGTTAGGACATTTTTCTTACTTGCTAATTTTGGGAGGAAATTCTTTTAAGGGAATAGAATGTAACGGCCCATCAATTAATTTTGAAATATTTAGTAAATTTTAAATATTGAAATATTTGTTTTTAAAGTAAAATATCTTAAATTTCAAAATAGGGATTTATTTGGATAGTGAACTTAAATAATTAGAAAATTTAAATTTCTGCATCTTGGATTTAATATGAATGAAAATGATTTCGAAAGCTAATTTAAATTTCTGTTTTAATAAGAATGAAGATAGTAAACTTAAATTTATAATTAAAGTGATTAGAATTGGTTTTAAGTAATAATGCATTTTAATTAACGTGTGAAAATAGCCTTCCGAAGCACTTTCTCAGATTTCACTGAAACCATTGTCTTTGGATCCATGATAGTGAATTATTATACAACGTTGAATTTTGTGGCAATTGGATGTATCATGTGGTCGTACGAATTTGAAATGCAAATAAATTAATTTAGAGAATTAATATAATATAATTCAATTTAAAAAGTTATCTTTCGTAGATGATCGAATTAGGTCTCGGGACTAGTTCCATTGTGTTCGGAATAAGGGTATTACACATAGAACGTTAAGTGGCACGACTCGTTTGGTGATCGAGATTTTTGAGTGCATCGAGCTAGATATTTTCGAATATAAAAAATATATATATTAACCATACATTAGCCCTTGCCCAATCACTCCAGCCCATACTTCATGCATGCCTACCCATACCATCTTCCCATTATTAAATCACGTTAATACCTGAGAAAGCAATTTTTTTTTTTAATTCAAACTTCCCCTGATCAAACAATTGATATTAATCGGAGCCATCACATGCCATTTCAGGCGAGGCAACTGTGATGACCCGGAATTTCTAGCAGTTTAAATTTGAATAGTTAATTGATTTTAAATATTTAAAAGCTAATTTTAATCTGAATTTAAGATATCAATATTTACTTGATAATGAAATCATTTAATTGTATGGCTTAAATATTGAATTTTAATTGGGTAAATTTTTGAATCTGAGATTCTAAGCCTGTTTCAAATAATTTGAAGGCTTATAAAATCTATAATGAGGATATTGAAGATAATAGAATGGTTGAAATTTAATTTAAAGGTAATTTTTTCAATTTTAATAATATATCGTTTAAATTGAATTTAAAAATAGCCTTCCAAGGCACAGTCTCGGAATTTGACGAAACCAGTTCTATTGGATCCGTAATAGTTAGTTATTATCGGATTTCAATTTTCGTAGCAATCGGAGTTGTCGTTTGACCCTGGCAGCTCGAAACGCTTAGATTTATTTTAATCGATTTAATTTAAAATCGATCGTTTACTTCCGTAACTCGTGCATATGGCCAAATTAGCCTCCGAAACATGTTCCATTGTGTTCGGAATGTGGGTAGAACCTTATTAACGCTTGTCAGCATCTCTGATTTGGGGTTCAGGATTTCGCATCATGCAACATAGGATGTTTGAAGTCTTATAATATATATATAAATTCAATTAAAAACAAATACTCGTATTCAAGAAGCTTCCCCAAATCTCTATCTTACCCCCGTCCCCTCTCTAATCTTCTAACAGAAAACCTAAGCTACGAAAATATAAGATAATCCAAACAATGAATAAAAGAGCAATGGCTTTATCTTCGCTTACTCTCTCTGCTCCTCAAGATTTCCTTCCCTATTTACAAATCTCAACACTCTCCTCCTGTCTCACAAAAGCCCTAATTTTCTCAATGTTTCGGTTTCTCTTCCGTTCCTCTCTTCCCCAACGAAATCCACAAAATCTTCTTCAAGCCATCGCCATCCTCGAGCGCGCTGTCATCGGCACCACCGCTGGAGGCTTTGCCGATGCATTCGCCAACGTCTGTCTGATTTCCATTGACGTTGTCAAGACATTCAAATCAGATGGAATTTGGGTTTCTACCGCTGTGTGTCGACGGTTTTGATTGGGAGTGCCAATTCAAGTGCGGTTTACTTTGGGACTTGTAAGTTTGGGAAGAAATCTGCTCGGGAGTTTGGATGGATTTCCAAGGGTTTTAGTGCCACCAACCGCTAGGGCAATGGGGAATGTTGTTTCACCTACGATGATGGTGCCAAAGGAGTTAATTACTTAGGGGATGCAGGCTGGTGCAACTGACAGTGTGAAACTCGAGCTCGAGCTTGGGAAGTTTGGCCGAACTCGACGAGATCTGGTCTCGTTCCAGATAATGAAGTGGCGAGCCATCGCGAAGCACGTGTGACTGCAGTGGCGTGAGTGTCAGAGCAGGGTTGCGTCATCACGATTTGATTTCGCGTGACCTCGGCGAGTTCATGTTCGTAGGGGTGGGCAAAGAGGTATTGGATTTGTGTTTCCTTTATTTAAAATTTAATATCTGATCCATATTCTGGAAATTTTTATATCAGGGGTTATAAAACAGTTGACTTATACGTTAAGTTTGGAAGATAAATAAATAAAAATAAAATAAGTATATGTTTTAACCAACAAGTTTATTTTAAAAAAAATTGTATTTAGGGTAATTAATTTACTTAATAAACTTGTTTATTTTTTTTTAGTTACTAAAGGATATTTGCTTAAAGGAAATTTAAAATTTAAATAAATAATTAGCTAGTAAATTTATCTGCAGGGAAGTAATTGTCCAATAAGTTCGACTATTAATAAAAATCATCTAAATGTTATACAAGGTCACAATCGGGAGGAAGCAAGCTAATTTGGAGTGGATTGCAAAGTAAAATCAAAGGTGAGTAGATCTCACTTTGTTGGATTTTTATTTAAATGGTTAAATTTAAATAATTTGTTAATTGATTGAGTTGGTTGAATGTGTGCTAATGATTTGTGACTTTGGTTTTGTTTGATTTTCGAGTTAATAAGGGTTTAATGATTGGTGATCCGTTAAATAGGTAGAATAATTTGAATGGATAATGAATTAATTCAATTAATTAATGATTGTGCTAACTAATTCAGTAATTAAGGGTTTGAATTGATTAAGGATAAAGTTAAATTAATTTAGAACAATCAATTGATGGTTGATATGTAATTACTTAATGAAATTAATAAAATATAGTTACTTTGTGAAATTTATCAAGAGATTAATTAAAATAGTTAATTGAGGAATAATTTATTTATTTAATGAAGTAAATAAAAAGGTAGATAATTATAGATTTAGATTGATCGAGAATGATTAATATTTTGGTTAATTAAAGTAATTAATTTAGATTAGAATAAATTAAGATATAATTGGAAATCATTGATTTATAAAATTAACGATGTAATTAAAGATTGATTAATCAAGATGAATTAAATCAATAATAAGTGACTTATGAGAAATTAATTACTATAAATAATCAAGAATCAATGAAATTAATATAGATAATTAATTTATGAAGTAATTGATTAATTTATAAAGTAATTAAGATTTCCTATTCATTGATGGTTAAGAATAATTAATATCGGGGAATCAATTATAGATAATTACTTAAATTTAATTGAAAATATATTGAATCCAGGGTGATTAATTAAGATGAATAATGATGGGTTGACTAATTAATTGATTTGGAATTAATTAATTAATTAATGTTAATAAAGGAATCTAGGTGACTGAGGATTGAAATTCAATTAGAATTAATTGAATTGATTTGTATGTGATTTAACCTTTGTTTATGGATGATTGGATGTTATTGGATGCTTTGAACGAGTGATATCTCTGATATGAAATGTCGTGTATTTCATTGTATAACTTGGGTTAGTATAACACGAGTCTCGAAGAGGCCGAGGTCGGGTATTAGGAAATACCCGAAACCACTTCGAATATTTTTATAAAGTGTTTTTGTGAAATTATATGCTGGAGTGAAGTGATTTAAAGGAAATTTGACTATTTAAATCTAAGTCTTGATACCTAGGAAATGGATGTGTGAAATAAAGGATGTCTATAACTAATTGTGGCTTTGTGAATTGAATCGAGTTACCCCGAGTTTTATATAAATTGTTTGCTTCGATATTCCATGTTAGATGGGTGTACTCACGTTGGTTTTCAGCCTGACAGCCTGACCCGGGTGTTACTTTGGTGTAATGCTCGGGTCAGACCGAGTATTACAGATTTTCAGGGAGGTACGTTCTGGAGCTCAGGAGGCGAGCTGGATGGCGATATCGTATAGAGTATTCCGCTGTATTTATATTATTGTTAATCTCAGTCATGATAATTGTAAATATTCAGTTCTGTGTATATATGTGAAACTCTGATGTATATTAAATGTAATTGACAGATATAGTATTCTTTGTAAACTGTTATTATTTATTATTATATTTTATCCGCTGCGAATGTGAGATGTTTGGTGTTCTGTTCTTCTTCTTCTATCTTTTTCTTCTTTTCCTTAACTATCTGGAATTTTCGGCTTAGAAAATTTCGGGTCATTACAGCAACTAACTAGCAAAATGTTGCGACATCAAGATTAGTGAAATCAATGATTAGATTGTCGTCGTTCGTTGTAAGGTGGCTGCAGCTCATCAATGAACGGCGAGCGAATTTTCTTCGATTTTGGCATTTTGGCGAACTTTTAAGTAATGGGGTCTAAAGGGATGTTGTAGAGCATGGTGAGGGCTACCTTCGGCCAAAGTTTGGTGGCGTGAAATCACCTGCAGCGGCTGCATTTTTGGGTTGAACGAAAATTTTTTTGGGCTTTTCGGCAGCTAGCCATGACCGAAGGGGACGAGGCGTAGGGCGTGGGCTTCTCGAGGTTAAGGGTTGCTTGGGGAATGGCCATGATGGTCGTTGGTGAAGTAAGCAGACGGCATAGCATCGTGAAATCGAGCATGAGGGGAAGGAGCGGGAATTAATATTTAGGGAAGAGTGTAATATTGTAATTATAATGATACGATTATATATTTAGTTTAATTATATTATAATTTAAAAATCGATTATTAAAAACATGCCTAACTCACTCTTGCGAGGTCCAATCGAAGTGCTGATTTTTGCGTTGCGCTCATGGTGACGAAAGCATTGCAATGGTACTGGTTTAGCTGAATTCTAAGCAAGTTAAAATTTGAGCTAAATTCGAACGTCGTTAAATTTTAGTTCCAAACTAGAACACCTCGGTAGCAACTGGAGTTTCGGTGAGTTAAACTCACCTTTTTGGCTAACCAGTATGTCATATAGTTGATAAAAATTATTGATTGGCTGTTTGGATGAATTACTGTTTTATCGGTTGATTTGGATTTATTTCCGCATCTGGAGTAGATGACTTTTTGTATATATACCCCCCCAGTAGATGACCCATATTATATGATTTTATACTGTTTGCGATGTAGGGAAATAGATTGGGGGGATCCAACAGAATGCCTCACCACTTTTTAATTTTATTTATATACATGTGTTAATATATATATAAGTTATGATGCAGGGGGACAGGTTGGAGGGATCCAACGGGATTCCTCACTATTGTTGAATTTTTTTCAATAATTATTTGCACCAAAAATGGTAACAAATGTCCAAGAATAGTTTTCGTAGAGAAGAAAATGAAGAAAAGCAAAATTAAACTGAGTAAATGAACAAGTAAGCAATAGTAAATAAGCATTAATTAAAGATACAGAGGTTTATAGTGGTTCGGCGTTGTATGCCTACGTTCACTTTGAAGATTATCATTTATTACTCTCTTGTGAGTCCGATTACAACAGTAGGACAAAGCTAACTCTTGATTACAATGGTGCCTAGAATAACAATCAGCGTAAAGATCCTAAAAATAAGCCAACATATCTATATTTATAGGGTGAGATGGCGAGATATTTCACTAAGATTTCGGTAGAAGGCTCTCTAGGTCCATAGGGGCCTACGATAACGATCGGTGCCCCTAACTCGATATTTTGGAATGAATGGCTATAGTTATGCTGATTGATATTTTTAGTTTCCAAATGACGTGCGATCGTATTTGTGGGATTATTCTTCAATATACTGATGCTTTGAAAGTTTCAAGTGAATTGGCCTTGTGGATTTTGAGATATCGATCGATCTTTGCTAATTTGAGTTGTTTTATGGATCATTCCTTATCAATCCATATAAATTTTTGCTTTGTTCGTAATTCAAGCGTATGAACTTCGATCTTCTTGAGATTGCTTCATGGGGCTATGCTAGTCACTCCATACTGATTGCATCTCGATTGGGATTCGGCCCAGATTTGCCCGACCATTGTCCAGTGTTGTATATAATCGATTCTTAAGGCTAATAACCATTCATTCCTAGCTAAGTCGATGATATCACGGCCTTGCCAAAAGGTGGGATGACATTTTCCCTCTAAAGTACATTTTGTTTTGAACATGAAATGCTTTGAATCGTGGCAAGCCAAAATCGTTTGAAAGAAATCCATCCGGATTATCTAATAGTTGTTCTCCCTCCATTGAGTTGTTTTTCTGCAGGGGGTCGTAATTCTTTATTCGTCAGGATGATTGGTCAATTTCCAATGGTATAAATACGGGATTACAACTTGTTGGTGATCATCTTGTTTTGTTTCTGGCGATTTATAAGCTTCAACAACTTGGTTTTAATTTTTCTTCGGCCGATTTCAGGTGAAAATTCAATTTTTGTTGGTTTCAAAAGATTAAAATTTGACACGTATACTACCACGTATATATGTTCGTACCTGACCCCCATCATGGTTACACGTTCATGGGTAGTTGTCAAGTTTTGAAATTTTTTTAAACAATCCATGTTGATCGTTATCCTTATTTGTATATACATTTTTATGAAAAATGCTTACTGCTGATCGATGTTCCCTTATTCATATCCTCCTTCTCTTTTTTTATCGTTCACATGCTTATTGGATTTTGGAACGTTTTAAAACGATTGACATTGAGCTTGAGTGGAAGGATTGGTATAGTGCACGCATCCTGACTGATCGTGACTTGAAATTGGCAAGGTACTATCGGCATATGCTCTTCATATATAATCCCCCAAACTTAGTAATTTCCTTTAATTTCCTCATTCACTTCATATCCTTTCCATTTGTGACTAAAAGAGAATACACGAATTTCTCCATCTCCTTCCCCTACCGATCCAATAATGATCGGATTTTCTAAATTAATCCCTCCCTACGAATCATCATTTTTCTAGTTCCTCCAGGCCTCAATGGAAATTGACTTCAAATCCATTTCTTTTATCCTGACTTCAATTTAGGTAGGTCAATCCATATACATTTTGTAATTTGAGTATGAGACTTTGAGTGTCGAGAATCTCATGTAGGTTAGTTTAGTTGGGGAAGTCGTTTGATCTAAATCAAGGTGGAGAAGATGGGAATTGGAAAAAATGAAATTGTTTAGTAAAGTAAGTGATTCAAATTAATGCATGATGATCATTCTTGGACGACCGGTGATACTGTGGACTTAGACTGCTCTAGAGTGGATAAGTGTGATGATGTACCAATCATTGTGAAGTGAAGTTGAGGTTTGGGTGTTTGACTATCGACTTTGAATGATCGGTGGTGCTTTGGAGTTGGAGCATCTTAAGGTGGAAGGATAGAGTGATACGATCAATTGATGGCATGAAGATAATGATCGGTATGGAAGGTTAGGGAGAATAATCAGTGAACATGGACAATTGTGAACAATCGGTAGTGACTGAGTTTATGAACAATCGGTAGGAATGTAGTGATCGAACGATTGAACTATTGGGTGGCGTGATCGATTGAATGAAATGAATAGGGTGAACGATCGGGGTGTTTGACTAGGTTGAATGGTTCGTTGTCAGCTATTAAAATCCAAAAATGGAATCCAAAAAATGAACTTGAGTTTAAATATGAGCTTTAAGTGAACGCACATGACTTATATTAGATTCGAACTGCATGTTCTATAGTAAGCGACATCTGAAATTTGACATGAACCAATGCGTTTGACCACTCTCTTGAAGCTCATCCATGATTTGAACATAAAAATCAAACTTTTACTTGCTGATAATCGATCATGAAACTTAAACTACATCATTCCCTAATGAAATAGAGAAGTTTTGAGATGGCCATAATTGATGGTCTCTCTCGTCGAACCTCAAAGTCTCATCGTCTTTTCCGGCTTTTAGTTTGATACAAATTATAACGACATTACATAGCACTTTACCACACCACACTAGCACACACTATGCACTGAGGGAATATGTTACTTTATCTAATCACGATTTTTACTAGTTTGGTAGAAATGGGTTCTAGACAATCTGGGCGTCTCGCAGCTATGCCGGCTGGATCATCTTCTTAACAGGATAATCCTGACGTGGAATCAAGTTCTACAACTGAGTCTCATAGTCCATCCTTTAGTCATTATTTAAATCAACCGAAAAGCCCAGGCCCTCAATTGATCTTTTTGATACGGTTTCCATTCTCCACTAGAAGTTATCGATCCTACTCCCGACACTCTAGAGGATGCAGTTATTCTGGAGAACCCTGTCAATTCAGTTGCCTTGAAAATTAAAGAAAGATACTCTTTACCGAGTCTGCGTTAGGACTGGAATTCCCTTTGACGATGTATTGGTTCCATCACGGGATGATAGGGCTCATAAACCTCTAGAAGGATATACGACGTGCAACAAGTTCATGTGCTGGGCCGGATGCAACCCACCATTTAACTGATTCATCTGAGAAATTCTCTATTATTTAAGGATAGCTCCAACACAGCTTCATTCGAATGGATACGCTCTTCTCGATTGTAGTTATATGTTATTTATGGAGTTCTTGCATCGTTCTTCAACCATCGATGACATTTGGTTCATATTCTCTTTTAAGCGATAGATAGGGAGTCTTTCATTTACATTTCTTGAGTCAGCGAAGAGGTGTCAGATTGTAATTAACGCATGGAACGAATTAAGCACCTTTAAAAGTGAGTGGTTCTTCGTCCGTTTTCCACCCGGTTACGCTTGACAATTGCTGGAAATGTGCAAGTGTTATCCACTATCTTTATATTAGTGTGGAAAATTGATATTCAAGTCGTATTCTTGATTAAGTAAGTCCTTTTACAGGCATCGTCACTCGGCCCAACGGTAATCTTTATAGGGAGGCGGTCACAAATCTGAAAAATGCACCTCCTTAACACAGGAACATCGAATATCATGTTATGGATGAACGCCTTGTTACTTTTTGTTTGATAGAAGAGGGCCTCAGCGTAGGGGTAACTAAAGTCGCTCAAACTGTAGGGATAAGAACATGGACTGTGGTCAGTCAAAGGGACAATCGAATCAATTCCGTCGTACCCCCAGCCATATATGCCAAGGGATTCACTGGTATTGATACCAAAGGAGATATAAGCGATGTACCTAATTGCAATAATGGCGAAATTGATCTTGGAGTCGTGGTCAGATTCTCCAGACCTCACAACCCTCGATTCCTGAGAGGAGAAAGAAGAAAACATTTGTTTATAAATTTCCTCGCAATGAAAATGCCAAGAATTTTTTGAAGATTTTTTCCCTCCTAATCTGAAGAGGGTCTCAGACCATGTTAAGAAAATGACTATTGAGTACGTCGTTGATATCCACATGCAATACCGTGAATGGATGAAGGTGGCAAAGAAAATGTCGAAAGTATCTTTCGAACGCATGATTGAAATTGAGAAGTTAAAATGCCAGGAAGCTCAAAATAAAAGAAATATCGATACTTTGACAAACGAGTTAGAGGTTCCTAGGACCTCCCTAGCAGAGGCCGAGGGAAAAGCTAATGCTGCCGTCAAATCTGTGCAGAAGATGAAATCCATCATCTTGATATGGTCCAAGTGTTGCATCATCAAAATCAATAAATAGCACTCGATAGGGATGCAACTCGAAGTAATGAATCTACAGCCTTAAAGGAGATAGCAGAACTCAAGGCTAAGCTCGAATATGCAAACAAAGAGAAAGTTGATGCTTAGAAAATCGCTCAAAATGCTTGTGACGAGCTGGTTAATGTTAGACTTGAGAGAGACACGGCTGTTGAAAGGGCCAAAGATTTTGATGCACTTATTTAGCGTGAAGAAGAGGCTACCAAGGATAAGGTTAAGGAGGAGATAATGAATGAGCTCGATGCACTTCTTATTCTTTACAATGCCATTGTTCTCAAGCACAGAAATTTAACATGGCTTAGTGACGATTATCCCTACTAGTTTTGGCAATGCATGGAATATCTTCTTGCAAAAGAAAAGAAACTTCTTAATAGAGGAAATCGGCCCATCTAGGCTTGAAAGTGAAATGATATTATACGATGAACCAAGAACATTACATGATATCCATCTTACACTTCAGACAGAATCTGCTACTACTTCTTTACATGAAGTGGGTAAAGGATCCGGGTTGGCACAACCCGATGTTACAACTGAATTATTCCCAATAACCAAGGTTATCCCTAGCTCCATGATAAATTCTTCAATCATCCCCGGGTATGATACGGAGAAGCCTCAGCTTTCTCCAGTTCCTGAACGTAGTTTTTAGGACATTTCAGCTCAACTTGGGAGCCACACCGAGGAAGGTATTTCGTCGACATTTTCCGTCTTCAAAAAGTTGGGGTGTTATCAGTTGATATTTCTAATCTTTTCGCCTATTTTTTCTCTGCTTTAAATCTGTCAAGCATCATTCTTCTTCCCTCGCAAGAGCCTCAAATGGTATCACAAGTAGCCGCGATAGAATCCATTGAAATTACAACTTTGTCCGTTGCTTTAGGGTGCTTAAGAAGAAACCTTTGTTATTGATGATCAATTCATGGAGGCATTGTTAAAGGAAGGTAGCGACCCATACCACGAAATTCCCTTTGATGAGGATGTTGTAATGACGGGCTCTTCCAATCCTACTGATGAGCCTAACATGAAAGAGCACACTGCGAAGGAAGAATTGTTAAAAAAGAAGGAAAAGACTGAGCATGTTGATTTGGATTTCAATGAGCCGATTTCTATCCCGCTCCAGATGATCCCTCCTGGCGGGACAATTCCCCAAGATGAGGTCCCCCTCGCTTTTGGTGCTGTGAGTGCTTCGATACCTCTTTCTTCTGAAGATGATGTCGTATCAATCCACATAACTGAAGACGTTTCTTCGAAGAGAATCCGAGGTGGAAAAGGGTCGAAAAAAGGATCAAGTGGCAGTTTGGAAGGAGTCACTCCCAAGAAACAAAGGAAAGATAGGAAGTCCAAGAAATAATCTTTAGGTTGGTGTGATGCGTAAATAGATTGGATGGCTACTTTTCTTTTTGTTGGTCGTGTTTGTTTGGGTACGATCCCCACTTTTATTTCTCATTTTGGATAAACTTGTATTGTGTACAACAAGTTTAGTGTAAATAAGAATTCTTTTATTTTTGTGTAGAATTCTCATATACACTTGTTTAAATGATGAGCTATCATGTTTTCCATTTAATGTATTTGTGATTTGTTGCTCGTTGGATCGAATATCGATCTAATTTACCCATCCCGAGGCCTCCCAGAGGTCGTGGCCTCGAGTCGTATCAGATACTGTGCTCGAGCCTTAGTGTTACGCTATCGAATTCAGCGGTTTGAGTAATTATACTTCTGCTCCCAGTCTTAGGTTAGCAGAGTTAGGTAATGGATGGTTGAACTCCATCCTTAGCAACTCCTCTTGTCATTTTCAGGGCAGAGTTTACTGAATTATGAGTAGTCGAACTACACTCGTTTATTTGTTTATACTCATATCTGCACTATGGAGATAATGGGTGGTTGGGTCATACCTTTTTATTTCATTTATGCTCATATCGACCCTATGGGGACGTGAGTTATTTGACAAACTGTCGAGTTTGGTTTTCTTTAGTCAGTCATTCTGTTCTCAAGTACGAGGTTTGATTCAATAAGTGACCGGTCGAACCTCAATCACTTTAGAGTTATGTCGGTTTCATTAAACAGTGAGATTTAGTTGGTCTTATATTACAACTAACATGTACTGCAATGTAAGATCAGGGATATGATAGAAAATTCAAAGTTCTGTTACTGAATAAAAAGTAGTGACATAACTTGTCTTATTATATATTTGGAAAAACAAATGCTAAAGCAAATTCTAAAACTATATATGGATGAATGAAAAGGAAATAAACTAAGTGAAATAACGTCGCAAATGCTCGCTATTCCATGCCTTTGGGAGTGTGATGCCATCATCAGTCACTAGCTTGAAGGTTCCCTCTCCAAGCATCCGCTCGATGACATACGGTCCTTTTCAGGTTGGATTTATATGTGACGGGGAAGGAAAAACCTATTTTAAGATGAGATTGCCGATTTCAAAGGTTTTAGGTCGGACTTTAGTGTTGTAGTATCGGACAACTCGATGTCGGTGTGCAACTACCCTTAAATCAGCTTCCATACATTTCTCATCTATAAAGTCCAGAGATTCCAAAAGGAGATCTTTGTTTGTTCTGGGATCGTAATAATTTACTCGATGAGAAGGAATTTCGAGTTCAACAGGAATAACAGCCTCTGAACCCCGAGGGTCAATGGAGTATGACCAGTCATGGACTTATGGATGGTCCTATATGCCCATAATGATGTCGAGAGTTCATCCGTCCACTTGCCTCTAGCTTTTTTCAAATGCTTCTTCAAAATGGACTTTATGACTTTGTTTACAGCTTTAACTTGTCCATTCTCTTAAGGGTGAGCAAATGCCGCAAATATATTTTCAATATGATGCCCATGGCAGAAGTCTTTGAATTCGGCACTATCGAATTGAGTCCCATTATTTGTTACAATAGTTCGTGGAAGACCAAGATGATGTTTACTTTCTTAGTTGCGATCATAGCTAAAGGTTCCGCTTCGACCCATTTAGTGAAGTAATCAACTACAACAATAGCATACGTTGCACCACCTTTATAGATCAGTAAGGAACCGATAATGTTTACACCCTACATGAAAAACCTCCATGGGCTGACCATTTGCATGATTTTCATTGGCGGAGCTCTTGGAACGTTTGCATATATCTGGCACTTGTCACATCGTCTTACAGAGTCAGCGGCATCTCGATTGACAGTTGGCCAATAATACCCATAACGAAGTATCTTCTTTTTTAGAGTTTTCCCCACAGTGTGATCGCCACATTCCCCTTCATGAACTTCCTTTAGGACTCTTATTATTTCATCAAGAGCGATACACAGGAGAAGGGGAATGGAGAAACCCTTTTTGTACATAATTCCTCCTTGCATGACATATCGCGAAGCTTTACGAAGGACTTACCACTTTTTATTCCTTTGATCCGGTAGGACTCCATGTAGCAAATAGTTTTTAATCGGAGTCATCCATGATTCCTTCTCAGGCTTCGCCTCTAGTACCCGATTGATTTCTATCAGGTTTATACTCGGGGCATTTAATAATTTGATCGAAACAAGCCCATCTATTATACGTCACTGGTGCCAGCAAACTATGCCAATGAATCAGTCTCCCTGTTATGATCCCACGGAATATGCGTAATGTCATAGTATTCAAATTCAGTCAACAACTCATGGATTTGGATAAGGTATTGAGCAGGCCATTGTCCTTTAGCTTGGTAATCTCTCCTGACCTGGTATACAACCAATTGTGAATAACAAAAGATTTCAAGAAACTTTATTCCCAGTTCCCTTATGAGTTTATGTCGAGCAATCAGAGCCTGGTACTCAGCTTCTTTGTTTGTCACTGGGAAGTCAAGCTTTAAATCATACAGATCGACTGATCTTCGGGAGTTACGAGCACTATTCCAGCTCTAGAACAATGATCATTGGATGCTCCATCAATATAGAATTTTCACCGCATGGTGGAGATTTCACTGCTCTTCGGGGCATCATCCATAGTAACGAATTCTGATATAAAATCTCCAAGTGCCTGGCCCTGGACAGCCCTCTGAGGGAGATAAGTAATATCGAATTGACTAAGCTCATTATTCCACTTAAGTAATATTCCAGATGTTTTAGGTCACTACAGGACCTGTCGTAATGGCTGGTCGGTGTAAACATTTATCGAGGGAGCCGGGAAGTACGGACAGAGCTTTCGTGATGCAATCAATAATAAGTATGCCAGTGTTTCTATTTTCGGATAGTTCCCTTCAGCTCACGTCAATCGCTTGCGACATAGTAAACCGGTCTCTAAATTCGATTCACCTCAAGAAGTAATGTGGCACTTATAGCATGTGCCGACACGACTAAATAGATGTATAAATCTTCATGATCCACCGACTTTAACAAAACGGGGAGTCTCTCCAAATGATTAACATGAGCTTGAAATGCGTCTTCACAATCCTACGTCCATTTGAAGTTTCTTTTCCCTTTCCTAATCAAATCAAAGAAAGGAATGCATTTGTCGGTAGCTCTAAAAAAGGTAGAAACTTTCCAATTCAAACTCTATACTTGGTTGATAATCTTTGATGCTTGAATATCGGAAATAGCCTGAATATTTTAAGGATTAGCTTCGATTCCATGGGCGTTAATAATAAAACCCAAGAACTTCCCTGATGCTAGGCCAAAAAAACACTTTGAAGGATTAATTTCATGTTGTAATGTCCAAGGATGCCGAACATTTCCGTCAAGTCTCTAATGTGGTCGCTTAATCACCGTGACTTCATGAGCATATCATCCACATATACTTACATCATTTTTTCAATCTGATCTTTAAACATTTTGTTGACTAAACGTTGGTAAGTTGCTCTTGCATTCTTTAGTCCAAATGACATCACCACATAGAAGTATAGTACAACATTGGTAATGAAACTGGTGTGCTCTTGATCGGAAATGTGCATCGGGATTGGGTTATATCCTGAGTATGCATCCATAAAAGATAGCAACTCGTGTCCCACTGTTGAGTCCACCAGCTGGTCGATCCTCGGAAGGGGAAAACTATCTTTTGGACACACCTTATTCAAGTTTGAATAATCAATACATGTTCTCTACTTCCTGTTCGCCTTTTTAACAAGCACATGATTAGATACCCACTGATGGTAGAGGGCGTAGCAGATAAACCCGTTGTCTTTAAGTCTATCCACCTTCTCTTTGAGAGCAGTAGATTTCACCAGATCCATGCCACGTCTTTTTTGTTTTATCGGGATATGCCTCAGGTTGATATCCAATGCATGGCTCGCAATGGGAGGCGAGATTCCACACATTTCAGAGTGAGTCCAAGCGAACATGTCAAGATTTGCTCTGAGAAATCTAGTAAGTTCATCCATCATAGGGATGCTGAGCCGTGATTCGATCTTCAGGACTCGTGATGGGTTGTCGTAGCTGACTGTGATTTTAATCGTTAGCTCAACTGGTGCAGCTTTGGTCTCTTTGGGCTACTTCTCGTCATCTCTTAGATCTATATCCCTATAGAACTGATTGTGATGCTCGAGCCAAGGCTCAGGCACTGGTTGTCAATCTTCGGTAGCTTGAATGCGGACAGTCTTGTCCACACCCTAACCTTTATATTTGCGTTTAGCATCCCTCAACTCAGCTACATAACAAGCACGTTCAATCGCCTAATCACCATGAACAACTCGAGCACCATTATCTATAGGAAACCTCGAAGTCAAACACCATAGGGCAAGGGTTGCCCGGAATTTTTCTAGGGACAGTCGGCCCATAAAAACGTTATAAGAAGAGTCAACATCCGAAAAAAGCAAGATCTGCACTCTTATACGGTCACCTTCTCCTAACTCTATAAGTAATTCAACATAACCAACGGCTTTTGTTGCAACACCGTTAAAACCATGTATGTGGGATTTAGAAGGCTTTAAGTCCTTTGCTTCCATCCTCATCTGATCATAAGCTTTCTTGAAAATTATATTTGCAGAAATTCCACAGGAAACCAATATCCTTCTCATAAAAGCGGGGTCGATCATGGCTAAAATGACCATTGGGTTGATCATTGAAGCCTTCACCTTATCTACATCCCTATTCCTAAACACAATATCAATCTGGCATTGTACATTGCTATTTCTTGGAGCTCCGTCCTTGTGTTTGAAAAGCATTCAAAATCCACATGCTTAATCACGCTAGCATAGCGCTGCATCTCATGCCAACTTTTATCAGCTGGATGCGGCCCTCGAACTATTTTATTGATCACCAATCTTCCACCAGTCTGTGCAGGCTCCTCATCCCTGTGTGGTACTTGCCCTCGATTGGGGTTAGATGTCCCATGCCCGTCATCTTGTGGGTTTTTTATGAACTTCTATAACTTTCTTTCTCAAATCAGCTTTGTAGTAATATCTTGGATATGTCTGCATTCATTGGCGTTATGCCCATAACATTCGTGAAACCGACAATACTTCTTGGTTTGTTTTTGCTTCTCCATCGATTCTTTTGGAGGTGGTTTCTTGTACTACATTGTATTACCGATAGGCAAATAGAAATTCTCCAGGGACGTATTCAATGGCGTGTAAGTGTTGTACATCATAATCCTAGGCTTTCCTCTTCCATAATCCCTCTTTCGTTCTTGGCTCATTTCTCTGCCTTTCTTTTGTTGATTCAGTTTTTTCTGGACATTCACTTGAACTTTTTCAAAGCTTTTATCAGACTGCTTTACTGCAATATTACTCAGTACTCCCTCTCCACTTTGTCCTGCAACATTATTCTTCCTAGAGGATTTAGCTTCCTCCTTTCTCAAATACTGAGCTGCCTTTGTGTAAAAGCGTTCCAATGTTACGGATGGCTTGCCAACTAACCAATCGCTAAAGCCAGATTCTAGATCTATACCTCTCGCCATGGCCATCAATATCGCATAGTCATTCGAATTATTGATCTCCGTAACAGCTATATGAAATCTCTCCAAATAATCTTTCAATGATTTTTCTGGAGCCTGAATCACACTGGACAAGGACACCACATCCTTGGGACGAGTTGCATGCATTCGGAACTGCTACATAAACTTTGTTGCCAAATCATCGAATCTAGAAATTGATTATGGAGGTAATCTTGTGAACCACATCATTGATATTCCAGAGAGAGTTACGGGAAAGCATCTACACTTGGTTGCATCATCTATTCTTGCAGAATCCATCAGCCATTCGTATCTCATAATATGCTGTTGGGGTCGGTTTTTCCCTTGTAGGCTAGCACTGATGGCATGTTGAACCTCCTTTGATACTCCACATGTAGAACATTATCAATGAATGGGGTATGGCTTCTTGAGATTACCCAGTCATCGTTAGTCAAACATTTTCTTTCTCTTACTAGTTGTCTGACCATAGTCAATTCCGGCGTTTGAATTATCGGTGCCAAGCGGTGGTCGTATTCCACCTCACGTGAATGGTCTAGTCGATGTTTACAGGCCATTCCATGCCTTCTTGGTTCAACATCTTCTCGATGTATATCACATAAATTCGCTTCATCATCATTCCTGGAAAGCGTTTGGTTAACATTTAACTAAACTCCATCATCCAAATTAGTTGTAGGAGCTCCAGTTTGAATCCCAACATGCATAGGTATGTTCCTACATCTGGTGGAGGGATCGACATTGGTCATAAGAGGCAGACCACGATGGTCTGCCTAATGACACCCCAAAGTTTCTACATGACATCCATCCGTTCTGCGATGCCTATTCCTATGATACCCATTCGATGAACTAGTGCTCTCTGATGTCGAGTAAGGGGTAGGGTCTCTCCTAGCTTTTCCCTACTATGGATGAGTGAGTTGGTTCATTAGGTTGATATTGGCTTGGACCTACTAATTTAACTCTCGACAGCTATTCGTTAGCTCTCTCATAAGATTCTAGAATTCAGCTCCCATAATAGAATCAGTTAGATTATGGACTTCAACTGGTTCAACATTCACATTCATTGGTTGATTGCTCGGGCCTCCTTGTTGGATAGTAGCATTTTCATTTCCTTCCATGTTCTGAGAAGTAGATCTAGTGTTCCTCACCATTATTGATAGCTCTGCTTAGATTTCTGCAAATCTGAGTAGTATGAGTAACTTCCTGGTAGATCTCTTTTGGGGGATTTATCCAATCCAGTAGCGACAAAGAGATCCTAGTAAGCTGAGAATCGAGACTCTCAATGAAAGCACCAAAATGTTTGCACCAAAAATTATTACAAACACCCAAGAATAGTTTTTGTAGAGAAGTAAATGAAGAAAAGAAATTTTTAACTGAGTAAATGAACAAGTAAGCAATAGAGAATAAGCAGTAATCAAAGACACAGAGGTTTATAGTGGTTCAGCATCGTATGCCTCCATCCACTTTGAAGATTATCCTTTATTACTCTCTTGTGAGTATAATTACAACTGTAGAACAAAGGTAACCCTTGATTACAATGGAGTCTAAAGAAACAAGTAGTGTAAGGATCCTGAAAATAAATGAACAGGTCTGTATTTATAGGATGAGACGACATGATATTTCACTAAGATTTTAGTAGAAGGCTCTATAGGTCCATAGGAGCCCCCATAACAATCGGTGGCCCTAACTCAATATTTTGGAACGATCAGCTATAGCTTCGATCGTTATTTTGGTTTCCAAATGATGTGTGATCGTTTTTGTAGGCTTCATTCTTCAATATACCGATGCTTTGGTTTCAAATGAATTGGCCTTGTGGATTTTGAGGTATCGAGCTTTGCTGATTTGAGCTGTTTTCTAGATCATTCCCGATCGATCCATATAAATCTTTACTTTGTCCGTAATTTGAGCATATGAACTCCAATCGTCTTAAAATTTGAAATGAAAATTCATGGGGCTGTACCAGTACTCCATACTGATTGCACCTGCATTGGGACCCAGTCCGGATTTTCCAAACATCGTCCACAGTGTTGTATAAATCGATGCTTGGCTGATAACCATCCACTCCTCGCTAAGTCGATGATATCAAGACCTTGTCAAAAGGCGGGATAACAATAATATTCCTATTATATGAATTATTGCATAACAAACCTGATTTTTGGCACTATTGATCATGACATCGTTATATGTTAAAAACTTAAACCCTGTAGCGATAGAAAATCAATATCGATATTTGTTAAATGTTGGTAGCTATTGACTCAAATTAGTATTTTTAAAAATATTATAAATTGCAATTTGAGTTGGAATTGGATTTTGTGATAGGAAATGACTTTTAATCCAAAGTTGGATTTCAGAAATATTTTGTTTTAGAGGATTTAACCTCTATTTTATTCCAATCTTTTTATTTTTCTTTTCAAAGTTATTTATTTATATTTAATTTAATTTTAAGATTATTTATGTTGAATATTTTTTTAAGATTATTTCTATTTAATATTTTTTAAAGATAATTTATGTATACTTGATGTTGTTTAAGGTTATTTGTCAATATTTTAATATTTTGAAAGTTAGTTATTCATATAATTAATATGGTTTGGAATTAACAATGATGATTACTAAACATATTTTCAAATTTAATTATTACTATTTATAATAATGGTAAAGATTAATTATTATTGTTTATTTAATAATTTTTGAAATTATTAATTATTATTTTATGATGTTTTGGAGTTAATATTAATTATTTATCTATACTGTTTATTGTTAATAATTATTACTATAAAATAGTATTTTGAAGGAAATGATTTTTATTTATTTATAAACGCTTTCTAGACTTATAAGTAGAGTTTATAAATGGGCTTGAGTTTTCTAATGGGAGTTTTATAAAATGGTTTGAAGACTTAAAGGGAGATTATTTACAAGGTGGAAGAGTTTTATGAATGGTTAGATATTTATAAACGAGTTTAAGAAATGGATTTATAGACTTATAATAAGAGTTTATAAATGGTTTTATGGATTTATAAAGGGTTTATAAATGATTTTAGAAAAGTATAAAAAGAATTTATAAGTGATTGAAATTTATAAAAGAAATTATAAATGATTTTCAGATATTTATAAAATGGTTGATAAATGGTTTTAGAGATTTATAAGGAGTTCATAAATGATTTTAGAATTGAGCAAAAATAAAATCTTTCTCAGTTTTGTGAATATACTTATACCATTCAGATAAGTATATGAGTGCATTTTCTAGGTTGTAAAGTGTAATGTTTGTGAATATACTTATAACGTTGAGATAAGTGTTTGGATATTTTCTATGTATTGAAAATATAGGAGTTTGTGAGTATATCTTGTAAAGGTATTTATATACAAGTAATTTACAAAGTGATTTTAATTAAGAGAAATATTTATAAAGGGGGTTAGTGCTTACTTATGTGCTTAACCAAATGTTAGTTTTTCCTTTGGAGAAAAAATAATAATTCCTGATTTGAGTGTTTGTATATTCGACAGTTAAATAAATGACTATTGAATTTGGACACAAAATGTAACTTTGAAAATATCTTGGAGAAACACGTGAGTTGTGTGATATAGTCACCTCCGGTGATGCTGTACTGAACGTATAAATCTCGTTTCGTTCTTTTAGGACAAATGATAAGAAAACCCACCCACTAACGGTTAGGAGGTGATCTCCGCTCTTATCTTTGACTGTTTATTTTTTAAGAACCAGGTTGAGTTATTAGGAACCATCGAGTGTTATTTAGAAGAGATCGGAATCAGATATGTTATCCAAAAACCACTTCGATCCATCTGAAGCATTTCGAAGTAAAGACATCCTGAAGGTGATGGAATTGAAGACGGAGCACTTTGAAGTAGATGGGCCGCTTGCTACTAATCTTGAGGGTGATTACCAAAATGGATGTAGTAGAAGTGGTGCTTTCGGTTCGTTCATCTCCTGAACGATTTGCATGGATGAATGTTGGTATTACATTATGCCTAGATGACAGTGTTAACATTTCAAGTGGGAAGTGCTATATAAAAGGTATAACGTAGCCTCAATCCTCATCAATCATGATGAATAAAATAGGGAAGATGCAGCAGGGCTAAGTGGATCGCTCCCAATTAGGGTATGATCATCCTTATTTAAAGTCGATATTATCTCTCATTTGTATGCTTGGGGACCCGTTAACGAAGGGATGATCATATTCGGTAGTACTAATCAACTTGTAAGCCGGTTCTATTTTGACAGGGGATCCTGGCAAAATTCTCGGTGCTATTCTATCTAGAGATGCATCATGACGGACGGTGTCCTAGTAGCCCAGTCATTATATGAAATCAATTCTCCAATACATGTATTTACGGCTTTAGTTGTATACCAATTATGTTGCAATTTAATTAATGTAACAATTTCGGCTATGATTAATAAGAATTTTTTTATCTTAGACACTATTATAATATTAGAGAATTTCATATGAAATGGTTTGGTTATTGTAAGGTAAAAATCCATCCATGTTTATGTACGACATGTTCTTATTGGATACTTTTGATTTCAAAGATTTTCTATAACTTAAAATCCAGTTGGGCGCATTTTCTTACGCTGGTTTTTCAAACTGACTCGGGTATTATTTTATTATAATGCTCGTATTTGACCGAGCATATTACAGATTTAGTTTGGATGATTTGAAGCTTCAGGGGACGAGCTACAGGCCTAGACACGTATTCACGTATACGGTTATTTTTTCGCTATATTCATTGTTGTAATCAATTGTGAGAATATGATGTTATAAATGTACCGACTGAAATAGGTTAGTGTAGTCTAATTGGTATATGTATATTACATATTTCTTTTTGTAAGGATTGGTGTATACTATATATTATTTGTTCTGCTGTGAGATTCTGTATTGTTTAGATTTCTTCTTATCATCTTTCTTCTTCTTCTTTTCCCTTAAAAATTGGGTTTTCCGGCATTTGAATTCTCGACAGCAATACATGCAAGTATTAATGTCGATTTTCGAGGGTCGAAAATCTCAAATTGTTACATATTGAAAGGTTGGTTTTTCATATCTTGCAACGATCTCGTTTCCGCGGCGTTTTGAGATTTGGATTAGAGGGATTCGAGTTCAAATTTCATAAGATCATGATATTCTTTTTAAAACATTAACTAATTTGCCTTAACTTATTGTTTGGTTGCATGAAGTGTTCGATATGGTTTGTATTGGAAATATAATGGAAGCGTGGATTGAATGAAATAAGGTCTCACATCGCAATTAGGATGTTCAATCGGGACGTCGGCATCGAAGACTTCGACCGTTGATATGGCCTAGACACTGTGAAGTTCATGCATACGGACACGGATACGCTGGGATGTCGAAATTTAACATGGTATCAGAGCTCATGGTTCGAGGGACTGATAGGATGCAGCATAATCGAAATATGGCTCTGGAGTGGCTTGAGCATGGGACGCTCGTCAAAGTGGAAATATGGTCTTAAGCAGCCTGCTTATGAGAACTTGGCGTAGCATCCCGACCCAACTGCAAAGAGGACTCGGTGTAACTGCAACGTGATTTGAATAATACTTACCAAGATGAAGATTGTTAGGTGTGACTCGCATTGAAAATGTGGTGTGTGCACGGATTGAACGGAATTAAGCCTCACGTTGCAAGATTTTTGAAGAAATCTTGTTATATATATGAGATTGGTAGCATACGCGTATGGACCCAAATATGCCCCAAATATGCAAGAAAGCCGAAACTTAACATGAAGTTCTACTCCGTAGGTTACTCAATCTTCTAGAAGTCAATTACATATGCACTTAGTACTAATCACTGAAAAGTCCTTACGTTAGTAATCATTCTTTGCTCTTGTTGTTAACTATTTGTCCTAAATTATCACGTTCAAACCGTTTTCAATCTTCAGACTACTATTCATTCTTTTTTATGTTTTCCAAAAATTAGAGTGTGTAATACAATATTATGAAACTTTTGCAGTAATTTGCACTATATATCATTTTTATTCCATAATGAATTTACTAATATACTCCATCCGTGTGGATTAACTTGTTTATTAAATACTAGCAAAGAGTTCTATTTCACCTTTATAATTGATACTAGTACTTTAACTCATGCAATGCAAATAATAATTTCTTTGGCTAGAAAAGGTAAAAATACTGTACTGATTAAAATAAAGATCCAAAATAATTAAACACCAAGAACTTCTGAATTTTGGATTCTAATTGACCTGCACATTTGTTTCATCGTTTTAAATGTTTTACAATACTTTACTTTCACTGTGAGCTAGACTCATGGCCGCTTTTTAGGTTAGATTTTGTGGAAAATAGTCCCAGGAATAAACTTTGAACAAATTTTAGGTCCAAGAACAACAAGTTTTATTTTTAGGCTAAGCTGAAGGACAAACTTAAAAAATAATTAGACTGAAAGACAATGCTAGTTAGAACTAGCATTTTGTAGTGTACAAACTGAATTAAATGCTAGTTAGAATTAGCATTTTGTATAATATAATACTGAATATAACGCAAGTTAGAACTAGCATTGTCTTTCGACCTAATTATTTTCAAAGTTTGTCCTTCAGCCAAAAAATGAATCTTGGTGTCCTTGAAACAAATTTTTTATCAAAGTTTGTCATTTTTTTTAATTTCGTCTAGATTTTTACACTAAACAATTTTGTTGTGATGCATTATAAATAATAATGCAGTATATCACTATAACATCTGTTGCTATTCTAATAAGATAAAATGATATTTTGGCGCCATTTTTTAGTTGGTAAATTATGAACCAAAATAATCATCGAACATCTGACTTAACATTAAAATAGTTTTGCCTTTGTTGACTGTATAATACAATTGAGAGAAAAGAAACCCATGTTGAAACTTTAATCTCATTCAAACACTCAAAAAATCTCTCTATTTCATTGCACTTATTTTTTTTTCACAAACTAATTCAGAAGGTTATAGTTATGGACACTCCAGTTTTCTATATTAGAAATACTATATTTTATGAGCATCTGTGTAAAATTAAATTGTTACGAGAGATACATAGACTATTAACAAAATTTATATAAATTAAATTGTTGCGAGTGGTACACGAACTATTAATAAAGTTTGTATCCTTTTCTATTTTGCCCTCAGTTAAAAACATTGAAACACTAAGGTCCCGTTTTGTTTCGTTTTGAGGTTTGTATTTTCAACATATACTACAAAATACAAGAAATTATGGAAAAAAATTACAATTCTTGGCCATCGCGACGATGGATGGAAAATGGAGAAGATGAATTGTTTTTCATCATTTTGTTATGTCTCAAAATACGAAAAATCCAATAAATTTGTTTTTTATTTTCTATGTTGGTTTCAGTTTTCAAAATTGTGTGTTTTTCAATCATACATATAAATGCGAATTTTTGTTTAGATGAAAACACAAAACTAAAAATAGTAAAACAAACGGAGCCTAAACTTATTGCAGTTTATATCTTTGTCTACTGAACTAAAACAATTTGTTCGGCCAGCCATATCGAATTTTTTGTTCGGCAATCTCTACCCGACGACCAAAAATGTATTATTCTTAACTCTACGAAACTCTAAATTATTTGAAAATTTTGAATATCTGATAGTTTTTTCAATTGCAATTAGGTGAATTTGAATGCTCTGCTGTTTGATTAATGATTTTGGATTAAAGTTTATTGATGATTAAGAGAAAATAATAGTAATAAAAGGAAGGACATTAGGTCGATGTGATAATAATTTCATGACGAGGCTAATTTGATTAGTTCCCTTCTTAGTAAAAAATAAAAAATTGTCTCTTCATATTCAAAACTGCACTGTTAACGACAATACCCATCCCGAATACGAAGATATGTGATCTTGGTAAAACTATATTTTGAAAAGATGGTAATTGGTAACAGAAAGATATAACTGTATACATTTTGCTGATGACAATTTCAATCTGTAAATTATGGCAATTATTTTTAGTTTATAAATTACAAAAAACGTAACTAGACTTTAATTTCTTGGTTGGAGATCTCTAATATAAAAGTTTATATTCCGTGGAATATTTGGTGATAAGGTTGTCTCATTTTATTTTTACATAGAACCCACATTAACAACTCATTGGTCAATAAAGAATAGAATGATGTTCCCACAATATATATTTAAATTATTTGAAAGATCGTCATTAGTTATTTCTATTATTTTAAGTAATCATGTATCGCTAAAGTCAAGTTGTTTGCCTCATGACTTACGAGTATCATTTTTGTATTAAACTCTGTAATGGACATCATGCAAAATTGGTGGTTGATCAGTTTATTTTATCATATATTTGTTTGCGTATTTGTTTGTATGTTTTCCTTAGTCATGTTAAACAGTTGATTTAATCGAAAGATCAAATCATCAACTTATAATCTTTATGGGTCTACTTCACGCCGTTCATTAACTCTTCTAATGTAACGCATTCTGTTGGATATAATATGACTCTCCAAAATGTTCAAGAAATTATGTACTTGCGTTACAGTCTATCCTTATCCATAATCAACTTTGTGCTACTAGTTTTCGACATATTCAGTATTATATTGCCTAACTTATAAGGGCCATTTGTTGGCTTTCAGAGCATACTTTAACAATTATAATGTTTCATGAATCATGATTATTGATAATAGTTGAAGTTCTGTAATTTCAATCTCACAGAAGAATAATTACCAAATTAAATATATAGAAGATCATTCCATTTCTGTTAAAAGGGCGATTTGATGCCTGACACACTTAAGATAATCACAGTAGATGAAGGTACATAAATGTGAAGAGATTAGCTAATGAGCTTTGCCAATGTGGAATCTCTCTTTCTATGCGGTGTGACTGTGCAAGTGCAGTTTAGTTGCTCCTGCAGAATTGTTGGTAGTAATATTGTCAGTGGTTTGATGAGGCATGGAATTTTAATCTTCCCAAGCGTCCGGTTCAAAATGGCATTTTGAGAGCTCTTTACAAACAAGCTGGTTATATCTTGTCAATGAGTGTATGGGCTTGTCTCTACTCGGGTATATATCATCTTCATCCTTTGCTTATCATGTACCAGCATATTGTTGAGGAGTACGCACAAGCTGAAAGGATTTGGTTTTGAGGCACGTATCGTTGTCCTTAAAACAATATTTGTCCTCACTCGTTTAAAGTTTGCTAATGGGTTGGATAACAAATTGCTTTCCAGGATACAGTAAAACCTGAATCCAAAGATATAACAATTATGTGGATTCAATGAGATTTTATTAGTGTGGAAGAAGATAAAAAAGGTTATTATAAAATAGCAATAGTATTTTTTTAGGAGGCAAAATTTGAAATGTACAAAAAAAAAAAAACGATTGTTGACAGGCAGCAGCCAGCGAATGCCTCATTTTTCTTCTTCTTTAGTCATTTCAATCATTCAAATATGTGATGCTTCACATATATATTCAAATATTGAAACAACTCTTCCCGATGTGGGACTAATATACTTGCTCTCTCTTCATAAAACAATCTCCCTCAACAATCCCCCACTAGATTGTTTTATTGATGATGTTCAGTTTTATTTAGTTAGATATTACACATCATATATGGTATCTATTCGATTAAACCACATACTAGTATAAATATCTCAAAACTTTAAAAAAGAGCTGGGTGGTCTTAACTTAAACCGAGTCTTATTTGATTTATAAAATCGGAAATATTACACATACAACTTCAGTTTACCAATAAATTTCCCTTTCCATAAGCACCGTTATGACCATGTGCTCCACCCCGGCTTAATGAACTTTTGCAAGAGCAAACCCTGTAACTCTTGTTTTGAAGCGGCACCACTTTCAAGTTCATAAAGGTAAAATTCTTTTCCTTTTCAATGTCTCTCTTACCAAACTATCTAGAACTTTATTAAAAGTTGCTCAACTCAACCTCTTCATACATGTAACAGTTCACACTAATTTGACTTGGTGCTTTTTAATCATGTGATAGTTTGTTATAACCCATTAAACCTTAAAATTAAGCTAATTAGTATTAAGGTTGGGTTTTCGCTATCATTGATTAATTGTCAGTTCGGAGTTTAAGTCTCATTCCAACTAACGTGGTCCGTACCATTTCTCTAGTCAAAGCTTTTGTGAATGGATCTGCCAAATTATCATTGGATCTTATATAGACAATAGTAATTATTCCATTTATTATTTATCTAACGTATTCATGTCTAAGGCTTATATGTCTTGATTTTCCATTGTATACGTTACTGTATGCTCGAGACATAGTTGCCTGACTATTGCAACGTAGAGATATAGTTGGCATTGGTTTCGGCCATATCTTGATATCCAACAACATATTTCTTAGCCACTTTGCGTCTTTGTAACGATCCGTAATTTCGCTACTTAAAAAATGATAGATTTCATTTGTTTTAAATTTAAAAAGGTTTAAAACTTAAATAAACAAGTTATATATGATAGATAATAATAGAGAAAGTATTTATTCTTATAGTTGATAATTTAAAAAATATAAGTTTGATTTTTAAAACAAATCAACAAAAGTTAAGTTTTGTTAAAAATAAATAAATACTTAAATAAATAGGTTTAAATGTTTATTTAAAAGGATAAATCTTATTGAAAACATCTAATAAAGATAATAAAATACTTATAAGCATGTTAATAATCGTTCTATAAAAATAATCAAATTTTGTCGCATTTTGTCAGTTTTACATACACCGTAAAATTAGATATTTTGATATTGTTTAAATATGATTTTAAAATATAAGAAACATGTTTTATTTATTTAAAGAATTAAAAGTTCATTTTTAAATTTGGTTTACATAAATAAATAGTTTAACTAAAACGTCAAAATGTGACCGTAAAATATTTTGTCAAAAAACGATGTTTTGTCGATTAAAAGTTGTCGCAACGTCGTCGCACCTTTATTTTCATATATAGAAACATATATATTCAAATAGTGTAAGTATTAATTAATTCATTAATCAAGTTTAATTTTACTAAACAAGGTTAGAAACTTCTATAGAACAATTAAGAAAAAGTAAGCACAAAAAGACAAAAATGTCATTACAAAGCAAAAGGTAAAACATCAAATCAAAGAAACATAATTATTAATTACTTTACTTAATAACTAAGTAAAAATGATATAAAGTAATGATTTGAAATGTGATGTTAAGTGTTGAGAAAAATAAGATTACTTTATACGTAAGTAAGATTATTTTGGTCTTTTTACAAAATATTATTTTAATCCAAAACTTTTCTATAAATAAGACAACCATTCTTCCACTTTCTTTTACACCATTTTCTACCTTCTTCCTTTTCTTCCTTTTCCAAGCTTTTCTCTACCTCTTTAATGGCTTCTTCTTCTCTTCCAAATGCTTACTAACTTTTTCAAAAGCATATCAAATCAACTTCAAAACGCCACCAAACTTAGCCAAAGACCTTAGAGTACAATTGGTTTAGCATCTAAGAAGTGAAGAAATGATGGAGAAAGGCGAGGATATAGAATGGCCGAACCTATAAAGAGAAAGAAGCAAGTTGGAAAGCTTCGGAGCAAGAAAAAGAGAAGGAAGTGCCGCCGATTTCATTCCAAGAAGCTAGGAGAAAATTCAAGGTGCTGTGAAAGCTCTGCCGGATTTTCGAAAGTTTGAAAGAAGAGGTCAATGGCATAAACTAAAAGAAATGGAGTAGAAGTTGATTAGTTGAAGTTTAAGGGAAGTGTTGGTAGAAAGAATGTTGGTAGGAAGTGAACAATTTAGTTAAAGGTGAATACACATATTTTTAAGTTACTAATTCCTAAAAATATTTTAAGTATAATGATTTGAAAGTTTAAATATGTTAAATGAATGTTTGATAAATTGGTTGCAAATTAGTTGATTGTGCGATTGTTTATTTGGTTGATAACTTGTTTGATAAATGATAAGAGAAATGATTGGTAATTAACCATAGTTAATTAAATGAGAATTAAATCCATACAAATATGTGTATGGAAATTATTTAGTCTCTTAATGATTTCAAAATATCTAAAAAAAGATTGAAAATAATCTTATAATAATATAATATTATAATATGAAATGAAATGAAAAATGAATTTGAAATGATGGAAATGTTGTTTAAAATGAGTTTAAAATAATTTAGGAACGTTTTATAAACATTTAAAAGTATTTTCAAGAAGTTTGAAAACAAATTGAAAAACAAGTCAAAACTATGCGCGTCGCATAATGGTAGTTCGTGATTTCGCACGATAAAAGTTAAATGTGTGTAAAAAGTGAAATATAGCTTGAAATTATTCGAGATAAGAATTTTTCGGTCTATTATATCCATAGTTTCCAAACGAAGAAAGAAAATCAAGATTTCGTTAAGTAGATTTTGAAATATGTCCAAAACAATTTTCTAAAAACATCGCGGTTTTGCAGTTCGGAATCCAAAAGGAGATTTCTTTATAAATGATATTTTTAAATGATTTCAAAAAATGAAATAAATTTGATAAATCTATTTAAATCGTATAAAAGAGATTTGGAATGGAAAATATGAATTTTCAAATATTAAAAAGTTGTTTTAATCAAATATGCTTATAAAGTACTTTCCACAACACTTTTCTACTACCGTTGCTATGACTTTTTAAAAGAAAGTTTAAACTTAATAATTCTTTCCTGAATCTTTTATGAACAATTTTTAAGGAATAATTAACTAATTTAAAGATGATTTGGAAGTTTTAATAAGAGTTTGAATAAATTGTTAAGATGAATTGTTTATATCACTTAAACAAAAAGTGAAGAATATTGAATGCAATAACAAACCAAGTATGCGGAAACGACTAGTACATTTGTCCCACCTGTGAGATCTGGGAAGATAAAACAAGGTGTTTAACTAAGATTAGGGATGGAGCAACCAGTGCCCTGAACTTACCTGCCCTATGTTTTCTCTTCTTAGGCGAGGGGTGGAACAGATCGAAAGGAAAGCCCGGATGCTCTAAAAGATCATATTTAAGTTTTTCAAGTTAAAAGACAAAGATATTCATGATGTAGGATTACTTGCCATTAGTCCCTGGAGGTGAAACTTGCCATTAGTCCCTGAAGGTGAAACTTTCCATTAGTCCCTAGAGGTGAAACTTGCCATTAGCCCTGGAGGTGAAACTTTCCATTTGTCCCTGGAGGTGAAATTTACCATATTTAAAGTGGCAATAGAACTCTATTGTGAAAATCATTGATTTGCAAGAATATAATTTGAAGTTAAGAAAGAAATCTTTGATTAAGATTTAATGAATGATTTGAAAAAATCCCTAAGTTAAAAGTTATAACTTGAATATAAGAAATCTTTGATTAAGATTTAATAAATGATTTGGAAAGGATTTCCTAAGTAAAAGAGAAAATGATTTGGAATTATTCCAGAATTTAAGAAAGGTTTAAATAAACCAAATGATTTGATGAATGAAGCTTAATGATTCGATATGCATTTGAAAAGAAAATGAAATTACTTGAAAAGAATATATCTAAGAAAGATATTTGATTAGATAAAAGATGAAGTAATTGATTGATGATTGATATCCACATATGAACTTAACATCTTTTTAAAAGAAATGATTGGTTTCGAAGGAACCGGAGTCGGAATTGGATGATTCCTATCCGAAAACCACTTCGAACCAATGTATACGTTCGAAAGTGAAGATATGTTGAAGATGATGATTATTAAAGACCGTGGATCTTCATAGCATGAAGACTGCTTGTTGAACATGCTTTGGTTGGCCCCCATTGTAGAGTTATTTATAGCAGTGGTCTCCTCATGATGGAGATTTTTCGGGTTGCAGGGGATTCTCGCCTAGTAATGGCCGAGTAAAGTGCCTTCGGTTTCGTTCAGTCCTAAAACGAACTTGTATGGATGTTTGTATGACATTGTATTCTAAATCACATTTGAGTGGTTTTTACAAACGTATATCAGTTGGTGGCGGAGAAGGCAACTTCTCTTAGCTTAACACCCTTTCCCGAGACATACGAGCTCAGGAAGTTATACTTTTCTAGAAATCAGTCATGTGACGTGGAATGACAATGTGGCATTCAAAGTGGAACCTGTTATGATCAAAGCGTGGTTTTGTATGAAAGAGTGGCTTTGAAGAAATTGAGCGTAGCCTCGCGAGCCTCGCACCCCAGTTGTGATGAGATTCTATACGGTCAGATGTATGCTTGCATTTCGGATAGTAGTGATTTAAGTTATCAGATGTTCTGATCCCCGGTTACCGGATACGTCAAGGCCTCATGGCAGGGATGCGCGAAGTCCGAGTCCTTGGATATTATTCACAGATTGCATTCGGTTTTAGCCATTTGTGTTGTTGTATAACCGTGTCTGAGTCATGGACGTAAGCCGTGTATAGAGATTGATCTTTCCACTAGTTCCCTATCATGTTGGAAATCCAAACCCAATATGATATTTATGGTTTTGATTGTATACCCAAAATAGCTGTAATGACTTGCAAACATTTCAACTACCCCCTTTTAGTATTATATATTCTGTTCGTTATGTTCCGTTGACTCAGTCTGAATATATTATGTTAGACTTAGTCCAGATATTGATACCTTATTTGAATAAGTTTATTTGAAAAGTGTTTTCAAAAGAATGTCATTAGAAATAATATCAAACATTTTGATATACAGAAGTGTTTTGGTTATCATAAGGTAAAAACCCGTCCATGTTTATGTGTGGGCGTGGTCTTATCAGATACCCTTCTTTTCAAGGGTTTTGATAACATAGTCATTTTAAAGTTCGAGTATCTCACGCTGGTTTATCAAGCCTGATCCTGGTATTTTCAAATCTAGGGTCAGATCCGAGTAGTTTCAGGTTGAGTTGAAGACGGTTGGAGTTTCCAAAGGAGAGCTGGAGATCTTCATCATCGTATGGACGTATTCTATTATCCGCTGTACTTAGTGTAGTTTGTTTGATGTTTGTCAGCAATTGTAAGGACATGTGTTTATAACTGTCCAAGCTGAATTTAGGTTAGACTCTGATACTGTATTTTAAAATTTTCCACTATAAAGATTATTATTGAAATAATATATGTTATTCCATTCGTGTGAGATTCTATTCTGTCTTTATTTTCTTTCTACCCTTAATGATCTTCTTATTCGTGCAATTTGAGTTGGACATGTGTGCTATATTGCCGATTCAAAGGGTACGGAAAAAACTGGTATTACATTTGGTATCAGAGTTGAAGGTTAAGCGAGAACCTTGACTTTGGTTGGGTAAAGACTCATCAGAGATAGAGTTAGTAATACCCTAGGATGAGTAACTCATTAGAGATAGAGTTAGTAACACCCTAAAATGAGTTTGAGTGTATTATATATGAGCGCGTATTTATTAGTGACTAATAAAATGTTTTGTGTTGATTTATCTGTTAAGTGATTTATGGATTCTGATTGATGCGCCCGATCACCGTTATTGATGAGGGTACCTAAACACTTAAACAAGGCGAACCGACACATTGATTTTGAAAAATTGGTAAATGAAATAATTTTACCTAGGATTATATTTTGAATATAAAGTATATATTTTGAAAAGTTATACAATTAGAAATCAGGATTAGTGAAATTTAAATATGAACATCCTGTGATTAGAATTTCATAGTTTGACTATAAGATATTTCATAAAGATTATCAATAAGTAAGAAATCTGATAAGGTAATTAAGATCTTTAATACCTATTCCAAAATAATAAATTAAGAAATGATAATGTTAAGTTACTATCATAAATTGATCAATTGTTTGATTTAAAGTTTAAGTACAAATATCTTGTGAATTAAGTTTCACGATTTGACTATAAGGTATTTAATAATAAGATTTATTTAAGAAATAAAGACATAAGATAAAAATGTATTTAAATGATTGTGCAAAACAATAAATATAAAAGGAATAAGAATTTAAATTCAAGTAATTTAAAACAATTATGGTAATTTAAATGAAGTTAATTAATATAAGATAAAATGAATTTATAAGATAGGTTTTACTAAGTAATGTCTAAAGGGTATTGAAAATGGTATTATTTCAAATAAAAAAGAGGTATTTTATGATAACTAATTCGATTGGCTTGAAAATAAACTAAAAATGGGTAAGGGATGTGTTTGGATGGTAAACACTTCTCTTAAGTATTACTCTTCTTGTTAAGAGGATATATGATACTATTAGTAGTACCCAGTTCCTTGGATTGTTTTGGAGTTACTCGATCTATATAAATTTTTTTAGTTAAGGAAATAATGTGAATCATTAACTGATAAATTGATTAGTAATCTTTATACAAGTGTTTAAACCAAAGATAAATTGGGATCGCTAATTGGTAAGATAAAGTGGGATTTTCGACGATTTTGGACAGTCGAAAATTTCTATATCATACCTAACTCAGAGCTAAGAAATTTATGAAAACTAAAATATTGTGAAATATTCCGAGTAAATGAAATTGGATAAGTATAATTTATAAGTATGATTAAAAAAAAAGGAAACTATAACCTAGAAAATGTTTTATTAATGAATTCTACCATTAATTAGGAATTGGACTTAAGTCTTTAAAAGTGATTGATTTACATGAGTTATAAGGTGTAATAAACTTAAGTAATAGATTTATAAAATAGTTCACAAATAATATTAGTGTTAAAGGAAATATACCGAGTTAAAAGATGTGAGCGGGAAGACTCTTTTAAAGAAAAATATCTTTTGAGTGAAAAATAGTTTCTTCAGAATATTTTTCTTTATTAAAAATATTTGGAAATAAATAATTAACAGGATTATATAAAGAAACTCCTTTATAAAATGATTGACCTTAAGATAAAATTTTTATGAAAGTTTTTGCGGGTTAATAAATACATACGTTATATGTAAATCATTTCATCACGCAAATTTTGATCTAAGATTCGAGTTTGGAATTTTGAGGTGTTTACACCGATTCGAAAAAGAATTTATCACTCGATTCTTGACGACGAACATTGATGAGGATTTTTTATTAGATACTTGAGTTTTCTATCATAGTTGAGAGCTATGCAAGGAAAACAAAGGTTTCTGAGCAAAGAGCCTGATTAAAGTCCGCACTAGAGGATCGGGGGATCGATACTAGTTCGAAAATAAAGTTGTGTATTCTAATAGGAGATCGAATAAGATATTTCACATGGATGATTTGCGTATATTATATGGATTTAAGTTTAAAGATAAATGTTTTGGGCAAACTTTTGTTTTGAGTAATTTCGAGGACGAAATGCTTTTAAGCAGCGGAGAATGTAACGACCCGTAATTTCGCTACTTCGAAAATAATAGGTTTCATTTGTTTTAAATTTAAAAAGGTTTAAAACTTAAATAAACAAGTTATACATAATATATAATAATAGAGAAATTATTTATTCTTATAGTTGATAATTTAAAAAGTATAAGTTTGGTTTTTAGAGCAAATTAACAAAAGTTAAGTTTTGTTAAAAATAAATAAATGCTTAAATAAATAGGTTTAAATGTTTATTTAAAAAGATAAATCTTATTGAAAACATCTAATAAAGATAATAAAAGTATATTAAAACTTATAAGCATGTTAATAATCGTTTTACAAAAATAACCAAATTTTGTCGCATTTTGTCAGTTTTACATACACCGTAAAATTAAAGATTTTGATATTATTTAAATATGATTTAAAATATAAAGTTACATGTTTTAATTTATTTAAAGAATTAAAAAGTTCATTTTTAAATTTGGTTTACATAAATAAATAGTTTAACTAAAACGTCAAAATGTGACCGTAAAACATTTTGTCGAAAAACGACGTTTTGTCGATTAAAAGTTGTCGCAACGTCGTCGCACCTTTATTTTCTTATATAGGAACATATATTCAAATAGTGTAACTATTAATTAATTCACTAATCATGTCTACTTTTACTAAACAAAGTTAGAAACTTCTAGAAAACAATTAAGAAAATATAAGCACAAAACGACAAAAATGTCATTTCGAAGCAAAACGTAAAATATCAAATCAAAGAAACATAATTATTACTTACTTTACTTAATATCTAAGTGAAAATGACATAAAGTAATAATTTGAAATGTGATGTTAAGTGTTGAAAAAAATAAGATTACTTTATAAGTAAGTAAGGATATTTTGGTCTTTTTATAAAATATTATTTCAATCCAAAACTTTTCTATAAATAAGACCACCATTCTTCCACTTTCTTTTACACCATTTTCTACCTTCTTCTTCTTTCTTATTCAAGCTTTTCTCTATCTCTTTAATGGCTTCTTATTCTCTTCCAAATGCTTACTAATATTTTCAACAGCATATCAAATCAACTCCAAATGCCAACAAACTTTGCCAAAGACCTTAGGATAGCATTGGTTTAGCATCTAAGAAGTGAAGAAATGATGGAGGAATGCGAGGATATAGAATGGCCGAACCTATAAAGAGAAGTAAGCAAGTTGGAAAGCTTCGGAGCAAGAAAAAGAGAAGGAAGTGCCGCCGATTTCATTCCAAGGAGCTTGGAGAAAATTCAAGGTGCTGTGGAAGCTCTGCCGGATTTTCGAGAGTTTGAAAGAAGAGGTCAATGACATAAAGAAAAAGAAATGGAGTAGAAGTTGATTAGTTGAAGTTTAAGTGAATTGTTGTTAGAAAGAATGTTGGTAGGAAGTGAACAATTTGGTTAAAGGCGAGTATTCATATCTTTAAGTTACTAATTCCTAGAAATATTTCAAGTATAATGAATTGATAGTTTAAATATGTTCAATGAATGTTTGATAAATTGGTTGCAAATTGGTTGATTATGCGACTGTTTATTTGGTTGATAACTTATTTGATAAATGATAGAAGAAATGGTTAGTAATTAACCATAGTTAATTAAATGAGAATTAAATCCATACAAATGTGTGTATGAAAATTATTTAGCCTCTTAATGATTTCAAAATATCTAAAAAAAGATTGAAATTGATATAATAATAATATAATATTATAATATGAAATGAAATAAAAAATGAATTTGAAATGTTGTTTAAAATGAGTTTAAAATAATGTAGAAACGTTTTATAAATATTTAAAAGTGTTCTCAAGAAGTTTGAAAAGAAATTAAAAAAACAAATCAAAACTGTGCGTCGTGTAACGGTAGTTCGTGATTTCGCGCCATAAAAGTTAAATGTGTGTACAAAGTGAAATATAGCTCGGAATTCTTCGACATAAAATTTTTCCTGTTTATTATATCCATAGTTTCCAAGCGAAGAAAGAAAATCAAGATTTCATTAAGTAGATTTTGAAATATGTCTAAAAAAATTTCTAAAAACATCGCGGTTTTACAATTCGGAATCCAAAAGGAGATTTCTTTATAAATGATATTTTTAAACGATTTAAAAATATGACATAAATTTGATAAATCTATTAAATGGTATAAAAGAGATTCGGAATGGAAAATATGAATTTTCAAATATTAAAAAGTTGTTTTAATCAAATAAGCTTATAAAATACTTTCCGTAGCACTTTTCTGCTGCCGTTGCTATGACTTTTTAAAAGAAAGTTTAAACTTAATAATTCTTTCCTAAATCTTTTACGAACGATTTTAAAGGAATAATTAAGTAATTTAAAGATGATTTGGAAGTTTTAATAAGAGTTTGAATAAATTGTTAAGATGAATTGTTTATACCACTTAAACAAAAAATGAAGAATATTGAATGTAATAACAAACCAAGTATGTAGAAACGACCAGTACATTTGCCCCACCTGTGAGATCTGAGAAGATAAAACAAGGTGTTTAACTAAGATTGGGAATGGAGCAACCAGTGCCCTGAACTTACCTGGCCTATGTTTTCTCTTCTTAGGCGAGGGGTGGAAAAGATCGAAAGGAAAGCCCGGATGCTTTAAAAGATCATATTTAAGTTTTTCCAAGTTAAAAGACAAAGATATTCATGATGTAGGATTACTTGCCATTAGTCCCTGGAGGTGAAACTTGGTATTAATCCGTGGAGGCGAAACTTGACATTAGTCCCTGGCTGTGAAACTTCCCATTAGTCCTTTGAGGTGAAACTTGTCATTAGTTTCTGGAGGTGAAACTTACCATTAGTCCTTGGAGGTGAAATTTACCATATTTAAAGTGGCAGTAGAACTCTATTGTGAAAATTTTTGATTTGCAAGAATATGATTTGACGTTAAGAAAGAAATCTTTGATTAAGATTTAATGAATGATTTGGGAATATTTTCCCTAAGTTAAAATTTATAACTTGAATATAAGAAATCTTTGATTAAGATTTAATAAATGATTTGGAAAGGTTTTCCTAAGTAAAAGAGAAAATGATTTGAAATTATTCTAGGATTTAAGAAAGGTTTAAATAAACCAAATGATCTGATAAATGAGGCTTAATGATTCCATATACATTTGAAAAGAAAATGGAATTACTTGAAAAGAATATATCTAAGAAAGACATTTGATTAGATAAAAGATGAATTAATTGATTGATGATTGATATCCACGTATGAACTTAACATCTTTTTAAAAGCGATGATTGGTTTCGAAGGAACCGAAGTCGGATTTGGATGATTCTTATTCGTAAACCACTTCGAACCAATGTATACGTTCGAAAGTGAAGACATGTTGAAGATGATGATTATCAAAGACCGTGGATCTTCATAGCATGAAGACTGCTAGTTGAACATGCTCTGGTTGGCCCTTATTATAGAGTTATTTATAGCAGTGGTCTCCTCGGAGATTTTTCGGATTGCATGGGATTCTCGCCTAGTAATGGCCGAGGAAAGTGCATTCGGTTTCGTTCCGTCCTAGAACGAACTTGTATGGATTTTTGTCTGACATTATATTTTGAATCACATTCGAGTGGTTTCTATAAACGTATATCAGTTGGTGGCGGAGAAGGCAACTTCTCTTAGTTTAACACCCTTTCTCGAGACATACGAGCTCAGGAAGTTATACTTTTCTAGAAATCAGTCATGTGACGTGGAATGACAATGTGGCATTCAAAGTGGAACATGTTATGATCAAAGCGTTGTTTTGTATGAAAAGCGTGGCTTTGAAGAAATTGAGCGTAGCCTCAACGAGCCTCACACCCCGGTTATGATCGAATTCTATGTGGTCAGATGTATGCTTGCATTTCAGATAGTAGTTATTTAGGTTATCAGATGTTCAGAGCCCCAGGTACCAGATACGTCTGAGCCTCATGGCAGGGATGCGCAAATCCGAGTCCTTGGATGTTATTCGCAGATTGCATCCACTTTTAGCCATTTGTGTTGTTATATAACAGCGTCTGAGTCATGGATGTAAGCCGTGGATACAGATTGATCTTTACACTAGTTCCCTATCATGTTGGAAATCCAAACCCAATACGATATTTACGGTTTTGATTGTATTCCCAAAATAGCTGTAATGACTTGCAAACATTTCAGCTACCCCTTTTTGGTATTATATATTCCGTTCGTTATATTCCATTGATCCAGTCCGGATATATTTCATTAGACTTAGTCCAGATATTGATACTTTATTTGAATAAGTTTATTAGAAAAGTGTTTTCAAAAGAATGTCATTAGAAATAATATCAAACTTTTTGATATACAGAAGTGTTTTGGTTATCATAAGGTAAAAACCCATCCGTGTTTATGTGTGGGTGTAGTCGTATCAGATACCCTTCTTTTCAAAGGTTTTGATAACATAGTCATTTTAAAGTTCGAGTATCTCACGCTGTTTTATCAAGTCTGATCTGGGTATTTTCAATACTCGGGTCAGATCCGAGTAGTTTCAGATTGAGTTGAAAACGGTTGGAGTTTCCAGAGAAGAACTGGAGATCTTCATCATCGTATGGACGTATTCAATTATCCACTGTACTTAGTGTAATTTATTTGATGTTTGTCAGCAATTGTAAGGACAGGTGTTTATAACCGTCCAAGCTGAATTTAGGTTAGATTATGATATTGTATTTTAAAATTTTCCGCTGTAAAGATTATTATTGAAATAATATATGTTATTCCATTCATGTGAGATTCTATTCTGTCTTTATTTTCTTTCTACCCTTAATGATCTGCTTATTCGTGCAATTTCGACATATGTGGTTTATTGTCGATTCAAAGGGTATGGAAAAACGAGCTGTTACACTCTTTTCCTGCTGCAGCAAGTGCTATAAATTCTGATACCATCGAGGAGTGCGAAATGCAAATTTGTTTCTTAGATGCCCAAGAAACATCACCTCCACCTAATGTGAAAACCCAACCTGAAGTATATTTATTATCACTAACGCTAGTTATCCAACTTGCGTCAGTGTATCCTTTTAATACACTTGCAAACCCATTATAAACAAGTTCTAGATTTTTTGTCCTTTTGAGATAACCAAGTAATCTTTCAATTACTTTCCAATGATCTCTACCACGATTGCTAGTATATCGTGCAAGTTACATATTGCATATGCTATGTCAGGTCTCGTACAATGCATGACATACATTATACTTCCAATAGCGCTTGCATATTCGAGTTGAGCAATGCCCCTACCCTCATTTATATCGAGATTGATACTTGAGTCTATTGGGGTACTGACATCTTTAATTTTTAGATGCTCATACTTCTGCAATACTTTTTGAATATAATGTGATTGGCTTAGTACGTAGTCCTCACTATCTTTACTAACCTTTGTACCAATATTTATATCAACTTCATTCAGATCTTTCATTCTGAATTTTGAAATTAGTTATCTCCCGGTGTCTTGTATCCCTTTCATGTTAGTACCGAATATTGATAAATCATCTACATATAAACAAATAATTACTCCATATTCCTTAGTAAATTTGGAGTAGATACATTTGTCTGCACTATTATATGCAAAACCATTTTGAAGTACTATCGAGTTAAATTTTTCATGCCGCTGTTTGGGTGCTTGTTTTAATCCGTATAACGATTTTTTAGTTTGCAAATTTTTCTTTCATTTCTAGGAAAAATAAAACCCTCTTGTTGTTCCATGTGCAAGCCTTTTCATTAAGTTCACCATTCAGGAAGGCTGTTTTAACATCCATTTGGTGGATATGCAATTGATAAATTGATGCTAAGGCTATTAATACTCGAATTGAAGTAATTCTTGCAACCAGAGCATATGTATCAAAGAAATCAATTCCTTCCTTTTGCCTGAATCTCTTTGCAACTAATCTAGCCTTGAAAGTTTGCACGGTACCATCGTTGTTACATTTTCTTCAAAATACTCATTTGCAACTAATAAGTTTTGACCCTTGAGGTAAGTTTACCAATACCAGGTATTATTTGATAAAATTGAATCCATTTCATCATTAATTGCTTCCTTCCAAAAAGCGGAATCTCTGTAAGTCATAGCTTCTTTGTATGTTTTTGGATCATCTTCTGTATTCAGCACTATAGGAATTTATTTAGTAACTTCATTTCTACTTCCTTCTACAAGAAACGTTATAGCTTGAGAAGATATAAAATCTGAACCAAAAGATTCCTCTTTCCAAATTCTTTGTGTCCTTCTTATTTTTTTTCTTCTGTCGCCTTTCTTTTACTGCTAGTAGAAGGTGTAGAAGCATATGTTGGTGTTTGAATGACGCTGGGGCTCAATGACCGATTTGTAGTCGAATCGTCCATGAATTTATTTTCCATAAACTCAACATCTCTTGATTCAACAATCATGTTTGAGGATAAATACAGTAGTATGTATGCTATAGAGTGTTCAACATATCCTACAAATATACCTTGCAAGGCCCTTGGACCAAGTTTTCTTCATTTTGGATCAATCACCCTATAGAAGACACTACATCCCCACACCTTTAGATATCTTAGATTAGGTTTTCGACCATTCCATAGTTCGTAAGGAGAAATTTAGTTTTTCTAGAGGTGATTTTATTGTGCAAATGACATGCAGACAATAATGCTTCACCCCACAAGTTAAGTGGCATTTAACAACATAGAATTTACCATATCAACCAAAGTTCTGTTTTTCCTTTCTACCAACCGATTTTGTTGTCGCGTGTAAGGGTCTGTGTGTTGATGAATGATCCCATGTTCTTCACAGAAGTTAGAAATTCAGTGGAGAAATATTCTCCTCTTCTATCACTATGTAGAACCTTTATTTTTCTACATTTTCGATTTTCAACTTCTGTTTTATAGCGTTTAAACATGTCAAAAGCTTCATCCCTATTTCTAAGCAAATACGCAGATGTGTATTTAGAAAAATCGTTAATAAAGATAATAAAATACATTTTTCCTCCTCTGGTTAAAACTCCATTTAATTCACATATATCGGAGTGAACTAAATCCAAAAGTTCTGAATTTCTTTCAGCGCTTGGGAATGGTTTCCTCATAATTCTTAGCCTGTATACATATTTCGGATTTATCATACATATTATTTGAAATGAAAATAAAACCATGTTTTGCCATATACTTTAAAGATTTATAATTTAAATGTCCTAAACGTGCATGTCATAAAGGTAAAGAATCAATGGTATAAGCATAATATTCTTTCATTTCATTAATACCGAGTTTGAACATCCCATTACATGCATAACCTTTACCTACAATCAGGACATTTTCGGACAGAATTAAACTATCAGCCTCCAAGACTGTTTTGACACCACCTTTGCTGTAGAATGTCATCTTTGCTGTAGAAACCATATTCTTTTTAATATCAAAAACGTGGAGTACGTCAGTGAGAGTTATTTTCTTGTTGGAAGTGAAGTGAATCTCTATATTTCGTTTTCCAGAACCTTTGCACCATTTCCGTTTCCCATGGGACCTCTTATTGATCTGCAACCTCCGTATAGGTTTTGAATAAGCCTCTATTATTGCAAACATGAACTGATGCACTGGAATCGAACCATCAATCCGAAGATTTTGTTTCAGCAATAGCCTTGTGCAAGTTAGTTATCATGCCGATTTGTAAATCTGAAACCATAACAATGATTTTCTGTATTTCCTTGGCATCAATCATATTTGCGGAGTTCCCATTTTTCTATTTCGGAGGATCCCTGCAGTTACGCTTGTAGTGCCCAAGTTTTCCACAGTTGAAGCATGTCTTATTCTTTTTGTCTTTTGTAGTAGAGTTGCTTCCTTGTTTGCTCTTTTTATTTGGTTTGAAGTTCTGGTTGTGGTTTTCCTTTCTTTTCTTTCCAGAAGTCACATTATTAATAATGGAAGAAAGGAAAACACCATCAGGAATTTCGTTTTCTTCCTCAATTCTTATGTGCTTTTCGATCTTTTCCAACATGAGTTCTTTAGTCATATGCATCTTTAAGTCATCAAGTTTGCTAAGCAGAATTTGCAAGTCATGCATCTGATCCATGACCGAAACATTGTCTTTCATTTGAAATTCAAAATGTTGAAAAGTGAGAAATTTATTTATTCCAATTTTCTCGGTCTTGTACTTTGTTTCCAGTGCATCTCAGATTTCTTTAGGCGACTTCATTAGAGTGTAAAGATCGTATAAGGGGTCTGATAACGTGTTGAGAATGTGGCCTCGACATAACAGTTTGTCTTCCTCGCGCCTTAGTCTCTGTTGTCTTAATTCATCTGTGTCTTTTTCTGTTGGAGGAGACAGCGAAGGAAGGTCTTCATCGAGCACGTAGGAGACCTTTAGAGTGGTGAGAAGGAACTTAGTTTTGTCATGCCACTGCGTGAAGTTAGTTCCATCCAATCTGTCAAGCCTGATGAAGTCCTGGTTCATCAGTTTGAATGCAGATTCTGATCCCTTTTCCATATGGAGCATTGCTTTAAGTTTGTTGAACAGTATGCGGAATCTGAGAGGATTTGGTTTTGAGGCACGTAGTCGTTGTCCTTAAAGCATATTTGCCCCCACACGTTTAGAGTTTGTTAATGGGTTGAATGATAAATTGCTTCTCAGGATACAACAAAGCCCAAATTCAAAGATATAACAATGTTTGTGGATTCAATGTGATTTTATTAGTTTGGAAGCAGATAAAACAAATTATTATAAAACAGCAATAGAGAAGATGCTTAAATAGCATACGAACAGCTGCTCTGGCATGGGACGCGACCATTAGAAAAGAGATGGAACTGTTGTTCGAATAGCAGTTTATTTTCCAAAAGGTAAAATTTGAAGTTTGAAAAAACATATTGTCCGAATAGCAGTTTATTTTCCGGAAGGTAAAATTTGAAGTTTGAAAAAACACAATAGCCATATCCTTTCCAAACTACCTTCCGCACACGTGCAAAGTGCTTACTATTTTTCGCGCATGCATGTTGTGAAAATGCCCCGTGTCTCTTATCCTTTAATCATTTCAATTATCCAAATAGACAATGCTTCATATATATACACACACACACTCAAATATTTAAACAACTCTCGTCGATTTGGGACTAATTTACTTACTCCATCTTCGTAAAACAATATCCCTCAACATACATTCAACATACATGCTGTGGTATTTTAGCAGGGAGTTGTCAAAAATTTTGACCATCATGATTTGAATATGATGTTTCAGACTAAAGAAGTCATGAATTCAGTATTCTGGAATGTCCTGTCCAAAATCAGATGGTCTAGATTCTTGACGAATTTTAATGCCGTCTTTTTTTTTAATTGGGTAATAGATAACTAGTAATACAGTAGGTAGCATACAACATGTTACGTATCAATATATACGTTCGAATCACACTATACAAGTTTTAAATATATGATATTTTACATCAAAATCGAAGCGTCTAACTGCAGTGGTGCTGGACTTATGCAGCCTTAATATATCACCTTTCATCTAAATCACTTTGCTGTCACACATCTAAAACATGCAACTTTTGTGTTACTAACAGGACACAAACACACAAGGAGAGGCAACATTTAACAGCTCTTCAGTTGCTTGTGAGGTTGAAATGCAACAACAGATGAAAGAAGAAGAGCTTTCACTTGACTTAAAGTTGTAACTGGTACCATATACAGTCAGAACTCTGTGTTTATGCTCAGAAATGAATTCAGCAATACTGAAATTTACATCTTAAATAAGAAGCTATATTTTGATTCAAACTCAATTCTTCTATATGTTCTGTATGAGCAAATATCCACATAATGAACAAAACTTCTTGATACATATAATTACAAATCTACACACAAAATACAATCAAGCCTCACATTAGTGTATCAAATCCGTATAAAGCAAAAACAATGTATGTCAATCAACTAATCAAGCTCACCTAAAGATATACTTCACTTCATACTATCCCTTATTTGTTGAACCAAAAGCTTCATATTCTCGTGGGATGATCCATTTACCTCCATCGCCCTCTTCGCTTTCTCACCAAGCTCCTTCACCCTCTCCCTCATTCCTCTAACATCATCTCCGCCATTCATCAATCTACGTACACTCTCCTCCACACGATCTCTCTTCACAATCACTTCCTCATGCTCGAAGCCCCATTTAACCGGCCCATCGACCCCGATCGCCACACCCACTCTGTGCACTTCGACCATCAACTTCTCGTTCAAAAACTGCTCCCCAAACTGGGGCCATGTTATCATAGGCACGCCAGCTGCCAAAGACTCTAAACTGGAATTCCATCCACAGTGCGTAATGAATCCTCCCACAGAAGGATGAGTCAGAACCACCAACTGTGGGGCCCATCCGGTAATTATAAGTCCTATGCCCTTTACCCTATCCTCGAACCCGTTCCCAAGCCACTCTTCGATTTTGGAGGACCTACTCCCGGGTTTTACGACCCAAATGAAGGGACAACCAGAAGCTTCTAAACCCAGTCCTATCTCGAATAGTTGCGAAGGAGGGGTCCTCGCTAGGCTCCCAAAACTAACGTAAAGAACTGAATTTTCTTCCTTGGAGTCGAGCCATTTCATTATTTGCAACTCGTTCATCGACGGCTTGTTGCCTCGAATAGCCATATCCGGTATTTGTGTATTGTACAAGGACATAGGACCCACCGTCCATACTTTCATTTTCATAGCCTTCTCAAGGTATTCGACGTATGGAGCTTCAAGATCTTCAAAGGTGTTCACTATCGTCGCGTTCGATGTCATCTCTACCTCCATCATTCGCTTCCTGTAATCATCCATGTCTTGAAATGCAAACTTCGCCTTGTTAGATTTCTAATTTCATTGCAGACAATATTTTCTCTGCAACATTTTACCATTCACTAGAACCGGTAAGATATGCAGAAAAATATCATCTTTTCGTACATGGGGAAAATGAGCAAGACATACCTTTGCCACCGAAATTAGAAGGCGAACGAGACTTGGTCATCTCGACTCTATGAGGCATACCAGGCATGACAAAAACTTCATTCTCATCTTCTATATTATCTAACAATCCTGCATTATAATGGAAGATATGCCTACAAAGAAGGGCAAAGCATCCATATCCATTGAAAGTGATTCTAGGAATGCCAAGCTCTTTAGCCACACTGTCTATCCATATATGCCCGCAGTCAAATATGATGCAGTTAGGTGCATGCTCCTGCTGTTTCAAATGAGTAATCAGAGGCTCCTTCAAAAGGGCACAGCCTTGCATGAAATTTTTCAATAAACTGCTGGTGGGCACCGCATCGATATTCTCACACCCTTCCGGTAAGCCAACTTCGGTGCACGGGAATTTTAATGAAAGGAAGTTCATGGGAAGGTTGGAGCTTTGGATTCTACTGACTATGGAGGAGAGTCTGTTCATGTTTAATGGGGTGGTGACTAACGTTGTGGTGGCGCCATGGGTGGAAAGGAGTTGGGCCATGTCAACCATTGGAATCATGTGACCTTGTGCCATGAGTGGCACTAGAACAAAGTGGGGATTTTTAGGGGTGAAATTAGTGCTCATTTTTCTTATTGAGTTTTGCAAGTGTTAGGAAGATTAGTTATATATATATAATTGAGTTGCATGGTACTAGGTAAGTTAGGAAAGTTAGGGAAGTTTTAGGTATGTTTTTTGAGACTGCAATCTACTTGTCTCTTGATGAAAAAGAAATGAAATACTGAATTGTCCGTATTCAGTGAGCGAAAATCCTGAGTTAACAGAGATAAATGGATGGACAATATTATTTCTGTTGAAAACTAGATAAATGATTCTTTTTGGGGATCAACGAGTTAAGAACCACATGATACTTTTCTATAATATTTTAGTTTTACAACTGTTATATATGTATGTATGTGTGTGTGTGTGTGTGTGTGTGTATGTGTGTGTGTGTGTGTGTGTGTGTGTGTGTTCTTTTTTAGGATTCAGTGTCAGATAGCAACATATATCTTTTCATTTTATATTAGTTTTACAGGAGCTAAATATATATAATTTTGATAGAAACTGTTGGGTCTTTTATGGTCCATACTTGGGATAATATCATTGTCAACTGAAATCCTATTCATGAATTATGACAAGATAACATAGTTCAAGATTTTCGCTTGTAACATGACACATGCATAGACTTTGAATTTGAAATGCACAAACAACGTATAAATGATAATAGTTGATGATTCAGTACATGCATGGTAAGTCATGGCTGAATCATGTGATATTAATGAAGAGTAGCTGATGCGGTACCTTGCATCATGCACATAATTACATACATCTTGAAAGCAATCAGCAGCATTAAAGCTATACATATCGTTATCCATACGTATGAATTCACAGCCAAAAGAATACAAGCTTTTGAATCAAAATTACACATAACATTTCAATCTCAAATCTTTTGTCTGCTTTGTAGCAACTTGAGTTAGAGTTAAGTGTCTGTGGTTAGCCGGCAAAAAGCTTTCGCATCTCGAGTGTTAATCGTGTCATCGAATGCTTAGTTCTGATGAAAGGGGAGATTAAAAATCTTGTAAAGATGATAGGTGTATATTTTACCAAAGGTCGTTTATAGATTCGAGTGATGAAAGCTACGTTGCAGCAGAGCAATTTTTTCCTAAACTTGGGGATGTGATTTTGAAGCTTTTGTTTATTTGGCTAAATTGCTGTCAGTTGTCTTCGTTTTGAGGGTTGAGATAAGGGGATGTTTGGCTTGTTTAAGAAATTGTCATTATCTTGATCATGCAGTGTGATTATCAAGATGTGAACAGAATCTTGAATTCCGAGATTGATGAAATTGACATAAAGAACTATTGCGAACACAAGAAAGAATAATTTTTTGAAAACAGCTCTGGCATGTACATGGATTAAACGTGAGCATCGTTTGAAAAGATTGAGAGGTTTTTTGTGTGCGCGTGTTTGTGTGGATTTGTTGTTTTATTTATTTATTTAAGGTTGGGGGAGTTGGGGGTTGTAGTGGGTTAAGGGGTGAAGGGGTGTTTGGTGGAGGGGGGTGGGGGATTTTGAGCATTTGACTATTGGTCAAACTCTAGCTATATCACTAGCATAGTGATAACAAAAAGAAAACATACACAAAATATCGATATAAGGTATAGCCTTAATAAAAATGAAAATTTGGATTTTACATAAATGTAAGCACTATAGAGCTTGTGTCATATTGGTGGTATCTTTCGTAACACCAACAACAAAGAACCAAAGGGCAAGCTTAATGGCGGGTTAACTGTTGGAGGCAGACTGGTCAATGGGTGAAGTAGCTAGATTTCAAAAAAAAAATTCCTGTTTTGGATCATACTGGCCAGTGAAGTCTAATGGATTGTATTAGATCCAGTCTAGATTTTTTGAATTTAATCCAATTTTATTTAATTTTCTTATTTATTTAATTCATAAATTTGATTTACTAATATTTACATAGTTTACGTTACAAGTATATCATCGTACACTCATGTTTGTATATCGTGCATGTGCAACATGTATATAGTGTGTATACTTAATGTATACATATGTGGATGTTGTGATTTGCATCTATATCATATACATTCACCATTTATATGTGTAATAGTTGTCTCAAAACATAGTTTAAATTTATATATAAATGTTTATATATATTTTAAAATCTATTTATATATCAAAATAAAATAAGCAATTTAAAATACTTGACCAGACTTTGATTAATTCAATAAAATTTTGATTCCAATTTAATATCCTAAATATCTAATTTTAAGCGAGTAAATAATTTTAAAAGTTCAAATTTAAACTTAGAAAATTAGTTACAAATGTTTTTTAGTATTTAAAATAAATATATTATATATTTTAAAAAATATCCATGTTTTCGAAAATAAAAATATATTTTACTAGCTATTTGGACATAAAATTAAACACAATTAGTGATACGATAAATTCGGACCGTTGGATCTCATTGTGTTCGAACAAGAGGTTGAAATCAAGGGGTAATCCAATGGTCGAGGTTCATTGTATCATCGAGTGTGTCACCCTGTTGAGTCTGAGTAGATTTTTCCCTTTAAAATATAAAACATTTAAAATGCATAAAAGAATTAATATATACATTTGTTAATAAATAATTTTTAAAATAAATTAATTCTTTTTCACTAGGTTTTTAATTATTTTTAATAAAACCCAAAACTAGTTTTACAATTATTTTTAATTCAGTAAATACACATAGACACAATTTGTGTGTGTGTGTATATATATATATATGATATAAAAATTGTTTAAATAATTATTAATTTAAATGTAATTATGTTTTATTTAAGATATAGGTTAAAAAAATAATTTTTTCTTAAAAGATGGAATATATTTATGTTTATATATATATATATATACAATTTTATATATTATTTAAATAATATATATATATATAATTAAAAATTAGTAATAACGATTTTAAGTTATTAAAAATCAATTTCAATATTCCAAAAATTATAAAATAAACAATAAATATTATGCAAGGCTAATTTTTTTTTGCATAATTATATACATAGATCAATTAACAATAATAATCAATATAGATAGTACCGTGACATATAAAATCAGATAATTTTATGTGACAACAATTACACAATAAAATTGTTATATAAGGAATATATAACATAAAATAGATAATATAAATTTAATATAAGAATTTACCTAGAGAAGTTGCCTTACGTTCACACATCGATTTGATTGGTTTCCTTGATCTCTTAGATTTGCACTATAGTTGCAAGCAAAGGGGTTTCAGCTATGGTGATACGGGGAGTATGGTCAGCTATGGTAGAAGAGACGAGGATGCTAAAAATTAAACTAAAATAATGACCTTTAGATTTCCTTTTATAGGGAGAATAAAAGAAAGGATCTAGCACAATTCTCTCCTTACCGAGTCAAAACTTGGACCCTCTCTTCCTTCTTTATGGGCGACTATACAGTTAGTCAATAGTGGACCGAAAGATCCAAATAACCATCGGCAATTAATACCATTTAAATTCAATTTAAATTCTTATCGATATCGTAGATTGATATTTGATACACATATATAACTTCTATATACTCATCCAATTAATTACTAACAAGACCTAAAACATTTCTAGAGGCAACCCCATTTACTAAATACACCTCATACATTAAAAATATTAATAATCAATATTTTTTTAACATTAATTAATTTATAACTATTGTAAATTGATTAAATCGAATGGAATTTCAAAGACAGAATAGATTCAGTTGTGTGACTCACACATGTAGGCATGTCATCCGCAATCATTTTCGGATATCTGATATCCGCATCCGCGGATACGGACGGATATCGGATAATTATCCTATCCACTAACGACCGATAAATCAAGAAATATAAATATAAAATTTTAGTTTCACAATTAATTTTTTTTTTCAATCATTAATTACAAAAGTGTTAAAAATGAACAAATATAATGATAACAGATAGTTTTGAGCGGTTAATATGCATTTAGTGCGTATAATATAGACTTCAACTTAATAAAACCATAAACATATTTCACTGTACTAAAATAATTATAATTTAAACTATAATCTTGAAAAATACTAGACGGATAATTTTTGGATGCCTTCATATCCGCATCCGTTTTTTGGATATCGGATATTATCCACTTTCCGAATATAGAAGCGATGGATTTCGAATTTTTTGGGTATCCATTGACAGCCCTACACACATGTCAACGATTAATACCTGAATGATTCAAATATTAATATTTATACGTCACATTAGCTAGCGGTGTAATAGTATGACTGAACCTACCACTTACGTATCTTATCGGTAAAATCTTATTTTACAATTTAAGCATTACCTATTAGTAACGATTATTTATACCAATTCTCTTCGTTAACGCTACATCATATTGGACTTACGGAATTTGGTTTTGGTAAAAATTCCAATATCATCCATATTCAACTTGGTTAGTCCATAAACAAAGTCTACGGTTCAGTAATAACATTTTTTATTAACCGTACTACTGTGGTTAGAGATTTCGATTTTGAGTTGACTGTGATGCTAATCCCATACAGCCGAGGACACAAATTCTATATTGAATAGTGTTTCACTACCAATGCTTCAACTCGGACCCATTTATAGTCACTTAGTGGTCGCCATGCCATGATTTTGACTATAATCAAAGTGGAGCATCCACATTTAAATTCCATAATATTTTTAAGTCAAGAGAACTATTTAATATCGTAACTCTAAGGTTCCTATTTGACCTGGTTATTATTAACCAACAGAAACTTTCAGACGAGTTATTCTGTAGTTATCCAACAACTATGATTACATAAAATATTAGTGCCCCCAACATGCATGAGTATTACATTGCCCAACATTTTGAGAGTATTACTTACTCCGGTTGCAATGGATGTATCGATATCCTTTCTCAAAATCTCTTAACTAGTAGAGTAACATGTTATTTTATATTATGACAATTTTCTTATGATTACAAATATTTGTAACTGTTATCACATAACATATCATTTAAGGGTTTTCTATTCAATATACTTAATTAGCTATCTAATTAACGTATCACAATGTGCAAGTTTATAATCAAAAACAAACAGCCTTTATTTCGAAAAAGATTTACTACAGAATTAATAATTTACAATAAGTTGTAAAATTGCCACTAAGACATAACCCTAACTCTATCAATCTCCAACTTGCACATAGGGCCAATTATAGAATCTCGATTCCAACTCTTTAATCAGTTTGTTTATAACCGATCGACTTGTTCCCTTCATGAATAGATATGTTATGTCATCCTTAGAGTTTACTCTATCAATCATAACTTCTTTATTACTAACAAACTCCCTTATTGTAACATCCGCTATCTTGAGGTCCGAAGCTAAGTACTACAGATGCTGCAGTCATCCATAGTATTAACTTCCGGTGACAAATTACGGTAATGTTAATGGTATCCATAATATCAGAGTCACTTGAAAATGAAATAAAAACAACACAGATTAAACAACTTTTCTGATTACATTTCAAAGCAATATTTCATATTCAAATTACATAATCCCATAATCGATTCTTAAATCTTGATCAAATATATTATTACACTCTACGCCAAGAGCGACATATGAAGATCCCTCCTTGGGTGATTAGAGTACTAAATAGACATATCAGTCTTAATACATAACAACAGAAATAAAACCAAGTAGCTTCTATGTATAGTTTGCATTGCCTCCTGCACATCTTTGAAAGCTTTATTCATCCAGCCTACTAAACCTATAAAACCTTAAGTCTCAATCTATTCAAATCATATTTTGAGCACCCGAGAATTTAAGGGAAAAACATAAACTTCGAGTCTGGCATAAATCCTGGTGTGAATAATACTTATATTAAGTGAGACCACGCCACTTAACATAATGTTCCCCTCACTAATATCTCTTTTCAAAACATATCTTTTGCAAACCAAAATCCTACAATCAAACCGATTAAAGCAATTATAGCAATATCATGTATGCATATAAATCAGGTAATATATGGACTATCAATCCGAACAATATAGTTTTGTTTGGCTAACTACTAACCTTTGGCTGACTCGGGCCTACCAGACATAACAATTAATCTTACTTCTATCAGACACACTTTTGGACGGTCTGTCCCTAACTTATATCTCCCAAGGTCAATTAATCCTAACGATTTTGCAGCCTCACCGATAACTACCTTTCTCTGTATATCCCTTTCTGTGTGTAACATTATTTTAGTCTTACCTGTGACAAAGCCCTACACAATTGAATTTTGAACTTATATTAGCTGGGGGCTACTAGCTAATGTATAGGGAGTGACCCTATACCAATCCCTTCTAGTATTCCAATATCTGGGTCATTTACTTAGGGTCAACTATCCCATCAAAATTTTCCTTGAAAACACTTCTTGCAAATTGATTTAACCTTTTAAACCATACTTAAACAAGGAAAATAAATTCTATGCTTTAATAAAATCACCTTGCTATGTTATATATATACTTTACTCAAAATAATGTTGATGAAATATATTGAGGGTTATCTATCCCTCTAAACTTTAAACAGCCCTTTCGAAACCATTGAAAGTGCCCCTTTCAAATTATATTAACTACTATACCTTGAAACACTAGGCTAAAAGGCCAAAATATACCTTTCGAAATCATTGAAGGTATCCCTTCGAAACCTTTATAAACCTTAGACATCCACTTTTCAAAACTCTTTAATCTTGCCTTTCGAAAGCATTGGGAACCTTCCATTTTAAAATACTATAAGTACCTTTTGAAACCATTAGGGAACCTCCCCTTAGAAACCTTAGTTCAAACCTTTCGTAAGCACTAAAGTCCTTTACTATAAAAAAACCTTTTGAAAGCATTAGGTTCAAGTAAAAGCTTGTGGAACATAGTTTCGAAACCATTTAAAACCATTCCATTCGAAACCTATGGGTTTATCTTTCAATAGAACAAAGGATCTTAAAATAACTAGGTCGAAAGCAACACTTTCGATAGAAATTTCCTAAGTAAAAGAAAGTAGTTGGTTTTGACACCAACCTTTTCGAAAGCATGGAGAAGCGGCTTCTTGTTTAAAAACGAAAGCACCTTTTCAAAACCAATGTTTACAATTGGGTCAAAAGTTGGAATGTGACGACGCGTGTTTCGACCGTGTCGAAAGCTTGTTTAAAACAAAAGATGACAACCTCTATCGAAAGCTATATTAAAACCCTTTCAAAACCAATCTTTGAAAAGCGAAGCAAGCGGCTTTTCTTTTGAAAGAAAAACAAGGTCTCAACCCCTTCGAAAGCACGTTTTGACCTTATACCTTTCGCCTAATTCCAATCCACTACGTACCAAGGCATTGATACTATGTGTATTGGTTTTGACTATGATAAAGGCGGTAGTATGAAGTCGAAAGGTAGCCGCCGATAGTGGCGAAACAGCAAACCTTGACAAAAACTGTTTTCTTTCTTTTTAAAGTAATATATTTCCTACTAACTTGCTTATTTGTCATCATATAATTGGTTGCCAATTTCTTTTCCAAAAATCTTTTCCAAAGTACTGCCAAATTCAGCTTTTATATATTAAAATATTTCACAAATTGCCCCTTCTCCTATTCTAAACATATAAAACATTTAAGTCTCATACATTAAATAATTTTATATACTTAATAAAGCTCTTAGGAAAACTCTCCAAAAATTCACATAAATCACTTTTAATATGTTTTCTAACATATGTAAATTTATGACCCAAAGCTAACATATAATAACCATAATTAATTTCAAACCCAATATACCATTTTCTTTACTAAAATATTCATAATAAATCCACAATAATTTAGAAAATTATGAAACTTGAAACCTATATCTAAAATAATATTTCTAACCTTATCATAGAAACGCAAGTCATTCGGATCTCATCTAATAAGTTTTCCAAATCAAATCTTATCATAATTCTATATGAAATAACCTAAATAATTAACAAGCACATATATCCATTTAAACAATCGAAACATAGCAAATCATTTGCGATATAAATTCGAAACTCAACTAGAGATCGAAAATCATAAAAATGAGATGTAATATATTATTCACCTCTAGCTTGTGTTAAAGAGTTTGAGATTTTCTCTAGAACTAATTTGATTAAGCTTCATTCTTGAAATCTTACTTACCTTCTCCTTGTTATCTTCTAATGGTGGTCGGCCTTTCTTTGGTTTAATTTTAATTTGTGAATGTAGCAAATGAGAGTGGGTTAAGAGTTTAGGGTATAAGAATATAACCTTTTCCTACTTTGCCCTTACCTTATTATCTTTAATTTTCATTTGCTTATCCATTGAGGCACGACTACCTATGATTTTACAAATCTCAATCTCTTAACCACTTAAAGTTTACATTATTCTATTTAGTTTATCTAATTAAATCTTATAAATAATGTTATTTAAAATTAGGAGTGTTACAGACTCCCCTCCTTAAAGAATTTCGTTCTCAAAATTACGATAAAGTACTCATACAAATTAATCATAAAGGTAAAACATACCATGAAACGAATCAGGATAACCATCTTTAATCTTGCTCTCTGTTTCCCGAGTATTGTCTCTCTCGTCGTCACTCCACTAGACTTTAAATAATTTGACTATCTTGTTCCTTAGCCTCTTCTCATCTATCACGACTATACGAATCAGCTTCCTAACTATAGTCAAATTCGGTTCCACTACTAAGTCATCTAACACAGTCGGTGCTATAGTTGTTTCTGGATCTCGAATACACTTCCTTAGATAAGAAACATGGAAAACGTCATGGACTCCTGCCAAACTATTCAGTAACTTTACTCTATATGCGTGTTTCCCGATCCTTTCTATAATAGAAAATGGTTCAACGAATCTCGAAGCCAACTTTGCCAATTTCCTGAATCTAATAACACCTTTCATTGCTGATACCTTGATGGAGACATGATCTCCGACTGAGAACTCTAAGTCTTTTCGTCGCTTATCAGCGTAGCTCTTCTGCCTGGACTGAGCTCCCTTTATTCTGGCTGGAATTAACTCAATCTTTTCTGTAGCTTCTCTAACTAAATCAGGACCAAGAACCAACCTATCCCTGGTCTCTAACCAACAAAAAGGGGATTTGCAGGGCCTTCCATACTGTAACAACCCAGAATTTAACCCGTAACAATTAATTTCTTAATTAATTAAATAATAAAATAATGTTGTGATATTATCATAATCAAGCCACGGAAGTTGCACCATTATGTCCGTAGTAATTTTTTGGTCAATTTCCATATATAGAACGTCAAAATTCGAGTTAATTTGAGCAAAGAACGAAATAACCAAAGAAATTATATACATACATACATACATACATACATATACATACATATATATATATATATGCAGGTTGACTGGCCGGTCGACCTAGGCACCAAGGCGGTTGACTCGCCTTTACTAATTTCGAACGAATGAACTTTCATTCGTTCGAACATTCCAGAGCCCTTAGACGCGTATTTTGCATCGTTTAAACCGATTTGGTCCTTCCGTTTCTACATCCGTTGGCCCCTATTCAGCCTATGATGTGGTTACGTCCTATTCAATCTCCAAATCCAACGGTCCAAGATCCACTTCTACACCTATAAATAGACCCCTAGACCTAACACTTTTCTCATTCTAGGTTTTCTCCAATTGGATTCACCTTTCTAGGAAGGACCCTAAACAGAATAATTTTTCCAAAGGAGAAAATCATTATAAATTAAATTATTTTACAACTCCAAGTGGATCCGGGAAGACCAAAGGAAAATCTTAGGACCGAAAGTGAGTGATTGTAATTATTTTAAGATTTCTTTAAGTAATTTAAAATAGTAGGGTTTCCAATAGTTGTACTTTTACTACGATTTTTGGAATATCATTTCCAGTAGTTTATTTACAGTTTTCAAAATTATTTTTAGTCTATTTTCTTTTAGTTATTCTTTTTAGTAATTTTGGTTTATTTTGTTAAGCATAGTTTTTTATTGATTTACAGTTCATAGTATTTAAGTTTATTTATTGTTATTTACATCTTTTCCGACGTTTTGGATTTTATGCAAGCGTTTATTCTCTTCATTCCCCTTTTCTTCACGTACGGATTAGAATAAATTAAACGCGAATATGGATAAGTGAGATATTGAATGAAGAAAATAAGATGTAAATTATAAAGACTTAGCTGAATAATGGAATTGGATTGTAATAAATATTGTAATCGAACTGAAATTATGCCTAATTATAATTAGAATTGGACTAATTAAAGATAATTGGCATATTTATAACTTAGAATTATAACTAAATAGAGTAAAAGATGAAAGGAGCTTATTTTCACATTTAGACATTGGGTTAAGTAATAAGCATGATTATAACGTAGGTTATAATAAGAAACGGAACAGAATGAGGCTTATTTTAAGACTTAGGACAGATTAGTAAGCAAAGATAGTAGGGATAAATTGTAAAGGCTTATTTAAAATAATTTACCTAAGTTAATAAGAAAAGATGAAAGTTGGATCTGTACCAAATAACATTCCCTATTAGACAAAAAGGTGAGCCTAGGGCACATTTATGCTAAGAATGATAGTAATTAGTCAAATAGAGGTTGCAATCACGGGGAATTTGGATAAGGTGCACAACTAGATATTGTTTGGATGAAGGGTCAGTACCAACAACCTTTCCCCTATAAATTCTATGGACACACGGTGATCTCACGTTCGCCTGAAGTGGGATGAGGGGCATGTTTATGCTGGATGTTGAGGTAATAAGAAGACCCAATAGGTGGAGCAAAAGGTAGCATGGGCATGGTGGCTGTTACGCGTGTGTCTTCCATTCGGGTGCTCAGTAATAGCTATGAGTTCCAAGCGCTTAGTATGAGTGTCTTTCATAGACATTATTGCCTTCTGTGTAGGGAGCTATATATGTCATCCGGATCCGCGGTAGTTGCTTTGTGCATCTTTCACAGATACCATTGGCTGCTGTGTAGGAAGTTATATAGCGGCTGGTCATCGTAAGGTCTATGGAGTAGCAGGCCGATCAAAAAGGGTAGAATTAGGGTCATATTCTAATTGCAGGATTAGGAATTTAGCCTAATTAAAGCAGAAATCAAGGACAAGTGCAAACAATCAAAGTTAACTTATCTTATAAATTGAGCAATGTTTAATCGTACTTATTTCCAATTTATCTCTTTCCTATTTTCTTTATTATCCTTATTTATGCTAGAACTGTTGTAGAGTCTATTACTTTATCTTGCTTAAAGACTCTAGTACTTACTATCATTCACCAGACTTTTAGTCTGATCCACTTCTCTATTTTCCCCTTTCCTCCCTTAGGAAATCAAGGGAGAAGTCAGTAGATTGCTGCAGCTTGGAGTTTTCATGGAGGAGATTTCTTCTATGTATTTTTTATTTCAGCATTTGTTCTTTCTATGTACTGGCTTATTTTGTGGGATATTATGTACTCTGATTTTGAGACTATGAGTTTTTGTTTCATGAGACATATTGGATTTTTAGACTTGTATGTGGTATTTGGTATTTGACTTATTTATGAAGTAATTATGAAGCTTTATTTTAATTAAGTTATTACTTTAAGTTTCTTCTATTTTTATCTATATTTGTCTTGTAAATCTTAGTCTCTGTTAGTTTTAGTTATACCTACAATGCACCAAGCCTATTAATGGGTTCTTTTCGGCATATTAAGGGGTGTGGGATGTTTCATTTGATATCAGAGCCTAAGGTTACAGGATTCCAAAAAAATATTTTCTTTAAAATAACTTGTTTAAAGGTATTTTTCAGAAAGAACTTTTAAAAATGATTTTTAAGTATAAAAGAATTTTTATAAAAATCCCCTCATAAGTCCAGTTCAATTTCCCTTTGACTCTTTCCTAAACAAACCTTTTCTTTTCGTAGAATGGCTGATGCCGCGAACATTCCTGAGGGCATTCCAATCTCAGCCTGGTTTCGTAGGTACTTACAAGCCACCACTTCAGAGGTTCACGAGCCTGCACCCAATCCTGCACCAGCGGGTGGGAATCCCATCAACCCACCTACCGCCATCAGTTTCTTTAAGCTTTGTAAAGATTTTGCTAGTTTGGACGGGAAGACTTTTTTGGGCAAGGAGACTTTTTTGGAGGCGAGAGAATGGCTTAGGGACACTATCGAAACCTTTTGATAAGCATGGTGAAGTAATTTCTTGTTCAAAAACGAACGCACCCATTCGAAACCAATGTTAGAATATGACAAAAAGTGTTACAGTCCTATCCAAAGCTTGTTTAAAACAAATGGCGATAACCTCTATCGAAATCCATATTAACACCCTTTTAAAACCAATATTTGGAAAGCAAAGCAAGCGACTTTTCTTTTGAAAGCAAAACAAGGTCTCGACCCCTTCGAAAGCATGTTTCGACCTTATACCTTCCGTCCATCTCCAATCCACTACGTACCAAGGCATTGATACCATATGTATTGGTTTGGACTATGATGGAGGTGGTAGTATGAAGTCAAAAGGTAGCTGCCGATAGTGGTAAAACAGAAAACCTTGACAAAAACTGTTTTCTTTCTTTGTAAAGAAATATCTTTCTAACTAACTTGCTTATTTGTGATCATATAATTGGTTGCCAGTTTATTTTCCAAAAATCTTTTCTAAAAGTGCTGTCGATTTTAGCATTTATAATTTAAAACATTTAGCAAATTGCCCATTCTTCTATTTTAAACATAGAAAACATTTAAGTCTCATACCGCAATTAGTTTTATATACTTAATAAAACGTTTTGGAAAATTCTCCAAAAATTCCTATAAATCACTTTTAATACGTTTTATAACTTATTTAAATTTCTAACCCAAAGCTAAATATAATAACCGTAATTAATTTTAAATCCAGTATACCATTTTCTTTACTAGAAAATTCATAATAAATCCACAATAATTCAGAAAATTATGAAACTTGAAACCCATCTCTAGAATAATATTTCTAGCCTTATCAAAAAATGCAAGTGATTTGGATGTCATCTAATCGGTTTTCCAAATCAAATCTTATCATAAAATCTATATGAAATAACCTAGATCATCAACAAGCATGTATGTCCATTTAAATAATCAAAACATGGAAAATCATTTGCAAAATAAATTCGGAACTCAATTAGAAATCGAAAATCATAAAAATGAGATGTAATATATTATTCACCTTTAGCTTGTGGTAAAGGTTGAGATTTGCTCTAGAACTAATTTGATTAAGCTTCCTTCTTGAAATCTTGCTTATCTTCTCCTTGTTATATTCTAATGGTTGTCGGCCTTACTTTGATTTAGTTTCATTTCGTGAAGGTTGCAAACGAGAGTAGGTTAAGGGTTTAGGGATAAGAATATAACTTATTCCTACTTTGCCCTTGTCTTTATTATCTTTAATTTTCATTTTCTTTTCATTGAGGCAAGGCTACCTTATGATTTTACAAATCTTAATCTCTTTGCTACTTAACCTTTACATTATTATATTTAACTTATCTAATTAAATCTCCTGAATGATGTTATTTAAAATTAGGGGTGTGTGCCTCGACTTATTGTGATGTCTTGGTCCTTTCGCTATCAGTGTCGTGGCAATATTATCATAGAACATGACATAGGATTTTCAACATTTGAAATCACTCCTAATTCATACATAAACTTGCACATTCAGATCTCTTCTTTAGTTGCTTCATCGAGAGCGATGTACTCGGCCTCACTATTGAATCAACTACTCTTACTTGCTTGAAACTTTCGAACCGTCCACTCCACCATTTAATGTCAATACATAACCGAACACTGATTTACTATCTCGATATCGCTCTAAAAGCTAGAATCTGTATACCCGTTCATATGGGGGTCTTCATTCCCATATATAAGGAATAAATCTTTAGTATTTCTTAAATACTTAATAATACATTTCATGGATGTCCAATTCTTTTATGTTGGACCAGATTGATATCGGCTAATGCATGCTAATGTTGTAGCCATATCTGGAGCAGTATATAGCATAACGCACATGGTAGGACCAATTAAGGATGCATAAGATATCCTCTTAGTACGCTCCTTCTCCTCATCTGTATGGGGAGCATTGTAACACACTACCTCTATACCCGTACCATCCAAGGGTATTACTAGGTAATCCTATCAAATAATATGGAGAATGAGAACGTATGAGGTACATATGTTAATCTTCTCTTGGGCTAGCACTAGTATGTATTTCAAAATCATAAATAACTCATACATGCATACACAGTATGGGCACAAAGCAATAAACATATGTGCCTCTAGGATAGAATAATACACAATATAACATACATCTCAAAGATCGCAGTCTTCCACACAACGATGGCATATAATAAAAAATACACACGAGTTTAAGTGGGTTTATAAAGATAGACAAATATCCGCTATCATCAAAAATATAAATAACATGTACAGTATATACATCTCAACCACTTGTGAACACATATGACTATAAATATGCATAATAACATACAAATATGTTATCGACCATCTATACCCAACATCCATATATCGATCATCTATTCATGAACCTAAAATGCCTTTGACTGACCCGAGTGTTATACAAATATCACGTGGGCCAGACTATGTCTAGAATGTAGATGTCATATAAAATAACATCTGATGTGGTATAAATAAGTACAACAAAAATGGCACGTGCGTAACCCAAGTGTCAAAATATCTCAATAGCATGCACACAAAAGATAAACCATTTCCAAGCAAATTCAATCAACACACTAATCAACCATATTAAAAATAGGTGAAACAACCATAATCTAACTATCATGAAATATAAAGCTGATCAACAATACAGGAGATGCTCTCAGCAATGCCCTAGATTATCTCTTAGATAATCGTAAAGTGGACATATCCATGGTCCGACTTATTCAGTAAATATATATAAACATAACAATCACCCAAATCTAACATACATGAAATATAAATATGGCATACCCTTGGTTTCTAAGGTTATATCTCAATAACCATGTAAAGATATGTGCAGGGTCCAACTCTATTGTTTACGCCAAAATTTGGCATAAACACCTAGGTATGAAAAATAGAGAATTTAACAAAGATAGTAAATTGAAAATGTGAAAAAATAGAACACACAACAATTATAGCGGTTCGGCTAATCATTTGCCTACGTCTACTTAAACTTTGTTAATGGTTTTGATGAAATTATTACAGGACTATTCTTACAGATCGACGATGATCCCTGGAATTACAAGAATTGTTAAACAGGAAAAAAAGATCCTCCAAGCTATGCTCATGTGCCTCTATTTATAGCCGTAGACTGATAAAAATCACTCTCACATGTTCATGCCCATGTTCATCATGTTATGGACGGAGATCATGGCCATGCCACGAACAATCAGGGATCAGTACCGATCCATGCACTTGATTGTTGGATCTCTATTTTATTCTACTAGGTGCTTGTTTTACAGTGCCTCCATCTTCATTGCTTTATTTACATTGTTAAACACATGGATTTGAGTGAATTTCATAGTTCATGGATAAAGCAATAGTGTTTGACTTATGTGTTAGTTGTGATGGTTGACACGAACTTGTGAACCATCTCATATAGCATGAACTTTGTTGTAAACAACATAGCTTGACTTAGCATAAGACAAGTGCCAATATGGATGAGAAATTAGGGACTAGTACCGAACTCTAATTAGGAATCAGAACCGACCCATGCTCTCATGCACCTTGGATTTGGGCTTATTGATAGGAGGTGTAGTTCTCTATTTCAACGTTCTTGGTTGCAATTGGAATTTCGC